>OZ007588.1:432958402-435458402 GCA_963931845.1 Maratus michaelseni
TCATGACTAGCAGCCTTGTAGTTGTCAAGGTTTACCTGCAGAATCTTCAATACCCCAATTGGAGCGGGCTTCTGAGTATCAATAGTATATTGAGCCCATTTTAATATTTAAAAGTTGGCCATAGTATTTTAAAATATGATTAAGTAATGATAGGTTATTCAGGGTAAAATAAGTGATGTAATAATAAATTAAGTTAAATTAAATTAATTTTTAAAAAGTAATAAAAATATGTAAACATTGAAAATATTTAGGGAAAATAATTTCAGAGTTTAAAATTGAATTAAATTAAGTTAAACTTAAGATTCACTCTGGACAATGGACCCCTTTTGTGGAAAAATGTCTGTTGAAGTATGTTGATAGAGAGGAATATTGTTTAAATATGGAAAACTTTGAACAAGTTTAAATCATTTATTTCCAGAACGTGGGAATGTAAAATATAATTTCACCCTAGCTTCCATTTGAATCGATGATCTTAAAGTTCAATCGTGTTTAAAACCTCATCTCACTATAACTGGTTGAGTAAATCTCATGGTGCATGATTCTACTCTAAAATGCTTCTTTTAGGTAAATCAGTTACTACTTTTCTTTTAATAATTGCGAGTTATAAGCAATTTATTTTGTGCCATTTTATCCAATGTAATGCTATGTCACTTTTTCTTTTGTTTTTTTCCAACTATTTCCTACATTTACATTTTAGAATGGGATATATTTGTGTTTAATTAATTTAACATAATCCCCATGGAAATGTATAAGCAATTTATTTTGTGCCATTTTATCCAATGTAATGCTATGTCACTTTTTCTTTTGTTTTTTTCCAACTATTTCCTACATTTACATTTTAGAATGGGATATATTTGTGTTTAATTAATTTAACATAATCCCCATGGAAATTTCTACATCTTTTTTTTTATTTATTTAAAAAGATATATTTCAATTTATACGGAAATTTAAATTCTAACAGGTGTCATAGTAATGGAAATTTTTTTTATAATATAATATAATATAATATTTTTACAAAAGTGAGATACGAGATTACGAAACACTAAAAAAGTAGAAGAAAAGTATAAGTAGAATAAGTAGGAGAAAATAATAAGAAAAAGTAGGAGAAAAAAGTCGGAGCAGAACTATGAAAAAATATATATCTATATTTTTTTATATGCGAATTTATTTTATTTCCTTTTCATATAACTCATTATGAAAGTATTTACTTTTATAGACCTTGGTAATGATAAAAAAATTATGTATTTTTAATATAAATATATGTATAATAACGCTGCATGCATATAGAAACAAAAGATAGAATATATATTCGTAAAATATTCAGTATTTTAAACTAAACCACTTATTTCTATTTAATATCACTTTTTTAATGTTGGACGTATATATATATATATATATATATATGTAATTAAAAAAATTCGCCATTTTTCCTTAGTTAAATTATTCTAAATTCTTACAATTCTAATTTTTCCTCTCTTTTTAAAATATCTCTTAAATCTATTTTATATTTTATTCCATAATTTAATCAAAATATTCTTTTAATTATCATTCTAAAAATTTTAATCTGTTAAAAGCTACACGTATTTATAAAAACCTTATTCTATTAAATGCAACATTGCTTCTAAAAAGCACCTGCTTAATTTCTTCTTATTTTGAGACATTGAATTTTTATTCTTTGGAACATTTTGTAATACCATTTTTTATTTCTATTTAATATTATCATTCGGCTTCCCATCATCCCTCACGTTTTTCCCGCTCAAGGTTTTTTACCTTTTTAAAATACCGCATTTAAAGAAAGAGTTTGACAATACGTCAGGTACACACCCTCTTGGCCTCTATTTTTCAACCATTAGCGAGTAGGCCTCGTCCTTTCCACCCCCCTTGTTTCCCTCCGAACTTTGCTGTGATTGGTATAGCATTTTCGCGCTTCTGTAACCTTGAGCAAAATCTTGTCATATTTATACTGTTGCACTGGCTTCGGAGAGAGACTTTTACACGAATTATTATTGTCAACTAGAAGCTGTCGCTGGGATTGTCCAAATTGGTTAGTCGGTAGTTGTTCTTCAATAGCTCTAATGTGTTTTAAGTTTTAATGAAGTGAAATTACGTGGAGTTATTCTGCATATCTGTTGTCGAATAAAAGCCATTACTCGTCTATCCTGTCTTCCTTAATGTTTAGGAGAAATTCTTCTGGAATTCATTGCCTCTACTCAGCTCTATAACGATTGCACTTACAGTACATTTTTCAGATGGGCTTGTACTCAGATACGTGTCTTCACGGTTTTAAGTAAATCTAAATCATACCATCTACAAATGTCATGAATGGATTTCGTTGACTTCGACTGCGCCAACATCTATCTCTCATCCGGTAAATTTCATGGGGTACGGGGACTGAGATGCCGCCCTGAGTGTATGATAGAACCAACGTTTCATATATATTGAATAAATCTTCATGGAATTAAAAATAAATGTTTCATAAAATTTTAGCTTAAGTAAGGAAAAAAAAGTTTAAAATCATATAATATTTAGTAAATATTAAACATTATCTGCGATATGCAGCGTTGCGAACAAGTTTTGTTTTAGGACAATAAATATACATTTAATGTAATTATATAGAAAATTGAAAAATTGAAAGAAAAAAATCTCTGAGCACAGAGGGATATGTCCGTTCTAAAAATTTTAAATAGTTTTGAAAGCAAAATATAATTAAAATTTCCTATTTTTTTAAGGTCAATCCCACATTTTCACCTTTTTTAAGTTTTTAAGTAAAACAGACATACATTTTATATGTGTCCGTAATAATTTATTTTTATAATCGTAAGTTTCTAAATGACAGTTTAAGTAATCCTAATCTTTCTGATTAACTTTCTGTAAAGCACATGGTAATTCTTGCAATGAAAATATATCTAACGTAGTTTAGCCAAATAATTTAATTAATTTTTATAAAAAATTCAGAAACCTCTTGAATAAAAACTTAAAAATACAAACATACATTAAATTCAAACAATGTGTTAATATTAAATTATACGGATTGAAGGATATTATGTCTCAATATTATTTTAATAAAAAAAATAGCTAATATGGTTTAAAGAAAACATGTTTTCTTTTTTATTATGTATGGTATGTTAATTTCCTTTAAAAATTCTGGTTATTCTATATAATTTTTTTTTTTACATATTATTAAATATATATATGAAGGAAATTGATTCAATCAAAAAAAGTACAATTCTTATGGAAAAAAAAAACTACTTTTTACAATGTTCGTCTCTTCGCAACAACTCTTTTCATACATTTCTTACAAGTTTTCTCAGTAAATGTAAGGACAAGATATCGATAAAATTAAGTAATTTAATAAAAAATAATATAAAACGACATGATGATACATGTGAAAATATAGTAAACAATACATTGAGTTAACATTTTCATTTTTAAAAACGAAACTATTTATATTAATGGAAATCTACTGCTTGATTTTGTAAAATGCAACTTATGGATAATCCGTTAAAAACACGAAGTCAATGAAAGGATATATGTTGAAATTTTAGCATGTTTAACATAGTAATAAAATACAAATTTGAGAAGAATGAATTTCATTTTTCAATTATGAATCATTTAATTTATTATAAGCGCAGTAAAATCCCTTATTTTTCGCATATTTTTAACTATAGGATCTTTACGATACTTCATGAAAATATAGTATGGTTGACTATATACATTTTAAGAAAGAAAAAAAAGGAATAATAATTTTTTTTCTCACATTTTTGCAAAATGAAGGTTACCAAATCCTCTTAATAGAAAAAGTTTTTCCATAGCTGCATTATCTACTTGTTATATCAGTTTTAAAAGAATTATGGGATATCGACGGAATACAACAATTTTCTTCCCTCAAAAACTTCGAATACAGAAAAAAAAAATTAAGATAAAAACTATTGTTTTCTATAAAAATATCGTATAAAGTATATAGAGATTACGAAAAATCTCTAATGAAATAAATCATTTTACACAAAAAAATACAGTTTTTTTATTTCCTTGTACGGTAATAAAAGAGACTTTCTTCTAAATGAAATAATGCGGATTGTATTAATCTTATTCTTTTTTTCTCCTACTAATCAGATTAATGCTATTCCTGAACTTTTATTAAGAGATTTTTCTCTTCTTAACCGCATATGATAACGTAAGCAATAGAAAAAAAAATTACGTTGGTTTACAACTTTTTATTCGGATATATAGATTAAAGAAATTTGTTCTCCAACAGAGTGGATACTTTTTTATAGATAAGTTTTTTTTTCTTTTTTTAAGATTTTTTTAAGTACTTTTTCATTGACACAATTAATTTAGAAGATGGAAAACATATTATATTTACAAAGAGATTAATTTATCCTATCAAATCTGATTTTTTTTTTTCACTCAAGAAAGAACATTTATCATTAAGACAGACAGTTTAAAGAGTTTCTGAAAAGTGAAAAAAAAATAATAATGAAATTAATAAAAATAATTTATCGGAGACAGATTTTAAGGGAATTAATTGAATATAATCATTGTAAAAAAAAATCTCAAAGTATTGGTAGAAAATTAAATTTTCGTTTTTAATTTTATCTTATATATTTCATATCATTTTTTTCTTACTGAACTCGTTGTTTACGTTTAATTTTTTTTTTCAAAGTACATTTGTGTTGAAATTTATATTAATGGAATTTAAACCTTCATCTGCTACTTCGTTAGAATATGCACAATACTTTTTGTTTTTATTACATGCCTGTCATTGCATTATTCTTTCAGAAACTCTGAAATAATAACTAAAACGTACAGCTTCATAATAGTTTGAGCACCGTTTGTTAAAGAAACAACAACAACAACAAAAAAAAAATGATGGAAATTAATTCGAAATTTATTTACTTGTATGTGATATTTGTGTTTTTAAAGTGCTACTTACATATCAACATGAGCATAAAATTTTAAAATTTGAAGCACGAAACTGAATTTGATACTCTTTAAGACTTTAAATTAAAAATTTCTACCACGCAAGACGTAGTTAGGTGTTTTCCAAAAAAGGTATAATTTGTCTCTAGTAAGAGCGTCAATTTTTAAAAAAGTCACAGATTAATCTTAAAAAAAGATTCTTTGGCATCGATTCCGGTGGTTTCTGATTCTGTTAAAGTTATTCCGTTGCATAAAAAATTTAATAAACTATGAATGTCGAACAACAAAGATTAAAACAAAACGTCTCTACACACAAAAAAAAAAGAAATTACTACTTTGTTTTTTGATGTAGCATCTTGCAAATAACCAATTGTTGTTGAGTGTGCGATGATTTGTAAGGATGTGGCAATGATATACATTTTGACTGTAAAAAATTGAGAAATATATCTATTATTGGGCTGAGGTTTGTTTATTTGTTTACATACAAGAAAACATAAGAACAGTAGAGGAAATTTTCTTTAAAGTAACCAAAAACTCGCTAAAAATTCCCGAAGAAAAATTCGTAATCTCAATTTAACTGTACATGAAAGCCTGATGCTCACAATGAACGGTTAGCGATCTGTAAATTGAAGACGAATAATTTTTAAGTGAACTATTAGGCAATGACAAGGACTCGGATTTGAAGACGGTCTCTCAAGCTTCTGCCAGTAGGCAGACAAGAGTGGCATGAAGATTACTGCTTCAAACAGCGATTCATTTAGTTGTTGTTGTCCGTAACATGAAATGAATCATAATCGGAATTTAGACCCATATCCTGTAAAGTACTTAAATAAATCGCGACAATTGCATCAGGAGAAACGCCGAAACTATCACTAAGAAATGGAGTAGATTTTAACTTCACTCACAATTTCACTTGCTATTACAAATTAAATGAACCTTGATTGATCGTTTTAAAATCCTTGCGGATGTCTTAATAGCCATAAGAAGGACATGCGTCTTCATTTTTTAATTCATTAATCATGAACTGTAAGCTTGCAGGTTTCGAAGCATCTCGCACTTAAATTGAGTTTACAAGTTTTCTATCCAGATTTTCCAGTCAGTTTTATTTTGTTTTTTTATGAGTCTATTCCTCTGAATTTTCCTTGTAATTAAACGATAACAAGCATCATGTTCATTTATTTACAGTCAAGATTTATGTAATGAATATAAAAAGAATTCCAGGAATTTTTTCACGCCACAACAATGTCTTAATTCCAGGTTCTTACGTCAAAAAGTGAAGTATAAGATTGATTCAATTCTATAAGATTTTGCTTTAGATATGCTTTTTTTTAATCTCGGATAATCAAGTCTTTCGTTATAAGATTTTGTAATAGGAAACCACCTAAATAGTTGCTTTAGAAAATAAAACCAACAGCTGACACTCTTCCTGTTACTATCTAAATATGAATTATAACTTTTATTCAAACAACTCCAAATCCTGTTTTAATTCCAGCTAAGTTTCTTAACACTTTCCGACATAGTTGAAAAGAGTTTATGAATTCGGTTTGTCTGTCTGTCCATGCTCTAACTCGCGTAAATATATACATATTGCCATGCAACTGATATATGTTATTGAGGTTTACTGTGGCATGTTCGGTATTAATTATGAATTGTGTTGTGTAGCACTTATAGTTTTTTTACAGGGACACTCAAAAGAATTCCGTTATATTACGGTCTATGATGAAAAATAATTTGCGGTTTGTTTTAATGATGTAACACAGTTTCAAAAATATTGAAATTTATATATATCACTGAGGTGCACTACATGACGCTTACAATAGAATATGGTGTGTATAGCACTTAAATTGTTTTACAGGGAAACTCAAAATAATTCCGTTGCATTACGGCCTATGGAAAAACGTCGTTTGCGGTTTATTTTAAGAATGTTTAACTATTTCAAACGTATTGAAGTTTATATATGTCACTAAGGTGCATTACAAGAGGCTTACTATAGAATATTGTGCGTATAGCATTTATAGCGTTCATTTACAGGGACACACAAAAGAATTTGGTACTGTCTGTTAACAATAATTGCTGGAAGTTGTCTTTCAGTTGCTGAACGCGTTTTTAAATTTAACTCATTTTGTGTCTATTACTTGGTGTGCATAAATTCTATAGATCATATACAGGGCAGCACCAAAGTTCTGCTGTACATTTACGTTTATTGACGGAAATTCCAAAAGGGGAGTTTTAAACTGCGCTACGCGTTTCCTATCTGAAGTAAACTTTCGCCGTATTCTATGTAATATATATACAAAGCTATATATCATATACAGGGCTGCACGAAAGAATTCGGATATTTTTCCGAATATTGTTCATATTTCTTAAAATCGTGCTTTTAAATGTGTTTTGCGTTTTCCAAATTATTTGCTTTTATATCATATTTCACTGTCTTAAACGGTAAAGATTTATAAAATTATTTTGTACGTGCTAGAAAGTGTTACATAATGTATGCTTGACGCATAATTTTTCGTTATTGTTTAATTTAAAGTCAATTGTAATACTAAATATATTCAAATATCTCTTCTATGATTCTTTTCTGCGATGCAGTAATAATATATCCTAAAAATGTCACAGCATCCCAGTAAATAATTCTCTTACTGCCAACAGAACGAAGCTATGAGAGGTAAGGAATGATTCACAAATGATACGAGCGCGCGAACTTGATTTATGAATTCAGTTTATCTGTCTGTCTGTCCGTGCTCTAACACGCGTAAATACACCCAGATCACCATACAGTTGATATATGTTATTGAAATTGAACATGGCATGTATGGTATTGAAAATGAAGTGTGTAGCGTTTATAGTTCGTTTACAGAGACAGTTCGTTTGCAGTGTTTTTTAATGATGTTAAACTATTTTAAAGATATTGAAATTCATAAATATCACTGACGTGCAATACAAGAGGCTTACTGTAGAGTATGGTGTACATGGCCTTCATCGTTTCATTTACAAGATATGTTATTAAAATAACATTTAATAATCCCAATGTGATTTTACAATACCTGCATATATTAGTTGATATAATAAACAGCTATTTTCCCCATGTAACGCAGTTTTTTTTTCAGATGCAAACCAAATGCTTGTATTGTTTGTAATCAGAATATTTTTAGCTATTTTAAAATAAATTTGTATAAATATAAGGAAAGAAATTAAAAAAATAAATAAATAAAAAGTCGAAAAATCAATTTAACATTTAAAATTATTTAAAAAATTAAATAAATATATTGTAATTTTATTAAATAGTATAGCGATTATTTTATATACAAAAATATTAACATATTAATATATTTATATATATTATATGTAAATATATTAATATGTTAATATTAATATATTTACATACAATTTTGTTAATATACATATATAATATTATATATATATATATATTTATTTAACATAATATATATATATATATATAATATGTATTATTATGTATAAAATTATGTAATAAATATTTTTATACATATTAATATATTTTTGATATATAAGAACTATTTAAAAATTACTGTAACATGTTTCTCTATACTTAAATATTTTACAGCTTAGCATTATTTTCCTCGAATTTCTGTTGCACATATCTCAATGAGTTTATTTCCTCTGCTTCCGTAATCTTTAAGACGCTGATGGTTAAGTAAAGAAAAAATATATAAGAAAAATTTCAGTCATTGGTTTTCAATTCTTGAAAAGACAGAAATAGGAATCTAAATAGAACTTGCGATACATGATGTGCGTGGATTTCTTTGTCAAGTGTTCGAAGCAGTAAGCAATCAGTGTCCCATTTTGTATTCATGGATGATTCTGTGAGCGTCCCACTAGAGATGTCAATTGAATGTGGAGTCTTTCGACAAGAAATTGGAAAATATCTTTATTTAGAAAGCAATTTTGTATTTGGAAATTCCAAACTGGTATTCTTTTTTTTTTCTTTTCAAAAATGGGTTTCCTATATCTTGTCTTCAGCACTAGCATATTCGAGAAATTCTAATAATTTTAGATGGTGTTTTGTATTCGTTCATCACTTAAAATCAATTTGAATTTGGAAATAAGGCCTGCTTCTGTTGTTCTATCGCGATATGAAACAGTCCTCAAGCTATTTCATTTCTTATGACATTCAAATCTATTTTATGCATAAGAAACTGGAATATAAGGTAAACATTTTGTGTAGAATGTATTGTTTAAATGTAAATATGGCAAATATTAATCTAAGTTTTTTTAAGGTTTTCAACGAAATCCTTACATCGCAAAAAAAAGTAGTATATATATATATATATATATATATATATATATATATATAAATAGCTTAATTAAATGAAAAAAAATGTAAATCAGGTCTTTTTTTATGCATTTAAAAGAAAATGTGTTTTGTTTTAATAAATGTTATATTAATTTCTATTTATTTGAAACAAGTTCATTAATTATAAGGTAATAAATGTTAATGCCAAAACTAAATTGGTATAATCTCAAGTTCACATTAAAGCTACTTGTTTGATAACTTGTAAAAACACATTTTAACGTTTTAATGTAGATTAGTGGAAATTTGGGACCTCCGACGGTCATTTTTTCGGTCCTAGCTATTAAGGTATCTTTCAGACAAACTTTCAGACAAACACTCAGACATGCACACAAGCATGCAGACAAACACAAAAAATTTTCGTATTATAATTACGCTTAAAAAGAAACACAGGCAAATTCATTGTTATAGATACAACATAAGGGGGAAAGATCTCAATCATCCACAATAATATCGACAAACAAGCATATTAAATGTCTGTTTTATTTACAGTGTTTTAATACTACTATCCGTTTAATGTATAGCAAAGTTGTTCCTTAAATTTTAAAATCGCACATTCTTTAGGTATATTTTATAGTGAAATGAGAAACATGGCGTTGCTCTACACGTTTTAAAACCTACAAGTACGATGGTCACTAAAATTACTATAAGATAATTAAAAGACAGTAAATACGAATGAGAAGAAGCTATTACATGTTGGTACTACAGATTAAATAAAGAATAGAAAGTTTAATATATATATTTTTTTTTACATCGCTTCAATATGTTAAGAATGTTATAGATTTTCAGTAGATTGAGAATAGTTATAAATATTTCATCACTCAGACGATCGTATTATTCATTTAGTAATAATCCTGAATGTATGAAATAAACTTTGCTACAAAAAATAAAACAATTTTTAACACTTTCCAATATTGTTTAAAATTGTTTATGAAGTCAGTTTGTCTGCCTGTCTGTGCAAACTCGGGTAAATATAAAGGGTGTCCAATGGAAAAGTGGACAACTGATGTTATCAAAGGTGCCAAACTGGTTTTTTATTTGATTTTGGCTTCGCGCAGGGTTAATGGTGCATTAGACAAAGTTGCGTCTTTTGGAAAGAAGTTGTGTGTAACACAGACGGTGATGAGGATGGAAGCTTCCAGAGTCGAGTAGCAAGATGTAGGGCGTTTTGGGGGGCTGAAAGTGCAACAAAGGCAGATATTTCTCACCTAATGAAGTTCGCCTAATATGTTTATGGTGAACACTGTTTAGGCCATACAGCTGTGAACAACTGGTGCAAGAGTTCCAGACAAGTCAGACCGACAGCCAGGGATGCATCGAGACCAGGGCAGGTCCACGCTTCCATCACCGATGCATCTGTCGCCGCTGTCGATGAGGTGGTTAGAAATTACAGACGAGTGGCGACCCGTAAAATTTCCGAACAAACGAGGTTGAGAAAGGGATGGTTTTCCTACGACGACAAAGTGAACTAAATAGACTACGAACATTCTTTCGAGAACAACCCCAAGAGTTTTACTCCAGGGATTTTGACCTACTGGTGACTCGATGGGACAAATGCCTCAACAAATACGGTGATTATTTTTAGAGTTGTAATAAAATACTTAATTCTACACTCTGTGTCGACTTTTCATTTGGCAACTCATTATATAGTCCAAATGACATGCAATTTTTATATGTTAATGAGGTTTTCTATAGAATATCCGCTTTTGAAAATGAAATGTGTAGCATATTAAAGTTCCTTTGCAAGGACACAGAAATTAATTTCGTTACATTATAGTCTATGAGAAAAATCGTTTTTGGAGTATTTTATTTAATTTATGCACTTAAATATCTCATTTCAATGTGTGAAAAAATAAAATTTCTCAATTGCATGATTTTTCGTTCTTGTTTCAATTTTTTTTACATATACAGGGTGATTTTTTTTAAGTTGTGAAAGTAAAACCCTATAACTAAAGAACCACCGATTGAAATGGTTATTGAAATTTTACCAGTATGCTCCCAAAACAATGGGAATTGTTTTAGGCGTGGTTGAAAAAAAACTTAAAATCGCACCGACAGATGGCGCTGTATATGCAGTGAAGTCGGGAGACGAGCTTGCACACTACACACGCGCAGTTGCGTAAAAACGTGAAACACGGACACCCCCTGTCCATTATTCTACTGATATCTTCGCAAAGACTGTGCCATTGACGGACCGTGCGTCGGTCGTTAGTGAAACTGTATTATTAGAATAATGACAGCGCAGCAACTGCTCTTAGGAGATTCAGGAAATTTAAGAATAGGTCCAATGGTGACAGAAGGCCTTCGGAAGATGGTTTCTGAAAGTACCGTTCATTGTTTTCCTCCCACTGACGATATTCTTTGTTTCTTTTAATTTACAGCGCCTTCTATCGGTGCGATTTTAAGTATTTTTTAACCACGCCTAAAAAATACCCATTGCTTTGTGAGCATATTGGTGAAATTTTAAGTCATTTTGATCAGTGGTTCTTTTGTTATAGGATTTTACTTTCACAACTTTAAAAAAAATCACCCTGTATATAAAAACCATTGTCGCATACTAAGCTGTATTTTTTTCTAACGATCTTGGAATACCAAAAATTTTCATTCACATTATCAGACCATACAGATATTACAATCACACACACACACACACACACACACATAAATATATATATATATATATATAATGAAAATAAATGAATATAATGAATAAATGTAATGCCTTGTAATGTATTTTATATTCTATTATCTTCTTAAATACACGACTAATTGCAAACATATGTGTAGTGTTATAAAGCGGACACACATGTACTAATGAAAATTACATATATAAGCAATATATAGTAGAGTGGAGTGAAAGTGACCATGAAATTTTTTGGGGGAATTTTTTCTTTGGATAGGTCTTAAAATTTGCCTTTTGGCACACTGAATATTGGTTAAATTTTCATTTAATTTGGAATTCATGTTTAGGGCTCTACCACCTTTTAAAGATTATGCCCCTAATAGATGAAAAATCAAAGGAGTGTAAATAACCATGATTTTTTGGGGGGTGGGGGGGAGGATTTTTTTTTCGGATAGGTCTCAAAATTTCTCTTTTTCACACTGAATTTTAAGTTAAATTTTCATTTAACTTGGAATTTATATTTAGGGCTCTATCAGCTCTAAAAAATTATGCCGTTTATATGTGAAAACCCAAGATTACACTATGTAAAGTAAATTATTCAAATTATTATTATTTCTTTTTTTTTACAGAATTTCTCTGCTTTCAGTAAAATAACCTATAAAACATCCTGATTAAAGTATTACTTGTGATCAATCCAAGTGTCGTCCTGTTTTGACAACTTGAAGGTAATGGTAACCCTAAAATGTGAATTGTTCGCAAAGAAGATATAGAAAAAGCAAAATAATTAGATATTACAGTTCACTTTTATGTTTTGAATATACATGAGATATAGTTTTGTGAATATATAGGAAAGACAGTTTTCTGAATATATAGGAATACAATAAAAGGAATATATACGATGAACTGTAAAACAATCTGATATTTTATTCTAATTTATATTGGCCTTTGGTATCAAAACTAGGCATTAGCTTTCGTGATTTGATTTTGCCTCGTATATACCCGTCTCTTGCTTGTACTCCTGCAACTGCTAATGATGCTTCAGTAAATAATTTTACGCATCTTTCAAAATAAAACTTTCAATATTTTGGCAATCTTTGTTTCAAAAACTTTAACAGCACCATTCTTTCTCACAGTGTTTATAGCTGTTCCATCACAACCTATATAGCCATAAGTTTGTCAAGGTTTAAGTTGTTTTCAGTGCAGTATTTTTAAAATGCTTTCTGCAATATGCTTTCCTGAACCAGAAGATGATGTAATGTGTCCCAGATAAAGTGAATTTAGCTCTTCAATCAGTCCTCAACTCTTCTTTAGAAGCAGATGCCTGTGAAACGGACATTAAGTCTTCATCAACATTGTCAAAATACACAACAACTGTACTGTCCTGATTAACTGCAGGCTTTAAACTTGGCTTTTCAGCCTCATCGAGTCTCTTGCTTTCCTGTCTTTTCATTGCCTCAATTTAATTGTCTTGGCTTTATCGAGCATGCCAATAACCATATTTCTTGTTGAAAATTGGTGAAGAAAAAATTCCTGTTCTTTTGTAGGCGTCTTTGATTTTTCACAAGTACATTTAGGAATTGGCTTATATTTGCACGCCGAAATGTCTCGAAGTTCACTTACAGCTTCAAATTTGAAAAACCGAACCTCCTTCACGTAATTATCATTTTTTTTTTATTTGGGGAATCGAATAAGATTCTGGTATTCAGAAAAATCACTGTCTATCATTTGATCAATACGCATCTGGGAAAATACAGGAATTGATGCTTTCTTCTAAATTTTTTCGACCTTCTCTCTTAGATTTATATTACCTATGACTTTGGTTGATCTTTACCATTCCTACTCTGTTGTAATTCTTATCTTGTATATAAGTAACATTTTATAACGTCTCTTATTGTCCGCAAACCAACTTCATTTAGTTTTGAAGGAGCATTCAATATGGGACATCACTGCACGTGCACATCTAGTAATGGTAAACTTTGGTTTGCCTCCACTCGTACTCATTTTTGCACTAAAAATGCGAAAAATAATTTGTAAAACTCAATAAAACGTTTCAAAAATTTTAAAATAAAGACTTAAGATTTAGAAATGATAAAGGAAGTTACACTAAATATTTTAAATATAAAAATGTCAAACGAGATTACCAACAAACACTGTAAATGTACAATTTATGGTAAAAACCTATTGCATGAAACAATGAAAATATAAATGTCCTGGTAGAGCCCCGAAGGAGTTTTTCAAAATTCATCAAATTTTGCACATATATTACACTGGTCAACAGCTGTTTTTGTGATGGGTATTTACAGCTGATTTTATAAGAATTTGATGTTCTAAATTCAAATATGGCATTAATTTTGGCATAGGAGCTCAAATATTTACGGCAAACAACTTTTTATGAAATAGATGTTACACTATTTAAGTTAAAATCATGAGTTAAATAAAAATATAAATAAAATAAATAAGAAACTAATTTTTATTTTTATAATATGCAAATGTTAATTATTATTATTATAATATACACATATTCAAATAATAATTTTTAAAATTATATTAAACAAATATTTTTACTTACAAAGCTAGAGGAAAAAGTTATCGAAGAGTCAAAGTCTTATTGAACATTTCGGAAACTTCTTTTCCATGACATGCTTGAATACATTTTAGAACAGTCTCTTTTTAAACTCCAACAGTAATCTGCCATCATATGCGTATCCCATCTTCCTTGATAGCGGTCCTCCATAGTCTTAATATCCTGATGAAATATTTCGCCCTGTTCCTCACTGGTGTCTCCTAAATTTTCAGGAAAATGCTGTATGTGGCTGGGTAAATAGTGCATCTTAATGCTCATATTACACCCGAGAACTTTAAAACTACTAAGCATTTTATTTACCAGTTCTGCGTAGTTTTCTGCTTTGTGTTTGCCCCAAAAGTTTTCGACTACTGCAACAAAAGAAGTCCAGGCTTTTCGCTCAATTTCAGTCATCGAGTTTACGAAGGCAGGATACTTAATCAGTTTTCTTATTTGTGGGTCCGTCAAATATTCCTGCTTTAATTTTTTTTCATAACTCAATTGGGGCATTTTCTCCCTATATATGCAAAGCATGACCCGTTCTTATCAAGAGTCTTTACAAACTGCTTCGTAAGGCTAAGCTTGACATGCAGTGGAGGAAGTGCGATTTTTTCTCGCCCAACTAAGGGGTTATTAATGACATTATTTTCCCCAACATCCATGTTTTCTCTCTTAAGCCACTCTTTTCTAACCCAGTGGTGTGTTTTATCCCTGCTATCCCAAAGACACAAGAAGCAAGGATATTTGGTGTAACCGATTTGCTGTCCAAGGAGAAAGTTTTTTAAATCCACACAAATCATCCATTGATGTTCATGATACTTTATCTTGTCAATGACTATTGTGTTATATTCTTCTTTCATTTTCGTTGAGTGAGCAATTGGTATTGAACCATATTTGTTCCCATTGTGTAGAAGGACACATTTCAAACTTCGCTTAGAGCTGTCAACAAATAAGCGCCAATCATCTGGAAAATATTCAGGAAGACCCATTTTTTCCAGGAGTCCTCTAATTTCGTGACAAAATACAAGATTGTCTTCTTGGAAGAAGAAGCGTAACAGACTCTTTTCTCTTGTGCGGTAAAAGGTACCTTTGGTTCCTTGTTCTAGTAAATTTTTATCCTTCAATCCTGAAGCTAGTAATTCAGAAGCTTTTTTTGACAAATTGAGATCTCTGGTGAGATCATTTAACTCATCCTGGTTGAAACGTTGAGGCATTGACGCCATCTCTTCATAATCTCTGTCACCTTCATATGTATCGGAAGGGTGATCAGAAGGACAGTACTCATCCTCACACAGTTCTGGTAGCTGGTAAAACGTTGGGATCGGTACTTCCTTAGAGTGAGGAACCGGGCGTCTTGCAGAGGCTGAATCAGGATAAATCTACTTACTACGGTTGTTTCGATCACTTCCAGCAATATTTACATGGCAGAAATAACAATCATCGAAATGGTTCTGGGGTTCTCTCCAAACCATTGGTAAGCCGAATTTCAGACTTTTTTTTCGCGTTAGTCCACTGTCGTAAGTGTTCTGTACAACTTTTACAGACCTGGTGTGGTGCCCAGGTTTTATCCTGATCAACAAGTCTCACACCAAAGTATCCAAGATAAGGCGTGTATTCTCTGCATGTGCAGCAAAACACATCAGGATGATTTACTCAACTTCTTCTACTTGAACTCATTTAAATTCTATTCAACAACACAAATATAACAATCTAAAGCACAGCACGTTTTAAGTTAACTTTATCAGAATTCTATCCTAAACATAAATATCACGGAAGGTCAATAACGTCTACGCTCCACAAAGAGAAATCACAAGCTAACTTCATCTGTTAGTGGATGTCCCCATTTGGCTGAGCGGCGCGAAATCATAAGCCTGCGCAGAAACTCAGTATTGCTGGCCCGTCATTTTTTCATGGTCTTCTGAAATTTCAACGCCTCTCAAATCGTTATAAGCATCGCGACAAGCCTTTGTGTCTGAACGCCAGTTTAAGCGTTGAAGGTCACATCAGTTCTAAAAAATCTTTGGTTCTTTTCACATATCTGAAAAAGTAGAGCTGATAGAGGAAAATGGATTTCATATTTAGATTCAGTGTCCCAAAAATATCCAAAAATAGCTGTAAAATCATAGGCACCATTTTTTTTGTAGGCCTGTGTTATAGGTACTAAAAGGCAACTTTTGGCTGCTATCCAAAATCAAAATTCCAATTTTCCTGTTTTCCCTCCACCCTAATATATAGGTTATTTCAACAAGAAAATCAAATTAAGTGTACTCAATGTAGTCACCCCCAATAGTAATGCATGGTGGAAATCCTGTCTTTCCGGCTGTTCCTATGGTACATATGGTTCCTACAGAGACTAAACAAAAAATTGCATTTCGGGGCTTCTAATGAAATATTTTTTTCATGTAAAATATCATTTCAGTGTAAATCGAGGACGCTCTAAAACGTTGTGATTCACATTTTTCTCGTATTTTGCACCGTTTTTGAGATAGGAATGAAGGGCGCATATGAGAAGGGAGGAATATATATATTGTTAAGTACATTCTATATTCACCAAAAATTTCACTGCGCCCAGTGCCGACGTCGTTTTTATTGGATTGGCACTAAGACAGCAATGAAATACTGTAAATGTTACATTGTTAAATTCTTTTAGAGAAAAAGTATAAAGTCTAAGAATATATTCAAAAGAATTATTTTATAAAAGAAATTGAAAAAAAAAAAGCTTTCCTCTATTTTTAATTGAAAAGTTATATTTGGCTGTTTATATTTTATTTTATCACTATATTAAATCGGAATATGAAAACAACATGTCAACAAAAAGTTAATTTTAGTTTTAAAAATGAAAATAATTTTACTTGTAACAGAAATTTCAAAAAGATTTTTAAAAGATTAATAAATATAACCATTGAAATTTTAAAATATTTCCAATGTACATTGTGTTTATCATATTCCCTCGAAATAACATAGATATTTTTAAAAAGTAAAAAAAAAAATGCATAAATATGTTTTTAAATCTCTTTAAAAAACTGCAGAATCATACAAATTATCTTATTTAGAACAGGTTTTTAAGTATCAATTCCTGTACGTAAGCAATAAAATCCTGTATGAAATATATTTCCCCTAAAGTCAGTACATATGAACCATTAACTACAGAGATGCAAGATCTATGGTCACGACTGCGGTGTTTAGGTATAGTATAATAGCTATTCACCCTTCTTTCCTATCTCAAACAAGAACGAAAAATCATGCGTCAAGCATAGATTATGTAACACTTTCCAACGCTTCCAAAATAATTTTACAAATCATACAGTTTAATAAGCTGAAAGATAACATCTATGTAAACAATTTGGAAAACGCATAACATATTTAAAAACATAATTTCAGGAATTTCCAACGTATACAATATTCGGGAAAATATCCGAATATTTTTATTCAGCCCTGTATATGATCTATAGATTTGTATATATACTACATAGGATGCTAAATTTTAGTTCAGTTAAGAAACGCGTAGCACAGTTTAAAATTCTTCTTCTGGAGTTTCTGTCAATAAACGGAAATGTGTTCGCGAACTTTTGTGCTTCCCTGTATAGGATCTACAGAATTTATACACACCACGTAATAGACAAAAAGTGAGTTAAATTTAAAATCGTGCTCAGTAACTTAAAACGCACTTCCAGGAATTATTGTTAACAGACGGTAGAGAATTCTTTTGTGTGTCCCTGTAAATGAACGATGACTGCTATACACACAATATTCTGTAGTAAGCGTCTTGTAATGCACCTTATTGATAATATAAATTTCAATGCGTTTAAAATAGTGAAACATTATTTAAATAAACCGCAGACGATTTTTCTCCATAGACGTAATGTAACGGAATTCTTTTGCCTGTCCCTGTAAATTAACTATAAGTGCTGTGCACACCCTATTCCATATTAAACTTCTTGTAATACACCTTAGTGATATATATCAATTACAATGTGTTTGCAATTGTGTAACATCATTAAAATAAACCGCAAATGATTTTTCCCCATAGACCGTAATGCAACGGAAGTCTTTTGAGTGTCCCTGTAAAAATACTATACGTGCTACACACTTCAATTGAAATAGGGAACGTGCTATATATAACGACAATAACATATAAAAATTGCAAGGCAATCCGAGCATATTTACGGGAATTAGAGCACGGACAGTTGGCCAGACGGCCAGATAAACCGAAGTCATAAACACTTTTCAACTTGGTTGGAAAGTGTTAAAATGATGCTAAACACGAGAAAAATGTCAATTACAAAGTTTTGGAGCTTCCTCTATTTAAAATGACATGATATTTTACATAAAAAAAATAATTTCATTAGAAGCCCGAAATGCAATTTTTTTAGTTTATGTAGGGACCATATTTACCATAGGAACACCCGGAAGAATAGGAATACATCATGCATTGCTGCTGATGGTGACCACATTGAGTACACTTAATTTGATTTTCTTGATGAAATAAACTAAATATTACTTATATATGTAATTTTCATTAGTACATGTGTGTTTGCTTTATAATACTACACACCCGTTTGCAAATAGTGGTGTATTTAAGCTGATAATAGAATTAAGAAAAAAACATTACAGGGTTTTACATTTCAGTGCTTCAAATAACATTATGTTTAAATGTAATGCATATTTCATACTAAATAGAAGACTCTCTACACCTTTAAAATTCCCTTTTTTCTGTTATTTCTGAGCATTTTCGAGATAGGAATGATAACTCTACAGTATGACTTTAAGTAGCGTTGTCGACGGTCTCCCCGCTTACTGCATAGCAACATTACAATACGTGAACCCCCGGGTTTATGTCTATAGCTGTCATGTTTTTGAAGTTAATGGAGTTAGATAAGACTTTAGGAGGGGGGGGGGACGAAAAGGCACCCGCCGTGCTCAACAGATGTCCTTATACCTTTCAACACTTATGTCATCGAATAAATTTTAATTCTAAATTCTGTAAGTTTAATTCTGTAAGTTTCTGTAAGTTATTCCAGACTCATTCTTATAATGTTTGAAATTGTACGTTTGGTTTCAGTTTGGTTGTGTTTAGTCACAGTTTCCTACCAACGAATAAATGGCAGCGATCGTAAGCTTAAAGTAAATTAAAATAATAAGAAACAGACTCTGCAGAAATTACTGTTGGTCTATTATATCTGCTACTATATAAAATTGTGAATTGCTCCACATTTATGTAAATTTCGAATCATAATCATGGCACATCATAATCTACATCTTATAAACATTACATATCACATTATATTTACGTATTATACTTACATTTGAATCACATCATTATATCACAAATTACATTATTATCATTATATCACATTCTAAATAAACCTTAAGAGATTTCTTTTACTATAAACTTTCATTGCTTAGGCACCCATCTTTATGTAAGTTATGTATTGTAAATGACATGTATTAACGTTTATTAGAGCTTTTTCAATAGGTAATATGTAAAATATAAACGATATAATCTGTATTATAAATTTACAGAACATTCTAAAAGAGCGTCATTTCAAGAATTATTTTAAAATACATTAAATATATTAACTATGAAAATATCTTTCGTCGTTTATGAGAATCAACCGCTAAAGTACTGGATTAAAAATAAAACATAAATTTAGACAATATTAAATTTTAAGAGGTTTTGTTTTCAAACAGTGTCCCTCTTCAATTTTTTTTCAAAATCTCATTAAATGTCTGATTATGCATAGCATTATGAATGAGAATTATATAATATTTCACATTTGCCCTTTCCATGATAAAAAATTACATTAGATTAAATATAACTTTTACAAAAATATATTAATATAAAATTTAAAGCGAACGAAAAAGACCAAACACTTACATTTTTATTTCAAACTATGAAATGCATTAAATGACGCAGATAATGTATATTATTTTTATAGAGTGAAATAAATAAAACATATAAAGAGTTGCGAAAATCCTTTGTAATCCTTTTTCAACAGACAAAATAAAGAAACATCAAACTTTTAAAATTGTTTTTTTTTTCTATTAAAAATCGATAATCAACTACTGAAGCGAATTCGGAGCATTATGTCATGCAAGATAAGACACTTAAATGAGGTGTAAAATAAAGACCAGAATGTCATTAAAGATGCTAAAATACAACTTCTTACAGTTTTATTTTGCTGAGTAACAAACTGAACAACAGAACAATATGTATATTCGATTATGTTTCGTTCAAAACGCATTCGAATGTATATTAATGCATCATTTAACTTACTTTTCCTTTTTAAAAATGTTTCTATTTTTGGTAGTTAAAAATATTATAATCTTTGTAAGTTCAATAAATTTTAGCTTTATCTCAATTTATAAAATAAAAAAACAGAATTTTATTGACAAAAATTTTTCAAAATTGTTGAGCAGTAAAGTTAAACAGTATAAGAATGAAAATTAAACAGACGATTGAATTTTATTTTGTAAACTTTCAAAATATATTTAACTAATACATATTAATTTAATCATTTAATTATTATAACTTTTACCTCTTAGTTGTTTTTCTCACTTTAATAAACTAACAATTCATAGCTTAAGTTTCATATTGTTGTAGTTACTCATTTTGTTCGTAATTGAACATTTATTCTTCCGCTGCGTGTCCAAGACGGCCATTTACATGTATGAAATAATCAGAAACGCTACTATTTATTTCAATACTTAAAATTATAATTCTTATTATTACGCTGTGATTTAAAACTTCTGAAATCACTTAAATAAATTCACATATATTTCATTGTTTTGAAACGAAATACTCGAAAGCAGTTTCTTAATTTGTATTATACAGATACAATTAAATGTTTTCTCAATTCGTAAATACTTAATTTCATAATAGAATCCTTTTTTAAAACAATCGATTAGTATTTCACATAAAGAGAAAAGCGCAAAATTATCGTATTAAACACTTACATTAAACAGTACTATCCATTAAAGTCATTTGTTTCTTATTAGTTAAATTGAATGCAGTTTGTTTCAAAATGATTTTGTATTGCAATAGAGAGAGCACTGTACATAGCCATGAGCAATACGAAACTGGAAAATAGTCAGAAGACATTGTGGACTTTAAAAACTTTGTTTATTCACTTGCATGGAAAGAGGTATTAGTATCCAATTTTCACTTAAAGATCATATGAAGAATGGTCCTTTAACGACAACCGAACCGGAACAGGCCGAATTATGAAGAAAGTTTCTTGTGCCATTACTAATATATAATGCAACTTATAAATAAAACCTTGGCCATGATACTAAATATTATTTTCTTATTTAGCATTTGATTACAACCTCAAAACATTACAAGTAAATGTTTAACGAATCTGTGAAGTTATGAAATGAACATATAGATATGCTGCTTAGAGATGATATGAGAAAGGCAAAATCAACAATAGTGGTTTGTTTTCTTCTACAGCAAAATTTAATTTTGACAGCGAGTAATATCATATGATCTGGGGATATCAAAATAAACTGGAGCCATTAATTAACATACACGAGCATCTAAATGTGCAATTATTTAACCAAGTCCCTGTTTCTTACTAGAAAAAGTAACTCCATGTTTCTCTTTTATGTGTGTGTCAAGAACTTTCGCATGTATATAATGAAATCTAGCAACTTATAAGGTATTTAAAGAAAGCAGTTTGTTAGTATTTTTTAGTCAAAATGTAAGGGTATATAATTTTTTTATGTTACACACTCTTATTTGATTATTTTATTCATTAATTTAAATAAATGGTACTTTATTTTCGTTTTTTACATAAAGAGTCACTTATTTTCTCTATTAAATTATTAAAAACTTATGAATTGTTTAGAATATATTGTACTATTTTTATCAAAATTATCCACATGTCCAAGTAAGATTTAGGTAAAACAATTGGAACGTTGATTATAGCTACAATCATTAATATTTTTTCTCTTTCTCCTTTATTAAGTACCAACTACCTTCTTCACTTTTGCGTTTGCTACACAGGATGTTGATGTATTGTCCTAAGCAACCTTGTTGCGTAGGAATCGCAAAAATGCAAGATATTCGGTACTGCTACGATCACTAAAACGCATGTATGTGCAATTCGCGACAATAAAACTAAAAAATAAAATCCCTAAATGCAGCAACCTTGTTGCATAGGAATCACAAAAATGGGTTGAATTCGATAATGCCGCGATCACTATGACGAATGTATGTCCTCTTATTTAAATAAATAAAGTGTACTATATCCCCAAAGTTGTATTGTAAAAAAACGCATTTATAAAGCATATTGCGTCTTAAACCTGAAGCCAAATCATATTTTTTATGTCATGTTTAATCATATGTTTGTTTCTCATAAGACGCTTCAAAGACTCCTAAGACGTAGAGTTGCTTCATAGAGTTACCTTCATATCTAGTTAAAAACAATGTCTTTATTGAATAGTTGCACTCCCTAGATGCTTGTTAACAAACTACATTATAAAAGAAATATTAAAAATCGGACGCCCCCAATAGTAGTAGTTTTATGTTGTTTTAGTCATGCGTTCCACACACCTTTTCAAGAACTCGGGACCTCGGTTTAAAATGAACTATTCGACCCAATACGTACATAAAAGCCTAAACGGGTATTCCAAATCCAAACCTCAAAATTTTCATTTTACATTTTACATTTTGCTGCTTCATAAACCGTACATTGTCATATATTAATAACTTTTTAATGCTTATACTATGCTCTAAAGGATACAATTTAATTTTATTTGTGAAAAACCCATTTTTTATATGAAATAAATGGGCCTTTTAGTCTCCGAAATAAAACCAACGTTGAGTAGGTTAAAAACATTCATAATTTAAAAATAAATAAAATATTGGGTAAAAAATAAATCGCAAAGGACGTTGTATGGATGAGCCTTTTCTGTTAAAAAATATACTTTTTCGCCCCTGTAATTACATTTTATTCTTAAACGTATTCTATATGCATAAAAAAGTACTTTATGCCAATACATTATGTATGAAGCTGTAAAATGCAGAAAAAAAAATAATAAATAATAATTTCAACGTCCTTTGTTCCTTAATCTTTGTACTAGAAAACCGAATCCACATAATTAAATTTTAAAAATACTTTAGGGTATTTGACCGTATACTCCTTGTCGATTAGATTTTCTTGTTCATATTTTATTTTTCTATCTTATATATAACAGAAATAATGGGAATATTTTTTCCATCGTTGAACTTGTAATAACTTAAAATTGAATTAGCTTTTTATAGTAAGAGTTTTTTTTCTAATTATAATATTTTTATTTTTATTTAATTATTTTTATTATTTAATTACATTAGGCTTTTTAAAGCATAAATTCTATGATGTTTAAAATTCAGTTTTACATTTTAGTTGTATCCACAAATGAAAAAAAAGTAGTTTTTCTTATTTAAAAAAGGCTACTCAGGATGCCATTAATTTAAAAAACAATTATTTTCTACAATTTAAAGTGAAAGTCATAAATTGAATTCAAGCACAAAAAAAGGAACAAAGAATAATATCTGAACTTTGATCCTTTCTTTTAAAGATTGCAATCATTTCACATTTGTTTCAAAGGTGTTCAACTAATCCTACTAATGATGCACTTTAGAGTATTCAACTCTACAGATCAAAGGATATAAAGAAGAAAAAGAATGTAAAAATATCTTTGAAGTCAAGATTTTTTTTAAAATATTTTAATTACAGGCAAAATTCGAGGCAGATTACGATTATTAAGCGAATTTCTTTTTATAAATAACTTAACACAATTCGTTTGATAAAGCTTTTAAGTATTAGTTATTATTAATCTGAATCTTTATTGAAATTTTTTAAATATAAAACGTATGAATATCAAAAACTTCATGAGCATTTTAAAATTTATTTAATCTGATTTGATTATTATTTTTTTTTATTTAATCTCACATATTCTTAAATTTCAAACGAAATATTTGTTTAGAAATGAAATTTTTATATATCACAACCTTTGTTTAAAAATTATATTAGGATGTAACCCAATACACTTGGCTTTAATTAGAAATTCCTTTAAAGAACAACGAATACTTTTATGGTTAGCAGAGAAACTATTAATATATTATTAAACTCTAAGATAAAAATTCTGTACTACATAATTATTTAGCACCCGAAATTATTTTCTTTATCATCCTTATACTAGAATATGTATTATGTTTAACTAAATATTTAAAAATTAAAAAAAACACGATAAACTCTTATAATTGATTATTAAATATTATTAAGAAGAGAAAAACTTAATATGTATTATAGAAATATATATATTTTTTTAATTAACGACTATGTTATATATTATCTTATATTTATATTACATAGAGATTTGTATTTAATATACACACATATAATATTTATATTAAATACATATATACTATGTACGATGTATATAATATATCGTATACACATTCTAAAAAAATTGCAAAAAAAAAAGAACTTGATGAAATGAAACATTTATATTTATTCGCTGTGCAATACAGTATACCCATTTTATTTGAAATAATGGCGCAAATCAATCTCTGATAGGAATGTTTAACAATTCCTGGTAAATTGTAATTAACTGAATAAAAATGAATGTGCAGCTAGCGCATATACATAACTCTTAAGTACATACACTTCGTAAAATTTCTTCTTTTCTAAGGAATGTAATTCCCATATAAAAATGAACACATACCATGTTTTTTATGGCTAAAATAAAAATAACATTTTCTTCCAAATGTTGAGAATGTATGTCAACGAACTAAATACTGTCCTTCAAACAGTTTTCACAAAAATCTTTTTCACCATTTTAGCGGTGCATCTGTCTGAAGTCGGTTTCCTGCAAACCGCACACTTGTCCATTGTTTTATTTTCTTTGCAACAAGAACTTTAGCACTGGTTTCGCTGTCTAGTTCTTTGATCACAAGTATATGAGAATGTACTGGGTAATAAAATATTTGACGCTTTAATCGAATTTACATATGACTCTCGCAGCTCTCACGTTAATTTGAACCAAAAATCACGTCGTAGAATAGTTTTTCTGGTAACTAGCTGACCGGTGTTCCCCGGTCCCGTGATAATAAATACATAAATAAAAACTCAAGTTTTCGGTATAAAGTCGAATGACACAAGCCCTGTTGAAATCGGGCCCATTGAGCCCAAGAAAAGAATGAGCCCCCAGGCGGTGGAATGTGCGAATCTGTAAATTTAACTAATTTCCTTTATCATTAACGCGATATTTAATTTACGGATGAAATCCACCTGCCTCTCTCTAAACTTAACCGCATACCTTTAAGCGCAACGTGATTTTTAATTTACGGCTGTATTGATTAAACTTAAATTGATGCGGATAAAGATAATTAATATTTCAGAAAAGGTGGTAGTTGGGAGGTCTAAGAAAATCTTTAGTAGTTTATAAAGTAGAGGGAGTACCTAGAACTATGTTAATGAAAATTGACAGAGAATCGTTTAATTTTTAAAGAAGCTGCAACAAGGCACCCAAAAAGAAGATTAATATACAAAATGGGTGGCAACTGAAGTCCGAGAAATTTTTTTGTCGTGCAGATAGTAGCTGGAAGTCCTAAGACGGTGTTTTAGAAAAAATAGTGAATGGGACGATTTTTAAGGGAGCTATAATAGGGGGCCCAAATAGGGCCAACTGATAGTTTTGAGCAAGACGCTAAGAGGAAAACATCTTAAAATGTCCTAGTACTAGTAGTCATAAATTCTAAACTTGCTACTTGAGAAACATAATACAGTAGAGCGCCGATTATCCGGACTCCGATTAACCGGATTGTCCAATTAACCGGATCGATCAAGGACCATGCGGGTTTTTTTCGCCCTCTTTAAATTTTTGAAGTGAAACTTCTTTAGAAGCGGTAAGGTAAATTTGGCTGCATGTCACGAAAGTTAACCATTAAATAACCATTTCCTAATCCTGAAACAATAAAAGTCGTCTACATATGCAAGGAGAGCAATGCATAAAATTAACTGCTTCTAGAACCTAAGAAGTTTCATTTCACATTTTTTTCCCACAAAAATTCCTCTTTATCTTCAAATTCTTTGAAAGGGGTCGAAAAATTGCTGCTTTTGTCCCTTGGTCTCTCTCTCTCTCTCACCGCTCGTATTTGTTCTTCAGAGTTTCAATGAAGGTGGAAAATAGAGGGTCATGAGTAGCAAGGGCTGAATAAAAATATTATTATTCTTCTTTTTCCAAGAATTAGAGAGGGCAGAGTGAGGAATGCATTTCCAATTTCATTTGCTTTTGAAACACGTGCTAGAGTACACACGTTATTTTTCTAATAAGTTCTGCAGATGCAGTAAGTGTTTTCAAACATATCTGGAAAGCGCAAAAGAGTCGTTCTATCGTTACATAAAAAAGTGAGATTGTTAAAAGATTGAAAAATGCGAAAACGGGAATAACATAGCACTTGAATTTGGTATTGGTACATCAACTGCATCGATATTAAAAAAAACAGCGATTCGATTTTAAAATTTCTATCAGTTTTGGACAAAGAAGAAGGCAGTGTGAAACGAAAAACTATGAAAATATCGAATTTCAAAGATGTAGATAAAGCGATATATGTTTGGTTCAAAACGTTCACAAGGACAACCCATTTCTGGCCCACTGTTGTGCGAAAGAGCCCTGCTTTTTAATGAAGGTCTAAATGAAGACGCGTCATTTAAAGCAAATTCTGGTTCGCTTAGGAACTTTAAACTGCGTCACGGAATTTGAGAAATTGAAGTCCAAGGAGAAAAAATGTCGGCATCGAATACAAACGGAGAGAAATTCATTTCGGAATTTAAACATTTCATCGAATCCGAAAATTATGACGAGGAGTTCATCTATAACTACCCAGCAAACACGAGATTTTTGGCCACCTGTTGTAAACGTTGTGGCCAAAAAAGTTTGCGGCAATTTGTATCCAGCCATTAATGTATTTTAACTGAAGCGCCCGCACACCGGATGTCTATCGCCAAATCGTTAACGGGCAAATGGCGGGGAAACTTAATGCAATTTCAGTGCCCAATAGCGAATGAAAGTACGTTTGCGGCCAAGATATACAAATCTATCATTGTTTAAAAGTCAGTGGCCCAGTATAATCTTCTCGACATTTTTATTATAAGAAATAAAAAGTATCTTTACTTCACATTTTATAAGATGATTTTCGTTATTTTAAACCTGGATTTATGTGAAACGATAAAATATGCTGCATTTAAATATTTTATGCAATAAAAAATACACAAAAAGTACCCTTCTTTAATTTAAAGAGTTTTTATGGAAAAAAAAAATCATAAAAACTGTTAATGTTTTTGCTTTTAAAGTATGCATTAATATCTTTAAATGAATATTTTTTGTGAGCACCTAGAATGAAAATGAATATTGCAATCTTTAGACATACATATTATATAAACATATTAAAAAAATTAATGATAAATGGGAATTTAAATTTCAATTTCAATGAAAAAATATTTGTCAAAAGAAATAAATGCCACTTTACCAAAAAGCAGTTACTGTTAAACGAAAAAAAAAAAAAAAAAAAAAAAAAAAATTTCTTTTTTTTCTTGGATTGGGGGGGGGGGGGGCGGTGATTTTATATTATCTGTATATTATCTATAAATCAGTTCCAAAAAATAAGTTATTTTCATTTTTTGAAACACTCCAAAATTTAGATTTAAAAGAAAAAAAAAATCTTAACTAGCTTAAATAAGCAATAATACCAAATACCGATCCCCCCCTCCCACTCCTTTCACACGGCAAGCCGGGAGTAATGCAGGGAAAGATGAAACAAGATTTCCCTTTTCCAACACATTTTTTTTCCCAGTGGGGATTTTTGTAAATATATTTTTAAATGTTTTCCGCTTTGTAATAATCAGCATTGAAAAATTTCCACTTTTAAAATTATTTAATGTTGTATGAGAAATTTTGAAGATAAAAAAAAAAACTTGAAAAAATAAATCTATTGAAATATAGCTTTTTTTCTGCGGTCTCGTAGGGATTTTTATGTCTTTTTGGCAGCGTCATCGCACATCGCAGCGTTGTTTACATTTCCCTTTCTTGCATCGTGGCGTCGTCTATGTCTAAGTCTCGTCATTCACTGGTTTTTGGATATTTAGATTTACTAATTAGGTAAGATTATTTTTCTATATTATTCCAAGAGTTAGTTAAAAATTAGTTTTCATCATTCTCAGGGACAGATTTAAGTTCAAGATAAAGAAAGCTGAGAAAAAGCATCAGCAATTGTGTAAAATTAACTGCATTGCTTTGCTTATTATGCGACTTAATTCTACAGAAGTGAATAAAAAAAAAAGTTCTTTACTGATCTTACATCTGCCCTGAATATGCTATTAATAAGTTGATTGTAATTATATATATATATCAGAGTAAAATGTGTCCGTAATGAACAATCTCGGAAGTTTTTGGTTTATAAAAAAATTAACCAATAAAAATTCAGCTTTTATTTTTTTCATAATTCTCCGTTGCCTGTTTTATAATTTGCTTTATTGCTGACAATCTTAAACCAGTCAGGAAGCGGAAAGTAATATTTTACAGCTCCAGTGTCTTTCAGTGAAATTATACTTCACATGTTAAGATCTGGTTTTAATTAACTAATATATATATATATTCTGTATTTTCTGATGATACTGGCATATTTTTATTTTGATAGTAATAGAAAACTTCGAATTTTATGTACTAATTAATGACCATTTGCAAAATTTCACTTTATTTTTAAGATTTTAATAAAGTAGGTAATTTCTTTTTAATTCATTAATGTGATTTATAATTAGTCATGGCAATAGTGCCCAAAATGTTTTGGTTTAGCCGAAAAGCTAAGTAATCTGATTTAATTTTTAAATTCCACTTATCAGAGTCGTGTAATAGGAACACAACTTGGTACTTTTCTGTTATACCAACACATGCCAAAATATACGCTAATCTGCCATTTATTTCTACCCTAACCGTGTAAAGAATTTTTTATTGCAAACTGTACCAAACATTCTGATTGGACTATTTATTGAACGTGAATCTTTTATTATTATTATTTAATCGTAACCTCATAAAACATCTTAACTTGCTACTTTTCAAATAGAAAATATTTATTAAATTATAACTTGCATTTATTATTGACACTGAAATGAATTTTACCATTAAGCTGTTACTTGATGATGTAGAAGCGGCAATAAAATTGTTTTAGGACTTTAGATACATAAAAAAAAAAGTTTTTATCAAAAAAACTCATAAACATCTTCATTCAAAAAATGAAATGTTTACAGCAATCCTAAGAGACGTTTACAATTTCAAGCCTGTAGTTTAAATAGAGTTTTATTTTATTACCTTATGTAATATTTATTTGTTCTTTTATTTTAAGTGCATATTTTGTATTGCAATTTTCAAACGTTTTATTTTTAAGTGCTTAAATTCGTGCCAACAATGTTATTTTTGTTTTCAAATGATTCGTTTCATGTGAATTTCCTTTTGTGCCGATTATTATGCTTAGCGACAATGGTGTTGGTATAGCAGAAAAGGACCCAAACTTTTTATAAACAGTTGCTTTTAATATATTTTCATGTTGTAAATATTTTTTTAATAACAAACCAGATTAATTTTTAATGGGTTTTTTTTTTCCTAATGAAAGCACATAATTTGTTTGGGTACATTTCGGTTAGCCGGGCGCCAGTGATATATATACATGTATTATATATACACATATCTATGTATATACACATATGTCTGCATATACATATATATACATACATATATTTATATACATATATGTATGTATATACATATATAGGTATATACATTATGTATTTATATATGTTGATATATATCACTGGCGCCCGGCTAACCGAAATGTACCTTTTTTTGTTTCAAAGTATTGCATCGTCCCTTACCCCTCATGCAAAAACAAATTTGTCTTTAAGGACGTCTTCCTTTTTAAAACTTGTTTTAAGCCTTTTTTTAACCTCATCTCCCCCGAGTCTGAAATTTTCTTTCTGTGTTTGTGACAACATACTCTCAAAGCATGCAATTTCTTTCTTGGAATCCAAAATAGTTGCACACTGTTATACTATACTGTTACATTTTTTTTTTTTTTTTTTTTTTTTTTACACCCATCCAAAATATTAAGAGGAGAGAGCCTGTCTGATATTACACTTTTAATTTTATGTTAAATAAAACATTGGGTACTTTTCGGTTAGCCAGGTGCCAATGATGTGTACAAGTACATACATGTATATATATTACTGGTGTCCAGCTAACCGAAAAGTACCAAACATTGTATCAATTATCTTCCTTAATTACTTTCCTGGAACTATAATTTATCTCCATCTTTTATATTATGTTCTGCAGTGTTTTTCTTTTTCAGTACCATAATTTCAGTAAAAAGCGCTATAGTGCATATGCGTGTAAAAATTTAAAACAGTCTAAGTGCACAGCACTTCTGCTGGTGTGGCTGATTCAGTAATTTTTTTTTTCTTTTCCTCCCCATAACAATATTTAGATAAGATGCCATTTTATTTAATGCAAATTATGTGTGTGTGCATGTTGAAATAAGTTTTGATTTAAAAGAAGAAGAAAATGATTCACTGACATCAGTTATATACATTAATCAGTTGTACTTTTTCTTTTTAATTTTCTAGTTGAATATGATAAATGCTTAATATTGCAACCTATTACAATTTATTTTCATATTTTTCAGGAAACTGTGGTGGCGCAGTTCAGAGATGGCAGCAGAGATGACTGTGCAGCATAAACTCGTTTGGCATTCAAGCAAAGGTAAGTTGTCAATTTACTCAGTTTGTAACGCAGGGCTTTTATCTTAGGGCCCATTTTGAAAAAAGTAAAAGTTATTTGTGTGAAATTTATTCTTTTTTTTTTTTTGTGAAAGATAACATTTTGTAATGAATATGAAATTTAGTTACTCAAATTTGAACCAAACGTTTATTGATAACTTCTTTAAGTCCTTCTGTTAAAGTTTTCCTTTCAATTTGTTTGCAAATTACACATTTTGAAACATAAAATAAAAATTAACAATGAAGAGTATGTTTTTATGGATTGTTTATAAAATAGTCAATTCAGAAAATTCCAGATTTTAAAAGTATTGCTACCCCACATGCAAAAACAAATTTGTCTTTAAAGACTTCTTCCTTTTTAAAACTCAATTTTTTTTAAGTTGCCTGTGTTATTTAAAAAAAAAAAATGGGAAGAGATCCTGTTTATTAAAAGGTATATTGTGAAGGGACCTGCTTTACTAGGAAGAATTTTGGGATGGTCCCCTAAATAGGCTCCAAATTTTGTCTGTATTGATCAATTTACATTAGTAAATTTAATTTCACACATTCATAAAATAGAAGTGCACTCTTGTATTTTAGCTGCATACAGTTGGTAAACGTTAAAGCTCTTTACAAAGCTTTCCAACCTTTGCACTTTAAGTGTAAAATTTACACTTTTTAACCTTTTTTTACAGCTAGAATGTACTTATTTTTTACTCTTAAAAGTTATAGAAAAAAAAAAGCTATTAAAATATTTTTCGGCAGAATCCTCGAATAAGCGAGGGTCGCCGATTTGGCGATTTTTTTGACGCACGCCAAGGAACGACGCGCGCCAACCGAGAAATCGGCAACCTCCGAATTCTACCCAATCAGAACACGAGCTTTTCGGCAGACGACTTATTACTTACACACATCGTCAAGCAAATTCTTTCACAAAGTACACCGTGAACGTAGCATTGATTTTATTTCGTTTTAAGAATATTTACAAAGTTTTAGTAAATTTTACCGCCACATTTTTCGATTTTTACATACTTTTACCAATATTTTCCTTCAGATATTTCAAATTTTACAAACTTTTACCGATATTTTCCTTCAGATATTTCAATTTTTATAAACTTTTATCGATTTTTTCGTTCCGATTTTTTCCATTTTTACAAATTTTTAGCTATTTTTCCTGCCGGATGTTTCCGTTTAAAAAACTATTTAGCTATTTTTCACTCCGTATTGTTTCATTTTTAGCAATTTTTCTATCCAAATTTTGAACTATTTATTCCTCCGGATATTTTTATTCTTACAAATTTTTTCCTCCGGATTTTTCCATAAAAAAAAGTTCTACCCTATTTTTTCCTCCGGATTTTTCAATTTTAACCTACTTTTTTCATTTGGATTTTTCGTTTTTACAAGTTTTTAGCTATTTTTCATCTATTTTTCATTTTTACAAATTTTTAGCTATTTTTTCCTCTACATTTTTACAAATTTTAGCTACGTTTTTATTTTATTTCTTTTGTTTTCATTTTTATAAATATTTAGCTATGTTTTTACTTTTTTTTTTCATTTTTATAAATATTTAGCTATGTTTTTACTTTTTTTTTCATTTTTATAAATTTTTAGCTATGTTTTTCCTTTGTTTTTTTTGCATTTTTTGAAATTTTTAGCTATTTTTTCCTCCGGATTTTTCCGTTTTTAAAAATTTTTAGCTATTTTTTCCTCTGGATTTTTCCGTTTTTAAAAATTTTTAGCTACTTTTTCCTCTGGATTTTTCCGCTTTAAAAAATTTTTTAGCTACTTTTTCTACCGAATTTTTCAATTTTTAAAAATTTTTAGCTACTTTTTCCTCCGAATTTTTCAATTTAAACAATTTTTAGCTACTTTTTCCTCCGGATTTTTCAATTAAAAAAAAAATTTAGCTACTTTTTCCTCCGGATTTTTCAATTAAAAAAAATTTTTAGCAATTTTTTCTCCAAATTTCTCAATTTTTTTAAAAAAAATATCTATTTTTTTCATTTGGATTTTTTATTTTTACAAATTTTTAGCTATTTTTTCTTCCGGATTTTACCATTTTTACAAATTTTTAGCCATTTTTTTCCTCCAGATTTTTCCATATTTTTAATTTTCTTTCTTTTGTATTTTTCATTTGTATAAATTTTTAACTATTCTTTCCTCATCATATTTCCATTTTTACAAATTGTTAGCTACTTTTCCTCCAGATTTTACAATTTTCACACATTTTTAGCTATTTTTGCCACCATATTTTCCCACATTTTTAGCTATTTTTGCCACCATATTTTCCGAATTTCCAATTTTTTTGCTATGTTTTCCTCCAATTTTTCCATTTTAAACTATTTTTTCCCCAGGATTTTTCCTTTTTTTTAATGAATTTTTAACTATTTTTCCTCCAGATTTCTCCATTTAAAAAAATTTTTAGTTATCTATTCCCTCTAGCTTTTTCAATTTACAAATTTTTAGCTATTTTTTCCTCCGGATACTTCATTTTTACAAATTTTCGGCTATTTTTTTCCTCCGGATATTTCCATTTTTACATACTTTTATCAAATTTTTTCTATTTTTACATATTTATAGCTTTTTTCTTCCATCTGTATCCATTTTTACAAATTATCTTTTTTTTTCTATGAATTTTTTTGAAATATTTATCAAGTTTAATAATTTATTACCTTTAACAATTAAAAAATTTCTAGTAAAATAAGGCTTAAAATTGAAAATTGTCACAAAACGGAATAAAATCAACGTTTACTTCATGAAAGAAATTCTCATAAAAACTCTATAAATAGTCAATTCTCTGCATCACACCACACACGTTATAATTGAGGAAAATTTCGATATTCTTCATTTTTCTAATACATGCAAGACGCGGTTGACTATGCTTCGCGTACATTAACTGAAAAAAAACATCACTGGACGCATGAAACTCGCTGTACAGCATTCTCTAGAATGCACGAAATTCATTTAAGCCGAGGTCAGTAACTTGTGTATGTACGCTTCGCGTACATTAACCAAAAAAAAACATCACTGAACGCATGAAACTCGCCGTACAGCAATCTGTAGAATGCACGAAATTCATTCAAGCCGCGGTCAGTAACTTGTGTATGTACGCTTGCCGTACATTAACCGAAAAAAAAAATCACTGGACGCATGAAACTCGCTGTACAGCAATCTGTAGAATGCACGAAATTCATTCCTGCCGCGGTCAGTAACTTGTGTATGTACGCTTCGCGTACATTAACTGAAAAAAAAACATCACTGGACGCATGAAACTCGCTGTACAGCAATCTGTAGAATGCACGAAATTCATTCAAGCCGCGGTCAGTAACTTGTATATGTACGTTTCGCGTACATTAACCGAAAAAAAACATCACTGGACGCATGAAACTCGCTGTACAGCAATCTGTAGAATGCACGAAATTCATTCCAGCCGCGGTCAGTAACTTGTGTATGTACGCTTCGCGTACATTAACCGAAATTTTTTTTTTTCCCCAACAATCCATTGACTAATTTTAAGATTTTTTACCACGATTGGCTGATAAATTTGGCGATATCTTTTAAATGGCCAAAAAATCATTTTGTAAACTTTTTCATATTAAAATTTAGTTAAATTGTAATATTTTACCAAAACTGTATTCAAAAAGTTATCATAAAAAAATCTTCGTCTATTACATATTGCATTGGAATTGTTCATTTTTATTAAAATTATTTTATTCAAAATTGTTATTTTACAGTTTGTTAAAACAGTTTAGCAGAGTTTCATGAAATGTAAACATCTTGTACAATGGGTCCTTCAAATTACTCAAAATTTTGATGCTTCAGCTCATGTGCTTAGAAAATGTTTGCTTTAAATGTTTTAATATTTGTTTCAAGAGTGATGATTCAGTTTTGTGATTATTGTGACACCTCTGGAAATATAGTGCATCTAATCTGGACTTACATTTAATAAAAATTAAATTAATTTAAATTTTTGAAATGTAAAATTTAATAGAAAAAGATTGAGTATTTTTTAAAGTTTTGCAGAAATGTGTCAAATAATTTTTGTTAACAGGGTTTTTGACTTTCATGAACTTTGACAATACTTAAGATTACACAGATTTATGCTAAATAATTTTTTTTAATTTATGCTATGTATGTAGAAGAGGAAGGGAGGTGGTGATAAAATTATTTAATCTTCTGACCTCTAAATTAAGGATTTTTTTTTAATATGTTGTCATATAAATTAATTTGGATTTTGATTATATGTAATGTATAATTTTTAACAAATTAAAAATAAAGCAGATTCTTTGGAGAAAGGGACCTTCTTTAATACTTTCTTTGACCCTTTTTTCTTAAGAAACTTTAAAAAATGATATTTAAATTCAAGGTATTTTTAAAACATTCTTATGTTTTGCCCAAAATATTTTGCAAATGTAAGATTCTGGAGAGGAGCTGAAGGTTCAAATCCATGTTTTTAAATTTTCCTTTAAATCAAATATCAAGTAATAAAAATGGTGATTTTTTTTTCATTGCTAACTAAGCGTAAAACTGACAGTGTGAAATATGTTCGAGCCTGGAAGCTTGGTTACGCTTAGTTAGCAATGTAAAAATTCACATGTTTGTTATTCAATAATTTCGAGTTAATTTCACTGCTGAAAATAAATTAAAATTACTCAAATATCAAGTTTTTAGAATAAAATAACTGTGGCAATATTTGTATTGGAGTAATTAGTGTTTCCCCTAGACGTTTTCGAGAGGGCGCAGCACCCTGCCCATTTTTTTATAGTTGTAAATGCGCCCTGCCTGTTTTTATATAGCTGGAAATGTGCCCTGATTATTGTGGATTCGCAAGAATTTGCTTTCGCGAATTTCACCAAAATTTAGCGGGAAAATATCACAAAAATCATCTATCGGTCATGAGAAAATATCGCAAGATTCGTCTATTGGTCACAGTAAAATATCACAAAATTTGTCACTTGGTCGCAAGAAAAATTACAAAATTCAAAAATCTCAAAATTCGGCAGTTTGTTGTAGGAAAAAAATTGGGAAATTTGCTTATTTGTCGCAAAACCTCCCTCCCTGCACAATTCGGCAATTGGTAGCAGGAAAATATTCTGAAATTCATCAGTCAGCTGCGGGAAAAATCACGAAACTATTCAGTCAGTCATGGGAAAAAATAGCGAAATTCTTCCAAGATCGCATGAGAAAAATTGCTAAATTTGTCAATCGATTGCGGCTAAAAATAGAGAAATTTATATATCTGTCATGGGCAGGGCATTCGGGGCACGGGCCCAGGGTCCCCGATTTTCAGGAGTCCCCAAATGCTACTAAAAATTTTTGAATTATTGGCCAAAACAGTTTTAACTGTTAAAAAAACAAAATTAAAATGGAAAAATCTGTTTGTCAGAGATTGTCTATGATGTGTCAAAGCAGGGTTGGCAAGTTTCTTCCAAAGTGGAAAAAACCGGCCTGAAGAAATAGGTTTCTTCCAAGTGGAAAAAATGGAAGAAACTGTTTTTCTTTAAGAATTTACCATATAAGTTACAACTTTGTAAAATACAATAAAAATAAATGTATTTTCTAATAGATAACCTTACATCAATTTAATTAGACTTATAAAAATTTAATTATGTATGATAAATTGATAATTACACCAGTTTTTTAGCCAAGATCACACACCTGTCTAAAGCTTTCCAATCATTGTGTACCTGAATAAAATAAATGGGACTTTTCTAACACCATGCCAAAATGTATGCTAATGTGCTATTTATTTAAACCCTGAACGTGTAAATATTTTTATTGCAAACCGTGCCAAACATTGTGATTTGCTATTTATTGAACATGACACTTTTTAATTATTATTATTACTTAATTTACTCTGTAACCTCGCAAAACATCTTAATTTGCTATTTTTCAAATAGAATATATTTAATATTAAGTAGTAACTTATATTTATTGTTGACACTAATGTGGATTTTACCATTAGGCATTTACCAGATGATGAGGACGCTGCAATAAAATTGTTTCAGGACTGGATACAAAAAAAAAGTATGAACGTCTTCATTCAAAAAGTGAAATGCTTACTGCAATGCTAAGAGACATTTACAATGCTATGCCTGTAGTTTAAATTGAGTTAATTTTATTAATTTATCATATAATATTTATTTGTTCTTTTATTTTAAGTCTATATTCGTGTCGATTTAATAAAATAGTTCGTGAAAGTCTGTAATTTTCAAATGTTATATTTTTAAATGCTCAATTTTGTGCCAACATTTTTTTTTTTTTTTTTCCAATTGAATCCTTTCACATGAATTTCATTTTGTGCCAATTATTGCACTTGGTGACGACAATGGTGTTGGTATAATGGAAATGTACCAAATAAATGTATCCAAAATACACAAAATCAATTAAAGGTAATTCAATTCAAAAGAGGCACATTTTTTTTAATATATATAATTTAAACTTCTGTAACCAGTAGTAAATAGTATGTGGATCATTTACCTATTGTAGAATGAAACTCTTTTAAATAAAAGACAGTGCTTTGAATTTACGCCCATTTTATTAAGGAAACTAATATACAGTAATTACTGTATTGAAGGATTTCATTAAAATCTCCATTTTCCTTACTACAGTGCAACATTGTATAACAAAACAGAAGTAATTTAGCTTTAAGATGCTGCAATCAATTTCTCAACTTAGAATGGATGAATGCAAAAGATGAAAAAAATTCTTATCCCTGTAGAGTTTATTTTCAGAACATTTATCTTTTAAATCAGCATGCTAGTATATATAATTACAAATTTGTTTGTTTTAAGTTTTGCACAATAGTTTTTAAAATATTGCATTTTTATATGATAAATAAGGAATTGGTAGGTTTTTTTTTTTTTTTTTTACAGAAATTATATAAACAATAAAAAAATATCCCCTACCTCTAAAGTTGTAAAAAACATAACCTGTAAATACCTGCTGAACCTGAAGTTTGTTATTAAAAAATAACTTATTTTTCCATAAATAATATTTTTAATATTAATTAGTTTCCAATTTAAATTTCATATAATTAGGTTTTGAATTTAATTCTTTTATATAGTTAATATATTTTAATTTTGAGCATCTGTTTTGTTTTCTGTTGGTTTCTTCCAGTTTTTTCCATTTTTTCCAGTTTCTTCCGGAAGAAACCCAACCCTGTGTCAAAGTAACTTCATTTTTTCTTTATTGTCTTTTAACCCTTTGAGGCGTGGTGGGATATATTATATCCCACCTAATTTAAATTTTACTTTTTTAACTTTGACGGGGAAAAGTTGAAAAATTGCTTTTCCTTATTTTGAACTAAATTACGGTGAGAATTGAAATGCTATCGTTTTATGAGTGATAATATCAGATTTATAGCTTGGAGGTACACAATGTATTGTCCTACTTTACAAAGCCATTTTGAAGGAAATGTTATGTGAAAAAATAAGGTACACAATGTATTTACCTACTTTACAAAGCCATTTTGAAGGAAATGTTATGTGAAAAAATAAAGTGAAGAAAATAAAGAACTGCTGGTTTCTAGCAATACAAATTCTAGAAACATTTACAAAGTGAGCAATTCGACTTTTATGAAATGAACAGAAAGAGCACCCATACATCATATGTAAAGAATATGAATTTATATATTTGAAGTTATTCAAAAGAATTTATAGAAAGCCTGTTTTTATTTTGTTTTAGTGATTAACACAGAGATAAAGTATTTAATATATACAGCCCCCCCCCCTCCCCCCCTGCTCTTAACACATAAAAATAGAAACAATATTATTGTTAACATGGTTGCAAAAAGAAATGAGAGAATATGATATAACATAAAATTGCCACCATGAAATGCAGTTTCGCACCTAGAAAAAAAAAAGGAATTAGGTGTCATTTGACAACGCTGCCCTTTCATGAGTTTTTGTTAAAAGCAAATATAGGTATACTGCAATAAAATAGTTTCATTTTGTACAAATAACTTGAACTACAAAGCTTTTTGTAAATAGTTTTTTTAAATTACAGTAGATTCCCGTTACAACGAATTCCATTTCAACGAAAAATCCCGTTACTACGAAATTTGACAAATCCCCTTTTCAAATTTCATTAACCCCAATGTATTAAGAATTCCGATTTAACGAAGTGCATTTTACTAGCAATTCCGTTACAACGAAAAATCATCGAGCTTTTTTTTCTTTTTTCTCAATTGCTTAACAGAAATGAAATATACTTCGAATAGCACGTCGAAGTTAAAAAATAACGTTGTTTTGGGGACAGGTGCTATTTCATATTTTTCTCTCCTTTGCTATTTTTTCGTTTGTTTACTTCTGTTTCCGAATTCCTTTTTTTTTCATTAGCCCATACGCTTCAAAATGATCACGTGACAAACAGCAGGTGCACTTCACTGTGAAAGAAGTGTTTGTGCTTGTTCTGGGATATCTTTGACGCCAATACCTGTTGCAGTGTGTTTCTTGCTTCGTTCATTGATAAAATATGGCTTGTGTGAAACGAAAACAATTTTCGTTGGAAGAAAAGAAAGCTATAATTTCTGAGATTGATAAAGGATTGCGGAAAGCTGATGTGGCCAAAAAATATGGAATAACACCATCGAGTTTATCGACATTTCTAAAAGATAAGGAAAATATCGACAGACAATTCCAAATTGCAAGCATTTGTTCCCATAGAAAACGAATGCGACAGTCCCAATTTCAAGATGTCGATAAAGCCGTGTTCAAGTGATTGTGCCGATGTTCGTTCACGCAATGTGATCCTCTGATAAGGCAAAAAGCTCAAGAGTTCGGAATAATGCTTGATATCGAAAATTTCCAAGTCAGTGTTGGATGGCCCAATCGCTTTCGTACTCACCATGGAATTGTAATAAAATCAATTTGAGGCGACGCAAGTGATGTACCTACAAAGGCTGTAAATTAATGGAGAGCTGGAAAAGCAACTGCCCTTATAAAGACATACAGCTCCGATGATATTTTTAATGCTGACGACGCTGGAATATTTTATCAACTTGAACCGAGAAAAACATTAACATTTAATGACGACAAATGCATTGGAGGGAAAACTTCAAAGAAACTAATTACAGCACTTTTTTTTGTAACAAATCTGGAACCGAGAACAGAAAAATATTAATTGTTGGTCACTCTGGCAAGCCCCGTTGCTTTAAGAACTGTCATTCGCCTTGTGATTATAAATTCAATAAGAAGGCATGTATGACACAAGATATCTTTAGTGATTGGCTAGTGCGATTTGACAGAGAAATGAAAGCTAAAAAACGGAAAATTCTTCTCCTGATTGATAACTGCATGCCTCATGATAATTCCTCCAAATTAGACTGCATCCAATTTGAGTACTTCCCGCCAAATTGCACTTCTATTCTTCAGCCTCTAGACGTCTAGACCATGGCATCATCCGTGCTGTAAAATCTCGCAACTGAGCTCTTTTGCTAAAAGAAATTCTTTGCGGCTTAGAGAATGGCAAAAGACCAAAAATAAATTTCAAAGAAGCTATTGAATTGATCTCTGGTTCGTGGCAAGAAATTAGCCAGAAAACAATTTCTAACTGTTGGAAACATGCCCGATTAACTGACACCGAAGAAAATTAATCAGAAGTTTTAGATTTGGATATGAGTTAAACACAGAGTTAAACTTCTGAGTTAAACACAATTTGGAAGGCTACCAGAAAATTAACATCAATCTCTGATCAGGTGGATTGGGAGGATTTCTTATCTGTGGATGACAATATTCAAACATGCTCTGAAGTGACTGATGAAAATATCATTTTAACCATTAAAACTACATTAGACCAACAAAATGACGAAAATAGTGATGACGATATTGGTGTCACCGACGATTCAAAAGTTACCTCTTCAGAAGCTTTCTCATGCTTGGAGAAAATACGTGCTTTTGTTTCTCATCAAAAGAATGTTCTAGAGGAGGTATTTTCTCACATTCATTCGTTGCACACGTTTTTGTTATAATAAACTAACACATTCCTTTGTACAAATTAAAATTACAGATTTTCTGCAATAATGTATTACTAAATAAAGGTTAGTCCGTAATTTTGTAATTTTAATATTGAATTTTAATTTACTAACTTTTTCTATGTTAATTTAACTAGTCTTCCATTAAAATCCTCTATAATGAAAGGTACATTTTCTTACATAATTACTTTCTAACATACATCTTACATAATTTATTTACGTGTACATGTAATTCATTAGATAAATAGGAGTAATTCCGTTACAACGAAAAAATCGTTACAACGAAATATTTTAGTGGTCCCGTGGCGTTCGTTGTAACGGAAATCTACTGTATAATTTCTGTTCCGATTATATTTATAAATGGCTAATTAATAAGTGGTGTTTTTAAAGTAAGGCATTTTAATTTTGTTTTGTAAAATTTATTTTTTGTTTTTCAGAAGAAGAATAAAAATCTGGAAAGAAAAAAGTTCTCTGTGAAGATGACTGTAGATTTTCAGCTCTTGTTTATAAACTTAAATTAAGAAACATCAGAAATTTAATTGTAACAGGATTAAATTTTCTTGTAAAATATTTCTGATAAATTTTGAGCATCTTGTAAATACATAAATAAATGTTTTTTGGTTGGTTTGTTTTACATTTGTTGTGAAAAATAAAATTTATATGAAAAAAAAAAGCATTCAGTTCTAGTGTTTTTAAATATATATATTTATTTATGCAAGTGATGTTGTTAAAAAAGATGTACTATATATTTTCCCCTTCTTTCTCATTCTGAGAACATTCCCCCTTCTTTTTACAGGTTAAGATATAATTGAATAAAAGTGTTTTATGTAGGCTATATTTTAAAAACTGATAAACTGTTTTTGTTGGTTGATTATAAATTAGCATTGCTTGGAGATCAGGTATTAAAAATAATTTGCTGTATAAAAACTTTTGAAAATTTTAATAAAAATTTCATCATAATCTCATTAGAAGTTGAGATTAAAATTTTAATGTACATAATATTGTATGAATCAGTTTGAAATTTTGTTAGTCAAAAAGTCACATACCTCCTGCTGGAAGGAAAAATATTTTAAAGATTTCTTTATTGGTAATATATTAAAAAATATATATATATATATTCAGTACTCATTACTTGCTAATTTTTAAAAAGTAAAAACAATGATATATTATTATTTATGAGTAATGTTTAGTCCATTTAAAAAAAAAAAAAAAAAAAAGATTTAGTTTATGAATGGTGAACTTGCTGTGTTCTAGAAGATCAACTGCCACTACTATTTTGAAAAAATATTAAACTTATTTAATAAGAGAAAATTTAAGATTACATAAGAAGGAAAATAGTGACAATTGGCTTTCTGTCAATTAGTAATATTTTGTAAATATATATACATTGAAATTTTGTTCTATGATGTGTATAAAGGGGGGAAGAGTCCTTAACAGACTAAAACATTACTTTATAGGAATACTGCTACATTTTTCTGATATTATATGCCAAAGAGATGAAGATAGTGAAATGACATTTTTTGAACGGACCTAATTTACATATATATATAGTTACATCATTAAAAAAAATTCTTAAATTTCAATGATCAGTAATGTCAACATTTTACCAATTTTATAAAATAGAGTTCCTGCGTTTTTGTTTTATTTTCAAGCTGGATAATTGGAAGAAACATCCAGGTAAGAAATTGTATTATAAAAGCACCAGTGGACCCGTGCGAAGATTTCACACTGCAGTCTAATACTTTTTAGCAATATCTAATACTCTTTAGATGCAGGTTTAAACTTGTAAAGGAAAATTAAGGACTGAAACTATCTTCAAACAACATTAGTCGAGCCAGAATATCATCTTGTTTATTCCATCACAGTTACAGTAAAAACTGATCGAGCATAGCAAAGACAAAAAAATATATATATCTATAGTTAATTAACTGCTTTAGAGATGACATCATCTGTTTCGGAAAAAAACATGGGACAAAGAAAAATAAATTGAGCATTTCAATTTTGCTTTTTAGTCATAAATATAAAATAAACCCGTGCAGCAACTATGTCCCACTTTATCTTTTTTGTAGTATTTATTTTTTATAATCATTTTAAGCATTATATAATGTGGTATTTTATTTTTGTGGCTACACTAATTTGAGGAAAGCCTTTCATTTCTTTTATGAAGACAATGCAGATTTAATTTTTAATTTACAGCAATTTTTAATCAAAAAATATGTTTTATCGAGATGTGAGTGCACTATGTCAGAAGCTGGTTCAAAATCCTTTCTTATGGCATCTCGTTCATTGTTGTGCATTTCATATTTTCTGAGAAAAGGGGATGTTGATAACAGAAATAATATATACTAGTGGGCCTGTGTGAAGATTTCACACTGCAGCCTAATATTTTTTAGCAATATCTAATATTTTTTAGATGCATGTTTAAACTTCTAAAAAAAAATAAAGCCAGAATATAATCCAATTTATTCTTTCATACTTTACAGTAAAAACTGACTGAAAATATCAAGAGCTATATATATATATATATATATATAAATTGTATTTTAACTACATTAGAGAGTGACATAATGTTTTGAAAAAAAAAAAAAAAATTGAGCGTTTGAATTTAAATTTTGCTTTTTTATCATAAATATAAAATAAACCCATGCAGCAACCATGTCCACTTTATCTTTATTGAACATTTTTTTTATAATCATTGTTGTGGAATTTAATTTTTGTGGCAACAGTAATTTGAGGAAAAACTTTCATTTTATTTCTGAAAACAATGCCTATTTAATTTATTACTTGCAATTTTAACCAAAATACATGTTTTAAAGAAATGTGAGTGTACTATGTCAGAAGTCGCTTGAAAATCCTTTCATATGGTATCTCATTTAACATTATACATTTTTTATTTGCTTCGAAAAAGGGATGTTGAATATAATCATTAGATAACAATTTTCAATGGAAATTCTGGCTGAACAATCCACCTGGTGAATTAGCTTGAAGAAACATAAATTGAAACTACTTAAAAATTTACTCCTTTGAATAGAATGTTTAAACCTATAATTTAATTAAAAATTGAAGAAAATTAGTTTTTTTTTCGTATTCTCACCATCATTGGTAATTTAACGCTCAATATATATTTTACACCTTGTGTTACACCTTATTTTACAACTTTTTTTTTATTAATTACAATTATGGCTTTTGCAACTTTTTCAGAATAACATTAAAAAATAAATCATAACCATATGGCCTTTTATTCCGATCTAATGACATGAGTGGATACGGCCAATTTTTGCCTCCATTGGGACACTTTTTTTAAAAAAAATTATTATTATTGCTTCCAGATTGAAAGTATTCTATACAAGATACGAAGCACTTTCGATTTTATTGTATTTTGACCTTTTTAATATGGGGTGCTTATAACACCATTGCAGTTTTTAACTGAAAAATATTATAATAAAATGAAACATGTTTGCATAAAAGTCAGGTTGGTGTTATGAGCTCTTGTTAAGAAAAATATTCCAATAGATTATTATTATTTTTTTTTTTTTTCAAATTTTGAATAAAATATTTAGAGTTTTCAGACAAAAATTATGGACCAGTAAATTTAGATTCTAAAGTTTAAAATAACTTAAAAAAAGAAAAAAAATTGTCCCTGCCAAAGGAGTAAAAATGGAGATTTGCTCAACTTTACTTTTTTGAGGACCATAAAAAGTATAATTCTGGCCAGCTTCCATTCATGATATCTAATAGTGGCATGAATATGGCTAGCTTTGGGCTATCATTCATTAATGATGCCCATTGATGGCGACAAAGTGGCTAGCTTTCGGCATGCATTCATTAATGATTACCATTGATGGCAACAAAGTGGCTAGATTTCGGCTTGCATTCATTAATGATGGCAACGAAGTGGCTAGCTTTCGGCTTGCATACATTAATGATGCCCATTCATGGCAACAAAGTGGCTAGCTTTCGGCATGCATTCATTAATGATTACCATTGATGGCAACAAAGTGGCTAGCTTTCGGCTTGCATTCATTAATGATGGCAACGAAATGGCTAGCTTTCGGCTTGCATACATTAATGATGCCCATTCATGGCAACAAAGTGGCTAGCTTTCGGCATGCATTCATTAATGATTACCATTGATGGCAACAAAATGGCTAGCTTTCGGCTTGCATTCATTAATGATGGCAACGAAGTGGCTAGCTTTCGGCTTGCATACATTAATGATGCCCATTCATGGCAACAAAGTGGCTAGCTTTCGGCATGCATTCATTAATGAATAGCATTGATGGTATGTGGATGGCTGGCTTAAGGCTAGTTTACATTTATGATGACCAATAAATTAACATTTATGGCCAGCTTTGGGGTAGCTTTTATTCTGAACAAACGCAGGTGGCATGGCTGTGGCGATCTTCTGGCTAGATTTTATTCACGATGATCGTTAATGGCCAAACTGTGGCTAGTTTTCATTAATAATTGCCACTTAAAGTATAACTGTGGCCAGTTTTAGGCTATCCGTCAATTATGATTAACCACTTGTGGCACAATTATGGGCATCTTAATGTAGTTATGGCCAATTCTGTTGCGGCCACATTGTGGCCGGCGTGACAGTTTTTTTAAGTTGCCGTTACGGCAAACGATTGCGGCCCCTCATCTACTAGTTTGGGCCAAGGCTAACGTAGCCATCAGTGGCCCGCAAGTTCTGTGTTAGTTGGGTAGCAAGCTACGCCCGCTGCGCTGGTCGGCTTCTACAAATGAACCTTGAATCATACGAAATATATCGTTTAATTTGACCTTGTATTTGAAAGCAATCTGTATATTTACATGGAATATCCTTCCACATTACTGAAAAATATATATCACGAAAAACCAATGAACGGTTGAAAGTTTGTCACGTAGCACTTTATCTTATGGCTCTAATAATTATAATATGAGTCTTAAAAATAATTATATCAAATTTTGAATGACGCTATACTATTAATTAAAAAATATGTTTTTTCTAATTTAATCAGTTTCTTTCTTGTTCTATTTATATTCACATGTACAAACATTATTTTGAACATGAAAAGATATATGAAAATTTTTCACTGATTTTTTTTTCATTCACATAACTCATACATTCAAAATATATATTTTAAAAGTAAATTATAATAAAATTCGAGTAATGGAGTAACGTTTTGATGTGACTTTAAAAGCTTTGTTTTAAAATTCAATTTAAATTATTTTTGGTTTGTCTTCTGAAGTATATTTACACATTCAAACAATACTTAATTTCCCAATACATTGTTATATATATCACACATTGATAGGTATTTGTTTCAATAAATTGATAGTATTATTGATGTGTTCGCCTGATTCGTCCAGGATAGCTCGGTTGTCAGAACAATGTCAGCTTAAGCCAAAAGGTCTCTGGTTCCAATTCAAGTCTGAAACTTTTTCATTCACTTGGAAAATTACAACTCATATGAATTATTTACCAATTAGAATAATCGTGTTAAACTTGATCAAGTGCAAATACGTATCCAGCGTTAACTTGGCGTACTATTACCAGCGATTTGTTGAGCTGTTTCAGAAACAGACCAGATGCCATGATCAATAAGGTTAATTGGGTGAAATATGTTCGCCAGATTCGTCCAGGATAACTAAGCTGGCAGATCACTGGTAGCTCCAGACAAGACGTTTCTGGGTTGAATCTTTGCCTGGACACAATTTTCACTCAGATGGAAAATGACAACGCAATCATTTCAGTTGCATTTTCTAAAGACACAAGAGCGTTTTTGGTTAACCAATATCTAACCAAAATAAAAGTTTTCAGAACATAGAAATATGCACACAGATAGTATGAGCGCCAACCTTTTAAAATATGAAGCTAGAAGGCACTGCGAAAATCATTATTCTTGAGTATTAAAACAATTAAAACGTATTAAGAGATAAAACATAGATTTCTATAGATCATTATCTGATGATCTAAGTAACTAAATAAAAAAATCTAAATTGACAACCAACAAATCAAAATAAATAAACAAACAATAAATATTAAACACAATAACAAAATACCTAGTATAGGTAATCCTACTTCCCCCGAAACAATTTACAGAACCTATGCATGCAGTGTTGTATCTTGGTAATTCTCTTCGTTTATCTGCGACTTATTCTGTTGAGCTGTTTCAGAAACAGACCAAATGCCATCTGCACATAAAAACATGAACGATTGTTTGTTTAACGATAACGCTTGAGCCATTCCGTTTTGACATTTTGACAATTATAGCCAAGAAACGTGTAATATTTCTCCTTAAACAATCTAAAAGTCATTATAAATAACAGTTATATTGAATACATATGATTACAAAATATTTCCCCATTCAAAAAAAAAAAAAAAAAAAAAAAAAAAAAAGTGAATAATTTTTCGACCAAACGCTGATTTAAAATGTGATATATTTTCTTAAAAATTAAAAATAAATAAATAAATAAACAATAATTTAATTTAATACATATATACATTAAATATATAAAGCATATTATAATTTATATTCGCATAAAAAATGTATATAAATAATTTATCAGCTACATGCAGATGTTTAACTGTGAACCGATAAGTGTACATTAACCTTAAATGAACATAAACTTTTTACGCAGAAATGTTTAACACGTTCCCACCTAATACTACGCTAATACATGTAGAAAATAGTATCGGATTAAACCAGATTATATAAGAAACAAGTGTTTGATCTCAAGTTAAGTGTATATATTAGAGTGCCAGCCTTCTTTGATAATGAGATTTGCTGCGTCACTTGAGCTACTATCGTCTCTCATGATATATATTTACACACATACAGAAGTAGCCAGAGACATTAAAATTAATTAAGTGGAAGTATGCACAGTAGCATAACACTATGTTTACACAGAAATGTTTAGGGAAGTCATCGGAATTTTTATAATAATTGTAAGGAGGCAATTAATTACATAATATTTATATACAGGATGATTATAATTAAATTTGCAATTTCAAAAGGCTGCAAAAAAGAACTACTGGTCAGAATAACCTGATATTTCATCTTAGCATACGTGAAGCAATGGGAATTTGTTATGCAAAAGGAAAAAGTTCAAAAGTGGACCAATAGATGGCGATGTACTCGCACAAGAAGCTAATCAAAAAACGTGACATGCAGCCGTGCCCACGTATAAGTGGAAAATGCCAGACTGGATGTCGTCCAGAAGGCTTAAATGGTAAAGCACTTGGTGCGCTATACCAGGGCATCTGGGTTCGATCCCGGTGTGGACACATTTTTTATTCTGTTGTTTATGCGTTGTTTAGCAAAGTGAAAATTAATTCACATCCTTTGTCAGTGTTATGAAATATATATTTTAATTAAGTGCAGTGGTACCATTAAAAGGAACATTTCGGCAATACTGTTCATTAAAATAATTTACCCATATCATGATTTTCAATCCACATTCGGAAATTTATTAAAACTAAACATTTAATTTCAATAAATTAATACTTATTTACTTCAAACATACGAAGTTCGTATCCAGAGGGTTGATGCAAGGGCCCTGCTCCCTCTCCTCTGAAATTTGTGTAGAAAAAGGTGATTCATTCATTTTCATTTGAAAAAAAGGTATTGAATAAGGAAATCCAAAATTTGTCCCTATTATGCACACACACACACACGATCCACCATAAAATTAAGTTAAAAATAAATAAATGAATAAAAATTAAATTAAATAAAAATAAATGAATAAATAAATAATTACAGCTTTTATATTTATAATTTCAGAGTTAGGATTTACATATATATATATACTGTTAGAAAAAATATTATATTAGTATATAGATATGAGTTATTAATAACATGTCCTGAAATATACAACTGAATATTTATTTAAATTATATAAATGAATTATGTAATCTGTGTATTTTCATCTTCAACTGGCGGGTCCTAGTACGGAAGTATCTTCAAAACCAACCTTACTGTGGTTCTGTATTTCAAAAGAATTTATCAAAAATCACGATTTCAAATTAATGATTTAAATATTATTCTAATTAGCCTGAGAATTAGAAAACATGAAAGATTGTTTGTTTAACGGCGCTTGAGCCTTTCAATTTTGACATTTTGACAATTATAGCCAAGAAACGTGTAATATTTCTCCTTAAAAAATTTAAAGTGATTATAAATAACAGTTATATTGAATACATATGATTACAAAATATTATATAATGCATTGTATCTTCATAAATTCAGACAAATAAATTAATAATTTGCATAATTTCAATATATTTTGCAAAAAATAAAAAATAAAAATAAAAATTTATTAAAAACATTCATTTAAATGTCAACTGAATTAATACTTGAACTACATAAATAATAATTCCTGTGAAATGTATTTTTTTTAATTCAATCAATATTTACCCCCTATGCTTTCCGATCATGTCGTAACATCGGCAAATTTCTTCATTCTTTTCGGCCAACCGTTAACGGTGGCAAATGATTGCGACTAGTACCGTTCTAAAAAAAAGACATGACTACTCTCGGTATAAGCCATCATGTAAACAAAATTCCGGCAACTATCCATTTCGATACTGTACACTGTGCGGCGCACAACTGACGTCTATTCGCAGTAGTTTCCATCTTCAAATTTAAATCTTTGCTGCATTATCAACTGTGCTCTGCCACTGTACATAATGCTGACATAAAATGATAGCTATTTGTTGCTTGCAAATGTAACTTTTCTGACAAAAATTTCCTTTATTAAAATATTTCGCTTATATTTTTTTTTTATCGCTTTTTGCAATCTATACTAATATTATAAAGGAGTAAAGATTGTTTTTTAGTTAGTTAGTTTGTTTGTTTGTTTGTAGGGGGTAATCTCTGGAACTACCGAACCGATTTCAAAAATGATGGTGGCAAATTGATGGTGAGAACCCCTGCTCCAACATAGGCTATATTTTATGTCGATGCCACTACCCCAGGGGGGTGCAGAAGCGAAAAACGTTCTAAAATTGCGATCTTTTCTATACTGAAGAAGCTAGAAATTTGAAATTTGGCGTTGTAGTTACTTATAAGATGTAAATGCTCTCTAAGAACAAAATAAAAAAATTGAAATTTAAAAGGATTAAATGAGCGAAAAGCGTTCTAAAAACATTCTAAATTACAATTTCTATGGAATCTCTAGAACTACCGAACCGATTTGAAATTTGGCGTTGTAGTTACTTATAAGATGTAAATGCTCTCTAAGAACAAAATAAAAAAAAAAATCGAAATTTAAAACGATGAAATGAGCGAAAAGCGTTCTAAAAACATCTCTAAATTACAATTTCCATGGAATCTCTAGAACTGCCTAACCGATTTGAAAGTTGGCGTTGTAGTTACTTATAAGATGTAAATGCTCTCTAAGAACAAACAAAAAAATCGAAATTTAAATGGGTGAAATGAGCGAAAAGCGTTCTAAAAACATTCTAAATTGCAATTTCTATGGAATCTCTAGAACTACCGAACCGATTTGAAATTTGGCGTTGTAGTTACTTAGAAGATGTAAATGCTCTCTAAGAACAAAATAAAAAAAAATTCGAAATTTAAAAGGGTGAAATGAGCGAAAAGCGTTCTAAAAACATTCTAAATTGCAATTTCTATTGAATCTCTAGAACTACCGAACCGATTTCAAAAGTGATGGTGGCAAATTGATGGTGACAACCCCTGCTCCAGCATAGGCTATATTTTATGTCGGTGTCACTAACCCCAGGGGGGGTGCAGGAGCGAAAAACTTTCTAAACTTGAGACCTTTTTTATACTGAAGGAGCTAGAAATTTGAAATTTGGCGTTGTAGTTACTTATAACATGTAAATGCTCTCTAAGAACAAAATAAAACAAAATTTGAAATTTAAAAGGGTGAAATGAGCGAAAAGCGTTCTAAAAACATTCTAAATTGCAATTTTTATGGAATCTCTTGAACTACCGAACCGATTTGAAATTTGGCGTTGTAGTTACTTATAAGATGTAAATGCTCTCTAAGAACAAAATAAAAAAAAATCTAAATTTAAAAGGGTGAAATGAGCGAAAAGCGTTCTAAAAACATTCTAAATTACAATCTCCTTGGAATCTCTAAAACTACCGAACCGATTTGAAATTTGGCGTTGTAGTTACTTATAAGATGTAAATGCTCTCTAAGAACAAAATAAAAAAAAATCGAAATTTAAAAGGGTGAAACGAGCGAAAAGAGTTCTAAAAACATTCTAAATTACAATTTCCATGGAATCTCTAGAACTACCGAACCGATTTGAAATTTGGCGTTGTAGTTACTTATAAGATGTAAATGCTCTCTAAGAACAAAATAAAAAAAATCGAAATTTAAAAGGGTGAAATGAGCGAAAAGCGTTCTAAAAACATTCTAAATAGCAATTTCTACTGAATCTCTAGAACTACCGAACCGATTTCAAAAGTGATGGTTGCAAATTGATGGTGACAACCCCTGCTCCAACATAGGCTATATTTTAGGTCGGTGTCACTAACCCCAGGGGGGTGCAGGAGCGAAAAACGTTCTAAAATTGAGACCTTTTTTATACTGAAGGAGCTAGAAATTTTAAATTTGGCGTTGTAGTTACTTATAACATGTAAATGCTCTCTAAGTACAAAAGAAAAAAAAATTCGAAATTTAAAAGGGTGAAATGAGCGAAAAGCGTTCTAAAAACATTCTACATTACATTTTCTATGGAATCTCTAGAAATACCGAACCTATTTGAAATTTGGCGTTGTAGTTACTTATAAGATGTAAATGCTCTCTAAGAACAAAATAAAAAAAAATCGGAATTTAAAAGGGTGAAATGAGCGAAAAGCGTTCTAAAATCATTCTAAATTACAATTTATATGGAATCTCTAGAACTACCGAACCGATTTCAAAAGTGATGGTGGCAAATTGATGGTGACAATCCCTGCTCCAACATAGGCTATATTTTATGTCGGTGTCACTATCCCCAGTGGGGTGCAGGAGCGAAAAACGTTCTAAAATTGCGATTTCGTTTATACTGAAGGAGCTAGGAATTTGAAATTTGGCATTGTAGTTACTTATAAGATGTAAATGCTCTCTAAAAAAACCCGAAATTTAAAAAGGTGAAATGAGCGAAAATCGTTCTAAAAACATTCTAAATTACAATTTCTATGGAATCACTAGAACTACCGAACCGATTTCAAAAGTGATGGTGGCAAATTAGTGGTGACAATCCCTGCTCCAACAGCTTCTTTAATAAAAATCTATGCGTTTCTGACGACTGGGTGTTTCGCTAATTGTTGCCACAGATTAATCTCGGAAAATGAAACATTTGAAGTTACTGAAAAAAAAATAGTAGCTCGAAAAGTGTTTGTCTGAAAATTGTTAGGCAAACTGCGTTTGAAAGGTAAAAAATTGTATTTTTCTTGATATAAATTTCAAATCTAATGATTATGCCATTTTTCAAATATTGAATTGTAAAAATTAACAAATTTCATAATGGAGTACCATAGCGAAACCTTCGATAAAAAGATAATGATAAGGGCGACGTGTCCTGGCGTGTATATTGGCTATAGCACAAGTCACAAATTATAGTAGCCGTATTATTCTGTTAAAATATAAAATTGAATTATGAAATGTCAATATTTTGTTGGATTAAAAGTTCGTTATAAGAAATTGACCAGCGTAGCGGGCGTAGCTTGCTAGTTGTCTATAAAATTTGAATTACTCCCTTATTTTTACTTCTTCGATAAGTACTGGATGAAGCAGTAACACAAGAATCTTCACATGTGCGTTTGTGCCCAAAATCCATACAAGCACATAATATGTCCCAATGTCAATAAAATTTTATTGCATTAATGACCGCTGTTACAAATGTATTCCGTGCTGATTTACGAATTGTGCTCTGTCACTGACATAACTGGAAAACATTTGTCACTTGCAAATGTGGCTTTTCTGAAAGATCCAATGGATTTTTGTGCATTTCTTCTAAAACCTCTTTGTTGTAATTGCCCATGAATTTTGAAACTTTCAATTTTTACTTCTTTGATTAATTTTGGATCAATGTGTTGGATCCACAAATGTAGGTATGCGTTTGTTTAAAAATAAATAAAATCAAAATATGGTCCAATGTTAATGAAATTGTATTGCGGTCTATAAATTTATACTGATATATATTATTATAAATTTAAAAATCAATATTAATCATACTTCAGTTCATATTTCTTTCCTATAAAAGTACGCAGCAATTTAATCTAATTTTTAAAAGCATGTTTATACTATAATCTTAGCAACAACTTTAAAAAGACTAACATGAATTGAAAAAATAAAACATATTAAATGGTTCAGAAAATCGACTTTTCTGGTATTTCATAGAGATAAGATTTTCAAAAGTAAAAACATAATAGTTTATATGTTGTTCAAAAATGTTTCATAAAACTGCAATCTATAGATTATAACTCATAACAGATTTCAAGTTTCTGTACCTTTCTTTTATCACCAAGCAGCTAAAGAGCTTAACTTAAACCTTTTAACTTTTTTGGATACAAAACGAAATACTCTTATCACTTTTATATTTCGAAAACATATTCTACTTTTCAAAGATAGAAAGTTTAGTAACTAAGAGAATTATAAAATGTTATGTTTTTCAAAAAGTGTGTGTCATAGAGGATTTAAAAACGAAGTGCTCGCTTCTTAAAACTGTTACAATCTCTAACAACTATTAATTCTTTATTTGAATGAATCTCTTGTATCATTTGTAAAGTTTAATTTTTTTCTAGTGTCTAATATTATTTATCTTTAGATTTATTAAAAAGTGATAAACTTGGAAATAGCGAGCTTTTAAAATTCTTATAAGAAAAGCATATTTCTACAAGAAATGTGTTTTTTTAATATCTTTATTTATGCAAAGGTGTGTTATATATATCTTCTTTCATTAATGTGCCATTTTTTTAATATTCAGCAAACGACTGTATTGTTTAAGACAACTAAAAGAAATGCATGAAAATCAATTTTATTTTATAAATAGGTAGATAAATGTTTTCATAAAAGCTACTGTAAAATATATATTAGGATGAGAAAAGTTAAGGTTTTATTTTTTTTTGTATGAAATATAATGCATAACATTTATTCACATTTTTTTAATAACTTCTACAGAATATCGTATTATTTGAAACTTAATATGTAAAATGTTTCATCGTTTTCATATAGAAACATGCATTATGCTAGTAAATTTTTCAAGAATGTTAAATTACTAATGCATTTTAGTTTGACGATTCTTAAAGAATTATTAAAGAAAATTTAAATATGTTGATTCATATGTGAAAGAAATTCCATCCCTATCTACATAAAAATAGTATAATTAATGTAATTCGGAGAAATGATAATAATATAAATTTAATTTTTGTATATTACAGAGTGCGACATAACCGATGTCGATTAATAGAATAAATACTTGTAAACTTACGTTTTTTTTTTTTCTTCAGGATTTTTTCTCAGCCCTTTTGTTTTATTAAGCAGAAAATGTTCTTAATTTTTCTCTTACATAGTTTTCTATGAAATGATATATGTTTCGCTATAGTGTGAAATCCCTCATCATAAATTCTAATATATGATTAATCATTTACTTTTCACTTATTCAGATTTATACATTTCTTGTCCTGTTAATCCATAATTCTAATCGTTTGGTCTCATGAATTCCCACTCATATACTTCATTTTTCTTTGCATATTTTGTACCCCTAAACATTGGAACTAGCAGCAGCTTCTAAATTCTAAACTCACATTCTGCACCTATGTGTGTGGTTGTACATATACAACCACACACATACATACGTACATACATGTACATACATCTGAACGTACATACATGTGGTTTTTCTATAGTATAAAGTATTTCAAATTATTTAACATAATAATAATATAATTATAATATAATTATTTTATATATATATTATATATATATATATATATACAGGGTGTTTCAAAAATGACCGGTATATTTGAAAAATTAATAAAAACCTAAACGGGCAGCGATAGAAATGCACCGTTTGTTGCAATATGCTTGGGACAACAGTAAATTTTCAGGCAGACAAACTTTCGAAATTAGTTACAATTTTCAACAACAGATGGCGCTGCAGTCTGAAAAAATCTAAACCACGATATTTTCCACATATCTACCATGCGCAGCAATAATATGGCATAGTCTCTGAACGAAATTACCAGAAACCTTTCAAAAAGTACATAAAGAACTACTGGATTTCACTTTGTATTTTTTAAAATTAGACTTACACACACACACGCTTATATATGTATCAATGTAAAAATTCCGTTAATATTTTTGATATTATTTAGATTTTCAAATATTGTAAACCATATTTATATTAAACCAATGCATGTGCTCTAAAAATATATGATCGTTATTCTCCAATTTCTTGTATATGCAATATTTTGACTGCAATGAGTTCTATAAGAAAATAACTTGAAGACTATTTCATTTCTAGTTCGAACAAATGAAGTACACACTATTTCCCTAGTAAAATCTATGTAAGTGATGAACGAAATACAAAATACCATCTAAATTTATTAAAATTTCTCGAATATGTCAGAGCGGAAAACTCAAAATAGAAAACTGATGTTTGAAAAGGAAAATCATATTGGAAATTCCAGATGCAAAATTGCTTTCTAAATAAAGATATTCTCCAATTTCAAGTCAAAAGTTTCTACACTGAAAAGAAATGTCTAGAGGGACGCTTACAGAATAACCGATGAATACTAAATGGGACACTGATTGCATACTGCTTCAAATACTTGACAAAGAAATCCACGCACATCATGTATCACAAGTTCTATTTAGATTCCTATTTCGATCTTTTCAAAAATTTGAAAACCAGTGACTGAGATTTTTATTACATATATATATATATATATTTATTTAATCATCATCGTCTTGAAGTTTACGGAAACAGGGGAAATATATTTATTCAAAAATGTGAATTTGAACTGGAAGGAAAAGAAAGCGTTTTTTCAAAAATTTAAATTTAGAGTAATATATATTTAAGGTTTCAAAATTAATTTTAAATAATTTATATATATATTAATAAGTAACTATTTTTCTATGTAAAGATTTCTGCTATATTAATTTTTGAAAATTGCATTTTCTTTTTTTAAATGTGTTTACATTTTCACATTGTAGATCATAAGAATATGCAATTTTGTTATAAGAAAATCATTTTTAATAGTTATAAGAAAGTTTATATCAAAAGTGCTGAAATTATTGTTTACATATATATGTAATAATAAAAAAATATCGTCATTTTTCCTTAATTAATTTATTCCAAATTCTTACAATTCTAATTTTTTTCCCAGTCTTTTAAAATATCTCTTAAATCTAAATTATGTTTTTATTCCATAGCTTTAATCAAAATATTATTTTAATTATTATTCTAAAAATCTTAATTTGTTAAAAGCTACATGTATTTGTAAAAACCTTAATTTATTTCTTCTTTTGAAACATTCAAATTTTATTTCTTTAGAACGTCTCTCAGTATCATTTAAATTTTTATTAATATTATCATTCGATATCCCATAAATCCTTTCGGCTTGCGCGTCTTCTGGTTCACCTCAAAATTATACCGTATACAGTAATAAGTTCCACGGTTTTGCAAGCCTCTTAGAGGCTGGTCCTCACCTGCAATAGCGAAAATATTCATACGCTTCTTACCTTTAAAACGCCGTTGCACAGGCTTGGAGAGCAGAATTCGTACGCTTTTCTTACTGCCAATAAAAGCACGTTACCAGGAGGAGGAGTTCTGTCAAAGTTGGTATAATTATATCTAATTACTTTAACATCTGCATGCTGTTCTTATGGCATAATACCCTCAGATATGAATTCTGATATTTCTACCTAGTGGATTTAATTCATATTTAGTATCGTGTCAATAAAAGAACTGATATCAATTACTCATTTTTTTTATTTCCACGGGAAAACTCCATGTTTTGCATAACCCATCGTCTTGCTTTTGGAATCATGACTGCTATGTTTACGACTGCTACTGCTCTATTTTTACGGAATACTCGATTGCTAGATTCGATCTGTTTATTATGAATGCCATATTTAACACACACACACACACACACACACACACACACACACACACACATATATATATATATATATATTAAAGGAAAAAAGAGGAACAAAAATATTTTGTAAGTATGTTTACAATTTTTTTTAAATCAAATTTTATCAAGATAGCAAATGTTTTAAGGGGTCTTGTATCTTTTAAACTTGCCAAAAATCAACCAAAAACCTTCAAACTTTGAATTTGTGTATTTTCAAAAACTTTTTGTGTATAAGAATAAAGATTTGTCTACTGATTAAACAGATTGTGCAAACACTCATATCTGCTTATTATCTATATCGAATTTCATAATAATCCATACATATGTTCGGAAGAAATTATACGCCCATGACTTAGGATGTAAAAAAATGGAGCATTTTAATTTCAATAATGACTTATTCTGTAATAGGCTAGTCAGTTTCTAATATCTTTATATTAAAAAGCCTAATCAGTTTAATCAATAGTCACAATTTCATGTATATACATAAAATGTTTTGAACATACACTAATTCAAACTTCGAATGTTTTGTTGATTTTCGTCGTGTGTACAAGTTTCAATACCCCTTAACTGAACTTCAGATTCCTTTATGAGCAACAAAAGTTAAAATAATACGTTCACATAATTGACAGGGTGACCGGAAACTATCTTGCAAAATTTAAAAAAAGTGATAGCGTGGACCACAATAAGCATTTTTTGTCACAGAATGTGTGCCTCGAATGATGCATATAAACGCAATCTAATGTCGCTCACAAGCTGTATTTCATTGCACCTTTCACAGATTTCTTCAACACCAGCACTTAAATGCGTCATTTCCCGACACACATTCTATGACGAAAATACTTGTTTATTATGTTTCTTCTACCACTCTTTAAAATGTTAATGATTATTTTTCAAAAACTCTGTATAATACATAAATATGTCATATGAATATATATATATACATGGTGTTGTCGACAAATTCAGAGGGGTGATAATAGTCATTAAGAGGATGAAAAATTGCTATAGAACATAGGGTCGCAAACCACATTTAGTGGGAGAGAACCAAAAAACAGTTATGACGTCGAGTGGAACAAAAAAAAGCCAATCATAAGTAGGAAAACATTTAAAATTTGACGCATGATTTATTTCATACATGATAGTGCACCAGCACAGTTTGTGATTGTGGTGCCTGACACCGCAATCACAAAATTTACATTGATGTTGCGGGATATGTAGCATCGAAAATCTCCATGCTAAATATCCCGGGAAGTGGACTGGACGCGGCGGACCTGTTGCTTGGTCTCCAAGCTTCCCGAAACTCAGTCCCTTGGATTTCTCCTTCTGCGGCCACCTGAAATCGGTTGTTGTTCAGACGCCTGTGGATACTCTGGGGATCTGGCAGCACGGATCGCCGTCGTTTCAGCAAATATCGCTAGCTTTCGGGGTATGTTTGAACGCGTCCGGCAATCCTTCGCCCGTTGGTGTCGGCTGTGCAATGATCTACGCGGCTGCAACTTCGAACAATTCCTACAAAAATATTTCATCGTGTCCTTCTGACGTTGAACTGTAATGCATTGTAATCCTGCTTTACGTCAAATAAATGTTTTTTCTACTTATTATTGGCCCTTTTTGTCCCACTCGAAGTCACGTTTTTCATAAATATTTTTGAGGTTTTCTTCCTTTAAATGTGCTTTGCGACCCCATGTCTTATGGCTTTTTCTTATGAATTTTTCATCCTTTTGATACCTACTATCATCCCTCTGAATTTGTCGGTAGAAATTCGACAACACACTGTATATATATGGAAAAATATATGACATATAAGATATGATTTTGTATATGTTACTTTAATGTAGTTTAAAGAAAATGTTTTTAGTTAAACGATGAAATATCTACATGAATATCATTTTTAGTGTTTGGAACTATGGAGTCTTCGAAAGTTTACATTAAGTATGATGAGAAATATATAAATTTTTATGACATCGTGAACCGCTGCTCAAAGTAGATATACAACCCCAACAGAGAAAAAAATGTTCTTTTCGCATATCATTTACAATAAATATTCATCAAAAGCTCCAATAGACTCTGAACAATATACCTATTTAGACTGGATTTTGTAAATATGAGTCTGTGTCACGAGTAAGCGCCTTTTAGTGCACCTCAGTGATATGTATCAATTTGAATATGTATAAAATATTGAAACATCATTAAAATACGCTGCAAACGATTTTTCCCCATAGACCGTAATGTAGCGGATTATTTTCAGTGCTCAAATAAAGGAGACATAAGTGCTATGTATACAATATTCTATAGTAAACCTCTTGTAGTGCACATAAGTTATATATGTCAATTTTAATAAGTTTGAAATAGTTTAACATCACTACAATAAGCCGCAAACGATTTTCCCCACAGACCGTAAAGTAACGGAATTCTTTTGAGTATCCCTATAAAATAATCTGTAAGTGCTACACACTTCATTTTCAATACCGAACATAATAAACCTGAATAAGATATATCAATTGCATAACAATCCGAGTATATTTACGGCAGTTAGAGCACAGACAGACAGGACATACAGACGGCATACAGACAGAAAAATCGAAAGTATAAACACTTTTCAACTATGTTGGAAAGTTTTAAAAAGAGATACGCTGTCAAAAAGTAAAAAATGTGAAGTCAATCAACTGTGTATGATTAGTATGTGTATGATCAATCAACTCATGTATTTTATCATTGCATGATAGAATAGTACGAAAAATTGCAAATAATGGAACGCACATCTAAAATACTTCTTCAAAATTTCACCCTGTAATAAAATAAAATGCTCGAAATGAAAGCATATTATGAAGGTATACTTGAAGGTATCTTAATATATTATTTATTAAAATATTTTTATATAATTTTATCATCCTGCAGCACTAAAATATAAATTAATATAATCCTTTTGGAAGATATTTTTTAAAGTATATTATTTTGAATTTCAAATTTAAATATTCTATTTCACATACATCTTTCGGTTTTAAGAATGCGGCATTTTAAAAATTAAAGTTTTTATTTTTATTTGCATTTTAAGTCTCTTTTAGGAATACTGGTGTCTTACTTTTTATTTTATAAAATATATCTATCAATTATTTGATATTTTTTCACATCAATTATCTGAATGGAATCTGAAGAAACAGTAAATTTTAAAATTAAGTTTAGAACGCTGAAAAGAAACGTAATTTTAAATTTTAAATAGTGTTAGGAAATAAAAAAATGCATAAACGTAAAACTCTCTTTCACGCAATAATTTTTCTTTTTCTTTTTTTTAATTATGTATGTGCATTTATGGTTATCATGTAGCATTGAAATAATATTTATATAAATATTTCGGAATTTGTTTATAAAGTATTTTACTCTGAACTTCAAATTTTATTTCCATTAAATCATGTAATTATATCTTATGTATATTTCAGTTTAAAAATATTAAATATTCAGCCATTTACCTATTAAAGTTTTTACATTATTTGTATTTTAAATCTAATTACACAAAACTCAATCTTGTGTAGATGTGGTAAGAGGTTGAAATCTAAGTGAATTTTTTTTAAACTTTTTTTATAGGTTTTTATAAAATACATGTCCCAATTATAATAATATTACAATTATTATGGATTTCAAATAGAATACTAATCAAATATTATAAATATACTATAATAAAATTATTAACATGATATTAACTGCAATCATATAAACACTAAATTTTCTGCTCTTGTTGATCTTTAAGATTTTATTCATAAAAATTATTATTTGCTTGTTTTTAAAATGAAAATAAACTTTTCATACTGAGGTGCAGATAAAATGTAATGATAAAAATAGCAAATTTAAAAATTAAATATCGTAGAATTGAAAAGACTTAATAATTTAAATTTTAGATGTTTGTTCTATATATAAAAAATATTTTTAAAAAATTAAACTTTTTCACACGAAAATTTGTATTGATACTTTCAATTAAAAATAGGCTTTTCTAAACCAAATCAATTTTAAAACTGAATCGAGCAGGCTAAGGGACGTCAAACAGCAACTCGCTCCCTATTAGTTGCAGGGTGAAATGGGGCAACCATATGATATAGTAACCTTGCTCTGACTAGCAGGAGAAAAGTATCTTTTTTCACATGAACACCGTTTAAACGTTTATACGTTTAACCGCTGGGGTAAGATCCGTATATACGTTGGACCGTATATAGTGTTTCGTATAATACGTATAACCGACTGAGCCGTATCATACGTATAAAAAATCTGCGCCCCGTATAATAAGTATTATACGTATACTCGTATAAACGTTTAATAGGGAGCACTAATTTAAACTGACCTCCATGTTATTAAATAATGTTTATGCGTAAGTTAATCTTAAACTGTTCTATTGATGTGTGTTTTGAAGTTTTTGATATTGACAGGCAAACATAGCATTTTATGATGTACTAGCTGACCCGCCCAGCATTGCCCGAGCCCGTGATCAAATATTAAATAAACCCCAAAATTTGTATTAGTTTATATATTTTACCTGATTTTGTATGATTTATATCTTTAATGACAAAATCACAAAATCATTATAAAAACATTTACTTCTTTTTTGAAGTAGGATCGTTATATAATAATAAAAAAAAATACTTTTGTTGTCCAAACCCATTGAAATTCTCAATGGTCATAAATATAACTGTTTTACAGCTCGTGTAAAAATTACGTCAGAAATATTGTTATCTGGTTGTAAAATAAATATGTTTCCTTTTTACGTCGGGTCCTTTAACATAAAAAAATTGTATTCTCGTCCTATCTCTCTGAAATTTTAGTCGTTTATAAATATAACTGTTTCGAAATGCTCTATCAAATTATGGGAAAATATATGCATTTTAAATAGTGAAAACGTTACCCGAAGCCGAGCGTGACCCCGGAAAATATCCCTTTATCTTGGGTTCTCGCCGAAAATATCTCAGATTTTTTTTTAAATACTTGTTCTCGTCCGAACGCTTCAAAATTGTTGTAAGTGATGTAAATGTGGTGTACCGAGATATTCTAAAACGATTGTGTCGAAATACGAACGTTTAGTAACTTTTAGCGTAAGAAAAAAAATCTTCTCATGAGGCACGAAATGACCTGCTTCCGCCGGTGTTTTTAAAAGGGTTAATATCCTTTTTTTTAAATAATTATACCTTCTATTATAAGAAGTTTTCAGCTCTAAGAGCATATGTTTGGTTTGTCTGTATCTCTAAAACTGTGCTATTGCGTTGGCTTAAGAGAGAAAACATAAGCCCGGGAAATCGAACCTTTTTGAAAAATGTTTTTCAAAGGGTTAACATATTTTTTTTCGCATTGATTACGGCATTGGAGACGTACGAGTGCGATCTTTCAGAATATGCTTTTCATTTTTAAATAAACAAAACGGTTTAGTCAATAGAATTTAAAACAGGATAGCGAAATAAATGTATTCTTCATGTAAATGGTTCTTCATTCTCGTGCGCTTCACAGTGGGGCGTTTTGACGATCTAGGTGGACAAAATTATTGCGTTGGAGTTTAATTAGGTTTTGCTTATTTTTCGAATGTATCACTAATGAAATGCTCAAACAGTGATAAATATTTGGTTTATTTAATTATTTATATTATTATTATTATTATTATTATTATTATTATTATTATTATTATTATTATTATTATTATTATTATTATTATTATTTATTAAAAGTGGTTTAAAAGTGGTTTAAAATTGACTAGCATGATTTTAACAAAACATACATACTTGCACTCTAAGTTAATATAACTTAATGATTAAATAATAATTAAAATAATAATAATAAGGTTTCACTAATCTACCAGGGTGGCTTTTATTCAAGACTTTTTCGTTTTCTATTGCTTGAATAACGCAATCTGGTATGTGAAAGGTTCCTTGAAAACAGTCGGAATTGTATTTATAAAAACGTTGTCTATTTCTTTCCGATTTAGACCATTTTTAATGAATTTGAAAACAAAATGTCCGGACACGTGATTTCAGGTTCTTAAAAATGTCTTCAGTTAACTGAGGATTCCCCAGTTTTTCCAACAAAAATGAAAAGACAGCTTCGAATTTGCTTTCCTTTTGGTTGGAAACCCATAAGTCAACAATAGATTGTCGAGAAATTTGTGTAGTCATCCTGAAAAAGTAAAAGTTTAAAAATAAAAACATATTTTAAAAAATAAGCTTTTATGTTTTGTGTGACTCTGTAAAAAATATGTATGCTACCCAAATTATTTTCAGTTGAAAAAATGCTGTTGTGTAAATCAATAATCTATATAAATTTTATTGAATTTGAAATATTTTTTTGCTTATAGCCGGTGATGCATCTGAATTATTATTTGTGTGTCCCTGAAAAGAAATATAGCTGCTGCTCACTTTATTTTCACTTTATAAGATGGTATTGTGCATCTCGATAATCTAGATTAATTTTGTTGAAATTGAATAAAAATTTGTGTTTATAAATAACAATCTTTCCACAATTTTTTTTTGTGTCCCTGTAAAAAATGCATAATTGCTACGTTCCTCAAATTATAATAAAATTAAATTATCATTTAAAATAGGCATGTAAGCTAAGTTTCAGCTCAATCCGATAATTATAAGTGGATTAAAATTGACTTGCAAGATTTAAACTAAATTTTGTGTAGCCCTGTAGATACAGTATAACTTCTACTTTCCTTAAATTACAATAATATTGTATTGTCATTTAAACTACACATGTATTGAAAGTTTTCGAATAATCGAATAATTGGAAGTGGTTTAAAATTAACTTGCAAGATTTGAACTAAACTTTTGTGTAACCCTGTAGAAACAGTAAAACTTCTACGCTCGTCAAATGATAACAATATTCTATTATCATTTAAACTACACATGAATTCAAAGTTTCAGATTAATCGGATAATTAAAAGTGGTTTAAAATTGACTTGCGAAATTTTCACTGAATATAATACATACACTGAAAGTTAATATAAAGCTGGTTTATTGATAAAAACTTTACGATTCGCAATCTTTCGCAGGATTTTTCTTAAATTTTCAATACTTTAGGAATGACACTTTTACTTTAAAAAAAATCGTATTGCTTAATTATGCTTAATAATGTATTAAAAGTCAAGATAAAATTTTTAACAACAACAAGGAGCACCCAAAAATACAATTTCTGAAAAAATCACTTAAACTGGTTTAATGGCGCTTATTATCCAACAGCAGTATGTTAAATCTTACCTTGACAAATATGTAATATATTTTCAGTAAACTCGTGCTTTCTCACATTAAACAGAATAGTTAAGACGTGCTTTCGAACTTAGGGAAATAAATGCAATCGTTGAAACACCCTCAAACCAATTGGGAAAATGTCTTCTTTACGGTCGTAATTAATCGACACCACGAATTTTTTCGAGAAAAATCGTACGGATCTCGACAAAAGGGACATTTAGCTACCAGAATATGCGGTATTGTTAAATTCCGAGAATATCGGAAAAATGAATTTTGTCCACCTAGATCATCAAAACGCCCCACAGTGCGCTGTGGTAAATCGGGTTCTGAGCATGTGCTCGCAAAAAAGAAATAAGTTATTGATCAGTTTTTAATTAATATTTTTGTTAATTTTCGAAGTATTAAAATTCTGAGACTTAGGTGCACCAGGTCAGGCCTTGAACTATCCACAACTAAATTTTCAGACTTCTAGGTGGACTAGATTTTGCTAGCCATAGTAGAGAAACACACACACACACGCACACAAACACAGCGAAACTTTATTTTATTAGTATAGATATTATTGTTGTATTGAAATAAATTTCATTCATCAAACTTTCTTAATGTTGCATATTCTTATTGTAATTAGAATAGCATTACCTGAATTTGTAGAAGATCTTCAGAGATGTCCAGAAAGCGACAAAATAAAAAAAAAAAACTTTTAAATAAATGTTCGAATTTTAGTGACTTAGAATACGAAACAAAAAGGAGAATTTTGTTTTTCTATATTCATATCACATTTCTGCATTATATATTATGTATACATATTATTTTAGCTTCTGCCACTCATAAAGCCTTTTATAATTCAGTCAATATATCTGACATTTTTATAAAAGTTGCTAACAACAATTAAAAGCCAAAATACATTTTTGTATACATACATATGTCTGTTGATTTAAATAAGAAAAACACCGTATTTCCCCTTTTTTTCTTTATTATATACTAGCAAGCTACGCCCGCTACGCTGGTCAATTTCTTTTAACGAATTTTTAATCCAACAAAATATTGACATTTCATAAATAACTTTTATATTTTAAAAGAATAATAAGGCTACAGTAATTTGTGACTCGTGCTATAGCCAATATACACGTCAGGACACGTCGCCCTTATCATTATCTTTTTACGCATGAAGGTTTCGCTATGGTACTCCATTGGAAAATTTGGTAATTTTTGAAATTCAATATTTGAAAAACGGCATAATCATTAGATTTGAAATTTATGTCAAGAAAAATACAATTTTTTACCTTTCAAACGCAGTTTGTCTAACAATTTTCTGACAAATACTTTTTGAACTATCATTTTTGTCAGTAACTTCAAATGTTTCATTTTCCGAGATTAATCTGGTGCAACAATTAGCAAAAAACCCAGTCGTCAGCAACGCATAGTTTTTTATTAAAGAGGCTGTTGGAGCAGGGATTGTCACCACCAATTTGCCACCATCACTTTTGAAATCGGTTGCGTGGTTCCAGAGATTCCATAGAAATTGTAATTTAGAATGACTTCAGAACGCTTTTCGCTCATTTCACCCATTTAAATTTCGATTTTTTTTAAAACTTATTCTTAGAGAGCATTTACATCTTATAAGTAACTACAGTGCTAAATTTCAAATGTCTTGCCCCTTCAGTATAAAAAAGTCGCAATTTTCGAAAATTTTTCGATCCTGTACCCCATTGATGTTAGTGCCACCGACGTAAAATATAGCCTATGTTGGAGTAGGGATTGTCCCCATCAATTTGCCACCATTACTTTTGAAATCGGTTCTGTAGTTCCAGAGATTTCATAGAAATTGTAATTTAGACTGTTTTTAGAACGCTTTTCGCTCATTTCATCCTTTTAAATTTCAATTTCTTTTTTATTTTGTTCTTAGAGAGCATTTACATCTTATAAGTAACTACAATGACAAATTTCAAATTTCTACCTCCTTCAGTATAAAAAATAAAAATAAAACTGCCCAATTAAACTGAGGGCATTGTGTTCACAGGCTATTCACAGGCTATTCACACTAATTGTATATTATATTCTTATTTCAAAGAATTTGAAATAAGCCCATCGAAAAATAAAGAAATAAAAAATATATTAAGGGGGGGGGGGTCATCCCCCCGTTACCCCCCCTCGCATAGTTAACTAATGAACCCCTTAAACTATTCAGGTAAATCTCTAAATACAATGAATAGATATACAAAATTTGAAGAAAATCGGATAATTCTGCATGAAAAACCCATTTATATAAATTAAGGCGGGATTAGCCCCTTCCGTTCCACCCCTTTACACTTAACCAATCAATCCCGAAAACTAATCAGGGAAGCGTCTTAACCCAATGAACCTATAAACAAAATTTGAAGGAAAACGGAATAATTCTGCAAGAAAAACCCATTTATATAAAATGAGGGGGGATTAGCCCTCCGTTCCCCCACTTTATACTTAACCAATCAATCCCGAAAACTAATCAGGGATGCGCCTTAACACTGTGAACCTATAAAAAAAAATTTGAAGCAAATAGAATAATTCTGCATGAAAAACCCATTTATATAAATTAAGGGAGGATTATCCCCCCGTTTCCCCCCTTTATAATTAACCAATCAATCCCAAAAAACTAATCAGGGAATTGCCTTAACACAGTGAACCTATAAACAAAATTTGAAGGAAAACGGAATAATTCTGCATGAAAAACCCATTTATATAAAATAAGGGGGCATTAACCCTCCGTTCCCCCCTTTATACTTAACCAATCAATCCCGAAAACTAATCAGGGAAGCTTCTTAACCCAATGAAACAATAAACAAATTTTGAAGCAAATAGAATAATTCTGCATGAAAAACCCATTTATATAAATTAAGGGGGGTATTAGCCCCCCGTTCCCCCCCCTTTATACTTAACCAATCAATCCCGAAAACTAATCAGGGAAGCGCCTTAACACAGTGAACTGTATAAACAAAATTTGAAGGAAAACGGAATAATTCTGCATGAAAAACCCATTTATATAAAATAAGGGGGGATATGCCCCCCGTTCCCTCCTTTATACTTAACCAATCAATCCCGAAAACTAATCAGGGAAACGCCTTAACACAGTGAACGTATAAACAAAGTTTGATAGAAATTGGATAATTCTGCATGAAAAACCCATTTATATAAAATAAGGGGGATATGCCCCCCGTTCCCTCCTTTATACTTAACCAATCAATCCCGAAAACTAATCAGGGAAACGCCTTAACACAGTGAACGTATAAACAAAGTTTGAAGGAAATGGGATAATTCTGCATGAAAAACCCATTTATATAAAATAAGGGGGGATTAGCCCCCCCCGTTCCCCCCTTTATACTTAACCAATCAATCCCGAAAAACTAATCAGGAAAGCGCCTTAACACAGTGAACCCATAAACAAAATTTGAAGGAAAACGGAATAATTCTGCTTGAAAAACCCAATTATATAAATTAAGGAGGGATTAGCCCGCCGTTCCCCCCTTTATACTTAACCAATCAATCCCGAAAATTAATCAGGGAAGCGTCTTAACCCAATGAACCTATAAACAAAATTTTAAGGAAAACGGAATAATTCTGCATGAAAAATCCATTTATATAAATTAAGGGGGGGGATTAGCCCCCCGATCCCACCCTTTATACTTAACTAATCAATCCCGAAAACTAATCAGGGAAGCGCCTTAACTCAGTGAACCTATAAACAAAATTTGAAGCAAATGGGATAATTCTGCATGAAAAACCCATTTATATAAATTAAGGGGGGAGATTAGCCCTCCGTTCCCCCCCCTTTATACTTAACCAATCAATCCCGAAAACTAATCAAGGAAGTGCCTTAACACAGTGAACCCATAAACAAAATTTGAAGGAAAACGGAATAATTCAGCATGGAAAACCCATTTATATAAAATAAGGGGGGATTAGCCCTCCGTTCCCCACTTTATACTTAACCAATCAATCCCGAAAACTAATCAGGGATGCGCCTTAACAGAGTGAACCTATAAATAAAATTTGAAGGAAATGGGATAATTCTGCATGAAAATCCCATTTATATAAATTAAGGGAGATATTAGCCCCCCGTTCCCCCCCTTTATACTTAACCAATCAATCCCGAAAAACTAATCAGGGAAGCGTCTTAACCCAATGAACCTATAAACAAATTTTGAAGCAAATAGAATAATTCTGCATGAAAAACCCATTTATATAAATTAAGGGAGGATTATCCCCCCGTTCCCCCCCTTTATACTTAACCATTCAATCCCAAAAAACTACTCAGGGAAGCGCCTTAACACAGTGAACCTATAAACAAAATTTGAAGGAAAACGGAATAATTCTGCTTGAAAAACCCAATTATATAAATTAAGGAGGGATTAGCCCCCCGTTCCCCCCTTTATACTTAACCAATCAATCCCGAAAAGTAATCAGGGAAGCGTCTTAACCCAATGAACCTATAAACAAAATTTGAAGGAAAACGGAATAATTCTGCATGAAAAATCCATTTATATAAATTAGGGGGGGGGGGATTAGCCCCCCCCGATCCCCCACTTTATACTTAACTAATCAATCCCGAAAACTAATCAGGGAAGCGCCTTAACTCAGTGAACCTATAAACAAAATTTGAAGGAAAACGGAATAATTCTGCATGAAAAACCCATTTATATAAATTAAAGGGGGAAATAGCCCCTTGTCCCCCCCTTTATACTTAACCAATCAATCCCGAAAACTAATCAGGGAAGCGTCTGAACACAGTGAACCTTTAACCAAAATTTGAAGGAAATGGGATAATTCTGCATGAAAAACCCATTTATATAAATTAAGGGGGGATTAGCCCCCCCCGTTCCCCCCTTTATACTTAACCAATCAATCCCGAAAAACTAATCAGGGAAGCGCCTTAACACAGTGAACCTATAAACAAAATTTGAAGGAAAACGGAATAATTCTGCTTGAAAAACCCAATTATATAAATTATGGAGGGATTAGCCCCCCGTTCCCCCCCTTTATACTTAACCATTCAATCCCAAAAAACTAATCAGGGAAGCGCCTTAACACAGTGAACCTATAAACAAAGTTTGAAGGAAAACGGAATAATTCTGCATGAAAAACCCATTTATATAAATTAAGGGGGGGATTATCCCCCCCGTTCCCCCCTTTATACTTAACCAATGAATCCCGAAAACTAATTAGGGAAGCGTCTGAACACAGTGAATCTTTAACCAAAATTTGAAGGAAATGGGATAATTCTGCATGAAAAACCCATTTATATAAATTAAGGGGGGATTACCCCCCCCGTTCCCCCCTTTATACTTAACCAATCAATCCCGAAAAACTAATCAGGGAAGCGCCTTAACCCAATGAACCTATAAACAAAATTTGAAGGAAAACGGAATAATTCTGCATGAAAAACCCATTTATATAAATTAAGGGGGGAACTAGCCCCTTGTTCCCCCCCTTTATACTTAACCAATCAATCCCGAAAACCAATCATGGAAGCGCCTTAACACACTGAACCTATAAACAAAATTTGAAGGAAAACGGATATTTCTATGAAGAGTTATTGCATTATGTTCGTACATACATACATACAGGCAAGCTCTCAGGGCTTGATAGCCAGTTTGATAGCTAAAAAATCGCAATTTTAGAACGTTTTTTGCTCCTGCAGCCCCTGGGGTTAGTGGCACCGACATAAAATATAGCCTATGTTGGAGCAGGGGTTGTCACCATCAATTTGCCACCATCACTTTTGAAATCGATTCGGTAGTTCCAGAGATTACCCCCTACAAACAAACAAACAAACAATCTTTACTCCTTTATAATATTAGTATAGATATATCTATCTATACACTTATGAAGGAGTAGCTTGATTTTCTCATAATCAACGCCGAGCCTTAACCGTTTGTCCTAGAATAATGAAATTTGGAAGACATGTTCTTTACATAATGTAGGCGCGTACTAAGAAAGGATTTTTGAAAATTCACAGCATAAGTGGGTCAAATGGGGGTCGAAAGTTTTAGATAATTTCGTCTTTCCAGCATATCTCAGCAGTAGTTTTAAGTAGGAGCCTGAAATTTGGGATAACAATTCTACTAAAGAATAGTTAAATATGTATTTCAGGCGATTGTAGAAATTCAACCACTAAGTGGGTTAAATGGGGGGTCAGAAATTTTGGTGATTTCACATTTTCACCATATCTTATCAGCAGTTTTAGGTAAGAGCAGTAGCTTCAAGATAACAAATCTACTAAAAAAATAATTAAACATGTATTTCAGCGATTTTAGAAATTCAACCACTAAGGGGATTAAATGGGGGGTCTAAAGTTTTAGGTCATTTTGCCTTTTCACCATATTTCAACAACAGTTTTAGTTAAAAGCGCGAAATTCATGATAACAAATGTACTAAAAGTTAGTTAAACACATATTTCAGCGATTTTAAAAATTCAACCACTAAGGGGGTTAAATGAGGGTCGAAAGTTTTTACACATTTTGCGTTTTCGCCATATCTCAGCAGCAGTTTTAGATAGGAACGTGAAATCCAGGATAACAAATCTACTAAAAAATAATTAAACGCATATTTCAGCGATTTTAGAAATTCATCAATTAAGGGGGTTAAATGGGGGGTCGAACGTTTAAGGTCATTTTGGCTGTTCGCTATATCTCAGCAGCATTTTAAGTTAGGAGCGCGGAATTCGAGATAACAAATCTACAAAAAATATAGATAAACATATATTTCAGCAATTTTAGAAATTCAGCAACTAAGGGGGGTTAAATAGGAGGTTAAATATTTTAGGTCATTTTGCCATATCACAGTAGAAATTATAGGCAGAATTATGAAACTCAGGATAACAAATCTACTAAAAAATAGTTAAACACGTTTTTCAGCGATTTTAAAAATTCAGACACTAAGGGGTTTAAATGGGGGTCGAATGTTTTACGCCATTTTGCTATTTCTCTGTAGAAGTTATAGCTGGGAGCGTGAATTTCGGGATAACAAATCTACTAAAGAGTAGTTAAACATGCATTTTAGGCGATTTTAGAAATTCAACTAATAAGGGAGTTAATGGGAGGGGGTCGATAATTTTCGATGATTTCACCTTTTCACCATATCTCATTGGTAGTTTTGGATAAGAGCGTGAAATTCAGGATAACAAATCTGCTATAAAAATAATTAAACACATATTTCAGCGATTTTAGAAATTCACCCATTAAGGGTGGGGGGTAAATGGGGGTCGAAAATTTTAGGTCATTTCCAATGTTCGCAGCATTTTTCGTTATGAGCTTGAAATCACAGATTCGGGATAACAAATCTACTAAAAAATAGTTAAACATGTATTTCCGCGATTTTAGAAATTCAGCCACTAAAAAGGGCCCTATGTTATTTTGCGATATCTCAGTAATAGATAGATGCGTGAAATTTAGGATATCAAATGTACTAGAAAATAGGTAACTATGTATTTCAGCAATTTTAGATAATAATCCATCAAGGGGGTCACACTGTGTGTCGAAAATTTTAGGTAATTATAGGTAACCATATCTCAGCAGTTTTAAGTAAGCATAACAGCCGTTTTAAGTAAGAATGTGAAACTCCGCTTTACAAGTGTACAAAAAAAGTAGTTAATCATGTATTTCAGCGATTTTAGAGCTAGCGAGTTTGTGGGCAACATCGGCTACGAACTCGATTGAGGAAGATTAACGAAAAACAGAACTATTGCTGATTTTTTATTATATGCTAGCCAGTCGCTTCCGAGTGGGGCCCAGATACAAAGTACTACTTGAGCACCACCCCTATATAATTACGGTTAGGGCCCATTAGTAAATTGTCAGAAGGCTCATGAAAAAAGAAATTATGTCGCGAAATCTTTATTTAAGTGCTTTTTATATTCTTATTAGTTATTTTCGTATACTTTTAATTTAAAGTATTTTATTTTTATTTTTCTGCTTGCATATAAAATGCACTTTCTGGGCCCCAAGCGAAATCAGGGCGGTACGCTACACTATGTATCTGGGCCCCACTCGGAAACGACCGGCTAGTAGTATATATATATATATATATAAATTTAGGTAAATTATTGTTACTTGTTTGTCGTCTACGTGGTGTGATTTGGAGATAATATATAATTGAATTTAAGTATATATATATATATATATATATATATATTATAGAGTCACAATAATTTTTAGAGCTTTTGAAATAATATTCCATAAATCATGAAAAGCGTATATTATTGTAACAAAAGAGCACGTTATCAATACAAAACTGTGAACACATTGAAAATGTGAACACGGATAAATAGATAAAACACAATAAAAAAAAAATACTGCAGCATAAAGCGTTCGATAGAAAAAAAGTTGCATATGAATAAACATATAAACTATTTAAGATTAATTTTAATATCTTTAAAAAATATAAGTTAAAGCTAGGATAGTCTGCGCACAATTCAAAAGAATAGCAATAAAAAATCTAACTATTCATGAATAACCATGCTAAACTATTCATGAATAATTTTTACTTCATTTGTATTTTATGCATTTCCATTGCTATTTTGTTGTTATGCTGCAATTTAATAGAACAGTTGTAATAAAACTAAGAAAGTTATTTTGCGCAATCTGTCCTTACAGGGTTGGTGGGATTGCGCACATGGGTAGGGGAGATTATTACTAATAATAACTAAAATTACATTGTTAACAATAATAATTACACTTAAATGACATTGCTGCAAGGTTTTTGTGAAAAAATATTATTGTATTAGGAGTAAATATTTCAACCTAATGATTAAATAATCAAAAAAAGGAAATAATTTTAAAAACGATTAAAAAATTTTAATTAAAGGAAACAAAAATTAAAGAATCAGTAAAAGCAAGTCCAGATAAGAATACAAAATAAAATTATGTTACTTAATAAAACGTTTAACTTAAAATTAGTCCATTTTCATTTTTCATTTTTTATGCAAATTTACCAATGAGCTGCGTAATCTCTCCTAGCATGGAAACTAATGGGAACACAGCGCCATCTCTCCTAAGTAGCAAATGTGCAAACTCTCCAATTTCAGTAGGAGAGATTTCGCGGCCTTTTATTTAAACATGACGTCTTCTAAAACGAACCGTTGATGTTCACATTGTTAGTCTAGATCAGTAGCTTATGAGAAATCGTTTAAGTTTAAAATGTTTTGTACTATTGACATTGTATAGAAATTCTGGATAATAGCTATGAAAATTCAAGCACTTACTTTGGGAAAACAAAACAAAATAGCAATACTTTATCTTAGACGCTCAAAGCAATCAACGTGCACTTTCAAGTAGGCACTCCACTACTGTTGTTGTACAACTACCTGGAGTAGCTGCGGGCTCACTCTACTCCTTCCCCCTGAAATTCTATGTGCGCAATGTCTCCGACCGCTCCATCTCTCCTGGCTTTACGTTATATTATTCTATATTTCCATATTTGAGAAATTGCCTTCTTTTCCATTCATTTTTAGTTTCATATTTTTGAATGAATTTATTTCTCTTTCTTCCGTAATCTTCAAGACACTGATGATTAATTATATATATATATATATAAATTCTAGTGAAAGATTGAAATAGGAATCTAAATAAAACATCCTATACATGATGTGCGTGGATTTCATTGTCAAGTGTTTGAAGTAATATGGAAAATTTTGTATTCATCGGTTATTCTGTAAGCGTCCCTCTAGACATTTCTTTTGAATGTGCAAACATTCGGTTTGAAATTGGAGAATATCTCTATTTAGAAAGCAATTTTGTATCGGGAAATTCCAATATGATTTTCTTTTTCAAACATCAGTTTTCTATTTTGAGATTTCCACTCTGGCATATCCGAGAAATTTTAATAATTATAGATGGTGTTTTGTATTCCTTTATCACTTAAATAGATTTGATTTGGGAAGTAGTCCGTACTTGATTTGTTCCATGTAGAAATGAAATCGCCTTGTTATTTTCTTCAAAATATTGCGTATTTAAGAAATTCAAGTATAACGATCATATATTTTTACATCATGCATATTGTTTAAATATAAATTTCATTTAGAACAAATTGAATTGGAAATCAAAGTAATGTTAAGAAATTGAAATTAATTTTTATATTAAATGATATATTAGTACAATTATATTTATCCATAGGGATTCAACACTGAAAAGTTCAATAGATCTATTAAAATGTCCAATAGCTCCAAAAAAAATTACTAATCCATTAGATTAAAATGTCCAATAGATCTATTAAAATCACTAATAACATTAATGATTATTCTCCAAATTATCCGATTCTTAATCATGATTTAAATAAAAAACAATCCAAAATAAGCGATGTAAATCTTCTTTTTCACCTTACGTTTCCAAAAAATCAAAAATTAAACAAGTAAATCCTCTTTTTATAGTTATTTAACTGATGTATTTATTCGAAAATACATATTTGACATTAAAAAACATTTAATACACTATTTAAATGTATTTCTAAATTAGGCATATTCAAAAAACATTTTCAGATATATATATTTTTTATATCTAATTATACCAAGAGCAATTCTCTTATACTTAAAAGGCACAACAGTAATACTCAGATGGTGATAACTTTTTCAAGTCAAATCTGTAATAAAATTAATTCTATAATTAATGACAAAAATGTAACTTTCCTATTAATAATCTCCATATATCAAAAACATTTTAATATCCAATTACAATAGGTAGAAATATATTTACCTATAATACTTTTTCAAGAAGTACATCTTCTGCGAATTGTCTTCCATGTAAAGGCAATAACTACTATAAAAAATTATTATTACTGATCATGAACACATAATCACTGGCAATTTAAATATTGTAAATGATCTTGCATTAAGAAAAAAATTAACTGTTTAAACAAACTGTTGTAAATCTGTTTACATGTGATATTGATTTATTTTTAAATAAAATTTTGATCTTTTGCAATAAACTTGTTGAATATTTTATTAAGTGGAAATTATCAGTTATTGGAAAATTAATTGTTGCTCTAAAGGACTACACTTCAGCTCTTGTTGCCAAGCACGTGTTAAAAAAAATACTAATTTTCAAAAGAACTTTGTAATTAATTGCATATGTAGATAAATATACAAATAACTCTGCCATCAAATACAAATAACATTATCATAAACTTTTTTATATCCACTATTGCTTCTAATAATTATTTAAATAAACTAATGGTATCAAACTGATAAAAAATAGTAAAATTCATAGTTATTATAAACTAACATTCCCTCTACTAACTTGTAAGTATCCATATTTGTTTCTTATACCCAAATTTCATAAAACACCCATTAAATCCAGATCTGTTACTATTAGATGCAATACATATAATAATAAAGCTAACAAAATTCCATTAAAAAATCTTAATAAAATATACACACATACAACTACGATAGATAACAAACATTGTATATAAAACCATTTTAAGTTGGTCAGTATTATCAATGAATTTAAATGTGTAAAATATATAACAACCTCATGATTTAAAAGATCTTTTTAATAACATAAACTTATTAGATACCATAATATAATTAATTCATTACTTAAAAAATTTCAAAATCAATTGGCTTTTCCTATACATGTGGATGCAGCGTATTTTTATACACTTACTAACTCCATTATATAGAATAACTACAGTACAAGATAATACCATTTATTTAAAAACAGTCTGCATTCCACAATTTGGATGCACTTCACGTTTACTTACAGATTTATATTTATATCACCATGAGCGTGCATTTTGTAATAGCAGTATTCATTTATATCGTTCTATTTATGACATCATTTTTATCAATACTGACAAATCACGACTATATAAATTTCTAGAAAATTCTCCTACTAATTTAGAATTAACGGAAAACATATTATATAACAATACTATTCACTTTTTAGACGTAAAACTTATACTGCTCGATAACAAAACTATTATAGACATTTATGACAAACGTAAATATTCTATATTCAAAGTTAATACTTTTACCCATTTTAAGTTTTGTCTTCATTTTTCTGTTTACCGTAATATATTTTTTAATCGTGTGTTTAGAATAAAACGACTATGCTATTTTCATCATATTAATAAAAATACTAAATAAATAATTTTTGATGCAATACAACATGATTTTCCAAAACAAGTCATATACTCTCTGATATAAAGATTAGTCTTCAATCTAATCTACAGGACGGTTGTGTGGGTATATGTTAGAGTATGAAAGAGGGAGGTGTTGTTTGGACAAAATTAACTGTGTAACTCATTGCCTATTTTATATAAAAATATTTAAAAATAATTAAAATTGAATTAAAATAAAATAAAATAAAATAAAATATACATTATGAAATGAAAAAAAATCATAAAATATACCATTGGACAACTGGGAAGGTAAATGTTAGAGTACGTAGGGATGGCGGTGTTGTATGGATAATTAAGGCGCAATAGTTAATTTACAATTAAAATGAAAGGGAAAGGGTTACAGCTTCCTAATGTATACATTCATTACAGGTTCTTATTTAGTTTATTATTATTATTATTATTATTATTATTATTATTATTATTATTATTATTATTATTATTATTATTATTATTATTATTATGAAGCAGTGGCTGAGAGCTACGTAAGATAAGTGACGATTCGATACTGATCACATTGATGGTCATGTCAGGGTACGTCGTCATCTAAGCGAACAGCTGCTTCCCCAGTGTATAGCAGGTTATACACAGGCCTTTTGTGGCATTATTATGATTTGAGGAAAAAGCTCATGGGCGTCTCTGGGATCCGTGGATGAGGTAGAACAAACTATGAAAGCTGTGGACTATCTGAACATCATTGCGAACAATCTGCACCCTTATATGGCGTCAGTACGATTTTAACTGTTAGTCTTTCTGCTAGATGTCAGCACCAAAAGAACAGTTTGAAAGAGACTTCTTTGAATTCCATTTTACGTCAGACATTAAATAAATAAAAAACATTCTATAAACTATAAACTATTCATAAAACTCTAATTCTTATTATGTTTTAAATATTCTGTTATTATTTTACTGTATTACTGTATTATTTTACTGTGTTATTAATTTTTTTCATTCTTTTTTTATTAGATTTTATGAAATGCGAGCCTGCTTCTTTTCTGCGGGACAGTGATGTAAAAAAAAATAATTCTGTTATGATTCTGTGTTATTCTGAACGTAAAGTTCTATTCTTTTTTTTATTCTGAATTCAAAGTGTGTAATAATTCAAATTCAATTCTACGTCTTATTATACTTTATTAAAATGTGAAAAAGATTCAAGTAATGATTGTGAACGGAGTCACTTATTTTAATTTAAGACACAATTCTTCATAAGAAAGTCTATTAGTTGTTTAAAGGAAATCTTCTGTTCTTCAAATCGTGCTAAGGAACAAGAATTTAAGTTTTGTTCAATGAAATATTAATTTCATAGAATATCATCTAAGTGAATCTTAATAAATTCAACGATTACTTAGCATTCAGCACTCCCTATGTGATAATTCATTATTATATACTATTCAATGGATGGAGATAAAAATTTAGGGATGGAATCGAACCTTGACTCAAATCAGAGGAACGTAGATTCTTTTGATTTATTTTATTCAGTAATAAAAACGCAAAAATATTCTTAATCTTTAATTCCGAAACTATACATAATGTCTGGTCCGTCGTGTCGTAGCCACGAGCTTCTACGTGGAATCTGTTAATAAACCGTAGAATTTATCTGTGCTAGATTAAAAAAAAAAATGTGGTAGGTAAAAAAAAAAAAAAAAGGCAAATTTGTTATAGGTATTGATTCAATTTGGGTTTATGCTTATATTTTATTGAATTTGGTATTATAGTATATTTTATATGTAGTATTTTGATTACGAATTTTCATAATCTGATTCAGTTTTATAGTGCAATGGGCAATTACAACAAAGCGGTTTTAGAAGAAATGCACAAAATTCTATTGGATATTTAAAAACTGATTTTTTTTCTTTCAGAAAAGCCACATTTGCAAGTGACAAATGATTTCCAGTTATGTCAGTAATTTGAACAGTGACAGAGCACAATTCGCAAATCAGCATGAAATACATTTGTGACAGCGGTCATTAATGCAATGAAATTTTAGTGACATTGTGCCATATTTTGTGCTTGTATGGATTTTGGGCACAAACGCACATGTAGAGAATCTTGTGTATACTGCTTCATCCAGTACTTATCGAAGAAATAAAAATAAGTGAGAAATTCAAAATTTATAAACAATTGCAGAAAGCAATTAAAAAAAATACGTGGAATATTTTATTAGTGGAAATTTTTGTCAGAAAAGTTACATTTGCAAGCAACAAATAGCTATCCCTTTATGTCAGCATTATGTACAGTGACGGAGCACAGTTGACAATGCAGCAAATATTTTAAATTTGAAGATGGAAACTACTGCAAATAGACGTCAGATGTTCGCCGCACAGTGTACAGTATCGAAATGGATAGTTGCTGCAATTTTGTTTACATGATGGTTTATACCGAAAGTAGTCACGTCTTTTTTTAGAACGTTAGTAGTCGCAATCATTTGCCACCGTTAACAGTTGGCCAAAAAAAATGATGAAATTTGACGATGTCACTACATGTTCAAAAACGGAGAACATAGGGGGAAATATTGATTGACTTTTTAAGAATGCATTTTACAGGAATTATTATTTATGTAGTTCAAGTCGACATATTACCTTGGCCTGCGAGATTACCAGATCTATCTTCAATTTAGCACGTATGGGATATCATTGGACGACAACTCCAGCATCATCCACAGCCAGCACTGACCATCCCAGTATAGACATAACAAGTACAACAAGCATGGAACTACATACCACAAAGTGACATTCGGCACCTGTATGACACAATGCATGTACGTTTGCACGCTTGTATTCAAAATTCAGGACGTTATAGCGGCTATTAATGTAACAGCATTTCATGTTTGAATTGCATTTTCTTGAGCTTAAATTAACATGTGATCTTGAAAATCTAATCAATTAAACATGTTAACTAGACAACACTGTCCAAAGTTAATTACTCCAAAATAATTTTTTCTTGGTTTTGGGATTTTTTTTCCGTATATTTAATATATATGTATTCAATTAAATTATTGTTTATTTATTTATTTATTTTTAATTATTAAGAAAATATATCACATTTTAAATCAGCGTTTGGTCAAAAAATTATTCAGATTCATTTTTTTTTTCTATGGGGAAATATTTTGTAATCATATGTATTAAATATAACTGTTATTATAATCACATTTGGATTTTTTAAGGATAAATATTACACGTTTCTTGGCTAATAATTGTCAAAATGTCAAAATTGCCAGTCAAAACTTTTGTCAAAATTGTCAAAATTGTTAAACAAACAATCGTTCATGTTTTCATGTGCGAATGGCTTTTGGTCTGTTTATGAAACATCTCAACAGAATAAGTAGCAGATAGGCGAAGAGAATTACCGCGCTACAACACTGTATTCATAGATTCTGTAAATTGTTTCGGGGGAAGTAGGATTACCTATACTAGGTATTTTGCTATTGTGTTTCTTTATTTATTTTGATTTGTTGGTTGTCAATTTATTTATTTAGTTACTTAGATGGTCAGATAATGATCTATAGAGTTCTATGTTTTATCTCTTAATACGTTTTAAATATTTTAATACCCAAGAGTAAGGATTATGACAGTGCCTTCTAGCTTCATAGTTTGAAATTTTGGCGCTGCATACCATCTGTGTGCAAATTTCTAGGTTCTGAAAACTTTTATTTTGGTTAGATATTGATTAACCGAAAACACTCTTGTGTTTTTGTAAAATGCAACTGAAATGATTGCGTTGTAATTTTCCATCTGAGTGAAAATTGTGTCCAGCCAAAGATACAAACCAGGAATGTCTTGTCTGAAGCTACCAATGATCTGCCAGCTTAGTTATCCTGGACGAATCTGGCGAACATAATTCACCCAACTAACCTTATTGATCATGGCATCTGTTCTGTTTCTGAAACAGCTCAACAGAATAAATCACTGGTAATAGTACGCCAAGTAAACGCTGGATACGTAATTACACTTGATTAAGTTTAACACGATTATTCTAATTGGTAAATAATTCAAATGAGTTGTAATTTTCAAGGTGAGTAAAAAAGTGTTCAGACCTGAATTGGAACCAGAGACCTTTTGGCTTAAGCTGTCATTGTTCTGCCTACCGAGCTATCCTGGACGAATCAGGCGAACACATCAATAATACTATCAATTTATTGAAACAAATACCTATCAATGTGCGATATATATAACAATGTATTGGAAAATTAAGTATTGTTTGAATGTGTAAATTTACTTCAGAAGACAAACCAAAAATAATTTTAATTGAATTTTAAAACAAAGCTTTTAAAGTCACATCAAAGCGTTACTCCATTACTCTAATTTTATTATAATTTACTTTTAAAATATTTATTTTGAATATATAAGTTATGTGAATGAAAAAAAATCAGTGAAAATTTTTCATATATCTTTTCATGTTCAAAATAATGTTTGCACATGTGAATATAAATAGAACAAGAAAGAAACTGATTAAATTAGAAAAAACATATTTTTTAATTAATAGTATAGCGTCATTCTTAATTTGATTTCATTATTTTTAAGACTCATATTACAATTATTAGAGCCATAAGATAAAGTGCTGCGTCACAAACTTTCAACCGTTCATTGTTTTTTCGTGATATATATATTACGTACGCGTGTGAATATGGGTATATAAAGAAAGATATCCTCAACTACTGCAGAATAAAAAAATTTCTATAATAAAGATAAGATACTTTAAACAGATATATTTTGCTTAATATGAAATGTGATGAGAAATCAAAACTTCTTGAAATGCACAGTTGTTCAATCAGTGATACCATGTGTATTGCCGGCCACATTAAAATATTATAAACATATCTAGTTCCGTATTTCAATGATGCCCATAATGGCGTCTTCTACGCTCTACAACTCCTTTTGATATCTTGAAATGTCAGTTAATCAAGGTAAATCTCTTGAAACATTTCGCTAAAATGGTTACATTATTTTTAAACTTAAACGGAAATCAGAGTTTTGCATGGAATCCGTTACTTTTTTTTGACGTTTTTATTTGTTTTTCGTTTCTAACCAAAATTGCTTCTATTTGAGCACATTTTATTTTTGTTTCCACAGTCTAAATTTATCAAGAATGTGGAAAATATTCCTACTCTCGATATCGGCACACATTTTGAACAAGGATAGAGAACAGTCAATTGAACCACGTTTACACGGGAAACACCATATGTTTTTCAGCAAGAAGACAACTGTGAGTTGACAGATACAACTATGTATCAAAAATATTGACAGATTTAGAAAAAATTAACTTGCAAAGTGTACTTCAACTAATGTCTTTCTGTTACTTTTAAAAGTGCTGTGTGCTATGATCGTAATAAGAAGTTTTTGTTTGTTGATAGCAAATGAAAAAAGCTTACACTTCTATATCCAATGACTAGTGAAAAAAATTCTTGAAATATCAGTTCACATAATTGTTTACCTTCATATACATACATATCATTAGCACTCAAAGTTTTTTTACAATTTTCAGGCATTATCCATTACTCAAAAATATATAAATATATAAATCTGACAAGTAATTAAGTAAATCCCTTACTAAATAATTTAAAATCTTTAATTAATAGTTCCGTAACCGAATTTCATTAACCGTTTAAATACTCCACTAAGAAAAATATTCAACATTAGAACACTATCATTACACCCGAAAATGAAAGGAGCAAAATACAAGTAACATTTGAGGATAACTGCAAAAAAGTAAAAAATATATAAATAAATAAAAAGCTACTCATATTTTATCTTTGATATTTCCTTTTAAAGACTGTAATCATTTCACTTCTTTTGAAAAGTGTTCAACGAATGTCACTAATGATGCACTTTACAATATTCAAGTATGTAGATCAAAAGATATTAAACGAATAGAAAAGAGTAAAAAGTACCTTTGAAGTGGAACTTTTGTAAAAAGGAATAATTTTAGTTACAGTCAGCAAAGAAAGCTGATTAAAATAATTATGTGACCTTCAATGAAAATATTCTTAATAAAATTTATGTAATTAGTTTTCGAAAAATTAATTTTTCAAAGCTAATTTCTACTTTAAAAATAAAACCTAAATATCATTAATAGATTTTTTATGAAGATAAATTATTGAAATAATAATTAGCCTCGAATTTTATTTTACGTTACATATTACCTTTATATTATTAGAATATATATATATATATAAATATATATATATATATATATTTATATATATATATATATTATATCTTTTGACATTTTTCGATTATATAAGACAAATATTTCATTTCGGAAAAAAGTAGTGTTTTGTCCCTATTTTAAGTTTTTTTTGGCAATAAAACGAAACAGTTAAGGGGTTAAGTGTCCAGTGGTAAATATATCTTGTTGACGCTTCTTTTGTACATCGTTTTCATTATGGCCTATATTTTGTAAGCTTAATTAGAAATATGGCTCTTTGCAAGCAGCGTACGACCTAGACTGTTTGCAAAGAGTCAGGCTAATTGGAGAATTATCTGTCTTTTTTTTTCGAATCAGCCTGGTATATTGCAGGCTAAGTGCAAATATACTATACAGCTTTATGATGAATGGGAAATGATCATTTGTTTCTCATCTAGCATATTTCTTTTTCAGATTCATTGCACGCAGCTTATGCACTTTAGACGAATTAGAAATCGCCAATGTTAAATCTGATTACAGTCATGATGTTTTCGTTAAAATACTCGTAAAAAAAATTGTTAAGTTTATCTTTCACTGACGGAGTCTTTCAAGCCAAACTAATCAATCTAAATACTTCATGGTAAGCTAAAGTCAGTAAAATATCTGTTATAGCTAATGCGCAAGTAAATGACGCGTGAATGAGAAACAAATATCACACTCCATTTTGAAGACATTTTGCTATAAATAACAGATTGAAAGAGTATGTTTTAGCTAGGGGAATGTTCAGAAAGTTTTGTTAAAGCAAGGAGTATAAATATATGTAAATATCCATTTTTTAACACTTTCCAACCTAGTTGAAAAGTGTTTATGACTTCGGTTTGTCTAGCCGTATGGCCGTCAGCCTACTACCGTCTGCCGTCTGGCCGTCTGCCGTCTGTCCGTGCTCTAACTCCGGTAAATATGCTCGGATTGCCTTGCAATTTTTATATGTTATTGTCGTTATCTATAGCATGTTCCCTATTTCAACTGAAGTGCGTAGCACTTATAGTTTTTTTTACAGGGACACTCAAAAGAATTCCGTTACATTACTGTCTATGGGGAAAAATCATTTGCGGTTTATTTTAATGATGTTACACAATTTCAAACACATTGTAATTGATATATATCACTAAGGTGCATTACAAGAAGCTTAATATGGAATAGGGTGTGCATAGCACTTATAGTTACTTTACAGGGACAGTCAAAAGAATTCCGTTACATTACGTCTATGGAGAAAATCGTCTGCGGTTTATTTAAATAATGTTTTACAATTTTAAACGCATTGAAATTTATGTATATCACTAAGGTGCATTACAAAAGGCTTACTACAGAATATTGTGTGTATAGCAGTCATCGTTCATTTAAAGGGACACACAAAATAATTCTCTACTGTCTGTTAACAATAATTCCTGGAAGTGCGTTTTAAGTTACTGAAAGCGACTTTAAATTTAACTCACTTTTTGTTTATTACGTGGTGTGTATAAATTCTGTAGATCATATACAGGGAAGTACAAAAGTTCGCGTACACATTTCCGTTTATTGACAGAAACTCCAGAAGGAAAATTTTAAACTGTGCTACGCGTTTCTTAACTGAACTAAAATTTAGCATACTATGTAGTATATATACAAATCTATAGATCATATGCAGGGCTGAATAAAAGTATTCGGATATTTCTCCAAATATTGTATATGTTGGAAATTCCTGAAATTATGATTTTAAATATGTTATGCGTTTTCCAAATTCTTTACTTAGATGTTCTCTTTTAGCTTATTAAACGGTATGATTTGTAAAATTATTTTGGAAGCGTTGGAAAGTGTTACATAATCTATGCTTGACGCATGATTTTTCGTTCTTGTTCTATTTTGCAGCCAATTTAAGTTTTAAAAGGAAAAATGTAAATGGATACATATTGTAGGATCTATCTTGACAGCAGATTATCCTTATAATATTAAAGAGTGCTAAAGTAAATAGCTTCGGAATTTGCGTGAAACATATGACATCAAAACTGGCTAATCGACATAAGGTGTAAGATGGAATGGTCTACTAAAATAATTTATTCAGACAATAGGACACACATCTAAAATCGTGGATTAAACTTTGTGTCGTTATATTAAAAATGAATAAACAACCTGAAATAGCACAAATAAAAAAAAAAAATTTAATCGGCAAACAGCTGTTTCGGAGCCCCTAAAGCTCCATCATCAGCGCCAATCCAAAAGATTAAAACCGATTTAAAAGTTTAAGCCATGTAAAATATGCTTGCGCCTTTCGCACGCGCCAAGATTGAATTTCGGCGACCTTTTCAAAAACAAAAGTTTTTACTTGTGCTATTTCACGTTGCATATTTATTTTTAATAGGACAGACACATGAGCGTAGTAATTACGCTTTGAACGTAATTTTATGCTGAATATAAAATGATTCTCTTATTTGCAGTCTCAGGCGAGGTACCTAAAATTTTGTTTTAAAAAAAATCGTAAAAAATTACGTATCGCAGAGTCAAAAATTCTTAGCCTGATTAATATCCATTTAGTTCAAGATTGCACTTTTCTATATTTATGAATAATTCTCTAACATATTTCATTTTACTCTACAACACTTTTGTATGCATTATGCATAAACTACAAATTTTGCTGGGCTAATTTAATTCATATAATTCAAACAGGAAAAAACGTGGCTGTTACCACTTCAAAAACTAGTCGTTGGGGGCCACCGTAATTCTTAACCATCATGGATATGCATAATGTAAAATATTAAAATAAAAAATGTGTAAACTACTTATAAAATTCATTGCAATTCGAATAAACTCGTGGCTTGATGACGGCATAAACTTTGAAGGCTCGATTACTAATATTGCTTAAAAGAAACATCCTTGTAACTCCAAAAACAATAATCCTATTAACTAGCGGTTTATTGCATCTGATTAAGCGTCTCATTTCCAATTAAAATATATCTTTGAACTGAAATTTGGATGAAATACAGGGTCATGAAAAATCAAAGAGTGTGGTAAATAGGATTACAAATATCTCGGCAACTCATTATCCGATCGACTTCATGCAAAATTTGTTTTTTTTATTGTCTTTTATATTCACTCCTTAAAATAAATAATTTCGAAAATTTCTATATACCTTTTATCAGAACGAATATTTCGAGAGTCCGAAAAAAATAGTTCCGGTTAATCGAGGTTACCGAAATTCAATAGGCTTCTTCCCATTATTGCATACTAAGTACATACCAAATTTCAGGTCTCTATCTCCATTTGTTCGGGATATAGAGCGTTTACAGACACACAGACATAGACACACGGACGGACGGCAAATTTTTTTTTCTAAAAATATGTATTTAGGAATCTCCAGTGTCTGAAACGTGTAAATCCGTCAAAAAAAATTTCGATTTTCAAAACGACTACAAAACTTACCCTATACTACGTATGATGGGTAAGTAATAAAAGAAAGTTCAGTTTTTAATTAAAATAGGAACAATTTTGGTAAAATGCGTCGTAAAAGAAGATATAATTCCGAATTAAATGGGACTTTTGTTGCGAGTTTATTGTAAGCAATCTACAAAAATAGGCAGTTTTTTCTTTTTTTCTCAAAATTATCTACAGTGGTCCAAGATTTCAGAAAAAGTCATATAACACAATATTTAATTTAAACTTTCGAGAACACATTTTATTGTTCCAAGCATATTGTTCCAAAAATAACATTCCTGTTAATATTGCATCGGGAAGCGGAAAACATTTCTTAAAAAGTTTGCAGGAAATTAAAATATATATTTTGATGATATATATGTCAGATATTTTCGCATATGTATATATACTATATTCATATCACATTTCTGTGTTATACATTTTGTCAACATATTATTTTAGCTTCTGCCGTTCATAAAGCATTGTTTAATTCAATCAAAATCTTTACTATCTTTATAACAGTTGGTAACAACAATTATTAATAATAAAAAAACATTTTTGTGAACATACATATGTCTCTTGTTATAATTTAAAAGCAAATGAAACCAAAAAAAAAAAAAAAATATGCTATGACCAAATAAAAAATAAATGTGAACACGGCTAAATAGATAAGACAAAATTTAAAAAAAATACTGTAGCAGAAATTCTTAAATACAAAATTAGTATACATATATATTATTAAAGATTAATTTACAAATCTTAAAAAATATTATTATATATTTAAAAATTTGACAAAATGCGTTATTTTTATTCCATTCAGTTTACATTTTTAAATAAATTTATTTATTTTTCTTCTGTAATATTCAAGACGCTGATGATTAAATAAAAAAATATATATAAGAAAAAATTCAGTTACTGGTTTTCAAATTCTGAAATGATCAAAATAGGAATATAAAATAGAAATTGCATACATGATGTGCGTGAATTTCATTGTGAAGTGTTTGAAGCAGTATGCAATCAGTGTCCCATTTTGTATTCATCGGTTATTCTGAAAGCGTCCCTCTAGACATTTCTTTTGAATGTGCAAACTTTCGACTTGGAATTGGAGAATCTCTTTATTTGGAAAGCAATTTTATATCTGGAAATTCCAATATAATTTTCTTTTTCAAACATCAGTTTTCTATTTTGAGTTTTCTATTTTGAGTCTGGCATAATCGAGAAATTTTAATAATTTTAGATGGTGCTTTGCATTCCGTTCATCACTTAAATCGTTGACTTGGGAAATAGTGCGTACTTCGTTAGATCTAGAAATGGAATAGACTGCAGTTATTTTCCTATCGAATTTTTTTCAGTCAAAATAATATATATACAAAAATATTATAGAAAAATAAGCATATATTTTTATACTAACCACCCGTGATTTCTTTCACGTAACATTAAAAAAAAATACATTAAGGAATATATAACTCCAGATAATTGAAAACTTAAATAAATAATTATATCTTTACCTTAGGAGAAAATACGGCGTTTCTTTGTTATATAGGCCTTGACATAACTCAGTTTAAAAAAAATAAATTTTGAGCCAAATAATCTCGAAAATGAAAAAGCAACCAATGAAGAAAGGAGGGCCAAATAATATCGTGAAAATCGAGGAATTGTGTAATATCAAATGTCAAATTCACTTGATAAACCATTTTAATTTTAACTACTTTGTGAAAAGTATTAACAGCCATACATCAAAAAGGATTAATTGGATATAGTATATGTTTTTTCTTTAAATTAAATTCTTGTGAATAGGGAGCAATAATTTGCCTCCTTGGTTTAATCGATAGCTGAAACAAATCTTGATTTCTAAATGACAATATGTTGACAGACGATTTTTGTTCTGCAGAATAACTTGATTCATAAAGTTAAAATAGGTGGAAATATGTTTTTATTTTTCGAAAATTTTACTGTAATCAAGATTTTGTTTATACTATCTATTCAAATTGGAAATATTTTTTTTTTCAGTTTTAATGAGAAAGTGGCGTGAAAAATATATTTATCTGTTATATTTCTGCTTGTTATCCACAAGAATGGAGTAATGCAGTTGTCGTTTTATGAGAAATTTCGTTGATATTCACAAAACAAATAAACAAATAAAATAAATAATATAAACATTAATATTTCAGAACATAATTCAAAATTTTAAATTCTGAGAGTTTATATGACATCCTCGGATCAATGATAACCGGTGTTAACTAAATCGCATTGCGTTTGTTAATCTAAGAGGAGTAGTTGCGACATACAAACAGACAATCAGATTTTAATATGATAGATTTGTGTTCATTTTTCTTTTCCTAATAACCATAATGTGATTTTTTGCAGAAAACTCTTATCTGTATGTAACTGATATTTTCATGCTTATTAATCAGTATAGCTAAACAAATATTTCAATTTTTCGTTTTAAATATGGCGTGAAACTCATGTACCCTTTATACTTGCTGATCTTTGTATTATTAATGATGTATGGAACTGATTCACGCTTCTTTTAAAACATATTTGAAAATTCCCGTTTTATTTCAAATATGACGTCACTTTTTGTTCCGGAAGAAATATCTTTTTAATGGTATAATTCCTAATATTCAAATTTTAATTGCTTAACCCGGGTAATCAGTATAGCGCACTGACGTCCTACAAACTGAACCACTTGGGAACGATACTTAGCCTGGCACTTTATCGCTATAACATATTGGCAAGGCTACAAACACAGCACAAGATGGAATATTTTCCGTGAGCCACCAACCCTGGAGGCAAACACGAAACCAAAGAAAATCCGGCATCGATAATTGAATAAATCTCTGGAAAAATTTCCAAGTATTAAATATAGATATAATTCTTGTTAGTTTTCTTTTCCTGGCAATCATAATGTGGATTTTGGCAGAAAACTCACATCTGTATCTAACTGACATTCAAACTATTAATTGGTAGCGATAAAAATTCTTTCAGTTTTTCATTTTAAATATGGCGTCATTATCCATCTACCTTCATTATATACCGATTTTCATACTCCTTGTATTACTACGAAAATGTGAAAATGCAGGATTTATTTCCAATATCACGTCATATTTGCCCAAGCCAAGGAGGATCCTTTTCATAGTTCCATGTTTCAGAACTATTTCTTAATAATATAATTATTGTTAATTTTTTCTTCTAATTGTAACGCAATTTTTACTAGAAAACCTGTTCTCAACGTAACCGACGTTCATACTTCATATATAATAACAAACACTCCATATGTTTGTTTCAAATATTAGGGCTATTCATCTTTTTTTCAATTCATTTTTAATTTTCCTTTCCGAAAAACATATTTTTAGAAAAGAAAAAATGCCGTCCGTGTGTCTGTAAACGCTCTATCTCCCGAACAAATTGAGAAAGAGACTTTAAATTTGGTATGTACTTAGTATGTAATAATGGAAAGCAGCTTATTGAATTTCAGTAACCTCGATTATCGGAACTATTTTTTTTTGGACTCTCGAAATATTCATTCTGATAGAAGGTATATAAAAAAATTCGAAATTGTTTATTTTAAGGAAAGAATATAAAAGACAATGAAAAAACATAAAGTTTGCATAAAGAATGAAGGCGATAGGATAATTAGTTGCCGAGATATTTGTAATCATATTTTCCACATTCTTCGATTTTTCATGACCCTGTATTTCATTCAAAATTCAATTCAAATATATATTATAATTGGAAATGAGACGCTTAATCCGAGCTGTAAACCGTTCGTTAAAATGATTATCAATTTTGTAGTTATAAGGATGTTTCTTTTACGCAATTCAATAATAGAGCCTTTAAAGTTTATGACGTCATCAAGCCACGATTTTATAAATAGTTTACGCATGTTTTATTTTCATATTTTATATTATGTATATTCATGATGGGTAAGTATTACGGGGGCCGACAACGACTAGTTTACACCTGTGTCCGTTACACCATCTCTTCTATCATTTCATAATATTTGAGCTCTTAGATAGAGATGTTATTTTATGTCCTGGTATTCAAGTCACTAACTTAAGTAGCAAAATTTATGAGCATAAATAATTTTATAAGAGTAGAAATGCAAATAAAAATCCCATATTTAGTTAAGGTAAATACTAAACAAGAAGGAAAAATCATACGTCAGACACTTATTATGAAATTATTAATTCTACTCATCAAAATGTTTAAAAATTTCTATTGGTGATATAAATCCGGTTTGATGAGATGCTATAAAAAGATTGTGTCGAAATACTGACGTTTAGTTTATTTTAGAGTACAAAAACATCGTCTTCGTTAGGCGCAAAGTGCCCTGCAATCAGGAATTTTTTCGAAAGAATTAAAATTCATATTTTTCAAAACTGATTATACCGTCAAATAGAAGATAATCTCCGCTTTAAATAGGTATTTTTGTGAATCGGTATTTCTGAGCGTCGCTTAAAGGGAGAAACGTAAACCGCGAAAACGAGTCTTTTTGAAATTTTTTGCTCGAAGTGTTAACAACAATATTTCTTCGAAAATATTCATGCGTTTATGACGTAAATTACGAAATTTAAGAATATGCTTTCCGTTTTTCAGTATCCCTAACGAATCGGACGATGGACGTTAAGACAAACTTCCAAGAAAAAGTAGAATTTGGTGATTACCTTCTATGTGCTCCAGAAAGCAGGCATGTGCGGAAGCTTTCGTCTATTTGGAAAAAAAATTGCTTTTTTAAGAGTTTTAATTAATAGCTCGGCCGATTGTTAAAAAAGTAAAAAATTCTGCCTGCCTTGGACTATCCTCATACAAATTTTCAGATCTCTGTGCGCGGCGGATTTCGTTAGCCATCGACAGAAGACAGACATACACAAACACACACAAAGCTAAACTTCCTTTAATTAGTATTGATTTATCTAAGTATTTATGAAATAGAATTGCTTTTTATGCATTTCTCCCATTTTCCATTAACTATATTATCGTTTTCTATAGAATTAAAAAAACACTCGCACATTTGAGCAAACTCATTAATGGAAGAGGAAATTTAATGCACATGTTTATAAATAACGATATTAATAAAATTTATCTTGTAAAAATCCAATTTTCGTAAAAGAACTTTAAAAACTTACTATTTAATTTTTCTCCATTTTTTAATAAACTTAAAGAAAAAGACTATTAGAAACTTGAAGAAATTAAGCTGTTAAAAGGATACAAGAGACACATATACGAATAAATATTTTAAGAAGAAAATACATCATCTTTAAATCCTCTATCACATACACTTAATAAAATAAGAAAAAGTTCTATTAGTTACAAAACTTTCTATAATCTTTAAAAAGTAGAATATGTTTTCGAAATATAGACGTGATAAGAGTATTTCGTTTTGTATCCAAAAATGTTAAAAGGTTAAACTTAAGCTCTTTAGCTACTTGGCGATAAAAGAAAGGTATAGAAATTTGAAATCTGTTATAAAGTACAATCTATAGATTGCTCTTTTTTTATTTTGCAATTTTTTATATTTGAACACAATACAAAAATTTATGTTTTTACTTTTATAATTCTTATCTATCAGAAATAGTCTGAAAACTCTATTTTCTGATACATTTAATATAAGTGTTTTCAATTCGTGTTACTCTTTCTGATGTTGTTACTAGTATATAGTAAACATGGTATTAAAAACTAGAATAAAATTCTCAGTCCATTCATACAAAAGAAATATGAACTGATGTATGCTAAAATTAGAATTGTAAACTTATATAAAACCTTTTGTTATTTTTAAATCAGTCATACTGATTGGAATCTGACCTAAGCCTTTTGGCTTATACTGCGAGCAACTGGCAATTTAAGCCAATGTCTTGCATTCGACTCAAGGCCCGGGCATTTTTTCTCTCAATTAGAGAAATGTCAAAATCGTGTGATATCTATACCATTTAGAATGATTGAGTTAAAAATAATAAAAATGTATCTATGCTTCCACTGTTTAATTCAGTTCTATTACTTATTTGCGGCGTATTCTATTGAGCTGTCTGAATAATAGACCAGATGCTGTTGCCAAAATGGTTGTCTAAATGAATTGTGTCGACCGGTTGTCGAACGAAGTAGCTCAATATTCAGAGCGTTGGCAATTTAATCCAAAGCTCTTGTGTTCCACTATCGGCCTGGACATGTTTTCACTCAGATTGAAAAATTGAAAAATCATGTTATAAAAAATATATCAGTAGATATGCATAGAGAGCAGTGCAATTTTATAAACATTGAGCCCTATATTGCATTTATATTCCTTTTTGAACAAACGCTCGCGTACACATACCTACGCACATCTACATCCATAACCTATCGAAAAAGTAAAAATGTAATAATTCAGAAATAATGGACAAATGCACAAAGCAGTTTTCAAAGGCATACGGAAAGAGGCGTGGAATATTATAATAATAATAATTTTACGATCAGAAAAGTTAGATCTGCAAGCAACAAAATCTCTTCAGTTATGCCAGCAGCTTGTACAGCGACAGAGCGCATTTCACAGTGCAGCAAAAATTGCACATGTGACAGTGGTCACTAATGCAAATTGACCCCAGACGTTCGACGCACCATCCACAGTAGGGATGGGAAATATAGTTAATTTGAGTTACATGATGCATCCTTCCACAGTTGGAGAGGAAACAGGTTCCAACAACCTGTTATTTTTATAACGTATAACTAATCTCTATATATATGCTGCCAACGGACGTTTTAATTAAAAGACATTTAAATGGAATGTTTGAAATAGTTTTGGAAGTAAGTATAGACACTGTTTACTGTTGAGATGTATCCACATCATTAAAATCAGTTTACATGATTAAACGCCATTTTTGCCCGATAAAAACTTATCTAGTTATGATATTTTGAATATCATGCATTTTCGGATTTTCTGCAAACACCTTTTTTCATTTTTAGTGAACTCAAATGTTGAAAATTCGTAAAATGTTAAGTCAAATGTTGAAAATTCGTAAAATGTTAAGTATCATAACTCGGTGAGTTTTGGTCATTGAAGAAGGAATTTGAATTGTTTTACTTTTTAGAACACTTAAAAACTTTTCTAAATAAACTTTATAGGACCCAGGCATTGTATACATTTTTTATATTTCGTAACTATTTAAAAAGTAACCATTTTAATGTAAATCCATTTTTGTATGATACAAAACAAAGTTTCAGACATTTTTGCAATTGGAACTGTACCTCTTAAACTAACGGATTAAAAATTAGCTATTGGTAGACGATAAGAAGAGACCCCCTCCCCTGTATATAAAAAAATACACATTTTTAACAGCATGATTTGTAAAAAATAAATTTGATCCGCGATTGATTGCAGTTATATCTGTCAACGCGTATCCAAAACGAATCCCACAAATATTATTTGTACACTTGTAATCGAATTCAATTCATTCTAACAATTTTTCAATATGATTTTTAAATTAATTACAATTCTATTAAAATTAAGTTATTTGCCACATACCGCACAAATTATACAATGGTATTTTCTTTCTTTCTTTCATTTTTTTTTCATTAAAATAAAATTACAGAAAAAAAAATCCAGTTCTCAATTTCTAAAAACTCAATGATCACAAAGGAAAAAATAAAATAAATTTTTTTTTTTAATAGAAACACATAATACTACCCTTCTAAAAACAGTGTCAGAATATTTCTTTCTTTCCTTCCTTCTTTCTTTTTTTTCTTTTTTTTTTGAGTATTTATATTATTTATCATTTTTACTTTTTACAAATATTGCTTCTATTTGAACGCACCTTTTATGTTTGTTTGCACATTACAAATTTATCAAGAATGTTTGTCATATTCATATTATTGATGTATCCACAAATTTTGTACAAAGGTAGAGAACTATTCAACCATGTTTACATGAAAAGAATGTTTTCAGCTGGAAAGAAGAACTTTTTTGTTTGTTTATTTATTTGGACATAACAAAAGAAAAAAGTCTTACACTATGAACTTTAATGGCTAGTGAAATAAATTCTAGAAACACAAATTCGCTATTCATCTTCATCAACATTCATATTTGCTTTCATATACATACATTGGCACTAACAGTTTTTAGGGTTTCGTTCATCTCACGAAACCCTATTCGTCCCGCTACGTTGTCTGTCCGTCACAGAGCCGGTTCTCAGAAACTATATAACTTACAGTCTTGAAATTTTGTGTACTTTTAGTTAAATATCTACTATGAAGCTGAAAATCATGAAATTTAAAAATATCGTATTATTTTAATATAGAAAGATAAAAAACCAAAAATCTAACAACGTTTTTCCTATTAAATTTAAACATTTTTCGTTATAGCAGTTGCCAACAATTAAAAATCCACAATAAAATTCTTTCTACAATAATTAATTTTCTATCGAAAGATTTCTACGTGAAAAATGGGAAATGAAATAAAATGTTTTACCAATTGAAAAAAGATTAATATGACGTCAACTTGGTAATAAAACGGAAATTTTCAAACATTTCTCAATAATACAAGGAGTGTGAGTATGTGCAAGTACAGAAAGCAGGTTAATATGATGTCATTAGATAATTATCAAGAAAATTAATCTGACGTCATGTTTAATGGATTTTTTCAAATGTTTGAGAATAATACAAAGATAGTATCAATATGAGTAATAGAGAAAACAAGTAGATAGGACGTCAGCAAGTGATTATAACGTAATATGAGTTTGAGGAACGTATTGAAGCATGATAAAAACCTGATTATGGAAATAATGGCATATTTTAACATTTTGAAGGTCTCTATACAACATGTTTAATTTTGAAATTGATTTTTTAATCTATCGCATTTAGTCCACATGACAGATATTATTATGACAGAGTATAATAGCGGTCTTCACTCGGTTTCGACCGATTCAGATTTTCAAAAAAACGAAAAAAATAGATCGGTAAATTTTTACTTTATAGAAAACATGACATTTTTTTTTTATTTTGAAAATGACATTTATTTGGATTTATTAAAGAAAGGATAAAGTATTTTGAAAGGAATATTTAAATGAAACCCTTTGTGCGATATTCGATCACATTTACCCAATTGTTTAATACTTTCAGGCATTCTCCTTAACTCAAATTAAATAATTAATTAAATCTGATAAGTAAACAAATTAACGATTTATTAAATAAGCTAAAATCTATTATTAATAGTTGCGTAACCGAATTTTCATATCCGTTTAAATACTGTATTGAGTAGTATTAGAACATAGTCATTACACATGAAAATGAGAGTAGCAAATTACAAGTAGCATTTGACGATAACTGTAAAAAAGTTTTTTTTTAAAGTCAATAAATGAACAACGAGTCATATTTTAACTTTGATATTCCCTTTTAAAGACTGTAATCATTTCACCTTCTTTTGAAAAGTGTTCAATGAATGTTACTAATGATGCACTTTACAATATTCAAGTCTGTAGATCAAAGGATAAAAAACGAATAGAAAAGAGCAAAAAGCAAAAAGCACCTTTGAAGTGAATCTTTTGTAAAAAGAATAATTTTAATTACAGTCAGTTAAGAAACTTCATTAAAACAAGTACGTGAGCTTTAATAAATGTATTCTTAATAAAATCCATGTAATTAGTTTTCAAAAAATTAATTTTTCAAAGCTAAATTCTAATTTAAAACTAAAAACTAAAAATCATTAATAAATTTCAAGAAGCTAAATGACTATTTCAAAGTTTATCAAAAAATAATTGTGTTTATAACACACATATATATAGATATATAGATATAATATATATATATATATATATGTACCGAAAAGTGCTTAGACTTGGACAGCATTTGAGGTAAATTTAATAAAAGGAATAATACTATACAAAATCAAAGAATATTATAAAAATTCCATTTAATTTGTTTCGAAATTTTTAAATACGACTGATACGTGAATTTATGATAAAAGGAATGGGAAAATATCATTCTGAAACTGATATTTTAAGAATAATCCTTATAAATTAGTCAAAATTCTACATTTATAATAAAAAAACAAAATTAAATTATCATTTCCGTAAGCTTTTTCATTATACATCTCTTAATTTTAAATCTTTAGATAATTTTTCTGACTATTTTAAATGGAAGATGATTGAACAATTTTTATTTTACATCTTTGGATGATTTTTCGGATGTTCGAAAATCGTTTGTTTGCAACTTGAACGCAGTTTTGTAACAGATGAGGAAAATGTAATTAAAAAAATTTATTTGACGATTTACCTCATGATACATCTGTTTGAGTAGAACATTCCGTAAATTCTAAATAACCAAACAATCTAGAAATATGTGATTTCGTGTTTTAAAAAAGACAAAGGAGTAATCGCAAACTTGATATTTTAGACTAAATTTCAGATGAATCTTCAAATAGGAATATAAAAAAATCTAAACAAAATGCAAAAATAAAAAAAAATAAAAAACCAATTTCAAAAAACGTAAAAAAAAAAATAAATAAAAATAAATACAACATGATGCTGCATAAGAAAAATTTCAATCATTTTCATGTAAAATAGTAAGACAAAATGATGCAATGATGAAAAATAAAGATGTGGATAATGAAAATAATTATGGAATCGGTAATTGTATTTTATATTTTTATTGTAAATGTAAATATTGGATTAATTTATATGAATTCTTCGTAAAATATCAGTTTTAGAATGATATTACCCATTTTATAGCTAAAGAACTGAGAAATAACTACCACAAAAGCACGGAGGCATAAGTAAAATTTTGAAAAAAATAACCCCCATAAGGCGCCATTGCTCCCATTTTGGGAACATGCTGTTTCTACTAGATATTCGTTTTTTTTTTTTTTCAGAAGTACTTTAAAGACTTCCTTTTCATAATTAAAAAAAGCAACTGTTTAATAAAAAAAAATAGGTTAATATATATAGCGGCGCCTAATGGGTTGACACCATTAGGCGCTATTGCTGCCATTTTGGGAACAACTTGTGTTTTCGGTAATTATGATTGATCTGTTATACATATTAATTCCAGATTGATGTTGTTTTATATAATACACAGTTATAAACATATTTTAACTAAAACGTGTAATTTTTAAAGTTATTTTTAAATCAATATTTCTTTCGAATGCGGATAAGAAGCTATTTCTCTCCCTTTTAACACGTTTTAAAAAATAGAAAATTTAAATGAAACTGTAAAGAAAGTTATAGATGTCATCTCATATATTCAAAATGCAAATAACTTGAATAACATGAATCTTTTAACAATATATAAAATACCTACTTTAGAAAAAAATTCTAATGTAATGTTCCCAAAATGAGAGCATTCGCGCCTAATGGGTATTTAGGAATTTTTACTTCCATGGACTAGTAAAAATTTGAGAAAAGACACCAAGCCTTCCAACAGGACTTTTAAGGCTACCAAAGATTGTTAAATAGCCAATCAGCCGTTGTCTTATAGATTAATTCTAAAACTTTTTTCCCTATTTTCCCAGATTTAAATTTTTACACTTTTCATTTTAAATTACATCAAAAATAAAATACTGCTGTAAATAAAATATTGTTGAAAATTTATATGAAAGTCTAATTGGAAAAAAATAGGTATCACAATAAGTAAATATAAATATAATATAAGTCTTTGGCAAAATGCAATCTCATACAGAATTAATTTCTATATATGTAAACTAGGAGATTCAATCCGGTTTTACCGAGTTATAGAACAAAATACTCAGTGTACAAATCATATATGGAAACAGTTTTTATTGAAATAAATTTCATTCATCAAACTTTTTTAATGTTTCATATTCTTATTGTAAATAGAATAGCATTATCTGAATTTGTAGACGATCTTCAGAGACGTCCAGAAAGCGACCGAAAAAATTACTTTTCGATAAATTTTCAAATTTTAGTGACTATGCGAAATAACAAAAGTGCATTTGGTCTTTTAGAAGAAATGCATTTTTATAAAATTCTTCTGTGTTTAATTCGGAAGAATTTGGTAAAAAGTGTGTTTGGCAATTGTTTTTGATTCATAGGTAGAAATGTTTTCGCATTGCAACGAGTGGAATAATTTATCACTACACTACAATGCAGGCGTTTTCATACTAATAATGAAATATTAACAAAAATATGTTTTACTCTGACTACACACTGTTAAAAATTTGCAGCAAACTGTCCTGTCATTCGACCGTTTTTATGGAAAACCGTAATTTAACAACCGTTATTTACTCAATTTTGATCATATTATTGCCCATATTATGGTCAGAATAGCGCTAAATTACGGTTATATACCCATTTTCTATAAACGCGGTCGAATGAATGGACAGTTTGTTGTAAATTTTCAACACTGCATTTAATAATTAGTACCATACACAATGTGAAAAAAAAAACCATTAAAATCAATGTATAGTGCGTTTCTTATAATGTAAATGTTAGTATAATTGATATACGTTTGGATTTGCAATTTGTTTTCGTGCGCGAATAAATTTAAGGGACATTCCATGAGAACTAACGTGGTTTCGACATTTGCTGAACATCTATGCAAAGTTTTTGAATAAAAAATTGCTAATTTTAATCATGCTAGATTTATTATATATTTTAGTATCATCGTTTAATGCTTCGACACCATTTTTGTAGGTGTAATTTATGGAAGCGCGCTAATTGAATATTTAATAAGAAATATTTCAATGAATAATGCATAAAATATAAATGCTTTAATTCAATTTAAAATTAGGTTGATGATAATTTAGAATTGTTATTAAAAAACATTGCCATTTAATGACATATTAACAAAAATAATTACATATCTAAATTTTGAAATTACGTTTCATCCTTCATAAAAATATAATCGATTAATCTCTTTAAACAGCAAAACATAAAGCCGTACACTGTAAAAAAAATTTCAGTAAAATTACGGGCAGAGGCCGGCAGCAGAAATTCCAGTCATACCCCTTAAAAAAAAAATAAAAAAAAATAAAAAATAAAATAAAATAAAATCCATGCCCATCATTTTGTGCAGCACGTAATTTTACGGGGCAAATTAATATAGCATTATAATGCACATAATATAATGCACTTTAAAACACAATAACACTTTGCTTACTGTTCCGTAGCACGTAGCATGTTAGATAATCATCACAGAATCGCTGTTTTGGCGCGTTTAAATTTTCGAAACAAGAGTAAAATGAAGGGTTACACCCTAGCGGAGGACAATGTATGGGGTCGTACCGTATTTTTGCTAACATATGGGCTAGAACTGTAAGAAATTGTGGATTGCTCTTAATTTTCTAAGTATCTAAGGGATAAGGCCGCTTATTTAGTGGATCAGACCATTTTTCAACAAATAAGGCTGTTGCCCGTGAAAATTGAGGGGCAAACGCTCATAAATTTACAGTTTTTTCTGAGAGTGTAGGTATCAACTATTTCATTTACATATTAATATTTTATTATATATTTTTGAATTGAGATTTACTTTTGCACATCTGCATTTTTAGTGTTTCTTTGAAGGTCTTAATATATACAGAAAACACAAACGACTCCAAAATATTTTCTAATAACACTTTTCTCTTTATTCATGCGAACAAATATTTATCTATGAAAAATATGGACAATCTGGAATTTCGTGTAAATTTATTAGTGAATTAAATGACAGAAAATGTAACACTTTTAAAGAGAATGATAGAAATTATAAAAATAATGTTTACTGAACTTCCTTTGTAATTCTTCTTGAAAACTGAAAATAAGCAAACGTTAAAATCTATTGTTTTCCGTTAACAATTGATAAGTAACAAGTAAAGAGAATTTAGGACTTCGTGCGATGCATGATAAAGAATTCTAAATGAAGTGTTAAATGTAGAGACCAAAATGTCATTGAAGATGGAAAAAGTTTGCTTTTACAGTTTGCATTATGTTTAAGGGACAAATTTAAAAAACGAAGAATGTGTATGTTATATGTTATTTCATTCCAAAAATTTGAATATACATGCAATCTTTAACTAGTTTTAATTTTTTTAAATTATTTTTTTTTCATTGGAGTTTAAAACGATATAAAACATGCACGTTCTCTAATTTTTGGCTATATCACTTATAAAAAAAAACAAAAACAAAATAAGCTTCAAAGAAAATTAACAGTAAAATTAACAATATTAGAAAGAAAATGAAACAGATAAATCAATATAATTTTGTGAAATTTAAATTATATTTCTCCACCTACTTAGTTTCTTAATTATTTTTACGGTGTTTTATGGTAATTCTTATGTTTACTTTTCAAACATTAGATCTTTACTTATATTGCATATCGTTGTAGCTGATCATTGTTTGTAAAAATACATAATCTACCCTGATTTTCTCGTTCCATGTCTAAGATGCACAATTAAATGACTGAGAGTTTTTAAAAGTTATTATACATGTAGTTTTATCATCACGCTGGTCTTTCTACTTTATAAAAAAAAACAATGTAAATTCACAACTAAGTATATTTTAGAGTTTTAAAACACAATGCTCCAGATAATTTCCTTAATTTGGTAATACAAATATGCTTCATAATACAAATATGAAAATACAAATATGGTAATACAAATATGAATTCATAAAGATTTTGATTCAAAATAAAATCTTTTAAAATCATAAATGTTAAATAGTAAATATTAAATCATTTTCTGATCTGGAGGTATGAAGAAGCTAGAGCCATTAATAAGTTATAATATTAATTGAGCTAATTTTAACAGAACGCTCACAAAGTTAATTATTTTATATTTCTAGCGTCATATTTTCCGCACAATTGTTCACTTGATCGGAACCTTGGTTTATTGTGGAATATAAGACCCAACGAGTTCGTACATGTTGAAACCAGTGAAAGACAAAGGACGTGGTACTCGACCGATCTCTACTGCTTTCAGCCTATCTTGATCAAAAGGCTATTTGCAAACGGGTGGAAAACAGCCTCTGTTTATCACATGACAGCTAAGAGAGGACTCGAAATATCGCGGCATGTATCTTTTGTCCGTTGAGGTACATGCCTGAATTTGAATTAAAACCTCAAACCACATGAATACTAGACACTGAATTAGTCATTAAACAAAAAAACTGCACTCTCACAAGAAAAATGGAAAGTATTCGACGATCTTATTCCTATCGATTGTATTTGCTTGCAATTTTTTTCTTTCATTATATGTTGTAAAATTAAAACGAACAGTTATTATTTTTTTCCAGGAAAATGCTTTCAACAATTTAAAATTAATTTCAATTAAAATATGTCTTTTTGGATTGCAAAACTTATTCTGAATAAAATATATTTTTTTAAATTTAATTATTTAATTACACTAAGACTTTTATAGCATACATACATGGATGATTTTTAAAGAACAATTTTATATTTTTTAGAGACTTTTTCTCACAAGAGTGAAAAACTTCTTCTTATCTCGAAAGAATTTACTAAGAGGGACCATTAATTTATAAGACAATTATTTTTCACATTATAAACAAAAAAGCATAAATTAAACTCTAACAACAAAAAAAAGGAGCATTTGAACTTCGAATTTTTTATCTTTCTTTTAAAGACTGTAATAATTTTGTCTTAGGTCTTAGTTTCAAAGGTGTTCCACTAAAGCCACTAAAGATGCACTTTGCAGCATAGAACCCTGCGCTTCAAAGGGTACAAAAAAGAGAAAAAAATGTCAAATTATCTTTGAAGTGAAGCATTTTTTAAAGGACACTTTAATTAGAGTTAGAATTCGAGATGTATTATGATCATTAAGAGAAATTGCTTTTAGAAATAACTTAACACATGTAATTTTGAGAAATATTTATAATATTATTTATTTTTTAATATCAATTTTTATTGAAAATTACGAAATATAAAAACAGTAACGAATTTCGTGGATTTTATACATATTTTTAATTGTTTTAAACTTGCTGCATTATTTCGTTTTTTCAGTTATAATGTCTCAAATTCTTCAATTTCAAGCAAAATATTTGTTTCAAAAGATTTTTTTTTTATTATTATCACAATCTTTCTAAAATTTTATCTACTGTATGTAGATTTATGAAATTGAATTTAACTAAAAGCTATAAATTAATGGAAATGAATAATTTTCTCTTTATACAGTAGCTATTAACATGTATTAAATTATAAGAAATAATTTTATATGGGATAAAGTGTTAACGAAAGTAATGTTATAAAAAAACAGTTTCCTTTTTTTTTCTAGATTAAAAAAATACTGGTCGGTAGAAAATGTCCAGCAACTGGAATCCTTAGTTTCATCAGATAGAAACTTTTTTCAAACTGTATTTATCAAACAGTAGGCTTCCTGCTGCTTTCAGCAATGAGAGCAAACAGAAAAGGAAAGTTGTTCAATCATAGTTGGCACCACGCTGGTTATCAGCTACGTGTCCACGTACGGATATATTCCTTTTTACCAACACTTAAAAAAAATAAACTTACCACAGTAAGTGAAAGAATACAAAACTGAAAGGGTTGTCATTGCGCTGTGATTTTCCTAAGGAGAAAATTTATTTTCTAAGCGGTTTTCGTTGTTGTAATAAATTTCAGCAGCATCAGATCTAGCCAGGACTCTGACCTGGAACCTTCAGCGTAACATGCTGCTGCTCTGCCACTACTGGTTGATATCCTAGCCTGGCAATTTCTCACATTTATACTTCTTGGGAAGAGTCACTGGCCAGCAATTCTGCAGCTTCAGATGACACAACCACGATGAATTAATAATTATTCATCGATTCGTGATTACATATACACAATACGTCTGATTACTTTATTTATAATTTGATAACACTTTAATTTAGACAGTTAAATACACAAACCCAACATGAATTACGCACCGATGAATAATTATTAATTGATCGTGGTTGTGCCATCTGAAGCTGAAGAATTGCTGTCCAGTGAATCTTCCCAACATGTATATATGTGAGAAATTACCCGGCTATGATATCGATCAGGTGTATTGATTTGTGACAGAGCGGAAACACGTTACGCTAAAGGTCCTAGGTTCGAGACCTGTCCCGGTCAATTTTTCACTCATGTTCGGTTTGTGTATTTAACTGTATGAATTAAAATGTTATTAATTTATAAATAAAGTAATCAGACATAGTGTGCTTTAATAGGTAATTACGGACCGATGAGTAATTATTAATTCATCTTTGTTTTATGATCTGAAACTGTAGAAATGCTGGCCCGTTACTCTTTCAAACATGTATAAATGTGAGAAATTGTCGTGCTAGAATGTCGACCAGAGGTGGCTTAGTGACACAGCAGCAACAAGTTACGCTTGAAGGTGCCATATTCGAGTCCTGGCCCCGGTCAATTTTTTACTCATGTTAGGTTTGTGTATTTAATTGTTTGAATAAAAATGTTATTATTTCCTTCTATATATAAAAAAAAAGTTTTGGCTTAAGAATGGACCAATGAAAATCTGCGTAGATATTCCGAGTTAGTCTCATCGCTTTTTTATTAGGGACTTTTTTGAGGAGTGATTACTTTTTTTCTAGCCATCCTACGGATTCGAAAATCATACCACCAGACGCGAAATATAACAAGCTTTCAGAAATTCAAAAAATTATCACGGTCGGACAATAAAAACTCAAAAAATCCTTAAAAATCCAGTAAAAAATCTTTTATTGAAAAAGTCCTTTTTTATATTGTTGCCAAAAAAGCGGAAATGATTATATTTTATCTCAAATAAAAAATGTATTTGCGCGAGACTATTAAAAACAATAATGAAAGTTTAAAATAATAATTAAATAATCACGTGTTGAAAGCAGGAAATAAAGAAAATTGCGTCATAAAAATTGTGTTTACACATGAATCCTTCTAATACCTCAAAACGTATCTAATTGGTCAGAACATTCTGACTTTTCTTAGGGGGAATTAACATGAAAGTAGAGAATTTAGATAGGATGGACGCTATCAGAGGGGTTACCAAGAAGAAGAGACCCGAGTCTGTCACCAATTTTAGCGCCAACTTGGCGATATATCGCCAAATTTGGCGGCCAAAATTAGCTGCCAAAAGTGGCGCCAACTTGACGCTATTTCCAATATTTAGCCAAATTTCCATAGACTCCTATTGAAATCCAATAGCGTTTACTCGCTTACAAAAAATCACCAAATTAAGATATTGCAATGCAACAAAAATTAATATTAGATTAATTGAACTATTTACATTATTTTTTAGCACAAACACTACCTATTTACAATATTCGTAACACTATATTATATACAATTGATTCTTGTTAGTTATCCTGTCGACCAAATTACTGTCGGCAAATTCATATATATTAAACGAGCAAGAGATTTTCCCGATTATTCATATATATTAAACGAGCAAGAGATTTTCCTGATTATAAATGATATCGTAAACGACGTGGAAGATTTTCCCGAAAATTGTCCCCTGTACTAAATCGAGCACGAAAAAAAGATCTAGCTAGGTTCCGAATACAACAAAATTCGTTTTTACAGGGTACAACAAACTCAGCCCTGAAAATGTTTTTGTTATAAATGGAAAAATACTCAAACGATTTACACGAAACGTGTTGCCTATACTAATTCGAGCACGAAAAATCAATCTAGCTAGGTTTCGAATTCGCGAAAGGTCATTTTGAGCTATTAAAAGGAACTCAGCACTAAGAATGCTGCTATACATCGAAAACGGCACTAACGTTTTTCACAAAAATTAATGACTACACTAATTCGAGCACAAGAAATCGATCTAGCTAGGTCACTAATTCGAGAAAACTCGTTTTCTTTGTTTAAAACTCGACGTGGTATAAAAAACAAGTCTTGAAACAAAATCGAAAAAGTACAGAATGTTCTTTGTCCAGATCGACTTTAGCTATCCAGTGCCAAAAAAAGTGGGTGCTTTTCGAACCAAAATGTACCAAAAAAAGAAATAAAGGAAAAAAACATTCATAAATATTGAAATGCAAACGAGATATTAAAAGAAATATATCCCACAGGACTAAAGTAAGCCAGCGAGTATTTTTGTGTGAGTGTAGTATCCTCTTTAACTAACAATTAAGTTTTTAAACGGCCTCGACAAAATTTTAAAAGCGGTAAAATAATTGAAAAAATTTAGTGATGCATAGTTACATAGATTAGATCAGTTTCGAGGCTAACGAAAAAGAAAGGCTACCGCGGTGCTTTACGCAGATCTTTTTTTTACAGACCGCGGGACTCATGTGATGCTCGAATGCACTTTTGAAGGTGCACGAAAAGAGCACTACGTCACTCTAGCGGTCTGTAAAAAAAGATAAGTGGAATGTACCGCGGTAGCCTGCCTTTTTCGTTAGCCTCGGATCAGTTTCTACTGACGTCACAAACATTCACCTGTCGAGAGGGATAATTATGAAAAATATTGTAAATAAATAAATATCCAATATTATTTTTTTTCTGTTTTCCTTAATACATTTTAAAATTTATTTTAATAAAATATTGATAGTTGACACTTGAGTGAATGCAGCTTTTCCGATTTTTTTTTTATTCCAATGCCAACATTCACCCATTTGTTTATTTGGCGTTAGAGTCTGGGTCTGGCGATTACTTTGGCGATAGCTTATTTTATGCAAAATGGTTGACGGGATAATGCGGAAATACCAAAAATAGTTTTTTAAAAACACTCTTTTATAAGCAACCAATGGTCATTTTGAAAATACCGCGGAATTTTTTTAACCGCAATTCATATTTTTTACGTAAAATATCTATTACAATGCATTAATTTGGCCTGGGCAAAGACCTCTATTATGAAACATTCACTTCTTTTTTATACGTTTGCCAGGAAGCTCAAAATAATGAATTTATTTGAGATATATGCTTTTTGCTCTGTTTATTTATCAACAAAAGAGAATCAGAAAGAAAAATGAAACATTATTTAAATTATCTTTTACCTCTTTTAAATTTATTTGTCATCGTGTAATCGTAAATTTATTGATATTTAATTATTAATTGATGAAAGCGTATTCTGTATGTTACATTTTTTTAACAATTTATTTTTTTACTTTTAACTCTTTAAAATATTGACTTTTGCCATTTCACAGCGCTTTGGCCTATTTTGGCGAGCATTTTACTGTCACATAATTAAATCTGTTGTTTTTCAACTCCCATACAATTGCACGAGTTACAGAGATATTTGGCGATTTATCACCTGTGACCGCCTAATTGAAAATGACAATCAATTTCAAGTGAATGTATCATCATATATATTATTTCTCCCTTTTTTTCTGAAAATACGAAACGCAGAACGACGAATGAGATAGCATATGAAAGGATTTTGAAAACGCTTCTGACATAGCACACCTAACATTTCGTTAAAACGTGTTTTCGATTAAAAATTGCTGATAATTAAAAATTAAATCGGCATTGTTTTCCTAAATGAAATTAAATGTTTTCCTCCAAACATTGTTGCCAAAAAAAAAATAAAATACCGCATTATATGATGCTCAGCAATTATTATAAAAAACACCGCACGGATTTATTATATATTTATGATTAAAAAGCGAAATTTAAATTTAAATGTTTAGATTTATATTTCTATGTCCCATGTTTTTCCCGAAGCGGATGACGTCATTTTCTAATGCAGTTAAAATACGATTGTTATTTTTTTTCTCGTTCGTGCCTTTAGCAATCTTGGATCAGTTTTTACTCTAACTTTGATGGAATAAACTAGATGATATTCTGGATTGACTAACAACTAAATGTTGTTTACAGATATTTTTATCCTTGCTTTTTCTTTAGAAGTTTAAACCTGCATCTAATAACTATTACATATTGATAAAAAAAATGGTACTTCTCTTTTATCCTTTCGACTACTTTTCATAACAAAAAACTATCGCCAAATAAACGGGAGAACGTTGCCATTGGAAAATCAAAATAAATAAATAAAATATAAGAATTTAAGGACACAATTGTTATTTTAATTAATGAAATAACTAATAAACCAGTAAAACATAATGAAAAATACACGCAAATGACCAAATTAAAACCACTTGATGATTTAACAAACACGTATAATGCTTCTGAATCAAGTAAATGGGACTGCATTTTTGGCGTTTAATCTTACAATTTGGCGATAGTTTTTTGTTATGAAAAGTGGTCGACAGCATAATAGAGAAGTACCTAAAAATATTAGATAGCCTAAAAATATTAGATATAGACGTGCGAGGATTATGTGAAATCCTCGCACGAGCCCTCTGGTTAATTTATAATTAAGTTGTAAAAATATTAAAATGTTGTATTGTCATCGGCAAAACACTTTTCAACATAATTTATATAATTCTTGCCTATCAGGAATTGTGTTAAAAATCGATTGGAAAATTCCATGAATAAAAAAAAGTAATTAAAATAAGCTAGCAATAAAATAAAATAAAATAAAAAAATACCTGTTGAAAAAAATTACCGAGCGAGGATTGGCCTACTAGGTACTTGTGAGATTAAATGCCAATAATGGTTGATCGAAAATTTCACATTCACTTGACAACACGTGTTTACGTCATTAAGTTATTTTTATTTCAACGTTTTATTTATATTTTTATTAATTTTATACTAATTTATTTGTTTTTTCGTTATTTAAAATAAAAACTATGTCAATTTGTATAATTTGGTGAGTGAGCAGGAAAAAAAGAAAATTACGACATAAAATTCGGGTTTACACATGAATATTAAAAATAAAAAAGATGAATTAAATGAAAAAGCATTATAACCAGTTAAATTAAAAAGCATTATAACCTTATTACAGAAGAAAGTCGCCGTTCGCGATATCACCATCATCTTTTTAAAACAGCATACATTACCAGGTTTTAAGAGGCTGTGAAATCAGAACGGGGGTTAGTGAGCGTAGCGAGCAGGGTGCAGAGCCCCCTAGTTATAAATAAATTAATCAGACGTATTGTGCATATATGTTTTAATATGTAATTAGAGACCTATGAATAATTATTAATTCATCGTTGTTGTGTCATATGAAGTTGCAGAATTGCCAGCCGGTGATTCTTTTCCAACATGTATAAATATGAGAAATGGCCATGCTAGGATATCAACCAAAGGTGTATCAGTGGCAGAGCAGCGGCATATTACACTGAAGGTCCCAGGGTCGAGTCCTGGCCCCGGTCAATTTTTCACTCATGCGGAGTTTCTGTAATGAATTATCTGAATTAAAATGCTATTAAATATAAATAAATAAAGTAATCAAACTTATTGTGTATATGTGCTTTAATATGTAATTACGGAACACCGATATAAATTAATAATTCATCTGAAGCTATAGAATTTCTGGCCGGTAACTGTTTCCAATATGTATAAATATCAGAAATTTCCGGGCTACGATATCGACCAGGTATGGTTCAGTGGTAAAGCTGCAGCACGTTACGCTGAAGTCCCAGGTTTGAGTCCTAGCCACGTTCAATTTTTCGCTCATGTTGGGTTTGTGTATTTAATTGTCTGAATTAAAATGTTATTAAATTATATATGATATTTCAGTATTCATTTTTTGTTTTAAAATTATAAAAAACTGGTCGCAATATAAGCAATCCTGGCAACAACTAGTTTTAAGCGTATAAGAATTAGAACAGTTTTGAAAAAGGAATATGATTTACAATATTTTATAGCAAAAGTGCTTTGTTTCTTTTTTTTAAATGTAGATAAGTTTTTTATTCTTCATCAATAAAATTAATACATAAATATCTATACACTTTCATTTTAAATTTTATTATCATCAAACAATTTTCTTTAATTGTCATTATAACATTTTATAGATGGACTTAAAATTACAAATATACACTACATTTAGAAAATGATTTTTTATTTAGTTATATGTGTTGAAGTATATTGGAGAGGCTGTTCAGACATTTGTTAGACGAGTTTGATAAATGATTTAAAAATGGAATTCTTTAGGAGGAAAAATTTCTGGTAACCACATATTATTTGTAATTCATGTTATCGTCTGATATTTTCGAATTTTATCTTCTTTCAAGATGGGGCATGGAAACAAGCTGTGAATTAGGGGATACATTTTTTTTATTTTCCGCAGAGAACTATTCTTATTCGGAAGTTTAAAATGTTTGTACAGCGCATAGTATAACAATTTCTAAGTGCGAAATAAACATCACAATTAATAGGAAAGGGTTAACCCGAAAATTAGTAATTATACATTGTAAAAAGGCTCTAAATTAAAAAAGTCCTTCCGCCCTATACCGGGAGGAAAAGGTAGCTTTCCTATATCTTCGTTTTAAAATTTTAGCTAATGTTACTCGAAAACAGCAAGCTAAAATGCAAAGAAACCGTTTACAAACGATTCGTTGATACAGTAGAACCTCGATCCATCGTTCCCGCATCTTTTGTTATCCCGTATGTATTGTCTAGTTTTAAAGGTCCCGTCACGGATACTATTTAAATAATCTTAATTATACCCGCTTAGGTCGTTTTTGAAACATGCAGATTCCCGCATCTATTGTTCAAAAATTTTATCGACCTCCGAAAAAAATGGAGAATTTATCCCATTAAATTCATGTTTAAGAAAAAAAAGTTGTTCTAAATGTGAGCTTGGATGCATGTGCGTATTGATAAACCGAGAGCGATTCCGTGACGGTGGTGATCTTTAAATGCAATCCCCAAACGGGCGATAAACGTGAATAGAGAAAAAAATGTAAAATGATGAGCAGTGAATTGTCTTTATAAAAAGTAGAATACGAACTTTAACAGCGAATAAGAAAGTTAACGATGTGGCGTCGGATATCTGTATTTATTAAAGTAGTCACCTTAAGAGCGAGAGAGGGGGGATGAAGGCCTTTCAACCAATGAAATTAAGGAGGGCAGTAGATTCTTCGTGTGTTTTTTGAAAAATGTTGAAAGAGTGAATGATTGACAGAGAGGGCGGGGATTAGCTGTAAACGTCATAGCTTCTAGAAGTTAAGACATTGTCACTTTACGTTAGGCTCTCATTTCAGTTTTGGCTGTGATAGGCTGTTGTTGTGTGTCTATTGTTTTCATTATTTTTCCCTTGTTTGTGACTAACATGGCTAAACAAATTCGTACTTTAGAGGAAATAATTCGTATCATTGAAGAAGTAGAAAAACATCCATTTGAAAAAAAGAGTTAAAATTGCTAAATGTTTAAATTTACCACTAATGACACCAATGAATACTTTCAACATTGAATTCTATAATTTCAAAATAAGCCGAAATTAGAAATAAGTTTGATAAGTACGGTATTTTGGCGAAAAAACGAAAAACGGGTCAAGAATCCTTATACAAAGATTTAGAAAATGTTTTGTACGACTGGTATAGTCAAGCTCGAGGATCGCAAATTCCAATAGATGGAACAATTCTGCGGAAAAAGCCCTAGAAATCGCTACTTTAAAAGGTATTGAAAATTACACACCCTCAAATGGATGGATTTCACACTTTAAAGAGCGACATGGATTAAAAAAATTTTAAAAAAATGTGTGGTTAAAGTGCAGCTGTTGATGACAGACTGGTTCAAGATTTGTTTTCCAAATTACCGGCATTAATTGAAGGATCTGGCTCTCGTGACATTTACAATGCGAATGAAACGGGGCTTTTTTATAGATGTTTGCCGGCACTAAAAGGAGAGGCTTGTCATGGAGGCAAAAGTTCTAAAGAGAGACTGAAGGTTTTATTGTGCACAAATAGTGATAGAAGCGATAAAAGAATGCCGATTGTAATCGGAAAGTCAGAAAAGCCAAGGTGTTTCAAAAACATCAAAAAATTACCTGTGTCGTACCGTGCTAATTCAAGAGCATGGGTGACAAATAAAAAATTCTCTCAATTTCTGAATGATTTTGACAAGTCAGTTGGAAAAGAAAAAAGAAAAGTAGTTTTATTCATTGACAACTGTTCAGCGAACCCTCCGGATATATCTTCATTAAAAAATGTGACAGTTCATTTTTATCCCCCTAATTGCACTAGTGGGGTTCAACCCCTGGATTTGGGTATTATTCACAGTTTCAAGCACCATTACAGAAAGAATTTAGTTAGAAGAGCTGTAACTATGATGAATGAAGGAAAATGCAATAGCATCAAAATTGATTTTTTACAAGCCATTTATTTCGTTGTCTCTGCCCGGGAGAGAGTAACCCAAGAAACTATAATAAACTCTTTTAAAAAGGCTAAGGGGGATGTCACAGAACTCTAAAATGTAACAGCTGATACTAACGATGAAGAGGAAAATGATTTATCACAGTTTGAGGCAAATGTCTCAAACATCATCTTTGACGATTATTCATCAATTGATGAAGAGGTTGCGACATGTGGCTTGATTTCTGTTCAAGAAATGATCGCAGAGAGTGAAAAAATGGATGATGATACCGATGAAGACGAAAATGTCGATACAGAACCAGTTCTAACGTTTGTTGAAGCACTTAAAGGATTTGAAACAATGAGAAATTTTCTTTATTCACATGCATTAAGCGAAAGAGAGCAGAAAGATGTCACTAATGTTGAAAATTTATTGTTTGGGTTAAGAAGAAAATAGTGTGTACAAGCTAAAATTTCCCAATATTTCCAGCAAATAAATAGATGTATTCCTCTTTATTCTGCTTCGTAAATATTTTGTATTAAGTAAGTATTTTTGCCTTCAAATTTTCTATATTTCAATGTAATAAATTTATTTATGCCATATACTTTTTCACACGAAAATATTTTATGTTGACCCGCATTAATCGTTTTCTCGTAACTATCGTTTGAAACGAATGGTCCCTTGAGAAACGATCGATCGAGGTTCTACTGTACTGAATTTGAATAAGAGATTTGCCAAATTATTGAGCTATAGCCAAGTTGGCTTCATTTATGAAGACTTACTTCGGTCGCCAAATTTGGCGATATTTCGCCAAATGTCGCCAAGTTTGGAGAGAATTTGGCGCTAACGGATATGAATATATAGTTTTATGCGTATGATGGGAAAATGATTACAAAAATGAAAGATAATAATTTGCGAGAAGTCGCGTTTACTAAAACTTTTGTAATGTGCTATCTCGTTTCAAATCCCTAGAATTTCAAACTGCTGTATCTCAGACGTTTTTTAAGATAGAGATAAAACAAAAAATACTCCGGAATCCTTGTATCAAGGCCTAACACTTAAGCAAAAAATAAATTTGAATGTTTATTTCTTTTGCATATTTATTTTAGATTTAATTTTTTAAATGGCCGCCAATTTGAAACAAAATGGCGGACCAAGCTGGCCAACGAACTCTGTCGAGACATGAGTGAGCTTAATACACACAATTAGTTTCATCGAAATTGATTTATAAATACGAGCGTTATCGTATGACATAGGTCAGATATATATGTATGGATATATATATATATATATAAATCAACATTTGAACGAAGGGTGGTTTTGGAGTCTGGGGGTCATGATCGGTGAAAATATACCGAAATTTTCCGGAACTGCTTTCCTCCGAACGGCTGCAATAGGTAGCTTTATACTTTTTTGTATTGATAGCTACCTAAAACAATCATGAAAGAAAAAAGACTCCAATTCAAGACTAAAAACGAAGTTTCATGTAAGGATTTATGGCTGTCACAAATTTATATAATAATGGGAAAATAAAAATAAAAAGATTGGTCAAAAAATATTAAAATCAATTCATCATACTATTAAGAGAATGTATTACTTCCGCTATTTACTGAAAAAAATCTTTTTTTTTCTTAATTTCAACGACTTTGAAAGAGTGAAACTGCACCAAAGCAAATCAACAGCCAACACTGCAAAAACTACATCAGTATTCATTGAAAAAACAAAAACTCCTTCAGGTATTACATTTATACATTTCAACGTATTCCTGAGAAATCACCTGACGTTTCACTTATGGTTTATTGTGCATTCGGTCTGCTGATAAGAGTTCTTTCAAAGCGCAAAACCACCACGAATGAGGGACTCTGGAAATTTTTGAAAGAGACATGGGAAGCAAAATCCTTATGAACTTTACAAAAAACCTTCTATCATGGAAAGCACGGCGCAGAATTAGAATCCAAAAACAAGATTATTAGATAGATCATTTAAAAAAAATAATATTCACGTTTTAAATATTAAGAAACAATCCCAAAATCATCTAAAACATGTGCGACCATTCTGTGTATTTATTGAATATTATTTTATTTAATTAGTAGCAACGTAAGATGGTTTTAAGAAACATATTGTCTTTGTGTGGATTAAGAAAAGTTCTTGCGAAATTTCGTTATCTGCATCTTATACCGGTTAAAAAATAACATGGATTACGAAAAAATAGAATAAACAATATTTGTCTCAAAAACCTATAATCCGAATAAAAAAAATAAGGAGATAAACCTTTGCGGTAATTTGAGATAAACAACATCGTCTAACTTGTACACGGCGCGAAAATACAAAATGAAATATATCCATTTTATATATAAAAAAATTTCGCTTTTTTTTTTTTTGGCATTTTCAAGAAAAAAAGAAACATTCTGCTAAATGAAGTAATGTGAAATGTATTAATCTTCTTCTTTTTTTTTGTACTAATCAGATAAAAGGTGTTCAGAAACTTTTATTGTGAGCTTTTTCTTTATTAACCCCACACGATAACGCCAACAATAAAAAGAAAAACCTTTTGTATGGGTTTAAGATATTTTTGTCTGATATATAGATTGACGAAAATTTTCTTTTTCAGAAATGAGGTTATTTTTACAGATCATTTATTTATTCATTTTTTTTCTTATTGCATTCAAGGAATTTTTTTCGCACTCTTAATTTAGAAGGTACAAAAAAAGAAAAAAAACATTTAGTAAGGTTTTAATTTATTCTACAAAACGTTAGTATAAATATTTTTGTTTAATACAAACATTGATATTTAGGATAGATTAAAATGTTGTAAAGAAAAAAAATAATTAAATAATGAAAAATAAATTATCCGTGGTACATTTGTAAATAAACCAATGAAGTGGTAATTCGTTAAAAAAAGAAAATAGCTTGAAATAGCTTTTAAATATTTAATTGTTTTATTTTTTCGTTTTACATTGTAACCTATTCGTTTGATGTTAAATATTTTCTTCATTTTTATGTTACAGAAATGTTACTTTTTTTGTTGTGCGAAATTAAATCTTCATATGATATTTTGTTTGCTTATTCTACAAAACGCTTTTGTATTATATGCAGGTTATATGATTATTCTTTGTCATTCATCAAAATAATGTAGTGTCGTGAAGGAAGAAACAATAGCGCCACGTCATATTTGACCACTGTTTATCGTGTAAGAAAATGATAAAACAAAGCTACTCAGACGCAAGGCTCAGTACTTCACCGCCGTGTATAGGTTCACAGAACACTTGCTATGGCGCCAGAAGGGCCCAGTTTACCCGCAACACCTCACAGGCACGCTCTACAGACACGATGAGCACTGCCACCTGCGCCTCACTCCTCTGCACCCAAACTTTGAAAACAGAGGTCATTGCGATTTACGGTCGAACCAAAACTTTTAGGACACCACTAACATCACACTTGGGGCGCACCGGAGTGCCCCAGCATTTTTGGATCCAGAAACCCAAAAAGGAACTGGGCGCTAGAACTTATTGCCGAGCTTCCCCGAAACGAATTGCGTTACCAACGACTTCGGAAACGAGATCTTATAGTAGAAGACACAATGTCCGTCAGCTATCGTGAAAGGGCAGGTTCTTCTCACTTTCCCGGGAGAATGAGTAAACTCTCTCCCTAGACACGTCCATTCTTAGGCTGTAGGCGGCAGAGTCGGAACCTCCGGACCTCCAGTCCTCCAGTCTACAAACGCAACACACCTTTCCTCCCGAAAACGTGGTTCCTAAGAACCGAAGTACTCCTAACAGTGCAATGGCGCCGGTAATAGAAATAAGTAGGTGCTGCTCGTGGACCCTGAGGTCCATGTATATTTATGGATAAATGTAGAAAACGGACAACTTAAAGTATTTTCTTTTATATCTCCAACACTTTTGGATATATTCAACATAAAATACAAATTTTGTCGGACTAATTTAATTCAAATAACTCAAACCAGAAAAAATATTGGTGTTACATTTAAAAAAAAAAAAAAAAAAAAAAAAAAAAAAAAAAAAAAAAAAAAAAAAGTCTTCAATGAAAATATGAACCTTTAAATACATACTATAAGAAGATATTATTCAAAACGATCTGAAAAGAGGAGCTGTTTTTGTTTTCTAAAGGTCTATGGTCTTCTAAATCTATATGGTACACTATTGATACAATAGTGTCATGAAAGCAACATGGTACATGAAAGCAAAAGTTGTCTTTCATGTATATTAGTTTATTTTTTTTTTTAAATCCATTCATATATTCCTGTGCCCCAAGCGCCCCAAAAATAGTTAAAAATTGAAATTTTTATGAAAATTTATAATTTTTTTTTCTTTAATTGCTTTTGGTGCGGGGTGCGAAAGTTGACTTTTAAGCAAACTAGTACGAATGAAAAGAAATTTCCCATTCGATAAATTTCTTCCGGTGCCCCAAGACACTTAAATATTTGTCGAAAATCAATTTTTATGCAAATTTTGAACAAAATTAAAACTGAAAATAAAGGGTTATAGAATCATTTTAATAGCATAAAAGTAGAGTCAGAGGTTGAAAAATCGTTTATCGTTTATTATTAAATGTATAAAATTATTTTTTATGCTATATAGTTATTTACGAAATTTCGGATAGAGCAGATGCTTCAATTGCCGGTGCTATTTGACAAGATATTGAAATTGTACACAGAAGAGAGACTTCGAATGTAGTAGATCGCATCAAAATTCGTCGATAGCGTACAAAGGTTCGAAAATTAGTTGCAGAGACGAGCAATTTAGCAGTGCCTCTGTCTATTTTAACCTGATTATATTTTGATGTGAGAAAAGATAACATAAAAGTGAAAGTGGTGAAGGGCACAATGTACTACACAAAAACCACAAAGGGGGAACATTATAATACTCTTTTAAAAGAACCTGAATCTACGAATATGATCCACGATACAGTTGCAACAGGAGAAACTAAACCCAAAAGAAGCAATAATCATTTTTTTAATCAAATAACATACAATTAAATGAGTTTACAGTAATTGGATGCGATGGAACAAATGCAAATATTGGGAACAAAGGAGGAGTTATTCGGCTGATGGTGCTGGAACTCAATAGAATCTTACAATTGTGCATTTGTTTGCTTCATACAAATGAGTTCCCTTTACGACATTTAATAAATTCTTTAGATGGCGCAATCCATTGGTCCCTACAGCTTTTTGTTGGCCAATTGGTACAGCAAAGTCAAAACCTGCGAGAAGCTACCTATAGCTTCATTTTCTTCAATAACTGTGGATAATATGCCACATAACATAGATAGAATTGTTCTCAGCAATGATCAGCAATATTTATATAATATTTACCTAGCAATATCACGTGGTTAATGTGGTTCTGACCTTGGATTAAAAAAACCTTGTCCATTTGTCCACTCAAGATGGCTAACAACTGCAGTCAGAAATTTAAGGTTGTTTGTGACCACACAAAATACATCTGAGAATCTCATTATTCTTACAACATACATTATGAAGGTATGCACCTGTGCGGTTCATTATCAAAACAAAGCCCTCCATAACAGAAGGAGAGCGGCATATTTGGAAATTTATAAATTTTTTTAGATATTTGGAACCCAATCTAAGAAAGATAGTAGACGCTGTTGTTCCACGAAATAGTTTCTTTCGTCAGCCTGAAAATTTGTTATTGTCAATTCTTTCAGATAACACAGAGCCTATCAGGTCCTTAACAATACAAAAACTAATTTATGCTAGATATGAAAATAGAGGATCACAAGAAGTAATAATTTTTCAAGTATCAAAAATACACTTCAAAGCAAAAGATTTTTATGAACTTATTGGCTGGCAAAGAGTTGGACGTCTTGAAACACCTCTTTTGATAAATGTGTCTTGCGAAGAAATTCAGGTCATGGTAAATGTAGGAAAAATGGAGGAATTGTCAAAATATCCATGTCATATCCAAGCTGTCGAAAGATGAATTCGCCTAGCATCAGAAAGTGTATCTGGACAAGAAAAGAGACACAGTTTCATATTGAATAGAATAAAATCAAGAAGCCATTTCAAACAATTTAATACCAAAAAGTATTACAAACTTTAGGAATGTGTAAATCTTCAAAATAAAATAAGTTAAAAATTTGTTACATAAGTTCAATTTGTATATTTTTTATGATTTAATGCGTTGATTTTTAAGTTTATACTTCATGTATTAGTTTATAATTGTTATTATTTATAAGTTTATACTTTATTAACTGATCACTTTGCCAAATTTTTAAGCAATTTTCGTAAATTTAAAACTTTTAATACATTTTATTAAAAATTTCAATTTTTAATTATATTTGGGGCACAGGAAGACATGAATGGATTTCGATAAAAAATTATCTAAACTACACAATTATGTAGTACACCCAATACACAACTTTCTCATCCGGCGCCAAATGGAATTAAAAAAATTGTATCCTAATAATACGATAAATCCGATTGTGTGCAAATGTTAGGCTGAAGTCAGCGTCAAAATGGAGAATTTAAAAATCCTGTATCTTTGCATATCGGTTGATTATAATCCTCAAATGAACATAGGCTGGTTTTTGTTTATTTTATTCAAATATTTTTCTTAATAATTCAAAATTTTGTTATTTTCATAGAGAATAAATGGACATTTTTTCGTATAAGATTTTAAATGGTTAAATTTACTTTACCGTTGCTAATAATTTATCGTTTCCAAAACTAAATCAAAAGCCGGAATAATAATTTTTACTCAACAATTTAGTTTCAATTGAAAAATTTTCACGTGAAAAATGAAAATGAAATAAAAAAAATTTAAGAATTTAAAAGAATATTAAATAACATTATTAGAAATAAAATGTACTTTTTTTAGTTTTTGATAATAATACAAGGTTTCAATATGCGTAACCACAGGAAACAGGTGAATATGACGTCATACATCGAAAATAAAGCAGATATGCTTTGATGGTGCAATAAAATGATCTTGGGTTTTTTCTTTACTTTTTTTTCTTTTTCTTTTCTTTTCTATAGTAACAATACTTGGCGTTTTACCGTCTGCGCACGGCTAATATAACTATACCGTATTTTTATTTAAATTTAAAAAAATTAAAAAGAAGTTTGAAAAGAAAATGGTTAGCAAATGTCAATAATATGCTCCGCAAAATTATCCATGTCGAAAATGATGTCATGGATAGCGAGAAATAGTTAGTTATTTTCATTCTTAAAACTAAAAGAAATAACTCGATTACCTAAAAAAATGACGAATGTTAATAGTTCCATTTTTGTTCATAAAACCTAAAGATTTAATATTATTTCGTTAAAGTAACATAATTTCCCCTATGCCAGTAATAACCTGGGACTAATTGCCTGGCAAAGAAAATTAACAAGAATTATGTCATTAAAAAGGGATTTCTCTGGGGAAAAAGAGGCGTCTTATTTGAAATAAAACGGGAATTTTCCAATATGTTTTAAAATCAGTGTGAATCAATTCCTTACATAATTAATACAAGGATCAGTAAGTATAGAAAGTAGACGAGTTTCACGCCATATTTATAACGAAAAATTTAAATGTTTTTTTAATCTATACTGATTATTAAGCATGAGTATCCGTTATATACAAATGAGAGTTTTCTGCTAAAAATAACATCATAATTTTAAGAAAAGGAAAATGAACACGAATCTATTATATAAAAATCGGACGTGTGTTTGTATTTTGCAACTACTCCTAGACTATCAAACGCAACGCGGTTTACTTAATACCGGTTATCATTGAACCGAGGATGTCACATAAACTCTCAGAATTTAAAAAATTAAATTAGATGTCAAGATTTTTTATTTTATTTTTATTTTAACGAAGTTTCTCTGAAAACGGAAAGTAAATTACTCCATATTTGTGTATAAAAAAGGAGAAATAAAACAGATCAGTATATTTTTTACACCATTTTCTCATTAAAACTGAAAAACAGAATTTATTTTCACTTTGAATAGATGGTGAAAACAAAATCTTGATTTCAGTAAGTTATCCGAAAAATAAAAACATATTCAAACTTTATGAATCAATTTATTCTGGAAAACAAAAATTGCCTGTCAACATGCTGACATTTAGAAAACAAGATTTGTTTCAGCTATACATTAAAGCAAGGAGGCAGAATTTAATTTAAAGAAAAATCATATACTATTTCCAACTAATGGTTTTTTGAAGGATGACTGTTAAAACGTTTCAAAAAGGCGTTAAAAGTAAAATTGTTTATCAAGTAAAATTGACATTTGTTTTTACCCAATTCGTCTATTGCCACGATTTTATTTGGCCCTCATTTTTCCTTTGGTTGCAATTTCATTTTCGCGATTATTTGGCACAAAAATTCACTTTTTTAAGACTGAGTTATGTCAAGATCCCTATAACAAAAAATAACGTATTGTCTCCTATGAAATGTGATAAATAGTTAGTTAATTATTAATGGGATTAATTATCGGGAGTGAAATATTTTGCTTAATTAATGTATTTATTCTTCTTTTAATGTTGCGTGAACGAAGTCACGGGTAACAGCTAGTATATATATAAATTTTCAGAAAAGTTTCAATTTTTAACTATTTTTGGGACGCTTGATGATATGAATGGATTTCAATAAAATGAAACATGTAAACGTATATACATAAAATACAACTTTAGAACTCCCCCGCCAAAAGTAATATAAAAAAAGAATTAAAAAAATTATAAATTTTCATAAAAATTTTAATTTTTAAATATTTTTGGGGCGCTTGAGGCACCGGAAGATATGATTGGTTTTCAATTAAAAAACATTTAAACTAACATACATAAAAGAAAACTTTTGCACCCTACGCCAAAATAAATTCGAAAAAAAAATTCTTATACCTTTCAACCCACCCTATTATACATTGATCAACGATGATAAGAAAATCCATATAATAATCACGATACTTAATGTAAAACTTCGAGGATTTTTTTAGGTTCCAAGCTCTAAAAATAATATTCCTAGTAATATTTCACCGGGAAATTAAAAACATTTTATAAAAAGTTTATTTGAAATTAAAAATATATATTTTCATGATATTTATGCGACATGTTTTCGATTATATCTATATTCATATCAGATTTCTGCATTATATATTATGTATACATATTATTTTAGCTTCTGCCACTCATAAAGCCTTTTATAATTCAGTCAATATATCTGACATTTTTAGAAAAGTTGCTAACAACAATTAAAAGCCAAAATACATTTTTGTATACATACATATGTCTGTTGATTTAAATAAGAAAAACATCTTATTTTCCCTTTTTTTTTCTTTATTATATACTAGCTGACCCGCCCGGCGTTGCCCGAGCCCTTGTAATAAACTTAAATCTCTTAAAAAACGGAACTCTGGCCACGGTCTACGATGGCTTCGGAACCGTATACCCGGCATGCTCGTACGCTCTAGAAAATCTTTTATTTCCCCCTACCACCGCCAGGGGAGCATTCTGTTCTAAACAAACCTCTTTCCGAACGAACTTCTGAGACAAATCCCCGCTGCCTACGTTACTGTATAGTAGGCGCACTACAAAATTGAGCTGGTTTCGAGAAAATTGGAACATTATTAGCCCAGGTATTGCAGTAAAGCACAGTTAGAGAAAATAACCTTGAGTGAGGTGCCGAAGGGAGGAGATGTTCGAGTGTCCTTTAGAAAATGACTAATTAGGAGGCCCACAATGCATGCATAAATATTCGTTCGTTTTGTTAAGCTGGGAACTTAATTACAAATTTGGCTTAAACTCTTATTTGTAAATAGTGGTAACCGCTACTCATAAATTTAATTTAATGTTATAAAGGGTGACTATTAAGTTAAATATAATGTTTGGAATCACTTGCGTTGAAATCGGAAAGATAGTTCCTGATATATAGAAACGGGGCATAGTTAGGGAAAACCTTGAATGAGGGGTCGGGGGGGAGGGTTGTTCAAGAACCCTTCAGCAAATGACTAATTAAGAGGAGCACTATGCATCTTTTGAAATTCGTTCGTTTGCTTAAGCTAGGAACTTAATTACAAATTTGGCTTAAACTATTATTCGGAAATAGTGGTAACCGCTACTCATAAATTTAGTTTAATGTTATAAAGAGTGACTATTAAGTTAATTATAATGTTTGGAACCACTTGCGTTGAAATCGGAAAAATAGTTGCTGAGATATGGAAACGGAGCATAGTTAGAGAAAAAACCTTGAAGGACGGTCCGGGAACGGTGTGGGGGGGGGGTGTTCAAGTGGCCTTCAGCAAATAACTAATTAGGAGGATCACAATACATCTTTAATGATTGATTCATTTGGTTAAGCTAGGAACTTTGAAATTTGGCTTACTACTTTTACACTAGTATTCGGAAATTCTGGTAACTGCTTTCTAGAAATACACCTTGAAGCTTAAATGTAATTAGACCCTTGCCCCTCTTAATTCCCGCAAATATAAAAAAGAATCTGTTAAATAAAGTTTTCTGTATTAACAATCTCCATCATAATAATAAATGTCATGTAAAAAAAAACTTATGCCTGACTAATTGTCATGAAGAAAAATATGCCTGCAAAATATTTCAATCAGTGGGACGTATGCGTAATTTGTCATGTACAGGTGGCGCGGCAGTCGCATGGCTCATCTACGCTGATAACTTCAATCCATGTTGACACCATTTAGTTAGAAATCCTTATTTATGCATCGCTACTCTGGTTTATTTAATTACTTCTGTGAAGAATCGATGCAACCAACCAGTGAAACAACCAACCCAAGAGAATAAAAGCGTATTTTTAATGAGAGTTATTTGTGCATTTTAATTAATATTTCAGAAAGTAATTAAAATATTAAAATTCTGAAGTAATGGTGCAACAGAAGAGTGTTTGGACTACCTATATGTAAATTTCCAGCCTTCTAGGTGGGCCAGATTTTCCTAGCTATCGCCAACAGACACACACACAGACACACAGAGCGAAACTTTCTTTAATTAGTTTAGATATATATCTATATATATATTTATAAAGGAGTAGCTTGATTTTCTCATAATCAACGCCGAGCCTCAACCGTTTGTCCTAGAACAAGGAAATTTGGAAGACATGTTCTTTACACAATGTAGGCGCGTACTAAGGTAGGATTTTCGAAAATTCACAGCATAAGGGGGTCGAATCGGAGGTCGAATGTTTTAGATAATTTCATCTTTCCGGCATATCTCAGCAGTAGTTTTAAGTAGGAGCCAGAAATTTGGGATAACAGTTCTACTAAAGAATAGTTAAACATGCATTTCAGGTGATTGTAGAAATTCAACCACTAAGTGGGTTAAATGGGGGGTCAAAAATTTTGGAGATTTCACATTTGCACCATATATCATCAGCAGTTTTAGGTAAGAGCGCGAGCTTCAAGATAACAAATCTACTAAAAAAATAATTAAACACGTATTTCAGCGATTTTAGAAATTCAACCACTAAGGGGATTAAATGGAGGGTCTAAAGTTTTAGGTCATTTTGCCTTTTCACCATATTGCAACAACAGTTTTAGTTAAAAGCGCGAAATTCAAGATAAAAAATGTACTGAAAGTTAGTTAAACACATATTTCAGCGATTTTAAAATTTCAACCACCAAGGGGGTTAAATGGGAGTCGAAAGTTTTTAGTCATTTCGCGTTTTCGCCATATCTCAGCAGCAGTTTTGCGTAGGAACGTGAAATTCAGGATAACAAATCTACTAAAAAATAATTAAATACATATTTCAGCGAATTTAGAAATTTATCAATTAAGGGGGTTAAATGGGGGATCGAACGTTTTAGGTCATTTTGCCTGTTCCCTATATCTCAGCAGCATTTTAAGTTAGGAGCTCGGAATTCGAGATAACAAATCTACAAAAAATATAGATAAACATATATTTCAGCAATTTTAGAAATTCAGCAACTGAGGGGGGTTAAATAGGAGGTCAAATATTTTAGGCCATTTTGCCATATCTCAGTAGAAATTATAAGTAGAATCATGAAACTCAGGATAACAAATCTAATGAAACTAATCGTTGGGGGCTACCGTAATACTTACCCATCATGGATATGCATAATGTAAAATATTAAAATAAAAATGTGTAAACTACTTATAAAGTGCATTGCAATTCAAATAAAATCGTGGCTTGATGACGTCACAAACTTTAAAGGCTCGATTACTGAATTGCTTGAAAGAAACCTCCTTATAACTCCAAAAATAATAATCCTATTAACTAGCGGTTTATTGCATGTGATTAAGCGTCAATTTTCCAATTAAAATATATCTTTGAAGTAAAAGTTGGATGAAATACAGGGTCATGAAAAATCGAAGAGTGTGGTAAATAGGATTCCAAATATCTCGGCAACTAATTATCCGATCGACTTCATGCTTTATGCAATTTTTTTTTTTTTATTGTTTTTTATATTCATTTCTTAAAATAAACAATTTCGAAAATTTTTATATACCTTTTATCAGAACGATTATTTCGAGAGTCCGAAAAAAAAATCAGATTCAGGATAACAAATCTACTAAAAATAGTTAAACATGTATTTCCGCGATTTTAGAAATTCAGCCACTAAAGAGGGTTAAATGGAGGTCGGATTTCCTGTGTTATTTTGCGATATCTCAGTAATAAGTAGATGCGTGAAATTTAGGATATCAAATGTACTAGAAAATAGGTAACTATGTATTTCAGCAATTTTAGATAATAATCCATCAAGGGGGTCAACTGTGTGTCGAAAATTTTAGGTAATTGTGCCATATCTCAGCAATTTTAAGTAAGCATAACAGCAGTTTTAAGTAAGAATGTGAAACTCCGCTTTACAAGTCTACTAAAAAAGTAATTAATCATGTATTTCAGCGATTTTAGAGTTAGCGAGTTTGTGGGCAACATCGGCTATGAACCCGATTGCGGGAGATTAGGCAAAAACAGAACTATTGCTGATTTTTTATTATATACTAGCCAGTCGCTTCCGAATGGGGCCCAGATACAAAGTACTAATTGAGCCCCACACCCTAGATAATCACTGTTAGGGGCCAGTAGTATTTTGTCAGAAGGCTCATGAAAAAATAAATTATGTCGCGAAATCTTTATTTAAGTGCTTTTTTATATTTTTATTAGTTATTTTCGTATACTTTTAATTTAAAGTATTTTATTTATATTTTTCTGGTTGCATATAAAATGCACTTTCTAGGCCTCAAAAGAAATCAAGGCGGTACGCTACACTATGTATCTGGGCCCTACTCGGAAACGACCGCCTGGACGGACGAAGACCGGCTAGTATATATATATATATATATTATATAGTCACAATAATTTCAGATCTTTTGAAATAATATTCCATAAATCATGAAAAGCGGATATTATTGTAACAAAGAACATGTTATAATCTACAGTACAAAATTGTGAACACATTGAAAATGTGAACACGTATAAATAAATAAAACACAATTTAAAAAAAATACTGCAACATAAATCGTTCAAAAAAAAGTTGCATATTAATATACATATAAACTATTTAAAATGAATTTAAATATCTTTAAAAAATATATATTATTCTATATTTCCATATTTGAGAAATTGTCTTCTATTCCATTCATTTCAGTTTCATATTTTTGAATAAATTTATTTCTCTTGCTTCCGTAATCATCAAGACACTGATGATTAAATATATATATATATATATATATATATATATATACAATATATATATAAGAAAAATCCCAGTGGAAGATTGAAATATGAATCTAAATAGAACTTCCCATACATGATGTGCGCGTATTTCATTGTCAAGTGTTTGAAGTAATATGGAAAATTTTGTATTCATCGGTTATTCTGTAAGCGTCCCTCTAGACATTTCTTTTGAATGTGCAAACATTCGGTTTGAAATTGGAGAATATCTTTATTTAGAAAGCAATTTTCTATCGGGAAATTCCAATATGATTTTCTTTTTCAAACATCAGTTTTCTATTTTGAGATTTCCGCTCTGGCATATTCGAGAAATTTTAATAATTATAGATGGTGTTTTGTATTCCTTCATCACTTAAATAGATTTGACTTGGGAAGTAGTCCGTACTTGATTTGTTCCATGTAGAAATGAAATCGCCTTGTAATTTTCTTCAAAATATTGCATATTTAAGAAATTGAAGTATAACGATCATATATTTTTACATCATGCATATTGTTTAAATATAAATTTCATTTACAATAAATTGAATTGAAAATCAAAGTAATGTTAAGAAATTGAAATTAATTTTTATATTAAATGATATATTACTACAATTATATTTATCCATAGGGACTCAACACTGAAAAGTTCAATAGATCCATTAAAATGTCCAATAGCTCTAATAAAATCACTAATCCATTAGATTAAAATGTCCAATAGATCTATTAAAATCACTAATAACATTAATGATTATTCTCCAAATTATCCGATTCTTAATCATGATTTAAATAAAAAACAATCCAAAATAAGCGATGTAAATCTTCTTTTTCACCTTATGTTTCCCAAAAATAAAAAATTAAACAAGTAAATCTTCTTTTTATAATTATTTAAATGATGTATTTATTCGAAAATATATATTTGACATTAAAAACATTTAATACACTATTTAAATTTATTTCTAAGTTAGGAATATTCAAAAAACGTTTTCAGATATATATATATATTTTAAATCGAATTATGACAAGAGCAATTCTCTTATATTTAAAAGGCACAACAGATGGCAGACTCAGATGGTTATAACTTTTTCAAGTCAAATCTGTAATAAAATTAATTCTATAATTAATGACAAAATTTTAGCTTTCTTATTAATAACCTCCATCTATCAAAAACATTTTAATATCCAATTACAATAGGTAGAAATATATTTACCTATAATACTTTTTCAAGAAGTACATCTTCTGCGAATTGTCTTCCATGTAAAGGCAATGATCACTATAAAAATTTATTATTACCGATCATGAACACATAATCACTGGCAATTTAAATATTGTAAATGATCTTGCATTAAGAAAAAACTAAACTGTTGTAAAACTGTTTACGTGTGATATTGATTTATTTATAAATAAACTTTTGATCTTTTGCAATAAACTTGAGGAATATTTTAATAATTGGAAAATATTGGTTATTGGAAAATTAATTATTGCTCTAAAGGACTACCCTTCAGCTCTCGTTGCCAAGCACGTGTTAAAAAAAATACTAATTTTCAAAAGAACTTTGTAATTAATTCCATATGTAGATAAATATACAAATAACTATGCCATCAAATACAAATAACATTATCATAAACTTTTTATATCCACTATTGCTCCTAATAATTATTTTAAAAAAACTAATGGTATCACACTGATAAAAAATAGTAAAATTCATAGTTATTATAAACTAACATTCCCTCTACTAACTGGTAAGTATCCGTATTTGTTTCTTTTACCCAAATTTAATAAAACACCCATTAAATTAAGATCTGTTTCTATTAGATGCAATACATATAGTAATAAAGCTAACAAAATTCCATTAAAAATGCTTAATCAAATATACACACATACAACTACGATAGATAACAAACATTGTATATAAAACAATTTTAAGTAGGTCAATATTGTCAATGAATTTAAATTGTGTAAAATGTGTAAAATATACAACAATCTCATGATTTAAAAGATCTTTTTAATAACATATACTTATTAGATATCATAATATAATTAATTCATTACTTAAAAAATTTTAAAATCAATTGACTTTTCCTATACATGTGGATGCAGCGTATTTTTATACACTTACTAATTTCATTATTTAGAATAACTACATTCTACAAGATAATACCATTTATTTAAAGAAAGTCTGCATTCCACAAAGTGGATGCACTTCACGTTTACTTACAGATTTATATTTATATCACCATGAGCGTGCATTTTGTAATAGCAGTATTCATTTGTATCGTTCTATTTATGACATCATTTTAATCAATACTGACAAATCACGACTATATAAATTTCTAGAAAATTCTCCTACTGATTTAGAATTAACGGAAAACCTATTATATAACAATACTATTCACTTTTTAGATGTAAAACTTATACTGCTCGATAACAAAACTATTATAGACATTTATGACAAACGTAAATATTCTAAGTTCAAAGTTAATATATCCATTTTAAGTTTTGTCTTCATATTTTTGTTTACCGTAATATATTTCTTAATCATGTAATTAGAATAAAACGACTATGCTCTTTTCATCATATTAATAAAAATATTAAATAACTAATTTTTGATGCAATACAACATGGTTTTCCAAAACAAATCATGTATCCTTTGATATAAAGATTAGTCTTCGATCTAATCTACAGGGCGGTTGGGTGGGTATATGTTAGAGTATGAAAGAGGGAGGTGTTGTTTGGACAAAATTAACTGTGTAACTCATTGCCTATCTATACTAATAAAATAAAGTTTCGCTCTGTGTGTGTGTGTGTGTGTGTGTGTGTGTCTGTTGCGATGGCTAGGAAAATTTAGCTCACCTAGAAGTCTGAAAATTTAGGTGTGGATAGTCCAAGGTCTGACCATGTGCACCCGAGTCTCAGAATTTTAATATTTTGATAATTACTCAAGTTATTAATTAGAATCTCATTAAACTTCGCACCGAAAATGCCATCTTTTAAATCAAAATAACTAAAGAAAAGAACTGCTGTTCTGGATTTGCAAGCGGGAATGAACGAATTCGAAATTATTTGACTAATTAGCTAAATTAAAGAAAACTAATTAAGATATCAAATTTCTGAGCATATGTAAAAAAAAAATTCTGCATCCGACTATCCGATTTTTGAAAAATTCAGCCGGAAAATTAATTTATGCAAAAAACTGCCAAAAATCTGCCGGCGCCAGTGAAAAAAATCCCAGAAAGTTTCAGACAGGGATCTGTTTTCATTAAAAACTGAACTTCAAAGATATCTGTTTCTCAGGCCGATCCCTCCATTTAGTTTGCGAAAATGAAAGGAAATAATTGCCAATTTTTACTAATGAACAAAAATTTAGATAACTAATTAAGATATAGATCTGAAATTGAGGATGGGAAGTGTTGTCATCTGCCGGCTATTTTAGCGTAGCGTCTGCATTATGTTCTAATCATCAGAAAAATGTAATTATTTTTTTAATGATCATGTTAATGTAGGTGAAGGTGGTTTTCTTGAACAAACTATTCGTTATATTTGCGGGTATGGGGAGGGAGGGATTTAACACCTTGCTCTTAGATTTTTATTATCTCGGGCCCGGGCAACGCCGGGCAAGTAGCTACTTTTATATAAAATATAAAAAAATTACTTAAAATTGAATTAAATTAAAAATTTAAAAATAACTAAATAAAATATAAATTATTAAATGAAAAAAAATCTTAAAATATACCATTGGACGACTAGGAAGGGTGGTTAATTTATTATTAAATAGAAAGTGAAATCGTTATTGCTTCATAATTTATACATTCATTACATGTTATTATTATTATTATTATTATTATTATTATTATCATTATTATTATTATTATTAATATTATTATTATTATTATTATTATTATTATTATTATTATTATTATTATTATTATTATGAAGCAAAGATGAGAGTTACCTGGTCAGATAAGTGACGATTCGTTACTGATCACAACGATGGTCGTGTCAGGGTACGTCGTCCTCTAAGCGAACAGCTGCTCCCCCAATGTATAGCAGGTTATACACAAGCCTTTTGTGGCATTATTATGATTTGAGGAAAAAGCTCATGGGAGTCTCTGGGATCCGTGGTTGTGTTAGAAAAAACTATAAAAGCTGTGGACTATCTGAACATCATTGCAAAGTATTTGTACCCTTATATGGTGTCTGTCTTTCCAACTGCAAATGGAGTCTTCCAGCAGGACAACGCTCCACGTCACAAGCCTCGAATTGTGCTGGAGTGATTTCAGGAACATAATTCTGAATTGAAGTTAATGTATTTTCCGCCTTACTCACCGGATTTTAATACGATGGAGCTCATTTGGAGTGTCATGGAACGGCAACTACTTGCTCGAAAACCACCATGTTGGAATATCTGAGATTTGCGTGACCGCTGGTTCAACATCTGGTGCAATCTCTCCGCGACCATCTACCAAGGACTAGTGGTTGCCATTCTAAGGCTTCAAATATTATTGTATTAGGAGTGAATTCTTCAACCTAATGATTAAAGAATCAGAAGAAAGAAATGATTTTAAAAACCTCTAAAAAATTTTAATTAAAGGAAAAAAAAAAGAATCAGAAAAAGCAAGTCCAGATAAGATTACAAAATAACATTAAGTTACTTGATAACACGTTTAATTAAAATTAGTCCATTTTAATTTTTTAATTTTTTAATGCAAATTTACCAATAAGCTGCGTAATCTTTCCTAGCATGGAAACTAATGGGAACAATGCGCCATCTCTCCTAAGTAGCAGATGCGCATACTCTCCAATTTCGGTAGCAGTGATTGTGTGGCCTTTTATTTAAACATGGCTGCTACTAAAACGAACCGTTGATGTTCACATTGTTAGTTTAGATCAGTAGCTTAAGAGAAATCGTTTGAATTTAAAACATTTTGTACTACTGACATTGAATAGAAATTCTAATGAATAGTTATATTCAAGCACTTACTTTGGGAAAACAAAACAAAATAGCAATGCTTTATCTTAGACGCTCAAAACAATCAAAGTGCACTTTCATGTAGACACCCCACTACTGCTGTTGTACAACTACCTGGAGTCGCTGCGCGCTCACTCTATTCCTTCCCACCGAACCCCCATGTGCGCAATCTCTCCGACATAGCCACCTCTCCTGGCTTTACCTTAATTTCTTATAATACAAAGGTAATTTGTAATTTAAAAAATTCGAAACTGTTTATTTATATTAAAAATGCTAGATGTATGTCAGACTGTCTGTCTATGTGTGCGCAGTTTTCTGAAGAAAATAGCGAGTAGAGCTAAAAGATTTGACAGGAAGGAAAACTTCTTATCAAACCACTGTCTTCTAAGTGCGTATGTGTGAATTTACATAATTCTAAAGGCTATTTTTCAATTATTTCATTAGATTTTTTGAAATTCAAATCTTATGTGATATAAAGTATTCTTTCGTGTTTCGTGGCGAGTTTTCCATATTAGTAAAATTAATCTCTTTTAAATTCTTAACACCATTATAGTAAATTATATTTTCTTTCCAATAAAGTTTCTTCGGAAATTTAACAGCTATTTTTGAATTTTTGAGAAATTTGTATGCGATGTTTAGAGTTTCTCTTGTTTTGCGGCAATTTTTTTTTTACATTTGCAGAATGACTCCGCTTTTAATCTTCCCGATATAGCACGATATAGTACACTTTTCAATTGCAATTTTTGTATGTTTACCAATTTTTAGCTTTCTATAGAAACGTGAACGATAATACCGAAATTTTAATTTTAATATGCATGAACCGAAAAAAAAATTAAAATAATTATTCAAGGATTGATTTATTCGAGAATGGAGTGGCCGTACTCTGTCGAATGCATTGGGTGCCCCAACAGCAGGAGCATAGTAATTGAGGTTTGTTTGGGAAAAACCTACAAGGGAAGCTTTTTTTGATAAACATATTAAATGTAATTCAACTTCATATACATTTATTAATGATTTTTATTTTTTATTTTTAGATTAAAAATTAGTTTCGAAAAATTATTTTTTATTTAAGCTAATCACATAAATAATATTATTTTTTTTTTATTAAAGTTCACATAATAATTTTAATCAGCTTTCCTTGCTGACTGTAATTAAAATTACTCTTTTTTAGAAAAGTTTCATTTCAAAGGTACTTTTTACTCTCTTTTACTTGTTTAATATCTTTTGATCTACAGACTTGAATATTGTAAAAGTACATCATTTGTGACATTCGTTGAACACTTTACTTTTCAAAAGAAGGTGAAATGATTACAGGGTTTAAAGGTATCAAAGATAAAATATGACTCCTTGATAATATATTTATTTTTTACTTTTTTGCACTACCTCTCAAATGCTAGTAAATGCTACTTGTATTTCGCTATTCCCCTTTTTATTTGTAATAATTCTGTTCTAAAATTATTATTATTTTTTTTTTGTGTGTGTGTGTCAGATATTTAAACGTATAGGAAAATTCGGTTACACAACTATTAATTAAGAACTTTAGTTTATTTAATAAAATATAAACATTTTTATATATCATATTTTTATTTAGTTTTTTGAGTAAAGTAGAATGGTTAAAAGTATTAAAAAATTGCCAGTGTCAGCGACATGTACTACATGAAGATATAGAATTATGTGAACTTGATGTTTTCAATAATTTATTTGGTTAATCATTAAAGTGAAAAATGAAAGCTTTTTGAATTTTTTATATGGAAAGAAAGAATTCCTTTTTAGAATAATTTCGAGAAGTACTTTAAAAATAAACACAGAGACATTAGTTAAAGTATTCTTAAGTTTCCTTATATACATAAAAAAATCTGACCATAAATGCAAATCACAATTAAGTAAATTAAAAATATCGAGTGTCCTTCTACTTTTTTAACTCAGTATATTTAATCTTTGTTCCATTGTGTATTGTACTTTGTCGCTGTAAAAACGGCTTACCTAACTGAAGAGATTTAATTGCATGCATAAGCATACGTAACTTTTCTTGCAAAAGTTTCTCGTTATTAAAATATCCCATGTATTTGTGTGCGTTTATATAAAAACTACGTTCTGTAAATGTCCATGATTTTTGAAATTTGAAATTTTTATTTCTTCTATTAATGTTGGATTACGAAGTACATATAAATATGTGTACATCTGTGTGTTTCTGCAACAGCCGGTTAAAAATTAAAAATATATCCCAATTTTAATTAACATTTTATTGCTCTCTATACATATATACTGAAATATTTTATACTAGTTTGAAAATATATTTCATCATATTTATAGCGTGTATATTTATTTCGTATGAATTCAATTTATCCCAGTTTGTAATAGCATGTTTACTATACACTATCAATAACTTTAAAAAGACTAAAATAAATTTAATGAAAAAATTTCTTAAATATTTCAGAAAATAGACTGTTTATAGTAATTCATAAAGATAAGATTTCTAAAATTAAAAAAAAATAATCTTTTGTACGTTGTTAAAAAAATGCTTCGTAAACCTGCAATCTATAGATTGTAACTTATAACAGATTTCAAGTTTCTGTACCTTTTTTTATCACCAAGTAGCTAAAAAGCTTAACTTTAACCTTTTAAATTTTTTGGATATAAAACATACTCTGATGACTTTTATATTTCGAAAACATGTTATACTTTTTTCAATATAAAAGAACTAAGAGCAACTAAGAGATCAAAAAAAAGGTTTTTTCTAACATTAAAAATGTATGTGATCGAGAATTTAAAAGCGAGTTATTATCTTTTTAAAACACTTATACGTCTATGTCTCTCGTGTAACATTTTTAAAGCTTATTCGTTTCAAGTTTCTAGCAATCTTTTTCTTTATATTTATTAAAAAGTGGAAAACTTGAAAATAGCGATCTTTTAACTATTTTAAGAGATAATTATTTTCTTCTATCTATAATAGAAGAAAGTGTTGTAATCAAATTTTTTTTCGACTTCCGATTTTCGACGGATTTACACGTTTTAGGGGTCAGAATTTCCGAAAAACATGCTTTTCCAAAATGTCTGTCTGTCCGTCCGTCTGTACTTATTGTATCATCGAAAGGTGTATGAAGTTATGTTTCAAATTGAACCAATTTTTTCAATGTTTTTGGCTATAGCCAGCAGGTTCCACTTAAAAGTGGGGATATTTCGACGAAAGGGAGCGCTGTGATTGCGATTTTTGTTCCATTTTCACTATTGCTTCATCGAAAACTGTATGAAGTTATGTAGCTAATTGTACCAAATTCTTTGTATACGTTTTTGATTACATCCTGCAGGTCCCAGTTGAATTTGGGATATTACGCCTGGATGGGGCGCTGTGATACACATTTAAAGATTTCAATTTCAAAAAGATGTACAATAAAATTAGAAATCCTAAAAAAAATTGCGTTAAATTTTCGGTCTTGTTCCAATAATTCCAGAGCTTTTTTTTTTTGCCTCTATCTTAAAAGATAGCTGAGATATAGAAGTTTAAAATTATAGGGTGGCTGTCATTTTGAAACAAAACAGCAGGATTCCTCCATAAAAGGGTTTAATTCATGAGTTTTATTGAACATGGTTCTGCCAAATTTTCTTTCATTGTTTAACCATTGTTTCAATACTTACATGCTTAATACTATATATTTATATTCGCCAACGTCAAATCCTCGCCAAGCATGGCGAGAATACTTTGCCATATATGAAGCCAACTTGGCTATGTCTGTCTAGTTTGGGTGATATTCTCATTCAAATTCAATATTGAAGAGAACCGGGAATGACTCTTCTGTAATCGGATTCCACGCATTTTAGCTTCGTGTATTTTCAGCAGAATCAGCTAAAATTTCAAAACCAAGCAATAAAGAGGCTACCTTATCCTGCCGTTACAATCCAGAAGGACTTTTCGTAATTTAGTATAATACATCGACTTAACCCGACGATTCGGAAGCAGCTAACGTACAACATAATGAAGAAAAATATTGTTTTTTTGGCGGTTTGTTAGCGAATTTTAAGACATTAGCACGTATGAGATAGAAGAAAGTTTTGGGATTGGCATAACTGAAATTATATATATATATATATATATATATATATAAAAGAGTGTAGGAAGTGTAGGAAATTTCCTCTTTCATTAATGAGTTCGCTGAAATGTGTGAGTGTTTTTTTATCATTATTCTGAAAACGAATGTATGGTTTAAGGCAAATGGAATAAAATCTTGAAAATTCATTCTACTTTATAAATACGTAGATAACTCTTTTTAAAAATGCAATTATAAAATATATGTTAGGAAGAGAAGATATCAGATTTTTTTTCTTTTTTGTATGGAGTATAATACAAAAAATGTATTTATCTTTTTTTAAATATCTTCTACAAAATATTTTATTAATTAAAAACTTAATATGTAAAATGTTATGTCGTTTTTATTAAAACAATCATGCATTCTGTTACAAAAACAGTTCAAGAGTATAACAGGATTGATGCTTTTTATTTTGACGATTAATAAAAGAGTATTAAAGAAAATTGCAATATCTCGATCCATATGTGAAAGAAGTCATCGAAAATCATATGAAGTTATGCAGCTAACTGAACCAAATTCAATGGTGTAACAAGATTGATGCGTTTTATTTTGACGATTAATAAAAGAGTATTAAACAAAATTGCAATATCTCTATCCCTATGTGAAATAAATCATCGAAAAGCATATGAAGTTATGCAGCTAACTGAACCAAATTCAATGGTGTAACAAGACTCATGCGTTTTATTTTTAGGATTCATAAAACAGTATTAAAGAAAATCCATATGTGAAAGAAATCCTCCTTATCTACACAAAAATAGTATAATTAATGTAATTTGGAGACGTGATAATAACATATATTTCAGTCTTGACTGTTACAAAGTGAGACATTGACAATTTCAATGACTAAAAATTATCCATAAGAAAAAAAATAAATTTATGTTCTCTTCTCCTTCCGGATTTTTCCTCTGTACTTGTGTTTTCTTAAGCCGAAAATATTGCTTTCTTTCAGAGTTTTCTATGAAATGCCTTCTCTTTTCAATATTGTTCTCCCTGATGATTTATTCTAATATAGGATTAATTATTTAGGCTTCACCTTTTAAGATTTATTAAATTCATCTCCAATTAAAACATAAACCTAATCATTTGGTCACAGAAACTCTCATTCATATACTGGATTGATTCGTTTGTAGAGTTTTCACACAGACACCTTCTAACTTGCAGTACCTTGTCATTTCTGCTTAATAGTAGCATTAGGGACTAAAAAAGGACAAATAAAGGAAAGTTTTGCTGTTGTTTTGATATTTGGCTCCTTTATGTTTTTGGAGTCTCTGAACACGAATCTGAGGTTTTGCAACAAAATTTCTCTCGGGAAATGCTTTTTATTTTTACAAAAATACTGTAAAAAACGAACTTTTCTCTGTTTTTTCAAAATAACTCCAAAACTATGTATTTTGCGTGAAAATCGACAGCATATGAATTAGAGAATAAAATTTCCTACATTTTATGTAATGAAAGTTTTATACTCTGATCAATGGTTTAGCCGTAAGAGTGCCGCAAAAATGGGTGTTAAAAACAAAAAAAATGTAAAAAAGGGAATTACTGCACTGTACGTCAATGTAACATGAAACTAACCATTTTAGGCAAGCGTTAACCATTAATGATACTAATGATTATATGATTGACTATATTTTATGCATTTGCGGTAGAGGAAAGTGCTGCTCCGGCGCCAGGGGAAGGTAGGAGCAGTGGAACAACTGCGCCTCCTCTGATGAGCAGAGGGTGTTCCTCCTCCGGAGAGCTCCCACTTTAACAGAAGGTAAAATTGGGAGGGGGTAAAGGGCAAAAACTTTTAAAACGGGAATTACGGCCCTGTACGTCTTTGTAACATGAAAATTAACCATTTTAAGCAAACGTTGACTAAAATCTATGTGATTGACTACATTTTACAATGATGTTGTCTGATAATAAATACGACTCATTATGAACCATTATTTAATTATAAATAATTATGTACATTAGTAACAAACATTCGTAAACATATTTACATCAAGCAAAAATCTTATTTCCGCATTCTTCTATTTGAAGGCCCCTGCTGTTCATCGACATCTACAACACAGAAAATAGACTTATGGAATTAGTGAGGATTTTTATTTATTACCAATATTATAGAATAAATGTTTTCTTGTAAATATTCCATTCCTTGTGGCATGGCTTGTTCCTCTTCCATTGGGTCCACGGATACAATGGGTGGGTAATTCATCTCCAGCTTAGTTTCAAGGTATAACTCATCTCCCTCGTCTTGATTGACCACTGAGATGTTGTTGCAGTTCTTTTCGCAGTTGAGGCACATGTTGGAACAACAAAGACCTGCCTTCCTGCAACCATAATTTTGTTGGCAGTTCTTTTTGCACTTACAGGATACAAGGCCAATATTTGTTTTTTCCTACTATTCAGCATTTTTTCAACTCCCAGTCATTGATGCACCTGCTGATATACTCTTAAAGATTGCTATCGTGCTGTAACTGCAGATGGTGGTAAAGAAGCACTATTAGAACTGTTTTTTAAGGCTGGCTTTTTGTACGAAATATACCTTAGGTGGTTCAGTGAAAGCGCATTCGTCCCACTATAGCCGTACAGCGAGGCAAGGAAACGTTCCTCAGCAGCTGCAATCATCTCCAGAGTAGCGTTCAAATCTTAGAATACTTTAACAACATCAGCAACATCTGGATTCTTCACAAGAGTTTTGAGGAACTTCAGTTTTCCTTGCATAACTGGTACTGACATTGCGTCGCATTCGCTCATAGCATGTAGGAAGATAATGTTTTCTGAAACGTTGAATGCACAGCATTATTTGGAGAAAATGTTGCTGGAGAAACAGCGTCCTTCTCAGGTTTAAAAAAAACATTCTTAGCCCTGCAGAACTCTATTAAAATGACCTAGAGTTCTACATCCTCCCCAACTATAATCACCTTCTTATTGATGGAGCCGAGGACAAAGCAGTGTTTACAATCAAGGTGCCTGCGTCTTCTTATGCTTGATTGCATATCTGCTGATGATATCTTGTCAATCATCATAGATATTAACCGAAAATTGATTCTTGGGTTAGCAAGAAACATTTCTTTGGAAATGGTAAGTACCATTTTACCGTTAAAAAATATGTCAGTTGAAGCATGTTTCTTTGCTCGTCTCATATGCTCAGCAGTTTTTGTACCACCTTTTGTAAGTCATCAGGTTAGCCATCAAAGAAAACTACTGCCTGTGATAGGTATTTTGACTGTACATACTACTCAACATATTTGTCGCAGATTGTTGAAAAATACTGATTCTTAGGCCAAACAACCTTACGCTATAAAAAACCACCATCAATGACAAATTGAATCCTGAAACTGAGCTACTTGTTTGTTAGGGGTTTGAATGCCTTGTACAGAGTAGATTTGGTTCCTATTCTTAAGCCATTGTCGAATAGGGATAAGGAATAAGGGTCTAGATCGTATTTCAAAAACTTCTGAAGATCTTCATCGGAATGCTTTGCAACCGAAATTCAATGAAAAAAAGTTGTGGGATTAATAGGATCAAACTCGTTGTCTCCTAAATAATGATTCCTAATCAGTCGTCGTCTTTATTATCAGACAACTTCATTGTAAAATGTTGTCAATCACATAGATTTAGAATCATTAATAGTCAATGTTTGTTTAAAAAAGATAATTTTCATGTTACAGAGGCGTACAGGGCCGTAATTCTTTTTTTTTTACAGTTATTGTCTTTTACCCCTCCCCATTTTACATTCTCTTAGAGTACAAGCTCTCCGGACGAAGAGCACCCTCGACTCGTGAGAGGAGGTGGAGCTGCTCCACTGCTCCCGCCTTCATATGGCGTCAGATACACACTTTTCCTCTACCTCAAATGCATAAAATATTGTCAATCATATAATCTTTAGAATCATTAATGGTTAACGTTTGCGTAAAAGGGTTAGTTTCATGTTACATCTACGTATAGTGCTGTAATTCCCGTTACTTTACAGTTTTTTGTTTTTAACACCCATTTTTGCGGCACTCTCACGGCTAAACCATTGTCGAAGAAAAAAACTTCCAATACATAAAATTTAGGAGGAAATTTCATTTTCGTTAATTCATATATTGTTGACTTTCACGCAAAATGCATAGTTTTGGAGTTATTTTGAACAAAACTGAAAAAAATCCGTTTTTTTACAGGTTTTTTGTAAAAAAAAAAAAAAAAAAAAAAAAAAAAAACGTATTTACCGAGAAAAATTTTGTTGGAAAACTTCAGATTCGTGTTCAGCGACCCCAAAAACGTAAATGAACCAAATATCAAAACTATGCCAAAACTTTCCTTTATTTTCTAACAAATGACTGGACTATAAGGCAGTTCTCAAATCCTAAGGGGCAACTTGCAAACACTCTTTTAAGTTCATGTTTGGTCGAGATGGCATGAAATGAGCAGGTATGGTTATTCAGAAATTTTGTAATCGAAACACGTTTTCGATTTTTTGGTAAAGGCAGAATATCTTTCAGAAAACACTACCAAAGACGGCGTTCTGAACCGATTCCCCGATGCTTCAGCGCGAGAAAGGACAATAACCTGCTGTCACGTGACACGAATCGCTTATTACTCGATAAATAACTTATTTATCAACAAAAGGAAAACTCATTTCAATTCCAAAACGCTTCAATAGTCAGGTCTACCAATTTTATATCTTTGCGATTAAAAATGAGTCAGAAAATGTGTCAGAAAGTTTCGCGTTATTGAACAGTTCATTTGAAAACCACCTTAAACACACGTTTTGCAGCTATGTACGCGGTGATAATGTCTGAATGCACGAAGATATTCTGTGTATGTGTTGCAATCCCAATAAACTAATGACGTGGGTTCCATTTATTTTACTGAGGAATCAAAGCGCTTACGTTACAAGCAAAGTAATTTTTAATATGTAAATGCTGGCTGTTTCTAAAAACTTCTAAATGTCAAATGTTAATGAAATGAGCAGAAAACCTTTATAATACATTTTAAATTAACATTTCTTTGGAATTAATTTTAGTTCTTCGCAATCATTTAAGCCTCATGTTCGTCTAATGTAGTATAAGAATGACGTTTACTCAAAATGTGTTCTAAATAGTAATTTTTGCATTATCTGTAGCAGTATAATTTCTTCTAATAAAAATAAGCACACACATTGTTGCTAGCATCGCTCATGTATGATGATAACCTTGTCCGTTGATTCGATTGCCGAAGATTAGCTAGATATGTTTTACTTTTTTTTTTTTTTTTTTCAAATCTTTCGTAATTGCAAAAGTTAGGATAAATAAATTATTTTAATAGTTTTTTTTTTTTTGCTACTTACACCAGAGTTGCTAAGCAACTGTTAAAATAAAAGATATAAAATAAAAACTTATAGTAACAAAAATTGAAAACTGAAAAGTTAAAATGTTGGTTAGTTTTCGAACAGATGCGCAAAATTCAGTCAAAAAAATTATAGATAATTTTGAGTGTCTTACATTAGCATTGACAATATTTCAGATTAATAGGAGTAAGTTTGAACCCCATTGGTACATTTTAGTATAAAATAATTAACATTTAATTCAATTATCCAAATACGTCAATTTCGTTTCAAAGAATGGTAAAACTTGAAAAGCGTCTTAATCCCCTTCCCCCCCTCCCCAAAGAAAAGATAATTATGATGTAAAATAGAAGTTTTTTATATTTTTTGAATAAAAAAACAACAACCCGGGATGCATCACTAAAATACCTACCTAAATACATATGATTTTTTTGCGGTAGTTATCGATAGACATTCACACAGACAGACAGACACAGAAAATTTTCGAATCTTCACAGTAAGACTTCCCTTGACGTTTCGGCAATTATATGTTAAAGAAATAATTTAGAAAACCTTCATCAATTTTTTAAAATGCTTTTTTCCTTTCCTGTTACAATATCTTAAAAAAGAAAGAAAGTAAAAAAAAATATTATTATTTTTAAATAAATTCAATAGCTTACGCTTGCTACCAAGCGAGGAATATAAAGGATGAATTTTCCATAATTGGGTTCGATGCCTTCACCGAACTAATGTATTGTAATGGAAATTTTCTGGAAGAACTCGCAGTCGTGAAATTAGACGTGATTTCACAGATGAATTTTCAATGGTTATAAAAGAGTTTATTTTACAAAAACATTATTTAATTCAAACTTTTTTTTTTATCTGGTAGAGTTAATTGGCGTAAACCTTAAAACGTCCAAGGCCTGCTTAGGTCGACGTATATCCAGAAACGTGTATATATGTATGCTAAATATTACATTAAATTTATCAATAGATATATAAACTTATCCGAAGAAAAAAGGAAGGTTTAACCCTAAACTAGAATTTGTTTTAAATGTAATTACGAAAAAAATCCTCATTGAATTTATAATAAGAAGATGTATTTTATTAAAATATACCTAAAATTCTTATATGGACTCATTCACAGAAATTGAAAAGAAAGAAAACAATCACATGGAAAGTGTTTTGAACATCTACAGTGTAAATGTTGGTTAGTTGTTACCTTAATACATATGTGTCATGCATTTTAATTGCACATTACATACCTTCTATGTCTCAACTACCTCTATTAATATTTCTTTACCGTACTATATATATCTACATACATATCTATTTATATCAGTCTATCTGAATAACAATTTATTTATCTATAGAGATAAAACAGTATCTGTTAAATTTGAAATGTATGCGTTATTGAACAATGTGATCTTAAACCCTCACACGTTTATATTTCTTTTAAATGCTAAAAGGTGTAAATTAACAATATAATATACAGAAAATAACTTTTATTAGTTGTTGCCATATTTCGGTTCACTTCGAGCCATTTTCAAAAATAAATGAGAATTTTCTATAATTGCACGGTTTTTGAAGTTATTATTTGAAATGCTATGATTCAATTTTCATGTACTTTTTAAAAATTACGCACATTATATTTTATTTTTATTTGGTTTATTTCCATTTTTGTAACCATGGAGTAACTCGAGCCACAATTTCGGTAAGTTAAAAGATGCTGCATCGTTAAATATTGTAGTTTTGCGTGTTACTACCTCGATGGTTTCTCTTATTATGGATGGATAGTATAGACTGAAGGGAAAAATTATTTTACTTTCATTGAAATTTAATTAAAAGTGGCTCGGAGTGAGCCGAAACATGTCAACAACGTAATAAAAGTTATTTTACTGTATATTATGTTGTTCATTTACACCTTTTAGCATTTAACATATTAGTATAAGGTGTTATTATTTATTATATTCTTCGCACGTTTGTTGAAAAAACTTTATGAAGAATTTTTGTTTTCTATTTCTATTTGAAAATAAAAAAGATTCAGTGTTTACTTACATTCTAAACCAGTGCATTCTACTGTTTTTAAATCATTTTAAAAACTTCACCACAAAATCTTTTACAAAATAGACAAGCGTAAATAATGAACCAAACCTTTTCGTATCATATAATATGACCTTATAAATAGTATGATCCCGGTAACATGTAAAAAAATTCGATTCCCCCCTCTTAGTCGACTCGGATATTAGAGCAATAAATTCTAGGTAAATTGAATCAATGTATATCGTACCTGACGGCAAAATCATATCATACATTTTGGATTTTTTACCATGTAACATTTTATGGATTCTTCGGAATTTGTTGCTTGAATTATATTATTTGTCAAAAATGTACAATGAATATATTTTAAAGTACTTCATTTATTTCACTATAAGCAGAGATACGCTCATTTTTTAAAAATATTATCATATATGAAACACGATAAATATTATATGTATGACTTTATGGATTTCATTTCATTTTTTATGGATCTAGAAAAGTTATACGTGTTTAATAAAAATAACTTTTTTTTTGGTAATTTATGTTAGTACTATATATTTAAAAAAATCGGAGAAATGAAAATAAGAAATTCAAATACAAATTTATTGCTTGACGCTATACAGGGCTTTACAAATTTGATAAAATCTGCTAGCCAGCAAAACATTCTCTAGTCGCCAGTAAAAATTATTTACCTGTCCACACCTCTTTTTACTTACCCATCATACGTAGTATAGGGTAAGTCTTGTAATCGTTTTGAAAATCGAAAAATTTTTTTTGACGGATTTGCACGTTTCAGACACTGGAGATTCCGAAAAACATATTTTTAGAAAAAAAATTTTGCCGTCCGTCTGTGTGTCTGTGTGTGTGTGTGTCTGTGTGTCTGTAAACGCTCTATCTCCCTAAAAAATTGAGATAGAGACTTGCAATTTGGTATGTACTTAGTATGTAATAATGGGAAGAAGCCTATTTCATTTCAATAACCTCGATTAACCGGAACAATTTTTTTCGGACTCTCGAAATATTCGTTCTGATGAAAGGTATATAAAAATTTTCGAAATTGTTTATTTTAAGAAATGAATATAAAAGACAATAAAAAAACAAATTTTGAATAAAGCATGAAGTCGATCGGATAATGAGTTGCCGAGATATTTGGAATCCTATTTCCCACACTCTTCGATTTTTCATGACCCTGTATTTCATCCAAATTTCACTTCAAAGATATGTTTTAATTGGAAATTTGACGCTTAATCATATGCAATAAACCGCTAGTTAATAGGATTATTATTTTTGGAGTTATAAGGAAAAACCTCTTTTAAGCAATTCAGTAATCGAGCCTTTAAAGTTTGTGACGTCATCAAGCCACGATTTTATTTGAATTGCAATGCATTTTATAAGTAGTTTACACATTTTTATTTTAATATTTTACATTATGCCTATCCATTATGGGTAAGTATTACGGTGGCCCCCAACGACTAGTTTTCCACGTTATTGATTTTCAAAAAGCCCAAAATCTGTTTTTTTTTATGGATTAATTGAAAAAAAAATAACAACAGACATAGTTTAGAATTATTAGATACGTAGTTTAGAATAATGAACAGAGGAAAGTTTTTTTTTCAACTAGGTAAATCATATTCAATAAATGGCGTATCATAGTTGAGATTTATTCCAACAGAGCGAAAAATGCTGGGACCAGGACTCGAACCTGGGTACTTTGACTTGGCCTGCTAACGCTCTTCCTACTGAGCTATCCCAACGATAACCTGGTTGGCATAATTCACTCTTATGAGTGAATATTAAAAATCTCTTAAGAATGAATTATGCCAGCCAGGATATCGTTGGGATAGCTTAGTAGGAAGAGCGTTGGAATGGCAAGCCCAAGTACTCAAGTTCGAGTTCTTGCCCAGCATTTTTCGCTTTGTTAGAATAAATTTCAACTATGATACTCCAACCATTGAATATAAATATAGTTTAGAATAGTACATAATTTAGAAAGATAAGATAAACTATGTTTTTTTCTAATGAAACTTATATAATTACTAGCAAGCTACACTGTTAAAAATTTCTGTAAAATCACAGAAAAAAAACGAGATTCTCTGTAAATTCACACTAGTTCTCCGTTAAATGCATTTGATCGAGTTTCTCGGTCATCATTTTACAGACATTTCCCTATTCTTATATTTGAACCCCTGTAGGGATTTCCGTATCTTTATGTAAAGATATTTTTATAGTTGTTATAACCTGTAATTCAAAATACACACTTTTAAAATTCTTTTACAATTTTATTAAAAATATTAAAGAAAAAAAAATTGGTTTAAAAATTGTTTCATTAAAAATTAGAATATTTTAGAAAGGGGAAATTCATCTCTGCGGAGTTAGCGGGGATTTTTATCGACTATCACTTTGATCAAAAGATGGAAAGAGAATGTGGTTATTTAAAGAATAAATTTTTATTTCAATCTGGATTTACAATTTAGGTAAGATAATTTTCAAGTATTATTTTAATCCATTTTATAATTTGTGTTAAATTTTTTAAAAAATTAAAAAATATTATTATTAGGAATCGTAGAATTTTAATGACATATGGGTTATAAAAAATATATCAACCTTCTAAATACATAAATATTACAAAAAAAAAGAAGTTTAATCTTCTGAATTTACATATATGAAAATATTAAAAGTCTTTTTTCTTTAATAACTTTTTTAAAATTTATTTTTATTTTATTTACTTACTAGCTATTACCCGTGACTTCGTTCACGCAACATTAAAAGAAGAATAAATACATTAATTAAGCATAATATTTTACTCCCGATAATTAAAAACGTTAATAACAATTCAATTAACAAACTATTTATCACATTTCATAGGAGACAATACAGTATTTTTTGTGATAGGGACCTTGATCCTCAGTCTTAAAAAAGTGAAATTTTGTGCCAAATAATCGAGAAAATGAAATTGCAACCAATGCAAAAAGGAGTACCAAATAAAAGCGTGGAAATAGACGAATTGGGTAAAAATAAATGTCAATTTTACCGGATAAACAATGTCACTTTTAAGGCCTTTGTGAAACGTTTTAACAGCCATTCTTCAAAAAAAACATTAATTGGAAATAATATATTATTTTTCTTTAAATTCAATTCTGCCTCCTTGGTTCAACGTATAGCTGAAACAAATCTTGTTTCCTAAATGACAGTATGTTGACAGGCAATTTTTGTTCTCCAGAATAAATTGATTCATGAAGTTTGAATATGTGAAAATGTGTTTTTATTTTTAGGATAATTTAATGAAATCAAGATTTTGTTTTCACCATCTATTCAAAGTGAAAATAAGTTTTTCAGTTTTAATGAGAAAATGGTGTAAAAAATACACTGATCTGTTTTATTTATCTTTTCTTATGCACAAATATGGAGTCCTTTTCTTAAAATTATGATGTGATTTTTTGCAGAAAACTCTCATCTGTATATAACGGATACTCATCTCAATAATCAGTATAGAAAAACAAACATTTAAATTTTTCGTTATAAATATGGCGTGAAACTCATCTACTTTCTATACGTACTGATCCTTGTATTATTAATGTAAGGAATTGGTTCACACTCATTTAAAAATTTATTATAAAATTCCTGTTTTATTTCAAATATGACGTCTCTTTTTCCCCAGAGAAATCCCTTTTTAATGACATAATTCTTGTTAATTTTCTTTTCCAGCCAATTAATTTCAATACTGGCATAGGGGAAATTATGTTACTTTAACGAAATAATATTAAATCTTTAGGTTTTATCAACAAAAATTGAATTATCAACATTCGTCATTTTTTTAGGTAATCGAGTTATTTCTTTTAGTTTTAAGAATGTAAATAACTATACTTCTCGCTATCCATGACATCATTTTCGACATGGACAATTTTGCGGAGCATATTATTGACATTTCCTAACCATTTTCTTTTGAAACTTCTTTTTACTTTTTTAAAATTTAAAAACATAATTTTTTTAAACAAAAATAGAAACCGACTTCCTAAACTACTACAAAGTAAAAAATACTTTTTTTTTAGATAATAGTTAATAAGAAATTAAATTAAGAGCATTGTATTTACCATGCATATTATTATATTTATGTACATTAATTTGATTTTTTAGAGTCGGTGCCAGCCAAGCCAAGTTAAAGCCATGTTACCATTTTTAAACATTTCATCTGATGTTATAAATGTGTATTTTCAAATGAGATTAGCAACTGTATGTCGTCAAACATTGCTTTGGAAATTAGTTAATCATTGAAAATCGTTGTATTTTCTACCATTTGATGAGTTATATGTATTTTTTTTATTGTCTCGTATTTATGTAGATATAATTTATACGCGTGTTACGATTTATATTCGATATTTTGTTTTGAATTTGTACTTGGCTTGACTGGCACCGACTTCAAAAAATCAAATTAATGTACATAAATATAATAATATGCATGGTAAATACAATGTTCTTAATTTAATTTCTTATTAACTATTATCTAAAAAAAATATTTTTTACTTTGTAGTAGTTTATGAAGTCGGTTTCTATTTTTGGTTAAAAAATTTATTTTTCGCTTTTTAGTAGTTTTTGAAGTCGGTTCCATTTTTGGTAAAAAAGTTTATTTTTCGCTTTTTAGTAGTTTTTGAAGTCGGTTCCATTTTTGTTTAAAAAGTTTATTTTTCGCTTTTTAGTAGTTTCTGAAGTCGGTTCTTTTTTTGGTTAAAAAGTTTATTAATTTATTTATTACTTTAGTAATATCCATATTTACATTAAACCATATTGTTGCTAATATCTTTTATACTTCACGCTAACCTTGGCTGTAGACTCGAGTATCGAAGATTAGAAAAATTATCATTATTCTTATCTAATGTCTTTAAAGCGTTTAATGATATCTATATTTACAACAGTAGACTCGAGTACGGAAGATAAGAAAATTTATCATTATTCTCATCTAATGTCTTTAAAGCCTTTTATGATATCTATATTTACATTAAACCATATTGTTTCTAATATATTTTTTATTTCACGCTAACCTTGGCAGTAGACTCGATTACGGAAGATAAGAAAATTTATCATTATTTTCATCTAATGTCTTTAAAGGCTTTAATGATATCTATATTAACATTAAACCATATTGTTTCTAATATATTTTTTATTTCATGCTAACCTTGGCAGTAGACTCGATTACGGATGATAAGAAATTTTTATCATTATTCTCACCTAATGTCTTTAAAGCGTTTAATGATATCTATATTTACAACAGTAGACTCGAGTGCGGAAGATAAGAAAATTTATCATTATTTTCATCTAAAGTCCTTAAAGCCTTTAATGATATCTATATTTATATTAAACCATATTGTTGCTAATATATTTTTTATTTCATGCTAACCTTGGCAGTAGACTCGATTACCGAAGATTAGAAAATTTATCATTATTCTCATCTAAAGCCTTTAATGATATCTATATTTATATTAAACCATATTGTTGCTAATATATTTTTTATTTCACGCTAACCTTGGCAGTAGACTCGATTACGGAAGATTAGAAATTTTATCATTATTCTCACCTAATCGTCTTGGATAATGTGTCATAATCGGGCTGTATACTACAGTTTTGATAGCTGCGTAACTCACTGATTTCGGCGCTTATGCTTAATGTGTACTGATTTTTACGATCCGTACAAGATAAATACACTGCGCCAACAATGTCACCTATAATACTATTTGGAGTAACACCTTTCTTTCATTCTTTCTATTATCACTCTATAGTTAATATTATAGTAGAAATATTAAAAGACAATTGCAGAAGCATTTATATACAACTGTATTGTATAATATAATATAGATAATTAGATATTTTAAAGACAGTTTTTCCAACTAGTGCGCCACAGGTGATAAATCGCCAAATATTTTCTGTAACTCGTACATTTGTATGGGATTTGAAACATCAATGTATTTAATTATGAGCCAATAAACGCTCGTCAAAATATGTCAAACCGCTGTGAAACTGCAACAATGGAACTTTTAAAAGATTCAAAAGTAGATTTGTTGTGGCATAATTTATAGTTTTTATCCGTACGTTGTATTATATTTATCCAATTCACAATTTTATGTAATTTTGCTTTTCAAATTTGGCAGCACTCAAAATTTTTAGTTAAACTTTAGATGTTAAGAAGTTTGTTCTATGGAAATAAATACGATAAGTTAAAGCTGATTTAAATATGTCAGTCTTTTTATTATTTGCAACATGAAAGTCGTCTGTCCAACAGCTGGTGAACCGGACGTAATAACTCTCCGATTTGCTTAAAATTTTGTATATACGTTCATTTTGAAAAAGAGCTCATTAGTTAAGTATAAAGACGGGGGGGGCAGGGGCTCATCCCCCCCTTTAATTTATTCATGCAGAATTATAATCCGATAAGTTAAAGCTGATTTAAATATGTCAGTCTTTTTTTTATTTGCAAAAATTCACGTAATAGAATATTTTTATGATATTAAATGAAAGTCGTCTGCCCAACAAATTAACTATTTTTAAAATGCTTATTTTTTTTCGTTTTTGTTGAATTTCTGAAAAAGTACTGAACCAATTTTCATAAAATTTAAATGGGACCAATTCGAGAGTATTCTCTTTCGAATAAAAAAAATCATATAAATAGGACGCATAATTCCGGAGTATTCGGTGTACATACATAAAAAAAAAAAAATACATACACGTCGAATTGATAACCTCTTCCTTTTTTGAGTTGGTTAAAAATACGGTATAGTTATATTAGCCATGAGCAGACGGTAAAACGCCAAGTATTGTTACCATACAAAAGAAAAAAAAGAAAAAAAGTGTAGAAAAAAACCGAAGATCATTTTATTTCACCAATCAAAGCATATCCGCTTTATTTTCGATATTTGACGTCATATTAGCCTGTTTCCTATGGTTACGCATATTGAAACCTTGTATTATTATCAAAAACTAAAAAAAAAGTACGTTTTATTTCTAATAATATTATTTAATCTTCTTTTTAATTCGCTGATTTTTTAATTACATTTTTCACGTGAAAATTTTTCAATTGAAACTAAATTGTTGAGTAAAAATTATTATTCCGGGTTTTGAATTAGTTTTGGCAACGATAAAGTATTAGCAACGGTAAAGTAAATTTAACCATTTTACAGTATTATACGAAAAAATGTCTATTTATTCTCTATGAAAATAACAACATTTTGAATTATTAAGAAAAATATTTAAATAAAATAAACAAAAACCAGCCTATGTTCAAATGAGGGTTATAATTAACATATATGCAAAGATACAGGATCATTAAATGCTCCAGTTTGGCGCTGGCTTCAGCCTAACATTTGCACACAATCCGATTTATAATATTATTAGGATAAAAAAATTCCTTTCCGAAAAATATTCTTTTCAAAAAATATTCGCACATTATGAGGAAAAAAAATATATATATAATATGTACATTGTGTTAAAACTTCGAAACATTCTCGAAAACATTATTAAATTTGCTGAAAAAAAAATACATTAAAATTCTTTCACTTTTTTAAAATAAAATAAGAAAAAAAAATCCTTTACAATAATTTTTTTACACTAAATGATAAAAGACATACTTGGCACAAAGCAGCAACAGCCCAAATGGTATAGTTGTTATAATCCTTATCCGCCCTCCCGATGATCCGGTTTCGAAACAGAGCTGTGGTCGAAGCTATTCTTGTAAAGTACTGCGGTACAGTGATTACAATTAATTCAAGTAATTCTAACAACACCCATATCTGGCGTAGAATCGGCGTTTTCTGTCAATCATTTATATATATAGTATATCTACCCTATATATATAAAATCCTAATGAAACGATTTTATGAAACGACTGATTATGTTTCAGGGTTATTTTTAATAAAATATTAAACGCTTGATGGTGAAATTAATACCAATTGTCCATAAAAATCCGCGGATGTCAAAACTGGTAACAGAATTTTGAAATTGGAATTAGTTTTCGAGATATTATTATTTTTCTAATTTTAATGACATTTCTGTAATGATGGCAACTAATTAGACAGTTTTTTTGTGACAAAAAAGGGAAAAAATTGAACAGGACCCCGATAGGAATTATTCATTTCTTTTTATTCGTCATTTTCAAATTGAAATTGAATTTATCTTTTATTTCAATCGATAATGAAGACAAGATTGTGATTAAATTATGTTTTTCAGGAAAATGTGAAAAAAAAATCACATTTCTATCGTCAGGATTCAATCGTCTGTCAGCATTTAATTTAATTTATAAACTGAAAATATTTTGTATAAATTCTTCCAAATGACGTCATTTGTGTAAACGCAAAAGAAAGGGGGGAAAAGTAATTAATAGTAATTATTATTTATTGATATCATTTTGTTATTTTTTTGTAAAATTTAATTAAACGAATTTATAAAATCACTAATTCGGATATTTGAAACGAATATATAAAATAATAATTGCCCAACTGAACGGAAGGAGAATAAAATATCCTGCTTGGCTTTTTCCGCCAAGTTTTTTTAAAAAGCGTCAAGACCCCTATAATAGAAAAGCACCAAAAGTTCATTGGGTTTGTTTTCATAACTTTTGGCAACAAATCTACGTATATTAACGAATCTATCCCTTTTTGAAGCTCGAATTACGCCAAACCTAAAAGCAAAGGATCCTATACTGGAAAAGTACCCGATTTTCTTATGGACAGTATTCAAGTGACATAACATGATGTAAAAGTATCAAATTTGTTTAAATATCTCATCAATCGATGCCGAATAAATGCAGGCATGCATGCACAAAATATTTAATTAATTTTTTATGATAAATAATTATTATAAAATTCGTATATACCTATTAATTAAAATAAATAATTTACATATTTAAAATAACATGAAAATATGCATGATGGTGCACTAAAATAGAGAGAAAATAAAACCTGTTACTGAAAATGTCTATAACATAGTACTTTTCAATACCGTGGTTCTTAATGTTATTCACAAGCAGATGGAATTTTTCTCATCCTTAAACGCAAAGGAAGAATAGAAAACAGATCGCTGTTATAAAAGTCCGAGAGGTAGCCACAATTTAAACCTAAGCATTTTATACAAGCTGGTTTTCAAGTTGTAATTGATTTTACTTATCAATCCCGAAAACAGTAGTCAGTTGTCGCAACAGCTGTGTATGAGGCCATGATAATAAAAAAATGCCCCATTAAAACGTTAAAAGCATGGCAACCCAATTACAGATTTACCAATATTTTAAAAACAAAGCACGCTGTCATGTTTTTAGAGGCCTCGAAGTCTGAGCGGGGGTTGGCGAGCGTAGCTCGCAGGGGGTAGGCCCCCTAGTATATATATAATAATAATGCTTTTTTCAACAGAAAAATTTAAAGTAGTCTCTGTAAATTTATCGAATAATTTCTCTGTTATTTAACAGAATCTCTGTTTTCTAATCCCTGTAATTTTACATAAGACTTAAGATAACAGATTACCAGTAGATTTTCCGTAATTTCACAGGAATTTTTTTAACAGTGTACGCTCGCTACGCTGGTCAATTTCTTATAACTAACTTTTAATCCAACAAAATATTGACATTTCATAATTCACTTTTACATTTTAACAGAATAATAAGGCTACTATAATTTGTGACTCGTGCTATAGCCAATATACACGCCAGGACACGTCGCCCTTATCATTATCTTTTTACGCATGAAGGTTTTGCTATGGTAGTCCATTGGGAAATTTGGTAACTTTTCAAATTCAATATTTGAAAAATGGCATAATCATCAGATTTGAAATATATATCAAGAAAAATACAATTTTTTACCTTTCAAACGCAGTTTGCCTAACAATTTTCTGACAAATACTTTTCGAGCTACTATTTTTTTTTCAGTAGCTTCAAATGTTTCATTTTCCGAGATTAATCTGTGGCAACAATTAGCGAAAAACCCAGTCGTCAGAAACGCATAGTTTTTTATTAAAGAGGCTGTTGGAGCAGCGATTGTCACAACCAATTTGCCACCATCACTTTTGAAATCGTTTCGGTAGTTCTAGTGATTCCATAGAAATTGTAATTTAGAATGTTTTTAGAACGATTTTCGCTCATTTCACCTTTTTAAATTTCGGATTTTTTTAGAGAGCATTTACATCTTATAAGTAACTACAATGCCAAATTTCAAATTTCTAGCTTCTTCAGTATAAAAAAAAATCGCAAATTTAGAACGTTTTTCGCTCCTGCAACCCCCTGGAATTAGTGACACCGACATAAAATATAGCCTATGATGGAGCAGGGGTTGTCACCATTAATATGCCACCATCACTTTTAAAATCGGTTCGGTAGTTCCAGAGATTCCATAGAAATTGTAATTTAGAATGTTTTTAGAACGTTTTTCGCTCATTTCACTCTTTTAAATTTCGAATTTTTAAAAAATTTTATTCTTATAGAACATTTACATCTTATAAATAACTACAATGCCAAATTTCAAAATTCTAGCTCCTTCAGTATAAACGAAATCACAATTTTAGAACGTTTTTCGCTCCTACACCCCCCTGGGGATAGTGACACCCACAAAAAATATATCCTATGTTGGAGCAGGAGTTGTCACCATCAATTTGCCACATTCACTTTTGAAATCGGTTCGGTAGTTCCAGAGATTCCATAGAAATTGTAATTTAGAATGTTTTTAGAACGCTTTTCGCTCATTTCACCATTTTAAATTTCGAATTTTTTTAAATTTTGTTCTGAGAGAGCATTTACATCTTATAAGTAACTACAATGCCAAATTTCAAATTTCTAGCTGCTTCAGTATAGAAAAGATCGCAATTTTAGAACGTTTTTCGCTCCTGCACCCCCCTGAGGTAGTGGCACCGACATAAAATATAGCCTATTTTGGAGCAGGGGTTGTCACCATCAATTTGCCACCATCACTTTTAAAATCGGTTCGGTAGTTCCAGAGATTCCATAGAAATTGTAATTTAGAATGTTTTTAGAAAGCTTTTCGCTCATTTCACCCATTTAAATTTCGAATTTTTTTTTAATTTTATTCTTAGAGAGCATTTACATCTTATAAATAACTACAATGCCAAATTCCAAAATTCTAGCTCCTTCAGTATAAAAAAGATCACAATTTTATAACGTTTTTCGCTCCTGCACCCCCTTGGGGTTAGTGACACCGACATAAAATATAGCCTATGTTGGAGCAGGGGTTGTCACCATCAATTTACCCACCATCACTTTTGAAATCGTTCGGTAGTTCTAGAGATTCCATAGAAATTGTAATTTAGAATGTTTTTAGAACGCTTTTCGCTCATTTCACCATTTTAAATTTCGATTTCTTTTTTATTTTGTTCTGAGAGAGCATTTACATCTTATAAGTAACTACAACGCCAAATTTCAAATTTCTAGCTGCTTCAGTATAGAAAAGGTCGCAATTTTAGAATGTTTTTCGCTCCTGCACCCCCCTGGGGTAGTGGCACCGACATAAAATATAACCTATGTTGGAGCAGGGGTTGTCACCATCAATTTGCCACCATCACTTTTGAAATCGGTTCGGTAGTTCCAGAGATAACCCCCTACAAACAAACAAACAATCTTTACTCCTTTATAATATTAGTATAGATGTATCTCTGAAAAAAAAAAAAGAGAAATAAAAGAAATACTGTGAAAGCTAAATTAACCAGCATGTTCGTGAAAAGCTGATTGTCGAATGCTTCAAATGTCTGAATAGTTGAATGCTGCACATTTGATATGAGTGGTATCGTTGAAATAGTGAAGTAAGAAAATAACTTTTTTCTATTTTTCTGACGAAGTCATTCAAAAAATACTGATTTTATTATTTTAAAATTTGCACGAACTTATTTTTGCCTAATTAAAAATGCCGAAAAAGAGAAAAAAAAATATTGTTTGTGCTCATTTCGTAGGCCAATTTTTGTACAAAAAAAAAAAACAAAAACAGAAACAAACAAAAAAAACAAGAACGAAAAATCATGCTTCAAGCATAGATTATGTAGCACTTTCCAACGCTTCCAAAATAATTTTACAAAACATACCGTTTAATAAGCTAAAAGATAACATCTAAGTAAACAATTTGGAAAACGCATAACATATTTAAAAACATAATTTCAGGAATTTCCAACAGATACAATATTCGGAAAAATATCCGAATACTTTTATTCAGCCCTGTATAGGATCTATAGATTTGTATATATACTACATAGGATGCTAAATTTGAGTTCAGTTAGGAAACGCGTAGCACAGTTTAAAATTATCCTTCTGGAGTTTCTGTCAGTAAACGGAAATGTGTTCGCGAACTTTTATGCTGCCCTGTATAGGATCTACAGAATTTATACACACCACATAATAGACAAAAAGCGAGTTAAAATTAAAACCTCGTTCAGTAACTTAAAACGCACTTCCAGGAATTATTGTTAACAGACAGTACAGAATTCTTTTGTGTGTCCCTGTAAATGAACGATGACTACTATACACACACTGTTCTGCAGTAAGCCTCTTGTAATGCACCTTAGTAATATATGTAAATTTCAATGCGTTTAAAATAGTGAAACATTATTTAAATAAACCGCAGACGATTTTTCTCCATAGACGTAATGTAACGGAATTCTTTTGACTGTCCCTGTAAAGTAACTATAAGTGCTATGCACACCCTATTCCATATTAAGCTTCTTCTAATGCACCTTAGTGATATATATAAACTTCAATGCGTTTATAATAGTGAAACATTATTTAAATAAACCGCAAATGATTTTACCCCGTAGACCGCAATGTAACGGAATTCTTTTGAGTGTCCCTGTAAAAAAACTATCAGAGCTACACAATTCCGTTGCAATAGGGAACAGGCTATAGATATAGACAATACCATATAAAAATTGCAGAGCAATCCGAGCATATTTACGGTAGTTAGAGCACGGCCAGACGGTCAGACGGCAGACGGCCATACGGCAGACAAACCGAAGTCATAAGCACTTTTCAACTAGGTTGGAAAGTGCTAAAAAAAGCGATTTGGTGTTCTGATGAAAAAACTTGGTCGCTATTGGGAACCTGGCGACAGCATTTGTCAAACTCTCATGATGATCATGAAAGAAAAATAAAGCTGAATTATTGTTTACGTAAAAAATGGTCATTAAAAATTACTTTTACATACAAATTAGATATTAAATAGTAAATATTGCAGTTTTGAATTAATATTATTTGTGTACGTACTTTATCATAATACAAAATGTAAAAATTGAAAAATCGTGTTATCATATACAACATTTGTGAATTACATAAATAGAATTTATTAAAAAGAATGAAATATTTTAAATAACAAAATATTGCAGAAATTACAAAAATATTTATACATATTGCAACATTATTTTGTAATTAATTTAAAAAAAGAAAAAAAAATCGGTCACGTGTTGTAAAGTGTTCCGCAATATTCCAAAGTGTTCGGTAAATTTATTAATTACTAACTTCAATATTACAAAAAATCGTTGCTAACAGAAGACGAATTTGTAAAAAGCTTGGAATAATTATATGAATTATTTTTCAATAATTGCTTTCGATAATTGAAATCGATGGAAATGAAAAATCTTGAATGTTTATCATTATGATTCACCTTACCATGAAAAAAGACCTTGTTAAAATTTTAAACTTGGTATCGTGGTAAGAGCTCATGAAAAAGAGGTCGCAAAGGTGCAACACCACCATGGTTCGTGTCGCGTTTTTCTAGATATGTTTTTAATTATTACCTCGGCTAACTACCGACTCATTTTTTCGAAAATCACTGGATGATTCCGCGTTGGTAGGTACGCTCCCCTCAAGTACGCCGTCAAGTGCTTTCAAAATAAAATTCGTGTGTAATGGAAACATGCGATTTACTCAAAAACTATGTGTCCTGGGATAATCGCTATAGTTTTCCCGCAAGATTTAAATAAACTCCGTTTACTTCTAATTTTTTCATAATTTTAGTTTCAGTATATTCGGAAATAGGGGACAGTCACATAGTTTTGCAGTTAATTTTTGACAATATCTCTGAAAATATAATATCTAAAATAAAAACAAATGTATTTTTGAGTTCGGTGTTACGAGATCTTTCGAACAATACCCAACACGATATATATATTTTTTTTAAGTAATTTAATAGTTGCTCTAAATTTGTCCTAAAAATGCTAATAATCTATAAGTATGTCGGTCAATAGCCTTTATAATTTTGCCAAGTTTCAACTTTCCACGTTTCATAGTTTTCGAGAAAAACGGCTGTGACAGACGAACAGACAGACACACGAGTGATCTTTTAATTGTTCCGTTTTTACTTTTTAAATACAGAACACTTATAAATCGATATTTTCTAATGCATTTGACAGAAAATAGTTTACCTGATGAAAATAATAATAATAATAATTAGAAGAAATATTAAATCTCTGAAAAATGCTTTTTATCATGGAAACTTATTTTGTTTTCAGTTCTAGAAAACGCAGTATGCTAATATTTCCATCACATAATAAACCTAATATATATATTTAATAACACATTTCTGACACGAAAATGTACGTATGATACACGAATGATGCTATATTAATATACTAAACAAGCAAAGAAAATATATCAATATTTTAATTAATCATTTGAACTGCCCAGTTTAATTTCATACCATATATAATATTATCACATATTTGTTTCATTATTTCTGCATCAAATAAAAAAACATAAGCAAAGTGTTCGTGAGTAAGTTCTTCGTCATTTGACGGTGGCAACAAGCTGACCAATAAATTGTCCTTTTAAAGAATTTTAACATGTAAAGATTTCATAATTTCAAGTTTTAAACCGTCGAATAGGGGAAAAAAATTTCCAATGACATTTGTTTGAAAACTTTTATTCAATTTATTCATTTTTTAATGAAACATATTTTAAGGATATCAGGAATAGTTATGGGTGATCTAGTGGATTGTCTTAAAATACACATACTTACTAATGTTCCCCACCCAGCTTCAAAATAAAATGATCGTACACCGATTACGGATGTTACTCAGACAATCTTCACTAATAAGGTTGCCATTAATTTTGTTTCAGTGGGGTTTTCAGCGTTGCTAAGTGTACTTTTAAACCACTGGCAGTCAGCCGTATCATCCATAACTATTTCAGAAGAACAAGAAAACTCATTTTATAAAGATCTCAATTTTTAAAAATATTTAAGAAAAATTTCTTCACAAGTTATCAGTGTTAAAGGAACAGCTGATTTAAAATTTAAAAAAAAATGTTGAAAGATGAATCATGCACACTTTCACGTTTTAATCACAAAAATAAAGATTATTTTTATTTTTGTTGAGAAAAACAGTTTGTGTGTTTGAGATTCGAACTGCACTTCCTTAATCTGTTTGTTAATGTTCGTTTAAATCAAATGGTAATTTACACATAGAAAAAATTATGAAAGATGATTGACATCAAATATATTTTTTAAAATTGTTATTATAACACTTTAGTTAATAATTTTTTAAACATTTAATAATTAAGATTTGTTTTTTTAGAAAGCTCACAAGAGCCTGAAGAATAAAGAATTTTAATTACAAATAAATTATATTTGGACAATCTTTAAATAATGAATAATATGCATTAAAGAGCTTTACTTACGGAATAATATTCTAATTAAAAAGTAGCAATATAAGAAAGTTTCAAGACAGAGTGTGGCTTTGAAATAAGTGTTTGTTAATTTTCGATATGTTTATTTTATCAGATAAAAATAAACATGGTTACCAACAAAATACAATAAACATTCTTTTTCTCTAAAACTTTTAATTCAGAGAAAAAAAAAAATATTGAGATAAACACTACCGCTTTAATATTTTGAGATTAACAATATCATCTAAATTGTACACAGAGAAAAAAAAAACTCAATGGAAATATATCATTTTATGGATAAAAAATTGTTGATTTTTCTTTTATTTGTTCGAGAAAAAAAAACTTTCTCCTAAATGAAATAATCCGAAATGTATTAATCTTCTTGCTTTTTCTACTAATCAGATTAAAGGTGTTCCGAAACTTTTATTGTGAGATTTTTCTTTTCTGAACCTCACATGATAACGCCAGCATTAAATAAAATAAATTTTCGTATGGGTTTAAAAGTTTTATTTTGATATATAGATTTTAAAAAATCTTTTGTAGAAATAAGGCCCTTTTTGTACGGAAATCTTTTTTTTTAGATTGTATACAAAGCAGTTTTCTTTCGCACCATTAATTTAGAACGTGCAATAAAAAATGCTTTATTTACTCAGAGATGAATTTATTGAACAAAATTTTAAACTTAAATATTTTATCTAATACAACATTTATTATTTAAGACCGCACAGTGTGGTATTTCACTGAAAAAGCTGGCCAAAAGTCAAAATTTTAAATTTCATTTGAAGTTGTTCATTTTCTGGTTGCTATAAGTGCAGTGTCCTGTGCATATGATAACGAGTTCATTTCGTTCAATAGCCTCTCCAATCGTCTGGTATTCCACTTGGAATTCACGTTTTGTGCAAGTCACTTTTTATGCTTTTGTTCTATGTATTTTTTTATCGAAATTCTAAAATACTATTCTTAGTCGAATTTCAGAAACATTTTTCGGTTTTTAAAGACGAAGGTGTGTACTTATTTTTACATGAATAGTTTTGAAAATATAATGCATTTTCATTATGGTATTTACATTTGAAACTATAGTTTTTTTAGGTTAAATATTTTAGATAAAAAGGTATTTCTAATAGGGAGTTAAACAGAGTTCAATAAGAACTCTTGTGTTTTCATAATGTATATATTGGCTAATTACAATATATGAAATAAAATCTACCCCATTTTGCCCCCCTTTTATTTTATAACTAAAAAAAAAAATTACAAAAAAAAAATTGAAAAAAAAAATTTTTTTGGTTTATTAATTTTTTTAATTTATTAAACTGTTTACATTTAATATATGCAGTAGTTTCTAACTCCCTTTTGAAGACTCTTTAGTTCGCAGACCTCAAATCTGCAAATTGAACCTAAAAAAACTTTTGTTTATTGTTTAAATTGTTCGATGTGTTCTTTTTAAGTAAGAAGTTTTTTGATCGTATAATGATGAAGTTCACTGAATGATTCTATGTAAATAATGTTACATTTTCGTTTTGTACCAAGTGTTCGTATTAAGTAAATTTTGTTGTGTTTTGTCTAAAATGGCGTTGTCATTTTGAAAAATATATTTTAGATCAAACATAAGGAATGGTGTTTTTTACTCACTAACGGGGTAAGAGAGTTTTATATTATCAAGAAGAAATGTACTAGATATAGATATATCATTTTTTATTCATTATGGAAACAATAATAAAAATATCAAGAAAATATATGTGTAATGTAATAAATCAGTGTGGCAACAGAAAAATAAACAAGAAATTTGAGTTTCTAGAAAAGACACTTGTCCAAATTACGAAATGTCCAAAAAATGAAATACACTTGCCCCGTTACAAATTAAAATCTTTCTAACATCATTCTAAACAGAAATGGGCTTCTTCGTGATTCACTGTACAACGTTCTCGAGAAAACAATGAGGAATGTCTGAAAGGAACGCTTCCTTTACCTACCTAGACAGTAGAGAAAGAGAAACACGGTCGTCCAGCAAAATAATTTAAATATTGTAGTGGCAGAAATAAGAGGCATAAAATCGAACAATTAAGATCTCAAATAAGCCATGAACAATTGACATATGCGACTGAAATGAGCGAAAGAACTGCTCGACATGCAGATGTCGCAAAAATTATTAAAGACTTTACAGCCATCCTAACTAGGGCAACGAAATATCGAAAAATATTAAGTTTGGCTGAGACGACAAACCTAAGTACATTGAATTTATCAGCGACTGAGGCTTTGACCATGTTTGTTGAAGCAGATAGCACATACAATCAATATAATATCATCCGAACTCCTATTAAAAATATATACCGTTGCTATTCACTTCTTCAGAAAACTAAAGAACAATGTAACACAAGAGATATTACAAGTACTGAAAACATGGCGGTTGTAAAACTTCACACTACACAAAGATTGTGTAAATAGTACATAGAACATGTTTTCATATCTGCGAGTGATGTAGAATTGAAAAATTTAGAAGTATTCTGCAAATGGGATTGTGACGGTTCCCAACAACATATGTTCAAACAAAAGGTTGAAAACCCCTTTGACTCAAACATTTTCCAAAGCTCTTTAGTTCCTTTGAGATTAATAAGTAACATAAATAAATTTCAAAAAGTATGATGGCAGAACCATGTACCTTCATTTCCACGTTTTCGTCGTCCTATACGAATAAGTTTCATTTATGAAGATAAAGACATACTCCAAAAGGAAGTAAAATACATTGAAGAGCAGGAACGAAATTTATTAAACACAGAGATACTTAGAGCTTATAGTATACTACAAGTTCAGTACAGATTAATGCTGACTATGGTCGATGCTAAACTTTGCAATGCTATTACCACGATGCGATACTATATTTGTAAACAATCATCCAAAGATTTTATTAAGTTAAAATAGTTTAAAATATTGACCCTGATTCTTTGAAATTCAGTCTCTCAATACTCCATGGTAGGATCAAATTTTTCGAGTGAATTCTACATGTTGCTTATAAGCTTCCAATAAAAAAATGCAAGTAACAAGTGATAAGGAGAAATAGTTTGTCAGTCAAAGAAAAAAAATCAATACACGAGATGGAATTACTGGTAGGCATTGAGAAAGCCGATTTCGTAAACACCAATGACAGAAACACCTCAAGAAGGTTTTTCTCAGATAAGAAACATCAGCTAAAATTACAGGAACTGACATAAAAATAATCCGAATCTTAAAAACTATTCTAGAATTGTTATCTCGTAATTATAAAATAGATACAAAAAAAATTTAAGAATTTGCGAATGATACCTCTAACCATAATGTAAATCATTACGGTTGGCCCCCAATGTCACACATATTATACGAAATTTTGAGTAATGGAGCTTCCATTACAGGTCATGCATTGCTCCCAATCGGGCAGTTATAAGAGGTAGCGGCTGAAGCCCGCAACAAACATTTTCGTTCATATAGGCAAAACCTTTCAAGAAAAGTCTTGCGCATAGAATGCAATTAAGATGTGCTCAATCGCCTACTTTTGAGTTCCGATCCTTATTTAAGTTGTAGTATGCGAAAAAACTCCACAAAAAGTAAAAAGGTGCAGAAGCATTAATTGCCAGAATCTAGTGTTTCAAGTTATTCTAAAGAGGATAATGTGGAAGATTATGATCAAAAGAATGCCTGTCAGTAGGACATTAATTTGTTACACATATTTGCGTAAATTCTAAAAAAAGCGGTTTGTTTTCAACGTAATAAAATATTTTACGTTTTCTTAAACTATATTATCTGCAATAGAATGCATAAAAGTTTTGAAATAATTTTGGCTAGGTTTCTCTGCATAATACCACACTGTGGACCGTTTAAAAGTTGTTAAAAAACATAATCAAATTTATGAAAAATAAATTATTGGGGGCACAATTGTAAATAAATTATAAAGTGGTAGTCTATTAAAAAATAAAACATCTCGAATTGGTTTTCAAATATTTAACTCTTTTTTCTTTCATATTACTTTGTAAACTCTTCGTTTGAGGTTAGATTTTTTGTTCTTCTTGAAGTTAGAAAAATGCTATTTTTTTTATTCATGAAATTAAATATTTGTATGCTACTCACCATATTTATTTTTTAAACTATTAATAAAATATAATGAGGGGGGAGGGGTATAATATCTAATGGATTACACTATATATGTCTTTCAACAATTTCTGATTTATCAAGCCAAGAAGTATATTATTGTTATCGCGAAATGTTTTGTACCTTGTATAAGTAAATGTTTACTTTTTATAAATGTTTTAAAATTAAAATATTGTGCAAATGTCTAACAAGGAAGGTCTTCTGGAAGCACATACTCAGTATAATTTGAAAAAAAAAATACTACTTATGTACGTATTAAAGGATGAATCAAATTTAGATGCGGAATCCAAATAGAAAATATGGAAAAACAAAATACTTTCGAGTATTTGGCGCAAAAATACGTGATTTGGCGAGCAACACCTTTTCCTCGCCAAATGCAAGCAATTTTAATGTATTTGAAAATTCCCTGTTAAATGAATATTTAAATGCGCAATACTTTATGAATTTAAACTGAAACGATTGAATAGTTTATTATATTTTCTATAGACTTATCTAACACAAATACAAGTTGAGTGTTGCTGAAATCATTTAATTGTACACGGTTTCACCGACTGGATACTTTTTAAGTGTAGTTTAACAGTAAATGCCCGATTAAGAACGCTCTCATTTTACATTTCTATATTGAATAAGTAGTTGTTTCCATGGCAATAATACTACTTTTATCTTGTTGACTCCGACTCTAACAATATTGAAGTCAAATTGAAAGTGCTCAGACTCGGACTGTAATATTTCATTTTAAGTATTTTTAAACAATTTAAATTTTGATCTAAACCGTACAATACGATTGTTAATTTTCTTTATATATACATATAAATGTATATGGCAAAACCGCAGTTATAAAAGTGTATATATTTACGAGGGAAAGTCATTAAGTAAGTCACAAAAGATAATTAATTAATAACTTACAATGATATTCACTTCAAAACTATTTTTATTTCTCAAAATATTCTCTACCAATATTTATGCACTTATATCACAGTTTTATCAGTGCCCCAACACCAGCTGCATCAAACTCTTTGGGTTGCTGTCTCAGCCACATTAGGACTTCAAGTTGGACCTTTTCATCATTTGTGAACATCTTCTTGCTTCCAATATGTTTTTTAAGTGGACTAAACAGATAAAAATCTCTTGGGGCTAAGTTGCAAGATGATGTTCACAGATGATGATCACAGATGATGTTCACAGATGATGTTCACAGATGATGATCACAGAGAATTTGATGCAGCTAGTTTTGGGGCACTGATAAAATGGTGATATATGTGTATAAATATTGGTGGAGAATATGTTGAAAACTAAAAATAGTTTTGAAGTGAATATCATTGTAAGTTATTATTTAATTATCCTTTGTGACTTACTTAATGACTTTCCCTCGTAAGTTAAATTACTTAAACTAGTTGAGTATGAAGATGATAAATTTTATTTTCCTAAAAGGGTATTTATCATAAACGGGTACTTTATTTTATTTCATTTTGCCGCCAACCAGTGAAATTTTCCTAATTTGTTTACGGACGTTATAATGAGGTTCCGCAGATTTTCTTTTTCTTTTTTTTATAAACATATATATTCTCATGAGAAGAATATTCTGTATTTTCTTCAAATTTTTCTGAGTATGCGCTTATGGAGATCTTTCTTGTAAGTTTTTAAAAGCAAGTTTTAAATTAAACAAATTATAGGTATCAAATGGCACAAAATTTTATTGATTGCAAAATGATGGCTCGCTATTCGTGGCATACATAAATATCGCCAAACGACTTATTCAAATAAATAGTTATTTCGAATCAGACGTTCCTTTTACTGCTAGATTTGTGGAACAACAATTAACCCCAGCGTATCATAGGTTGTATGTGTAACTTATACGAGGATTGATCTTTGTACACGATGTAGAAAAAACTCATATCTTCTCATTAAGCTATCACAAATGTAGTCCAGTGGTAACACCTAAAACTAAGTTTCAACTATCTTTTTCCAAGTCTCCAAACGCAAAAACTGACATTTTTGTTAGTGTTGCTTTGAGAATTTTTTTTTTTAATCTTTCCATGGAATTCATCATATATTTATCATATATGTTTTTATATTGCACACTCATGCATTATATAATATATATTTCGACATATTATTTTAGCCTCTATTAATAATAAGCACTGTGTATGTAAGCTAAATCCTTCTCTATCATGCTCTTAGTTGATAGCAACAGTTGATAGTCAACATTTTTCAGTGTATTCATTAGTTAGTAATAAAATAAATTGATTTTCCTTTCTAATACTGTATAACGTGGCATTTTTGCTCATGCGAAAAAAAGCGTGCAGTGATTTTAAATTTACTGATGTTTCACCATAGTTAATTAAATTTGTATAAACAGAAAAAAACTAACTTTTTTTAAAGGAAAATGCTTGTGTTAATCTAAAATGTGCAATTGAACGTATCTAAATGAATTTATTTCATCTGTTTCCATAATCTTCAAAGCATTGATTGTTAAATAAAAAAAAAATCTTTCAAAAAAATCCAAATAATTATTTTTTTAAATGATCGAAATAGGAATCTAAAATAGAAATTTACATAACCATTCATGATATGCATGTATTTATTTCATTGTGAAGTTTTTGAAGCAGTATGCAATCAGTGTCCCATTTTGTATTCATCATTTATTCTGTAAGCGTCCTTCTAGACATTTCTTTTGAATGTGGAACCTTTCGACTAGAAATGGTGAATACCTTTATTTGGAAAGCAATTTTGTGTCTGGAAATTCCAATATGGTTTTTTTTGTTTTTTTCAAACATCAGTTATCTATTTTGATTTTTCCGCTCTGGCGTATTCGAAAACTTTTAATAATTTTTTTTATAGTGTTTTTATAGTGTTTTCACTCCTGCAACCCCTTGGGGGTAGTGACACCCACAAAAAATATATCCTATGTTGGAGCAGGGTTTGTCACCATCAATTTGCCACCATCACTTTTGAAAACAGTTCTGTAGTTCCAGAGAATCTATAGAAATTGTAATTTAGAATGTTTTTAGAACGCTTTTCGTTCATTTTACACTTTTAAATTCCGAATTTCTTTATAATTTGTTCTTAGAGAGCATTTAAATCTTATAAATAACTACCATGCCAAATTTGAAGTTTCTAGCTCCTTCAGTATAAAAAAATCGAAATATTAGAACTTTTTCGCTCTTGCACCCCCCTTGTGTTAGTAGCACCGACATAAAATATAGTCTATGTTACAGCAGAGACTGTCACCATAAATTTGCCACCATCACTTTTGAAAATGGTTCTGTAGTTCCAGAGATTCCATAGAAATTGTAATTTAGAATGTTTTTAGAACGCTTTTCGTTCATCTCACCCTTTTAAATTTCGAATTTTTTTAGAATTTTTTCTTAGAGAGCATTTACATCGTATAAGTAACTACCATGCCAAATTTTATGTTTCTAGCTCCGTCAGTATAAAAAAAATTCGAAATTTTAGAAGGTTTTTCACTCCTGCAACCCCTTGGGGGTAGTGACACCCACAAAAAATATATCCTATGTTGGAGCAGGGTTTGTCACCATCAATTCGCCACCATCACTTTTGAAAACAGTTCTGTAGTTCCAGAGAATCTATAGAAATTGTAATTTAGAATGTTTTTAGAACGCATTTCGTTCATTTTACACTTTTAAATTCCGAATTTCTTTATAATTTGTTCTTAGAGAGCATTTACATCTTATAAATAACTACCATGCCAAATTTCAAGTTTCTAGCTCCTTCAGTATAAAAAAAATCGAAATGTTAGAACTTTTTCGCTCTTGCACCCCCCTTGTGTTAGTAGCACCGACATAAAATATAGTCTATGTTACAGCAGAGACTGTCACCATAAATTTGCCACCATCACTTTTGAAAATGGTTCTGTAGTTCCAGAGATTCCATAGAAATTGTAATTTAGAATGTTTTTAGAACGCTTTTCGCTCATCTCACCCTTTTAAATTTCGATTTTGTTTTAGAATTTGTTCTTAGAGAGCATTTACATCTTATAAGTAACTACCATGCCAAATGTCATGTTTCTAGCTCCTTCAGTATAAAAATAAAGCAAAATTTTTGAACGTTTTTCGCTCCTACACCCTCGTGGGGGTAGTGGAACCGACATAAAACATAGCCTATGGTGGAACAGGGATTGTCACCATCAATTTGCCACCATCACTTTTGAAATCACTTCGGTAGTTCCAGAGATTACCCCCTGTAAGCAAACTGACAAACAAAAAAAAACAAAAAGGCAATCGTTACTTCTTTATAATATGAGTATAGATAGATTCATACAAATATTAACGCTTAAATTTCAAAGTCATTATTAATATACTTAATGCTTATTATATTATTTCAACTAGTTATGTTCAATTTAAATCTTTATTGTAATCCTTTGTTTTAATATTGTTATTACATTATGATGTAATAGAAAGATAACATTAAATTTTCAAGTAGAATTATTTCTATTAATGAGGTGCATAAAAGCTTCAACTATTTCATATTTTTTAATAAAATCATTCTTTTACTCTTTTTTAATCATATTTTATCGTTTATGTTAGGAGAATTTATCAGTTTTAAATTATCTGGAGGCACGGCAGTGCCTCCGCCAAGTCGAGAAAGCACGGCCGTAAGCATACTTTTCTGGAAGCAACTCAGGGCACTTTTGACCCCCCCATATCTCCGCGCTGGAGTATCCCAAAAAATCAAAACTTCGTTTTTCTAGAGTATTTGGCACACAGGACCAAAATTTAAAATTACAACTTTCTATCTTTTATAGTTCAGACGATATATGAACTCAAACATTCGATTTTTTGTCACTCACTCACTCACTCGTTCCGCGTCATCAAAAAGATTAGGTACATCCCGTATCCCTAGAAACTTGACATTTGGAAAAAAGGTAGTGTTTAGGATACAAAGAGAGGAAAAATTATAAAATCCAGAAAATTCGAAAAAAAACATTCAAAAATTCAACAAATTCCATCAAAATTGAGAATTGAAAATAAGACGATCTTGTAGTCTTAGAAAATTAAGATTTGGTGTGAAGGTAGTGTTTAGCATCCAGAAAAAGAAAACATCAAAAACACCAAAAAAATCGAAACCAAAATTGAAAAAATCGAAAAATCGACAAAAATCGAAAATTTTCAAATAATCCGATTTTGCTGCGCTAGAAACTTGGAATTCGGAATAAAGGTAGTACTTAGGATGCAAAATAAGGAAAAATTAAAAAATCCGGAAAATTCGAAAAAAAAAATTCAAAAATTTGAAAAATTCGAAAAAAATTGAAAAAATTAAAATAATTTGATCTTTTAGCCTTAGAAACTTAAAATTCGCGGTAAAGATAGTGTTTAGGAATCAGAAAATGTTAAAATAAAAAACGCAATAAAATTCGAAAATAAAATCAAAAAATCGAAAAATAAGGAAAATTTCAAAATAATTCGATTTTACAACCCTAGAAACTTGAAATTTGGAATAAAGGTAATATTTAAGATACTAAATAAGGAAAATTAAAAAAAAATATGGATAATTAAAAAATTACCCATAAATTAGTGCAGACGGTATATGAACTCAAAGTTTCGATTTTTTGTCCCTCACACACTCACTCACTCTCGCGTGATAAAAAAGATTGGGTAGATCCCGTAGCCATAGAAACTTAAAATTTGGAGTAAAGCTAGCGTTTCGGATACAAAGAAAGGAAAAATTATAGAATCCGGAAAATTCAAAAAAAAAAAAAAAAAAAAAAAAAAAAAAAAAAAAAAACATTCGAAAATTCAACAAATTCGAACAAAATTGAAAATGGAAAATAACACGATCTTTTAGTCTTAAAAACTTAAAATTTGGTGTGAAGGTAGTGTTTAGAATTCAGAAAAAGAAAACATCAAAAACACACAAAGAAAATCGAAAATAAAATCGAAAAATCGGGAAAAACGAAAAAAAAAAACGAAAATTTTCAAATAATCCGATTTTGTTGCGCTAGAAACTTGGAATTCGGAATAAAGGTAGTATTTAGGATGCAAAATAAGGAAAAATTAAAAAATACGGAAAATTCGAAAAAAAAAATTCAAAAATTCGAAAAAAAATGAAAAAATTAAAATAACTTAATCTTTTAGCCTTAGAAACCTAAAGTTCACGGTAAAGATAGTGTTTAGGATTAAGAATAAGTTAAAATAAAAACGCAATAAAATTCGAAAATAAAATAAAGAAATCGAAAAATAAAGAAAATTTCAAAATAATTCGATTTCATAGCACTAGAAACTTGTAATTTGGAATAAAAGTAATATTTAAGATACTAAATAAGGGAACATTAAAAAATATGGATAATTCGAACAAAAAAATCGAAATTTTCAAAAATTAAAAATTAAAAAAAAAAAGAAAGAAAGAAAAAGAAAAAAATAGTGAGAAATTAAAAATAATATGATCTCGTAGTCTTAGAAACTGAAAATTTGGTGTAAAGGTAGCGTTTAGGATTCAGAAAAAGAGAAAAAAGAAAAACACAACAAACATCGAAAATAAAATCAAAAAATCGAAAAAAAACGAAAATTTGAAAATAATTCAATTTTGTGGAGCTAGAAACTTAAAATTTGGAATAAAGACAGTATTTAGGATACAAAAAAAGGAAAAAAAAATCTGTAAAATTCGAAAAAACTTATTGTTTAGGATACAGAAAAAGAAAAAATTAAAACACAATAAATTCGAAAATAGAACAAAAAAAACTCGAAAAAGATCGGAAATTTCAAAATAATTCGATTTTGTAGCGCTAGAAACTTGAAATTTGTAGTAAAGGATACAAAATAAGAAAAAACTAAAAAATCCAGAAAATTATAAAAAAATCGAAAAAGTCAAAAATTGAAAATAATTTTATCTTGTATTCTTAGAAACTTAAAACTTGGTGTAAAGGTAGTATTTACTATTCAATAAAAGGAACAATTAAAAAATTCGTTACATTCGAAAATAAAATCGAAATATCTTTAAAAAATCGAAAATTCGAAAACAATTTGATTTTGTACTGCTACAAACATTAGTTTTAAGATAATTGTCTTATTAGCTAGTACAACGCCCCTAATTTTTAATAATTTTTTTTATAGTGTTTTGTATTCCATACATCTCTTAAATTAATTTAACTTGGTAAATAGTGTGTAGTTATTTTATTCAATATAGAAATGAAATAGCTTTCGAGTTAATTTCTTGTAGAACTCAGAGAAGCAGTCAAATAATTGTATACGTAAGAAAAATAAAACTATAATAAACTAGAGGAGAAAGTAAATACATTATCAATGTAATGTTAAGGATTTCAACGGAATGATTACCATATATATATATATATATATATATATATATATATATATATATATATATATATATATATATATATATATATCCACTTATGGAGCAGATACATGGACGGTAACAAAACGAATGGTACAAAAATTACAAACAACACAGCGAAGTATGAAAAGATGTATGATAGGCATAACTGGAAGAGAAACAAAGAGAATAATCAGGGCAGACAAAAGTTTCTGACATCGTTGAAAAAAATTAAACGTCTAAAATGGAAATGGCCTGGGCACATTTTAAGAAGACAAAACAATAGATGGAGCATAAACAGCCTACAGTGAGATCCCAGAGATGTAAAACGACCAAGAAGACGACCTCAAGTAAGATGGAGAGACGAAATCAGAAAAGTGGCCAGTGTTAATTGGATGGCAAAAGCACTAAACAGGAAACATTGGAAAAAATCTTCGGGAGACATACATCAAGGATTGAAAACGGTTGTTGTTGTTGATGATGGTGATATATATATATATACCATTTAAAGAAAAGATTAAAAAGCAAATTCAGCTAATTCTTTTTCTATTTATGCAGTCATTTTCATAACTAATTGTTATTTTATTTCATAAATATTATTTCATTTGAAACATTTGGGTTTCGTAAAAGTAAGATGTTTTCCTAATCTAAATAAAGGAATAATACTTATTTTTAAGCATTTATCGAGTGCGTCTATGAAAATTTTATTGCAAACGTGATATGTCATACACAGTTTTTACATATCACACCAAAACTGTCATTTCGATCTTTTTTTAAATTCTCTTATTTCCATCTAAATTAATTGCGTTTCTCGAATTTTCACATATTTGCTTCAGTTCCTCTGTTAAATTCATTTAGCAATCTGAATCAATCATTAAATTTACAACGCACGCTTGTTCTGGCACGTAGATATAGTAATTATTTCATGTTTAAGGAGACCGTGGACCTTTATTTGATCAAAAAAAGACCCCAAATATCGAAATTTATTTTTGTATGTATTATTATTCTTCAGTTTGTATTGAACTATTTAAGAAAAACTGCATGCAGTTGGGATGATTTTTTGCAAAGTTTCAAGCGTTGGAATTATGTACACAATCAATTTTTCGGTGCTTTAGTAAACTTTATTACCCGTATTTCTCAAAACAGATTTTACACATTTTTTAGATATTTGAAATGCTCCACACGTCTTAATTTTTGTTCAAAATTCATTAAATTGATGAGAAAGAATCCTGATACTGTTTACAAAGAAACTGTGTATGTATTTTACTATATGACTTCGTTAAGGTATTAAATTTGATTTATAACTTATTAAAATGCTAAATTTTGATGAAAATCGGAATGGAATTCAGAAATAAATCTCTCTCTCAAAAATTAACTATTGAAGATATTAAATAACTGATACACAGATTTGTTTGTAACATAGTTTTAAGTGATACAAATGTCAAATCGAGGAAATATCTTAAAAATTAAGACCTTTTAAAATTTGGTTTATAATTTTTTGTTTAATCTTAAAATTATATTAAGATTAGAAATTTTTGTAAGGTATTCAATAAACTTATGCTGGAATGTATATATACACAAAATTTCATATATCTATGATGAAAAATAAAGAAATTCAATTTTAACGTCCAACGTCCCCTTAAAGCTTTATTCCTGTGGTATATTATATAAATAACATTAGGTTATTATTATTACGCAGTTTATTATTCAAATTTTCAGAATTTGTGCAATTACGAGGTCGGAAAATGCGAAAATATTCTTCTATATATTCTTCAATAATTGTCGAATGAATAAAATGAAATTGTGAAGAAAGCATTTTCAAGACAATGCGCTGTAAACAAACAAAAAAAAAAGTGTTGTTTTGTAATGCAGTTTCTGGGTTTTTATGGATTATATTTACCTTACCAAAGTGATTTCGTGAATGTGTGAAAAATTAAATGTTTCTTTTCTCTAAAGATGCCGCATATTATTTATTATAACTCAGCAAGAGAAAGAAATCCATACAATTACGGAAAATGTACAGGCAAAATACGGAAATACTTTTTAGAGTGTTCAAATATAAAAAATAGGACAAAACTCAGAGAAAACGATATTTTTCTTAGATTTTTAGCACTATTATTTCTCATGGATATTCTTAAATTCATATTCCCCAATTTCTGACACTTTCACAAAGTCATTTTATCGGAACGAATTCCGTAACAATACGGAAATTGTACTGGCAATCAATAGATTTTTCTTTTACTGTTTTACATTTTCATATCTATCATAACTCAGTAAAGGAAGTAAATGATATCAGCAGTGAATCTGGACAATATGTAGCTCCAAAAATGCGGAAGAGAGAGTTGAAGATATTGTTTTACTTAGCCATCATACGTAGTATAGAGTAAGTCTTGTAATCGTTTTGAAAATCGAAGAAAAAATTGACGGATTTACACGTTTCAGACACTGAAGATTCCGAAAAACATATTTTTAGAAAAAAAAATTGCCGTCAGTCTATCTGTGTGTGTGTGTAAACGCTCCCGAAGAAATTGAGATAGAGACTTGAAATTTGGTATGTAATTAGTATGTAAAAATGGGAAGAAGCTTATTGAATTTCAGTAACTTCGGCCCCACCAGTAGCTGAGAGGTTCTGCTCTCGAAGCTGGTAGACGGGAGGTGCTGGGTTCAATCCCAATCGCGCCCGTCGGCCTAATCGTTCGGAGTTTTCGTGGTTTTCTTCGAGCCGTGGATTTATCCATGCGTAAGTACGGGTTAGGTTCCCTTAGAAAGACCCCCACGAAGGACACTCCCCCCGGGCCTATATCCCAAGTGTAGATAATTGGCCATCAATAATCAACCCAACCAAAGCTGGTAGACGGGAGGTGCTGGGTTCAAACCCCTGTCGCTCTCGTCGACCTAACTGTTCGGAGTTTTCCGTGGTTTTCTTCGAACATTGCCGTAAATACGGGTTAGGATCCCTTAGAAAGACCCCCACGGAGGGCACTTCCCCTAGGGCCTATATTCCTCGTGTTGATAATTGGCCGTCATAAAGCAACCAACCGACCAGTAACTTCGATTATCCGGAACTATTTTTTGGACTCTCGAAATAATCGTTCTGATAAAAGGTATATAAAATTTTTTGAAATTGTTTATTTTAAGGAATGAATATAAAAAACAATAAAAAAACATAAATTTTGCATAAAGAATGAAGTCGGTCGGATAATTAGCTGCCGAGATAATTGTAATCATATTTGCCACACTCTTCGATTTTTCATGATACTGTATTTCATTCAAATTTCAATTCAAAGATATATTTTAATTGAAAATGAGAAGCTTAATCCGACTCAATAAACCGTTAGTTAATATGATTAACCTTTTTGGAGTTATAAGGATATTTTTTTACGCAATTCAGTAATAGAACATTTAAAGTTTATGACGTCATAAAGCCACAATTTTATTCGAATTACAATGCATTTTATAAGTAGTTTAAACATGTTTTATATTCATATTCTATATGAATTCATATTTTATATTATGAATACCCATCATGTGTAAGTATTACGGTGGCCCCCAACGACTAGTTTTGTATTGATAAAAATATTGTTTCATCTTGGGAAATCTGATAAAAAAGAAGTAAAATAGAATGTGCCTCGAGATCGAAAAGGAGAAACTTGAACTCGTTAAATTTAGTACACCATCAAACAATTTGATAAAAATAAAGAAGATGTAATAGGGCCTTTTTTTCGAAATAATGTATCTTAAAGTGATGGGTTAAAATTTAAAACTGACCATTAAAAAGAAAAGAAAAAGAACTTGCACTTTGTGTGTAAATAAAAGGAAACGATCATCATCAGCATATGATATGCAATATGTGAAACAACTATATTTCAAATCGATACAAACCAACTAATGTGAATTGTCTCGCATTTAAGTAAAATCGTAAAAAAAGATAAGATCACATACTAAATCTGCATAAAATAATCTTAAAAAAAAAAATAAGTGTCATCGGCCGATTAGTCGTAACGTCTACGAATTAAGAGTATAGTTGAATTTTACTTAGGGGGTCGTAAACTACATATACAAAATGCACAAAAAAAATACTTTAAAATTTTCAATACTTACACTAATTTTTTTATATCATGTATGTATTTTTCGATAACTTTTACCTTATAATGTCAAACGGGAAATTATTCGGTCAAGTAGTTTAAAAATTATGCGGGTTTAATGTTTGGAACTCCTTATGTTATAATTATTTTTTTTCATTGCAGAACTTATTGCAATGCAGTATTTTAAGACTGCCAAAAAACTACTCAGTGTTTTGGATTCGCACATTATTTTCAATATATATTGTTCTGAATTTAATTTCGTAAAATATATGATATATAATACATACATTTTTTAAGCAGAAATCAATTTCTAGAAGCTTCAAATAAGCGAATCCAAAGTTATAACTCATTCCGCAAAGTAGTTGATGAATTTTTCTTCACATGCTAATCCACATTGCAATCTGTTTCGCAATGATTAAAAATGAATACACAATTGGAATTTACATCCTTTAAACTTACATAATTCCTAAACTACATGACTGAATAACTTTCTGTTTCCTATCCTTGTTGAGAAAACCAAATATCATTTCGAAAAAAAAAATTAGTATAGCATAAATTAGTAGACGTTATTACTAATAGATTGGTTGTAGTCAGAATTTTTTACCATCATTTGGATAAGGTAAAGCCAGGAGAGATGCCGCGGTCGGAGAGTTTGCGCTCATAGAGATTCGGGGGGAAGGAATAGAGTGAGTGCGCAGCGACTCAAGGTAGTTGTACAACAGCAGTAGTGGAGTGTCTACTTGAAAGTGCACGTTGATTGTTTTGAGCGTCTAGGATAGGCATTGCTATTTTGTTTTGCTTTCTCAAAGTAAGTGCTTGAATTTTCATAGCTATTCGTCAGAATTTCTATACAATGTCACTAGTACAAAATATTTTAAACTTAAACGATTTCTCATAAGTTACTAATCTAGACTAACAATGTGAACATCAACGGTTCGCTTTCGTAGCGGCTATGTTTAAATAAAAGGCCGCGCAATCTCTCCTATCGAAATTGGAGAGTTTGCACATCTGCTACTTAGGAGAGATGGCGTATTGTTCCCATTAATTTCCATGCTAGGAGAGATTACGCAGCTTATTGGTAAATTTGCATAAAACAATGAAAAATGAAAACGGACTAATTTTAACTTAAACGTGTTTTCAAGTAACTTAATTTTATTTTGTAATCTTATCTGGACTTGCTTTTTCTGATTCTTTAATTTTTTCCCTTTAATTAAAAATTTTTAATCGTTTTTAAAATTATTTCCTTTTTCTGATTCTTTAACCATTAGGAAATATTCACTCCCAATACTATAATATTTGTTCACAAAAACCTTACAACAATGTCATTTAAGTGTAATTATAATTGTTATAAATTTAATTGTAGTTATTATTTGTAACAATCTCTCCTACCCATGTGCGCAATCACACCAACCCTGTAAGGACAGATTGCGCAAAATAACTTTCTTGGTTTTATTACAACTGTTCTATTAAATTGCTACATAACAACAAAATAGCAATGGAAATGCGTAAAACACAAATGAAGTAAAAAATATTCATGGATAGTTTAGCAAAAAATTAATATTTAGATTTTTTATTGTTATTTTTTTTTAATTGTGCGCAGACTGTCCTAGCTTTACCTTAAGCGTTTTTATGAGGTGTTCTTTCTCTTTTTTTTGTACATTGATGATAATAATTGTAAATTAATAAATAACGTTTTGTTTTCACTATCTTAAAAAAATCTTATTTTTTCTTATTTTCATCTCCGTCGGTTTAATATTGAATGATATTACTTTCTTTACAAAATAATCTTACTTAATTGTTATTTATCATCCTTAAATATATATATTTCAAGATATTTTTTTTTTTTACGTTTGTAATTATCATTAGTATTATATTTTTTCTATTGATTATACATGGTTGTTTTTATAACTTATTAAAAATTATTGACTAAAAGGTGCGTTTTTAGGTAGCTTTCAATACTAAAAAGTATAAAGCTACCTATTGCAGCCGTTCGGAGGAAAGCAGTTCCGGAAAATTTCGATATATTTTCACCGATCATGACCCCCCGACCCCAAAACCACCCTCCATTCAAATGTTGATTTATATATATATAGATATATCCATATAAAAATGTAAGTATATGATATAAAAATAGTCACTTTACTGAACCAATATGACAAATAATCGATGAACAACAGAATACTAACTTTAATTTCAACTAATACACTTTTAGCAAAAACTATATAACAACAATTTAGCTTACAAGAATCCGGCGAGGCCTAAAAATACCTTTTTCGGCTATATTCCTTTTATATCTCGCTTCATAATAAAAATTAGAGCACTGGCTCTTAGCCAAATCTCGCGATTCAAACCATTTACAACTCGCGCATCAAAGTCATGGATAATAATAGAGTGTCAGTTCAGTGCCAGTTCATTTGATGATCATTTACGTGAAGTGTTTCGACTGAAATCCTACAAATCGGTCATCCTGACGTGATGGCGTCTCGACATCAGCATCTTGATTTGTTATGTTTTTTTCATGCTTAACAGTTATTTTTTTGAGATTTTTATTTCTTTCTGAGTATTGCTCTCTGTGTTTAGGATCAGCATATCTAATACCTCTGTGATTCCTTTCCGGATATTGCTCTCTATTATGATAAGAATTTGAATACGCATCTCGTCCACTATAAGCTCCTTTAAATCCATGATGAGAATTATTCTTATGTGAAGGTTGTGAATATCTTTGTTCATTATAACTAGTATCGCACGATCGTCGGCCACCATAGTTATAATTATTTCGACCATGGTAGTAGCCTCTGTTGATGTATCTAGGGGGAAATTTTTGGATTGTACCTTGTTTTTGAATTAGGTGAAGTATTTTCTGCTATGTCTTGAGGTATCAAAGAATTTTCAGTTTCAAAGGTTTCAAAAATCTCAGATTTATTTTGGTAAGAATTCTCGGAACTCTGTTTCCCATATCCAAATTTATTGTAATTTCCATGGTTAAATGACTGTTTAAAATATCTCTGGCCATATCTATTATTACTTCCGTTATCAAATGGTCTATTAAATTTTCTGTTCTTTCCCTTATGATCAAAATTCCTATTGCGATCTTTCACATAGTCTTTTCTACCATGTGCAGGACTACTACTTTCATAATTTTCTTCTGGAGATGCATTCCATTCATCGGATAATCCTGTATCTTTTGTCCTATTCGGCTTACATGGTTTTATTAATTTCCTTATTTTCTTTCTGTTCACTAAATTCGTAATTTGAGTCAAATTCACCCCGTCATTTACGCAGTCGATTTTAACCATATCTTCACAACCTCGATTATCGTTGTTTATACTTGCTTCATTAATTTTTGTCATTACTTCGTTAATTTTAATGTATCCTATTCGAACTTTGTTGCCGCTTGTTATTCTAACACCATCTTCCGTTACTTTTAACGTCATGCCTTCTACTGCTTTTCTACCTATTATTAAATCGCAGTCCGTCTCTTGTACCACGTAAAATTTATCCTGGATTTCTGTTTCATCCACGTAGACTTTATGCCAGAAAAAACCTGTTGGCTTAATTTCTTCACCACCTATGCCTGATATGTATATATTGTCGCTGGTTAGTTTTGGCGCGTTTATTGCAGTATGATATCTTGAACCGGCGATTGAAATATCGCTTCCTGTATCAATTATTACGTTTGTTTTTATTCCGCTAATATCTAAGATTCTTCCTTCTTTACCATTTAACATGCCCATATTAACTATTTTTCTTTGCGCGTTTTGGGTCTCATTTTGGTATTTTGTTTCTCGCCAATTTTGATTACGTTGTGGGTAAAAATTTGAATATTCTTGTTCTGTATTATTCGCCATGGCACATTTCGCACTCACGTGACCAGGGTTGCCACACGCAAAACAGATTATATGCGACTCTTTGCTTCCAGAATTCATACTGTGTCTATTGTCAATTTGGCGTCTTTTCGAATTGGCGTAGTCAGCCACTCTCGATCTTCTGTCATCAAAATCGCTGCTTGTATCCTTAACTGACTGTTTATTGTAAACCCTTTGTGCTGTTTCGTAATTATCTAATTTATTAACTAAGTCATCAATTTTCTTTATTACTAATAATTCCTCTATGAAATGTGTTTTTGTTTCCGTAGGTAAATTATGCCTGATTTGATTAACAACAATTAATTCTGCTAAATCTTCAAAGCTATTTACTTGAAGGCTTTCAATCCATTGTTGAAAATACACCTTTATCTTATAAGCGAAATCTCGCCAATTGGCTGATGGCTCCTTTTTAGATGAGAAAAATTTCAGCCTAAACTCCTCTGGTGATAGCTTGTAGCGTTTTAGTAGAATATTTTTTATATAATCATAATCGTGAATTTCAGGTTCGTTTTCCCTTGTTATTATATTGATCACATCTAACGGCATTAGATTAATTAAATAATTTACCCATTCTTTTTTATCAATGCCCGTTTGCGCCATTTGCCTTTCGTACATAGCTAAGTATAAACTGATATCATTCGAGCTATCATATTTAGCTAATAATCTAAGCAATTCAAATTGCTTACCTGGATTTGTCTTTGGGTCTTTATTAATATGTTCTCTTGAATTTTCTTGTATCTGTAATTTCTTAATTTCAAAATTCTGCTCCGATTCTATTTTCCATTTTCTCTCTTCCATTTCCATTTTCAATTTCAATCTATTTTCTTCAATCTCTGCTTGTAATTTCTTCTCTTCTCTTTCTCTTTCTGCTTTTAATTTCTTCTCTTCTCTTTCTCTTTCTGCTTTTAATTTCTTCTCTCCTCTTTCTCTTTCTGCTTGTAATTTCTTCTCTTCCAGTTCTGCTTGTAATTTCTTCTCTTCTCTTTCTTTTTCTGCTTGTAATTTCTTCTCTTCCAGTTCTGCTTCTAATTTCTTCTCTTTCTCTTCTCTTTCTTCTTTCTCTTTTCTACTTGCTATCACTACTTCCAATCGATCTCTTATAATATCTTCTTCGTAACTCTCCCAACTCTTGATCAGCTTTATTAGGACAGGTATTGTCGGTTTTTCTAGTGCTTCAATTCCGCATTCCTCGCAGAGGTTTATTAGATCAATTCTCTTAGCTTTATTTAGAGTTCCCATCTTTCAAAAATTGTACTTGAAGTGATACGATTACGGTTTCACCTTGCTAATTCTTAACCCAACTTTTGATGCTGGCGTTTTACAATACTTTACGTTTGGTTCCCATTTCACTACTAGTGGCTGTTACTTTTAATAATCCCGGCATCCGAGCCCCCAAAAATGTAAGCATATGATATATAAATAGTCACTTTACTGAACCAGTATGACAAATAATCGATGAACAACAGAATACTAACTTTAATTTCAACTAATACAATTTTAGCAAAAACTATATAACAACAATTTAGCTTACAAGATTCCGGCGAGGCCTAATAATACCTTTTTCGGCTATATTCCTTTTATATCTCGCTTCATAATAAAAATTAGAACACTGGCTCTTAGCCAAATCTCGCGATTGAAACTATTTACAACTCGCGCATCAAAGTCATGGATAACAATAGAGTGCCAGTTCAGTGCCAGTTCATTTGATGATCATTTACGTGAAGTGTTTCAACTGAAATTCTACAAATATATATATATATATATATCTGACTTATGTCATACGATAACGCTCGTATTTATAAATCGATTTTGATGAAACTAATTGTGTGTATTAAGCTCACCAATGTCTCGACCGAGTTCGTTGGCCAGCTTGGTCCGCCATTTTGTGTCAAGATGGCGGTCATTTAAAAATTTAAAACTAAAATAAATATACAAAAAAATTAAAAATTCAAATTTATTTTTTAATTACGTGTTAGGCCTTGATACAAGGATTCCAGAGCATTTTTTGGTTTACCTCTATCTTAAAAAATGGCTGAGATAGAGCAGTTTGAAGTTCTAGGGTGGCTGACATTTTGAAACAAAACAGCACATTAACGCGATTACTCGCAAATTATTTTCTTTCATTGTTGTAATAATTTTCCCAATCATACGAATAAAACTATATATTCATATCCGTTAGCGCCAAATTATCGCCAAAATTGGCGACATTTAGCGAAATATTGCCAAATTTGGCGACCAAAATAAGTCTTCATAAATGAAGCCAATTTGGCTATTGCTCAATAATTTGGCGAATTTCTTATTCAAATTCAGTATTAACGAATCTTTTGTAAACGTTTCTTTGCATTTTAACTTGCTGTTTTCGTGTAACATTAGCTAAAATTTTAAAACGAAGATATGGGAAAGCTACCTTTTCCTCCCGGTACAGGTCGGAAGGACTTTTTATATCTGCAATAAACAGAAAAAATGCATTCTCATAAATATTGTCTATTTTCTAATACAAAATTATAAAGTGTATTAGTATATATATAAATAAAAAAAAACTATTTTTGGTTGCTTTCAGACGTTTTAATTTTATAAAATTTAGGAAATTTATTTTAGTAATATTGATGTGAAACTGCTCAAATGATAAATACAAAAAGACGGAAACGAGAAACACGGGAAACGCGAAAGGAAAGATAGGAGAGATAAAAATGAAGAAATGTTAAAATAAATGTATACAGGAGAACTGGGTATGTGTTATACCTTTTAAAACATTGAACTGTATCATGTGTGTTTTTTAAGAAAAAAAATATAACTATGCTTTTAATAATAACTGTTTATTTATATAATTTATTGTCAATACAAACAAATTTATTTAAAAGAAATATAGTATTACCGATAATAGTACTGTAAAATGACACATTTGTACTACTACTACTCTCCAAAAATACAAGCTAATCCCTGAAGATTGTTAAAACAAAAATAAGATTTAAATATAATACGAGAATTGTACAAACAGAATGTTCTGTTTTTTAGACCATCTAAAAACAAGAAAGAAAAATCATGCGTAAAGCATAGATTATGTAACACTTTCCAACGCTTCCAAAATAATTTTACAAATCATTACCGTTTAATAAGCTGAAAGATAACATCAACAATTTGGAAAACGCATAACATATTTAAAAACGTAATTTCAGGAATTTCCAACATATACAATATTCGGAAAATTATCCGAATACTTTTATTCAGTCCTGTATATCATCTATAGATTTGTATATATACTACATAGGATGCTAAATTTGAGTATAGTTAGGAAACGCGTAGCACAGTTTAAAATTCACCTTCTGGAGTTTCTGTCAATAAACGGAAATGTGTTCGCGAACTTTTGTGCTGCCCTGTATATGAAATACAGAATTTATACACACCAAGTAATAGACAAAAAGTGAGCTAAATTTAAAATCACGTTCACAACTTAAAACGCACTTCCAGGAATTATTTTTAACAGACAGTAGAGAATTCTTTTGTGTGTCCCTGTAAATGAACAATGACTGCTATACACACAATATAATGTAGTAAGCCTCTTGTAATGCACCTCTTGCTATGCACACCCTATTCCATATTAAGCTTCTTGTGATGCACCTTAGTGATATATATCAATTACAATGTGTTTGAAATTGTGTAACATAATTAAAATAAACCGCAAATGATTTTCTCCCATATACCGTAATGTAACGGAATTCTTTTGACTGTCCCTGTAAAGTAACTATAAGTGCTATGCACACCCTATTCCATATTAAGCTTCTTGTGATGCACCTTAGTGATATATATCAATTACAATGTGTTTGAAATTGTGTAACATCATTAAAATAAACCGCAAATGATTTTCTCCGATATACCGTAATGTAACGGAATTCTTTTGACTGTCCCTGTAAAGTAACTATAAGTGCTATGCACACCCTATTCCATATTAAGCTTCTTGTGATGCACCTTAGTGATATATATAAATTACAATGTGTTTGAAATTGTGTAACATTATTAAAATAAACCGCAAATGATTTTCTCCCTTAGACCGTAATGTAACGGAAATCTTTTGAGTGTTCCTGTAAAAAAACTACAAGTGCTACACACGTCAGCTGAAATAGGGAACATGCTATAGATAACGACAATAACATATAAAAAATGCAGGGCAATCCGAGCATATTTACGGGAGTTAGAGCATGGACAGACGGACAGACGGCAGACGGCAGACGGCCAGACGGCCAGACACACCGAAGTCATAAACACTTTTCAATTAGGTTGGAAAGTGTTAAAAAGATAAATACAACTTTGAGTGTGAAAAATTAACGTTTGTTAATAGCCGTCTGTTGAGAATTCTATGAACAATTTATATTAACTACTGGGTTGGAAGATACAAGCAATCAATAAAATCACATTTTAAAGCACATTGTATAAGTAATATTGATTTTGGTTATGTTGCAGATATGCAACACGGTGATTCAAAGGGCTAAAAAAATATATCTTTCGTAGCCTATACCATAACTTTTGTATGTTATTCTGTAAATTATTTAATTATTTAATTAAAATTGACTGCCAAACATATTTACAGTTTTTAAAATATCGCTCTAATGATTGTTTATAACGATTTTTTAAACAAAGTGCTAGCTATAATTTAAAATGAAATAAAACACAAGGTATTTCCCGCACACAAAAACGTTTGCATACACTGCAACATCTTAAATTTTAATTAAAATATCAGCAATAACATTAATTGAAAAAAAGCACATACGCACATTTTTGTATGATTGCTTAAATATATAATGTTACACTTTTGGTATATCACCTTTTAAAATGTTAAACATTATACACTTTTTATAGACGAGTAAAAACTTCTATCATTGAGATAATAGAGGACACGACGCATATACCAGCTAAGGTACAAATACCGGCTAATAGGTGTTCAGAGATCGCAGCGCAGGACTGCCTTGTGGCGATAGGCGGAGTCTGTACATTTAATTGAGAGAAGAAAAGCATGAACAGTATGTTGCTAAATTTTGTCTCATTTACAAAATTTAAGAGCAAACGTGTTGACACGACGAAATCTGGGATATCAAAAGATTTTCAGGTATGCGTTTCTCTTTTTTTTTTTTTTTTTTTAAATATATACTGATTGGATTGATATTGTCCTGAATTATCGATTAAAATATTTTCTAGACATATTTCGCGCCTAAATGTCGCAAGTATTTTATGGGTATTTTGCTATATGATTGTGTAATACTAGTTTTAACTTTAACATGGCAGTGGTCCAAATACCGGCCACCTATAGTAGTCTAAATACCGGTTACTCGGTATTTGAACGGCTCTGTTTTTTGGTGTAAGCGAAGGGTGGGGGAAATAAATTAATTTATTAAATCACGTATGCAGTATTCTTTTATTGCGTCATTTGCGACATTGGTTACCGGATCACTTGACAGAAAACCGTTGTTGGACGTAGCAAAATCGTCCGCAATTAATGGGAAGAGAAAGAAGAAAAATGATTCAGAAAACACTAAGTAAATACAGGCGAAAGGGGCAGAAATTGGATTTTAAAAAGGTAAAAAATGACTGTATCCTACTGAGAAAGATGATGCAATCTGTGTGTTCTGCGAGAGTGCTTTCTCTGTAGACAACAAGGGGGTCAAGACAGACTCTGTGTTCGATGTTTAGAATACGATGTGTCGGCCCATAGCGACTACAACCGTCGTAGACTGTGATTACTAGCATTTTGAGTTCTGTAGGTAAAGTTATCTGCATTTTAAACAGAAAGCACTTTTCTTGTTTAAAACTTTTAAAATCAAAACTAGTAATAGAATGGAAAGAATGCTGGTAGGATGCTGGTCGTTAAGATATGTATGCATTTGTCAAAAATGCATGTTTTTTAAAAATTCTATGTTTTTTTTTGTACATAATAAATGTTATTAATTAATAAAAATTTTTAGAACAATGGTTTTTCTCACTTCATTAGGTAAATTAGCCTTTTTGTGCCATTCTTTTAGAAAAAAAAACGGAGGTAGCTGCTATTTTGACCCTATTTTCTAAACTAAAAATTTGCAGATTTTCGGAATTTTTATTTTACAAACAGAAAAAAGCTTTTTTTAAAACTGCCTTTTTTTCTAAACGGATGTGAAACATAACAAGGTACCATTACTTTTACCATGACTTTTTCCTCCACTAATTTTTGAAATTGCAGGATTCAGATTAAAAATAAAAGTGGTAGCTGGTATTTTAACCTTCTCCTTTATAATAATAGCTCTAAATACATAAAATGCATGCTATTTAAAGGAATATTTTTTATTTAACCTTTTATTTTAGTCTACATAAAAATCATTATTGCTTGCCGGGGGACAGGTGATTACCGTTTGCAAATTAAATTAAATTTCCATTCATGTTAACAAGTAACAAAGTCCACTCGGGCAAAAACAACACGAACCACCATGTTATTTTATCGTAAACAGACTCAGGGAAAAAGAAAATAGCCATTCCATTTAGAATTCTGTCTTCTTTAAATATATATTTAAAAGTAAACGTAAACAGACGTTTTTAAGAAACTTTGAAAGTTTCGATACGAACTCCGACATTTTTCAGCAAAATTTGATTCTTTTGAAATTTTACCTTCGTATACCAAACGGCAATTATTCATTCTGCGAAGAAGTTTAGGAGATATGTTGATGTAAAACTCCTAATGTTAAATAATTTTTGATAGCTATGAATGAAAGTGTAATACGGGTAGTTTTTTGCGAATAATTCAAAAACTACAGTGAGCTGAAATTTTGAATTATCATGTTGGAAGATTTTAATCGATTTCTGTTAATCATTTTGTACTTTATAATGCATATGTTTTCGGAGATTAATTTAAATATGTAGAAATTCAGAAATTAAGAATGAATTCTAGAAAGAATTTTGATTCCACCAATTATATTTCGAATTACGATTAAATATATCCCAAATTCAGGTTGTCTGGTTTCTGGCACATTACTGAATTACATTTTGTTTTTAATTGCATGAGATTGGCCGGTTCTCTTATTGATAAATATATAACATCGAAAATTGTTTTCTGTTGTTAGAAAATACAGGAGAGGTTTCTGAGAACGTTGATAAAGTTAGCGTTTTGAACCAAATTTTCAGACGCAACAAACAGATAAAGGTTGTTATGAGACAACAACTCAAGAGGTAATTCGTTTATTGAAAAATAATCGATTTCAAACTGCTTCAAAAGTAATGGCTGACTGTGTCATGCTTTTACGTTAAAAAATCGGCCCTTAACTGTGTCGAAAGCTTTGCAGAAAATATTTTTTTGAGAGCAGCTATAAAAACCTATCAGCATTGCAGATTTCTTCTTTAGTGAAAATGATTTTAACATTAGGAGTTTAATACTTTACATCTGTTTAATTCCCGTACTTCTTTACAGACTGACTTCCCGTTTAGTATTCCAAAGTAAACATTCTGATGATTCCAAATATGATATAAAAATTGAGTATTTATATTAAAAAAGATACAATTTTTGTTACAATTCCAATATGAATATGGGACATAAACTTTTATCACTTTCCAACAAAGTTTACGAATTCGGTTTGTCTGTCTGTCTGTCTTTTCATGCTCTAAGTCCTGTACAAATACTCAGATTGTCGTGCAACTTATATATGTTATTAAGGTTTACTATGGCATCTTTTGTATTGAAAATGAAGTGTGTAACATTTATAGTTACCGTAATTTCCGGCGTATAATCCGCAGCTCAAAGAGTCGTTTTTCGACCCAGAAATTTTATTCAATAATTGTAGTTAAATATTTACAGCGATCTTTTAAGTTACATTTTATAAAATAATATTTCTGGGTCGAAAAACGACTCTTTGAGCTGCGGATTATACGCCGGAAATTACGGTATTTAAAGGAACACTCAAAAGGAGTATGTTACATTAGGGTTGGTTTGCAATTTATTTTAAACATGTTACAGTATTTAAAACATATTGAAATTTATATGTATCAATGAGGTGCTCTACAAAAGGCTTATTGTAGAACAGGATGTGCACAGCATTGATCGCTCACTTACAGGAACGCACAAAAGAATTTTTTTACAATACTGTACATGAACAATACTTGCTGGAACTGCGTTTTTAGATGTAGTGTGTTTTTAAATTTGACATATTTTTTACGTATTTCTTTATGTGTATAAATTGTGCTTAATCTGTGCAAAAATCTGTATAAATTGTGCAGACCATATACATGGCGGAACAAAAGATCTCCAGAGCATTTCCGTTTATTGACGGAAATTACTGAGGGGGAATTTCCAATCCTGCTATGCGTTTCCTAACTGAACTAGAGTGTAGTATGCTATTTAGTGTACATACATATATATATATTATATATAGCAAAATATTTTCTTTGTTTTTCCGACTGTATATAGTAATTGCTGGAATGGGTTTTGAAATGTGGTAAGTATTTTCCACACTTAGACATCATATTACTTAGACATGATATTTCAACTTCTAAACGGTCAAGTAATGTGTTATTAGAGTACACATTAGAGTAATGTGAGTGTGTTTGAAATTGATTTATAATCTATGCTTGAAGCATGATTTATCGTTCTTGTTATAACATACATTTAAAGAAGAGTTAATAACCAATCGAATGATTTTTTCGTTTTTTCTCTGCATCCATTTGGTGATAAAGTAGTACGGGGATTTTTTTTCTTCGACTGTATATTAGGGGAGATGCAGCATATTTATTCATTATGTACTACAAAAAAATTAGTTTTAAATAAATATTTAATTATGGAGAATTTTTTGTTCACTCCATATTCGTCAAAGGATTTAAACTAAAACTATTAGTAATATTCTTTAAATTTCAATGTGTTAAATTCTATTACAATAAAATTTAAAATCTGATAAGAATTGAAAAATAATTATTTACTAATTAATTTTAACTTTTGAACCTTTTATGCATTTCATAATAGAGAGAGTTTTATCTGATCGTAAAAATTAAATTTCATCTTTTGATTGCATCATAATGTAAAAACAATACGGTAACAAATAGTTTAAATTAAAAATTAAACATAACTTAATCACTACTGTCATTGAATTATTATTTTATTTTAAACTAGCAAAACCCGTGGCATTGCTCGCGTAATTCTTGAAAAGTGCCAAGTGTTATTCGTTCGCCTATTTTCATCAGAGGAAATTTTACTGCCACAGATAATTCAGAAATTACTAATTAGGCCACAATAATGTCGAAAAACATCGAAATTTTTGAACGTTTTATGCTTCCCCCCTACCTCTGTGGAAGTGTCACCGATATAAAATATAGCCTATGTTACAGCAGGGACTGTTACCATCAATTTGCTACCATCACTTTTGAAAATGGTTCTGTAGTTCCAGATATTCCATAGAAATTGTAACTTAGAATGTTTTTAGAACGCCTTTTGCTCATCTCAACCTTTTAAATTTGAATTTTTTTTAGAATTTGCTCTTAGAGTGCATTTACATCTTATTAGTAACTATCACGCCAAATTTCATGTTTCTAACATCTTCAATATAAAAAAAAAATCGAAATTTTAGAACGTTTTTCGCTTCTGCACTTCCTTGGAGGTAGTGTGATCGACATAAAATATAACCTATGATGGAGCAGGGTTTGTCACCATCAATTTGCCACCATCACTTTTGAAAACAGTTCTGTAGTTCCAGAGAATCTATAGAAATTGTAATTTAGAATGTTTTTAGAACGCATTTCGTTCATTTTACACTTTTAAATTCCGAATTTCTTTATAATTTGTTCTTAGAGAGCATTTACATCTTATAAATAACTACCATGCCAAATTTCAAGTTTCTAGCTCCTTCAGTATAAAAAAATCGAAATATTAGAACTTTTTCGCTCTTGCACCCCCCTTGTGTTAGTAGCACCGACATAAAATATAGTCTATGTTACAGCAGAGACTGTCACCATAAATTTGCCACCATCACTTTTGAAAATGGTTCTGTAGTTCCAGAGATTCCATAGAAATTGTAATTTAGAATGTTTTTAGAACGCTTTTCGTTCATCTCACCCTTTTAAATTTCGAATTTTTTTAGAATTTTTTCTTAGAGAGCATTTACATCGTATAAGTAACTACCATGCCAAATTTTATGTTTCTAGCTCCGTCAGTATAAAAAAAAATTCGAAATTTTAGAAGGTTTTTCACTCCTGCAACCCCTTGGGGGTAGTGACACCCACAAAAAATATATCCTATGTTGGAGCAGGGTTTGTCACCATCAATTTGCCACCATCACTTTTGAAAACAGTTCTGTAGTTCCAGAGAATCTATAGAAATTGTAATTTAGAATGTTTTTAGAACGCATTTCGTTCATTTTACACTTTTAAATTCCGAATTTCTTTATAATTTGTTCTTAGAGAGCATTTACATCTTATAAATAACTACCATGCCAAATTTCAAGTTTCTAGCTCCTTCAGTATAAAAAAAATCGAAATGTTAGAACTTTTTCGCTCTTGCACCCCCCTTGTGTTAGTAGCACCGACATAAAATATAGTCTATGTTACAGCAGAGACTGTCACCATAAATTTGCCACCATCACTTTTGAAAATGTTTCTGTAGTTCCAGAGATTCCATAGAAATTGTAATTTAGAATGTTTTTAGAACGCTTTTCGCTCATCTCACCCTTTTAAATTTCGATTTTTTTTTAGAATTTGTTCTTAGAGAGCATTTACATCTTATAAGTAACTACCATGCCAAATGTCATGTTTCTAGCTCCTTCAGTATAAAAATAAAGCAAAATTTTTGAACGTTTTTCGCTCCTACACCCTCGTGGGGGTAGTGGAACCGACATAAAACATAGCCTATGGTGGAACAGGGATTGTCACCATCAATTTGCCACCATCACTTTTGAAATCACTTCGGTAGTTCCAGAGATTACCCCCTGTAAGCAAACTGACAAACAAAAAAAAACAAAAAGGCAATCGTTACTTCTTTATAATATGAGTATAGATAGATTCATACAAATATTAACGCTTAAATTTCAGAGTCATTATTAATATACTTAATGCTTATTATATTATTTCAACTAGTTATGTTCAATTTAAATCTTTATTGTAATCCTTTGTTTTAATATTGTTATTACATTATGATGTAATAGAAAGATAACATTAAATTTTCAAGTAGAATTATTTCTATTAATAAGGTGCATAAAAGCTTCAACTATTTCATATTTTTTAATAAAATCATTCTTTTACTCTTTTTTAATCATATTTTATCGTTTATGTTAGGAGAATTTATCAGTTTTAAATTATCTGGAGGCACGGCAGTGCCTCCGCCAAGTCGAGAAAGCACGGCCGTAAGCATACTTTTCTGGAAGCAACTCAGGGCACTTTTGACCCCCCCATATCTCCGCGCTGGAGTATCCCAAAAATTCAAAACTTCGTTTTTCTAGAGTATTTGGCACACAGGACCAAAATTTAAAATTACAACTTTCTATCTTTTATAGTTCAGACGATATATGAACTCAAACATTCGATTTTTTGTCACTCACTCACTCACTCGTTCCGCGTCATCAAAAAGATTAGGTACATCCCGTATCCCTAGAAACTTGACATTTGGAAAAAAGGTAGTGTTTAGGATACAAAGAGAGGAAAAATTATAAAATCCAGAAAATTCGAAAAAAAACATTCAAAAATTCAACAAATTCCATCGAAATTGAGAATTGAAAATAAGACGATCTTGTAGTCTTAGAAAATTAAGATTTGGTGTGAAGGTAGTGTTTAGCATCCAGAAAAAGAAAACATCAAAAACACCAAAAAAATCGAAACCAAAATTGAAAAAATCGAAAAATCGACAAAAATCGAAAATTTTCAAATAATCCGATTTTGCTGCGCTAGAAACTTGGAATTCGGAATAAAGGTAGTACTTAGGATGCAAAATAAGGAAAAATTAAAAAATCCGGAAAATTCGAAAAAAAAAATTCAAAAATTTGAAAAATTCGAAAAAAATTGAAAAAATTAAAATAATTTGATCTTTTAGCCTTAGAAACTTAAAATTCGCGGTAAAGATAGTGTTTAGGAATCAGAAAATGTTAAAATAAAAAACGCAATAAAATTCGAAAATAAAATCAAAAAATCGAAAAATAAGGAAAATTTCAAAATAATTCGATTTTACAACCCTAGAAACTTGAAATTTGGAATAAAGGTAATATTTAAGATACTAAATAAGGAAAATTAAAAAAAAATATGGATAATTAAAAAATTACCCATAAATTAGTGCAGACGGTATATGAACTCAAAGTTTCGATTTTTTGTCCCTCACACACTCACTCACTCTCACGTGATAAAAAAGATTGGGTAGATCCCGTAGCCATAGAAACTTAAAATTTGGAGTAAAGCTAGCGTTTCGGATACAAAGAAAGGAAAAATTATAGAATCCGGAAAATTAAAAAAAAAAAAAAAAAAAAAAAAAAAAAAAAAAAAAAAACATTCGAAAATTCAACAAATTCGAACAAAATTGAAAATGGAAAATAACACGATCTTGTAGTCTTAAAAACTTAAAATTTGGTGTGAAGGTAGTGTTTAGAATTCAGAAAAAGAAAACATCAAAAACACACAAAGAAAATCGAAAATAAAATCGAAAAATCGGAAAAAACGAAAAAAAAAAACGAAAATTTTCAAATAATCCGATTTTGTTGCGCTAGAAACTTGGAATTCGGAATAAAGGTAGTATTTAGGATGCAAAATAAGGAAAAATTAAAAAATACGGAAAATTCGAAAAAAAAAATTCAAAAATTCGAAAAAAAATGAAAAAATTAAAATAACTTGATCTTTTAGCCTTAGAAACCTAAAGTTCACGGTAAAGATAGTGTTTAGGATTAAGAATAAGTTAAAATAAAAACGCAATAAAATTCGAAAATAAAATAAAGAAATCGAAAAATAAAGAAAATTTGAAAATAATTCGATTTCATAGCACTAGAAACTTGTAATTTGGAATAAAAGTAATATTTAAGATACTAAATAAGGGAACATTAAAAAATATGGATAATTCGAACAAAAAAATCGAAATTTTCAAAAATTAAAAATTAAAAAAAAAAAGAAAGAAAGAAAAAGAAAAAAATAGTGAGAAATTAAAAATAATATGATCTCATAGTCTTAGAAACTGAAAATTTGGTGTAAAGGTAGCGTTTAGGATTCAGAAAAAGAAAAAAAAGAAAAACACAACAAACATCGAAAATAAAATCAAAAAATCGAAAAAAAAACGAAAATTTGAAAATAATTCAATTTTGTGGAGCTAGAAACTTAAAATTTGGAATAAAGACAGTATTTAGGATACAAAAAAAGGAAAAAAAAATCTGTAAAATTCGAAAAAACTTATTGTTTAGGATACAGAAAAAGAAAAAATTAAAACACAATAAATTCGAAAATAGAACAAAAAAAACTCGAAAAAGATCGGAAATTTCAAAATAATTCGATTTTGTAGCGCTAGAAACTTGAAATTTGTAGTAAAGGATACAAAATAAGAAAAAACTAAAAAATCCAGAAAATTATAAAAAAATCGAAAAAGTCAAAAATTGAAAATAATTTTATCTTGTATTCTTAGAAACTTAAAACTTGGTGTAAAGGTAGTATTTACTATTCAATAAAAGGAACAATTAAAAAATTCGTTACATTCGAAAATAAAATCGAAATATCTTTAAAAAATCGAAAATTCGAAAACAATTTGATTTTGTACTGCTACAAACATTAGTTTTAAGATAATTGTCTTATTAGCTAGTACAACGCCCCTAATTGTTTTATGTTATTTCCCCCAGATTATGGTTTTCTTTTCTTTCGTTTACGAATTTCGTTATAGGAAAGTTCCACTATAGACAGGCTACGTTATAGGCGATTTCTTTATAGACAGATTTGTTTTCTTTCACAGGTTCTCTATTTACTTCGCATATGAAATATGGATTGTTAAATGATGTTAGCCCCACAAAAATTTTCACAGCTCCCCCTACCCTCCCGACATTACTGGCTGGTTATGGTTTGACAGTTCTTTCTAAATAAAATCATGGTGACTCTAACATTCACTTGATTTACCTCTAAATTGAACCTAAATGATCCTAAGAAAACGGATAAAAAAATACTATATTGGGATGACAATCAGGTAATTTAGAAGTAAAATCGAAAAATCAATAAATTTATAAAAAGTCAAAAATTTGAAAATAATCTGATTTTGTAGTCCTAGAAGCTTGGCATTTGGTAGGGTTTAGTATACAAAGTAAGAAAAAATTAAAAAATCCGTAAATGTACAAAAAAAAGCCAAAAAAAAAAAAAAAAAGAAAGAAAGAAAAAAAAACATCGAAAAAATGAGTATAGTTTGATTTATTAAAAATTTCCGGAAATTTTAATTTTGGCTTTCTTTTTATACTAAAAAGTTCTTTTATGCTAAATATCAAGTATCTAGGACTGCGAGTAATATCTCAGATGGATAGCACCTATCCTGGAAGCAATTGAGAGTACTTTTGACACTCTCCCTCCCATAACTTAGTGCTGGCCTAGGAACCTGAAATCTTTTTATCTACAGTACTTTGCAAACGAAACTAAAGCTTCAAATTTTTTATACCTGTAAATAATAGGGACAGAGTGTGGGCTTAGTGAAAATCAGTGGATGATCTCCAAAAAGAACCCAAAATCAAGAAAAGGAGGATTACTTACAAAAAGAAGTGAAATCTCATCAAAAACGTCACCTGTAAAAAATGCAGCCAAGTCTCGTGACTCTCTTTTCGTAAAAAGTTCTGAGATCGTGTAAAGCCAAGTTTAGCTATCTTATTAACTCTGAAATTTTCATTCACAAATCACTCCTAGTCTCTACATCTTTAGTTAAATATTATTTTGTGACTTGGCAATTACGTAGCACGAGAATGTGATGTATATAATTAGTCTTAATCAAATAATACCATGCCATCCCATAACATATTAAGGTGTAATAACTTCTCTGTGCGTATATAATTAGCCTTAATCATATTATCTCATCCCTTCCCACATAACATAGTAAGGTGTAATAACTTCCCTGTGCTGCGTAATCGCCAAGTCACAAAATAATATTTAACTAAAGATGTAGAGACTAGGAGTGATTTGTGAAGGAAAATTTCAGAGTTAATAAGATAGCTAAACTTGGCTTTACACGATCTCAGAACTTTTTACGGAAAAAGAGTCACGAGACTTGGCTGCATTTTTTACAGGTGACGTTTTTGATGAGATTGTACTTTGTTGATTTTAGTGGCAAACAAGCAACGAATAACGGGGGATAAAACGACATCCTATATACATTCACAGAAACTTTATAAACACTGTATAGTTATTAAAAATGTAAAAATAAAATATAGCTTACACTAAGATTCTGAAATACCTTATTTTCAGAAATTTGCATAAGATTCATTTTAATGTACCTCTTGAAGACAATTGAAATCATATATCTTTGTTTAGTTAAAATAAACTTTTAAAAATCAATTCCCGTAAGTTGCCTTGTACATAGTCTGTATATAAGTTTAAAGTGATATGAAAACCATTTACTCCATCTTTAATCCTAAATAAAGCTTTAAATAAGCACTTCAAAATACAATGTGTTACATCAGTTATCATATGCGATAGAGTTAGAAGGTTTCCTGCCAGATTAATCATAAATGTTCTGAAACAACTGTAGGATTAAAGTATACGAAGCAATAAAAGCGACAAAATCAATAACGTCCGTCGAGGTAATGAGACTTGGATTATCACTTTATGTATAATCTTGTTTACACTAAGATTTGCGTTTTTAACATTTGCATGCCGAAAAGTTATTAATATTTATGATGATTTTTGAAATTCACATTTATGAAATATGAATTATGGTGTACGTTGCATGAGACGATTTGGGCATTTATTGAACTGTATGGTTGCATTTAAATGGTCATATAAAATATAGAACAAAAAATGTAATTAAAATTTATTGCAATTTTTGCGTTTTTTTTTCATTTAGTAATTAAACAATTAGTAAATAATAATGGATATTTTCTAATTTATTGATTTGAACAATAAAAAATAAATTAATAAATAGACTATTCATTCTTGAAACTTAAAAATGGTTACTGTATATAAGCTGTACTGAATATCTAAATGGACATTTAAATAATAAAATAAATAAAATAATTCCAAATGATAGGCTACGATGAAAATTAAGAAATCACAATTTTGTTGATTTTTGTTGTTTTTTGTTAAGTGGAAATTATGACAGATATCTTAAAGAAATATTGCAAAAAACGTGAAACTTAAATAAATGAAATACGGTAAAACTAACCTAACAAAACTAAATTTTATAACTCGAACAAGATAAATTTACGTAGTGTAGTAAAATAATAATGGTGCACACGTGACCATGTTATAAAGCGCATAAAAATTGCCGCATTTCCGTTTATATTGATCTATCTAAGACCTTTATCTACAAAGAAAATCCAATAAGAGTAAAATGAAATGGTCAAGAAGCCGGACATGTGCCAGAGATTAGAGAATTCAAGTTCGTAGTGATAACGTTTTTTATAAGATTTGGGCGATCGTCATATACCTACGCAGTAATATATCTTTGCAACTATATTTTCATAAAGAAATTTTGTTAAAAAGCGTTATACAGTGTTGCCAATTTAGAAAATTGTTTGATTTAAAAATACCGACTTCACTCCACACATTCCAAACAGTAATTTTTGCTTTATTTAACATTCCGTTATAAAAAAAAGCAAAAATTACTAGTCGGAATTTTTGAATAAAACAATGCACTAATTTGACCTCACAGATCTTAGATGCGCTTTAATTTAAATGCATGCATAATATTTGTTGTAGTTGACAAAAGAGTTATATGTAGTATAATCACGGCCAAAAATATTGCAGTCCTTTCTAAGTTACTCTAAAATTTCTATATCAATGTGATCTGCAGCACAGCACAAGCTTTTTATATTTTCCAATTAAAAATAAAAATAAAATTACTATTTTATTTAATCTTTATGAGAAAATAGGTTGGTCTTAATAGTACATGTATTTATATAACGATTTATATAAAAAAAAAAATCCGATAGACTGATAGCAACAAATATGTGGTAAATAATATTTTATCCCAGTATTCTGGGTAAAGTAAACTGTTCAAATATCCATCTCTAGACTCAAAATGCATTTTTGGAATAAAGAGAGTAAAAGATATATTGAGTTGTCCGGAGCATTTTGGAAGTTATTTTGGAGATGTCTTTTATAAATCAGAAAATAAAACTGTGACTTTGAATACACTTTTCAAATAATGGCTTGTCTTTTCTTTCCCAACTTGTAATCACATTTTAGGCTGTTTCAAAATTTATTCTCTGTAGAATTAAACATAACTGAAAGTAAAAATTATCGAAAAGATAATTAAAAGCATCCGCAAATTATTTTTAACTGTAATGAGTTTAGAGGCAGGTTAGCAAATTAAAGTGTAATAATACAATATCTTATGAATATGCTGTAAGTGTTTAAACATCTCAACCTGCTTCATCTAGTTTTCAAGGGGTTACACATAGTCGTGCGATAGAAAACTGTTGTTTTTCAAAATAATTTTTCATTACGAAATTACTTTTTGAACTTTGTTTATATTTTATAACATCATACTTAAAGATACATTTGATATCTTAACAAAATAGATATATGTATTTTTTTATATCTTTGGTGTCTTGTGGGGACCATCGTACCTTACTAACGGAAATTTAAGGGGAAAAAATCTGAAAAAAAACACTTTCGTTTAATTCTCATTTAATTATACCAGAAAAAAGCTGAAAAAATGTAATCGATTCAGTAGTGTTAGAGAAATCACGGTCACCGATTTGTAAAATGCACTTTTGAGAAAACAACTTTAAAGTTTTGTTATAATTACAGTTCGATGGTTTTATATGTATAATATTCTAAAAATTTTTAAGAATTTTTTTAAAAATCTTATTATGACAAGAGAAAATCTCTTTCACATTAACATAAACAAAAACCCCCAAAATAAAAACAATAATACTCATATGCTCATTACATTTAAAATAAAATTTCTAATAAAATTAATATTACTTCTATGAAATATAGGACAAAAAATGTAACTTTCCTATTAATAATCTAAATATTTCAAGAACATTTAAATATCCCATTACAATTGGTAGAAATTTTTTTAACTACAACACTTATTCAAAAAAATACATCTTCTGCTAATAATTATCCTTGTAAATACAATGAAACCTTTCTAAAAAATATTAACACTGATAATGGACACATAATCACTGGAAATTTAAATATTGCAAATGATCTTGCATTAAAAAAAACTAATGGGTTATTGAACAAAATATCGGCTCCCTTCTAAATTCAATGTTAATAATATTATTAAAAAGTTTACGTATCACATTGATTTATTTATATATAAAATCGCAATCTCATACAATAAACCTATTGAATATATTAATCAGTTGAAACTATTGGTTATTGATCAATTAACTATTGGTCTTATGTAACAGCATTTTATATCTTGTTACTATTAATATGCTAATTTTGAAAATAATTTTGTAATTACATCTGTTAATAAATCTCCAAATGACTATGTCATCATATGCAAATCATACTATCATCAAATTATAACATTTTTTTTTTAAAAAACCAATGTAACTACACTGATAAACAATAGTAAAATTCATAGTTATTATAAACTAAAGAACATTCCCTCTACAAATTTTAATAATCCGTATTTGGTTCGTATACCCAAATTTCACAAAACACCTATTAAATTCAGAACTGTTACTATACGTCGCAATACATATAATAATAAGGCTAACAAAATAGTATTAAAAATACATAATCAAATATACACACATACTACTACAATATGTAACACACACTGAATAAAAAACTCCACCCGGCCTGTACCGGGAGGAAAAGGTAGCTTTCATAGTCCATGTATTTAAAAATTCAACTTATTTTACTCAAACACCCGAAGCGAAAATACTTGAAACCCGATTATAGAAGATTCAGTTCGGGTTTTCGTTAATACTGAATTTGAATGCGAATTTCAGCATGTAAGTTACAGCATAACAAAAATAAGATTGTTTCAAAATGTGGCACAGATGTCATATACGCACCACATTGGCACGATTTTATCCCCCCGCCAATTTTGCGAAAACTTTGTTTTTGAATATTAGTTACAAATAGCATGCAATAATAGCGCGTGATTTTTTATTTAAATATAAAAATAAAAAAACGTAATAAATGAACTGGCTTCTATTATTTTAAAAAAGGAAATAAAAATAAATAAATGATAGTTTGATATAAATAAATATTGATATACATAATAAAAATAATTTATAGAATTAAAATAAAAAATAAAAGTAAATAAAGAGCAATAAACATATATATTAGTATTTATGCTGTGTGGTGATGAAATGAAAACACTTAAATTGAATTAAAATATTATATTATAATTATTTACAATAACTAGTTACAAATTTATAATTAATTAACTATATCGTCGTTCAAAAAAACTTTTTCACCGTAACTTTTGTTACGTTTCTAACAGTCAACCAACATACACATCTTAACAGTCTGAACACCTCTTTGCTTCTGTTGCGAAAACCCTTTTCGGCAGAGAAATAAAAAGAGTGGCGCTGCTGTCCATTGCCACTAGCACTCTGCTTGGAGGCGCCATCTGTCGACATAAATAACGCAAAAACAAAGTTTTCGCCAAATTGGCGCGGGGGGGGGGGGGTCAATGTGGTGCGTATATGACATATGTGCCTAAAATGTAAAACTGCCATATCTCAGCCATTTTTTAAGACAAACCCAGAACAAAAAATGTTTCGGAATCCTCGTATCACGATCTAACACTTAACGGAAACAACTTTTTCAATTTATAAATTTTTAAGCATATTTTTGGTATTTAAAAAATTATTAGCCGCCATTTTGAAACAAGATGGCCCATGAAGCTGGCCAACGAACTAGGTCGTGACCTTGGTGTGTGCTGTACACATGATCAGTCACATTCATATCGGTTCATAAATATGAGAGTTGGAGTATAACAAATATCAGATTGTTTCAAAATCTCAGCCCCCTTAGAATTTCAAACTGCCATATCTCAGCCATTTTTTAAAATGTAGCCAAAAAAAATTTCGGAATCCTTGTATCACGTTCTAATACTTTACGGAAAAATGATTTTCAATTTCTAATTTTTTTGTACACCTTTTTGAATTTTTAAAAATTAAAAAAAAAATTTCACTGGCCGCTATTTTGAAACAAGATGGCGGATGAAGCTGGCCAACGAACTCGGTCGAGACCTTGGTATGTCCTATACACATATTCAATCACATACAAATCAGTGTCGGTGGACTGATTGGCGAAAGTATTCCATACCCTGGGTATTTCACGTACGCGTGCAGCCGCACAGGATAGTCGAGCAACGAGTTCTTCAATGGAGTCAAGTGGAGTCTCGTAGATGAGGGCTTTAAATGCCCCCATAGGAAATAATCGAGACTCGATAAATCTAGCTATCTTGGTGGCCATCCGACTGGCCCACCACGCCCAATCCAGTGCACCCCAAAAGTAGCATCCAGGTAATTGCGGACTTCCATACTGAAATGTGCTGGCGCACCATCATGCTCAAACCACATTTGATTGCGAACGCCAGTCGGAATTTCTTGCAGCACTTCTGGTAAAACCTCTTCCAGAAAAATCCAATAATCCAACATTGAGTGGAGATGGTAGGAGATATGGACCTATGACGGGATCAATCACAATACCCGCCCAAACGTTCACAGAGAAGCGTTGTTGGAATGCATGTGGACATGTGGCGTGTGGTTTTCCTGTTGCCCACACATGAGAATTGTGGGCATTGAAAACGCCTTCGTGTGTAAAAATCGCCTCTACTGTGAATAGCACATGAGCTGGAAAAGCCGGCAGCAACGCACACTGCTGCAAGAACCATTGGCAGAAAGCCACGCGCAGAGGGTAATCACACGTCTGCAAAGCTTGGACTCTGTATGTGTAATGGGTGTAAAACTCTCCAAATGGTTTTTTGACTGACATGTAGAGAACATGCTACAGCCCTTGTACTTGTGCCGGGTGTTTCATCCACATGGTCCAAGATGGCTTCTTCCATGTGTGGTTGTCGTACAGTTCTTGATCGACCCCTTCCATCAGTACTGGCGTTATATGAACCATTTTCACAAAGTTGCCGATGTAATCACTCAAACACTTTGTGGTTAGGCATGCGTCTACTTGTAAATCGTTTTTGATATAGCCGTAGCGTGGCTCTGCCGTCACCATTAGCAGCACTATACATCAGATGCATGTCTGCCTTTTCGCTATTAGTAAAATCACCCATCACGGCCAAGATTTTAAGCGCAAATGCCGTTTTTTGCTGATGCAGCAGATCAATGGCGCACCGTTTTACTGCCCTCAACTATTGCCAACTATGTCAGCCAATCACGCAATAGAGATTATTGCCAAGCATGTGTGATTGCTGTTGGATACAGTTTCCAGCAACTGTTTTAACATTTTCTGTACGAAATCACTGATTAAATTTCCTGCTAATGAACATTTTATCATTCCATTAATGTGTTATTTTTTTGTATTTGTGCCTCAACGCGTCATTTCCGGTCATATATTCCTATACAATAATTGTTTATAATAGTGACCTTTACCACACTTCAAAGTTTGTCCCATGATTTTAGACTCACCCTGTATATATGTGGATACAGAGTACTTTCATACACTAACTAATTTCATTATATATAATAACTACATTCTACAAGATAATACCATTTATTTACAGAAAATCGGCATTTCACAAGGTGGATTGCACATCAGTTTTAATTACAGATTTGTATTTATATCAATATGAGCGTACATGTTGTAACAGTAATATTCATGATTACATTGATGACATCAGATTAATCCATACCGTCCAATCATGTATTTCTCAGTTTCCAGTAAACTCTCCTACTAATATAGAATTAACGGAAAATCTATTATCAAATAACACTATTCACTTCTTAGACCTAAAACTTATACTGCACGATAACAATACTATTACAGATATATATGATAAACGTAAAGACTTTAATTCAAAAATTTATACATTTTCCAATTTTAATTTTACATTTTCCAATTATACATTTTACATATTTGTCTTCATAATTTTGTTTACCGTAATACAAATCTTAATCATATCCTTAGAATAAAGCAACTATGCGCTTCACATTTTATAAATACAAATATGAAACAACTTACTTAAATGAACCATTACAACATGGTTTTCCAAAAAATTCATATACTCTTTGATATGTTAGTTAGTTCATGATCACATCTACAGGACAGATGGGTAGGTAGATGTTAGAGTATGGAGGAGGGAGGTGTTGTACGAAAAAAAAAAATAAATAAGCCATTGCAAAATAAAAATTACAAAAAAATAATAGATAAAAATAATTGAAGGGAAAAAATAGGACGGATGGTAGGATAGATGTTAGTGTATGGACGGTTGGAGGTGTGGTGTGAACAATTAAAATGCAATGTTAATTACTAAACAAGAACGAAAAATCATGCATCAAGCATAGATTATGTAACACTTTCCAACGCTTCCAAAATAATTTTACAAATCATATCGTTTAATAAGCTGAAAGATAACATCTAAGTAAACAATTTGGAAAACGCATAACATATTTAAAAGCATAATTTCAGGAATTTCCAACATATACAATATTCGGAAAAATATCCGAATACTTTTATTCAGCCCTGTATATGATCTATAGATTTGTATATATACTAGATAAGATGCTAAATTTTAGTTCAGTTAAGAAACGCGTAGCACAGTTTAAAATTCTCCTTCTGGAGTTTCTGTCAATAAACGGAAATGTGTTCGCGAACTTTTGTGCTTCTCTGTATATGATCTACAGAATTTATACACACCACGCAATAAACAAAAAAGTGAGTTAAATTTAAAATCGCGTTCAGTAACTTAAAATGCACTTCCAGGAATTATTGTTAAGAGACAGTAGAGAATTCTTTTGTGTGTCCCTGTAAATGAACACAATATTCTGTACTAAGCCTCTTGTAATGCACCTTAGTGATACATATAAATGCATTTAAATGCGTTTAAAATAGCGAAACATTATTTAAATTAACCGCAGACGATTTTTCTCCATAGACGTAATGTAACGGAATTATTTTGACTGTCCCTGTAAATTAACTTTAAGTGCTATGCACACCCTATTCCATATTAAGCTTCTTGTAATACACCTTAGTGATATATATCAATTACAATGTGTTTGCAATTGTGTAACATCATTAAAATAAACCGCAAAAGATTTTTCGCCATAGACCGTATTGTAATGGAATTCTTTTAAGTGTCCCTGTAAAAAAACTTTAAGTGCTACACACTTCAGTTGAAATAGCGAGCGTGCTATAGATAACGACAATAACATATAAAAATTGCAAGGCAATCCGAGCATATTTACGGGAGTTAGAGCACGGACAGACTGCCAGACAAACCGAAGTCATAAACACTTTTCAACTAGGTTGGAAAGTGTTAAAAAAGTGAAAGAGTGGGTCATCCGTTTATTTTGCATCCTTTCATTACATGTTATTCTTTTGCTGATTCCGTTTACTTCCTTTTTAACAAAATTCCTTTCATAGCATTTACTTTATGTTATATTTAATTTAATTGACTTCTTTGATTTGTTTGGGACAATGTCAATAAATTAAGTACTTCATAAATCATCACACTTTATTATGTCTAATTTTTGCACCTAATTAATAGTTATTTTTACAAAATACTTCCTTTCTATATAATAATAATGATTTTATATCATCTAATAATTAGTTTTAATTTAATCTACATAATTTTATTTAACCTCTTGGATTTATGTGGCACAATCTCATAACTTCATTAATATCTTCCGTTAATTACTATCTTTGTCCTTTTTAAATATTTCTTTCACCTCTTTAATTTGTATTATTATTTGCTTATAGAAATAATACTGTTATGCACTAACAATGTATTAATTCATTTTTTATATTTTATTATTATTTTTTTTTACATAATAGCAATTTGATTAACGTTTTCACATTCCTCTTAACTTTTCATTCATTATTTACATTAAGTATTCATAATTTCTTAATTTCTCATTAAGTACTTTCTTTAAATTTTAAAAGTTCACTTACAGTAGCTAATTTATAATACAGTTTCTTACACTGACACCAGACATATCCATATGGACATATCCATATCTGTATCTAAATTTATTATACACCTGACTTGAATACTCATTCTTGAACAGCCAATATGTGACAGAATTGTTCCTTAATGTTACTTAATTCTAGTTTTAACACTTGTATGAAATTAATTTTGTCATGGATTTTTTTTTAAATCACTCTCTTCTCTTGTAATTCATCTAATGAATTAGTAACTATTTTTTGGCAACGTGTGAAGTTTTGTACATTCATCATTCATAGCATTTTTACCTCAACCGCGTTTCTTCCTGCATAATTATTGGGAAATTATCCTCACTTTTGTTTTATTTATTTCTAATATTTTATTTCTGGTTTTTTATTGTATGATAGCTCAAATGTTGTACAATTTTAATTTAATAGTTCGTACAAAGAAGAAATAACACAATTTTTAGTGGAGTTTAAGGTAATTTGGGCTTGATAATTCCGCCATGGTTCCACAACAAATTTAATATATTTAATCTATTTCAAATTTTATTTTATTTATTTACTTATTTTATTTTATTTTGTTAATTTGTGGATATATTTTATAACAGATTTGAGTTTCATATTTCATATTTTTATGTTTATTTTCTTTTTCCACTCCAATCTGTATTATATTCTCTTTGATTTAAGTTATATTTATTTATTTTTTCTCTACATATCTCTGGATATTATCCCAACAGGTACGTGTTCCTTTTTCATATTTAATATATTTTTCTTTCAATTGCTGTACAATGTTTCTGTGATGCTATTTAATGTTTATATATATATTATTTATCACGATAAATCTCTTTACCTTGTCAAGTAAAGAGTTTAGTACCGTTTTCTATTTAAAAAAAACTTCTCTGCAATCCGAAAAAAAATGTTTCATGATTATTTATATAAAAATAATACTTTGTTATTATATTTAACACATTATTGCAGCTCAATTGTACTTTTTATTTTCGCTAGAATAAAATCGTATATATCAGAATCATAACGTAGTCACTCTTCAGTTGACAAATCATCGAATCATGCAACTTGGTTAAAATCGATTTTCCGAAAATTATAACTTATTATGACAAAAAATACGCTAGGCTATAAAGTGTTTTGAACGAATACCACAATTCTCCCTATTTTTTTAGGAGTAAAAAAAAGGGAAGGAGTCAAAACATTTGTCGCACATATTATTTAATTATTTAAATATTTATTTTCAATTCCATAAGATGTGCAAAGTAGACATCAGAGTTCGCCTTTTAATAAAATTAAATAATTTCATTATAAATAATAGATTAAAAGCATAATATCCTGTGTTTGATATTGAGCCTTAATAGATAATTCGGTGACTTTCGATGTATTTTCAATGGTATATTTTACACCATACTCTTATATATGATCCCCCTTAATATATCTTATTTAATAATCATTAATAATCATTATTTTTAGACTTAAGAGAATCTCATTAGGTATTTTTAAATACATCACACAACCAATATGGATCAAAGACATTTTTCTTTTACAGTTTGTATAATATCTCAAACATCATTACAGAAAATATAACCTAGTTTTAACAAATGTTTGTCATCTGCACTTTTAAGATTTTTTTTTAATTCTGCTGCTGTCAGTTCTATGGAGGAATTTTTTTTTTTTTTTTTTTTTTTTTTTTTTAGCAGTTAATATACCAGTAAAGTTTTTTTACAAAAAAGAAAAATGCATTGCATTTATGTACGTAAGTGTGATGTAAGTATGATGTATGCCGTTAGTGCCAAGTTACAATAATTCGCGGCATGTAGGTATAGAATAGATTTGTATTACTGCTTCGTTTACCATACTCGACTTATTTAAACGAGAACGTCATGTAAAATGTTCTCCCAAAAATTAGTTTATATAGTCTTTATATGTTGCATAATCTGTAGCTTGTGCCGGAGAGGGAAAATAATTCAGATTTTTATATTTTATGTAAAACTTTCCCCAAAATCTATCGAGGTTTTTCAATAAGTTTTCGTTATAGGAATCTTAACAATACTATTTTTTTACGTTAATATACACTGATAGATTATACTTATGTTTTTAAACAAGATATTTAACAGATATTGCAATGAATAATATCAAAGATTATGAAATATTACATGTTTAAGAGAGTGTGGCTAAATAATTACTCCCAGAATATATTGTTTTTGAAAAGCACAAATTTTTTGTATAGCGTCTGCCACGAATATATACCTAACTAGCTGTTATCCGTGACTTCGTTCACGCAACATTAAAAGAAGAATAAATGCATTAATTATGCAAAATATTTCACTCCCGATAATTAAAAACGTAAATAATTAACTAACTCTTTATCACATTTCATAGGAAACAATACGGTATTTCTTTGTTATAGGGACCTTAACATAACAGTCTTAAAAAAGTGAAAATTTGTACCAAATAATCGCGAAAATGAAAATGCAACCAATTCAAAATGGAGGGCCAAATAAAATCGGGGAAATCGACGAATTGGGTAAAAACAAATGACAATTTTACTTGATAAACCATTTTATTTTTAACGCTTAAGTAAAACGTTTTAACAACCGTCCTTCAAAAAAAAAAAAATAATTGGAAATATTATATGATTTTTTTTAAATTCAATTCTGCCTCCTTGATTTAATGTATAGATGAAACAAATATTTTTTTCTAAAAGACAATATGTTGATAGACGGTTTTTGCTCTGCAGAAAAAAAAATTTTCATGAAGTTTGAATATATGAAAATATGTTTTTTATTTTTCGGATAATTTACTGAAATCAAGATTTTGTTTTCACCATCTATTCAAATTGAAAATAAATTCTGTTTTCAGTTTTAATGAGAAAATGGCGTTAAAAATATAATGATCCGTTTTATTTCTCCTTTTCTATCCACAAATATGGAGTAATTTACTTGCCGTTTTTAGAGAAACTTCGATAAAAATTTGCAATAATGATAATGATAATAATATATCGGAATTTAATTCAAATTTTTAAATTCTGAGAGTTTGTGTGACATCCTCGGATCAATGATAACTGATGTTAAGTAAATCGCGTTGCGTTCTATAGTCTAAGAGGAGTAGTTGCGAAATACTGACGTTCAGATTTTAATATAATAGTTCGTGTTCATTTTCTTTTCTTAAAATTATGATGTGATTTTAGCAGAAATATCTGATTTGTATATAACTGATAATTATGCTTAATAATTAGTATAGCTAAAAAAACATTTCTATTTTTCGTTTTAAATATAGCGTGAAACTCATCTACTTTCTATACTTACTGATCTTTGTATTATTAATGTATGGAATTGATTCACGCTCCTTTTAAAACATATTTGAAAATTCACGATTTATTTACAACATGATGACGCCACTTTTTCCCCAGAGAAATATCTTTTTAATGATATAATTCTTAAATTCGTGGTTGTACGCTGTGCAGTAAAATGATAATTCATATCCTTTGTATTTATATAATTCTTTTTAATGTTCTTTTCCTGGCAATCATGACGTAAATTTTAGCAGAAAACTCACATCTGTATGTAAGTGATATTCAAGCTCAATCGATTTCAGTATCGATAAACAAATATTTCAGTTTTTCATCTTAAATATTACGTCCATTATCTGTTTACTTTCATACTACTATATACTGATCTTCATGCTTCTTGTATTATTAGGAATATTTGAAAATACATGGTTTTATTTATGACGTCACATTGTCCAAGCCAAGGAGGATCCTTTTCATAGTTCCATGGTCCAAGCGAAATCTTTTCTTAAAAATATAATTATTATTCATTTTTCTATCTAATTATATCGCAGTCTTTGACCGAAAATATCTTCTCAATGTAACTGATATTCAAACTTCATGTATAACAACAAATACTCCATATTTGCTTTAAAATATTTTGACAATTCATCATCTTTTGAATTCTTTTGAATTTTCATTTTTTATGTGGAAGTCGTTCAATTAATTATTCTAAAAAAAAATTATTATTCTAGGTTTTGTATTTATTGGCAATGGTAATGCTTAGCAACGTGAAATGATTAATTAAATTTTAAAGGGAAAAATGTCCATTTATTCTCTATGAAAATAACGAAATTTTGAATTATTAAGAAAAATATTTGAATAAAATAAAGAAAAACCAGCCTATGCTCATTTCTGGGTTATAATCAACCTATGTGCAAAGATACAGGATAATTAAATTCTCCATTTTGACGCTGGCTTCAGCCTAACATTTGCACACAATCGGATTTATAATATTACTAGCTGTTACCCGTGACTTCGTTCACGCAACATTAAAAGAAGAATAAATACATTAATTAACCAAAATATTTCACTCCCGATAATTAAAAACGTTAATAATTAATTAACTATTTATCACATTTCATAGGAGACAATACGGTATTTTTTGTTATAGTGACCTTGACATAACTCAGTCTTAAAAAAAGTGAAATTTTGTGACAAATAATCGCGAAAATAAAATTGCAACCAATACAAAAAGGAGGGCCAAATAAAATCGTGGAAATAGACGAATTGAGTAAAAACAAATGTCAATTTTACCTGATAAACAATTTTACTTATAACGCTTTTGTGAAACATCTTAACAGCCATCCTTCAAAAAAACATTAATTGGAAATAGTACATGCTGTTTTCAAATTAAATTCTGCCTCCTTGTTTTAATGCATAGCTGAAACAAATCTTGTTTTCTAAATGACAGTATGTTGACAGGCAATTTAACACACGCGCAGATTTTAATATAATAGATCAGTATTCATTTTCCTTTTCTTAAAATTATGATGTGATTTTTAGTAGAAAACTCTCATCTGTATATAACGGATACTCATGCTTAATAATCAGTATAGATTTAAAAAAAAAAAAAATCGTTATAAATATGGCGTGAAATTCATCTACTTTTTATACTTACTGATCCTTGTATTATTAATGTAAGGAATTGATTCACATTCATTTTAAAACATATCGGAAATTTCCCGTTTTATTTCAAATATATATTTCCCCAGAGAAATCCCTTTTAAGTGACATGATACTTGTTAATTTTCTTTTCCAGGCAATTGATATCAATACTGGCATAGGTGAAATTATGTTACTTTAACGAAATAATATTAAATCTTATGTTTTATCAACAAAAATGGAACTATTAACATTCGTCATTTTTTTTTAGGTAATCGAGTTATTTCTTTTAGTTTTAAGAATGAAAATAGCTATTTCTCGCTATCCATGATATCATTTTCGACATAGATAATTTTGCGGAGCATATTATTGACATTTGCTAACCATTTTCTTTTGAAACTTCTTTTTACTTTTTTAAAATTTAAATAAAAAATACTGTATAGTTATATTAGCCATGCGCAGACGGTAAAACGCTAAGTATTTTACCATACAAAAGAAAAAAAAGTGAAGAAAAAACACAAGATCATTTTATTTCACCAATCAAAGCCTATCCGCTTTATTTGCGATGTATGACGTCATATTGGCTTGTTTCCTATGGTTACGCATATTGAAACCTTGTATTATTATCAAAAACTAAGAAAAGTACGTTTTATTTCTAATAATATTATTTAATCTTCTTTTTAATTCTTTAATTTTTTTATTTCATTTTTATTTTTCACGTGAAAATTTTTCAACTGAAACTAAATTGTTGAGTAAAAATCATTATTCCGAGTTTTAAATTAGTTTTGTCAACAATAAAATATTAGCAACGGTAAAGTAAATTTAACCATTTTAAAATATTATATGAAAAAAATGTCCATTTATTCTCTATGAAAATAACGAAATTTTGAATTATTAAGAAAAATATTTGAATAAAAAAAACAAAAACCAGTCTATGTTCATTTCACGGTTGTAATCAATCTATATGCAAAAATACAGGATCATTAAATGCTCCATTTTGACGCTGGCTTCAGCCTAACATTTGCACACAATCAGATTTATAATATTATTAGGATTAGGATTTTATCGACTGACAACAAATAAATTTTTTCGTAACGTTTCAGGTAAATATTTGTTAAGTTAAAATGATGGCTTTCTAGTCATTGTGGTATAGTTTGTCACACAGCAGTCATTGCGTTGCATTCTGCTGGCCAGAATGTAGAGGATAACCAGCAGTTTACCGAAAATCAACATTCCTTCCAACGCTGCAAGGTCGAATACAATGTGATGTGCAGAAAATCATTTGAAGCGTCTTCCTTATAGACAAAAAATAATGAATTTCCAGAGCGGTTTTTATCATCTGGCGTCAGATTACTGGTGTTCGTGAACACACTTTACTCACTTTGATACCGATTGCACACTGTAAAAAAAGTGCAGTAAAATTACGGGCAGAGGCCGGCAGCAGAGATTCCAGTCATACCCCGTAAAAAACAATCCATGCCCATCATTTTGTGCGGCCCGTAATTTTACGGGGCAAAGTAATACAGCATTATAATGCACAGGATATAATGCACTTTAAAACACAATAACACTTTACTTGCTTGTCCGTAGCACGTAGCACGTTAGATAATCATCCCAGAATCGATTTTTTGGCGGGTTAAAATTTTCGAAACACGAGTAAAATGAAGGGTTACACTCTAGTGGAGGACAATGTATGGGGTCTTACCGTATTTTTGGTAACATATGGGCTATGTGAATTGCTCTTCATTTTCTAAGTATCTAAGGGATAAGGCCGCTTATTTAGTGGATCAGACCGTTTTTCACCAAATAAGGCCCGTGAAAATTGAAGGGCCCACGCTCATAAGTTTACAGTTTTTTTCTGAAAGTGCACTAACGGCAAAAAACGGATGGATCGGCATTGTTGTTGATAGATAGTTTTGACTGTATTTTGTTCATAAAATTCCATGTTAAACATGAAATAGGCAGAAAATTTATCATTATATTAATTTTCATTAGACATCTTACTATTTACTTTTTAAAAGAGATTATTTCAAAAATGACTTGCTTTGTGAAAGGTAAGGATTTTCATTTGTAAATTTTAAAAAAGGCACCATACAACGGATAAAATTGTAAATAATATTTGATAATGTATTATATATAAACCAGTGGACCCATCCTGGATTTTTGCACTGCATTCTTTAAGATTATTTGCTGGTACGTTTTACATGAATTTTTTATTATCTGCAATTTTTAATCAAACAAAATATTAAAATTACTAGGGGGCTCTGCCCCCTACGAGCTGCGCTGGCCAGCCCCCGTTCTGACACCGCATGATTTAAAAACACTCTGATTTGATCATCTCTAAAACGATTACGGAAGATTGTATTATAATTAAACAACCAGTGGCGATCTGCTGTAACAGAGTTTCCATTCATTTTCCTTTGACTGAGGGATTTTAAGGTCGAATCAACTGCTGTTGAAACAGATTACAACTGTAACTGTCACCAAAATATATGATTTAGCGCCAAACGTGCATAATCGTGGCGTCGCGTCACTTTCAGTTGACATCAGATGCGTTACACGAGTTAGTTTTTTCATCGGGGAATTTTTAATTCAACGCTTATTTGTCTTTTGATACTTCTCCATTACCCCGTCAATCAATTTTCATTAAAAAAAAAAAAAAAAAAAAAAAAAAAAAAAAAACTATCGTTAAACTGTAACACCAAATAAACAAATAGAAGAATTTTGACATTGGAAAGGAAATATTATTGTTTACGCTGTTTTAAAATTTGCAATAATGGGTAAAAGATATGTCGAAATAAATTGATCTCTCATGAAAATATAATAATTAATTGAAATTGTTTGGAAATATTGTTTTTTTTATCATTTTAAATGTGACGTGAATTTCCCTAGTTACTCGTATTTCTCTTTGTAATATTCACGCGCAAGTATATTTTTATTACGTCATTTTCTACATTTATTGCTTTTAACACGTGATCATTTAAATATTATTTTAAAGTTTTATTTCTGTTTTTAATAGTCTCGTGTAAATACATTTCTTAATTGAAAGGGAATCTTATTACGTGCACTATTTTACAAATTGGCAACGGTTCAAATAATGTAATTTATGAAATATGAAATAAATCTTCGTCAAAATAATGAAAATTTTGAATAAAAAATTGGCAACGGTTCAAATAATGGAATTTATGAAATATGAAATAAATCTTCGTTAAAATAATGAAAATTTTGAATAAAAAATTGAAATATAACCTGAAAAAATTACTCAAATTAAAAAAGTGATTGCAGTCTGCACTCCGCAAACTTGTCAACTATATCCTTACAAATTATGGTTAAATTCCTGCGGATAGTTTTCGTTCCTATAAAACTTTTTTCAAAAAACTGTTTTGACGAACTTTGTTTTTAAATATCTCTTAAAATAATTCTTCGATTTAAAAACTGTTTGCTTCAGCGTGTTTATCGAACATTTCTTTATAAAACTACCAATTTTTAAAATTTTACATGCAATAGTTTTCTAGATATTAGTCCAGAAAGACTTCAAGGCACAAAATCTTAATTGACAGCGGCGGCAGCGGTGGTTACTTTTTTTTTAATATAGAGAGAAATGTAAATGTACTATGTAAAGCACATGTTCAGAAACCTTTCGTCCTCTTTCATCGTTATGAGTTTTTCATTTGGCCCGGAAAAGAGATGTTCACATCAGAAATAATATATATGACATTTCAGTTATGTTAAAAATTATAATGACCTATTTACCGTTGTCAAGTATTTAAGAAAATATTTTTTTCGGATATCGTGAAAATTTTTTATAATTATTATTTACTAACACATAAAAAACATATTAAGCACATATTAAGCGTAGTACGTTTTATCTTCTATCTATATTATAAAGGACAAACGCGTACGTGCATAACGCTGACGTCATTTTGTAAATGGCAACGCTTGATGATAAAATTTTGGTTTTGCGATTTTTGCTACTGCAATTTTTTTAATTTCAAAACATTGCATACTATTAATTTTTACACCGTTATATAAGAAAAAAAGTCTACTTCAAATTCAATTTGTTTGAAAAGTGTATTACAATTTTTCAATTATTATAGAATGTAAATTAAATTTCAAGCATGATTTTTTTTGTTTTAATCTATCTCTATCGCTTGCAGACGATTACAAAATATTAATCCGTTTACACTTTTCACAATATGAAAATTTCAGTATTTGTTTCTAGCTAATATTCAACAACGAAATTAAAACTTCATTAACCAATCAATAAAATAGTATAAATAGAACATAAATTTAACAGACATGTAATTGAAATAAGCACTTAAAACCCGTGAAAATATCAAAATAAAAGAAACTGCTGTAGATAACGAAATTTTTAGCGATTTCTTCGGTTATTAGCTTCTGCCACGAGGCCAATAGGAAATTACCGCTTTTAATAAATTTCAAAATTTTGACATATTTCATATAATAATGCTCCTTGGTGTTGTTAGGGGCGATGTAAAAAAACATATTAAATGTAAAAAAATCCAGAGTTTTCAATTTAAAAAAATGGTTTTCACATATATATATTCTCTATTACGGGAAGTCCGGGTTGGTTGCCCTAGTTATTTTAAAGGAGAATTCACCAAGCCAAATTCATCACAAATATCCAATAATTGTAATATAACAATTGTAATAAACATTATTACAATAATACTGATTATTTATATTCACTAAATTGCTTGCATTAGACTTATTTATAGCAATATCAACCAGAAAGAACACGTCAAGTTAAATATTCCTGTTCCTAATTTAATGGAACGCTTAGTTATAATTAACTATTATTACTTAGACTTTTACGTAAAAGATTATCAGCAAACATCCTTTTTAAATACCTTTTTTTTCTCGGTCTCTTTTGGAGATAACAATGATGATATTTAGTATTTATTTAGCGTAATAATATCAACTCAATATATTTTAGAAAGAAAAATTATGTAAAAAAAATTAGTAAAACAAATTGTGATATTTATAATACTTTTAATTTCAATTATTCTGTTAGAGCCCCTAAATACATAAATCGCAAAAAAGCATTAAATAAAGTAATTAAGCATTTAAAAAAAAATGATATTCGTAGCCCGATTATCAAAACTAAAGTATTGTTTTTTTTCGAAAACAGAATGATAAACAAGTAATTTATGCTAAGCATATTTAATAGAAAAACATTTAAAATAATGAGAAATCTATTAATATATGATTTTGTTTCTTTTATATATATTTTTAATTCGTTAATTTTTAATTTGTAAACAATGATTTTTATTGTTAATTTTTCGAGTTTTATCCTGTACAGATTAACGTTTTTCTGATACCTATAATAGGAATTTAATTATCTGAGTATTATAAATGAAATAGCATGATGACACGCAATGCAAGTAAGCAGTTAAAGATTGAATAACGGCCTTCACTTAAAAATAGAATTTATTTGATGCATTTTAATCCGAGATAAAAAACAGCAATAAAACTTAAAGTTTAGTCCATGCTTCCATCATCACATGCATCTTCAGGATGATCAATTTTAATCCACAAATAATTGTACTAGAAATTATTAGGCGCTTTATATTACTTATTTGCATGCTAAGTCGAAAATAAAGTATTTGTATAAAAAATATGTGTCATATTATTTTATTATTATTTTTTAGATTTTTGGATTATTTTGTTGGTATTATCTACTTTATATTGCAGGTATTCCAAAACCTTTAAATGAACAATAAATATTTCGCAAATTATTTTTTTAAGAAACATGTTTTTATTTCATTTTCAAATCTCAATGATATATTTGGGTTTTGTTACACCAAATAAATTTTCAAAATTATCGCTTATAGTCATAAATATACCTGTATTCTAATGTGTGCCTTAATAAGCGAACTATAAATAGTACATGCAACATTTTAATTTGGGAACATGCTGTTGTGTAACTTAAGAATTTCTATCGTAGCAATTCAAGAAGTTTTAAACAATGTTTGAGCGCGGACGGACGGGCATTTTGACATAGAGACGAAACGAAATGAAAAAAAAAAAATCAAGTTCGTTGGAACTTGTTAAATACATTCAAATAATTTTTTATAATGCTTTAAAATTTAAAAAACAGCCATCTATATACCTTTAATAAAGATATTCATAATATTTTAAACAAGATATCTGATGTCCAAAATAAAATGCAAAACATGCAAATTAAATAATTTCAAGAATATCAACGGTAGCACATATCTTTTTAACAGAAAATCATACAAACGCAAGGGATTGCTTTATAAACGGAAAATTGTATTTGAAGAATAGTTATATTGTAATTGAAATTGCAATTGATTAAATAATTAATTTAAATTAGGTATATTGATCCGACAGTTACCGTTGAAAATGTTGTGAAGCTACTTTCAGTCGTATTTAAACTAATGTATGAGTGAAAATGTACTAGAAATCCCTTTCGATGCTGTTAAAATTGTCGTTCACATATGAGCGCCATTAATGACAGCTGTCACAAATAATATATAGTTTAAAGCCTGTGCAGTGAGTAAGTACAATCTATTGCAACGTTTATGCTACATGTTGAAGACAAAATAAACCAATATAAATATTTGTTGTCAAAATGTTCGTTTTTATAAACATTTGTTTTGCTTTTCTGGGCATGTCTGTGAACATTGCATCGTACGTAATGTATATACAGCTGTGCTGAAGTCATTTGTTTCTGTTGCATGTGGATCAAGTGCTTTATTGAAACAAACATACATGCAGTGTGGCAGAACCTGTGAACCGTCAACTTAATAAGTAGCTATAACTCAAAAATAATAATAATAAACAATCTATCAATAATAGATACGGATAGCAGTGGAGCAGTGCCAGAAACAATTGTACGGGTCGGGCCAGACTCCAGACGAAATTTTTGCTTTTATACCTGGCCGTGCCTGGACAATAATATTTCTGTACTGGCGGGCCAGCTTCTTGCCGAACTTTTAACATTTATACCGAGTCGGGCCAGGAAAAAAGAATTATGGGTCTGTCCGGTACTGAGCCTGGAAATTTTGGCCCCTGCAGACCCCCAGTGTATGCTTTTTACGAAGTAAATAACGCAAATCATTACCACGTAAGCAAGATTCTCAGATGGCGCCTTATTTTACTTACAGAGCGTCACACTGACTATTGGCCCGTAGCAGAATCCAAACTCAGGATTCGGAAGAAATGAAATGTCTTAAATTCCTTAAGAGGCTACGCTAGTCATCCGAAGAAACTAGAACGCTAATGTTAAGTCTATGGGAAGGTTCTTGACAGATTTCTCGCTCGCATTTTAATATTTTTAAATGATTTTTATTTATTTTTATTTATTTATTTATTTATTTATTTGCATAGGATAGTTGAGGCCGATTCCTAACGTTGTGTGTTTTTATTCTTTCGATTTTGGTTCCATTTTTTTTATATAAGGGTACTTTCACTTTCAGAACCGATTCCAACCGGTTCTGAAATTGAAAATGTCCGCTATTAAAAAAACTGTAACTGAAATCAAAAAAGTAAAACTAACAACGTTAGGGATCGGCCTCAGCTATCCTATGGAAAAAAATCATTTTAAAATAATAAATGCTGTCGAGAAATCTGTTAAGAACCTTCCCATAGACTTAACATTAGCTTGAGTGTTTCTTTCCGTGACTAGTGTAGGCTCTTAAGAGCCTACGCTAGTCATCCGAAGGAACTGAACCGACGCATATCCGACAATACTTACTTCTACCATTCGTTTTTGGACTAGCCAGCCAACTACAGCAACCTAATTAGCATATTACTGCATAAAATAACCACGACAATCAGATTAATGGAGATCCAACCATACTTTGCGATAGTAAAATAAATTACAGAATAGGTGGCTCTTTCACGCACAAGTGATATAATCCGGGCAACATACTCATACATAAAACTTACCAATCTTTTAGATCCGAGTTTACCTTCATTCAGAGAGTAACTAGGTACTGTGCTATAACTACAAAAATATTAGCATTTTGTTTCTTCAAGCATATGAACCATGCTTATAAACCATTGAACCACCAAGTATATAAACTATGCATATGAACCATTGAACCATCAAGCATATGAACCATTATACCATGAGAAAACCATGCTATAATTAAATTAAATGAGAACAATAATATGTAATATTACCAGATTTTAAAATACACTACAACATGCACTTATTGTAAAACATAAAATAAATAAAAAATGCAACAGATACAAATATAATTTTCCCTTTAAGCGTCCTCTTCAATTTCACAATTTCTAAAACACATGTTTTTTTTTTTTTTTTTTTTTTTTTTTTTTTTTTTTTAAACTTTGCATAAAATAAAATTTGTATTAAGTATATTACAAGATCGTAAATGTTTATTATTTTCTCATGAATGTCACTTTAGTAGTTTTTTCTTATTAAAGTAACCGCAAAAGAATAGTTTACTACCATGCAGAAAAGCCTAGAGGTTCAAAAAATTACTTCTACTAATCAAGTTTATGAATCCCAAGAGGAAACTTAACCCATTTGTTTTTAAATCCCCATTAAAAAATTTTAGTATAATTTTATTTTTAGACTATTTATAGAATAAAAGTTTTTCAGGTAGAATTTGTTTATCTAAGATATTTCTATAAAGCTACTAATTAAATTTGCAGTTAAAAATTAAATTTTAACTATGTTTACTTTAATAGATTTGTATATTAATTTTAAGTTTATGTTGATTTTATTTATAAATATTAAAACATGAAAAAGAATAAAGTGTCATTTCAATAAAACTTTATGTTATTGTTAAATTCTGTTACATTTCAGTAAGTAATTTAAATGAAATTTTCGGATTTTTGTCGAATTTATTTATTTTATATTATTTTTTATGCTACAAAAACAAATACAACAGCAAAAGAATAAAGTGCCATTTTAATAAAACTTTATATTATCGTTAAATTCTGTTATATTTCAGTAAGCATTTTAAATGAAATTTTCGGATTTTTCTCGAATTTATTTATTTTATATTATTTTTTATGCCACAAACACAAACACAAATGCAACATAATCGGATTTGAACATAGAGTATAACACGTTCCTTAAAGTTAAATACAAAATTATTTTAAATTTCAAATTGAACAATGTGAAACATACATATACATACAGACATACAAACCAGTTCACTCTATAGAAAAAATATAGCGTTTTTATAAAACTATACATTAGAGAATAATTATATAAAATGCATTACAATTATTATTAAAAAGAATAATTTTCTTACCAGCGGAGCTTCGCCCACTTCGGTGGTCGGTTTTTCCTAAACTAACTTCAAGATAAACGAACCTGGGGTTGGGAGTCTTATTGCCTTTGACAGAATACATCCGTGTGGGGTACGCCCATTCTGTTCTCGAATCAAGCTCAACTTGCATTATTGGGATTTTTATTTCGGCTCAAATTGAAATCAAATTTTCAGCATCGTCTGTCACGTTGCTATAGTAACAGATTTGGCGTTTTTCCGATTTGAATATAGTGATGGCAGTAGCAAAGTTTATCGGAGGATGTTTTCTGTTTCAGAAAACAATGTCAAGAAATAACTACCGAACATAAAATAATGGTACAAAATAAATAAATAACCTAGAAAATATTAAAAAATTATAGACTATATAAAGCTAAAAGATTGAAACCGAATTCTTCAAAGCGATGCATAATGCAAAAAATCTCTAAAAATCGCATAAAAATTCGTGATAAATTCATAAACCGCGCACTACGAATTCTGATTAAACTTTATTTAAAAAAGGACAAAATTTAGCTAAAAAATTTAAATTAGATTCGTTTTACTAATGTGGCAAAATCGGTAAGATACATAAAAACACAATAACAAATAGCATAAAAATTCACTAAAATTTCAAAATCCGTAGGAGACAAAAAATTATTATACTGGGCTAAAAAATTGAAACCTGATACCTCTTACGACTGTCAAAAATCGCCGCAGAAAGTGGAAAAACTCCACAAATCGAATAAATAAAATCGTGAAAAATTAATCTGCGAACTCTGGAGTATGGTCAGTCTCTAAAGAATGTTGTACTAGTTTCTATTGAAGACTACCAGATATATAGGCAAGCTTATGTTCGGTGCGGTAATGGTGAAAGGGGTCGTACTTGAGTCATTCGCCTATAACTATTGATGACGTAAATCTAGGAATATCGTTAATATCATCTAACGCTAAAAAACATATTTGTTTCAAATAGAATATAAATTAGGAATAAATATAACAAACATTAAAATTTAGGATCATTTTATATAAATGTATAAGAAATTATTCGAACATAAGTTTCGTGTTTTCATTTATTAGAGATATTTAAATATAATATGTATAAATTTTGTTTCATTTTATGTAATAACAATGTTGAAATCCTTAACATGACTTTAATTGATTTCAAAAAGCAATTTCACCAAACCACATTTATATTTACGGTATACATTCTACAGAAAACTACTTGTGTCAGTTATATTCCAGTTTCTTTAACAGAAAGTACATTTGACTGCAATGAGTACTGTAAATAAATAACTAGAGGACTATTTCATTTTTATTTCGAACAACAGAAGTACAAATCATATCCCAAGTCAAATCGATTTAAGTGATGAGAGGAATACAAAGTACCATCTAAAATTATTAAAACTTCTCAAATATGCCTGAGCGGAAAACTCAAAATAGGAAACTGATGTTTGAAATAAGAAAATATGTTTGGATTTTCGAGAAACAAAATTGCTTTCCAAATAAAGATATTCTCCAATTTCTAGTCGAAAGGTTTCACATTGAATGGAAATGTCTAGAGGAAGGCGTCTAGAAAAGACGATGAATACGAAATGGTACACTTCTTACATACTGCTTTAAATAGTTTTTAAAAAAGGAAATCCACTCACACATCATGTATCACACTTTCTGTTTATATTCATTATTCGATCTTTTCAAAAATTTTAAAACCAATGAATGAAATTTTTCCTTCATTTTGTTTCTTTACTTAAGCTTCAGCGTCTTGAAGATTACAGAAGGAATAAAAATAAACTCATTCAGAAATGTGAAATGGAAGTTTAGTAAGAAAAATTTAAACTAGCATTATTAGTAGTACATAAGTAAACTTTTTTTCAGGACTGTTATAGTTAATCTTTTATATATCTATATATCAATTAATATAGACATTTTTGTATATAAGAAATTTTTCTGGAATATTGATTAAAATTGCATATTATTGAATTAAATTTTGTAAATAATTTTACTTTCTAAATAACCAGCTTATCCGTCTGGCGTTGCCCGGAAATCAGTAACTTTCTTTTGCGGTTTCGATAAAAATATTCATTTTCGGTGCGCACTCTGTTCTAAACAAACCTCTTTCCGAACGAAACTCCGGCATTCGTCCCCCCTGCCTACTGCATTGTATAGCATTGTATAGCATTGTGTCGCGTATCCTGCCGGCAGCTACAGATATTCAAGTGGCGAGGCAGGATACGCGACACACCAGGAATCTTCCAGAACATAAGTGAATCCATGCGACACCGCTGTCAAGCCTGCCCGACGACTTCTGGTAGTAATTTCAAACACCTTCTGTAGTACAACCTTTCAATAAAATGTTTTCTGTCCCATTAATGTGTTGCTGTTTCTGTTCTTTTTCTCTGTTTCTTTGAACCATAGCTCGCAACTACTAAATTTTCGACCCTGCACTTCTATGTGATTCCCAGTCGTCTCTGTGCCTCTACACCTCCTGCAAGTTTGTCAGTCTGGTAGAGAATCACCCTGTAGATGGTTTCAATTTGGAGAGAATCCCAGAAATCGAATATTCGTAAAATAATTAATAACTATTAAAACACAAAATCGCAGAAACTCAATAAAAATGTGTATGCAATTGTAAAAAAATAAAGTTCGTGTTCATGTGTTGATATGTAGAAATTACATTAAAAGTTACAAATAGAAAATAAAAGTATATTACTTACAAATTAACTGACACGTTTCTTGTTGTTATTTGACAAACAGTGCTATAAAAAGTATGAGGTGGTATGATATATATTTTTCTTATTTTTACGCGATTGTACATTACTTTAGTGAATCAGAAGGTATGTAATGAAATGATATACAGAGTAAAACGCAAAAAGTTTTGTAGAATAATCTAAAGAAGTAGCATATTAAGTTTTAAATGTCATCAGTAAAAATTTTCATATTAATGTAATTCGAAATAAACAAAAACATTAACTTTCAAGAAAAGGTTGTGAAAAAGAAAAACAAAACGAGGAAAAAAAAATAATAATAATAACGGTTTTTTTCGCAACCTTTTTGATATTTTCTTACGTTTATATTCAATTAATTCATTTAAAATATAAATTTTTATTAATCTCATGAAGTTTCTGTTTTTTCACTTCTGAACAACTGTTTAATCTGTGTCTTAAAAATAAAAGTTTTTACTCAAGGAAAAATAAAAGATTCGGCAGAAGCAATTAATCTCTTAATTAATATAATATTTTTTGCATTTTCTAAATTAATTGCGTGAATGAAATAATACTTGAATAAAGACCATAAAAAATATATATATATATATATATATGCAAAACAGTTTAATTTCTGTAGACAACACATTTGTTAAACATTATTTTTATTACCATAGCTGTCGACATTTGATTGTTAAGGAGATAAATAAGGAATTTACTGGATTCCCTGCATATAATCAATTTAATACAAATACAAAAATATTACTGCAATTTTAAGGAAGAAAGTGTGGAAACCTTTATAAAATAGCTAATTTAAATTTAATTTTTAGCTTTACAGTGTTATGTCTAAAGATTTCAACTCAAATTCAGTAATAACTTGATTCACGAAAAAAAGACACGTGTGACAAAAACCGGGCGATATGCTAATTGGTCATTAACCTGTGTTATATCTTGATTAATACTTCTGCATTTATGTTTCTAATCATTCTGCATTTATGTTTCTATCATTCTGCAAATTATCACTACACAGTTATAAAATTTCCAGCAAACTGTCCAGTCATTTGTCCGTTTTTGTAGAAAACGTTTACATACCCGTAATTTACCTATATTCTGACCGTATTATTGCTCATTTTATGGTCAGATTATAGTTAAATTACGGTTATGTAAACTTTTTCTACAAAAACTGTCAAATGACTGGACAGTTTGCTGTAAATTTTTAACAGTGTAGCTTGATCTCCATGAAATGAGTTGAGATAACCATTAGCATGTTATTTTTTGTAGTGTTTCAAAATGCATTCCTCTTTATATTGGAGATCCTTTTTAACACTTTAAACATAGTTGAAACGTGTGTCGTCCGTATATCTGTCTGTCCCTTTGTCTGTGCTCTAACTCACATATATATACTCAAATTGCCATGGAAATGATATAGTTTATTAAGGTTTACCATGGCATTTTCGGTATCGAAAATGTTTACCGTGACACACAAAGTATACCGTTACGTTACGGATAATGGCAAAAAAAAAAAAAGTTTTCAGTGCATTTTAATGATGTTACAGTATTTCAAACAACGAAATTGATATATAGGGTGATTATAACTAAAGTCCCACTTTCAAAATGCTGTAAAAAAGGAACCACTGGTCAGAATGACTTCAAATTTGAAATGAATATACTGGAATAATGCAAAAACGGTTCGGCATAAGAAAGAAAAAGTTCTAAAGTGTATCAATAGGTGGCACTATAAGCGGCATAACGAAAGTGGATTCGGCTACAAGTTTTATGTTTTAATTGCGTATGTATGGCTGTCTTTTAATTTACATAGTATGTCGCTTACAGCGCCATGAATTGATACACTTAAGAACTTTTCTATCTTATGCCATACCGTTTCCCTCTTCTACCAGTGCATTTAGTTAAAATTTGAATTAATGATTCGCACATTTTTAATCGAAATACGACGGCTTTGGCATGAGTTGCACAGTAAACCAACCGTACTGTTCAATGTGCATGGGTGGTTCGGTTGTTTGATGGAAAAAATGACTTACAAATCAGTCAACAGTTGTGGTACTGTTAGTGGAAAGCCCATCCACCACAGCAAGGTCGTACCGCATTGGATGGGACAAATTAGTTTTCAATTGTCCTTGAGCCAAAAACATCATAAAAATAACGTAATGATTCGGTCTTTTAATTTGCATAGTATGCCGCTTACAGCGCCATCAATTGATAGACTTAGGAACTTTTCTTTCTTATGCCATACCGTTTCCCTCTTCTACCAGTGCATTTAGTTAAAATTTGAATTAATTATTCGCACATTTTTAATCGAAATACGACGGCTTTGGTATGAGTTGCACAGTAAACCAACCGTACTGTTCAATGTGCATGGGTGGTTCGGTTGTTTGACGGAAAAAATGACTTACAAATCAGTCAACAGTTGGGGTACTGTTAGTGGAAAGCCCATCCACCACAGCAAGGTCGTACCGCATTGGATGGGACAAATTAGTTTTCAATTGTCCTTGAGCCAAAAACATCATAAAAAGAACGTAATGATTCGGTCTTTTAATTTGCATAGTATGCCGCTTACAGCGCCATCAATTGATAGACTTAGGAACTTTTCTTTCTTATGCCATACCGTTTCCCTCTTCTACCAGTGCATTTAGTTAAAATTTGAATTAATTATTCGCACATTTTTAATCGAAATACGACGGCTTTTGTATGAGTTGCACAGTAAACCAACCGTACTGTTCAATGTGCATGGGTGGTTCGGTTGTTTGACGGAAAAAATGACTTACAAATCAGTCAACAGTTGGGGTACTGTTAGTGGAAAGCCCATCCACCACAGCAAGGTCGTACCGCATTGGATGGGACAAATTAGTTTTCAATTGTCCTTGAGCCAAAAACATCATAAAAAGAACGTAATGATTCGGTCTTTTAATTTGCATAGTATGCCGCTTACAGCGCCATCAATTGATAGACTTAGGAACTTTTCTTTCTTATGCCATACCGTTTCCCTCTTCTACCAGTGCATTTAGTTAAAATTTGAATTAATTATTCGCACATTTTTAATCGAAATACGACGGCTTTTGTATGAGTTGCACAGTAAACCAACCGTACTGTTCAATGTGCATGGGTGGTTCGGTTGTTTGACGGAAAAAATGACTTACAAATCAGTCAACAGTTGGGGTACTGTTAGTGGAAAGCCCATCCACCACAGCAAGGTCGTACCGCATTGGATGGGACAAATTAGTTTTCAATTGTCCTTGAGCCAAAAACATCATAAAAAGAACGTAATGATTCGGTCTTTTAATTTGCATAGTATGCCGCTTACAGCGCCATCAATTGATAGACTTAGGAACTTTTCTTTCTTATGCCATACCGTTTCCCTCTTCTACCAGTGCATTTAGTTAAAATTTGAATTAATTATTCGCACATTTTTAATCGAAATACGACGGCTTTGGTATGAGTTGCACAGTAAACCAACCGTACTGTTCAATGTGCATGGGTGGTTCGGTTGTTTGACGGAAAAAATGACTTACAAATCAGTCAACAGTTGGGGTACTGTTAGTGGAAAGCCCATCCACCACAGCAAGGTCGTACCGCATTGGATGGGACAAATTAGTTTTCAATTGTCCTTGAGCCAAAAACATCATAAAAAGAACGTAATGATTCGGTCTTTTAATTTGCATAGTATGCCGCTTACAGCGCCATCAATTGATAGACTTAGGAACTTTTCTTTCTTATGCTATACCGTTTCCCTCTTCTACCAGTGCATTTAGTTAAAATTTGAATTAATTATTCGCACATTTTTAATCGAAATACGACGGCTTTGGTATGAGTTGCACAGTAAACCAACCGTACTGTTCAATGTGCATTGGTGGTTCGGTTGTTTGACGGAAAAAAGGACTTGCAAATCAGTCAACAGTTGTGGTACTGTTAGTGGAAAGCCCATCCACCACAGCAAGGTCGTACCGCATTGGATGGGAAAAATTAGTTTTCAATTGTCCTTGAGCCAAAAACATCATAAAAAGAACGTAATGATTCGGTCTTTTAATTTGCAAAGTATGCCGCGTACAGCGCCACCTATTGATACATTTTGGAACTTATTTTCCATACAGTTCCCCCCCTTCATCTATATATTCAGTTCAAATTTGAAGCAATTCTCACCGGTGATTCCTTTTTTACAGCAGTTTGAAAGCGGGACTTTAATTATATTCACCCTGTACATCACACTAATTTTATACTCTGTAGAAAAACATGGTATCGTGCATACCCTGTTTTGCTACTGAGTATAAAATTAGTAGCTTTTATAATTCGTTTACAAGAATACTCAAAAGTATTCTCTTACATTACGGTCAAAGACGAAAAAACGTTTTCACTGCTTTTTAAGGATGTTACATTGTTTCTAACACAGTAAAATTGATATGCATCATCCGGGAGGATGACAAAATACTTTCTGCAGAGTTTAGAGTAAGGAAAATTATTGTTTGCTTACAAAGACACACGAAATAATTTCATCACATCATGATGTATGTGGAAAAAATGTTTGCGGTGTATTTTAAGGATGTTGCACTATTTGAATGAAATTGATATACATTACTGAGGTGTACTCTTGCATATTTTCTATAAATTAGCATGTACTGAGAATTTATCGTTTATTTACAGATACACCCAAAAGGATTTTTTTACAGAACTGGAGGCATAAATGCTGGATGTGCGCTTTCAGCTGTGATATGCGTTTTAAAACATGGAAACATTTAGTTTACGACAAGGTGTGTAGATCATATACAAGGCTGCACGAAAGAATTCGCACATATTACTGGCTACGTAATAATTTCTGAAACTTATTTCTTCACCGTGTTATTATTATTATTATTATTATTTTAATTTATCGCTCTTCATTTTTTGGAAAAAGAAATTAAATTTCTGAACAACATTTCTATAGTTATGAAAAGTGTTTCATAAGCTATGCCATGTTACATGATTGTTCGTTCACGTTTGTAGTCGAATTTGATTTGTTGCATAGAATTATTGTTCTTACTGTAGGTGTAGGGAATTTTGAAGGTCCAAGTGTTTGAAACTCAAGAATTTACACCATTATTATTATTTTTTATTATACTAGAATGACGAATATTGCACCTTTTGTCACTTCCCCGAATTATTCTATTTCACTCTCGTATTTCAGCAATTGCATATGTCAAGTTATCTTCAGAACAATTTAAACTAGTCGTTGGGGGCCACCGTAATACTTACCCATCATGGATATGCATAAAGTAAAATATTAAAATAAAAATGTGTAAACTACTTATAAAAGGCATTGCAATTCAAATAAAATCGTGGCTTGATGACGTCACAAACTTTAAAGGCTCGATTACTGAATTGCTTGAAAGAGGTTTTTCCTTATAACTCCAAAAATAATAATCCTATTAACTAGCGGTTTATTGCATCTGATTAAGCGTCAAATTTCCAATTAAAATATATCTTTGAAGTGAAATTTGGATGAAATACAGGGTCATGAAAAATCGAAGAGTGTGGTAAATAGGATTCCAAATATCTCGGCAACTAATTATCCGATCGACTTCATGCTTTATTCAAAATTTATGTTTTTTTTATTGCCTTTTATATTCATTTCTTAAAATAAACAATTTCGAAAATTTTTATATACCTTTCATCAGAACGAATATTTCGAGAGTCCGAAAAAAATTGTTCCGGTTAATCGAGGTTATTGAAATGAAATAGGCTTCTTCCCATTATTACATACTAAGTACATACCAAATTACAAGTCTCTATCTCAATTTTTTCGGGAGATAGAGCGTTTACAGACACACACACACACAGACACACAGACACACAGACGGACGGCAAATTTTTTTTTCTAAAAATATGTTTTTCGGAATCTCCAATGTCTGAAACGTGTAAATCCGTCAAAAAAAATTTTTCGATTTTCAAAACGATTACAAGACTTACCCTATACTACGTATGTATGATGGGTAAGTAAAATGCTTTTGCTTCCTCTTCTATAACTGAGTTCAAATTATAAATGTTCTTAAACGAGGAAAACGTTCTAACTACTAAAGAAAGCTACTGATTTCCGGGCAACGCCGGACGAATCAACTAGTAGCGAATTAGATTTAAAAATAATAACACTTTTTTTTCTTTTTCATTCTTTTTTTGTTTCATCCCGAAAGAGTACTTGAGTTCATGTTAATTTTTATAAAAGAGATACATTATAACGCAAAAGGTAGAGGTAGTGATGAAAATATGATTGTCTTTGACCAGCAAGAAAAACAGCTGGAAAGAAAAAGAAAACTGTACAACATGAATTTGGAAAATGCTTCGGAGTGTCACTGGCTTGTAGTTAAACGTAATATGCCGAAACCTATAACATTTGATCTGTAATTTAGAATCATTAGAAATTTTTCATTTTTGAACATCATTTTTCTAAAAATATAATTTTTGCATATGTATAAGCTCTTTGCGACAAACATTTTGGGGTATATTTCTGCCATATAACATGATTTAAACATTATAGTTTATAGTAAGCTCTAACTAAATTCGCACTGGTAGGTTCAATGCATCTGTGTACTTCAGAGTTTAAGACTGATTTATAATTACGTTATTGTGATAACAATTCCTATTTTTTTTATGTATATTTCAAAAAGTTATATTTTAAGGACTAAACAGAGTATAAACTTCAAAATATTTTTTTCTCTATTGTCATATACCCTTTACATGTTTCCAAGCGCAAGCATGTATCTTTATTAGTTCATCGAAATACGGATCAGAAATGTGGATATGTGGTGAATCCAAAAGAACAAAATGCTTAAACACAATATTTTTTGGCACAAAGATGTCATTTTATACTCCAATCATCCCATCAAAAGCAACAAGAATGAAAAATCATGCATCAAGCATAGATTATGAAATACTTTCCAAAATTTCCAGACTTCTTTGCTTAAACTTCACCGTTTAATAATGTGAAAGATGATGCCAAGTAAACAACTTGGAAAACGAATAACACATTTGAAAACTCAATTTAACGATAGTAAGTAATAGACAGTATACAAAGTAATAGACAGAAAATCAGTTAAATTTAAAAACGCACACCTCAGCTGAAAACGCACAATCAGCAATTATTTTTAATTGACAGTACTACTGTAACCAAATTATATTTTGTATCCCTGTAAAAACAAGATGAATGCTATGGGCACCATATTCTATAGTAAACTTCTTGTAGTACATCTCTGTGATATACATCAAATTCAATATTTTTGAAATAGTGTAACAACATTAGAATACACAGCAAACGATTTTTCTCCATAGACCGTCATTTAATGGAATCCTTTTGGGTGTCCCTGTAAAAGAACTAAATCTGCTACATACTTCATTTTCAATACCGAACATGCCATACTAAACAACAATAACGCATATCAATAGCATGGCAATCCGACTATATTTATACGAGTTAGATCACAGACAGGCAGACAGACAGACAGACAGACAGGCATACAGACATACAGACCGACAGGCATACAGACATACAGACGGAAGACAGACAGACAAACCGAAATCCTAAACACTTTTCAACTTTGTTGAAAAGTGTTAAAAAAGCCTAACTGGAATATTTTCGGATTTTAAATTTTCACCTTCCTTTCTCCTGAAATATTTATGATAATATATTAAGTGAGACATAGTAGAAAATATTCGTTATATGTTTCTTAAAGATTAATGAAATGACAACTTTCTTATTTATTCGAAGAAAAAACATTATCACCTAGTGTTAAACCTTTTTTTTATTGAAATATCTATGTATCTAATGCTAAATTAGAAGAAAGTACATTAAAACATCCCACCCACCATAACTTTAAACACGAACACATTTTTCTGTGTCTTTATGTGTTTTATGACTTACAGAGTTTTGGTACAATAAATGTATGTATGACTGCTTAAAATATAACTATTTTATTAACACTTACCCATGAAAATGTTCAATATACATCCTGAATAGCTTAATGAATTATATATTTAATAGACCTGTCTGTTCGATGATAACAAAATCCTGTATCCATTTGCTTAATCGTAAAAGTATTAGAAAATTACTTTATATTAATTAAGACATAGAAGACATTAAGAGATTAAAGCATTAAGACATAAATACGTTAAGACATTAATACATTAAGACATTATTACATATATTGATTTTGAGATTGAAGAAAACTTAATTAATATATTTCTTAAACATTACTTCATTGAAATTTTTCTTATTTATTCCGAAAAATAATATCATCTAGCGTTAAACGATCTTTTGTCGTAAATATCTATCTATCTAAGGCTGAATCAGAAGAACGTCTTAGAATTAGCTAAAAACGTATGGAGATGTATATTAAAACACCCCATCCCCATCCTTCAAATATTCACACGTTATTCTGTGGAAGTATTTATGTATGACTTACAGAGCTTTAATACAATACATTTATGTATAACAGCTTAAAATGTAATTATTTTGTAAACGCTTACCCATGAAAAATTTCATTATACGCACTGAATAGCATTTAATAATAATCATTTATTTAATAAACCTGTCTATTCGGCGATACCAAATACTATATACAATTGAGTAATCGTAAAAGTAAAAGCAGAAGTACTTTATATTAAGTAAGACATGGAATGCATGAAGAGATTAAGACTTTAAGACTTAATTACATTACGAAATTAATACAGCAAAATATTAAGACGTTATTTTATGTATTGATTTAGGTAAAGAAGAAAATTTAAGTAATATATTTATAAAATATTAATGCATTCACACTTTTCTTATTTATCTGAAAAATATTTCTCATCTAGCTTTAAACACTTACCCATGAGCATTTTGGTCATAAGCGCTGAAGAATATTTAATAATAATCATATATTTAATACACATGTATGTTCTGCAATAGTAAAAACCTGTATAGAATTGCCTAATCTAAAAAGTATTGCAAAATTACTAAACAATATGCTGAAAACTATTTTATTAAATATGTATTAGAAAGTTTCAAACAGCGTTCTATAAAATTTTTACTAACAATTATTAATATTTGAATTTTATGTTTTCAATTATCACGATTAAACATTTTATTTTTAAACATTTTTGATAATTATTTATGTATTTTCAAAAAATTTCATATAAATGTATTGTTTTAATTCTGTACTCTAGTTTAAAATTTAAAACAAAATAGTATTATGTATAAATACTCTTTGGATATACATTTCTTCTGCACAAAACATTTTCTAATATTTTTTAAAAGTTACTTCAAAAACTGTTACCTTCTATCATAAACTTATTTATTGTTCTTTAAGAATGTTACTATTTAAAGGAAATAAGTGTATAACATTACAATCAACAAAAATAAATTTTTTAATGTTGCATACATACAATGTTATTCTTAAACAAAGATTTCTTATGAAATTTGAGAAGATGGGATATCACAAAAGAAACATATAAAAAAGTTAGCTTGATTAAATTAAATTTAAAACATTCATGAAATATATGAAGTCTATTTCTTTTCAATTTCGTAAATTTCAATAAATACTTAAATTAAATTAAATTAATAATTCAAATAATTTTCAAACAAACTGTGTAAATTATTTATACAAATAATTTTCTAACCATCGTAATCTGACTAGAATTATATTTGTAATTAAAATGTCTTTTTAAAAATCTTTACTACAACGATAATTTTACATTTTCGTCTCTTCTTAATTCTTTAATGTACAGAAATAAATATTCTGAAGTGCATAATTAGTGGCTTTAGTTGAACACCTTTGAAACTAAGGTGAACCGATTATTGTCTTTAAAAAAAGGTCAAAGTTTTGATATTATATTTTTTCTCTTTTTTAGCTATCCGAAATTTATTGTTAGAAGAGATTCAACGAAGATTTGGTATAATATGACATCACTAACCATTTTCTATAAATATATAAAGGAACACACAAAAGATTTTTATATGGATACGTATTAAGGATTTGGCAAAGTGTAAGTAAGTACAAAATATGATAATATTCATTAATTAAGAGTATAAATTACATTGCGTTAAACAAATCATTTGTAAATAGGGGGTTCGGAACCATGCTCTCTAACGCTACCCAACTCCTGGAAATTGCAATCCAATTCATACTGGGACCGCTACGCGATCCAAGCTTGCTTCGTTTTCTCGCCACTATTTGCATCAAATCTAGCCAGAATAAGTATTATCATAAATCATTTTAACATATGAAATTTACAATTTTGTTTAATGTATATAAAAGTAATTGAGAACTTCGTTGAAAATACAATTAAAAATACATTTAGTTCGTGCTACCAATGGGCTAAATCATCTTAACATTATGAAAAATATACCTTGGAAACACAATTAATTTAAAACTCATTGCGCCTATAATATTGTACAGGACGGTTTAAACTAATTTCGAAAAACACTACATGATAGTAAGATAGTTCAATAAAAATCAACAATTATCGTCTAAAGTTCGTTCGACGTGAAAAATACAATCTCGCTCAGACGTAAACACGTTTTCTGCTGTGTGTAAATCTGCTGTGTTCATCAAAAAACTTATTTGCTGAACGCATCACGTGACCGCAAAACGAACCCATGACATACATCGCCCAAAACAGCTACATCGTCCGAAAGATCATGCTGTGTTTAAACACTCCGAATTTTGATTTGGTGAAGGGATCTTGTGGCCGAAACATGAACCACTCAAAGAATCATCGCTCTAGATACTATGGTTGTTGCAAACCGGCAAGCTACAAATTCAGCCTTATTTTCGTGCCACGTAAGAGAAATATATATATAAATATTTTTAATTCATAATATAAAATAAAAGATTTTTACTTATGATGTATTTAGTACTTAATAGATTTTTAAACATAAATCCTATTTAAGATTTTGTAAATTTCCGTAGATTTGTATATAGGTATTTCTTATTCATAATCTATTTAATTTTAAAGAGGCTTGATCTAAATTATTAATTAATAACATATAAAATGTCTTGCATAAAATATGAGTTTCATTATTAAACATTGGAAATTAATTTCTAATATAGAACTTTAACAGTATAACGAAAATATTATGATGGTTGTTACGTAAGGAATTACTTAGAAAATTTAAAAAAATTTAACAGAGAAATATATATTGTTTGCGGAATTAATGTAAAATAATATTAATCATATTGTATTAATAGGGTAAACTTGCCAATAATGGGCACTTTTAAGGAATTTCTTTAAAAAATATGTTTTTAATTACTAGTGATTGTTATTATATTACAGTTTTTTAATTCAAAATATTAATCTATCAACAATAATAAACCAATCTCATTGTCACATTTACCCTTATGAAGTTAAGTTTGATTGTAATAATAGAAATAAATCACTTAAAATCTCAACAAGGGTCAAGTACCATTCCATTAGTGAGCATCCACTGTGCCAGTAATAGACTTCCTATAAGAAGTAATAGATAAATGTTTTATTAATGTGTTTAGAATACAAAATTAATGAACGAATACGAATTAAACACAATACACGTTTTGAAATATATTTACCAATTAGGATATCAATATTTAATGAAATATGTATATTTAAAATTAAATGATTTAACTAATAATAGTTATTATCTCAAGATGAATACTCTTTTTTATATTTCGATAGAGTATTTAAAACACTGAATTTCAGAGAATCACAGTTGTTAAATTACAGAGATAATGATTTGAATAGGGATTAATAAAAAAAGAGAGAATATTTTCTGGAGAATCAGAATGCGTGGAATTGTGTTTCCCTTTATAATTCTTAAGAGTTAAATTTACTGAAACTATTTGATATATCACTTGTAATAATTAGTAATACAAAAATGATCGACATAAAATTGCAGATTGAATGTTTTAAATTCCTATATAAAATGATTTCGAAATAAAACTGCGCACTCACGTTTGAGACCCCTGATTTGCGGATTTACTATCTTCTTAATAATAAAAATCTAGTTACTGCTCATAGCATTTTTTATATATAGTTGTTTGACAGATATGAAAAATCAAACTTGTGACTTTAAAAAAATGTTTTTATTTTAACTGGGAGGTCTTTTGGGTCCCATGAACTCCTTCTTTCTCTATGCTCTTGAACATCATTCCTGCTTTGTGATTGACAAATATGTAAAATGTGTTAAATATATTATGAAATATGTAAAACAGGGTTAATAATAAAAATATAGAAAATAAACTAGTTTAATAGTAAAAAATTGATTAACCACATTAAATTAATTAAAAGCAGCTATTTATAAAATTTTTGTTCTTATTCTATTCTGGTAAGTACAATTAAAAATTATGTATGATTACTTAGCTGTTTAGGTAAATCAAAAGATTTTGTGCGCTATGGACATTACTGAAATTGAAATTTGTCCTAGAGTAAGAAGAAAGATTTGTGTTTTTCTATGTGCACAACAAAAAATAGCAGAGAAATAGATTTTCCAAGGTAGAAATAGACAAGAAAATCTAATTACATTTTTTCATCCTATTCAATCAGTTTCAACAAAAACTGCAACTTTTATAAAATTTCATCTGGGATAATATATATATATATATAAATATATATATACATAGATAAACCAATAGACAGAATATATTATATATATTTAACAGGCCCTAATGAGGTAAAAGTTGAATAGGAAAGACATAAAATGCAATAGAAAGTGTTATACTAATAAGAATTAAAATTAGTATACATTTTCAGGATAGTTGTTCAAAACAACTTTTCAGGATTTTCTTTCGAATTTTCTTTTATTTTACCACGAAAGGGTCTGTTTGAGATCATGTTTATTTATATAAAAAATATATTTATGGATAGTAGAGATGAACATATGATGATTTTCGGCCGGTAAAAAAAACATCTTAAAAACAGAAAAAGAGACTGTACAGCACGCATTTAGAATATGCCTCTGTGGGTCATTGACTTGTAAAAAAACATAAGATGTCTCTTTAATCTTTAACGTCATTTTCCCCAGAATATCATTTTGTTTATGTGTAAACTGTTTGCGACAAATCTTTTGGAGAATATTTTTGCCATATGTAATGCTTTTACATATTACTAAGCACTAATTAATTTGAATTGGTAGGTTTAATTGCTCTGTATACTTATGTTTAAGATTGCTTTATTACGATGTTTTGGAAAAATTTCATATTTCTTTGCTATAATTTTAAAAGGTTATACTTTAAGAACTAAACAGAGTAAAACTCACAATACATTTTTTTTTTCATTTCATAATATATCCCTTGCGTGTTACCAAACACAAGTCTGTATCTTTATTACTTCATCGCAAGAAAGTTCAGAAAGTAACTCCTTTTGGGGGGGTACATATGTCGGAAAACCCAAAGAGCAAAATGCTTAAACACAATAATATTTTCACAATGGTGCATAAATCCCTAACTTGAAATATTTTCGTATTTTAAGTTTTCATTTTCCCTTATCCTGAAATATTTATGAAAGTATATTAATTAAAACATAAAAGGAAATTTAAGTTCTATATTTCTTATACATTAATGGAGTGGCAATTTTCTTATTTATTCATAACATATTTCTGCTTTATCATTACACATTTATTTTTTGAGAAACATCTATGTATCCGCTGCTAAATTAGAAGGCAAACTTAGCGCATTGCTAGAAACCTATGAAGATGTATATTAAAATACCACACCCCCAACCCCAAACATATTTTTCTATGGCAGTATATATTTTATGACTTACAGAGGTTTCTTACCATACATTTATGTATGGTATATTTCTGAACAGCATTTTATAAATATCATATCTTTAATAAACTTGTCTATTCATAAGAACATCCTGTATAGAATTCCCTAATCATAAAAGTATTAGAAAAACTGTTTTACGTTAATTAAGAAATAGAAAACATTATGAGATTAAGACATTATTACATATACTAATTTATATATTGAAGAAAAATTCAGTAATAAATTTCTTAAACAATAATGATGTGACAATTTTCTTTTTAATTATAAAAAATAGTAATATCAAGCATTAAATGTTTCTTTTTTCTGAACTATTCTTGTATCTAACGCTAAATTAGGAGAAAAGTATAGATCATAGTTAAAAACGTATATAGACGTATATTAAAATACCCCATACCTTAATCACGAAAACATTATTCTGCGTCAGTATATATATTATGATTTACAGAAGTTTAATATAATACATTTATGTATGACATATTATAATATAATTAGTTAATAAACACTTACCCAATGAACATTTTATAATAATCACATTTAATAATAATCATATTTTCAATATACCTGTAAGGTGATAACAAAAGCCTGCATATGATTTCCTAATATTAAAAGTATTAGCAAGATTACTAAAAAATGTTTATATGCTAAAAATTCATTTTATTAAATATACAGAACGTAATCATTTTAAAATTTATTAATAACAGCTATTAATTTAAGAATTTTATTTTTTCAACTATCAGGATTAAATGATTTATTCTTAACCATATTTCTTAATTATTTATGAGTCTTCAAATATTTTTATATAATTATATTATTTCAATTCAATACTCTGGTATAAATTTTGTTTCTAGTATAACGTTTATCCCTTTGGATATAACAGTCTTCTATGCAAAACACTTTTTTTATATTTTAATTGTAGTTGGATTGTCATCCATAAAATTATTCATTAATCCATTAAGAATGTTGCTATTTAAAGATTATTGTATAACATCTTTAGCAATAATATTTTAAAATGTTCTCATACATAAAATTTTCGTTTTAAACTATCATTTCATATGAAATTTGAGAATACGTGACATTATATATATATATATATATATATATATATATATATATATATATATATATATATATATATATATATATATATATATATATATATATATATATATATACATATACAGGGTGATTCATAAAAGATGGGCAGAACTTTAAGGGGTTATAGTACACTTAAAGACAAATAATATTAAATAGGAGACTAAGGGTCCCAGACGTATTCCCAAGGAGATAGGGGGCATTAAAGTTTAGGGTCCGAAATTTCAAATGATTATAAAACATGGAAAAATTGGTCGATTCGTTTGCGGTTTTTGCAAAAAATTTTCTTTATGCCAGTATTTTCTTGAAATAAAATTTTAAAGTTCAATTTCAAAAAATGCCGATAGGGGGCGCTTTAGACTTTGGAGTAACAAACAACTATTTTTTAACGTTATTTTTTGTATTTCTTTAAGTGATTTCGAAAGCTTAGACTTAAACTTAAATTTTGATCTAAAGATCTGAGTCCTAACGAGTAGTTAAGTAGCGTAAACTGAAATTTGAAATTTGAAACCCTTCTCCCCCCAGAACAAAAATCAGTTATTCCCGATCTTTGTGTCGTAGATTAGGCTCTAACTACTGCCGCGTTTTGCTAAAATTATTCTTTATGTCAGTATTTTCTTGAAAATAAATTTTAAAGAAAATTTTCAAAAATTCCGATAGAGGGCGCTTTAGACTTTGGAGTAACGAACAACTATTTTATACCGTTATTTTTTGTGTCTCATTAAATGCTTTCTAAAGCTTAGACTTAAATATTCAGCCCAAAATCTGAATCGTTAGACGTGGTTAAGTTTCTGGGGAGAGGGGTTTGAAATTTCTACTGCTGAGCACAGTTCAGTTTACCATGTCCACACATTGTGTGCTGTGATACGAGGTAAAAAGACACAAATTAGGATTATGTTACCAAAGCATATTTATTAACATGTAATCACAATAAATGTTCAAAATTGTGACCACCAGAGGTTATGCACGCAGAACAACGGCGACGAATGGAACGGCGAACATTCGCGAAAACATCAGGCTTTTCGAGCACTTCCCCTACAGCGGCGGAAAGTCTGGCGACCAGTTCCTCGGGGGATTCAATGGGTGTCTCATACATAAGAGCCTTCAATCGTCCCCAAAAAAAGAAATCGAGGGGTGAAAGATCTGGCGAGCGAGCAGGCCAAGCAACAGGACCACCTCGACCAATCCATCTGTTCGGAAATGTGATGTCCAGATAGTTGCGGACGTCTCGTACGTAATGGGCTGGCGCTCCATCGTGCTGGAACCACATGACCCGCCGGATGCGTGGAGGAACAACGTTTAACATTTCTGGCAGCACATGTTGCAGAAATGTGAGGTATGTTTTACCGTTGAGGCGTTCAGGAAGAAGGTACGGTCCGATTAGGTGGTCTCCGAGGATTCCTGCCCAAACATTGATGGAAAAGCGTCTCTGATGAGCATGTGGATACGTAGCATGTGGATTGACATCCGCCCATACATGTGCATTGTGTGTGTTAAATGTACCTTCACGTGTGAAGGTACATTCATCGGTGAAAAGCACAGTTCGTCCAAAATGTGGATTTAGCGCGTTCTGCTGCAGAAACCAGCGGGCGAATTCAATACGATTTGGATAATCCCCTGGAGACAGTTTCTGGACTCGTTGCACATGAAACGGGAGCAAATGTTCATCCTTCAGTACCCTCCAAGTCGTGGACTGTGAGGTATCCACCTGGCTAGCCACTGTTCGTGTACTTGTACTTGGCTGCGCCGCTACTACATCCAGAATGGCTTCTGCAACAACTACTGATTCGTCCTTTTTTGCACGACCTGCATTCGACCGGGAAGCGAGAAATGATCCCGTCTCACACAACTGTCTGTGCAAGCGCTCGAAAGTTTTGCGGTTAGGCAACCGCCTGTTAGGAAATCGCTCTCCGTACATTCGTTGTGCCTCTGCACCATTTCCATCTGCCGCTCCGTAAATTAAATGCATCTCAGCCTTTTCCTTATTCGTGAAGGGCACCATCTTCCGATTCATTACTACAGCGACTTACACTTGACTCACCGTTCAGTGGTTTTTATGCCTGAATCGTGTCGAAATTTTGCATACGTGTTCTTCTTCTTCCCCATTTGACATTTGCATACTTTCTGTTTCCTTCTTCACCCGGTGACTAGCGTCAGGAATGGAGCTTTAACGTTTGCATGAGCGACGTTTCCAACTGTGCCAGTGCCTTTATGAGTGAATTCCGACTATGCAGTCCTTGACGAAAGTTGTATTTTTGCCTCGTATCACAGCACAGAATCGTTGGGCATGGTTAAGTAGTGCAAACTGAACTATGTTCAGAAGTTGAAATTTGAACCCCCTCCCCTCGCTACTGAACCACGCTCAGCGATTCAGATTTTGAGCTGAAAATTTAAGTTTAAGTCTAAGCTTTAGAAAGCATTTAATGAGACACAAAAAATAACGGTATAAAATAGTTGTTCGTTACTCCAAAGTCTAAAGCGCCCTCTATCGGAATTTTTTGAAAATTTTCTTTAAAATTTATTTTCAAGAAAATACTGACATAAAGAATAATTTTAGCAAAACGCGGCAGTAGTTAGAGCCTAATCTACGACACAAAGATCGGGAATAACTGATTTTTGTTCTGGGGGGAGAAGGGTTTCAAATTTCAAATTTCAGTTTACGCTACTTAACTACTCGTTAGGACTCAGATTTTTAGATCAAAATTTAAGTTTAAGTCTAAGCTTTCGAAATCATTTAAAGAAATACAAAAAATAACGTTAAAAAATAGTTGTTTGTTACTCCAAAGTCTAAAGCGCCCCCTATCGGCATTTTTTGAAATTGAACTTTAAAATTTTATTTCAAGAAAATACTGGCATAAAGAAAATTTTTTGCAAAAACCGCAAACGAATCGACCAATTTTTCCATGTTTTATAATCATTTGAAATTTCGGACCCTAAACTTTAATGCCCCCTATCTCCTTGGGAATACGTCTGGGACCCTTAGTCTCCTATTTAATATTATTTGTCTTTAAGTGTACTATAACCCCTTAAAGTTCTGCCCATCTTTTATGAATCACCCTGTATATATCAAACAAACTGTGTTAATTATTCACAGAAAAAAATTACTTAACCGCCGTAATCTCCCCCAATTTCTGTCTGTAATTAAAATGTAAAAAGCTTCACTTCAAAGATACTTTTATATTTTTCTCTCATCTTTATTCTTTGATGTATAGACATAAATACTGTGAAGTGCATCATTAGTGGCTTTAATTGAACACCTTTGAAACTAATGTAAATTGATTATTGTCTTTAAAAGAAAGGATCAAAGTTTTCATATTATCTTTCTTCCCTTTTTTGTGCTTGAGTTCAGTTTATATATTTTATTTTAAACTGTGACAAATAATTGTCTTGTAAATTAATGACGTCCTTAGTGTTTTATTTTAAATATATGGTGAAATGTTTCATTCCATTCGGATATATCAAAGAATGTAGAAATTATTATTTAATCATAAGGATATATATTCTATAAATATCTAAATATTATTAAATATGATTTATTCATGAAAAAAATCTTTCACAGTAAAAATACATATTTAAATAACGTTTATTTTAATTTAATTTATTAAAAGTGCAGTTTTGAACAAAAAAAAGTAAATAACACTTTTATTCCTGTTAGGTATAGTCTTGCAAAATTAAAATATATGCAAGAAAATAAACTGATCAATTAGGTATAAAATGATTATCCGAAGATATGTTTAAATGTTTCTTGTAGTACAGGTAAAATATGGTTTTCAAGAGACAACTGATGACAATTCACCAAAATTGGGGAAAAACTTCATTTTGGCCCTAGAAATGAAGATCCAATATGACCCCAAAAAATAAATTGTTTTATCATTTTTCTTTGGGGGAAGGAGGGACAAAATTTGGGCATTTTAACTAAGGATGGGAGGAAACGTTAACTTTTTTTAAGTAGGTCAAGTGGGGTATCGTTTATTATGTGTTTCTTAATTTTTAATCAAATGACACCAACCACATGTTGATACGGTCATTTGTTACAATGTTACGGCATATATTTTGTATAAACAGTCAAAAAATTATACTTTATGAAAGAGCGCAACTTTATTACACTTATTGTAAAACACAAATTCGATGACCTTGAAACAGACTTAGATGACCCTGATTTTAATTATTGCTATTTTCAGGATATTTAGTAAAATTAGATTTTTCAATATGATATGAAGAACATGTTTTGAACTTAAATAAGTGTAATAAAATTGTGCTCTCTCATAAAGTATAATTTTGGACTTTTTATTGATAAAACCTGCCGTATCTGTGCAACAAGTGATTGTATCGATTTGCAAAAAGTGTCATTCGATTCCGAATTAAAAATTTAAAAATAACATGGTATAAACTACATGGTATACTTATATATTAGCAATACCCCACTCCCACTCCCTTTTAAAAATAAATTGCGTTCCTCCTCCAATGAGTTAATATGCCCCCATTTGCAGCCCAAACCATAGTAAAATAACTTTATTTTTTGGGAACATATCAGGTCGTCATTTCTAATATTAAAACAATGTTCCTCCCAAATGTTTGTGAATGGCCACCGGTTGCTGCTGTAAAACCCTATTTTAGCTGTACTAAAATCACAATTTTTGACACATATTCTTAACACCTTCGGTAACCTTCCACCAAATGATAGTATAGACTTGCGGATAGTATCATTTTATTCAGAATTAAAAAAATACTAAGCATACGATATCCAACTTGACCTACTTGAAAAATAAATAAAATGCCTCCCCTTTTTTCCCCAAATACATTAAAAAGCAAATTTATTTTGGGGGGACTCGGAGACCCATGACCAGACCTCTACCTACCGGGATTCGACCCAGTTTTACGTGTTTGAGTGCCTAGAGAGTGGGGCGAAATTCGCCTGATCGCCGCATGGGGCGGTCCACAATGACAAGTACACAGGTCGGCTGACCAATAAAGTCCGGATTTTGATGGGTTGTTCGCTCCTAGGTTACGCACGCCATATACTCGTCATGATAGTTGAAATGGGGCTGGACAATTTAGTGCCGAAACTTTGGTACTCAACTTAGCTTGGGTAAGTGTCATTCGATTAAGAATAAAAAAAAATGCTAAGCATACGATACCCAACTTGACCTACTTGAAAAATAAATAAGAAAAATAAACTCATACTTTAGCTTGGGGGGACTCATCGGAACTTCATTTCTAGTGCGAAGACGAAGTTCTTCCAAAATTTACGTACACCGAAATTTACGAAGACACCATTACGAAGACACCAGTTGTCTTCTATTATTCAATTATTTGCCTGTTTTTATGTGCTACTGTGAGCATTTAGTTTTTTTTTTCTAATGCTTAAGCCGCTGCTGACTAGTACTCAAAAGATTTGAATATGAATTTCACTTCAGGTTTGTATTTTAGCAAATAAGAGATACACGCATTTTACTGTTTGATCGAAACAGTAAAATAAATAAATATATATACTCGTATATTAGACAATGTACAAGATAAATGAGTGAAATTTGGCACGCTACAAAGTGCTTGTTATTATATTTTATCTGAAACATTTTCCGGTTGAAATCTCCATTACCTTATGCGTTACAAGACAATGATTAATAATTGTTTAAAATGCTGAAATACGGTGTTTCAAACAAAGAAGAAATAAATAATAGGGACTTTCGGTTTTTAAAAGATTTTTTCTGACTTTTTGTTTTGCACTTTGGTTACATAAAAAAGTTTCTTTATGTACTGCGTCACATATGTTTCTAAGCATTTTAGAAGTATTCGAACTTTAAAAAGCAGCGTTTATGACAAGGCTATGAACGAATTCCCAACAACAGCTTTGAAAATTCGATATATATGAATCTACGTGTGATAGAAGTGTGATAGTTAGAAGTTTACATAGTAATTATCTTATTTAATTATAGAAAAAAATTAAGGCTTTTTTGAGCGGTTGTAACGGGTATACGCAACACTAATGTACGCCGTTTTTTATTCAAAAACCTAACAGAATTTTTTAATAGTAATCTTTGTTTCATTTAATCACAGTACGCCTGAATAGAATAAAATTAATTCAAAATAATTGAAAATTATTCTTGGAAACTTCTGTTAGATATTATTAATTAAAAAAGTCCTTCCGGCCTGTACCGGGAGGAAAAGGTAGCTTTCCTATATCTTCGTTTTAAAATTTTAGCTAATGTTGCACGAAAACAGCAAGCTAAAATGCAAAGAAACGTTTACAAAAGATTCGTTAATACTGAATTTGAATAAGAAATTCGCCAAATTATTGAGCAAAAGTCAAATTGGCTTCATTTATGAAGACTTACTTTGATCGCCAAATTTGGCGATATTTCGCCAAATGTCGCCCAATTTTGTCGCCAATGTCGCCAATTTTGGCGTTAACGGATATGAATATATAGTTTTATGCGTATGATTGGGAAAATTATTACAACAATGAAAGAAAATAATTTGCGAGTAATCGCGTTAATGTGCTGTTTTGTTTCAAAATGTCAGCCACCCTAGAATTTCAAACTGTTCTATCTCAGCCATTTTTTAAGATAGAGGTAAACCAAAAAAAGCTCTGGAATCCTTGTATCAAGGCCTAACACGTAATTAAAAAATAAATTTGAATTTTTAAATTTTTTGTATATTTATTTTTAAGTTATTTTACATCTTTAAATGGCCGCCATCTTGAAACAAGATGGCGGACCAAGCTGGCCAACGAACTCGGTCGAGACATTAGTGACCTTAATACACACAATTAGTTTCATCAAAATCGATTCATAATTACGGGCGTTATCGTATGACATAGGTCAGATATATATATATATATATATATATATATATATATATATATATATATATATATATATATATATATATATATATGGATATATCGATATATATAAATCAACATTTGGACGGAAGGTGGTTTTGGGGTCTGGGGGTCATGATCGGTGAAAATATATCGAAATTTTCCGGAACTGCTTTCCTCCGAACGGCTGCAATAGGTAGCTTTATACTTTTTTGTATTGAAAGCTACCTAAAATGCATTAAATTGGCAGCACAGCCATACGACAATGTGTATGCCCAATGTGTCCTCATGGGGACAAATGTAGAATGCATGTGTGAAGATGTAAATTGTTGAGGGAGAAGAAAGTTATTTAAATTATAGAAATTATTTTACAGGTTCAGTAATTTCATTAAAAAAACTCCATTAATAAACATTCAATTATTTTTATTAATTTTGCCATGATCATATAGTATAGTATAGTATAGTATAGGAGAGGTGTCTCTTAGTAGGAGCCAGCAGAAGAAGCTACTCACACAGTGAGTATTCAAGCAGAGAGTGAGAAGTCACATAACATTATTGCCTGAGATTTACATTACTTTGCGAACAAAATTGGTGCCAAAACACTTTACTCAATACATTATTTTGGCGTTAGAATTCGAAAAGACAAGATACTTTTGGCTGGGTGTGGAATTTCCAGTAAATTAAAATAATTATTTGCCTCAGTGCCAGAAACGATACCATATTTGGACATGTTGAACTAAATTTAGCAATTGATATCATCACCCATTATTTTGATTGGAAGATTCTTCTGAGAATAAAGCAAGAACAACCGTTATTTTCTGAGTAAGCAAATATTAGAATATATATATATATTAAGGATAATCTATTTGACAGTTTTGAAAAGGAAAACGTTATTTTAAATGAGATGAAGGTATATTTATTTGATATAATTTATTGCTATAATTTGAACTGTCAACATTTGCAAGATTAATGACTCTGAAATAGAAGTTAAATTATTTTGGATTATTTATGAGAGATCAAAAGAATAATTATTATTATGTTTATTTTAGAAGCTATAAATAGGCATATTTATTTTATGTACATATTGCTATAACTTGATAACATCCAGAGATGCATTTCCGGGTTAAATGAATAAAGAGTGAAAGTGAATTACATGTGGAAGTATTTATATATATATGACAGATTGCTGTCATAGCATGTATGGCGATAGTGGATGCATTGAGCATGCTTAGATTATATCCTTATTAAAATAAACTAGATCATGCTCACATATCTCTTAGTTTTATTAGTAAATGTACATGTGTCTTATAATGGTTACATTTCTGCATGCGATTTGTTGGTGAGAATATCACCACATTCGCGAAAAGTGAATAAATATACTTTATATAAACTGTTCATTAAAAATTATGAAAATATCGTATGCTTAGTAATAATATTTGTATTCAAGGCAATGTTATTTTGTATATTGAAAAATTATAGTCACAGGAACTTGAATCATGTACTCACAGTTTACAAATGAAATGAGTAAAAAAAATTAAGTCATTTTCACTTTAATTCAAGAGTTAATCATGTTATTTAATTAATGAGCGAAAGAGAAAGGAAAAATATGGCTAAGAATAAATGGGACCACAGGAAGAGAGTCTCGAATACATCGAACAGCAAATAATTGGGATCATACACACATAAATAAACAAAGCTCAATACATACAACTTGTCAACATTGGGACAGTTACATTACAAAGCGTAATTTCAGAGTTGATCAAGTGATGCTTTTACGACCAAGCTAGGCTCGAGACAGATCAAAATTGAACAGGCAGACGTAGAAAATTTGCATATTCTCGCAATGCCGGACAGCATTGAGGTGAAAGGGAATTGTAGCATAAGAGACGTGGGACTTCGACCAGTGAAGTCGCCCTCACAATATATCTACTTACTAAGTAAGTAATCAATGGCAAAATATAGAAACGCCCAAATCCGGAACGAGTAGAAGAGGGAAGTAAGAATAAAAAAATATAATACTAAGAGAAGTCATGAAATTGGGAAGTTAGTTATGAGATAACATCCAAAGTAGTCAATTATGGAAAAGCATCCGATATAGTCAGTTGGGAGAAAGCACCCGAAATAGCCAGTTCTAAGGAAGCATCGGAAGAAGAAAGTTTTGATATAGCATCCTGGCAATTAAGTCAGAGTCGTCGGAACTTCCGTGCATTTCAGTCGAAATACTTTGATTGAGAGATCAAGTTTTGATGAAGCAGTCTAGAAGTTAAATTGGAATGATGTAACTGAGCAGACGGATGATGAAAGAATATTTATGCAATACAGATGCTCTCGACAATTAATTAACTGCGATATGCAGTATTCGAGTTAGATGGAAGAAATCCTGTTACAAGATAAGATCCTGATAGACTTTAATCGGAAGCCTATGAAATTAAAGCTGCTAATCTTGAAGTACCAAGATGAATGATAAAGATAACCAAAAAAATCGTAATGATATGACACAGAATCGTTTTGGAGAAGAATGGATATAGAATGCGGAGAATGGAAATCATTCTGTCAAACATTTCCTCAAAAATCTTCAGAACAGGCCGAAATACTGAAGAAGCTTATATAAGTACTTGTTTAAAACGGAAGAACTGTTTAAAAGAATAAACCTGATCTTACAGTGATTGAATCAGTAATTCCGGAAAAGCAGCGAGCAGATAATTTTTATAATGAATTTATATTCTCAAAATTATAGAGACTTCTGTGAAAGACATTATTGACTAATACCTGTATGAACTAGGATGTGACAGATATACATTCAAAGGTGATACAATGCGGGGGACATCCAGCCCAGCAACGCATCGAACAAACGTGAGTAACATTAAAGATCTATGATTATTATTATTTATTTATTATTACATATTTAATTTAAAATGATGAATATCACCCATAATATTTGTAACATATTTGCGATATATCATGCGAATGTTAATTTAGAAGATAAATTGATAAAATTTTTAATTAAGATAAATTGTCATAATTTAGTGAATGAAAGTTCAAGTAAAACAAATATTAGGTCTGTGCAAGACCAACTTAATTATAATTAAATTTACTTACAAATCTATTATAAATAGTTTTCAATATCCTTTTTACTTTAAGCGTTTGTTTTACAATGTCATTAATTTTTACACATTCTTAAGTTGAAATTCATGACTATTCATTCCAGTAGTTACGTTTTCTTTACATTTTAATTAATTATCTTTCTTTCAACATTTCAGTCTATCTAGTAATTAACCGAAATGCGCGCTAGGGTCTTGAATCTTAACGGATCATGCTATTATCAAATCACACAACGTATGACTTTCTATTAGAATTAGATTAGGTAGTTTAATTAATAATATTTTGGTTATGACTAACCTAATTCGAGCATGTCCCAGATTCATTTTATGATCACACTTTTACTTTATGCATTATAGGACACTAATTTACTCATATAATAATAATATTTTCGTACGTTGGGGAAGATTAGTGGGTTTGTTTTAACTTTTCTCGAACAATCCACTCAGATCAGAATCATCACCAACACGATTAGTGACGTATTTAAGACTGGTGAATGTATATGAAGAGATTACATTTCAGGGATTCTAATAAATATATTTTAACATGTAAGACAACATTTCATACTTAATGAAGGAACTCTACATTCTTGAGGATAGCATGTTGTCGTTATCGCTAATAGTATTAAAGATAGGAACGATAACTTCGGAATTCCAGCACTAGAGACGTTGCAATATGTTCCATTAACTGAGGGTATTCACTTTACTATGCCGTTATCCCACTTGCATAGCTGTAGGTTTCCCTGTTCGCAATACTTTTTCAAGATGAAGGGATGCATTCTGTAGAAATTTAAAAAATACAATTTATAACTAATAGAGAAACAGAATATTTTCAAATTTTCAACAGTGAACATGAAAGATCACTTCATTTTCAACATTTCCGTTAGTTAAATGAAAAAAATTATTTCAAAATCTCCATTATTTTGTAAGTCAAAAGTCGTTATTCAATAACGTTTAGAAATGCTGATCTATAGTTTTGCCAAGAAGAAAATGAATTGTAATTTTCGAATGTTAGAAAATAAATAATAAACAATTTTATAATTTTTGAATTTTTTCGCTTTTTTTACATGAAAACCGGTTTTTAGGTACAGCATTTCAGTTTTCAAAGTACACCAAAAGTACTAGATGTGTTTTGAAATGTTTTGATCATGGAGTGAATGAGTTCGAATACACCTTTGTAAAAATTTCCTATCTCCGAATCTATACAAGATAAAAACAGGTATTTGAGAGTGCAGCTTAATAATAATCATATTTTATTGGATCAAGAAGATTTCATCTGGAAAATCTGAATTTTGTCACAGCTAATTAAAGCTTTTATGAGAGGCTTCGTGTTTCTTCAAATTATTTGCTACTAAAATCTGTGATTTTTTATGTTTGATATCTTAGAACCTAGATAAATATAGGTTATAAATATAGAAGATAAATATAGGATATTAAGTATGACGCGTATTAGTGGCAATCATATCTTGTCAACGAAATTTTATTTGGAAATCGCAATTATCATCTGAGGTACCGTCATCTGATTCGATCATCTGGTCTAAAATAGCTTCAGTGGCTTCTTTATAATAAAGTTTTATTGCGGGTATATAAATTTGACCTGTGCACTGATGTGCACTGTTATTAAATAAATATCTAGATATAAATATGCTTTAAAATGTAACCAAATCATATTTCTGCAGTTATTGTTTTTCTTTCTAATAATGTTAATTTTAGTGTTCATTAACATTGGAGCTTATTTTGTCGACCGTTTTTAGGAGAAATGATAGAGCCAAAATTATTGGAATTCGAAAATATAATATTTTTAAAAATGAAATACATAGAGTCTTAAAAAGGAAAAAAAATAGTTAAATGATGTATTAGCATATATTTGAATGTTTTTTAAAAGAAACAAAATCGAGTATATATTTTTTTTTATTATTTTGATACATAGACATAATAAAATGTTTTAAAAGTTAATATTCGCATCTTCAATAACATTTTGGACTTTGTATTTTACACTCCATTTAAAAGTCCTTATCATGCATCACATAATGTTGAAAATTCGCTTCACTTGTTACTTATCGATTGTTAACAGGGAAAAAAGAATTTTTACATTTTGACGTTCGGTTATTTTTTCTATTTATATAGAATTACAAAGGAAATTTACAAAAAAAATATTTATATTATTTCTTTGATTCTGTATAAAAGTGTTATATTTTCTGCACTTCTAAATTTACAACAAAAATTCCAGTTATTTGATTTTTTGTTTTGCTTTGTATTTTGCATTTAAATATTTTTTTAATGCATTTTAAAATAATGAAAATTTGCATTTTTTAAATAAAATATTTATTGAGTGAATAAAGAGCAACGTTTAAAGAATTATTTTAAAATTCGCTTTTATAAACTGTATAAAATAAGAATTTTACTGAGGTTTAGAAAATAAAAATAAAAAATTGGAAAACGGCATCTGATTAAAAGTATAATTTTATAAAAATACGCAATCTTTAAATTATTTACTATTTTATTTTTTGTGATAGCAAAAAAAAAAAAAAAAAAAAAAAAAAAAAAAAAAATGATAAAATATGAATCTGCATTGGGAGAAAAAGATGACCGTTACAGATAGATAGATGACAGGTGTTCATAGTTGTTATTTTAGGTGCGTCGACTTTCATCGTTCATTACCTTTTATAACATTTGTCAACTTTTTATTTTCAGTAGATTTTTCTTAAATCCTTTATATCTCTCTTCAATATCATTTTTAAAGTATTATATTCAATTTGCATCGATACAAAGTTGCTAAATGATAATACGCCTTTCAATCTAACAAATTTCAAAGTAATCATCAATTTCACAAAAATGTACAATCATCATACCCCTTACCTCTCGAACCGTTCAATATGTAATAAGTTGTAAAATAAATCTAGAAATGAGAATATTTAAGAAAAATATTAAATTTCTAAGTAAGGTTGAATTATTTATATTTCACATATTACCCACCAATACTCACTTTTAACACTTTCTAATGCGTTTCTTAAACAAATCATCACCCCAAAGTTATACCAGTTTATGCACGCTGGTATAATTACCTTTTACTTGTATGTTATGTTGTAATATGAAGTTCTTGGTCGTGGTAATGTGGATTTGATACGATGAGTATTTCGATGGCAAAAAACAATATTACCTTCTAATTAATCTGGAAATTCGGAAGAAATAAGAATAGGCACATTTAGACGAACAGGCAGACATGGGTAGATGAAGGTATTTTAATAAATCCCAGGTTCTATAGATATTGCACATAAGTACAGGAAAACGTTGGCTGCCCATGGCAGCGCAGGCCACCCGGGCCCGTAACACAATTCGGGAAAATGTTACATGTTAGAAGCAAGATGATTAGCGAGAGAAGTGATTGTTTCTTGTACCATGACATGAAGTCGAATGAAAATTACATTTCGCCAAAAGGTTACAATATGGCGATCGTTTCTCCAAACAGAGCATAAAGACAATTAAAAATTTAGAGAACAGAGCCATTTTTGGCATAAATTATCCTAACGAATATATTGGCGGTAGCCAACATGTATGGGAATGCAAAACCACACAAATGGGGCTCGGAAAAGTTTTCGCATTCTTGAACCCGCGAACCTTAGAGATTGTTATGACTTCGACATGTACGTTGGATATTTTTGGACCAGAGTTATTCAGATGCGCTTGGGAATCATTGTAATTAAAAAGGGTGTGTATGAAGAAATCAGTTAGCAACAGAACTTTGTGACCAAATAAGGAGATGGCAGATGGTAAATCTTATTTGAAAGGGTAGATGTAGCGGTTTTCCTTTACATAGCACAGAATAGAAATATTTTTAGTGTAACTGAATTAAAAGGATATTAGAATAAACGGAATGAAATTTGTTATATTGAATTTAACAAAATGGTGGGAAAGGAAAATGAAAAAGTATTTTTGTAGAACAGTGAGCGTTAAAATAATGAAAAAGGGAACAGATTTGGAAAAGGGAATTAAATGAGAGGGGAATAATTACTAAAATTGAATAATATATGATGCGACATCATATATGTCTATGCTGGACTTGTTGTGAAAAAAATGTCGTGCTCTGGATGACAGTTTCCATCTTGTCCTGCAGTTGCCGCCTTGCCAACATATATAAGAGTAAGAAACGACGAGTTGGGTTGGTTTGGCTTGATTATTGACGGCCAGTTATCTACACTTGGGATATTGGCCCGGGAAGAGTGCCTTTCGTGGGGGTCTTTCTAAGGGAACCTAACCCGTATTTACGCATCGATAAATCCACGGCTCGAGGAAAACCACGAAAACTCCGAAAGATTAGGCCGACGGGCGCGATTGGGATCGAACGCAGCACCTCCCGTCTACCAGCTTCGAGAGCAGAACCTCTCAGCCACAACGACGAGTTGGTATATCGTTCTTTGTAGCTCAGGGGTATTTTCTCAGAGCGCGATTCTGGGGTCCCGGGTTCGATTCCCGGCTTGGGACATTTTTCACTCTGTCGCTTAGTTTAGCAAGGAAAGATCACTTGTTTGTTTCTTATTTGATTTGCTGTTTCTTATCTGTCTAGACAAGTTGTTGTAAACTTGAGTTAATGGGGATTAAGGCAAAAATAACAAAAATTAATTTTATGATTCTGTTTATTTTTAATATGGCATTTAATGCATTAGTAATTAGAATGATAAAATAAACAACAATAAACCAGAACATTTCAAAACATTTCCAACTACGTTTTCAGCATTGTTTTAACCCAGCATAAGAAATACAATATTTTATTATAACGTTAAAGTAAAAAAAATAATAATAATAATTATATTGTTCTTAATGTTCAAAAGAATTTAGTACCTAAACTAAACCGAAAATATCAAGTCATAGACTTTTCACAAAGTGTATATGCCAGTGCTATTTATAGTACATTTTAAAAAAATAAACAAATGTTTCTATTTTCCTTGCAAACACATTTATAAATGCTGAATTTCATTTTTGATTTCTCGCAAATTAATTCTATTTTCTTTGCCTTGTTCATTTCAGTAATGTTGTAAATGACTTAACTTAACATTTTAAAATAACGACACTTGTTTGGTTTTGTTTGGGATGAAATACTTATCTTTTGAACATTTGAAATAAAATATTTCTTTAATCTCTACAAAAAGAGAACTTTCAGGACTTGCAAAGTTATTTTAGTTTTAAAGGATAAACCCGCAAGATATTCGATTTGGAAATACTTTCGTTTTTTCTTTAAACCTTTTATGAGTTTTTCTGTCATTTAAATTCTTTTAAAACATAATCTCAAAAGATCATTTTTATGAGAATGTACTTTAAAATAAAACATACCAAAACTTTACAGAGTATATATATAACAAAATAAATATAAGTTTGTTTTTGGATTTTACAAACATTTTTACTTAAAAAGAGATAATCGAAAAATATTTTTGTTTCTTTATAAGCACTTTCTAGGGCGTGAATCACATTTTCAACTAATTTATCTAAAAAAAAAAAATAATCAGGAATACATTAAAAAATATTGTTGAAAAGAATCGTAAAAAGTTTTATAAAATTATTCTTCAGAGAGATTTAGGTATAAAATTTAAATATAAATTAGAGATGAATACCTATCAAAAGTAGTTATAGACTGGAATTTCACAGGTAGACGGAAGCAGAACAGATCGAACATGGCATGGAAAAGAACATGATACAAAGAAAGAAACAATGATGTGTTTATTCCAAGTTAATTCCATTTATAACATTCTCACATTACACTGGAGAAAAAAGAAGGAACAAGAACCATCAGTATTATTTTTAAAATGCACTGTTTAGTGGAAAATCTTAAAAATAAATGCATAAATAAATAAATAGATAAATAGAAGAAATATTGAAATAGACATTTGTAGATAAAAGCATTTGTATCGAGGAAGAAGGAATAGCAACCATAGATATATCTTTTTATCAAATTATCGTATTTCCATGCGATTTGAATATCCGTCTGTTAATGCGATTTTAGAGTGATTTTTAATTTGAATATATATTTTTAAACAATTTTTTAAATTGAATTTATATTTTTAAACAATTTTTTAAATTGAATTTATATTTTTAAATAGATTTCCGAACCAACTTATGCATATAATTTTTATAATTTTCCTCGGTATATGACATTATGAGCCACGGTTATAAATCATGTCTTTTCAATTGCAATATCACACACTTTTAATAAAATTTTTTTCATAACTGTACGCAATTCGCTTTGCTCATTACCTTATGACTGCAAAAATGAAAATGTGATAACTATGAAATCCATGATATAAAGACTAATTCCTTTAGGCTAAACGATTTTTATTTTAATACTACAGTGTACAAAAATTTTCCTATGTATTTACTGTCCTGGTGAAAATATTGTTTTAATAAAATGCTTTTTTTATATTTACCGTTTATATTGTCTTTATTTATGATATTAAGGAATTCTTTTTAATAAGAATTACGAAATACGGATGATGGAAAAATCTAAACAAGTGGCATTATGTGCCGTGGTGGGAATTATGTCTTCTCCATCTTAGTATCACCCATTTTCCAAAAAAAAATGTTTTTCATAATCCTGTAAACATATCGCAATACTGTTTGCCTTCTGAGTGCAAAAATAAGAAAGTGATATGCATTAAATATATTATGTATGGACTAAACTTGATTAGGCTAAACGACCTTTTTTACGATGGTAATGGATTTTTATTAATCATAATGTCGAAAGAAATATGATTGAAAAAGAATTATTGGAAATGTCGGATGCTCTTTCCGTAAATTATCAATATTGTCAAAGTTATATTTTGGATATTTCATGATTGTTGATGATAATTTCTGCATATTTTGGAACGGTCATTAGTGTATATTACATTCTCGCAATAACAAATTAAATAAGTAATTTTAAAATAATGCTCTTTACATCACTAAATAATCATTTGCATACTTATTATTGTATCCGAAATACAAATGAAACTGTACTGCATTGATATTTCTAAATTTTAGAATGCAGCATATTTTAGAATATCATACTTTTTTTCTAAATCAGAAAGTCTTAAAATAGCAATATGATGTAAAAGGTGTATTAAAAATTCCTGATATGAAGTTAAGCCGCATAAAAAAACCAAAAAAAAAAAAAAAAAGAAATGAAAATAAAAGTATTTCCATCATCTGCAGGCGTTGCTTCTTATAAATTGCTGAAACATAGACATACTAACTGCTGCAGCTGTTACCAGCTGTTACCAACTGTTTTAGTGATTGCATATCCCATATAATAAAGTGGTTATTTCGATATTTTCCAGAGAGTCAGAAAATATATTGAAATGAAAGCTATTATGTAAAAGTTACTACGAATAGATGAATATATTACTCTGTTTCCTTGAATTTTTTCCCCTTTTATCTTTATTGTTGAATACTAAATGTATTTTGAACATTTTGGGGTGTTCTCTTTCAATTGAGAATGAAAATTTTTTCAGCACAAATAGCTGATGTATTTATCGTTAAAATAAATCCTTTTGTAGTTATTTATATAATAAGGGAAAAAAATATATTTAATTTTAGATGAGCCCCCAAACCATACATTGACATTTGCATAACAATCATGAAAATTAATTACACACATAATTTTGTGTACAATTATTTTAATATTATCTGTGGTCATAAAAAAAGACTGTATCATGAAAGGAAACCGTATGATATTTTGCATGATGGTATTTTAAGATATGCACTTGAGATTGGAGCGAAGTACAACAATCGAGCTTTCAGAGTAACGGTTATAGTGAAAACAGTTCGGACATTCGAAGAGACATCGTCACTTTAAGCCTGGCAAAAGATTTATCAAGTGAGTTATCTAAAATGTCCTCTTCTGAGAGAGACACCGAGTTATTATTTTGAAGGTTTAAAGAGTTCATTTTGTTAGAAAACTCTTAAAAATTTGACCCATCAATTACTATACACAGGATAGACCGTTTTTCAGATTTTCTGTAACGACTTTTTGAAATCACCGTGCGACTTCAATCTGGATCATGAGACATTTCTAGCGATTCTGTATCAAAACGGGTGAACAGTTTACACGAGTGACAGTTACACGAAACCGACAAAAGAAGTTGGGTTGTGTTTTTTTTTAATAGGTCGGATTCGAATTAGTACTCCGCCTTTGGATCAGGAACTTGAATTCGGAGGATCTCGACCATTGTAATATCGGCCTGAACTTTTTTCGAGCACTTGTTCAGTTTACAAACAGCAGTAGGCAGGATAACCAGATCTCACCCGGATCTGGCACGATACGTTAGATTATGTTTATTTATTTATTTATTTAATTTACTTTATTTTATTTTATTTTATTATATTAGTTTTTGATTAAGCTCGGGTTCGGATTTTAATCATGTATCAGGTCGGGTAACGCGATTTTAAGACGGATTTAGTTATGTAATTAGATTTTAACCCAACTGTCGCGTTTTTATTACCCCCCCCCCCCCATTGTTGAATACTAAATGTATTTTGCACATTTTGGAGTGTTCTCTTTCAATTGAGAATGAAATTTTTTTCAGCACAAATAGCTGATGTATTTATCGTTTAAATAAATCCTTTTGTAGTTATTTATATAATAAGAGAAAAAAAAAATTATATTTAATTTTAGATGAGCCGCCAACTCATACATTGAAATTTGCGTAACAATCATGAAAAAATAATTACACACATAACTTTGTGTACAATTATTTTAAAATTATCTGTGGTCATAAAAAATGGTGTTATATATTTACATATTTTACATATATCTAAAAAGTGTTTTTAGCTGAAACACAAATCTGGTGTGAAAGCACCGGCAATATGTTTATTGACTGTCCGTAATTCAGCAGCACATGAGTCAGGCGAGCACTCAACTCTTCACAATAGAAGAACTATAGAAGAACAGATGCTATAGAAGATGCTATGCTATAGATGCTATATATAATAGCTATATGATAGTTAAATATGAGGGTATATATGCTTTGTAGATGCTACATTTGCTGTAGATGCAGTAGAAGAACATGTTCTTTTGGAAAATCACAGGATATATTTCTGTTTAAAACAGGGATTTAACAAGATTTACTCTGCAATTTCTTTCATACTTTGCATCAGCTTTGAACGTTTCCGTTTTCAAATGCGCAATCTCTGGAATGCCACTGACGAATATTATTTTCTCTACCGCTATTTCTAAACAAAAGTAAACGACCTCGAAGATTAGTAGAAATCTACCAAGAACATTATTGTTTTGAAATAGGGGTGGAGAAAATATTAAAAATGTGTTCGCCAGTAACATTCTAGGAATCTCGACTAAATAAAATCTTTTTCAAGTTTCACATTCACAAAATGTTCAATAAATAAATTATCTCTCTAATTCTCTTCAAATTTAGAGTATTATTTCTGGGAAAGTTTTCAAAGTCTGGGAAAGTTTTCGAAATCATGCATATTTGTTAAAAAGATAAAACTTAAAAATATCCATGGAATAAATTTTTGGGGTTTGATGTCTTTATGCTTAACAAACTTTTAAGGGCACAAGTATGGTAGCGAATTTATAATTAATTTGACAGCAACGTTTGCAATTACACAACAGTCTGAAAACTTTAAAAGAATTTGTCTCATATGATGATTTATATTCCGTTTTAACAGACTAAATTTGGGCACAAAATCAGCACTCAAAATATCAGAACGAAATATCATTTGTGAAAAATAAAATATGGGTTTGGTTTACATTTCTTTGTTAAGCTGATTCCGTTTGAAACAGGATTTAAACGAAAGATTATATTATTTTTCGACTATGAAACTTCTCCATTTTAGGTAGAATTTTAAGAGGTATTACATTATTCTTTCTTTCATCCCTGGCATTATCTTTGAACTTTTTCTTTTTGAAATGCACATTGTACATTGCACAATCTCTACTAAAGAATATCCGTTTTCAAGTTTCATATTTATAAATTTCTATAATAATAACCACCCCACCTCCTCAAATTAAAAAAATAATGTCTGTCATAATTTTATAGAAACTTCCTGTCCAAATCGTGCATATTTATTTAAATGAAAAACACCCGTGGCAGAATGTACGCGACGCTGCGACGGGCGTCGCAGACTTTTTAGGGCTCCTGCAGACTAAAAACATACGGCGATGCCGCAGACGCGCTATGGCGGGTAAATTAAGCGGAAAAATGGCAAGCTTCATCGAACGATCGCAAAAAAACCCGGCGAATTTCATCGAAGAATCGCGGAGAAAACGCAAAATTCATTTAAAGATCGCGAAAAATGGCTAATTTCGTTGACAGATCGCGAATAAAACGCAAATTTAGTCAAAAGGCCGTGAAAAACCGTGAATTTCGTCAAAAGGCCTTCAAAAAAACATGAGTTTTGTTAAAGGATCGCGGCGAATTTTTCCGAAAGACTACGGAGAAAGCGCCAACTTCATCAAAAGATCGTGGCTAAAACTTTAATTTCGTCGAAGGATCACGAAAAAACGGTCAATTTCGTCGAAGAAACGGAAATTTTGCGAAAAACAGGAGAATTCTACCGACAGATCTCGAAAAAACGGAAAATTTTGTCGAAGGATCTCGAAAAAAAAACGGTAAATTTCGTCGAAGGATCTCAATAAAAATGGTAAATATCGTCGAATGATCTTGAAAAAACGGCAAATTTCGTCGAAGTATCTAGAAAAAGCGGCAAATTCCGTCGGAGGAACGCGGAAAAAACGCAAATTTTGTCCAAAGACCAAAGAAAAAACGCGAAGTTTGTCAAGGGATCTGGGAAAATGGCGAATTTCGTTGACAGATTGCGATAAAAACACAAACTTCGTCAAAGGGCCGCGGAAAAACTTGATATTTGTCAAAAGGCTGTAAAAAAACAGGAGTTTCGTTGAAGGATCGTGAAAAAAATGCGAATTTCATCAAAGGGCCACAGAGAAAACGCAAATTTCGTCAAATGACCGCAGAAAAAAATGCGAATTTCGTCAAAGAATCGTGGAAAAAACTGCTAATTTCGTCAAAGGATGACAGAAAAAGTGCGAATTTCGTTGAAGGACAACAACAAAAAAAAAACGTGAATTTCGCCAAAGGATCGTGGGGGAAAAAAGAAACGCTAATTTCGTCAAAGGTTCACGAAAAAAAAACGTGAATTTGGTGAAATAGTCCCGGAAAAGATGCAGCATTCCTTTAGAAAACAGCAGACACACAAAGTTCTATGCTTATTAATATAGGCATAGTTTTTAATCTGAAACAATATACTGAACTAACTTTTGAAAAATCGGGTTAACCCGAACCCAATTTGCAAGAATCTACACTCAGCTTGAAATCGACTCGAATCAAAAGCATAGTTAATCCAACCTGCAACAAGAATATTGCTGAGAGGAGATTTTCTCCCCTGCCCCCTCTTCTGTAACCTTTCAGAATATTTGCTGTGAATTTCAGAATTTTTTTTTTACTCTGAAAAGCTGATAAATGCTGATGCCTTAATTAATTAGCACTACAACTACAACAGCAGCAAGAATAGATTTATATGATATATTGCGTATTGCAGACTATTTTTGAAAATATTATTAGCGTTGCAGACACTTGAAGATAGTTCTGCCACTGGGGATAAAAATTTAAACTGTCCACGAAACATATTTATAAACTTAATAATCTCTTCATCACCAACAAACTTCAAAGCTCACTATGTATAACACTAAGTTTACAATTCATTTGACAGCAACTTTCACAATTAACACAAATATCCGAACATTTTTAAATAAGACTGTAGAATATTCTCATACAGTCGCAGGTGAGTAGATTTTTATGATTTCAAAGAAGAATTTAATTCCCGTTGCTGAAAAATGTATTTATGCTCCTCAACGATATATCTCAGTTAATTATCTATAGTTGGACTTTTACAAAGTGCTAAATTTAAGAGTTACGACTAAGACAAACCCTCCATTATTTATTATTAAAAATATAAGAAGAAATATTACGATAGTGTCAAATATGGCAATTCATTAAAAAAAAATTAAAACATACCACTCAACGTTGATAACACATACAACCCTTGGCAAAAAGTTTCCGATCATTACACCGACACTACCATTTTTTGTAAGAAATGATTATGTATTCTCACTGCATAAAAATTAAACGATTATTCGCGATAATACATTTGCATTATATATAATGAACAACAATATGCTATAAGATAAATCATTATACATAAATTTAGAAACAGAAAAATGGTGATTGAAATTTAAACACCAAAGAAAAAAATATCCAATCACGCTTTGATTTTGAAAAAATAACCGATCACTGTAATCAATATTTAGTAAATCCACCTTTAGCTCGGATGACAGACGAAATTTCTTCGTGGAATAGACTCAGTAAGCTTTTTACACTCATTGGGAGCAATTTCACACCAGCATTCCCTTATAGCTTTACGTAATTCTATGGCATTTGTGATCCTTCGAAAATCGATTTTTCTTTTTAATATATTCCACAGATTTTCAATGGGATTAAGATCCGGACTATTGGGCGGCCAAGACATGGTTTTAATTGGATTATTATATACATTTTTTAGAAATTTCTTCACTGATTTGGTGCGATGGGGAGCTGCGTGGTCATCTTGAAATAAGAAGTCATTTTGATCCCCGAACCATTGATCGATGCTGGGAATAAAATTTTTTTCTAAAATGTCAATGTAAACTTCAGAGTTTACTGTACATAACACAATAGACAACTTGCCGACGCCTTGTGATGTCATACAACTCCAAACTGTAAATGCAGGGAAAATTTAGTCCTCGTATTGACACACTTATCATTGAACTTTTCACCAACTCTCCTCCAAACAAATGTTCCACAGTCATCACCTGTTCCGAAGGATATGCGAGATTCATCGTTAAAAATAACTTTATTCCATTTATCAAGTGGCCAGTGTTACATGTTTTTTTACACCATTGCAAGCTCTCTTTTCTATGCTTCTTTGTCAAGTAAGGTTTCGTTTCAGCTTTACAGAATTTAAATCCTGCTGCATTTAGACGATTACATACAGTGCGGTCACATACCTTTACGTTATGCTTAGACCATTCGGCATTGAGTTATTTTGACTTTGCTCGCCGCTTTCTTTTCGCTATTTCCACAAGTTTTCTATCCTCCCTAGACGTTGTCATTCATGAACGTCCACTTCGAGGTAATTTCTCCACGCTCTTAGTCAACTGATATTTTTTCCAAATATCGCATACCGTACTTTGATCACAATTTAATAAAGCAGCCACTTTCCTTTGTGAATTTCCCTCTTGCAACAATTTAATCATGCGGATTTTAAAATCGCGAGACAGGTTTTTCACCCGAGTCATTGTCCAGCACTTCAGAGCTGCTTTTGATCTTGCAGCTGGAAGAGTTCTTCTTTTAAAAAGGATTCAGATATTGTACGCATGCGCAGCCACTCTTATCTGTCTTCAATATGCAAATTTCAAACTTGTCTCCTCAGTGATCGATTACTATTTTCCAACTTTCGTCTTGATCGGATATTTTTTTCTTACGAGGAAACTTTTCGCCTGCAGTATAATTATAAATTATATGATTGTTACATTGAATTCACTTTTCGTTTAAATTTTAATACATGTTCTTTTATTTGGCAGATTGTAAAACGCCCCTATGCTCATGAATCACGAAATAATATATGCTTCGAAATGCAAAAATCATAAACTTGATAACACTGATCGGAAACTTTTGCCAAGGATTGTATTTACATGGGCGCAGGCAGAACAAAATCTATTAACCGGCTTTGTGGCACGCGACAAGCAATAAATTTAAGAATTTTAGAAATATTAATCTTATTGTGTACCCATTTCGCGTTAGGGAGGGAGACTCTTCTGCCCTTGAACTCATCACTAAAAATAATTTTTTAATACATGAAGGTAAAACAGGCGCAATTAAAATTTGTGTTGTGCGGGGATTTCAGTGCGATAGGGTCCCCCGAAGCAATTGTGAATGCCAAAACTAGTTGGATGTATCCCAAAACTTTTTTCTATCTCACACAGGTTTCGCATACACTAAGAATCAGCACCAATTTATATCAAGGTCTAACTGAAACTCAAGTTTTATTAAATTCCGTGCATTAGTTCTTGAGATATAACTATCGCTAAAATTGTGTAAATCCTGCAAAATGCTGCATAGCAGCGCCACCTCAGGGGCGATTTTTACCAAAAACTAGGCATCACCAACTTATAACAGGGACTAACTGAATATAAAGTTTTATTAAATTCCGAGCATTAGTTCTTTAGGTAGAGCTATTGCGGAAATCGCGGAAAATGCTGCATAGCAGTGCCACCTGCTGGGCAATTTTTATCAAAACCTAATCAGCACCAACTTATATCAGGGACTAACTGAATATAAAGTTTTATTAAATTCCGTGCATTAGTTCTTGAGATAGAGCGCCCACAAATTTTTTGTCACATACAGACAGACAGACAGACATTTTCTAAAAATAGTCAGATCGTATTCAAGACCTTCTAAAACATATAAATCCGTCGAAAACCGGAAGTCGAAAATTTTCATGAATCCAATACTTTCTTCTTGTAAAGATAGAAGAAAGTAATAAACAATCGGAAAGCTACAAAGAGCATATCTAGAATCTGAAAATTTAAAGATTTATAAAATTTCTATACAGTTATATATATATATATATGTATGTACATATATATATATATATATATACATAAAGTGTTATGTGTTTTTTTTTTATAACTAATGTTTTACTTTACTGCTCACTTCGATTTTCATCACATTACAAAATAAAAGGCAGTATTTTATTGATACTAAAAAATGTGTTAAAAATATTAAAGTAGGGCGATAAATAACGATAATTTAATGTTTGAAAAAATACATAAATAAATAAACAGTTTTTAAATGAGTAGCTTTGAAAATGGCAGGAATTCTTCTATTGTATTATTTATAAGGTCATAATATATGATATGAAAAATTCTATATCATAATTTATGCTGGCGAACTTCATAAGCATATTTTTGGAAAAACTATTGAAAATATTGAATTTTTAAAGATATATTCAAGAAAAAAAAACATCAATTATTTTATACACTATAAAAACAGAAAAACATTTCTTAATCTATGAAAATACAATATAAACATGGATGAAAATATACAATAACCTATTACGAGTTATAAATGTATTTAGAAATATCAGAAACCATTATATTTTTGAGATTTAAAGATGCATCTAAAAAAAAATCTTTTGCTGCCACTGACTTTCCTAAAGGTTTCCGAGAAGTTTTTATAGTTTATTAATAAAATTTTTCAAACCTGAATATTGATTTTAAAGAAGCTTATCTATATTTAATTACCATTTTTCGCGTCAGAGTAAGTTCATTTTTTTGGATAATGTTAGTGCTCTTGATTTATCTATAAAATATGTTTTTTAAACATAAAAATGGTTACTTGAGAATTTGTAGTATGCAAAGAACCCAAATTTAAGTTGAGAAGAAACTGATTTATTTAATATATACAAATAAAGATTTTCTGTCTGTCTGTAATTTTATACAAATCCACAGTTTAGAAACAAGAGTTGTGAAATTTTACGTACATGTGTATTTAAACCCGGCCGAAGCAACTAAAGTAATCCGGAATCAAAATAAAGTATAGTTAATTTCTAATGAATAAAAAACAACCAATCTAACAGCCATTAAATTAAAAAAAAATTCATTATAGCAGTTTCCAACTTATAAAAATCCACAATAAACTTCTTTCCACAACAATTAAATTTTTATTGAAAGATTTCCTCGTCAAAAAGAAAAATGAAATAAAAGTTTCAAGAATTAGAAAGAATTTGAATATGACATCATGGTGGACATTTTCAAAGAGGGCTCAATAATACAGGGAGCATAAATATGAATAAGCAGAGAAAGCATGTGAATATGACTCAGCATGTGAATATATAACGTCATATATATTTGATAAACTTATTGAATCCTGAAAAAAAACACGATTATATAGAAATATTGGGATATTTTAACATTATGTGTTTCTCTGAAATCGTTTCTGCTATTTTAAAATCTATTTCACACATATATGTGTGTGTATGCGTGTATATTAGAATTTCCACAAATGTTTAGGTCCCCATAGCTCATTCTTAGAAAAGAACTGAAATAAAAATTTCAATTTAAAAAAAATAATAAAATTCTTAAAATTTATGCATTTGCCATTTTTTTATCATAATTTTTTTTTTAAATAACAAAATACTCGGAAAAAACTTTTCTGCGAAGGGTCTCAATCCGGACCACAGATTATTTACTAAATAAATAGGTTATCTGTCGTTCGGATTAATTGAGAAAGAGGTGAAGATTTCCTAAATTAAAACGCATTCGATATTTTTTAGAATGGCCACACATGTGCTTTGTTTGATGTTAGATTTCGAAATTAACATTCTATAGTTAACATTGCTACTAACAGGCTACTCTGTTTCGAAACAATATTTAGACATTTTATTGCTTTTGTTTGTGTTTAGAATTGAAAAACCTATTAGCAGTTCAGAAATTTTATTTGTTTGGTACGCTTAAAATTGAAATAAGAAAATGCCACCAAAGAAAAGAGTTTCTGAGAGAATATGTTGAAAAAAAAACTGCACACGGAATAAAATGTTAGCAGCAAATATACAATTTTCTCGGATACTGGAATCTGAAGAACAAAGATATAGTACACTGGAACAAGATCGTATAGCTCACGCAGTTTCCAGAGCTCAAGAATCTTATAAAGAGAGAAATGCAAGACTGGAAGCTGATCATATAACTCATACTGTTGGTAGGGCTAAAGAATTTCAGGAAGAGAGAATTAAAAGGCTGGAAGTTGAAAGAAAAAGACAAATTGCTGTAAGATCTAACAATATTGAATTACAAGGTGCAGCTTTCGTTTACAGTCCAGTAAGTGCAAAGGCTATTTAAGAAAAAAATGTTAATTGAAGTATGGAACTTGCCTGTCGTCGTTGTGTTGCTTTGAAGTGGAATGGCGAAACTGAAAGCGTGTGTTGATCGGAAACAAACGTAAAGCTGCCTGTGCTTCAAACATCTCCAGAACCGATGAAGTCACTTATGGGCAAAGAAACTTATAGCTCAAAACATTTTCTTAAGAACACCAGACTCCACAACAGTGATTTTCAAATGACTTCATTTTGCTCAACGAGCTTTGTTGCTGAACGAGAATTTATGTGGACATTCAAAGTTCAAGGGCATATTTATAATAGAATTGGAGACATGTTACTCCTTGAAAATGGAGAACACCAGTTCATTGAAATATATTTAATGGGAGATATATATTTAACAAGCACTAATGGGAGATATATATTTAACAGGCACAACATCGTAGCACCACCATTTCGGGAACACATGCAGATATCATCTTTCTTGAATAGATGTAACAATTATGTACAAAGTTTCAAAACTGCACTGGATAGTATACCGACAGATGATTACAGGTTAGTCATTTAAGCTGACAGGATACCGGTTGGAGAACACCACCGGCGTTTCAATATCCCTGTTATAAATGAGGTGGCCGTTGTTATTGCAGGGGAGGAATTTCATCAGAGGGACATAGTTTTGAAGAAAAAAGACAACCGCCTTCAACGTGTATGCGAGATACATAGATCATATGTTGCCTTGCTATATCCGCTTATTTTTTGACAGGGAGAAAATAGATATCATTTTTAAATCATGCAAGTTGATCCAACAGGAGCACCTTCAGCTAAAAAATTTCTGCTATGAATTTTTATTCTTATAGGTTGATGGTACAAAAAGACGATTTCCACATTATTGTACGCTATTGCCGATTTTTCCTTCTATTTGTTTTAGACATGTATGCTAAAATAGAATATGAACGACTATTGTTTTTCAAACTCATCCAGAAGAAGCTCCATGCAGATAAGTACATCCGTCTTCGAAATGCTATGGACAACGTTACTAATTCGACAGAAGTAGGTCAATTGGTTATTTTGCCTTCAACTTTTAATGGAGGTCCATGTCGCATGCACGAAGATCCACAGGATGCTATGACATATGTGAAGAATTATGAGAGACCTGATCTCTTCATAATTTTTACTGGAAATCCTAGTTGGCTAGAAATTGAAGCCGAATTCATGTAAGGACAGAAACAATTGGATCAGCATGATTTGGCGGCAACAGTGTTTCGGCAGAAGCTCATACAGTTTACGAAATTCATTAAAAAATTACACAATTTTGGTCAGGTCCGATGTTGGATGTGCATTACTGAGTCGCTTGTACAGAACTGAGGGACTTACTTTTGAGAGGTTTGCCATATGCACATGTCTTGGTGTGGGGCAAAAACAAAATCATATCAAGTGACGTCATGTCAAGTGATTGGATTATATCAGCGCAAAATTCCAAATCCACAAAAAGATTCCATCCACTTTGAAGTAATTGTCGAAAATATGATTCACAGTCCATGAGGAATTATCAAACCTCATTTACCATGCATGAAATAATGCAAGTGTACACATAATTACATGAGAAATTTCCTTTAGGAAACTCAGACTGGAATGGATGGTTATCCCTATACACATGGAGAAGTCATGAAGACGGTAGAAGAATTAAGAATGGAATATAAAGGTAAAAGTTGTAAATTCGTACAGAGAGTTTGAAATTGACAACAAATGGGTTGTTTATATTGTCATTTACTCTCAAGTTTATTTCAGGGGCATATTAATGTTGAATACTGCAGCTCAGTCAAATCCGTCGAATTCATCTGAAAATATGTAAATAACGGTAGCAATCAAAATATTTTTTTCTTTTCGGAAAGACAGATCTGTTATCAACGAAATTGAAAAATACCAAATTGGAAGGTATATTAGCATGTATAACAGCAATGAAGCGACCTGGGAAAATTTTAGTTTCCCAATTCATGAAACGTTCCCATCAGTTCTTCAGCTGAGTGTACATCAAGAAACGGCCAGCGTGTTTATTTCACTAAAGAAAATGTACAACAAAGAATTTTGCATCCACCGAAAACAATTTTGACTGCTTTGTTTGAACTATGTCAAAATGATGACTTTTGAAGGACCCTGCGAATTACCAAAATATTACATGTGGAATGATTCTCGAAAACTGTTTATGCGCAAAACACATGGGATCGACCCATGGGATCATGTAGATGACCATTCTGGTATCAGACCAACAGAAGCTCTTGGCCGTATTTACACTGTACATTCGACAAATTTCGATGGCTTCTATCATCGAATTTTGCTTAACACTGTTACAGGTCCTACTTTCTTCGAAGACCGTAGGACTGTGGAAGGTGAATTTTGTCACACTTTTCGTGAGGTGTCTGCCTAAGTAAAGGATTGTTGGAGGATGATGCACATTGAGATCCAACTATGTTTGATGTTGCTGCGACTAAATCGTCAAAAAAGCTGAGGATTTTACTTTGAATAATCGCCGTTAATTGTGGAGTTGCACAGGAATTTATGGAATACACACAATGATATTCTTTCTGAAGACATACGTCTGCAAGTTCAGATGGTGATTTCTGCTGCAGATGTTGAAATTTTCCCTGCAATATTCAATAAATACCTTATCCTTACTGAAGACAAGGTTTTAGAAATGATAGGAAAACGAATACAGGAAATCGGTCTTCTTACTCGAGATAGAAATTCTAACTCCCATACAATCACTACAGAGATGATTAGAAAGACATCATGCAGCATTGAAGAATTGAGAAGTTACATATCACAGAATGAACAACTTTTGACTGATGATCAAAGAGCTGCTTACTCTACTATCTTGGAAGAAGTACCAAAAAAAGTTGGAATATTTATATTCTGGATGTACCGGGAGGAACGACTAAAACGTTTCTCATCAAGTTGTTATTTGCTAAAAATCAAGGACATTCCAAGGTAGCTATTGCTGTGGCTTCTTCTGAAATCGTTGCAACTTTGCTCCCTGGCTGAAGAACAGTGCTTCCGTTTTCATGTTCCCCCTTAATATCGCCCAAAGTAAAACTCTCGTCTGCAATATAACTAATGGAACAGAAAAAGCGGTTGTTCAACAAGAATGCCAGGTCATTGTTTTAGATGAATGTACAATGTCACACGAGAATGCTTTGCAGGAAATCAATAAGACAATCAATGAATTTTTAAGAGGCAATGATTTAGTAATTTGTGGAGTTACTGTTGGATTGTCTGTAGATTTCTGACAAACACTGCCGGTCATATATTTGGAGGCATGTTCGCACTTTTCGACTAACAACATATACGAAAATTTATCTGCATGGTAACATATTGGAGGTTCAACTTGTTGACAATTTGTTAAATATTGCGAATGGATTATACCGCTTCATCCAGTATCTGGTCTGTTCAAAATCAGCGAAGTATTTTGTAACACAGTTATGTCTGTTGAAGAACTCAAGGCGAAAATATTTCCAAATACTCTACAACATTTTACAGACCGTAAGTGGCTTTGCGAATGTGCGATTCTTGCACCAAAAACGACAGTGTACACAACATAAACTTGAATATTCAAGAAGATTTACCTAGAGAAACTGTATTGTACATATCCTTGGCCCTAGGGTGGACGCTGTCTGACTGTATTGTACATATCAATAGACGCCGTTGTTGAAGAAAATGAGATTGTACACTACCGTACTGAATTTATTTGCTTTTTGGACCCTCCCGGAATGACACCGCATAACTTGATATTAAAGATTAAACCATCCACGATTCTTCTCAAAAATTAAAATCTTCTAAGACTTTGCACCGGTACAATATTATTAGTTCTAAAGCTCCAGCCTTAATGTCATTGAAGCAACAATTTTGACAGGCTGTGCCAAAGGTGAGGATTTTTTTATTCCCCGCATACCCTCATTCCATCTGATATGCCATTTCAGTTCAAGCGTCTACTATTTCCAGTTCGTTTAGCTTTTGCCGTGTCGATCAGTAAGGCTGTAGATCAGTAAGGCCAACTGTAAGGTCAGACTTTACAGTTGGAGTCAACTTGGAATTACCTTGCTTTTCTTTCGGGCAGTTTAATGTTGCGTGCTCTTCAAGAAATTTGTATTTATGGGCCCCGAATCAAGAAACAAGAAATATAGTTTATGTTGATACTTTTAAATAATTGTTTTTCAATTCGTACGAACGTTGAGCGGAACATTCCATCATGTACCGTTCAAAAACAGTTTGACATTTTTTTTCCTTTTAGCTTTTACTGCTCCAATGTTGAATAGATAAAAAGCTCAATTATAGCTGAATCCTGATTCGTCTATTATATAATAAATTTATATTTTTTTATAATGGGTTTTCATTTGATTCATGTTTAAAAAATTTCGACTGCTTTTTTATTGTTTTTATACTGTATGTATAATTTTGATTTTTTTTTTCTAAACAAACATTCTTAAAATACCGGGCATCGCCGAGTACATTAACTAGCACACTCTAAAAGTACATAGATACGTACTTAAAATTAGTGGCAGTAAAAGGAAATTTGTTTTTATAAATGCATCTTTAAATCTCGAAAGATTATTTTCTGAGGTATGTAATGGTCATGAACGCTTCTCGGAAACGTGGGTGTCTTGGAAGAAGTTATTGTTTATTTTTATTTGGAATTAAATTATATTTTCATGGATTAAGAATCATTTGTCTTTTTTTACTGTGTACCACAAAAATAGCAGCGAAATATGTTCCAAGATAGAAATAGACAAGAAAATCAAATTACATTTTCTTTACTATTTTCAACTATTTTCAACAAACTTGCAACTTTTACAAAATTTCATTCGTATAATATATATATATATATATATTCAAGGTTCTATATATATAATTAAGTAATTAGACAAGTAGAGTGTGTTGTATATGGAAGGAAGCGTCGATAGACATAATATGTAAATAAATTATTAGGCCCTACTTGCGGTAGAAGTTGAATAAGAAAAATCAAAAATAAAATAAAAATGGAGAATGAATTGGAGATAAAATTAATAAGCATTTTCAGAATACTTCTTCAAATCATGTTTTTCTTCTTTCGAATTTTATTTTATTTTACTCCGAAAAAATCTATTTGAAATCATGTTTATTTTAATAAATTAAAATATATTTAGATGGATAAAAGAGATGAAAATATGTCGATTTTCGAACAGTAGAAGAAACAGCTGAAAATACGCAAAAAGACCTTACAGCTCGCATTTTGAACATATCTCCTGTGGCTCAGTGACTTACAATTAACCGTAATATGTCGAAACCTGTAATCTTTAATTTCAAATTTATAATCATTATGAAATTTTTAATTTTTAACGTCATTTTTCTTAAAATATCATTTTGCATGTGTCTAAGCTCTTTGCGACAAACTTTGAGATAAACCATGCTTTTACGTAATACTAAACTCTAAATAATTTGCATTGGTAGGTTCAACGTATCTGTGTACTTTGTGAGATTAAGACTGATTTATTACGTTATTTTGGTAAAAATTCATATTTATCTGTTTAAAATTGATATATAGTCATATTTTACGAACTAAATAGAGAACAAACCTCACAATACATTTTTTTCGCTTTATTACAGATCCCTTATGTGTTGCCAAGAGCAAGCCCGTATTTTTATTAATTCATCAAAAAAAAAAAAAAAAAAAAAAAAAAAAAAAAAAAAAACTTTCTGTAGGAGAACCATATGTTAGGAAGGCAAAAGAACCAAAAAAACTTAAACAGAATAATATTCTCACAAAAATATCACTTTCTGCTGCGAATATCCCCCAAAAAGCATAAATGCCTATCTGAAATATTTTCAGATTTTACGATTTCACTTTCCATTATCCTCAGATATTTATGAAAATATATTAATTAAGACAGAATAAAATTTACGTTTTATATTTCTTAGACGTTAATGATGTGACAACTTTCATATTTATTCAGAACAAATTTCTCATTTTTTATTAAACGCTTCTTTTTCCAAAAATACATATATATGTATATTACAAAATTTAAAATTCCATACCCTATTAAATTTTATCTATAAAAATGCCTTTTATTAATATTCCATTTACAAACCCTAGTTTATTAAAATATTCCTTTTCTTATAAATATTTTCTTACTGTCCATATTTAAAACTCTTTTTATTCTAATCTACTTAAATTCACCTTCTATTTCCCGTAAAATAAAATCTAAAAATCACCTTTCATAAGTATATTTCTTTATAAAAAAAACCACTTTCCTAAATTCTTTATTATGTTAAATATTTCATATTTATTCCCGTATTTAAATCTTATTTATGTATTTTATACTTTGTGCAATTTCATCATTTTTCCTTTTGTAATAGTCTAAAAATAATTCTCTTAAATTGTTTTGATTTCGAGAAATTATTCTGTCTCAATACGCAAAAGCTGAAATTGTTCCATTAGTTTTCCACGAGCTTTTATTTTTCTACGACATTCGAGAATATTCTTTCCCGCCAAAAGCATTTGAGAGATGCATGCCTTCTGTATTAATTCATAGCGAAATGATTGGTTAAAATAGGTCTCGTGTTACGGAATTCTTCATCCGCGCTCAGAGCTTAAAATGAGCTGCACGGAGGCAGACAGTAAGATCTTTTCCACCGAATTGAGTATCTAACAAAATTATACTGGTGTTTCAGTGTGAAATTATAAAACTTGTAGATGTTCTAGTATTATTTAACATGGATATTCGTTAACATCATCGTTATTGACAGAGAGCACTCCCCAGAAACTAAAATAATGGAGTTTACAGATATGATTTTCAGAAGTTCAATGCCATTCATGTTTGTATGGCAGCTTAATATGGAATTTATAAACACTTACCCATTAAAATTTTCAATATACGCACTGAAAAGTATTTAATAATAATCATATATTTAATAAACGCGTGTGTTCTGTGATAAGAAAGTCCTGCATATAATTTCTTAATCCTCTGAGCGCTCAATTCGTTTTCAAAATCCTTTCGACCGATATTTAATTGTTCAGTATCTCCTCTATTATTTCTTTTTTTCAAATCATCATACATTTTAAATACATGGTATCATTTAACTTTTTTACTCTTGACTGTGGAATTTTTAAAACAAAATTGCTTCAAAAATTGTGTATTATATAATTTTTTCTACAAATGTCTTGCACATGGAAATCGAAGGATAGGCGGTAAGAGGGTTAATTGTAAAAGTATTAGTAAAATTATATTAATTTAGACATAAAAGACAATTTAAGTAATATATTACATAAAAATTAATGATGTGACACTTTTTTATTAATTAAAAAAAGCATTACGCATTAAACTTATTTTTCGGAAAAAATCTATGTCAAAAATAGAAGAAATTACGGAATATAGATCAAAACGCGTAGGGATGTGTATTAAAATACCTCATCACCCATTCCTCGAACACGAACACGTTATTTTGTAGCAGTATATATTTTATGATTTACAGAGGTTTAATACAATACATTTATATATGACAGAGTAAAATATAATTCGCTTATAAACACTTACCCATGAAAAATTTCAATTAAAGAACTGAAGAGTATTTAATTATAAACATATTTTGAATATATACCTGTATATTCTGTGATAACAAACACCTGAATACAATTGTCTAATCTTAGAAGTATTAGCAAAACTACTAAAAAATAAGCATATGCTGAAAATATATTTTATTTATTATGTATCAGAATGTATAAGAAATTAATAGTTCCATAAAATTATTAATAAAAGTTATTAATTTTATTTTTCAATTATGATGATTAAATATATTTCTTGTTAACCATATTTCATAATTATTTTATGTGTTTTCAAAGATTTTCATACAATTCTATTATTTTAGTTCAATATTCTATTATAACGTTTAAAATAAAATAACATCATGATCTCTTTGGATATAAATTACTCCTGTACAAAATAATTTTTATATTTTAACTGTAGTTTCTTTGTCATCCATAAAATTATTCATTATTCATTAAGATTGCTACTATTTAAAGGTAATAGTATAATATTACAATCATTAACAATAATTTTTAAAAAAATGTCATACATAAAATCTTAGTTTTAAACAAATATTTCTTCTGAAATTTGAGAATATGTGAAACTAAAAAATAAAATGGCAAACGATTCAGCGTTAATGAATGATATTTAAATTATTCATAAAATTTACGAAGTTTATTAATTTTCAAATTTCTTAATTTTCAATAAATAGGGAAGTTAAAAAATTAATATTCAAAATGATTTTTTAAAAAAATGCTTAACCATAATAATCTGCTTCGATTTCTGTCTGTAATTAAAATTTAAAAAGCTTCACTTTTCAAAGATAATTTTACATTTTTGTCTCTTCTTTTCGCTTTGATGTACAGAATTGAATGCTGCAAAGTGCATCATTAGTGGCTTTAGTTGAACACCTTTGAAACGAATGTGAAATGATTATTGTCTTTAAAAGAAAGGATCAAAGTTTTGATATTAGCTTTTAAACCTTTTTTATGCTTGAATTCACTTTATATATTTTTCTTTAAACTGTGATAAATGAAGGAAATGTGAATTGATGACATACTTAGTATTTTTTTTAAAAATATGGTGAAACGTTTCATTTCAGACGGATATATCAAAGAAAATAGAAATTATTCTTTTTTAATCATCAAACAATATATTCTATGAATAGTTAAATATAATTTAAAATGATTTATTCAGAAGAAAAAACATTCACACATCCAAAAGTCATATTTAATTAAAAGTACAATTGTAATACATATATATATATATATATATATATATATATATATATATATATATATATATATATATATATATATATATATAACTTTTACTGTTGTTAGACACAGTCAAACAAAAGTAAAATAAATGCAAGACAATAACCTAACAATAAACTAATCGACTTGGTATAAGGTGAATATCCGCAGGTACTTTTAAAATTGCCTTACGCGTGTTTTGTTTTTTGTCTAATGATTAAGGCTATGAATAGTATTCCATAGATTTGCGTCTGAATTTTAGTTCAGACCTCAGGTTGTGTTCCTCAAAAATTTGTTCAAGTTTGTACCTCAAAAAAAAAAAATAAATAAAAAAATAAATAAAAATAAAATAAAAAATACACGACGCGATGTTCTAACCACTTTTAGCTGCCATGTGATTAAGGCAGGGGAAACAGCCGAGCTTGGTGGAGTAGTACGTTCTGTCTCTTTTATTGGCTGTGAAATGTAAATAATTTATATACTAAATAATTTTTCAGCAGAGCTGAAATTACGCTGTAAATTACCGAAATACAAAGGATGAGAATTATCAGTTTACTAAGCAGCGTACAACCGACAGAGTGAAAAAATGCCCAGACCGGCGTTCAATCCCGAATACCTTGGTATAGTGTTTTATCTCTGCTGAAAAATTAATTAGTATATAAAATTCATATTATTCACCATATATTATTTCATATTATTCTTATCAATATTATTCACCTATAATGGGTTTAATTTGTCTCATGTATGCCACTAGGAGTTGTGCTCATGATTGACGTTCCATCTTGTGCTGCAAGATTGTAGCCAAGCCATATAAGAGCGAGAGAATGCTAGACCGGCTGTCGTCCGGATGGCTTAATTTGTAAAGCACTTGGTGCGCTATACCAAAGGATGCGGGATCGATCCCCGGTCTGGACATTTTTCCCTTTGAATGTTGTACTCTGTTTAATAAAGGGATAATTCACATCCTTTGTATGTAAGTTCTTGTTTGATCATATATTCGAAATTAGTCCGAGGTCCCGATCTGTTGAAAATATGACGAAAGAAAACTAAAACAATTTCTTTTGAGAGCGTTCGTATATTAATTGCTCTAATTAAAGTTTGATTAATCATGGGTGTAGTAGATACCTCTAGATCATAGTATTTACGATTTTACAAGATTTTATTATGAAATTAAATCCCTATGAATTGATTTAAACATAACTGTATTACACAGATTAAGAGTTTGATTTCGAGTATTGTGTTTTGAACCCATAAAATATATTTAGGTGTAAAATTATCTGAGTGATGTCAGAAAGTTTAATTCCCAGCGTGATAGTAAGACAAAGTAATTACTAGTTTTTTTTTTTTTATGCCATTTTTTTTTAATTGGGCACCTAAGAAAGCAATGATCAGTCAAAAAATAAATAAATAAACGACTTAAGTAAAGAATTGATAGTTCAAAATTCAACTCAGAAAATGTATTAGAAGTAACTACATGGGTTCAAAATTGGCAGTTTGGTTCTTTTTAAACGAATTTTAAAATCTTGTAATATTTTTAATAATCAGTCAAAAATTAATTTTTAGAAGGAAAAAATATTTAAATGATGTATTAGCATAAAATGGAGTGTTTTCTTTTTCTTTTTTTCTTTTTCTTTTTTTCTTTTTCTTTTTTCTTTTTCTTTTTCTTTTTTTAAGAAACAAAATCAAGTATACAATTTTTTATATAATTTTCTTCTTCAGACATTTCGCATATTCAAGGAAATTTTGGTCTATGTATTTTGCACTCCATTTAAAAGTCTTTATCATGCATCACACAATTTTACGAATTCGCTTCACTTGTTACTTATCGATTATTAACTGACAAGAAGAAAAGGATTTCTACATTTTCATGTTTGGTTATTTTCCCTATTGATGTAGAATTACAAAGAAATTTTACAAATCTTTATTTATATCGTTTCTTTCATTCTCTTTAAAAGTGTTATATTTTTCTGCGTCATTTAATGCACTTTTAAACTTACAACAAAAATTCTCTTTATTTGCCTTTTGTGTTGCTTTACATTTTTCATTTAAATATTTTTGAAAAAATGTCTTTTAAAGGCAATGCAATTTACCATTTTTTAGATAAAATATGTTTTGCATGAATAAAGGGTACAGTGTAAAAAATATTTTAAAATTCGCTTTTATGTACCATATATAATAAGAATTGTACTGAAACAAAAAATGTTATCTTATAAAAAACTATAAAAAGAAAAAATGCAACATTTAAATCAATAAAATATCTTAATTTATACAGCGTTATTTTCTTGTTATATATAAAAAAACGAACTTTGAAGGATAAAATATGAAGTGTCAGAGCGGAAAATGATGATAGTTAAAGATATTTAGATGGTAGTTATTGCTCGCCTATAATTTACGTGAGTCGACATTCATCGTTCTTCATCCTTTATATTATTTTTAAACTGAGTTATTTTAAGTAAACATTTGGTAGTTTTCTCTCCTTTCTACCCATCTTCAACATCTTCTCAGTATTACTTTCTCTTTTAATAGACTAAAGGTTGTCAAACAATAATACGCCTTTCATTCTAACAAATGTCAAAATTTTACAAAAATATACGATCACCCCCCCCCCCCCGCTCACGATCATAACAAACTGTAATCTCAAATACAAAATTGTGCGATAAGCGCCCCCCCCCTCTCCCTATTCGTAATTTTTTTTCCAAGTGACAATATTTTAGAATACTAGTAAATTTCTAAATAAGGTCGAAATATTTATATTTTACAGAAACATTCTTAAAATATTTTTGATTAACGCATATTGTGTAGAAGCATTGAAAGATAAAGTAATGATCTACAACTCGAATTTTCTTATTCAAAAATATTACATGAATGTTCAGCAAACATCAGAATTATTTATGTTTTTTTTTTTCAAAATGTATTTATATTTATAATCTAATATAGAAGTCTGGATCTGTAAATATTCGATTTCTTTAGAGTAATGCTTTGTGTTTCTTAATTTACTTTGAACAACATGCCACTGCAGTTTAGTAATCGTATAAATAAAAAGAAAACTGCCCAGGTAAACTGAGGGCATTGAGCTCACAGGCTATTCACACTAATTGTATATTATGCTTTTTTTTCAAAGAATAATGCCACTCGAAAAATAAAGAAATCGACAATATATTAAGGGCTGGGGATAAGCACCCGTTCCCACCCTTTATACCTAACCAATAAACCCCCAAAATCTAATCAGGCAAGCGCCTTACCACAATGAATTTATACACAAAATTTGAAAAAAATCGGATCATTTTGCTTGAAAAACCCATTTATCTAAATTAAGGGAGGTGACCCCCCGTTCCCCCCTTTATACTTAACAAATGAAAACCCAAAACTAATCAGGCAAGCGCCTTACCACAATGAATCTATATACAAAATTTGAAGAACATCGGATAATTCTGCATGAAAAACCCATTTATCTAAATTAAGGGGGTTATCCACCGTTTCCCCCCTTTATACTTATCCAATGAACCCCCAAAACTAATCAGGGAAGTGTCTTATCACAATGAGCCTATATACAAAATTTGAAATAAATCGTATAATTCTGCATGAAAAATCCATTTATCTAAATTAAGTGTGTTAGCCCCCCGTTTCCCCCCTTTATACTTAACTAATGAACTCCCAAAAATAATCAGGGAAGCACCTTATCACAATGAACCTATATACGAAATTTGAAGAAAAACGGATACTTCTGCATGAAAAACCCATTTATCTAATTTAAGGGGGAGTTAGCCCCCCCCCCTTCCCCCCTTTATACTTAACCAATGAACTCCCAAAACTAATCAGGGAAGCGCCTTATTAGAATGAACCTGTAAACAAAATTTGAAGCAAAACGGATAATTCTATCACGAGTTATCGCGTTACGTACATACATACCCACTTTTAACACTTCTGTGAGTTTCTTGGTTCAAATGAGCACGGAAACGCTTACAGTTTATGTACATTTTCATAATTCTTCAGAAGTTATAAAAGACAGTTTGCTCTGTGCTTATCTAAATATTTAGAAAACAAAACTAAGATTCCACAGTAAGAAAAATAAAAATAAAAACAGTAACTTGTGTTGATTGGGATTAATGCTGAAAAAAATAATTTCTCAATTCTATTTATTTTTAATGAGCATAATTTAGCACTGAATGCATTAGTATTTGTCTTCTTTTAAAGAAACTTACTGTACTAAAAAAATAAAGTACTCATTTTTTATTTTTTAATCCATGATGTAATTATTAAATAATTGACAAACAAAACATTTTAAAACGAAACATTTAAAAATATTTTCAATAGCTTTTATAGCTTTATTTCGATTCAGTATAAGATATACGAAATTTTCTCATAACGTTAGAGTTAGAACAAGAGTAATAATAATGACCTTTTATTTTTGAATGTTCATAATAAATTGGTACCTAAAGTAAGCAAAAAGGTTAAATCATACACTTTTTAAAAAATGAATGTGAAAATGTTATTTAAAATCTATTTTCAGAAAAATTATTATTATTATTATTATTATTATTATTATTATTATTATTATTTTGCAAATGCATTTTTCACTGCATCATTCTCTATGTAATTTGTCATAAATTAATTCTATGTTGTGACTTGTTCACATCAGAAACTTTGTAAAAGGCTTAACCTATCATTTTAAATTATCGATACTTGCTTCGTTTTGAATAGGATGAAATTCTTGTACATTCGAACATTTGAAAATATATCTTTTTAATCTCTACTTGAAAAGAACTTTCAGTACTTGCAAAGTTATTTCAGTTTTAAAGAATCAGCTCGCAAGATATTATATTTAAAAATACTTTATTTTCTTCTTTAAAGTTTTTATGAGTTTTTCTATCATTTTAAGTCTTTTAAAACGTAATCTCAAAATAATATTTTTCATGAGAATAAAATATACCAGATCTTTAATATATATGTATAATTAAATAAATATTAGTTTATCTTCGGAATTTAAATATTTATTTTAAAAAATATTGAAAAAATATTTTTTCTTTATGAGCACATTGTACTACAGGAATCAATAAAAGTTATCTACAACAAGAAATCAACAATATTTTATCTCAAACAAATAATCCAAAAGACATTAAATAAAATCTATAGCTAAAAATCCTTTTGAAAGGGTTCATAAATTTATCCTTCACAGAAATTTATGTATAAAATACGTGACAAACGAACGTACCTCTACACTGGAACCCGAAAATTTGGCGAAAACGGGGCAAGCTGATTATGACGAGGGTAATTTTTATTTTAGAAACGATGAGTATTATAACATAACTAAAGAAGTAACCCTGGAAAGAAAAAAAGATAGACCAATCCTCCACTAACATTTTAATATAGGATACCAACTATGTCTTAGAAAATCCTAAAGAATCTAAATTCTAAACATGACAAATCGCAGAATTAAACTTTCCTAGATAAATGCATATGAACAGAGGAAGATCTCATGTCAACCACAGATAGTAAAACATAAAAGAGAGACATCACTTTGTCAAATTATCGTATTTCCATGCGGTTTGAGTATTCATTTTTAGTGCGGTTTTATAATTTTTTTTAATTAAAAATTTTATTTTTAAAGAGGTTTTAGTGTCCCGAACAATATATAAGAAGCCATATAATTGTTTATCACTTCACCGGCAAATGGCATTATGGGTCATGGAAGGAATTATGTCTTCTCCATCTTACTATCGCCCACTTTCAAAAAACAGTTTTTCATTATCCTGTAAGCAAATTGCCATACTGTTTACCTTCTGAGTGCAAAAATACGAAAGTGATATGCATGAAATATATATCGACTAATCCCTTTTTGGCTATTCGACTTTTGTTTTTGTACCCGTGTGTAGAAACATTGACCTGTTTATGTATTTTCCATATGAAAATATGGTTTTATAAAATGGTTTCTTTAAATATTTACCGATTTATATATAAATATACTTTATTTGCCATAGTAACGAAAATATAGACTAAATGACTTTTATTTTAGTACCTTTATGTAGAACATTTGTTCTAATTATGTACTTTACAGATGAAAATATGGATTAATAAAGTGGTTTGGTTAATTATTTACCGTGTATATATATACTTTCTTTACGACGGTAATGAATTTTTATTAATCATAATGTCGAAAGAAACATGATTGAATTAAAAAGTGTTTCTATTATAAATGTCTGATGCTTTTTGAATTGTTAAAAATTTCAAAGTTAAATTTACATATTTTGAAACGGTTATTAGTAAATATCATATTTTCGTAATTACGAATTAAATAAGTGATTTTAATAGAAGACTTTTGCAATTTATAAAAAAAAATCTTAAAATATCAAATTTATATAAAATATGTATTAAAAATGCTTGATATTAATTTAAGCAACATGGAAAAGCCAAGGAAAATATTTGAAACTAAATGTATCCTCATCTTCTGCAGGCGTTTCGTCTTATAAATTAGTAAAATATATAGATACTAACAGCTTCAGCTGTTACCGGCTGTTTTAGTGATTGCATGTCCGATTTAATAAAGTGGTTATTTCGATATTTAAAAAAAAAAAAATCAGAAAATATATTGAAATGAATGCCATTCTGTAAAAGTTCCTACGAATAGATGAATATATTACTGTTTACTTGAAAAAAAATATTTTTTTATATTGAATGCAAAATGTATTTTGAATATTTTGGGGTGATATTTTTCTTTTTGTGAATTGAAATTGTTAAATATATATATATATATATGTTAGACTATCCGCCAAATCAAATTTAAGACAACTGAATTTAATTCAAGTACTTTTCTTTCAGGAGAATGATCCACTAAAATCAATCTAACAATCATGAAAGATTAACTTACACATATATTATTTTTTACATTTATCTGTACAATTGTTTTAATTTTATCTGTAATTTAAAAAAAAAAAAAAGATTGTATCATTAATAGTAACAGTAAGAGATTTTGCAATGTAGTACTTGAGATTAGATCATAATACAACAATCGAGCTTTCACGGTTACGTTTATAGTGAAAACATTTCGAACATTTCAAGAGCCAGCAGTCATATTAAGCACCGCAAAATATTCATCAAGTTAGTTATCTAAAATCACGTCTTGTCATAGAGACTCCGACTTGTCATTTTGAAGATTTAAAGAGATAACTTTGATCGGAAACATAACAATAAAGTCGAACTACCAACTACTATACATAGGATAGTAAAATAACTTGGTGCTACATAATTTGCAGTTCTGTGTATAGTAATTGAGAAATTTGGTTTATTGATTTGTTTTCAAACAAAATGAACTCTTTAAACTTTCAAAAATCTGCGTATCTCTCACAAGAGAAAGTTTTTGATAATTCACTCAAAGAATTTTTTATACACTCAGAAAATTCATGGAATAATACAGAATGAACCATATAATTCAACATTTCATTAGACCGCAGTCATTGTATGTATGGTAAACTATTCGTAATATTAATCATCAAAAGTTTCCTTTTGTTAACGAGATACCGCCTTGTCTTTTTGAAGGTTTAAAGAGTTCATTTTTTTTTTTTTGAAAACACAACAATAAATCAAATCTATGAATTACTATACACAGAATAGTAAAATAATTTTGTGGTACATATTTTGCTCTTTTGTGTATGGCAATTAATAAATCTACTTTATTGATGTTCTTTTGAACAAACTGAACTCTTTAAACCTTCAAAATTACAATTCGGTGTCTCACACAGAAGAAAACATTTTTATGATACTTTTGATAAATAATTTAAACAAATTTGAAAAATTCAGAAAATAATACAGAGACAATATTAAAAGAGATTTAGACAGGACATACTATACACTTATATAGATAAACGAGCATGTCTTTCAATAGAAAAAGTTCTCTTATAAAAATAGTGTTTTCACTGCATTTCTGTAATACAACCATAGTGTCACATTCAACAAAAATTCTGCTAAGGAAGAAAAATAGTTCAGAAGCGAAGCTCTCCAGAGTTGATAAAAAGAAAACTAGTCGGATGTGCCAATCCCAAAACATTCTTGTATCTCAAACAGATTTTCCATACACTAAAAATAATCAGCACCAACTTATATCAATGTCTAACTGAATCTAAAGTTTTATTAAGTTCCGTACATTAGTTCTTGAGATATGACTATTGCCAAAATCCCGTAAATCCTGCAGAAAGCAGCATAGCAGCGCCACCTGTTAGAAGATTTAGACCAAAACCTAATCAACAACAACTTATGTTAACGTCTAACTAAATCTGAAGTTTGATTAAAATCCGTGATCTTGAGATATAGTTATTGTGATAATATTGAAAAAAGTAGCATAGCAGCGCCCCGTGTTGGGCATTTTACACAAACACGTAAGCAGCATCTATTTATGTGAAGGTCTAACAGAATCTGAAATTTGATGAAATTTCGTGCATTAGTGCTTGAGATATAGCTATCGTAAAAATCCAGAAAAATATGATATAGCAGCGCCACCTGTTGGGATATCTACACCAAACTTTTATCAGCGTCTATTTATGTCAAGGTCTAACTGAAACTGAAGTTTGATGAAAATAAGCGCATTAGTTCTTGAGATGGAGCTATTGCGGAAATCGCGAAAAGTGGAGCATAGCAGTTGGGCGATTTTCACCAAAAACTAATCAGCACCAATTTACATCAGGGACTAACTGAGTATAAAGTTTTATTAAATTTCGTGCATTAGTTCTTGAGATAGAGCGCTCACAAAATTTTTGTCACATGCAGACAGAGTCACAGACAGACATTTTCTAAAAATGGTCAATTCGTGTTCAGGACCTTCTAAAACGTATAAATCCGTTGAAAACTGGAAGTCGAAAATTTTCATGAATCCAATACTTTCTTCTTGTAAACATAGAAGAAAGTAAAAATCATGAAAATACACAAGAACAGATAATATAATGATACAAGAACAGAATTCTGCAGAACTGATGATATTTTTATAATCAAAATTAAAAAAAGGAAGTTTGTTCTCTAACGTCTAACATTATTTCTGCGTATATGCAGAAGGAGTTATGTGCCAGGATATTGAAATATATAAAGATGGCTCGATGGCAGAAAAAGGAACAGGCTGTACATTTTTTATTTTTACAATAAATAAATAAATAAATAAATAAATAAATAAAATACCGTTTTAACAGAAAGTGAAGCTAATTTTGCAAAATTCCCTTTTTCAAACAGAATTATTATCGATTGAATAATTTACAAAGTTCGTAATTCACCAAATACAGAATTTCTGATTTTCACAAACAACCTATCTGGACGCCAAGCCTTGTAAAACTGTGACTCATGAAACTACAATGGTCTAAAATAATCAGCAAAATTCATTTTTTAGCTTTAAATACTTGAAGATTTATTTTCTATAAATAAAGTTGCAATTAAATTCTATTTTTAATTCATTATATTCAAAAATTCCTTTCTTTTTAAAAGAAGGCATAATTTTATTATTATTTCCTTTCTTAAACGATTGGATACAATGGATTAATTACAAAGACAATTCAAAGCAAAAATAGAAATGCAGATAGTTTTTTTTTAATAAACTATAAAACAATCACTCATTTTTTTTTCAAAATTTATCAATGTCTTTTAATTTTTTGGTTTAAATTAAAATTTAGCTTTGAAAAATAAATTTTTGGAAAACCTCTCACATAATTTATATTAAGGACACTTTTAAAAAAAGTTCCCATAATAATCATAATCAGCTTTCTCCTCTCACTGTAATTAAAATGATTCCTTTTTTACAAAAGATTGACATTAAAGGTACTTTTTCCTTTTTCTATTCATTTTGTACCTTTTGATGTACAGTCTTGAATTTTGTAAAATGCATCGTTAGTGACAATTGTAGAACACTTTTCAAAAGAAAATGAAATGATTACTGTCTTTAAAAGTAAGTATCAAAGATCAAATATGACTCTTTGTTCATTTATTTATTTTTTTTACATATTTGCTGTTTTACTCAATTGCTCTTTTTATTTATTTTCTCTCAACTTCATGTGTAGCATGTACTGTGTTTCTTAGTAGAATATTTAAACAGACAAAGAAATTCGGATATACATTTACTAATTAAAGACTTGTATGTTGGCTTATCTAGAAAAATCTTTATTTATAAGCATTTTAGATAGATTTTATATTATTTTTAAATAAATCATAATATTTTAACTGGGTGGAAAAAAGTTTTAATGATAATGCAATAGATCTGCAACTTAAAATAAATTAAATATTAATTCCAAAATTTATTTGATAAATCAATGAACTTTAATTGATAAAACCTCTTCTATTTTATGTATAACAAACAAAAAGAAAGAAAAAACTTATCGTTTAGTACAAGCACGGAAGACTGCATAAAAAATGAACAAGCAATTATAGTATTTTTTGATATTTCTTAATTAAAATAGTTAGTCAAAATTGTTGAACCCAAAATTTTGTTGCTAATGAAACAAAAATATTGTCACCTGTATACGTTGTTCAATTCGGAATCTCACTTTTATTCCAACTTTGTATGACTATACCGAAAATATTTCATACATTCGTGAGAATTTTAACGTATGCAAACAATTACAAAATGTGTACAAAAAGAAGCAATGTTGGTAAAAATCAGTCAATAAGTTGAAGAATACGGTGTTTATTTTGTCCATAAATAAATACATGGTAGCAAATAATATCTCATGTAGCAGAATTTTATAAAATACTTTGAAAGTTAATCATAGTGCGGTGTAATATCTAAAGTCTGTTTTATAATATTTACTGTTGATGAGCTAAATTAATTGTACAATTTTATTTAAGCATATGTTTGTAAATCCTTAATAAAGAATTCCATTGCAGTAACGTCTATGGGCAGTAATTAGTTATGTCGGTGTACTTAAAATGCATGTTAGTAGTCTTATGTTATTTGAAATTCTAAAAAATTGTATATGATACTTATTGCGGGATATTCTTCATTGAAATATGGAGTATAACATTTATAGTTCTTTTACAGGAAAACCCATAGGAATTCAGATGCATTACATTTTATCGCCAATTATTGTTGGAAGAGATGTTTTTAATAAACTTTACTTAACTTATGTTGCTTCATGTATATCTATAGGTATTACTGTGTCTTTTACTAACGTTTCGAATGCACGTTAAGCTCACTCCGTACGAACAAATTTCATTCAAATCTTCAGAAAAAGCTTCCGCCATTCTCAAATTTAAGTACTGATAAAAATTTTCTCATTTGTATATTCACCCTGGTAGGTATATTCACCCAGCTTTTTTTGCTCCTGGTGAGAAATTATATGATTAAAATTGTAAAATTATTTTTTTTTATGTTTTCTTTTATACCAAACATACCCCAAGTTAAAATTATATAGGTTAATTTAAACTCTACTTTCTTTATGCCGATAACGCTTCCTAGTAAGAAATAAAACTTAATATAAACCAAAATTTTAAACTAACCAAAATTAAATAAAAGTATTTTTTTACGCTTTTCGGTGTGATGGACGTTCTTGTGACATAAATAGGTAGTACCGATTAAGGATTCAAATGGATGAAAAGTTTTTTAGGAAATAATGAAATCCTTGCACTTAGTAAATATAATACAGCAATTGATGTTGTAGATCCCCTTTATTAAGTTTGCTCTTTGTTTGATATGCTGAATGGTGTCTCCAAAATTTGTGAAATATTGGAATATCTGAGTATGGACGAGACCGTTTTAGCATACTATGGACATAACAGTTGCAAAACAGTTTATAAAAAAAATCCAATCAGATTTGGATTAAGACTATACAAGTCTTACTTCTGCAGATGCTTTTTCTTCATGCCGAATCCCAATGTGTATCCTTAACAAAGTTGCCTCATACTGGTCGAGGTCAGGATCCTGATATTACACTAGGCTTCATTGATAAGGTACATGAGTTACCATAGCTTTAAAAAAATGGTACTGTCGGAGCTAGAATAATAAAATAAAATTGGTTGGAAAATTATCCACTTCCAACAAAGAAAATCTCAAGAAAACGCCCAAAGGAACCCTTAAATATGCTTGCAGTGAAGATTTTGTGATAGTAAAATGGAATGAAAACACTGCAACATCAGTAGCGACAAATAAGCTAAAAGCTTCGCTTTGTGTAATGGCGGCAAGATGGTATGCTGTGTAAAAAAAAAAATCATGTTCCAATGCCGCAACGCCCACAACGTTTACAAACGCATAATAAACACATAGGTGGAGTTAATTATTCGATCAGTTTGTGTACCAATACCGGATGAGGATTTGTTCGAAAAAATCGTAGTCGCACCATTTTCAGAGTCAATCGGAGTAGTCATCATAAAGGATGGAAAGAGAAATCGATTAACGGGACACGATATACCGTTCTTGAAATTCAGGGATGGAAGTTAATAGGGCATTTTGAAATACCTTCCAAAGATCATGAAATGTCTTTAGTTGTTTCGAAGAACGTATTTGAGCAACAGAGGTATGATCGACAAGAGCGCACTGGCTTTACATGTCTGACCAGCATTTTGGTCGATACAAAAACTTTGGTTTATGTTCGATCTACCGATGCGAAAAATGTCAAGTCTCTCTTCAGCCGCAATGTTACAAGAATTATAATATCACAGTATAGTCCAAATCAAACGTATAAAACTAGATTTCATCTTGTTCTTAAAAAGAAACAGTATATTTTGTTCTGTTAGTGTGAACTTACATTTTATATACTTAGATATCCACAGTGTAGCACATTTGACATTGTAGAAAACAGCAAAGCGTAAGAATATGCTGTTCTGAAGGCGATAAATAACTGTTGGTTCTCTTCTATACATATTAATAATTATAGCTTTAATACCTTAATTACGTTGTATTTAATTTTATTGCACATTTTTTTTAGTTTTTGTTTTGTTATCGGAATAGTGTATTTATTTTACTTTTTAAATTTGTGTGTATTTTACTGCCGATTGTCAAAATTACTTGTCTATCAAATAATCATAAAAATAAATTATAAAAACTTTTAAATTCGCCTGTATACTCCAATAGATATAAATAAGCAAATTATAAAACAAAGTTATTTTTTACTATTTAGAAGTAGTCATTAATCGGTTAATCCGAATTTTAATTCAGTTAAAAACACATAACACAATTGTAAACGCATTTTCAGCAAGTACCATCCATAGTCGGCGATGTATCCCGTTTTTTAATTAGCTCTGTATACGACTTTATCTACATTCTGCAAATCCCTCTTTGTATACTAAATAACGTTCAGTTGGAAAATTCATAACACAATTACAAGCCAACCGCAAGCAGTACACGGCTATAAACTTTAATGCTTAAATGTGCTTTTATGCAGTTCTGTGTAGGATCTATAGAATTTATATATACCACATAAAAATTCAAAAATTTAGTTAAACGGAAAAACGCATAACACAACTAAGAATGCACTTCCAAGAATAATCGATCATAGACATTGTACTGGACCCGAATTTTTTTTCTGTGACCCTGGAAAGGATCGTTAAATGCTATACACACCGTATTCTACAGTAAGCATAATGTAGTGCAGCTTTGTAATGTACATTAACATATCTATGTTTGGGATAGCGTAACGCACTGCAATTTTCCCCCAAGAACTATAATGTGACTTCTGAGTGTTCCTGAAAACAAACTACGAGGGTCGATCCAGAAATAAGGTTCCCAAAGAGCTCCAGCCGCACGGGAAGGTGCGAGGCGAAATACGGCAACAGTGCTGTGCGTGGCTGTTCCCGCACTCGCGATTCCCCACGCCACGCTTCGCTGCGCCGCTTATTCTTGCCACAGTAGCCGTCAGAGATGGAGGTTCCCATTGTTGATCCCGCCAAGTGCGAGTTATTGTGTAACACTAAAAAAACTCAGGCGAGCTATCCAGAACCGCCGTTGAGGACAACTGACAGCCGGTGTAACGCTGCTTCACGAGAACGCCCGACCTCTCTTCTCACTGAGTCGTCTCAGTGTGTTTTACCCAAAAATAGTACAGTTAATCGAATATATAAAAATTACAGGGCGAGATATTGATAATGTTGATAAATCCGGTTTAATCATGGTGAACAAAAGTGACAGAAGTATAACGAAAAAGGCAGCAAGGAGTCTATAAACAGAAGATTGGAGAAAGAAAACTAAATACCATCGTTGCATGATGGATATACACTACTACATTATTATCACAACGCATGTTTTTTTTCCCCCAATAATTAGAGATTTTATGAAGAACTTATGCGAGATGCACCCGAAGATAAGCTTTTCAAAACCTCTACGAAACGCTATATTCATGGCTTTTTTAGGGTAAACTTTTATTACCTACATTATTTTAGTGTGACGTGCTGTTCTTGCTAAATCGTCACAATTCTCGTCTTTCGAGAGACAGTTTCATTCTTGCTATGTAATGGAATGTTTGCTTCTTGATATACCTTTGAATTTTAACAATATTTCACAGATTTTATGTTGGTCATTGTCAATTTTTAGTATCGTTGGATCTCTAAACATTCCGTTTTTCTCATATTGCAAATGAAATTGAAGAGGAAATTTTTGAATGGCTGTGACTTTTCCATATTTTTCATTCTAGCTAGGATTACTTCTGTAAATTCAAATGACATTCTTGGAAGATTTCCAGAAAGAATTATTTTATTATTAAGCACTCAAATGTTACGCGGTTAAAGGTATGCCACAGATTTAAATCCTTATAGAATGCGTCTCCTGATTCCACATCGAATGCGGTCTGTGGAATATCACAGTAGCCAGTGGTATTTATAATAAAGAAACTTTTAAAACATGTTCAAGAGACACATAATTTTTCCACAACCGATTCTATTCTTTTCAAAGTATTCCTTTAAGGGTTAAAGCAATTCGAGGGAAAAACAGATAAAGTGGAAGAGACATCCCTTAAAGAAATGACTGACAATTTTACTCCAAATGCCTCTAGTGGAAATAGTGATGACTAATAAGGCTGGTGACTCTGAATAAATTAAGTATAACGCTCGTTCCTATTGTGATAGTTTTATAAAAATGATTACAATAGAAAGCTTTATTTTAATGTCAAAATATATTCCTTTTACCATTAGATATACCGAGAATTTAAAAATATTTCCGAAAACACTGTGTGTAAATTGTAAGAATTAATAATAAATATCAAACACTTAATGTGATGATTTTGTTCATCTAAAACCTCTACTGCTTCATTTATTTTAATGTATAATCCTCATACATCATTGGACGAGTTGTGCGATTATACCTTTTCACAGACTACTGATGTCGTTCTTAGCGCATGTACTTTCAAGTATAAACAAAAATACTAAGTTGTAAAAGGTATACAAACAATGATTCAGATGTGGAACAATAGTCATACTTCTTTCAAACGCCATAATATTTTTGTTTTATTACAGTATTGTAAAAATATGTTAACTGTTTTTTAAATGAAATTAGTAGCTATGATACTGATATACGTCTTTAATTCTAATCCGATCTACAACCAATGATTTTATAATATGAAAATGTATAGATCCAAAATATACATACATGTGTAAAAAATGTCAAAGGAAACTATTTTCGTTCTAAAAAATATCTAAAAATGTTTTTTTTAAAGAGTGTAATTGGTTCATAGCTATTAGAAACTTTTTTCCAAAATATACAACTTCAAATTTAATAACTTTTCTTTTAGTACAATATTATAACATAAATTTCTATTAGTAACAAATCAGCGTCTATGAAAAGTAATTACTATATCAAAGGAAATTTATGTAGATAAATTTTTTTGGAACAAAATTATTTTTTACATTGAAATTTAAACAAAATATATAACGGATAATTGAAAATTAAAAACTAAAATAAATAAAATTACATTTATTCAAAATAAAATATAAACTATCAAATATATTTTTCTTATATTTTTGTACTTATAAATTTTTAAACTATTACAAATTTATTAAATATTTGTTTGTTGTGTAACAAATTTCTATCTGATATTCACAAGAACAAAATTCTAAATTGTAGCGTGCTTTTTAAATGAAGAATTCCTTTTGAACAGGTATCTCAAAAAAAATATTTCTCTTGCCTTTAGTCAATTTATTTTTAAATTTGTTATTTTTTTCTATAAATTTATTATCGCGATTTTCTATATATATTATTATTTTAAAATCATATATATTTTAGCTGTTAAAAATTCAGCATAATAATAATTATTTTGATAAAGAATATAGTGATAAACTTGAGAAATTTTTAAAGTAATTGTTTAATTAAAATTTGAACTTGCATGTAAATGATTATATCCTAGCATTTCCAAAATAATAAAATTATCATTTAAAGGGTCATAATGTTTCATATGTATTACTACATGCAGGATATTTCGAGAAACAAAAGAATATTTTTTAATGTTGAAGACCATAGTCAAACAAAAATTGTTTGTATTATCCATGATTGTAATATAGTGAATGTCATAAAATTGGATGTCACACTGCAATTCAAACCTGAATTTTTGTTCAGAACATGGATACATTTTAAAGACATTTTTAGAATCCTTACCTTGCTTTTGCGAAATATGACGATATGGCGGTATTCCTTTTACTCCTATTGCATATATTCATACAAAAGTAAATTAAATGCAAGATAATTAACTAATCGATTGCGTATAAGGTGACTATCCACAGACCTTTATTAATTTTCCTGCGTGCGTTTACTTATTTGTCTAATGATTAAGCTTCTGATGATTACACACATTTGCGTCCGAATTTTAGTTCAGATTTGTACTCCAACAACAAAAAAATGCATGCCGCGATATTCCACCACCTCTTGGCCGCCATGTGATTTAGATAGGCTGGTTTCCACCAGTCTCTAAACTGCTATATGATCAAGGTAAGCTCAAAACACACGAGATTGCTGGAGTATCGCGTGCTGTGTTATTTTGGCTGCGAAATGTAAGTATACTTATTTGGTCATATATTCGACTATAAACCGAGGTCCCGATCTATTGCAAATATGACGAAATAAACTAAAACAATTTCTATTAAGATCGTTCGATTATTAATATCTCTAGTTATAGTTTTGTTTAGTCATGGATCAAGTTGATATTTCTAGATCAGAATACTATTTAATAGTTACAATTTTACAATATTTTATTGTGAATTAAAATAACTATGAATTTAATTACACATACATAATTGTATTGCACAAACTAACAATTTGATTTCGAGTATTACGCATAAAATATAATCAGATGTAAATTTATGTGCGTGATGTCAGGAAGTTTAAATCTCAGCATGATAATCAGACAAAGTAATTAGTAGTTTTTCTAAAAATTCCACTTATTTCATTGGACTCTGAATGAAACAATGATCAGTCACAAAAAAAAATACGATTTAAGTAAATAGTTCTAAATTCAACTCCTAATCGACTATTTTACAATCAAATTGAAAAAATGTATTAGTAGAAACTACAAGGGCTCAAAATTGGCATCTATTTATTTCTTTTATCGAATTTTAAAATATTATAATATTTTTAACAATCAGTCAAAAATTGACTTTTAAGAAAAAAAAATATTTAAATGATGCATTAGCATATATTTGAGTGCTTGTTTTTAAGAAACAAAATCGAGTATACAGATTTTTATATAATGTTCTTGTTTAGACATAGTAAAAGTTCACAAAATAAAACATTCGCATCTTGAATGACATTTTGGTCTGTGTATTTTACACTCCATTTAAAAGTCTTTATCATGCATCACATAATGTTGCGAATTTGTTTCACTTTTTACATATCGATTATTAAATGACAAATAAAGAATTTATATATTTTCATATTTTGTTATTTTCTCTATTGATGTACAGAGAAATTTCACAAATATTTATTTATATCGTTTCTTTCATTCTCTTTAAAAGTGTTATATTTTCTGTGTCATTTAATGCACTTCTAAATTTACAACAAAAATTTTGTTTAAATTACATTTAAATATTTTTGAAAAAATATATTTTAAAAGAAATGCAAATTTACATTATTTAGAAAAAAAAAATGTTTTGCATGAAAGGACGAAGTGTAAAAAATTATTTTACAATTCGTTTTATGAACTGTATATAATAAAAATTGTACTGAAACAGAAAATGCCATGTCATTAAAACATTAAAAAGAAGCTAACTCAACATTTAAATGATTAAATTATCGTAATTTATACAATGTTTTTCGTTGTTATATCAAACAAAGAAACTTTGAAGGATAAAATAGGCAGTGTGAGTGGAAAAAATGATTATAGTTAAACATGGTTACATGATAGTTATTGATCATTCATAATTTATGAGCGTCTACCTTCATCATTCTTCATCCTTTATATTATTCTTCAACTGCGTTTTATTAAGGACACTCATTTCTGCTTATCTTCAGCAGTTTTGTAAAAGTATTTTTCGGTATTACTTTATGTTTCTCTCGAACCAATGTTGCCAATAATATGCCTTTCAATCTAACAAATGTCACTGTAATCTCATATTTTACAAAATTGTACGATCACCCCCCCCCCTCTCAACTCCTGATCCGGGTACAGGTATCACAGACTTTCCGTGGTGTCTTTTTGGTGTCGAAATGGCGCATTTTTGCATTCGTAGCAACGAGATTTTGCTTCATATGGCAACCCTGCAGAATAGCTTGTGTGTGTTTTATATTAAATTAAAAATTGTGTGTGTTTTATAATAAGACAATTTACGTGTGTTTATAATAAAAATTGTGTGTTTTTTTTAGAAAGAGATAATTTGTGTGTGCTTATAATAAAAACTCTATTTCTTTTTCATAATAAATTAAATGTGTGTGCAGTACAATAAAAAATGTGTGTTTTTCATAATAAATTAAATGTGTGTGCTTTGAAATAAAATTTGTGCTTGTTTTATATTAAATTTTGTGTGTTTTTATAATAAAATATATTGTTTCATGAAAAAAAAAATCTAGCAGGTATTCGAAACAGGGTTTTCTTGCGAAAATGTGAGCCGAAAAATAATCGCGCTAACACCGATGTGTCTGCCACATCTGTTCCCGGATCCGTAAAACCTGTAATGTCAAATTTGACAAAATTTTACGATTATTGCCCCCCATTCCAGCTCCCGATGTGCAATCTATTTAATTATTTTTTTAAGTTACAATATTTTAGAATACTAATAAATTTCTAAAAGATGTCGAGTTATTTATATTCAACCGAAACATTGTTAAAAATCTTTTTGTTTAACGGACATCTTTTATACACAAAGGCGATGTTTAAGCACTGAAAGATGAAGTAGTACTTTACGACTCAAATTTTCATAGGCGAAAATATTGCATTAATGTTCAACAAGCATCAAATTATTTTTGTTTTTAAAAATTTATTTGTATCCATAATCTTATGTATGTGTCGGGATCAGTAAATATTCGATATCTTTAGAGTTTTGCTTTGTGTTTCTCAATTTTCCTTGAACTGCATGCCTCTGCTGTTTAGTAATCGTATAAAAAAGTGACGAGTGGAAAGTTTTAAACAAGAGTCATTTACAACTTTCATTTTAGATAGATTTTGTAAGAAATACTACCTATTACATTCTTCCCTAATTTGGAATTATTGAAACATTTTTGCAGATCTACGCCGATCATGACTCCCAGAACTCAAAACCACCCACAGTTCAAAACTTTATATATCTATCTATCTATCTATGTCACTTTTTTATGGACACGATAACTCTCATAATTCTGCACAAATCTCTTCCAAACTGATAGAGCATAAAATCTCGGTCAAGTTCGTTAATGGGCAAAATCGAACCAAGGTGGGGGGGGAATGGGGGTATTTTTGTGAAAACAGAAAAAAAACCCTTAACTTCTTAATTATGATACATATCGTATCCGTTTAAAGTTATTATTACTTCTAGGAAAAGGGCCCAAAATTTATGTATGACAGATTTTTGACATAATTAAGAATGGTCCCAAGGGGGAAAAAAAAGGGGGGGTTAGAAGACAAATTCATAACTTCGTCAATTCACAAGCTATCAAATCCGCTTAAATTTATTGTAAATCCTCTTAATATTATCTAAAACTTTTATAATGCCAAGTTTTTTATAGGACCAACCCTTATAGCAAATAATAATAATAATAATAATAATAATAATCTCTGCCGGCTCCGCTTGAAAACAAGTTGAGTTTTCGAAGTGGGTGGTCCCAACTGTGACATCATGGCAAAAATGTCATTTCTTCTGCAATTCCCAACAAACAGATGCCCCAAGGTCTGAGTCTTCGGAATCTACATGTGCCTGTAGGTCGAAACGTCAGGGATTTTTTTTTTATTTGGTAATATCCACTTTTGACACTTTTTGTGAATTTCTTAGATAAAATCAGCACGGAAACGCTTACAGTTTACGCACGTTTTCATAATTATTCAAGAGTTGTAAAAGACAGTGCGCTAGGAATTTATCTAAAGATTTAGAAAATAAAATAAAAATTACACAGTAGAACAAAAGCAAAAACAACAACAAAAAGAAAAACAGGAACTTGGGTTGATTTCAATTAAGGCTGAAATAAATATATTTTCACAATTGGGGTAATTTTTCATGCACATAATTTGGGATTAATTGTACTAGTATTTGTCATCTTTTAAAGAAATTTAATGTACTCAAAAAGTAAAGTACTTATTTTATTTTTAACCACGACAGGATGATAGATTGATTAAATAACTGACAAACTAAATGAAACAAAACATTTAAAAATATCTTCAATTGCTTTTATAGCTTTACTTCGATTCAGTATAAGATATACGAAGTTTTATCATAACATTAGTCTTAAAAAAAAGAGTAATAATAATGACGCTTTATTTTTTAATATTCCTAAAAAATTGGTACCTAAAGTAAGTAAAATTATAAAACCATACATTTTTCATAAAAAGTATATGTTAATGCTATTTAAAATATATTACCAAGTATATATATGTGTGTGTTATTAAAAATTTTACTTCGCGATATTCCTTTAAATTATTTTAAATTCCGACATATACATTATTTCCGTATTTCTTAATAATATCTACTTCTATTTAATTTTTTTTTTAAATTCATAACGCATATATTAATAATTATCATATTCAAAATCTTAATTTAAAACTTTAAGCCAATTCATAAACTTTTATCAACAATCCAATCTATAAAATTCTGATAGAAACTAGTTTTTTCATTTCGAATATTTTTAAAAGCCATTTTCTTATTTTATTCCACGACTCTCGTTTCGCGCGTTTGTCCGTTCACATCAAAAAGCCTCCGTTTCATTGGCAAGGATTCTTTCTCCTTAGACCATTCCCTCTCGCATTCATTAGCTTAGCCGCTCAGCTCTCGAGCGATCATTTCTCAGATTGGTTCGTGTCCGTTTTACGTCGAGATATGTAGTACTCCGCGTGTCTAACAAAAAGCGAAAGTAGGACTTCGGAACGCAGAATTTTGTCTAGTTTTCAAGTGCTGATCAAAGTATTATCTGGTGTTTTATAATTCGTAGTATTTTAGCTGTTTAATATCAAATAAATGATATAATGATTTAAAGTCAACCCTGGGGGCTTTAGGAACATCTCGTCATATGCATGGGAGTTTACTTAAGTTGTGGGAATTGTGTCTTCATTTTTCCTGTGCTTAAATAAACGCCTTATTTAGAAAACTGGTTTGTTCTTTATGAGAACTTACTAAATGGGTACATTCATTGCGTACTACTTGTCCGCATGATCATCGATCTATCGACTGCTATTAATCACCAGCGTTAACAAGGTACCAATTTCTAACGAATTTTTAATTCATCCAGTAAAAACCTTTTATACATATATATATATTTTTTTGAATGCATTTTTAAACGCAGCATTCAATTTGTAATTCTTCATAAACTAATTCTATTTTTTTCCCCGTGCTCATATCAGTAATTGTGTAAAAGGTTTATTTTATCATTTTAGACTTAGCCATACTTGTCTGGTTTGTATAGGATGAAACTCTTGTAAATTCGAACATCTGAAAAAAAAATGTACTTAAAAAGAACTTTCAGTACTTGCAAAGTTATTTCAGTTTTAAAGAATCAGCCCGCAAGATATTAGATTTAGAAATACTTTCCTTTGTCCTTTAAAGTTTTTATGAGTTTTTCTATCATTTGAATTCTTTTCCAAAATGATCTCAAAACGAAATTTTTCATTAGAATAAACTTTGAAATATAACATACTAAAACTTTAATAAATATATAATTAATTAAATAAATATTAGTTTATCATAGGAATTTAAGTATGTATTAAAAAATGATAGAAAAATATTTTCTCATTCTGAGAGCATTGTACCAACAAGAATAAATAAAATATATCTACAACAAAAAATGAACAATATTTTATCTCAAAACATATAATCCAAAAGACATTTAATATAAGTTACAGCTGAAAATCCTTTTAAAATATTTCATAAATTTATCCTTCATTGAAATTTATGTATAAATATATAAATATAGATGACAAACGAACGTCTATTAAAAGTACCTCTAGAATGGAACCCGGCAGATAGGCGAATACTGGGTAGGCCGAGCATGACGGGGGTAATTACTATTTTAGAAACGATGAAGTGTTATAACATAGCTAATGAAGTAACACAGAACAGAAAAAAATGGATAAAAACTCCAGTAACTTTTTCATTGAAGATATACACAATGCGGTTTAACAGTTTTTTTTAAAATTTATTTATTTAAAATTTTGTTTTTAAAGAAGTTTTTGTGTCCAGAACCATGTTATGTAACATATGTATGAAGGCATATAATTATTTATCATTTCTCCGGCATGCGGTATTATGGGCCATGGTAGGAATTATGTCTTCTCCATCTTAGAATCACTCACTTTCCAAAAAATAAATCATAATCTTGTAAGCAAATCGCTATACTGTTTACTTTCTGAGTGCAAAAATAAGAAAGTTGTATGCATGAAATATATTAAAGATCGCCTGATCCCTTTTAGGCTAAACGACAATTGTTTTTGTAGCAGAATGTATAAAAATTGACTTATGTATGTATTTTTCAGATGGAAATTTGGTTTTAATAAAATGGTTTGCTTAAATATTTACAGTATATACAGTATGCCCATTAAAGTCCCAAGCCAGCCTTTTAACTTCGGAACGGCTGTTGCTATATTCATAAAATTGTTGTCTAGGTATAGTAAAGTAGCCATGCGCTACTGAAAAAAATGCCTATGGCGCCACCTGATGGAATTATTATTCCTATCTCGAAAAAGGAAAGAGGAAGAGAGAAAAAGTGACTGACAAAATTGCAGAGCATCACCGATTTAGTACGAAAATACACCTTATGGACTTTAATACGAAGAATAGAACAGTTAAAACGAGCATTTGTTTTCTCGTTATTTCCTCCACTGTGACGTCATGAAACTTGAACGGACGGAGAAAAAACACGACACCGCAATGTAGGACAGTGCTATCGCTTGTAATTCCCAATCCAAAGGGCTGCGGTTCATACCCCAAGTGTTCCATCCTTGTACTTATTGCCTTTATAAACAGAGTAAACAATATGTAGATCGTGTAAAATAGTGCCCTATCAGCGCAACGCAACTTGCGCTTGGTGTTCGAATTTTTTGCAGTATGTAAATACGTAAGGAACGTCACCCTTGTTCACCCGAGACAGCAGTAAAAGAAATATCTTCTTGGGGTTGTATTTTGATGCCCATGGTCATGGAGCGATTTTCCAAAGCTGATTATTGTGAGATGGTTTTAGTTTACGGTGAATGTGAACGCAAGGCAAGATCAACAGCAAAGTTGCACCAGCGACGTTTCATTTCAGGCCCGCATCTTTCAAAACAGACCATCCTTACTGTTGTAAAACGTTCAAGAGAGACCGTCTACGTGAGCTCGATGTTGCAGACCAGCTAAGACAGAACGGAAATTCAACCGTATGAGGTATTAGCATACGCCGTCGCATATCCGAAATACAGCAGACGAAAGATCAGTAAACACTGTTGCCTCTCAAAAAGTCAGGTTTGGAAAATCCTAAGCGAATTAGGTGCTCATCCATACCGACAAACACAAAACAGGTTTTACTGGACGGGGATTCCGAGCGACGCTATGCATCGCCCAACTTTGTCATGAACTAGATACAGGTCAAGCCAACATTCTGGGCATGTATATTGTGGACGGATAAGGCATGATTTTCAGGGAATGGCATGTACAATAGGCATTACTGGGCGCTGGAATATCCTAGATGTTTTACCGACGTTCGCATAAAAAGCGGTTTGCTATTAACGTTTGGTGTGTAATTTACAATAACAAGCTGATCGGCCAGTATTTTACGATGGCACGTTAACGGGCGCACGATATTTACAACTGCTACAGATTATAATACCTGATTTTGTGGAGAACCTGTCGTTGTTTAAACTTCGGAATCTATGGTTTGAACATGACGGCCCGCCGGCTCACAAGACATCTCCAGTGAAGCAATACCTCGTTAAGGAATTCGGGAACGAAATAATTGAGTATGGTGGTTTCGAAGATTGTCTTCAACGTTCACGTGATCTGACTCCATAGGACTTTTTCCTGTGGGGATACCTGAAACAGCAGGGGAATGCGACCCCTCCACAAACATTGCAGGACCTTAAACGACACATTACGGAAGATTGTGCCAACGTGTCTCCCTCTATGCTCCATCGTGTGCACCGTGAAATTGCAAACATTGGAAACAAGTATCCAAATGGGCATTGCAGATGACGTCGAGAAGTTTGAACATCTCAAATAAAGTTATATTGTTATAACTAGTGGGTTTGTTTTTCTTTCTAAGATCGTTTTGTCACGTCCCAGTGTAGGAAATCACGAATGCGCGTTTTTACCGCTTTATTCTTCGCATTAATGTCGTGTGTTTTCGTACTAAATCGATGATACCCTACAACGTTGTAAATTAGTTTTTTCCATATCGCGATATAAATTATCGATATATTTAATTCCGTTTTTGAGATAGGAAAGCTAACTACGCAGTCTTCCAACTGCTGGCACCGTAGGCGTTTTCATTCAGTAGCGCATGTGTACTTTATTAAACCTAGACACCACTTTTATAAATATACTAGCCACCGTTCCAATGTTAAGAGGGTGGCAAGGCACTTTACTGGACATACTGTATATACTTTATTTACGATGATAGTGCAATGTTCGCCTAAAAAACTTCTATTTTAGTACCACAATGTAGAAAATTTGTACTTTTTAAGTACTTTCCAGATAAAAATAAGGATTAATAAAGTGTTTTGTTTATTTATTTACCTTGTATATATATATATATATATATATATATATACATATACTTTATTTACGATGTTCATGAATGTTTATTAATCATAATGTCGAAAGGAAGAAGATTGAAAAAAATGTGTCTATTGGAAACATCTGATGCCTTTACCCGAAATTATTAAAATTGTCAATGTTAACTTTCCTTTTTTCGAAAGAGTTATTAGTAAATATTACATTATCTCAATCATAAATTAAGTAAGTGATTTTAATATTAAATAATAATTTACATTTATTAAAATCATATATTTACTTATTTTTGTGTCTGAAGTACAAATGAAATATTTCAGTGTTGGTGTTTTTAAAAAATGGACGAACATTTTAGAATAGCAAACTGTTTTTATTTATAAAAAAATGTCTCAAGATATCAAATTTATATAAAATGTGTATTAAAAATGCTTGATATGAATTTAAACAACATCGATAAACCAAGAAAAGAGATTTGAAACTAAATGTATCCCCATCATCTGCAGGCGCTGCATCTTATAAATTGCTGAAACATAGAGATACTAACAGCTGCAGCTGTTGCCAACTGTTTTAGTGATTGCATATCCCATATAATAAAGTGGTTATTTCGATATTTTCCAAAGAATCACAAAAGATATTGAAATGAATGCTATTCTGTAAAAGTTCCTACGAATAGATGAATATATTACTCTGTTTACTTCAAAAATATATTTTGCTCTTGTTATGTTTTTTCATGAATGCTAAATGTATTTAGATTTTCATAGTGTAAAGTTATTTGATATATGCTTTCACACAGTGATAAAAGTAACTTTATTTAAATTTGATTAATCTTTATCTCACCAGGTAGCGGTATCAGCTAAAGAGAAAGTCAAATTTAATATGTTCTATATACATCGTGTATAGTTGCCACATAAGTAAACATAATACAATTTATTTAAAAATTATACTTATGCAATTCCCTTTTTGACGCGGTAACAGCGCAGAAAAACCTATTATGTAAAGATTTTTATCAAAACATAAATTTGACTGTGACACGAAGTTCATTCTAAAAATTAAAAAAAAAATAAAATAAAATAAATTTTACTTAAATTTGATTCTTCTATTTCCTACGAAGGATTGCTATAAGAAAATTTGACTGAATCTGTATTCCCAAATTTGAACTTCGAGTTTAGTTTCTGTATGAAAAATACAAATATTGCATTTATAAATTTTAGTTATTCAATTTCGTACCAAAAGCGCTATCAGGTTAATGGATCCATCATGTGAAAATGTTTTTCAAACCATAGATTTGTCTGAAGCTTATTTGGAAAATTTATTTAATAAAAACACAAAAAATCAAATTTATTTAAATTTAATTATTATATTATCCGTTAAGGGACGCTATATACGTAAATAAAAAGTTTGTTGAATAAAGAAAAACATCACCTATTTTTAAGTTTAGTATTACTCTAAAACGGAGAAATAAAAAAAAATCAACATAACTCAAAATGGTTACCCTACTTCTACCCAGGATGTGATACAAATCAAAAAGTGTATTCTCTAATTTTAACTTGCATTATGGTTACCATATGCGGAAATAGAAAAAAAATCTATTTTAAATTTTTAGTTATACAATTTCTCACCAGGGCGTTACCAGCTTAAAAAACATATCAATTGAAATTTTTCCTAAAAATAAAATAAAAATAAATAAATCAAAATAAATCAATTATATTTAAATTTAGTTATTATATTTTCACCAGGGTACAATATAAACACAAATGAAAACTGTGTTGAATCCTATTTTAAACTTTGATATAGCTCTGAGGCTGTGAGACATAAAAAAAATCAATTTTACTTAAATTTGGCAACCTTCCTCCCACCCATCACTGTGGGCGCCAAAGAAAATTGTCTTGAATCAGTAGTTCCAATTTTTATATTGAGAAAGTCCGTCATACAGAAAAGCTTAAAAAATGACTTTTTATTTAATTTTGTTTAATATATTTCTTGCTAGGAAGAGTTATCAGCGTATTAAAGCTGAGTTTAAATTGCCCTATATAATTTCACCTTGGGGTATGGTTGGTAAAAGATAAAACATAAAAAAAACTTCATTTTATAATTTAAACTATACAATTTCTCACCAGGGCCGAAAAAAGCGTAATTACCAGCGTAAATAAACTAATGATTTTTTTTTATAAAAGCATAAATTTGAGAATGGCGGAAGCTTTTTCTCAAGATTTGAGTGAAATTCGTTCGTGCAGAATGAACTTAACATACATTCTAAAAGTTAGTTGAAGACACAGTAAAAGCCATAGAGATACATAAAGCATCATAAATTATGGAAAGTTCATTGTAAGCAGCTCTTAAATCAATGTGTGTATATAAAGTGTAATGCATCTGATTACTTATGTGTTGTCCTGTAAAATAACTATAAATGCTATACCCCATATTGTCAATGAAGAAATGACGGAGTAAGTAACATATGTAAATTTTGTAGAGTTTAAAATGCCATAATAACACTAAAATGCTTTTTAAATACACCGATATAAGTAATTGCCGAAACGTCAGTTGAGGCTCACTGTGGAGACCCGAAAAGTTTTTTATTTCTGTCTGTATGTATGTCCGTCTGTCTGTCTGTCTGTCTGTTCCACGATACCTGCCGCAAAAATGATCCGATTTGTTTAATTTTTGGTAGGTATGTTGGTGATGTACCCGGAATTAGCTGTAGAGCTTTTAGTTACATTTGGTTCATTCATTCGGAAAATATAGAACATTTATTTTTAAGTTATAATGCTTTCCTATGGGAATTCAGACGATTTTGAATTTTTCTTTCATTGAAAATAAAATGGCGCATTTGATTAATGTATTTAAACGGTAAGTTATGAAGGCTAAAATTTATCAAGTCAGATCTTAAATTATTCAAATTAATTTGAAATTTTGTTAATACATTCGTCAGATTTTTTAAATTAGGTGTATAATTTTTGGTGCAATTTCATACATATGTTCTAATAATGTAATACATTTTATTTTATCATTTTTTGCAAATTTTAAAACGCATTTATTTTTATTTTCCTCTTTAATTTAACCGTAACCTAGCAACTATATTTTAAAGAATATCAAAATAATAAAATTCAAATAACTCACACTATTTTGTTACAATAATTTATTCGTAAAATAAAATATTTTTGGGTGATTTTAATATTTTATTCAAATAAATGAGAATTTATTTTGATACAAGTTACCTTTTAAATACTATAGAATGATAACCGAAGCATTTTTAGATGAGATATTATTCATTTTCTTTAAGAGTTGTGGATTTATCGTGGTTGAAAATTAGTATTATTCGGAAAATATGTATTATATCTCGTACAACGAGAAGGTTAATCAAAAGAAATTAGCATAGTAAAATGTATCCATACAGCCTGAAATAGCACAATTACTGGAAACTGAGATTATAAAAAATTATCACAAAAAATACTTTATAGCGCCAAATCATGGTTGTTATTTAGTGAATTGGCAGTGGGCACGATTATTAATGATTACCCAATAGGTTTAAAAGTTTCCAAATAAGCCTATTTTGGGGAGATTTTAGTATGCTATTGCCATCGAGTTAGGTCAGGATGTACTTAGGTAAAATAAATATTATAGAATGACCATCAAAACTTTTTGCCGAAACAAAAATTGTAATAACACTAGATTTCTGAAATAGGTATAAGTGAAATATAGTAGATTCAGTATACATTTCCATAAGTTGCTTTTGAACACGAGATATTATTCAACATATCTATTAGATGCGAGTGTTTCGCAGTTGGCAGGTAAGTAAATATTGCTATTTAGGTATTAGGATAACATGAAATTATTTTTGAAATTTTTGCTTATCCTAATAAAACCACTGTCTAGAACGAAATCCAAGATATACTAGAATCACTCACACAATCAATACTAAATCACGAATATAAATTTGTTTAGATTACGGGGGGTTAAGGGGGCAGCCCCCCCTGAAGAAATGTATTTTTTTAATCTAAAAAATAGAATAAGAATTTCATAAGAATGTCAGAATATTATTGCATAAACCGTGTTTAATTTAACGTATCTAATTTCTGAAACCTTCGAATTATTTTATATGCGTATACAGATGTATGTAGTAATTTAAAAAAATTAATTTGAAGATTGCAAGATGTTAAATATTATGAAAAGTGACATTAAAAAACATTGACTTTCAGAGCTGTCGTTGAGGCTCCTGATCTGTAGATTTACTAGTTACTTTCCATAGACGGTAGCGTAATCGAAATCTTTTCTTAATGATTCACAGATACCTGCTTAAAAATTTTTAGAAGTAAATTAACTGATCAACAGTAAATATTTAAAGAGAGACTTTAGATATTACATCGCGCTTTAATTAAGTTTCAATTAAGTTTTATTTAAATTTTGTTACATGAAATATTTTTACTACCATGTATTTATTTATGAAGAATCCAAGCGCCGTTTTCTCCAATTCAGTGATTGATTTTTACCAACATTGCTTTTTTAAAACACATTTTTTAATTGTTTGCGTACGCTAAAATTCTCATGAGTGTATGACATATCCATAATTTCGATATAGTCATACAAATGTGGAATGAAAGTGAAAGACTCCGAATTGAACAATGTACACACAGGAGACAAGATTTCGGTCTTATTAGCAACACAATTCTGAGTTTAACTTTGATAACTAAGTATTAAAAAATTTTAAGACAAATAAGAACAAAAATTATAATTGTTTGTTCATTTTTAACACTTTCCAACTTAGTTAAAAAGTGTTATGAATTCTGTTTGTCTGTCTGTCTGCCGTCTGAATGTCTATCTCTCTGTCCGTTTGTCTGTCTCTCCGTGCTCTTACTCGCATAAATATACTCGGATTGCCGTGCAATTGATATATGTTGAAGTTTATTATGGCATGTTTGGTATTGAAAAAAAGTGTGTAGCACTTATAGTTCTTTTACAGGCACACTGAAAAGAATTCCGTTACATTACGGTCTATTGCGAAAAATTTGCTGTTTTTTTAAATTATATTAAACTATTTCATACATATAAAGATTGATATGTATCACCAATTGCGGTGCACTACAAGAGGCTTACTATCAAATATGGTGTGCATAGCACCTTTACATGGACACTCAAAGAATGCGGAAAATCGTTTGCAGTTTATTGTAATATTCACTATCTGAGACATATTGAAATTTATATATATCACTGAGGTGTTATACAAGAGGCTTATTATAGGACAGTGTGTGTATAGCATTCATCACAGGACATAGAAAATAATCCCTTTAAAGTACTGTCTGTTAACAATAATTGCTGGAAATGCGTTTGAAATTGCGGAACGCGTTTTTAAATTAAACTAATATTTTGCCTATGTCTTGGTGTGAATAAATTTTATAGACCATGTGCAAGGGCAGCTCAAACGAACTAAAGAACATTTCCGTTTATTGACGGAAATTCCAGTTGAGGAATTTTAAACTGTGCTATGCGCTTCCTCTGTAGATGTAGAATGCGCTTCCTCTGTAGACATCCCTGAATGTAGCATTCTCTGTAGTATATATACACATCTAGTATATATAGATTATATACCTGACAGCACAAAATAATATGGACATTTTTTCGAATATTGTTGGTAATTCCTGAAATTAGATTTTTAAGTGTGTTATGCGTTTTCCAAATTGTTTACGTAGACATGGGCGGGGATAGTTGAGCTTAAGCCAAAAGATAGGCTTCCCTGCCGGTTTGACTTTGACCTTGTTTACGTAGAGATCATCTTTCACCTTATTAAATGGTATAGATTTAAAAAAGTAATTTGAAAGTATTGCAGAGTGCTGCATAATCTATGTTTGATGCATGATTTTTCGCTCTTGTTTATGGAGCGTTCAGACTGACCAAACTATAGTTGTTGTTGTTTTTTTTTGTTTTCTTTGGTTCATTATACAGAAAAATAAGAGATTTTATCTATTAAAGTTTACTGATTTATTAAATTAATTAATTTATTTATTTATATTTTTTTTTAAGTTGCAGATCTATTTTATTATTAAAACTTTTTTCCATACAGTTAAGCATTATGAGTTACCTAAAAATAATATTAAATGTATCTCAAATGCTTATAAATAAAGCTTTTTTTTTAGATAAGCCACCATACAACACTTTAATTAGTAAATGAATATACGAATTTCTCTGTCTTTTTAAATATTCTACTAAGAAAAACCGTTGATAATACACATGAACTTGAGAGAAAATAAATACAAGAAGCACTTGAGTAAAATAGCAAATATATAAAAAAAAAATGTAAAAGAACAAATAATCATATTTGATCTTTGATACTTACTTTTAAAGACTGTAATCATTTCACATTCTTTTGAAAAGTGTTCTACAATTGTCACTAACTATGCATTTTACCATACTCAAACCTGTACATCAAAGGGTACAAAACGAATAGAAAAGGGGGGAAGTACCTTTGAAGTCAAATGTTTGTAAAAAAGGAATCATTTTAATTACAGTAAGCTGGGAAAGCTGATTATGATTATTATAGGAACTTTTTAAAAAAGTATCTTGAATATAATTTATGTTAGATTTTTTTAATCAATTTTTCAAGGCTAAATTTAAATTTAAATCAGAAAGTTAAAAGAAATTATTGAATTTTGAAACTTTGTCATGATTTTTTTATACTTTATTTAAAAAATTATCTACATTTTCATTTTCGATTTGAATTATCTTTGTAATTCAATGTATCAAACTATTCAGAAAGGAAAAAAAAACTAAAATGATGCCTTATTTTAAATAGAAAAGAATTTTTTTAATGTAATGAATTAAAATTAGAATTTAATTAGAACTTTATTTATAGAAAATAATTCTTCACTTATTTAAAGCTATAAAATGATTTTTTTATGCTGATTATTTTAGAATGTTGCAGTTTCAGGAGTCACAGTTTTCCAAGACTTGGAGTCTAGAAAGGCTGTCTGTGAAAATCAGAAATTCTGTAGGTATTGATAGATTTTATTTATTGTTATTTTTTCAAACAAAATGAACTCTTTAAACCTTCAAAAGGACAAATCGGTCTATCTTTAATAAAATGAAACTTTTGATGAATCATGTTATGAATCTTTTTATATACATAAAATCCCTGCTGTCTCTTGAAATGTTGAATTATATGGTTCTTTCCGTCTTATTCCCTGCATTTTGTGAATGGATAAAAAATTCATCTAGTTAATCATCAAAAATCTTCTCTTATGAGAGATACGTCTACTTTTGAAAGTTTAAAGATTTCATTTTGTTCGAAAACACAACAAGAAGCTACATTTCTCAATATACTCAGAACAGCAAATTACGTAGCACAAAATTTTTTTACGATCCTGTGTATAGTAATTGATAGGTCGACTTTATTGTTGTATTTTCGAACAAAATCAACTCTTAAAAAATTCAAAATGTTAAGTCGGATTTTGTATCACCGAGAGGGCATTTTAGAAAAAGCACTTGATGAATTCGAAATGTTTTTACTATAAACATAACTGTGAGAGCTCGATTGATGTATTTGACTCCAATCTCAAGAACCACATTGCAAAATCTTTTATTGTTACTTTTAATGATACAGTTTTTCTTTTTTATGATTACAGACGATATTAAAGCAATTGCACAGATAAATGTAAAAAGCAATATATGTGTAAGTTATTCTTTCATGATTGTTACATTGATTTTGGTAGATCATTCTCCTGAGAGAAAATTACTTGTTTTAAATTTAGCTGTCGCAAATTTGATTTGCCGGGCAATTAATATATATATATATATATATATATATATATATATATTAATAAATAAATGTTTACAAAATGAATTACCTAAACGATAAGAATATTTACATTATAGTTATGAGCAAAATTGCGAATTTGGAAGGCGTGAGAGAGATTTTTGATTTCATAAGTGGATTGTGATCCTTGCTTACTATAAAACTTTTGCTTGTCTTGACACGTATTATCACCCCTTACAGTTTTGACCATCAATTCAGATACACAATCTATAAACCAACTGCCATGGATTTGTGTCCTCAAAATGTGACATGATCCTTCAAGATCCTTCATCATTACCTTACTGATGAACTGACTGAACAAACATATATTGACGCAATCACGGGTGTTTGCTTCGGAAAAGAAAATAAATCTACTTTTCGATTATTTAACAAAAGAAAACTTCTTAGCATTTATTGGCATATTAATTTTGTCAGTGTACAACAAATAACCCGATCGAAGGCTATATTGGGCAAACTTTACAGTTGTCCATAACAATTTGATTTTCAAACGCATGATCAGAGATGTTTTTGAGGAAATAATAAAATCCTTGCACTTAAGAAATAAAATGAAAATTGATGTTGAACACCACCTTGAAAAAGATCGACTTTTATTTGATATGTGTGATGTTCTATAGCATCTAAATATTGACGAGACTGTTTTACCGTACTATGGATATAAGAATTTAAAACTGTTCATAAAAAAACGCATTTGGATTCAAGTTATATACTCTTACATCTGCAGATGGATTTTTTCTTCATGCCGAATCCCATACTGGATCCTTTAAGGATCGATTGCCAATGGGGTGACACAACAATAATTTCAAAATTCATAAATTAAACAATACATTTTTTTTTGAATTTGTCTTAGAAACGTATCAATATGTACTATTTAAGGAGATGGATATGTCTAAATCATTCTCTTCAGTATATTTTATTTAAAATTAAACTCTTATGTGTGAAATCACAAAATATTTCTTTTTTGCATGTTTTTCATCTTTTTTATTAAAAAATATATTCATGTAGATTGTTTTAAGACTTTTTTCTTAATAAACTATTCAACCTCTTTCATATATTTAAAAAATGTATCATTCTTCATCTAATACTTTTGTAAACAGCTGTTTTAAAAACGCCACCCAATTGACATTCTTTCCGGTTTTTCTCTCAAAATACTCTAAATAGATACGTTTTTTTAGAAAATTTATCTCAATATTCATACTACATAATTTATCATCATACCTGATACTAAAAATAACTTTAAATATGGTCTAAATTTAATTTTAATTTTTGAAATTGTCAATATCCATTTTGACCCATTATAAAAATCCATCCTTAACAAATTTGCCTCATATTGGTAGTATATAACGTATACATAACGTACATAACGTATCTAAATAGATACTTTTTTTTAGAAAATTTATCTCAATATTCATACTACATAATTTATCATCATACCTGATACTAAAAATAACTTTAAATATGGTCTAAATTTAATTTTAATTTTTGAAATTGTCAATATCCATTTTGACCCTTTATAAAAATCCATCCTTAACAAATTTGCCTCATATTGGTTGAAGTCAAGATCCTGATTTTGCACCATGCCTCATTGATAAGGTGCAAGAGCTGAAATAGCTTTAGAAAAATAGGTACTGCCGGAGCTGGGACAATAAAAGAAAACCTGTTTAAAAAATGCTGCACTTTTAACAACAAAAAAAATCAAAATAATTCTACCGGAGGAACACTTGGATACATTTGCAGTGAAGAAAATGTGATAGTAAAATGGAATGAAAACACTGCAATATCAGTAGTGACAAATTAGGAAAAAGGTTTGCTTTGTTTAATGGCTGCATGGTGGAGTGCTGCATAAAAAAAGAAAATTCAAGTTCCAATACCAAAACCTAGGTTGAAATAGCTTTAGAAAAATAGGTACTGCCAGAGCTGGGAAAATAAAAGAAAACCTGTTAAAAAATTCTGCACTTTTAACAAAAAAAAAAAAAAAAAAAAAAAAAAAAATCAAAATAATTCTTCCGGAGGAACACTTGGATACACTTGCAGTGAAGAAGATATGATAGTAAATTGGAATGAAATGTCACACTGCAATATCAGTAGTGACAAATTAGGTAAGAGGTTTGCTTTGTTTAATGGCTGCATGGTGGAGTGCTGCATAAAAAAAGAAAATTCAAGTTCCAACACCACAACCTTTTCACACTCATTATAAACACATGAATGGAGTTTATTATTTAATCAGTTTGTATACAAATTCTGTATCAGCAATCGTTCTAAAAAATCGTGGTGAACACTATTTTTTTAGGCAACTGGAACGTCTGTCGTAAACGAAAAAAAATTAATCGTTTGATAAAACACGGCATACCGTTCCTGAAATTCAGAAATGGAAGTTATTAGGAAGTTTTTAATACCTTTCAAGTATCCGCAAAAGTCTTTAGTTTTTTATAATATGATTGGCAAGAGACTTTACATGTCTGACCAGTATTTTTGTAGATACAAAAACTGTGGCAGATGATTGATCTATCTATACGAAAAATGACAATTCAAATGAGAAAAATGCCAGAATTTCATATTCAAACAAGATTTCATCTTGTTTTTATCTGAAAAATATACAGATTATTTTTTGTTCTTTATTTTAGTGTGAATTTACACTTTATATACTTAGATATCGCTTTTATTTAAATTAAAAATGTAGAAAATTTGACATTGTAGAAAACAATAAGGCATAGGAATATGCTTTTCTGAAGTCGATAAATAACTTGTGATTCTACTCTATAATTATTAATAATTGTTACTTATACCTTTTAATTACGTTGAATGACACTTTCATTGCACATTTTTTAATCTTTATTTGTTATAAGAATATTGTATTTAATTTAGTTTTTTAGATTTTTGTGCACACTACCGCCGATTTAAAAAAATAAAAGGTGTCTATCAGATAATCATAAAAATAACTTTCCAGAAAGAATGTTTTTTAATTCGCTAAAAATATCTAAAAAGGCTAGTTATAAAACAAAATTATTTTTCCACTATTTAGAAGTCGTCATTAATGGGTTAAGCTAAAATTTAATTCAGTTAAAAACGCATAACCCAACAATAAATGCATTTTCATCAAGTACGATACATAGTTGGCAGTGTAACCCCTTCTTTGATTGACCCTGTGCATGAATTTATTAATAATCTGGAAACCTCTCTTTGTATACTAAATAAAGTTCTTGAAAATGCATAACAGAATTACAAGCCACCCTTACGGAATCAAGGTCTATAAACAGAAATGCTTAAGAGTGTTTTTTCCAGTACTGGGTAGGATCTATGGAGTTTATACACACCGTCTAAGATGCAAAAAGTTAGTTAAACGGAAAAACGCATAACACAACTAATGCAATTCCGTAACTTTCCGGAACGTACTTCCAGGAATTATCGATCATAAACATAGTACTGGACCCGTATTTTTTTTCTGTGTCCCTGTAAATGAACGTTAAATATTATACCGTATTCTCAGTAAGCATACTGTTGTGCACCACAGTAATGGACACATAATTAACTATGTTTGAAACATCGTAACGCATTGCAAACGACTTTTTCTCCATGAACCATAATGTAACTTGTGAATTTTCCTGTAAACGAACGCTACGCAGTACAATAGAAAACGTACTACAGTAAACATTAATAAACCTTAATAACATATATAAATTACATAGCAATCCGAGTATCTTTACGAGAGTTAGAATGCGGCAAAACGGCCGAGCAGACAGACTTACAGACAGACAAGCCGAAGTCATAAACACGTTTAGATAATGTTGGAAAGTGCTAAAAATACCCAGTTTTCATGTGTTTTTGTGAAAACTGCATTGCTCTAACATTCAAAATTTCCTTATTCGATTACATTTGGGTCATCTTGTATACGTGAATGTGTTATGCCCGTATGTGTTTAATGTATATAAAGTTCAAGGTATTCCGCACTGCTAATGATATTTTATTGGTTTGTTTAAATATACAAATGATATATTTTATATATGCTAGAAAATTATTTTTTGTATACATTATTGTATATTTCTTTAAAGATTAACTATCTTTCTTTTTATTAAATGATGCATATATGTTTTTTGCGACATTTTGTGTTGTCTTTAAACAATTATTATCTTTCTTTATTATGAAAATCTATAGCATTTTATTCTATTAAAAAAATATCTTTGTTGTATACTAGTGATAAGTTTAAAAGCCCAACATGGGTTTAAAAAAATTATTAAATTGTTCAGAAATCGACTGTTCAGTGTATTTCGTAGAGTTAAGATGTTTTAAGATGAAAACATAATCTTTTGTATGTTGTTAAAAAATGTTTCATAAAACTGCAATCTATAGATTGAAACTCATAACAGATTTGAAGTTTCTGTACCTTTCTTTTATCACCAAGCAGCTAAAGAGCTTAACTTAAACCTTTTAACTTTTTCGGATACAAAACGAAAAACTCTTATCACTTCTACATTTCAAAAAACATTTTTACTTTTAAAAGATGAAAAAAGTTTGGAAACTACGAGAGAAAAATGATTTTTCTTTCATTAAGTGTATGCGATACAGGATTTAAAAGCGGATAATTTCTTCTTAAAACACTTATACGTGTAGGTATCTCTAGTATCATTTTAAAAGGTAATCTTTTGAAGTTCCTACTACTCTTTTTTCCTCAGAAGTAAAAATTGAATATGTGGCAAACTTGAAAATTGTGAATTTATATATATTTTTTTGTCATGAAAGTTAGATTTTTACACGAAAAAGGTCTTTATGAAATATTATTCTAATATCCTAAATGATTTTTCTTTCATTAAGTGTATGCGATACAGGATTTAAAAGCGGATAATTTCTTCTTAAAACACTTATACGTGTAGGTATCTCTAGTATCATTTTAAAAGGTAATCTTTTGAAGTTCCTACTACTCTTTTTTCCTCAGAAGTAAAAATTGAATATGTGGCAAACTTGAAAATTGTGAATTTATATATATTTTTTTGTCATGAAAGTTAGATTTTTACACGAAAAAGGTCTTTATGAAATATTATTCTAATATCCTAATATATATATTAGTATGATAAAGTAGTTAAGTTTTTTTTTTTTTTTTTTTTTTTTTTTTTGTAGGAATTAAGCTCTGGAACTACAGAACCGCTTTCAAAAGTGATGGTGACGACAATCCCTGATCCAACATAGTCTACATTTTATGTCAGTACTGCTACCTTCAGGGGGGACGGGTGCCCCTCCTGGTGTTCCTGAATCAACCCGGCCACTTCGTGGCGCGGGAGGATGACCGCGAGCCCGGACGAGGACGCTGTGGCGGCCGGATTAATTTTTGAGTTTGGGCTAAAGCAGGGTCCCTGAGGGGGCAGGAGTTTGACGTAGCCCACTTCTGGAACATCAGGCTGGTCTGCTTTCGCCGATTACACTTGTCAGTTCTAAGTACCGTTAGGGGATTCTTAACCGGGCATGTTATCGAGCGGCCTGAGTCTCACTCTGTCTGATTTCAGCACTCCAGGACATAGCCAAGATGAGTGTTTCTCTTGCCCTGTCTAGGGCACCCTGGCAGGGGCCGCCGGAGACAGCTGATTTCAGATGGGGGCCTGCCTTGATGCCAGCAGGTTAAGGATTTGGAAAGCTGGTGAACATGTTCCAGTGCGGATGGTCAAACGGGCTCGGGCGACTCCATGGGCCGGCCGGACCACACTTCTTGCTTTCAATATCTTCCTCTCAGATTAGTTTTCAGATTAGTCACCTGGACGTGTGGCGGGGTAGGAATAACTTTCCTATTTTTTGTGTCTATCTCTGTGTTACTAACTTAGTTTTTAAGGTGGGTTGTCCGTTCCCTGGAAGAGAACTAGTGGTCACCTTCATAGGTTTTCAATGATCTCGACCGGCGATGGAGTAAATCTCAGGTGGGAGCCCCTGATTAGCCCCTGGACCCTGGTTGCTCTTATGAACTTCCAGGAAAACCCGGGGTTGAGGATGTCACGGACCTCCTTCTGGGGACCGAACCTGTTCAGACCATTGTCGTATCCGTGGTTGAGATTACTACCGTGCCGATTCAGGCTTCAGATAGTTAAAGCCGGCTATGTCCACTGGTTGGATGGGAGCCACGCATTTTTTTATGCAGGCTAAGGAGTCTTACCTTCAGGGGTTGCAGCAGCGGAAACGCCCTAAAATTGCAATTTTTGTGAGACTGAAGGGGCTAGAAAATTGTAACTTTTAAGACACAAATGGTCGCACAGACCAGTTAAAAAAATTTAAATGTGAAAACGCAAAAAACATTCTGAAAATGATCTAAATTGCGATTTATTTGGAATTCTTAGGGCTGGAAACTTGAAATTTTGCATGCTTTACACTAAAGATAAAAATTCTCGCCCAGAACAGTTTTCTAATAATGAGAAATTTAAATGGGTGTAGAAGAAATAAAACGTTCTGAAATTGCGATTTACGTGGTACAGTTGGTATAGAAGCTAGGTATTTGGAATGTTGGTTACTTCTTTAAATTGCAAATGCTTGCTAAGAGTGGTTTCTATAAAAAATTCAAAATTTACAAAAGGGAAATGAGCGGAAAACGTTCTAAAAACGTTCTAAATTATGCGTTAATTGGATTTATGTAAGTTAAAAACTTGAAATTTGGTATAGTGGAAACTTTAAAATACTCACGCTCGGTATAAACAGTTTATTAAAATTTCGAAATTTAAAAATATAAAATGAACGGAGAAGTTCTAAATTATATTTTTTACTGAATTGTTAGGGATAGAAACTTAAAATTTGACATTCTTGTTATTTTGTAGACATAAATGCTCGCACAGAACACTTTTTATAAAATTCGAAATTTAAAAAGAATTAGAAGCAAAAAAAGTTCTAAAGTTGAGATTTTAGAGGTGCTGCTGGTCTAAAATCTTGAAATTTGGCATGGTGGCTATTTTCAAGATTTCAGTTCTCGCTAAAAACGGTTTCTAAAAAATTTCGAAATTTAAAAGTATGAAAAGAGCGAGAAATGTTCTAAAAACCTTTTAAACTACGGTTTATCTGGAATTGTTGGATATAAAAACTTGAAATTTTACATGGTTTTTACATTAGAGATATGAATTCATCAACACAGCAGTTTTTTTTAATTTAGAAATTTTAATGTGTGCAGGAACAAAAAAGATCTGAAATTGAGATGTATGTGATATAGTTGTTATAGCAGTTTTCTTAACTAGAAGTTTGGAATTTGGCATGATGCTTACTTTTAAGATGTAAACACTTGCTTAGTACATTTTCTAACAATTTCTAATTTTCAAATGAAAAATGAAATGACCCTTACAATAATAGTTCATAGAGCTGTATAGAACTCTATAGAATTCTTTTCAAGTTCAATAAAATAGCCATTCTATAGAATACTATTTCTATAGAGTTTTGAAAAGTTCTATAGAATACTTTTTCTTTAGAAAAAGTAGTATAATATTTTTTTTATTATTTTTTTTTATAGAACATTTTTTTTATAGGGTACTATACATCTTATAGAATTAAATTCTATAGACTAATTATTCTATAGATATTTAATATTATTATCATTATTACTATTATTATTATTATTATTAAAAATATTTTTTGGTCTTTTGAATAATTTATTTATAAATCTATATTAAAAAATAATAATAATTTTGTAATACATAAGTTTAGTATATAATTGTACTCCATTGATTTAATATTATATATAAATCAATGGAGTAATCAATGGTAATATAAAAATTATATATATATATATATATATATAATTTAATTCAGTTCTAATACATTGAGATTAAATTGTCAATGTAATATTATATCAGTCAAACTACTAAATAAAAAATAAATAAATAAATAAATAAAAATCTATAGAATCATTAGTCTACAGAATTAAATTCTATAGACTAATTATTCTGTAGTTTTTTTTAATTAAAAAAATATTTTATAGTCTTTTAAAATTTATGTGTGTAGTAATTTATTTATAACTATATATTAAAATTTAAAAAAAATAATTAATTTTGTAATACATCAGTTTAGTATATAATTGGACTCCGTTGATTTAATATGATTATATATATATATATATATATATATATATATATAGAAGAATTAATTTGTTGGTTAATTTTATAATTTATTAATTTGCTGTTAAATTTATAAAACGATCCATCTAGTTTAATAAATTTTATTCACTAATATTATTGTAATTTTTATTCAAATATTTTAATCTGAAATATAAATATTTAAACAATTGTTTCAATTTTAACAAATAATAATTGATTAGAGTTTAAATATTTTTACAACGCTATTATGAGTGGGAATGTAAAACACAAAAAAATAATGTTCAGATAGTATAATAATACTTCAGTGGCTGTCGATGGTTGTGTCGTGTTGAAAGTACTCGTTCTTCGTGGGATCACGGAAGTCAAGCCTCATCGAGAGTGGTTAGTACTTGGGAGGGTAACCACCTGGATTCAATATAATTCTACACATATTTTTATAGAAGTTCTACAGATATTTCTATAGCTTTCGGTTAAACAAGATTATAGAAAAACGGGCCATAATTCTATAATGCGTTTTCTACAAATATTTTTTATAGAATTCTATAAGAAATTTTTGTAAGGGAAGCGAAAAACCTTCAAATTGCATTCTAAATTACAATTTATTTGAAATGAATTTAGCTCTTCCCATTCATTTAAATCTTATGTTCACCTAATGCAGTATAAGTATGAAGTTTACTCAAAATATAGCTAAATTACTAATTTTAGAATTATCCGTAGCAGTATAATTTTCTCTAATTTAAAAAAAAAAAAAAAAAAAACACTTGGCATATTGCAACAATTACGCTAGCCAAGCCGCATGTTTTGCTAATAATATTATAAATGCAAAAGTGTGTGTGAATGTTTGGCTCAAGTAAACGTTAAAACGGATGATTTAATTGCCCTGTATCACTGCATATAGATAGATTTTAACCCAGAAAGGAATATAGTCTATATTTTATTTATTTCATTCAAATATTTTTCTTGATAATTCAAAATGTCATTACTTTAATAGGGAATCAATACAATTTGTTTCCATAAAATTCAAACATTTTACGTTTTCGTTGATAATAAAAAAGAACCGGAATAATAATTTTTCGTCAACAATTAATTTCAAATGAAAAAATTTCACGTGAATAAAAAAAGAAAAAAAAAGTGTGTTTTTTTTTCTTTTCTTTTTTTTTTTTTTTTTTTTTTTTTTTTTTAAGAACCGAAAAAAAAACAGAGAGGTTCAAATATTTGTTAATATTAAAGTAAACTTTCTAAGAAATAAAAATATATTTTTGAGTATTCAAACTTCATGATTCAATTTATTTTACATAACCAAAGTCGTCTGTCAACCATTGGCACTTAAAAATCATTATACCGTAAGTTTTTTCAGTTTTGTAAATATTGCAACAGAGCAAAATATTTTTTTAATTGAAATTTACACAGTGGAAAATTGAAAATTAAAAACAAAATATGAGGAAATACATTTATTCAATAAATAAATAAATAAATAAACTATCAAAAATATTATTTAAATATTTTTAGTTACATATAAATTTAAAATTATCACAAATTTATTAAATATATCTTTATGGTTTCACACATTTCTAAGTGATATTGAATAGGAAAAATTCTCAATAAGGAGTGGGGCGTGCTTTTTAAATGAAGTATTAATTCTGAACAGATGTCATATAAAAACATATGCCGTGTATTTGGCTTTTTTTTTTCAAACTTGTTCTTTATTTTATAAATTTATTTACTACCGCAATTTTCTAATTGGATGTTCATTTTAAAATGATATCTATTTTATTTGGTAAAAAATCAGCATATGGTAAAGCTAGGAGAGTCTGCGCACAATTCAAAAGAATAACAATAAAAAATCTAAATAATAATTTTTTGCTAAAATATCCATGAATAATTTTTACTTCATTTGTTTTTTATGCATTTCCATTGCTATTTTGTTGTTATGTTGTAATTTAATAGAACAGTTGTAATAAAACCAAGAAAGTTATTTTGCGCAATCTGTCCTTACAGGGTTGGTGTGATTGCGCACATGGGTAGGAGAGATTGTTACTAATAATAACTACAAGTAAATTGTTAACAATAATAATTACACTCAAATGACATTATTGTAAGGTTTTTGGGAACAAATATTATTGTTTTAGGAGTGACTATTTCAACCTAATGATTAAAGAATCAGAAAAAGGAAATAATTTTAAAAACGATTAAAAAAATTTAATTAAAGGGGAAAAATTAAAGAATCAGAAAAAAGCAAGTCCAGATAAGATTGCAAAAATAACATTAAGTTACTTGAAAACACGTTTAACTTAAAATTAGTCCATTTTTCATTTTTTATGCAAATTTACCAATAAGCTGCATAATCTCTCCTAGCATGGAAACTAATGTGGACAATGCATCATCTCTCGTAAGTAGCAGATGCGCAAACTCTCGAATTTCGGTAGGAGATATTGCACAGCCTTTTATTTAAACATAGCCGCTACTAAAAGGAACCGTTGATGTTCACATTGTTAGTCTAGATTAGTAGCTTATGAGAAATAGTTTAAGTTAAAAATATTTTGTACTACTGACATTGTATAGAAATTCTGATGAATAGCTATGAAAATTCAAGCACTTACATTGGAAAAACAAAACATAATAGCAATGCTTTATCTTAGATGCTCAAAACAATCAACGTGCACTTTCAAGTAGACACTCCACTACTGCTGTTGTACAACTACCTGGAGTTGCTGCGCGCTCACTGTACTCCTTCCCTCCGAACGTCTATGTGCGCAATCTCTCCGACTGCGCCATCTCTCTTGGCTTTACCTTAATAATAATTCTTGCGATAAAGAAAATACTGTTAGACTTAAGAGCTTTTTAAAATAAGTATTTAATTAAAAATTGATTTTACAAATAAATAATTACATTCTGATATTTACTGGAGAATACAATTATTATTTAAAGGTGTGAAATCTTTCATATATGTTATTACTTTCAGAATGTTTAGATAAAGATGGGAATAATTTTAATGATGAATTCACATTTCAACAAAAATTGTTTTTTTAAGAATCTAGTATTATAATTTAGTCATTGTCACATATTTGGGATGTCACACTGAAATTGAAACCTGGAATTTTAAGCATAACATGAGAAAAAAATAGGATATTGTAAGGAAATTTCTAACATCACCTATCTTTTTTTTATCGCAAGATATAAAGATATCAGGAGAAGCACGAGTAAAATTCGCTAAGCTAAACGCGTTCCATGTTTTACAATGCAATTGACATATATCATGTACCATTCATTAAATCACACCGCACGTTTACTACTTGTTACGGTGTTATCACATTTACAGAGATTAAATGTAAATATCTTGAAAATTGTGTTCTCTTATATTCGTTTTGTTTCATAAAAAATACCTTAATTCTTATTAGAATTATGAACAGAAACAGGTTTCCGATTAAAGTGCGAGATACGTTATTTTGACTACTTAATCGGATCACAACTCTGGTTACGTATATAAATAATTTCTTAGAAATTGCTCTACCATCTTCTAAAATGTATGTCAACTTTTTTTTCTGTATTAATGTATGCATGCGATTTTCTAGCAGTTTAAAATAATTTTAGAGTTAATTAAACACTTATTAACGAAATAATAAACACTTTTGATTAAAATGAAAAAAATAATTACCAAATATTTTACATTAATTTCTAATAATATACAAGTATTTTTAACGAAAAAGTTTTAATATATATATATATATATATATATATATATATATCCATATTATATGAAAATGTATTCTAATAATAGAAAAAAATATAATTTTAGAAGCACATAATAATAGAAATCTTCATATTGTTTGTAGTTTGTATGACACGCGTTATAAAACTATAGAAGTAGAAATTGTAGACTAAATGTTGAAGTTTTTTCAAACTATTTAATTGTCATAGTGAAACTCAATTTTCTAAAGTAAAAATTCTCTCTAAGACCGATGTTATAATTATGAATTTCGTTAGCATTAAGATATTTTATATTCTCTGACAGAGATTAAACGCTGGCATAAATTGGATTATGATACAAAAAGAAATAATATATATTTTTATGTCGTATTATTTTACACATTGAGAAATAATATAAGTTTTCAATATGTTTAGGCGTTATATATTTAATGAAAATACCAACAATAATTGACTGCTTATGCAAAAAAATGTGTAAAGGGGAATACATTTGAGAAAAGTTTAAATCCCAATTTCTCAAAAATACATTTTCTTTACACTTTTTATTTGAAACTCAGGAAAATAAAAAAAAAATTATATATATATATATATATATATATGTAGGATTTCAGTTGAAACACTTCACGTAAATGATCATCAAATGAACTGACACTGAACTGACACTCTATTATTGTCCATGACTTTGATGCGCGAGTTGTAAATAGTTTGAATCGCGAGATTTGGCTAAGAGCAATTGTTCTAATTTTTATTATGAAGCGAAATATAAAAGGAATATGGCTGGTAAAGGTATTATTAGGCCTCGCCGGATTGTTGTAAGATAAATTGTGGTTATATAGTTTTTACTAAACGTGTATTAGTTGAAATTAAAGTTAGTATTCTGTTGTTCATCGATTATTTGTCATATTGTTTCAGTAAAAGTGACTTTTTATATATAATTTACTTACATTTTTGGGGGCTCGGATGCCAAGATTATTAAAAAAAGAGCCACTAGTAGTGAAATGGAAACCGAACGTAAAGTATTGTAAAACGCCAGTATCAAAAGTTGGGTTACGAATCAGCAAGGTGAAACCGTAATCGTATAACTTCAAGTACAATTTTTGAAAGATGGGAACTCTAAATAAAGCCAAGAGAATTGATCTAATAAACCTCTGCGAGGAATTCGGAATTGAAGCAACAGAAAAACCGACAATACCTGTCCTAATAAAGCTGATCAAGAGTTGGGAGTGTTACGAAGAAGATTTTATAAGAGATCGATTGGAAGTAGTGATAGCAAGTAGAAAAGAGAAAGAAGAAAGAGAAGAGGAAGAGAAAGAGAAGAAATTACAAGCAGAAAGACAAAGAGAAGAGAAGAAATTACAAGCAGAGATTGAAGAAAATAGATTGAAATTGAAAATGGAAATGGAAATGGAAGAGAGAAAATGGAAAATAGAATCGGAGCACAATTTTGAAATTAAGAAATTACGGATACAAGAAAATTCAAGAGAACATATTAATGAAGACTCAAAGACAAATCCAGGTAAGCAATTTGAATTGCTTAGATTATTAACTAAATATGATTGCTCGAATGATATCAGTTTATACTTAGCTATGTACGAAAGGCAAATGGCGCAAACGGGCATTGATAAAAAAGAATGGGTAAATTATTTAATTAATCTAATGCCGTTAGATGTGATCAATATAATAACAAGGGAAAACGAACCTGAAATTCACAATTATGATTATATAAAAAATATTCTACTAAAACGCTACAAGCTATCACCAGAGGAGTTTAGGCTGAAATTTTTCTCATCTAAAAAGGAGCCATCAGCCAATTGGCGAGATTTCGCTTATGAGATAAAAGTGTATTTTCAACAATGGATTGAAGGCCTTCACGTAAATAACTTTGAAGATTTGGCGGAATTAATTGTTGTTAATCAAATCAGGCATAATTTACCTACGGAAACAAAAACACATTTCATAGAGGAATTATTAGTAATGAAGAAAATTGATGACTTAGTTAATAAATTAGATAATTACGAAACAGCCCAAAGGGTTTACAATAAACAATCAGTTAAGGATACAAGTAGCGATTTTGATGACAGAAGATCGCGAGTGGCTGATTACGCCAATTTGAAAAGACGCCAAATAGACAATAGACACAGTATGAATTATGAAAGCAAAGAGTCGCATATAATCTGTTTTGCGTGTGGCAACCCTGGTCACGTGAGTGCGAAATGTGCCATGGCGAATAATACAGAACAAGAATATTCAAATTTTTACCCGCAACGTAATCAAAATTGGCGAGAAACAAAATATCAAAATGAGACCCAAAACGCGCAAAGAAAAATAGTTAATATGGGCATGTTAAATGGTGGCCGACGATCGTACAAGGCTAGTTACAAAGATATTCACAACCATCACATAAGAATAATTCTCATCATGGATTTAAAGGAGCTTATAGTGGACGAAATTCTTATTCAAATTCTTATCATTCTAGAAGCAATAGTTATGTAGTTTGTAAATATAGAGAGCAATATCCGGAAAGGAATCACAGAGATATTAGATATGCTGATCCTAAAGACAGAGAGCAATACTCAGAAAGAAATAAAAATCTAAAAAAAAATAACTGTTAGGCATGAAAAAAACCTAACAAATTAAGTTGCTGATGTCGAGACGCCATCACGTCAGGATGACCGATTTGTAGGATTTCAGTTGAAACACTTCACGTAAATGTCCATCAAATGAACTGACACTGAACTGACACTCTATTATTGTCCATGACTTTGATGCGCGAGTTGTAAATAGTTTGAATCGCGAGATTTGGCTAAGAGCCAGTGTTCTAATTTTTATTATGAAGCGAGATATAAAAGGAATATGGCTGGTAAAGGTATTATTAGGCCTCGCCGGATTGTTGTAAGATAAATTGTGGTTATATAGTTTTTACTAAAAGTGTATTAGTTGAAATTAAAGTTAGTATTCTGTTGTTCATCGATTATTTGTCATATTGGTTCAGTAAAAGTGACTATTTATATATCATTTACTTACATATATATATATATATATATATGTGTGTGTGTGTGTGTGTGTGTGTGTGTGCACTCGATTGACAGAAGATTTTACTGGTATCATCATCAGAATCTCTCAACAAAAAGGGGAAATCGTAACTTTAAAAAATAATTGCAAAATGTGCAATGTTAAATAAACTTATTTATGACAAATGCCGTATCCCAACTGGGATGGGACTTTAATGTATCAGAAGGATCAGAAATTCTTCTTTTGCCGTAATATAGCCCAAAAGAATAAAATGAAAAATCTGAAGAAGTACATCACATATAGATCTATTTGCACTTTACAGCATTAAATGAATTTTAATCAAACCGCGTATTATTGCATTTATTTACAAAGCAATCAAAACAGATACAAAACTTTCCGCTTCTACTTTTTTTCTCTAATAATTCAATATCAGATATTTTGCAGTAAAAAGTAAGAATGCAATTTAAAATTTCGAAAAACAAAAATTAGATTATTAATATTTCCTTAATATTTTCTTTTTTTTATCTGATTTTTTTTCAGTTTTTAACACTTTCCAACCTAGTTGAAAAGTGTTTATGACTTCGGTTTTTCTGGCCGTCTGGCGGTCTGCCGTCTGTCCGTCTGTCCGTGCTCTAACTCCCATAAATATGCTCGGATTGCCCTGCAATTTTTATATGTATTGTCGTTATCTATAGCGTGTTTCCTATTTTAACTCAAGCGTGTAGCAATTATAGTTACTTTACAGGGACAGTCAAAAGAATTCCGTTACATTACGTCTATGGAGAAAAATCGTCTGCGGTTTATTTAAATAATGTGTCACTATTTTAAACACATTGAAATTTATATATATCACTAAGGTGCATTACAAGAGGCTTACTACAGAATATTGTGTGTATAGCAGTCATCGTTCATTTACAGGGACACACAAAAAATTCTCTACTGTCTGTTAACAATAATTCTTGGAAGTGCGTTTTAAGTTGCTGAACGCGATTTTAAATTTAACACACTTTTTGTCTCTTACTTGGTGTGTATACATTCTGTAGATCATATACAGGGCAACACAAAAGTTCTCGAACACATTTCCGTTTATTGACAGTAACTCCAGAAGGAGAATTTTAAACAGTGCTAAGCGTTTCCTAACAACTAAAATTTAGCATCCTATGTAGTATATATACAAATCTATACATCATATATAGGGCTGAATAAAAGTCTTCGGATATTTTTCCAAATATTGTTTATGTTGGAAAATCCTGAAATTACGTTTTTAAATATAGTATGCGTTTTCCAAATTGTTTACTTAGATGTTATCTTTCAGCTTATTAAACGATAATGATTTGTAAAATTATTTTGGAAGCGTTGGAAAGTGTTACATAATCTATGCTTGACGCATGTTTTTTCTCAATTTACTTTTCCATTCTTATGGAAAAGGTACATTTGTTAACTAAGAAATGTAGGGTATTTATGACAAAGATTATGTTAATTCACTTTTAATGCTGTGAAGATTATTACGTAAAAGTTTAATCTATCTATCTATCTATCTATCTATCTATCTATCTCTCTATCTATCTCTCTCTCTCTATATATATATATAAAGAAAATATCCACCTTTATGACATTTTTTTACGTGAATTATTAAAGTAAAAAATTAACTACTTCTTTTCAGTACTTCATGAAATTTTATTATAGATTTTTAAAATCTATTGAACATGTTTGAAAAATTTCCAAATGCCTCAAATATTTTTATTGTAATAATTTTCAATGCAGAATTTGTTATCATAATTTATTATATGTAAATGCTACCATAAAAAAATCTGCGAATAAATTTTAAAATCAATAAAATAGAAATGAACAAATACTATCGAAAATTTATAAATCTTTTGCTTTTTATGCATTCAAGTAACAGCTGCAACCATTACCATATTCAATACGTTATTATAAAATAATGATTTCTTTTCAATAGAGCGTTTCCTTTTCAATATTTGTCGACGACTCTCATGTGATAAATATTTTAAAGATATTTTCTACTGCATCGATTAAATATATTTTCAACGACTCTATTTTGTCCATAAAATTAATTTTATCTCTATTATTTCTGACACTATATATTTTAATGTACTGCATGTTATTTTTAGAATTTCAATTAAGGACAAAAAAATTATTGGATTTAATGATTTGCAAATGAGTAATTTTTATTTTTAATATCAAATGTAAGATTTCAATCCAATCGTTATGTAAAAATTTCAATATAGAATATATATATATGTATATATGAAATGCTTTTCCATTTCATATTAAATTATTTCAAAGAATCACTGACATATTAGTTCGGGCAAGCGATTTATTTATAGAGTCACATATTTTTGCAGTCAAAGTGGTCAAAATTGAAGGCGATATCACGAACTCACTGGAAGTTATCCCGTTGAAATAAAAGGAAACTGCATTTTCATCAACAATGAGTTTATTGCCTTCACAAAAGCAAAAGCAATTCCACTAGTTATCCATTTAAAACTTATAACTATGTTACACCATAGAAAAATAACGAAGATATTAAAATATTAGCGAAACATCGATTTGAAGAACATCTTCGCCAAATGACAGTTGTTTATTTAACAAGTCGAAAAACGTAAAACTTCTTATTCCCAAGGCTGTGTAGGCATGTTATATACTAGCAATTCGCTCAAGAATATGTTGATGTACCGAAGAAAGCGTCAACCGGAAGTTAGTTAGGAGGGAAATAGGGGAAGAGAGAGGAGTTATGCTTATTGATTGGCTGAAAAGGATGTGCGAGGCTGGCAAAAACATGGCGAAACGTAGGTACTCTTCATCAAAAGCGTAAAGATAAAAAGGCGAAAAATTAGACGCGGGAATTTCGTGCGATGAATGCTGGGATATCGAATGATAATATTAATAAAAATAAAAATGGTAGAAAGAAACGTTCTAGAGAAATAAAAATTCAATGTCTCAAAATATTTTTTAAACACAATAAAATATATGTAAAAGAATAAAAGAAAATACAATGAACACAACTTATGAAATGTCTTTTAAATATGCAGCAATTAAAAAACAGTTTTACTACCACAATCAGCAAAAGCAAATTTAAAATAAGTACACAAGAATGATAATACGGAACAGCTAGTTTGAAACCGTACGGAAAAACATTTTTCTGTTTTGGAACACACTGAATATGTAAATATGTCTGTTGCAATAAGAGCTTCAATTAAAATAGCTAAAACATGATATTTAACTTTAATAATAAATTTTAAATATTGCATACCTTTAAAAAAATAATAAAAATAATTTTCTTCATGAATACTTTTTAGAATACAATTACGTCTTAATCTACTCCATACAATATAAGCTATCCGTCAATATAAGCCCTAAATATACGATTCAGACTCAAAATAGAAAGTTTCCTGATAAAAGATTTAAATTTCACATAAAATCACTTGTACATATACGGATTTCTTTTATACAGTGCCTTAGGACTACAATGAACTGATAACTGGGAAAACATGTGCGAGATGTTTGGTAATAGGCCTAGATATTTTTTTTAATTGCATGATTAAGAAAAATACACACTTTTTTCTCTCTGCTAAAAGTATTGCTAAATTGAGATTGTGATAAAATTGCTACCAGATTCAATATTACGAATTTCCATTTTCTGGAAATATTTCTATTTCTTATATAATTTGATCTTCTCAGAAATTCTGAGATTATCCAATTTTTAGACAAACAAGACAAAAAATTCGTACAAGCCGAGACATCAGTAAAAATTCAAGAAATCGTGATTTTTCTGGATAATCCGATTCATGTGGGTGAATATATTGTAGTATTTAAAAGAAAGGCTAACATAAATAGGCTGAATCATTATTCTTCTAAATTAAAATACCCAATAAATAGTTATAACTATAAATATAAATAATGCAATTTATTTTGTGACACAATGAATAAGTTTTCATTTATGAATATTCTTTTGAAAGTTTTAAAAATTTTCGAAAATATATAAAAAAGCCTTATTTAAAAGTTTTTAAAATAAATATCATTTAATTAAATATACTTCAAACAGACAAAAAAAATGTAATTGCGTACATAACATTTTTATGTCACCATTTTTTTTTTCAAATTTGAAAAACTTTTTAGGAAAGTATTATCGGAAAAGTAATGCCGCAGAATCTTGCGACATGGTTTTTTACGTTACTTCTAAAAAGACATGCCAGATAATTTCAATTTACTTCTTTCCAAAAAAGTGCAATAAGTACTTCTATGAGATGGACAATAGAAAAGAAACTTGTATACAAGTCTGAACACGAGCGATGCTTTTCGGTAAAGTTCGAAAACTATTGATAGAAAAGAAGTCTAAATAAGAGGAAAATCTGGTCTCGGTCAATTTCTCTTCCTCACAATCAATCTGTTCATTGATTGGTTGTTAGACATGAAGAAGCGATCGAGAACATTCACACAAGTTTTATTTAACCGAACAAAACTTTTATTAGAAATGTTATGGGGTAAAATACAGATAATAAATACAAGTATTCGATAATTGTTTAAAAGCTTGAGGTATAGAAAAACAATTTACTGAGTAATTTTCCTAAAATATATTATTAATACTTTTCCCCTATGAAATGTAAATGAAATGTAGCTATAGGAGTACAAATTTATGCAAATCATAAATGATAATTCTTCTTAACTCGACAGTAGTAGCCAATATCAATTATCTTCTTTTAAAACCATCGCGACCTCATCGCTCCTTAAAAATAAAATGAGTAGGTAGTCTTACATGTTTGTCCACTCCAAGTTACAAGTCGTTTCTGGGTTTTTTACAGGTCCATTTTAACAAGTAAAGTTGAAATTCATGGAAAAGTCTAAGAAACGAACATTAGTGTCAGTTCATTTTTATCATTTCCCAATGTTCCAAAGCGCGAGAGAAATGTATAATTTAAGTAAACTGCAAATATATAGTTTCATAGAATGTAATACTAGAATATTAAAGAACAAATTTTACTATCTTTATAGATACCATTTTCTCATATTATTATAAATAAAACTATTTTACATTTCAGCAGATAGTTTTTAAGACGTCAAGTAGCTCCATATTCCTAAAATTGGAATCACTTCATATTTTTAATTAATAAATTGATTCACCTATATTAATTTATAAAATGGTAATATCTAACTTTAACTCCGTGAAAATGACAAATTTTTCAAAATTATTTTATTTCATAAACTCTGAAATAATATATTTAAAGTAAATATATAAATTGAAACTTCAAATTAAGTAATATTTTCACCTGTTTTTAAAGAAGTATTAGATTGGTAATTTCTAGAAATAGTCTTAATATCAGAAAGGGGGAAGTTTCTGTCAAGAAAAATGACGGTATATTAAATTTATATATATATATATGTGAAATTTTTTACGCAGATGATTTTTTATTCCACGAGAAAATGGCAGTTTGTAAAAGATGGTGCATTATTACAGTCGTAATCAATATTCATGGCGAGGAGGTTAGGCAATGATAAGACACCACAAGAGTTTCTTCAATAAGGAGCAGCCAATTTCCAGATAAATCGTTTATTAATAAACAGGAGCGATGCCAGTAACATTTCCCACAGTATCCGGTATAAACTTATAGCCCTCAGGCTTGACGATGGCTCACTACATCGTTTAATAGATCTTAAAGAGCTCTATGAAATTCTAAGTCAGTTAAACACGAGATAACCATTTGGCCAGCACTTCCAAACACGACAAAAATCAGTTATCCAAATGCTTGCTAGCGAATTTTGTTCACGGCGCGTAGGGTTACTGACAACGACGTAACGAGCGCACGATCCAATGAGTAAGAGGCGAATTTAAGCTAAGTGAATGAGGTGCGAGGGAGAAGATTTAACACGAAAGAATCTCCATCGTAGACGCGCATTGATTTTGAAGTGAAAAATACCAAGCGCGCGAAGCAAAGCATGGGATAAAAAAAAGTGGCTTTTAAAAACATTCGAAATGATACAAGCGTCTCTCAGAGGTTTATAGACTGGGGAGTTGATAAAAGCTACGAATGAACTTAATGTTTTAGATTAAGATTTCGAATAAGATAATTATTAATATACGTGTTATTACTTTTAAAAAGACATTAAATAGAAATAAATATTATTAAGAATTAAGGAAATAATGACTATGTCAGAAGTTAGATTAATTTAAAGGAATAATGCGAAATAAATGCGAAGGATATGCGAAGGAAATAAAATTTTTATATAACATATATATATATATATATATATACTAGCTAACCTGCCCGGGCCCGAGATAATTACAATCTCAGAGAAAGGAGTTAACCCCTTCCCTTCCCATACCCGCAAATATAATGAATAATTTGTTCAAGAGAACCACCGTCACCTACATTAACGCGATCATTAAAAAAATAATTACATTTCTCTGATAATTAGAACATGACGAAGACACTACACTAAAATATCCGGCAGATGACACCCCTTTCCAACCTCAATTCCAAATCTATATCTTAATTAGTTACCTAAATTTTTGTTCATTAGTAAAAAATGGCAATTATTTCCTTTCATTTTCGCAAACTAAATGGAGGGATTTGCCCGAGAAACAGATCTCTTTGTAGTTCAGTTTTTAATGAAAGCCGATCCCTGTCTGAAAATTTCTGGGATCGTTTTCACTGGCGCCGGCAGATTTTTAGCAGTTTTTTGCGTAAATTAAGAAAAAATACCGGCCGAATTTTTCAAAAATTGCATAGACGTATGCAGAATTTTGTTTTACATATGCTCAGAAATTTTCAAATTGATATCTTACTTAGCTTTCTTAAAATTCGCTAATTAGTAAAATAATTTCGAATTCGTTCATTTCCGCTTCCTAATCCACAACAACAGTTCTTTTCTTTAGCCATTTTGATTTAAAAGATGGCATTTTCAATGCGATGTTTAATGATATTCTAATTAATATCTAGAGTAATTATCATAATATTAAAATTCTGAGACTCAGGTGCACATGGACTATCCACACCTAAATTTCCAGACTTCTAGGTGGGCTAGATTTTGCTAGCCATCGCCAACAGACACACACACACACACACACAGAGCGAAACTTTCTTTTATTAATATATATATATATATATATATATATTATTCGAGAGTCACTAAATGAATGGAAACATTTTTGGGAATAAATATGAACATATTTCATTATCTAAGAGCAGTAAGAAGCAGAATTAAAAATGGAAATTAAAATCATTTATGTTTTTTCACTGATATATTTCAGTTAAGCGCCATAGTGCTGTATTCGATTACTAATCTTCCGAAATCGGGTCCATATCAAATAGTGTATTTAAAGAAATGTTATTTGGCGCAGAAGTTTTGGTTAAAATTTTTGGAACAAATGTCGCAGAGGAAGCGGGGTTGGCGCAATTTCTGTTTTGCCCCATTTTAAAAAGAAAATCCTGTTTTCGGGTATCTTTTTGACCTAGCTTGCGAAAATGATCTATGAACCAGTTCATTTTACTATAAAAACACACAATTGTTTATATAACATATACAATTTATTTTATTATAACACACACACACACAATTATTAATTTATTATAACACACACTCAATCTGCTCTACTGGAATACCATGCGAAAATTCCAACATAATCGTCTGGTTGATCAGGCATAAAATCGCTATTTCGGCGCCAAAACGATACCTCGGTGTGTCCAAACTTTTAGTGGTTTACCAAATTTTTAGTGCTTTTTACATTCACTTTAACGGACATTGTAGGCAGGGTGCGAACTCTCGAAAGTAAATCAAATTACAGAAAATTAATGCATATTTTTAGAACTGCCTTAAAGGCAAAAGATTTAAACTAGTCGTTGGGGGCCTCAGTAATACTTGTCCATCATGGATATACATAATATAAAATATGAAAATATAACATGTGTAAACTATTTATTAAAGACTTTGCAATTCGAATAAAATTGTGGCTTGATGACGTCATAAACTTTAAATGCTCTATTATTGAATTGCGTAAAAGAAACATCCTTATAACTCAAATATTTATAATCATATTAACAAACGGTTTACTGCGTCAGAATAAGCGTCTCATTTCCAATTAAATTATATCTTTGAATTGAAATTTGAATGAAATACAGGGTCACGAAAAATCAATCAGCGGGGAAAATATAATTAAAAATATCTCGGCAACAAATAATCCAATCGACTTCACTTTTTATGCGAAATTTATGTTTTTGTATTGTCTTTCATATTCACTCCTTAAAATAAACAATTTCAAAACGTTTATATACCTTTTATCAGAACGAATAATTCGAGAGTCCGAAAAAAATAGTTCCGGATAATCGAGGTTACTGAAATTCAATAAGCTTCTTTCTAGTATTATATACTATGTACATACCAAATTTCAAGTCTCTATCTCAATTTGTTCGGGAGATAGAGGGTTTACAGACACACAGACAGACAGAAGGGTGGCAATTTTTTTTTCTATAAATATGTTTTTTGGAATCTACAGTGTCTGAAACGTGTAAATCCGTCAATTTTTTTTTTCGATTTTTAAAACGATTACAGGACTTACCCTATACTACGTATGATGGGTAAGTAATAAAATCGTGTTTTGATGACGTCATAAACTATAAATGCTCTATTACTGAATTGCGTAAAAGAAACATCCTTATAACTCCAAAATTGATAATCATATTAACTAACGGTTTACTGATTCGGAATAAGCGTCTCATTTCCAACTAAAGTATAACTTTGAATTAAAATTTGAATGAAATACAGTCATGAAAAATTGAAGAGTGTGGAAAATAGGATTAAAAATATCTCGGTAACTAATTATTCGATCAACTTCATTTTTTATGCAAAATATATACTTTTTTAGGTGCGTTCGTAATTATATAAATACGTAGCACCTATTGTCGTCGCTTGGTCCGTCCGTCTGTCTGTCCGTCCGTCCGCATATAACAACGCAAAAACTACCCAACCGAATGGTTTGAAATTTAATATATATTATCTTTGCAGAATTTTGTCGAGACATTTCAAATTTTATTAAAATCGAATAAAAACTTTAGGAGATATTAATAAAAACATTTATTAAGAATTCTGATTTTTTTTTTAAATCGGTGCTTTCTTGTTACAGGAGCTTCCGAGGTTGAATCGTCAAGCGACCGAGATACTTATTTTATGACAGAAATGAATCTGCAGACGATATAATTTATTTCGCAGAATAAAAAATCATCAAGATCTGAATATTTATATAGCTAGCTATAGTACGAACGCACCCCATTTGTCACGTTTGACGTGCAATTTCCAACTTGTTATTGTCTTTTATTAGTCCAGGCAAATTACGATAAATACACCTTTAGGAGATATTAATAAACCTCGACAGATTTATAATAGAAGTTCTGTTAACTGATTTTCGACTTCCAGTTTTCGACGGATTTAAACTTTTTAGAAGGTCCTGAACACGATTTGACTGTTTTTAGAAAATGTCTGTTTGTGAGTCTGTGACTCTGTCTGTCTGTCTATCTGTATGTGACAAAAATTTTGTGGGCGCTCTATCACAAGAACTAATGCACGAAATTTAATAAAATTTATATTCAGTTAGTCCCTAATATAAATGGGTGCTGATAATTTTTTGGTGAAAATCGCCCAATAGGTGGCGCTGCTATGCAGCATTTTTCGCGATTTCTGCAACGAGAGTTATACATATTATTTCTGAGAGTTCTATATATTCCACATCTCAAGAACTAATGGACTTTTTTTCCTCAAATTTCAGATTCTTTTAGACTTTGACATAAATAGACACTGATTACGTTTTAGTGTAGATATGCCAACAGTTGGCTCTGCTATACCACTTTTTTCATGATTTTTACGATAGCTATATTTCAAGAACTAATGCACGGAATTTCATCGAACTTCAGATTCTGTTAGACCTTGACATAAATAGATGCTGCTTACATTTTGGTGTAAATAGTCCAACAGGTGGCGCTGCTATGTTACTTTTTTCATTATTATCACGATAACTATATCTCAAGAGCTAATGCACTGATATTTATCAAGCTTCAGATTCCGTTAGACATTGACATAAGTTGCTGTTGATTAGGTTTTGATCTAAATATCCCAACAGGTGGCGCTGCTATGCTACATTTTGCAGGATTTTCACGATTATAGCAATTGTTATGTCTCAAGAACTAATGCACGGAATTTAATAAAACTGTACATTCAGTTAGACCTTGATATAAATTGGTGCTGTTTCCTTTTAGTGTATGCGAAACCTGTGTGAGATAGAAGAAAGTGTTGGGATTGGCATATCCGACTAGAACAAGTAAACTTTGGATAGAATATCAGCGAATAATCAGTGTTGTAAGAAACTTAATAACAGCTGACAGGATTGACTCTTGGAAATTGCGCTTGCGGGCTATGCTGGAGATTTCCCCATAATAGCAACAGCAGGACATGTTAATTATCTCAAGTCACTATTCCTGTACTTACAGAAAATGTTTAATCTGCCATCTGAAAACCCAAAGGTGTACAAAATGTTTGTAGAAGGTAAATTTGTGATAAGTAGCAGTGACAGATTATGGGGTGTACTCGGATCATATCTTGTAATAGAACAACTGCTAATGCGTTCCCTGAAAATCAGAGAAGGTCTGACAAGAGGAAGTGGACTTACGTAAAATCAAAGGGCTACATGTCTGTTTCCTATGCCTGTTTGTTCGATTTACAACTTAGCTATGCAAGAATATGCAGGGTTTTTTTTTGCAAAGTAGGGAGCAACTTAAAGAAATCAGGGACAGCAGACAAAAGAGGGATAGCGATGACATTAAAAAAGTGACCAATGTACTAGAACCCATACCGCCCTTTCATTCTGATTCTACTCTACGCAATATTGTTAAAGGTGTAACAACTGAAAAGGGAGTTAATGTTGATGCGTTGCACTTATTTGGTACGAATATCATCTCCAAAATGATAGGGAAGGATATATTTAGGTTTCGGCTAAGAGGTCCGATAAAGTGAAATCTCTAGGATCTGCTGCCGCTGTCTGTAGTAATAAAGATGACTTATATATACAAATAGATCCAGAGCTCCTCTTTCAAAGAATGATGACTGTTGCCACTTGTGAACCTCGGAGATGTCATGCGCTATGAACTGTGTGCGTACCCTGCAGCATTATTTGAATCACCAAATATGATGAGGAAATTTGACAAATCTCAGATAGCTCAAGCACTCGCCAAACGCATAAAAAATGTGCACAATGAAGAAACTGACAACGTGGGAAGTACAGAAAGGTACATTTTGGATGGAGGTTCTCTCTTGCATCGCATTTCCTGGTGTAACGATGAGACATATGAAAACATCGCTAAGTGTTACGCTGATTTGTTCTTAAACAATATGGGAAATCTATCATTTTTTTTTATAGTTACATCGGGTCCCCAACGATTAAAGATGTGGCTCACAGACGACGCTACAAAAAATTAGTAGAAATATTCATTTCAGCCCAAGCATAAAGTTTATCGGCAAAAAGGAAGAGTTCCTGACCAATGAGAGAAACAATCCTTCAAATCACGGAAATATTACTGGCAGCACCTCTGCCGGCTTATTTCCGTTATTTGAAGAATTTCCATTTATTTTTTTCTCAGTTACAGGAGGGAAAATTTCCGTTATTTGAAGAATTTCCGTTTATTTTTTTCTCTGTTACAGGAGGAAAATTTTCCATTATTTCAAGAAAGTCTTCATCTTTGTGCTGCGATCTATGGACTTTTTCAGAAGTATTTCTTATTTAATACATTCTCAGAATATTTCCTGTCTCACCCGGGGATTGAACTAGGGCCCGGCCGGACTAGACTCAAGTATGTTACAGATAAGGTCAGTGGGCATTTGCTTGAAGAAGAGTTTGGAATGATGATACGGTTTTCTTCAAATGGCGGCTTTTGGCTTAAAAATTTTGGGGTAAAGACAGCTGGCAAATTGGAAGTTAATTGCTGGGAGATTTTGTCATTATGAGATGACGGTTGGTGTTTAAACAATTTAGTATTAATAGAGGATAAAAATATGAATTATATATATTCTTAATTTTCGATTTTACACACGCGGAAAATAAAAGCTGTTATTGTACAAAAATAAAATGCTACCAGAAGGACCCGTGCGAAGCTTTTGCACTGCAATCTTTGAGATTATTTCCTGGTACGTTTTAGCACTAATTTTCAATTAACTGAATTTGTTTTAAATCAAACAACGCGTTTTACGAAATGTGGTTGTACAATCTCAGAAACTTGTTCAAAAAATGTTCGACTAATACCTCATTCATCGTTGTATGTTTTGTATGTGCATAGAAAAAGAATGTTGACAACAGAAATAATATATATATTGATTGCTTGTGTATAAGAAAATGGGAATAGATTGCCAGAAAATATTTTGCCAAATTTTCTTCTCTCGCCAAGGTCATTTCTCTAGGTTGCCAAGACCCCTATATTGGATTTAAAAAAAAAAACGATTTATGAAAAAAATGAAACACTGAATCAGACGTTAGGGGAATTTATATGATAGAATTCCCTCAAATTTTGTAAAATGTCTTAAATGCATATATCAATATTTGGTACACCACTTTTTTGAAGGCCTATGGGAGCTTAAACATGGGATGTTCAAACTTTGTGGTCTAGCATCCATTTAAGTGACGTCAGACTTCGCTGGCGTTTTAACAGCTTAATACAATATAAAAAAATAAATACTTACAATTTTGTGAATTCTAATGAACTGCATATTTAATGGAAGATAATCCTTACATACGCATATACACAGCCATGATTAAACAATGACAACAAATAAACAATAGGTGTAAACAAGGCTGAAACATAATGGAAGGGAAAGAGATACAAGTTAAGGGAACATCCTTAACAGAAAGGATCAACCAATCACAGAAAAGAAAAAATTATGAAAAAAAAACAGAGAGAAAAATTAATTAATTAATTAATTAAATTTAAAACATAAAAAATAAAAAAATAATTAAATTAAATTAAAAAAATAAAATGCATAAAAAATGAAAGTAAAATTGAGATAAAAATTCATAATATAAAAAAAACATATATATATATATATATATATATATATATATATATATATATATATATATATATATATATATGTGTGTGTGTGTGTGTGTGTGTGTGCATGATTGAGCTGAACAAGTTTTTCCAAGCTGCAGACAGCATGGTGGAATCAGATTTTTCTTTAAAAATAACCTTACGATTAAGATAAATAGCTAATTTTTTTAAAAAGTCCAGTTCTGAGGAGCTATCGCATTACAGAACTTTTTAATATTGAAAATTTAAATTATGGCAGGAATCCCACGAATTCTTAGCAATTGAAGATTAATATGAGTTGTAATTTTCCAACTGGACGAAAAATATTCGGCCAGGATTCGAACCTGGGATCTCTGGGCTGAAGTTGCCATTCTCTACCAACTGAGCTATCCCGGTCGAATCTGGAGGGCATAATTTATTCCCCTGGATTTTCAATTTTCTCCAGTTTTTTATGTCAGAGGACGCGGTTAAATATTGAGAAAAATGGATACGCTTTTTTGTCGGTTTTAACTGTCTAATTATGAAACAATTTCATTGTATGCTTTTAAAAAATGTGAAATATTTTTGAAAATGTATTTTTTTTTTATATAAAACGATTTTTCTCTTTTTTTCTGTTTTTCAATGTCACATGGGCGCAGCTAAATATTGAGCAATCTGATGAAAATTTTTGTGAGTTCTAACTGGCTCATTACACAACTTTTGCGTATTATGCCAAACTCGATTTCCGAAAACAATTTTTTTGCATATTTCGGCCCAGCCTCATATATATATATATATGTGTTTGTTTATATTATGAATTTATTTTTAATCTCTATTTTTTACTTTTACTTTCATTTTTAATCATTTTTTAATTTAATTAATTAATTAATTAATTAATTAATTAATTTTTCACTCTGTTTTTTTTTTTTTTGTCGATATTCTTCAGAATATTCCTTCTCTTCTGCGTTCTAGGTAATTCTCTTCCGTGATTGGCTGATACCTTTTTCTTTCCTAATAACTGTCCCCTTAACTTGGCCATATTCCCCTCCTATTTATTTTCATTCTGGCTCCTGCCTTCAAAGTGGCTGCATGACTTCTGTGGGCCTGACGCAAAATACAGTTATTTCTGACAACCTTGTGCATACCTTAATTTATGGTGTAATTATGAAGTTTGTTATGCTTTTACAGTATCACACCAGTTTAGTCAATACTTTAATATAATTTTCTTTTCTTTGTAAGATTTAATTGTAAAAAAAAAAAAAAAAAGAAAGAAAAAGAAACATTCTCTCCATCTAATTTCGACTGGAGCAACTAGTCTAAATATAATACTTCGTCGAAAAATATTCAAAATCTGTTGACTTAAACTGCCTAAATCTGCGAAAATCGCGCAAAAATTGAGACCGCAGTGTCCACTTCAGAGGAAATTATCCCAATTTCAACTGGGACCTGATGTCCATAGTCAAAAACGTATATGTGAAATTTGGTTCAATTTTATGCATAGTGTTTATACGCGTTCGATAATATATATAGGACACGTAGACACACAGACACACGGACAGACAAACATTTTGTAAAAACGTGACTTTCCTCTGTTCATTACGACATGATTTTCGTTATATCTTACCCTAAAATGTGTATATCCGTTGAAAACTGGAATTTAAAAAAAATTGTATACCATTGATAAAATAATATTTTAAAAAAAGGTTGTGCATCGTTAAATTTAACCAATAAAAGTTTTCAGGGCACAGTAACACTTTAGATTAAAAATAATATTTTAACATATCTTCTCCAGAAAAAGAAAAAGAAAAAAGAAAGACAAAGAAATGTATTTTCCAATCTTAAATATCATGTTAGATAGATTTTAAGTCAAAAGCCTGAAAATAAAATTTGTTTTCTGAAAAGTACGTACTTGTGAAGAAATTCATAAACAAATAAATCATTTACAAATTATTTTGGGAGTTTTTAATATATCTAGTGACAAATGCAAAACAGATCAAGTAAAATGTTACTGCTCTGATTTGGTTAGTTACTAAGCGGAAATATTCGATGGCCTATGCGCAACATTATTAGTTGTCAGGAGTTCACAGGTGTTGTTTTAATTAATCTTTCATCTCTGTCAAACTTGTTAATAAGGGAAAGAGATGTATGAAACCACCGGCAGTATGCTTACACGTGAAAGTTTATATTCACTAATTTAATAGCAAGAAGTTTTCTGGAACTAAATTTTGGACATGTCTGGAATGAATTAATATGCGTCAAAACTTTTCAGAATTTTTGCGTAATTTGTATCGCTGATGTTAATTATAGAAGAAAAGTCATATTTAAAATACCTTGCATGGCATTTGATTAAAATAAACTTTTCCTGAAATATTTCATAATAATTGATTCAATATTATTCTCCTTATCAGATATATCTCAGAAAGTGTATAAGATATGCTCATCAATTTCGATATTATTATTTTTTTGGAAAGAAATTATTTTTAGCAATCAAAAAGTAAATTTATTGAAGCTTAAAGGGTATCATAATTCTATTTAATTAAATAATAATGAGAAAGAAAATAAATAAAGCTAAGATAAATATTGCATATAGATATTTTTAGGTTATGTCTCTACGCTATATGTCTCTATATGTTACGCTTTAGTGAAAATTATTACATATTAATAAATATAGCAATTTTATAGAGTAAGTATGCACGTAACCTTTATAAAAGTCATCCAAAAACAAAAGTATATATATAAAATATAAGAAAATAAGATCACATGTCTATTATCAGCTTTATGTGTTAATTTCATTTCAGACCTTAAGGCCACCAAAATATCATCACGTGTATCTACCAAAAGTAAGTAATCGAATATATTTAGACTATTTTTAAAGGCCATTAACGAAAATGGAAATTTAGTTGGAACACATTAATAGTATTTATCATTATTACTAATAAAACCGAGCAACAAAAATCGATAGTTAACGTTTTAAATAAACAAAAATTTCTTAATAAATTAACAATGCTTAATATGAATATGGCGCTAAAAAGTTGAATTGGTCACGATTTGTGTACTAAGTACGGCTACATGTACGTCTTAATACTTCTATTGCTCTTAATATTGCGTATATTGAGTGAGTTGCATTAAGCTTCATAGAAAATAAATTCAATCAGAAACAAAAAATGCAAATTTTTTTTTTAAAGAACAGTAACTCTAATCAAGATAATTGCCAATACGTCAGATCAGGCTCACTGTGGGTTCACGAAAAGTTTTTAGTTTCTATGTGTCTGTGTGCTCTGCCTTAACTGCCGTAAAAAAACCATCCGATTAGCATGATATTTGGCAGGTATGTTTTAAAGGTACCCAGATTCAGCTTTATAGTTTTTTGTTTAATTTAGTGGATTCATTTAGAAAATATAGAACATTTTACTTTACGTCATATTGCTTTTCTATGGGAATTGAGATGATTTTAAATTTTTACTATTCATTGAAAAGAAAATGGCGCATTTGAATAACTGATTTAAATGTTAAATTATGGATGTTAAAATTTCCCAATGAGGGATTTACATTACTCAGATTAATTTGAAAATTTGACAAATTACTTGTTATATTTTCAAAAATTAGATTTATAACTTTTGATGAAATTTTATACAGCTGTTCAAAAAATATAACACATTTTGTTTTATAACTTTACTTATTTGACACGATACATATTTAAAAATATATATTTAAAAAATCCCGATTACGAAAGATCAAGAAGAAAGCGTTTTTGAGGAAAATAAAATGTTTCATAATCTTTCGTAATCGTATCTACTACATAGGTTTGGGCCAAATATGAACTATGTTAGTAACATTATTGTTTAAATTGAATGCTGATACTATTAAAAGGCTTTGACAAAAACTACTTGATAGCGCCAAACCACGATTGCTAAAATAATCAATTGGCACTGGACAGTTATAAGAGATTACCCAATAAGTTTAAAACTCTCCAAATATGCCTATTTTTGGGTGCTCCTAGCTTGATATTGCTAACCAGTAGATGGTGATGTATTTAGATAAGATATTGAATCTAAATATCATAGTGTAACCCCCAAAACTGTTTTCCGAAATAAAAATTTAAATAACTGTAGAATTGAATATGATTTGTGATTGTCAAATAAGTAAGTAATGCTTTTCGAATATTAGGATAACATAAAATCCCTGTTCAGACTGATACTTATTCTAGTAAAATCACAGTGTCAAATACAATCCATGATATACTACAATCATTATATAGGAGAAAAATTCGATTGTATAGTTAATGAGGCTACAGGGGGTTTAGTGGCAGAGCTCTCCTAAAAATATGTAATATTCTGTCTGAAGAAAATACAAGAATAAGCAGTTCATCAGAATACCATTCTATAAAACCATACTTAATTCATGTCTTCTAATTTTCAGAAGCTGAGAGAAATCTTATATGCTTATAAATATAAATGTACATTTAAAAAAAATTAAATTGGGCGATGTAGTATACTAAATATTATGCAAACTGAGATGAAAAAACAACGACTTGCTGAGCTGACGTTGAGGCCTTTGATGTGCAGATTTACTAGTTATAATTATATAGAATAGAACATTGTACATATATATATATATATATATATATATTAAATTACTTTGATATATGTGCAGTCTCGTAAAGAAATGAGAGAGAGAGAGAGAACTGCATTATGTGCATTAATTTCCTAATGGAATGCACACTTTCACTTCAGAAGCAATGTCATTGTTGCTCAGTGTAGTATAATAATAGTATACAATATATTGTTAATATCATTTCAAGTATTAATTACACATGTCTTAATCACACATAACAGGAAAATATTTTCATATTTATTTATTTTTACATTTTGTAAGCGGCTACTATTACCTCAACCCTAAGTAATTTTTCAGAAATTTCATTGTCTGAGACTATATGAATGTTAAGAATAACGCAGGACAAGAGAAAGAGACTAATCACTGAAAGAGACTAAAATATGCTTGCATAAGAGTATAAAAATGTAGCATTTATAGTTCGTTTGACGCACAAATGAATCCCATTGCATTATGATATGTAGGGAAAAGTCACTTGTGATGCATTTTAGTGATGGTATACTTCAAACATAATTATATACGAAAGAATTACTGAAGTGCATCGGAACATTTTCTATATACAGGGTGGTTATAATATAAGTATCTCTATTTGGAGCTGTCTGTAGTTTGAAGAAATGATCCGAATGAAACCAAAATCGGTTTACTTACAACTCGAGAAGGGGGAAATAGAGTGGAATAATAATAAAAAAATAATTTCAATAATCCCCGACAGATGGCGCTACTGAGTGTGAAATGTAATGTGTAATACAAGAACAAAAAAATTAAGACGCAGACCGAATGACACACCTAATTTATTGGAAAATGTCACAGTGGACGTAGTTACTCTTGTGCATGGCGGTGCCGCGATCAAGTTCAGGTTCCACATGGTCATTGTGCTGGAGGACAGAATACAGGCTGTGCACAACGTGCTCAACTGCGGAATGTAATGCATCAGGAGAGATATTTCGCACATGTTATGATATGCAGTAAAGTCATTGAGGTTTGTGACACCTCCATGGAACACAATATTACACATTATATTTCACACACAAAAATTTATTAAGCAATTATTGCAATTAATTTTGTAATTGTTCCAGTCTTCTTCCCCCTTCTCGAATAGTAAGTGTACCGTTTTTGGTTTCATTCCTGTTATTCCTTCAAGCTACAGACAGCTCCAAATCGGGATACTTATTTTATAACCACCCGGTAGATTCAGGAGGAGTGGATAGCATTTATCTTCATTTACAGAGAAGCACAAAAAAATCGGTCGCAGGACGGACGATGATCTATTTCATTCTATGAAAAAATTAAATTTATTAATTAAGAAAGAGTCTATTAGTGTTGTAAAGATAATATATGCCTGGTACGTGATTTTTCGTTCTTGTTGGACACAATGTTGACTTCTTTATCTCCTTATCAGTGCCAGTATTAAACAGTTGTTAAAAGTTATCGGAAATTGATCTCTCCGTTCTTTTGCTATTTAAACTCCATATGTACATTATCTACGATTTGTTATGAAATGTATCATAAACAGTTTTTGTTTAGATAGGCTTGAATTTACTGTTATTTGGATTGAGAGAAGTTTGGATCCTGTAAGTTTGAAATTCGATATATCATTCGATTTATTTTTTTTGTTTGGCACACAATGATTTTTATCTTCCTTCCATTATTTCAATTTTAGTTTACCTTTTTATGTTGAATACTGAATTTTATCACATTTCTCTGTATATGCATTTTAACTTACATAACTTTTACTAAAATCAATATGTTTAAATTTCTAATTTTATTTAAATTTTTATTCAGCATACAATTTGCGTTTTTGATTAATTTTGGAATAACTACTTTATAGATAGATACCTTATTTCTAAATGATTGAAAATATGTTCTTGTTGCTAAAAAAATAAGCACTTTTTTACATAAAAATTGTTAACTTGAAAATAATTTATGTATAAGAAAAAAATAATAATAAACAAATAAATAATAATAATAATAATAATAAATCATTCTAAAAATCATGAAATTCTAACTTTATTGAATGTCGTACTCCTCATAAAATTCAACAATTTTATTACTAAATGTAGAATTAATAAAACATTTTGTTTGCTGGGATTTTTAAGCTAAAATATCTTTCAAGTATTCTTTATGTGCACCTAATTATATTATTCTATAAATTGCAATAAAGACAAATATAAAATATTACTAAACCAAGAAATTTAACGGAAAAATAATTGTTTACTTGATTGTTTTTTTCACATTTTTCTTAAGTTTCCATTTAACTTACTGAGTAATTACAATAATTATTTTGCGCGACATCTTAATTCAACCTCATAAGCTCAGATAGGCTTATGATATTCTAAAAATAAACTTTTTTAAAAATGCTTTCAGGAAAATAATTAAATAAAAAAAATTGCTTAAAAAAACAACACAAGAATAACTATTCATTTGTTTAACAGTTAATTATTTTTAATTTGTAATTATTGCCTTTTTTTAAATTTGATCTTTTTTTTTTTGGTAAGAGCTTTCGTTAATATGCCTTCTGAACTAACCAGAGGAAAAACCATTTTTGTGACTAAAAAAGAAAAAGTATAAAAATTGTGACGATGAACGCGAAGAAAATATCACATAATTATAGGTGCAAGATGATAGCATACTTTTCTTAAGGGAAGAGAGAAGCGAGTAATCAAAGAAAAATCTTAAACAAAATACACTGTTTCAGAAAAACGTTGCTTGCTGCATTAATTAATATATGTACGAGAATTTTTGTATAGTTGGCAGAAATTAAATTTTTGTGTTTTTTGTTTTTCCAAAAATTTAATTATTTTGCATATAAACAGAAAGTATACTTTAAAATTCCTATTGAAGGATTTAAATTTATATAATAATCAATTCTGACAAACAGTTTTAGTTAACTGAAATGTTTATAGATCAAAATTTCTAGATAAAAATTTTATTTTTATATAGAAATATAACTTTGTATACATGGACGTATTTGAGAAATTATTAAAGTTCTTAAGGATCAGTTAAAAACATATACAGCAAGTATAATAAGTTTTAAAAAAATAACAAAAAATACTGTCTAGCCATTATGATTTAGAAGAAAATATATATATTATAAAACATTCTTTTGGAACACAATTATTTATTTAAAAATACATTTTAATTTAAATAACGTGTTTATTTAGATATTTAAAAGATTTACAATGTTTTATATTACAATTCAATCGTTTGTCCAATTTTGACTTATTTGTCGGTTTTTGTGCTCTTGAAATTTCAAAGGAAAATTTAAAAACCTTATAATTTAAATATACCATTTAAATAGACGTATAAAATTGTTCATTTTAAATGGGAAATGATGCCTGTAACACTTATATCGAAATGAAGAAACGTCATCAAATTTTGCATACGTCCTCAAATTCGGAGACTGTAGTTTCCGCAGTTTTTATATTTATACCACTTATTATAATTTAAAAAGGTGCTAATTCGTGGGGCAAAAAATATATATAAATTTCATAAAGGAATAAATTTTAAATTTGTGAAAACTTTTAAAAGTCCCGCTACAAAACCTCTTAAAATGTGTTCACTTTTTATGTATATATATTTTTACGGAAACACGGGGGAAATCAACTATATTACTTATGAACTTTAATAACATTTATCTCCTTGAAAATAGACGATTATTACTAGACTGTTTTTTTTATCTACGATCCTCCATAATGTCATTTATTAACCCATTAACGCCAGTTGGCAAGGAAACTTGCCACTTAAGGCGCACGAGACATTTAAATTTGGAAACCAGTATTTTAGTACGGACATTTTACCTTTATCTAATCTGAAATGTTGATAGATTAATTAAGCGAAAATTACAGCCTGGAAAAACTGGTGTCTAAGAATTGAAAAAGTGTAAAAGATTCTCGTCGTGAATGGATTAATATAATAATTATCTATACTACCTATTAAAACAGACATTAGTTTATTTTAAAAACGCATTAAAGAGCAGCGCACATGTCTAAAAGCTTCAAAAACACTATAAGTAATCAATATGTGTGACATTAAAAAAAATATTTTCTCCTCTTTGTCCCGAGGCATCTTCAGTTTTTATTTCTTCCTAGCCAGTCAGTCTCTTGAAAACTTCCTCATTTTTCCTATTCCTAATAACATATGGCACCATCTATTATGCAACAATATGCAATGATATGATGCACGCAATCATTGATAATAGATGGCGCCATTTGTTATTAGGAATAGAAAAAAAAGTGGAAGTTTTGAACTGGGTCACTAGAGAGGAAGAAATTAAACATCGGTACTGAAGATGCCTCGGGATCAAGAGGTGAAAATATTTGAATTTTTTTTTAAACATGTTGACTAGTTTTAGTGTAATTTGAATGTGTTTTTTGGAGTTTTTAGACATGTGACTGCTCTTCAATGTGTTTTTTAATTTAATTATTGTATGTTTTAATAGATAGTACAAATAATTATTATGAGGAGTTGCTGATAAGTTCCAGGCTTTGATTACTTATAGTTGAAATAGTAAAACGAGCTTAGGCTCATTTGAAAGATTAAAGTTATAGTATGCAATTCTAACAATATCAGGTGTTTCTGAAAAAAAAAGTAGTTTTTCTGTTGCAGGTTAAAGCTGAGATGGCATAGGCACAAGAAAGTTTCATGTCTTTGGAGTTACGAAGTGTCATGAAGTTTTTGTTTCTACAGGAAAAGTCAGCAAAGGAATTTCATACTACGATCTCGCAAACACTGCTACAGAAGTGTCCTTCCTATAGAACTGAGAAAACTTGCATATCTATTTTTAAGACTGGTCATTTCTCCGTTGAAGTTGAGCTACGCAGTGGGCGCCCTCACGCCCCAGCTGACACTGCAACATGCGATGCTCAGCTAATTCGTGAAGATTGGAAATAATCGCCATAAAAATATCCGAGATACTGGACATCTCTTGAGAGCGTGTTGGATATATTATTACCACGATCCTAAATATGCGCAAGCTGTCAGCGAAGTGGGTGCCCAAATGTTCGAACAGTGATCAACATAAGGAACGAGTTGAAACATCCAAAGCCGTTTTGGCCCTTTTAGAAGCTGAACAGGACTTTTTGGTTAAGTTAGTGACTGAGGATGAAACTTGACTTTATATCTAAGATTTGGAAACCAAGGAACAGTCAAAAGAATGGCACCTCAGCGGGTCCCCACGGCTGAAGAAGTTTCGCACACAAAAATCAGCCAAAACTGTCTTGGCATCTATTTTCTTGGACAAAGACAGTATTCTGCTGGTGGACTACCTACCTCAGAAGTGTAGTATAACGGGGCAATATTATACTAACCTGCTGGACCAAATAAAGGAGGGAATCAATAATAAGCGATAAGGGACGTTGAACAAAGGGATCTTTCTTTTTTGCAGTACAATGCACCTGCACACACATTCAAAGTTGTGGCTACCAAATTGAGGACCCTGGGTTTCTAACTGGTAAATCACTCATCCTACTCACCAGATCTAGCGCCCTCAGACTATTATCTGTTTCCAAACTTGAAGAAACACCTTAAGGGTCATCATTTTGAGGACTTTGAAGATGTCAAAGGGGCTGCTGAGAGCTGGTTTGAGGACCAATTAAAGGACTTTTACTTGACAGGATTAGAAAAGCTGCAAGAACAATGGAACAAGTGCATCGGTCTCATGGGACAATATGTTGAACAAACGTTTAACTTCTTATCTCTAGCAATCTTCCTTCTAGTCAAAGCCAGGAACTTATCAGCACCCCCTTGTATGAGTCATTTTCTTTATTTCTTCGTCTGAGCTGTATATTTCTTTTTTAAATGCCTATGTAGCCACGAAAGGTATATACTTTATTCGCATAGAGTATAATAATAGTTTATATTCCAATTTCATCAGACATTATCATGTAATGTTGAGAGCACAGTATTTGTATATCAGTATCTTTTTATATTATTTTTATTTGAAACATACTATTTTAATTTTTCTAAAGCATTTAATTCTGTCTTTAAAACATACGTTCATCAACACTCCTTTAAACAAGTGGATAAGTGGGATTGAAGATCGCACAATGGGTTTCGTTTAATATTCATTTCAAATCACTTTATCCTTTAATTAATATCTCCAAATAAATATAATTTTCCATAAAAAAAAAAAACAGGTTTTCTGTAAAAAAAATTATTGGTCGATTTTTTCGATTTTTTGAAATTTTTAAATATAATATTATTTTGCGTATTTATATCAGTAGAGGAAAAGTAGCTGTCCGACGTCAGGTGGAGGAGCTGAGGAGCCTGAGGAGGGAGGAGGGAGGGCTCCTCAGCTCCTCCACTTGAAGTGCAGCTCAGCTCCTCCACTCGAAGTGCAGCTCAGCTCCTTCACCCGAAATGCAGCTCAGCTCCTCCACCCGAAGTGCAGCACCTGCCCACCGCTCGAAGTGCCCTCCACCACCTAAGATAAGGATTTCTACTATAAGATAAGGGGATTAACGTTAATTAATTTTAATTGGGGAACTTAGAAATTTTTCGAAGCATTTTTTTTCCGCGTAGAAATATCTATTACAGTACAAGGTGAATTTTAACGAATTACAAATTTAATTAATTTTAATTGGGGAACTTAGAAATTTTTCGAAGCAATTTTTTTTTCAACTAAAGTAGGCCATTAGATATATATGTTAGAGTATAATTGAGAAGAATTTTAAAAGTCAATAAGGGTTTAATTAAAAAGGGACATTGATTAATTTCAATTTGTGAGATTTTTTTTTCAACTAGAGTAGGGTGGGAAATATTTTTTCAGTTTGTGAATTGTATTTAAAAATAGTAATTAAAAAGGGTTATTCATTCATTAATTTTAATTGGGGAACTTAGAAATTTTTTAAAGCATTTTTTTTTTCTAAACGAGAGTACGCAGTTGGAATAGGAGTGTATGCAGTAGAAGTGAATGAATAATTAAAAATGATCATTCATTAATTTTAATTGGTTAACTTAAGACTTTTTTTTCAACTAGAGTATATAATAGTGGGTAGAATTTTAGATTTGAATGGAAAATAACAATACATTTTTGGTGCTGTTATCTATCGTTTGAATTTAGTACTTTTATGAAAAGTCTGGCTGAGGAACGAACCCTCACAAAATGAAATCATAGCACACTGATTCGCGTTATTCTAACCATTGTGCTATGATTTCATGTCTCTGAAAGTATTTTTAAAGAAGAGGTCTGTGATATCACCATATGTGCAGGTCATACGTTTTTAGTTTATGAATTCTTTTTGTAGATTATTAACCAATGATAACTATTTATTCATGAACCAATCACATAGGATTTTTTTATAATCAAGCGCGCCCCCTAGAATGGTATAAATTGATGCGAATCCTGTTCATTACATTATTCATTACATTGTCGTGGATGTGTAAGGTTGTATGATTTAAGTGGAACTTGGTTTAAAAAAATGTCTAGTGTAGAAAATCAAAAATCCTTCCTGATACCCAAAGAAGAACCTCTACCGATGGACATTACCCCCAAAGAAGAACCTGTTTCGAGTATTGAAGTGAAACCGTCATCGTCAGGAGAGATCTAGTTACCCCATTTTTGTGAGATTTGCAAGAAAGGCTATTCTACAAAATTTGCGGTAAATAGACACATGACTCATCACTCAGATGAAAAAGTTCTTACCTGTGGTGTTTGCGGAGAAACCTTCATTTGGAAATATGATTTACGAAATCATGCTAAGACTCATTCAAGGACATATAATTTTAAACTGTGCAATATGGTGTTTCCACGATATTTTGATTTGTATAAACACAAGAAGATTCATAACACTTCCAAACCGAAGAAAACGGCCAGGTCTTCCAAACAGCAAAAAGATGATCAACGTAGAGTATTGATTAATCGACTTTGTAATTTTGCAACAAGTATGTGCTTCCTATGAGCAAACAAAGTAACTTATGACGTCATCTATTTTTCGAGTTATATGATTGGGTTAAGCCTTTTAACTGTAACTGAGACTGATTCTTAAACCTATATAAGCAATGGATCCAGACACCTCATCTAATTCCGTATGAACTTTAAAGAAGATTGTAACCAAGTAACATGGCAAAAAGAAATCACGAAGAACAAGTGTTTTCACCTAATAAACGTTCTCGTGTAGATTCACCTTTGGTATCAAGAATTGAAAGTACAGAAGACCTTGTCTACGTTGATGAAACAGCCTCTTTTCCGGACACCTGTTGTGAGCCCACCAAGGATATATTGAATGAATTTTTCATTGACTTTAACTTTGCAAAACCTTCTACCCCAACGACATCCCATGAACTTATTCAAGAATCGTTGCAAGAACTCATTCAAGAACCACTAGAAGAATCGACTGCTCATGCTTCGAATGATGAATTATTTGTATTTTGGAAAGAACTTGGAAACTCAATCTTTTTAGGGTTCGAGTCACATAATTCTGATTATTCTATCCACATAAGGGAATTTACGTCTGAAGGAATTCCCACCCAGAATGGAATTACTATGGACATCCAGACTTGGTATGAGTTCCAATATAAAATCGTTGCCTTTAATTTAAGATACAAAAGTTCCTCCTTCGTTAGCAATAACAAGATGTTAGTTTTAAATGAGGATAATTCTGTTATGTGTCTTAAAAGTTTAACGAACGATTCTCATATCAATTAGAACAATTAAAAGAAAAAGCCTATAAACTGAATAAGAAATTGATTCATCTCCAGTATGAAAAACATTTACCTAACTTATTAAAGAAAAAATGTAAACAGGCTACAATGACACAAGAAAATGGATTTGTGTTATGGTCTAAACTAATTTTCTACATCCAGAATAATATTATAAGTATATTTAATGAAATTTATCAATGTACCGGATGTGTTTTTAGACATCCAAGTGTTAGCTTGCATTCGTGTTTTACATTTAACAACCGTGAAAAATTTAAACAGGTTGGAGATATAATTTTAATGCTGGTTAATTTTGACGATGTACTATCCATGTTTTTAAAGAAAGTGGATTTTGTTAGCGAGCACTTTTTATGTACCCTGAATGTACAAACTTTTAAAAGCGTATTGTTTGAATAAACTATCTTGATTTTACATCTGTGTCATTATTTCTATAAAATACATGTTTAAAATATAGGCAATAAACTTGATTAAAATACAATAAACTGAATTACTATACAAATAAATGAAAAAAATACTTACACACCAGATTGAAGAAAACATGTCTTGCAAAGACCACTGCTTAAACTGTTCATCTTATCTGATGGGGAATCCCCACAAGTGAGATCACCCTAACCTACGCCTTCATGACATCACCTGGGATATCACTACGCATGCACGATGTTATCTAATCAGTGATAAGATTATCAGATAGCAACCCCTATATAAGGTCGAACATATCGTGTGGAATCATTGTTCCTGCCTCAGTGTTTCAACCTAGTTAGTAATTATTCCTTGACGTGATTGCTCAGTGATTTTCAACGTGTAAAAATGTCTTCAATCATCTTTTCGGATAATGACTTGAACGTCCAATGTATAAGTGACTTTATAGAGAAAGCCCATGCTGATCGTTATTTGACGGAGTTAAAAACATTACCATTCTACAGACCTACTTTTCATTTGCGAGGAAAGGATGTGAAACCTAAGCGATTGGTTTTAGCTTATGGAGATCCCAATACCAGCTATGCCTTCAGTGGAACAAGTGTGCCCTCCAAACCTTGGACTTCACTTATGATTGAACTTCGTGATAAAGTGGAAAGAGAAACAGCCTACCTATATCAGTCACCACAAAGATAATGAATCCAGCTTAAATGTTGTGTTCCCTATCACAGTACTCAGTTTTGGTGCTCAAAGAACTATTGAATTCAAGAGACCTAGTGTACCATCGACATTTATCAAGCTAGAACATGGATCCTTCTACGACATGTTGCCACCTACCAACAAATTATTCACACACGGCATCGGAGCAGAACCTGCTATTAAAGACGTTCGAATTAGCCTCACTTTCAGACATTTAATATTTCATCCTCTTGATTTGAAAAAGCCAAGACTGGACTCGATGAATGATCCTGAACTGAATTTAGACTTGTTTTCTGTATCCCCTGACTATTCTCCACCTACCGCGTCTAAACATGTTTCACCATTAAACAGACCTGAAGAGAAACTGTCTACACATACATTTCATGAATCAGATGGATATTTCTCAATTCCTTGGAATCTTGAATGGAATACCTGTGCTCAAATTGAAATGGATAAAAACTGTAATTTGAAACTGCATATAAGAATTTTTAAAGAAGGTGCACGCGGCGAATTGTTTCCAACCAAAAATGGCATCGTAATGACACCTTTAACGTTTGATCATTTCCAACAAAATATGATCAAGTTCAACTTTTATTCTGTGAAAGACAGTTACGTGTCTAATAATCAACTTTTAACAGCATTTTCCGACGAAGGACATTGCATATTACAACAGATTTTCAAGGGAAATCAACATGTATGTTGTAGGGAAAAAGTTATTTGAAACAGTTTTTCTTATTATTACAAATTTTTAATCCAATGTGTGGACCTTCATTAGAATAGTGCAAAGTTAGTTTATAATGTCAGCCATGAATATTATATTTAAAATAGATCCTTTTTATTTGAAGTATATTTTCTTTTACATGAATATTTAAAACAGTATTCACATTACCATACATTTTTTTAACTCGTTAAGAATTCTAATTAAACAATCTTCATTAATTCAAGTAATTAGTAGCGATATCTTGTAATGACTCATTGGGGAAAATCCCATGACGTCATACTTGGAAAAACCTATGAGGTCATAGATCTGATAAGATTCTTTTATCTGATTAAATAGATAAGCGCGCTGATGTGGGTTCATTCTTATAGTAGTTGTCCTAGAATTGTACGCTATAATTAGTGCTCCAAGCATTCTACATTATTAATATTTTTGAAAAGTAATGAACGATGAATTCAAAAATTCAAACTCAAGTAAGTGAATTATTTTGAAAAACTCTTTAGTATCATTCTATATATATATTTTTTATAAGATTGTTTTCCTTTCTAAATGATTTTGACCTAAGAGTTTTTCATATGTTATGTGGTTTAATATTGCTAAACGATTTATTTTTGAAACTCTCTAAATGAATCTATTCAAATACCTATCTATTGTGATACTAATTTTCTTGAAAAACTTCTAATTAGAAAAAAAAATTGTTCTTTTAGAAAGATATTACTTTTCTGTTTGATCTCGATATTAATATCTGTATGTGTGCTAAATGTATAGTTATTTTAGTGAAATTTAAAATTTTAGTTTAATAATTTAACTTAATTCAAAATATAAACAAAGTCATTATTCTCTAGCACTATTCTATGTGAATTTTTTTTATAACATGCTATTGATGAACCCTTTTCGAAAAAATGATTTATGTTTTCTAATTTAGTGGGAAACTGATTTAAACATCAGTCCCAGAAAAATCGACGCCATAGAAATAAGAGCTCTGAAGGAAATAGCAGAAAAAATCCCAGCACCTTCAACGCAAGAGTCTTCTTTGGTATATTATTATTATTATTATTTATTGTTATTAATGCGTAAAAATTATAATAAATGTAGATTGTAAATGAGAATTTTCTTTTAAAGTGGGACATGGATTTTTCCCTCACGCCTAACCAAACAAATCTTATGGATCAAGTTGAGAAGATGTATAGGAGAGAGAGAGAGAAAAAAAATCTAATGATGGAGTCTCTTAAGGTATTTTTTAAAACTTTATAAAACAACTAAAGTTTAAATTAATTTTTTTTTGGTAAAAGCTTATAGGGGATATTCTTTTTTTAGCGTAACCTGCCCAGTATGGTTGAAGCAACCACGACAAAACCACATTCTGATGTTCCTAAGGTATGTTTTCTTTAGTATATAATAATTATAAGTTGTTTTAAATTGCCTATTTAAAACTTGATAAGATAAAGTTTAATTCTTGATAAGATAATGTTTAAATCTTGATAACTCGAAGTTTAATATTTAATAACTCAAAGTTTAAATCTTGATAACTCAAAGTTTAATTCTTAATGTTTAAATCATGATAAATAGTAGATCCTTTTTTTAGTAGGCATATTTATAAAGCTAGGGTATGTATTTCTTTTCAGGATCAGTATATATGTGATTTTTGTCAAAAATCGTTTTCACGTAAGGACAACTTAAAGCGACACCAACTGATTCACACTAAACAAAGAGAAGGTGAATCAAATATTAACCCTTCTGCCCTAGTCACAGGCCCGTCTAATGGCCGCCCTTCTATCGCAGGCCCATCAAACGTGGAGTCCTCTAAGGTAATTCTTTAAATATATTTTGTTTAATTTTACAGGTCTTTCTTTAATGTTAGTCCTCGAGAAAGATTAAATAGTTCTAAAGAGTTTAATTTTTTAAGAGTGTCATTTAGAAAATTGGGAGGGTTTTGAGAGACTGAAATAATTTTTCTGTTTAACTTTAGGTTTTGTTCAATGAGAAGAGTTTTCTTTTTAAAAAATTAAATGATTTTCTTTTTTAAAAAAATGTAAAAGTTTAATAAAGACTTAAATTTTAATGAAGTGTTTTCTTTTTTTCAGGGTGTCCACACATGCGATATTTGCGAGAAATCTTTCTCCAAAGCCTTTAATTTGAAACGACATCGTGATACCCATACAAAATCCACGGATACCCTATTTACGTGCGATATATGCAAAACTTCATTTAGCAGAAACGCTAATTTTCTTCGTCACAAGAAGATACATTCTGAGGAAACAACTCGTTTTCGCTGTGATGTGTGTGAAGAAATTTTCACCCGTGCTGACAGTTTGAAAAGACATCTCGCCACGCAAGTGAATCCCCAATATTCCTGTCAAGATTGTAATGAAAAATTTTCCAGAAAAGATAATCTTATGCAGCATACACGTGTCAGCCACAGTAGTTCATCAACATTCAAAACTGTAAAGAAACCAAGATTAAATCCTCAACCTCGTAACAATAATAGAAAAAAGGTAGACGCTCTCAATGTCTTTAGCAGTATTTTTCTCGAACCAAATGATGACACTGCTCACGATATATCAATCTTTTTCGAGAGCAAAAGAAATGAGTTAGTAAATTGTTTGGAGGAAGGTGTAGAAGAAAAAAAATCTATTAAGTGGCGAATATTGATAAAGATTCTACTTGAAAAAACAAATGCTGGTGGGGAGACTGAAGCGCTATCAACCTATTTTTCATCGAACACATATGAAGAATTTACATCGGATCAAATCATAACCAGAGCGGTAGAATCGTAACCAGAGCGAGGATTTCGCACTCAAATCTAATATTTTTTAGGTACTTCTCTATTATGCTGTCGACCACTTTTCATAACAAAAAACTATCGCCAAATTGTAAGATTAAACGCCAAAAATGCAGTCCCATTTACTTGATATCAGAAGCATTATACGTGTTTGTTAAGTCATCAAGTGGTTTTTAATTCGACATTTGCGTGTATTTTTCATTATGTTTACTGGTTTATTAGTTATTTCATTAATTAAAATAACAATTGTGTCCTTAAATTCTTATATTTTATTTATTTATTTTGATATTCCAATGGCAACGTTCTCCCGTTTATTTGGCAATAGTTTTTTTTTATGAAAAGTTTTCGACGGGACAAAAGAGAAGTACCATTTTTTATCAATATGTAATAGTTATTAGATGCAGGTTTAAACTTCTAAAGAAAAAGCAAGGACAAAAATATCTGTCAACAACATTTAGTTGTTAGTCAATCCAGAATATCATCTAATTTATTCCATCAAAGTTAGAGTAAAAACTGATCCAAGATTGCTAAAGGCACGCGCGAGAAAAAAAAAATAACAATCGTATTTTAACCGCATTAGAGGATGACGTCATCCGCTTCAGGAAAAACATGGGACATAGAAATATAAATCTAAACATTTCAATTTAAATTTCGCTTTTTAATGATAAATATAAAATAAACCCGTGCGGTGTCTTTTATAATAATTTCTGAGCATCATATAATGTGGTATTTTATTTTATTTTTGGCAACAATGTTTTGAGGAAAACCTTTCATTTCATTTAGGAAAACAATGCCGATTTAATTTTTAATTATCAGCAATTTTTAATCGAAAACATGTTTTAACGAAATGTTAAGTGTGCTATGTCAGAAGCGTTTTCAAAATCCTTTCATATGCTATCTCATTCGTCGTTCTGCGTTTCGTACTTTCAGAAAAAAAGGGATGTTGACAGGAGAAATAATATATATGACACATTCACTTGAAATTGATTGTTCTTTTTCAATTAGGCGGTCACAGGTGATAAATCGCCAAATATCTCTGTAACTCGTGCAGTTGTATGGGAGTTGAAAAACAACGGATTTAATTATGCAACAGTAAAATGCTCGCCAAAATAGGCCAAAGCGCTGTGAAATGGCAAAAGTCAATATTTTAAAGAGTTAAAAGTAAAAAATAAATTGTTAAAAAAAATGTAACATACAGAGTACGCTTTCATCAATTAATAATTAAATATCAATAAATTTACGATTACACGATGACAAATAAATTTAAAAGAGTAAAAAGATAATTTAAATAATGTTTCATTTTTCTTTCTGATTCTCTTTTATTGATAAATAAACAGAGCAAAAAGTATATATTTTAAATAAATTCATTATTTTGAGCTTCCTGGCAACGTATAAAAAAAAGTGCATTTTTCATAATAGAGGTCTTTGCCCAGGCCAAATTAATGCATTGTAATAGATATTTTACGTAAAAAATATGAATTGCGGTTAAAAAAATTCCGCGGTATTTTCAAGATGACCATTGGTTGCTTATAAAAGAGTGTTTTGAAAAAACTATTTTTGGTATTTCCGCATTATCCCGTCAACCATTTTCCATAAAATAAACTATCGCCTAAGTAATCGCCAGACCCAGACTCTAACGCCAAATAAACAAATGGGTGAATGTTGGCATTGGAATTTAAAAAATAATCGGAAAAGCTGCATTTACTCAAGTGTCAACTGTCAATATTTTATTAAAATAAATTTTAAAATGTATTAAGGAAAACAGAAAAAAAAATAATATTGGATATTTATTTATTTACACAGTAATTTGGTCGACAGGATAACTAACAAGAACCAATTGTATATATAGTGTTACGAATATTATAAATAGCTAGTGTTTGTGCTTAAAAATAATGTAAATAGTTCAATTAAGCTCTATTCATAAGCTAATGTTAATTTTTGTTGGATTGCAATATCTTAATTTGGTGATTTTTTGTAAGTGAGTAAACGCTATTGGATTTCAATAGGAGTCTATGGAAATTTGGCGAAATATTGGAAATAGCGTCAAGTTGGCGCCACTTTTGGCAGCTATTTTTGGCCGCCAAATTTGGCGATATATCGCCAGGTTGGCGCTAAAATTGGCGACAGAATCGGGTCTCTTCCTCTTGGTAACCCCTCAAATAGCGTCCATCCTATCTAAATTCTCTACTTTCATGTTAATTCCTCCTAAGAAAAGTCAGAAAGCTCTGACCAATCAGATACGTTTCGAGGTATTAGAAGGATTCATGTGTAAACACAATTTTTATGACGTAATTTTCTTTGTTTCCTGCTTTCAACACGTGATCATTTAATTATTATTTTAAACTTTCATTATTGTTTTTAGTAGTCTCGCCCAAATACATTTTTTATTTGAGATAAAATATAATCATTTGCGCTTTTTTGGCAACAATATAAAAAATGACTTTTTCAATAAAAGATTTTTTACTCGATTTTTAAGGATTTTTTAAGTTTTTATTGTCCGACCGTGATAATTTTTTGAATTTCTGAAAGCTTGTTATATTTCGCGTCTGGTGGTATGATTTTCGAATCCGTAGGATTTCTAGAAAAAAAGTAATCGCTCCTCAAAAAAATCCCTAATAAAAAAGCGATGAGACTAACCCGGAATATCTACGCAGAATTTGATTGGTCCATTTCGTTTTTGGCTCAGTTCCAGATTACTTTTTTTTAATATAGAGGGATAAAGAGGAAAGGTGGGGGAGCACTTTATATTAATTAGGTTTCCTCAGGAACTTTTGGTCAAAATTGAAAGTTTAATATATCAAAACGTCGAAAATTAAATCGACAGTAACTATAACGACTGCCCTTCAGTTCGTTTGGATAGATTTTCATTTTAAAAATATAAAATCATTCAACATTGATTTTAGGTATTTTTAAGGTTATTATCACGGGTCCGGGCAATGCCGGGCATGTCAGCTAGTTTAAAAATGACATAGCACAGATTAAAATGATTTTTTCGCATTTACAGTGCTTCCCTTTGGAAAATAGGGTAATTAAATGTGTGAAAAATATTTTTCTGTGTTTTTCATATGAAGATTCGAAACCAAGTTGAAAATATTTCAACAGAGCAGCAGTGTACGTTGCTTATGTATGGTTATAATATAGTGATTAAATATTTTTTTGTAAATATCGGTTGCAATCGTAACAGGAAATTGTAAAAGAAAAATATTTTTATTTCTGTTTTAAAAGAAGTTCCAGAAAACTAAGTTTTCAAATAATTTATACACTCCATTTTTTTTTTCTATCTTATCTATTTCTAACTCATTTCCAATTATCATTCAAAAAACCATAAAAAAAAGAAATAGTTGAGACTTTCTCTTTTCCACCAGGGGTCGCTAGCAGCTAAAAAGAAAATCCCGATCATTCTCCTCTTTCTAATTTTAAGTTATGTTTGATTACCATTCGAGAAAACATAAAAAAAACAATTTTCGAATATATTAGTTACTCAATATTTCACCAGGAAGTGCTAGGGGTGTAAAAGTTTAGTTCAGTCTGTACCAACAACTTTAACCCTTAATTGCATAGTGATGTAAATTTCCATGACTGTTTATTTAACTTTTAATAAATAAATCAAGTTCTTCGCCACCACTATATTTATAGAGAAATATTAATTCAGTAAATTTCCCGTGAACTATGTTGCTGAACAAAGTTAAAAATATATCTTAAAATTTCTGGTGTCTAATATTTAATATATGTATAAAAAACACAATTGTAAAAGAAAAACTCATGCAAAGAAGGGTTAACCTTATCATAGCTGTCATACAGAAAAACATACAAAAATCCATTTTAAAATAATTTAGTTACTCTGTTTATCACTAGGGCATGTTAGCGCTGTAAAAGAAAATTGAAATGGATCTATCTATTTAATTTTCTTAAGTTTAATTATCATTCGAGGAAATATAAAAAAAAAAAAAAAAACGAATAATTCAATTATTCTATTTCTCAATTGGAGCCATTAATAGGGTAACTGAAAGTTGAAAAAATCTGTCTATCTATTTTTCTTAAGTTTAATTACCATTCGAGAAAACAGGATTTTTTTAAAAACCCTTTAGTTACTCTATTTTCCAAACAGGGTGTGCTAACTGCCCAAGACTGTTCAATCTATCCTATCTATTCTTGATTTGAGTACAGCTGTCATATAGTAAGACATTAAAAAACACTGTTTTCAATTAATTTAATTACTATTTTCCTCACCAGGAGGGACCAGCAGCGTAAAAGAAAATTTGGCTGAATCTATGATATTCAATTTTAATTTCTGCTTTATTTAATTTTAGGTTTGTTTGCCATTCGAGAAATATAAATAATCAATTTCCAAATATTCTATCTACTGAATTTCGGTACTAGCAACGTTATAGAAAGCAGAGTTTATTCTGCCTTACTTGATTTTAAGTTTGGTGTAGTTGTCTTTATTATTGTTGTACTTACTCTCTAGGTGGTATTAGCAGCGTAAAAAGTGTTACGTAAAATCTATTCTAACTATTTTTAACTTGAGTCAGACTGCCATTTAGAAAACTTAACATATCAGTTTTATAAAATTTAGTTATTCTAGTTACCGTTGGAGATACTAGCAGAAAAAAAGAACGTTGAGTAGAATGTGTCTTTTTTGTTTTTTTTATTTGATATGGCTGTCACATTCAAATAATATAAAATAAATCAAAAAATTTTAGTTACTCGTTTCCCCGGTAGGTGAAGCAAGCTGTTAAAAACAAAATTGAGTTGAATCTATCTTAATTTTTTTAACATTAAATCACATTGTAACATTATGTACCGTTGCAAATGTAAAGCATCCTTTCTCTGATCCTGTGACTATAAACTGTCATTTTTGTAGAGCATTGCATTTTGAAGTTGAAAAACCAGCAGATGGAATGTTTAACTTAAAAAACGTGTGAAAAAGACGTGTGAAATTAATGCGATTCGAAGCCTCCTTACAGTGCAAAATGAGTAATCCACACGATCAGATTGCAAATATTTTAAAGAAAACATCCGCCTTTATTACAGCTCAATTTCTATTATCAAAATTATCCCAAAGTTTGTCAGTCAATCGTAGTAAAAGAAATTGTAAATTTAATCATTCGGACACGAAAAAATATCACGAAATTTGTCAATCGGCCGTGTAAAAAGAATTGAAAAATTCGTTAGTTGGTTGCGGGAAAATAATCGAAAAATTCGTTCTGCGGTTGTATGAAAATAAAAAAAGCCTGCGTTTAAAATATGTATTTTGAACAGCACATAAGAGTGCCTCTTTTTTATTAAATTCCCACCCTGCCTTTTTCTTTTAGAATCAACACTAAATCTATATATGTTACCTTTTACTTAGATCTGTAATTTCTCCTTTGTTTTCTCATCTTATTTACATCAGATTACAAATTTGACCCCAGAGGCCCCTACATTTATCAGTTTCTGAACTTAAGGCTGCTCTTCAGTAAACTTCCCGATTCCCCTCGCTAATCTTATTCCTATAGGCGTAGGATGCATTCGTATTTTTAAAATATCTCCTTGGAAAATTAATATTTTTAAGTTCTGTTTTCTTTGTACTATTCTTAAAAAATGTCTCTTTTTTTCTATTTTTTTCTAAAATATATACTTAATTTTATATGAAACGTTAAAATCTTATTCAGTTTCGCTAAGATTTTAACTCATAAAAATATAAATTAAGCACATAATTTAGAAATATTTTGATAACAGAAGTTAAAAATATTAATTTTCCGAGGAGATATTTTAAAAATACGAATGCATCCTACGCCCATAGGAATAACATTAGCAAGGGGAATCGGGAAGTTTACCGAAGAGCAGCCTTAACGTTTCAGATCAGTTTTCTTTATTGTCGATGAATATGAATATATTTATCAATTATTAAAATGTTAAGGGAAAACCATCTTTTCTACTTACCGTCGTAGGACTAATATTTACACTAGTAGGAGAGATAAAAACAAGTGTAACGTCATTTATATGTAATCTCAATAGATTTAATTCCAGATAATTAAATTATAATTAATTTAATTGAAATTAAATTTTATTGCAATATATTTAATTTCAATTAATTTAACTGCAATTTGATTTAATTGCAAATTAAAACTAAATAAGATCGATGCAATTTAACTTAATTGCAATTAAATTTTGTTGCATTTTAGAGATAAATAATTACAACAAAATTAATTACAATTACATTTTTAACAAATTAGTTAATTGAATGAAAATTTCAATAATTGATGCCCAACATGATTGGTCGAATAAAAACAAGAAAGGGAGAGAGAGCTTTGTTGAGAGAGCAAGTCAGAAGACGCTTGTGGCTCGTTTGATTTAGTTTAACAGATGCTCTCTTACTAAATTAACCCGTCAGCACACGCGCTGGGATAAAATCTACCACAGCTCACAACTATTACTTAAAAACGTGTGAAAATCGTTCGTGATCATTCTAAGCTTTAGAGTACCTTTCAAGCTGAAGAATATCAAGTTGTGGCCAAAAAGAATTTACCTCCGGTTGTGAGATTTTCCATTCTTTTGTTATAAAAATGTCACGTGGGAGGAAATTTACCCCACGCGTGTTATAACGTAACCCATAATGATAGGACAATGTTAATGCAAATGTTTATGTAAAAAATATAGTATGCAAATAACAATATAATTTTTCTTTTAAACGTTAACAATTCTTGCACATACAATTTCTATGTATCAGTTTTATATTTTTTTGTATTTTTATGGCAGAATTTGGATTGTAAAAGATTTGTATATAATATGCAGGAAAAAATGTTAGTGCTAGATTTTATTTCATTTTTTGCTTTAAATATAAAAGAGCCTCTTATTTTAGGTTAAACTATGTTCTTTATTGATTTACAGTTTATTTCAAAATATAAATTTTTGTTTATAATCAAACCAGGGGGAAATTGACACAAGAAAACCCATTGGGGTAAAATTTATTCCATGCGTGTAGTAACGTAATGGAAAGGGTGCGCGTGTGCTGACGGGTTAAAAAAAAAGATGCAGTAAATACCTTAGTTGTAGGAGCAGCTTTTGTTTATATAAATATTTTATATTTAATTAGTAATAAATGTTATTTATTTTTATGGAGGCATGACTTACTAATACACAAATTATGTTTCGGAAATCAACATCATGGGTAATTTGGATTCTGATAATAATGGTACGATGATGGAGGACCATGATCCATGATTCGTAAATTTCACGTTTTATGTTTTATGTTAAAACTAGAAACAATTTTAGATGTTGAGTTGTAATTTTCCAACTTGGCGAAAAATGGCCATGACGGGATTTGAAACATGGATATCTTGACTGAAGCTGGTATATACTTTGCCAACTGATCCATTCTGGACAAATCTGGAGGACATAATTCACCCAGCTAACCATTTTGATCATAGCACCTGGTCTGATATCTGAATAAGCTCAACAGAATATATCGCATGTAATGGAACTCCGGTAACCGCTGGATACATAATTACACTATATTAATTTTAACACAATTATTATAATTGGTAAAAAAAAATCAACGCATATGATTTATTTATCATTTAGAATAATTGTGTTTAAATTAAATCTAATTTCAGATTTCTTTTCTTGTAAGTTTCTGAAACACAGATTTCCCATAAACTGTTAGTTTCTATCTATAACATATATTTTCTTTATTTTTAGCGTTTTAAAAAAGCACAACAGCATAATATTATTATTTCACTTTTAGCATTAAGTTTTTATCGTTTATTGTCATATGCACATTTTTTTTAGAATGCCACCTTAATGAGTTCAATCTCAAATGTTTTTTATTTGTTTGAAAACTATTATACCAAAAGTATTTTCGCTATATCGTTTTATAAGAACGCGATATAAAATAGAATTTTCATAAGTTACTTAAATAAAGTACATTTTCGTATAAATAAAATTACAAAGAAAAATATATGTAATTCTAGACGAAATGTATCCAATCTTTTTCTACTTTCAGAAAAAAATCCTCTACATAGCCCGGGAGAGAGGAACTTATTCGCAGGAAATAGAGAACAGCCTTTGAAAAAGCATTGGAAAGAGGGACTTATCTGAGATTTTCGTAAGCTTTCATGAGGCAATGCCCGGAGCAGCAAACGTAGCTCTATGAATAGAGATTGCGGAGAATATATCTCAGAAATATTTTCTTAAGCCATTTCTGAAGAGAGAAAAAAAAAGATGAAAAATAGAGAAAAAATGTTTTTCTATACTTGCTATAAGCTGCGTTACTAAAAAGTAATATTGATGCTTTAGGTGCATTAAGGAGTTTTTCAGATTGGATATTAAGCTAAAAAAAATTGAAAATGAGATTACCTGAAAAAGTACAAAACTAATACAAACAAATCATAATCTTGTTTATGTCCTAAAATAGAAAATATTACTGTTCTATAAAGAAAAACATTTTTTTAAATATTTTCGTTGCGAGTTTAGTAATAAAAAGGGTTTGCAAAAGAAATTACTTCAAATATAAATATATCCCAATTCTTGTTTGCTTTCATGTAGAATGTGTGATAACGACTGCGGAATATTTTTTTTTTATAATTTCTATATCTAACTCAGTATTGATTAGTCGTTTTTATATTGCTTTCTATATTTATTTGATTGTAAAACTCTTGATGTAAAATTTCCGCAAAAACAAAATCTTCAAACACCCAGAAAAAGGAATTGATTAAAACTACAAAACATGTTTTGTTGAGTACATTTTGGTTGTTTTAGCAAAAATTTTAGTTGAAGTAAAAAAATTGGTTTTGTTGCTTGGACAAAAAATTATTGTTAACACTCTTAGAAAATTTTAACAAAATTTCATCAATTTTACTTGAATTAACAAAATCTGTTTTTTTAAATTTTACAATAATTTCGTAATTATATTTAAAATTATGTTCTTTTTGCAAAATTTAAATTGTTGTGTAGTAGCCGTAACTCTCTCACGTAACTCAATTTATTTGACTTATATAGTTATATAATTTAAGAATTAACATATTTTTTGGATAAATAAAACTTTTTTCATTGGGACGGACCAAGGGAAATTTAAAAATCCCCCTGTCCTATTTATTACTTTCTTCTATCTTTACAAGAAGAAAGTATTGGAATCATGAAAATTTTCGACTTCCGGTTTCCGACAGATTTTTGAAAGTCCTGAATACGATTTGACTGTTTTTAGAAAATGGCTGTCAATGTTGCATTTTTTGCGATTTCTGCAATAGCTCTATCTTATTTTCAGCAGTGAATTACGCCTTTAATCTTGAATAATAAACAGTGAATAATAACCATTTTTATTCTTCTTTTTGCAGGCGGAATTCACTGCTGAAAATGAATTAAAAATTAACTATGTGTTGTCGTATGCTGGTCTTTATATTGTCGTCTCATGTTTGACGCAGAAATTTGCATGCTCCTGATAACATTTCCAACTTTTGCTGCGTTTGCAGCCTGTCCGACATATATGAGTGAGAAATGCCGAGATCGGATATCGTTCTTTGTAGCTCAGTGGTAGAGCTTCAGAGTGCTGTTCTGAGGTTCCGGGTTGGGGCATTTTTCACTCTCTCGGTTTGCGCTTGATAAAAATTCGCTTGTTATTGTTCAAGGATTACAGGCGTAATTCACTACTGAAAATGAATTAAAAAATAGTTAAAATTGCATATTTAGATTGGTTCATTTAGCAAAAGTTTTTGTAGTATAAACAAAACAAGTTCGTAATATAACATATTTTATTACTTAAACAAACAAAATATATTTTGTTGAAAAAAGAAAATATATTGTTAAAATAACACATATCATATATCTATGTAACAAAAAGAATTCTGTTGATTAACAAAACCTTTTTTTGCTGATGGTACAATTTTTTTTTTTTTGGAATTGCAAAAAAAAAATCAACAATATTTTTGTTGTTGATTCAAATAAAATTTCCATTGACCCATATTTAAAGGAAAAATTTTGTTGGGTCAACCAAATTTTTGTTGATTCAACAAAACTTTTTCTGGGTGAAAAAAGAAAAACGAAATGATTGATTCCATTATTAATAACAAATTCGTATAATTTCTGAGCAACGACAATTAAATTATAAAATGAAGTATGAAATAATGATATATTTACCGAAATACGTCTTTATTTTATACTCAAATGAAAAAATAATTTTAATTTTCTCTTTTATTCCTTTATTATTTTTCTTCTACCAGGGGGCTCTGCCCCCTACGAGCTACGCTCGCCAACCCCCGCTCTGACACCACAAACTGTAAAAACACTTTGATTTGATCAACCTTAAAACGATTGCGGAAGATTGAATTATACGAACTGCTGTAATCGGCTGCTATAATCGGCCTTGTGTAATCGGCTGTTCGCTGTAATATCTGCTACAATCGGGTTTCCATTCATTTTCCTTTGACCAAGGGATTTTAAAGCCGAATTAACTGCTGTCGAGACAGCTAACAACTGTTGATAAAATAAGGTTAATTAAACATTTGAAAATCAACTCGTGCAAAATGATTAAGTAAAGCAATGTCATGGCATCGGGAAATTTTATAACGATGCTATAGAAAATTGGGTATTACTCCGTTATCCCGACTACTACTTTCTATAAAAGAAAAGAACTGTCTCCAAAATATAGGATTTAAAGTCAAAAGTGCATATCTGTGGCGTCGCATTCAATTGATACCAGATGCGTTACGCGTGGTAGTTATGTCATCGAGTGATCTTTAATTCAACGTTTATCTGTATTTTTAATTATATTTTACCAATTTATTAGTTATTTCGTTGATTTAAATGTAATTATTAAACGTAAAAATATAGCTTTTAATTTAAGGGAAATATTATTAATTACGCTGTTTTAAAATTTGCAATAATAGATAAAATATTTTGTCGAAATAAATTTATCTTACTCTACTTAATGCTTTGAAAACGCGGAATAATTTAATTATTTATCTTTTTAATATTCACGCGCAAGTATATTTTTTATTCCGTTATTTTCTACATTTATTGCTTTTAACACGTGATCATTTAATTATTATTTTAAAGTTTTATTTCTGTTTTTAATAGTCACGTGTTAATACATTTCTTAATTGAAAGGGAATATTATTACGTGCGCTATTTTACAAATTGGCAACGATTCAAATAATGGACTTTATGAAATATGAAATAAACTTCGTCAAAATAATGAAAATTTTGAATAAAAAATTGAAATATATCCTCAAAAAATGAGTCAAATTGAAAAGAATAATTGCAGTCTGCACACCTCAACCTTGTCAACTATATCCTTACAAATTATGGTTAAATTCCTGTGCATAGTTTTCGTTTCTATAAAACTTTTATAAGAGAATTATTTTGACCAACTTTAATATTAAATATCTCTTTAAATAATTCTTCGATTTAAAAACTGTTTGCTTCAGCGTGTTTATCAAACATTTCTTTATAAAACTACCAATTTTTAAATTTTTATATGCAATAGTTTTCTGGATATTAGTCCAGAAAGACTTCAAGGCACAAAATCTTAATTGATAGCGGCGACCGCGGCGATGGTTACTTTTTTTTAATATAGAGAGAAAATAACTGCTATAAAAAGTGAAATACATTAAACGCAGCTCTTATTTTCCATAAACTGATATGATGAAAATATCGAAATGTTCTAAAGAAAGGCATAATACCCTGATGAAATAAATATGTTTATTTTAAATTCTTTATTGTATTCTTCTGATTTATTTATTTTTTATCTGAAAATGTATAAAGTTATATATGAATAATTTTAAAAATATTAAATATAATAGTATATGTACATTAAATAGTAGGATTAATAAATCTTTTACTAGCTGATTTTTTTCTAATTAAAATGGCCTAAGAATGCGAAGAAATATTCTTACTAAAGATACAATTATTAAAAAAGTTCCAGTATTAAGTATTAATTTTTTTTTAAATAATGAACAAGGATCTTTTACAGTACTAAAATATGTTTTGTGTTAACAGTATTTGTGTTTCTAAAACAATACCTGTCGTATTTTAGTAAAGATCCAGAACAGATACCCCAACGTCAGCTGTGAAACACGAATTTTTATGTTGTCAATTTTTATTTATTAAAATTATAGAATTCATTAGGTTCCTTTTTTATATTTTGTCTTACAACATTGATTTTAGCTTACTTTTTAAAAATCCAACTCTTAGAAATTCCTTTGTACTTTTGTTTTTTTTTACTCTTTTATTCAAATGTTTACTTTTTTTAAATAACTGAGCTTTTTTTTTTTTTTTTTTTTTTTTTTTTTTTTACAATTTTTTTGTCAGAAAGAAATTTTTCAGATGGGATCTGTGTTATTTTCCCCCATATATTGATGTTATGGAAGGAAATTCTAATTTTCTATTTTATTTTTTTATTATTTTTCTTCAGAAATAACTGCTATAAAAAGTGAAATATATTAAATGCAGCTCTTAATTTCCACATACTCATACAATGAATAAATCGAAAAATTCTAAAGAATGGCGCAATACACAGATGAAATAAACATGTTTATTTTTTAATCTTTATTGTATTCTTCTTATTTATTTATTTTTGATCATCTTCGTGAATACATTTCTTATCATGTGTAAATTCAGCAGCTCCCTTTTTTATCGTCGAATATGAAGGACAACAATCCTCTAAAGTGGAATGTAACTCTTTTTGTATGTCCGTGAGGGTTAAACCTTTTTTAACCCCTTGGGGACGAGCGACACGTATACGTGACGTATAAGATGCTCAAAATCCTCGATTATTCACACTAGTTATTTTTTAGTGTAAGTTTTGCCTTATTAAATCTTAGCACTTCTGCGATTCAATTAGAATTTCTGTTTTGAAAAACCGGTGGTAAAAGATTAAAAATTCTGTAAAAGACGCTCATCGCGGAGGAGTTAAGTTTTTTATGACAGATCGAAATTCAATTTTTTTTTTCCATTTTTATAAAATGCCAAAACTTGTTTAATTTACTTTATCGCCAAGCAATAACAAATAAACTCACATGTCTGAAACTCTTAAACGATCACTTAAATCACTTAAAGGATCATACTTTACAAACCTCATTGTCATTTCGTCATACTTTTTCTATCTCTGTGTCAAGCCGAGAACATTTTAGCCCACCCTCGTAAGATGTGTTCAAATGAAAAGGAGTCTACGATTATATCTGAGGGATATTTTAATTACAGAATATTTGAATACACCTACACGTAATTGCCATTGATATTAATTAATTGATCCCAACTTGAGGGAAATAGTGGTTAGCTTCAAAATGAAAACAAGAACGAAAACTCATGCGTCAAGCATACTTTATGAAACTCTTTTCAACGATTTCGAAAAACTGTAACCGAAACTACACAGTTTACAAAGTAAACAGTTTAAAAAACGCATAACACATTTGAAAATCCAATTTCATCAATTACTCAAACCAATACTCAAACAAAATATCCGATTGCTTTTGTACAGCCCTGTATATGATCTATAAATTTGTATCAAAATTACACAGTATGCTATAATTTACATCAGTTAAGAAATACATAGCACAATTTAAAAATCCCCTTCAGAAATTTCCGTCAATAAACCGAAATGTAGGTGAGATCTTTTGAGCAGCCCTGCATATGATCTATAGAATTTATATGCACCAATTAATATTTAAAAAAATAGTTACATTTAGAAACGCGTTCCACAACTGAAAACGAGCTACAAACAATTATTGTTCATAGACCGTAATATAACGGATTTCTTTCGAGTGTCCCTCTAAATGAACGATACATTATATGTACACACTATTCTGTACTAAGCCTCTTGTAATGCACCTCAGTGATATGTATTGATTTCGATATGTTAAAAATAGGGTAGAATTATCTCAATAAGCCCCAAACGATAAGCCCCATAGATCGTAATGTAACGGAATTCTTTTGAGTGTCACTATAAAAGAAAAATAAATGCTATACACTTCATTTTCAATACGAAACCTGCCGTACTAAACCCCAATAACATATATCAATTTCAAAGTAATTCGAATATATTTACGCACGGACAGACTACAAACACACAAACCGAATTCATAAACACTTTTCAACTATGTTGTAAAGTTATTATCATTATAGACCTAAGAAACCAATATATTTTCGTTATTTAAAGAAAAAAATATAAAAACAATTATTTTTAAAACTTTCCAACATAGTTGAAAAGTGTTTATGAATTCGGTTTGTCTGTCTGTCTGTCTGTCCGTGGTGTAACTCGCGTAAATACATTCGAAATGTCATATAATTGATATATGTTATTGAGGTTACAGTGACATGTTTGGTATTGAAAATGAAGTATGTAGCACTCATAAATTTTTTACAGGGACACTCAAAAGAATTCCACATTTTTACATTACAGTCTATGGGGAAAAAAATATTTGAGTTTTATTTTAATGATGTTACACAATCTAAAACGTATTGAAATGGGTATATATCCCAGAGACACACTAGAAGCGGCTTACTATAGAAAAGGGTGTGCATGGCATTTATAGTTCTTTTACAGGGACACTCAAAATAGTTCCGCTACATTACCCTCTATGGAGTAAAATCGTTTGCGGTTTATTTTAATAATGTTTCACTACTTCAAATATATTGAAACTGATAAAAGGTGAATTACAGGAGGCTTACTATAGAATATTGTGTGTATAACTTTCATTGTTTATTTACCGGGACCCACAAAAGAATTCAGTGCTGTATTTTAACAATAATTGCTGGAAGTTCTTTTTCAGTTATTGGACGCGTTTTTAAATTTACTCATTTTTCGCCTACTATTTGGCGTGTATAAATTCAATAGATCATACACAGGGCAGCACAAAAGTTCTCGAGTACATTTCCTTTTTTGAGGGAAATTAAAGAAGGGGGATTTTAAACTGGGCTACGCGTTTCTTAACTGAAGTAAAAATTAGCATCCTATGTTTTGTATATAGAAATCTATAGATCATATATACAGGGCTGCACAAAAGAGTTCGGATATTTTTCCGAATATTGTTGGTCATTCCTGAAATTGTGTTTTTATATATGTTATGCGTTTTTTAAATTATTTAACTTAGATATTATCTTTCACCTTATTAAACGGTAAAGATTTGTAAAAATATTTTGTAAGTGTTTGGAAGTGTTACATAATCTATGCTTGACACATTATTTTTCTTTCTTGTTTCTGATGCTACTGATTTTCGGAAAAGTTTTCAAATAGTTTTTTATAGCGTATTTATCAGTTTTTTCAACCCGGAATATAGGTATTTCTTATGCTATCAATTCTCAAGTAAACATTTGTATGTTCAACAAGCATGTTTTACAGATAAGCATATAACATTACCATTAACTTTAAAATTAATATCATTTTGTTACACTTGTACGTATAAATTCAATTGCACAGCTGAAAATATTTAAGGGAGAAATGACAGGTATAAAAATGCCTGGCAAGTTAGCTATATATAAAGCCGTTCTATTCTGCACATTTCAAGTGTTGTTTACTTAAATAATTGACACTGACTCTTCCTTAATTTTCCATTTCTGTATAAGTTTTCAAGAAGGCTTTTCCAGGAAACCGGAAAATATTTGATATAGGAAAGTTCTGTCCTCCCTGTCTATCCGTGTGTTTCTCAAGGCATTTTTGAAAACAAGTGTATGATTGTGTCAATTTGACGTAAATGTTTGCAGAATTTTCGCTCAGTAAATCCAAAGATCAGAGCCTGAAATGATAGCTTCTTCATAATTATTTAAGTTGATTACTGAACACTTATACGACTAAACTTTATTTTTTAAACACTTTGGACAATTGAAGTTAACGGAAATATTTTATTGGTAACGTGTAATCAGCACTCGGTAGCATGTAATAAACAAAAGTAATTATGATGAAGTTATCATTTGTGGCTCTTATCTTAGGAATTACAGAATGAAAAATCGTCAAAAATTTACTTCAGTTTGACACAATCATAGATTTTGTTTGAATGAAATCTATACATAAAGTCATTTCCACAGTCTCAAAATTTAAAACGTATTTCTCATATTCATATTCAGTATTTAGAAAAATATGTTAACGCGCAAGAAGTTGTTAATAAATATATTTCCATACTTGATGTCACTTTTGCCATCTACATCTTTCCACGTGAGCATTCACATTCTTGATTTAAGGCTCTAAATCCATTACAGCTGAGTAAAAAGTCTAGAAATGTATGTCCTTTAGACACAGTTAGTACAATATTTAGTTTTATCAAAGAAATCATCGTATTTTAATAAAATAAACAGTTCCATACCTAACTTCTTTTCTATTCATCGTAAAGGTTTAATTTTGATCTCGCATGATCACTTACAGCATCTAATTTATAGTAAGTATGTTTAGACCTCATGTGTTACATTCCTGTTAATTTGATATTTTAAAGTCACTTCAATAAATAAAAAAAAAATACACATATCATGATTTGAAAAATAAAAATATAAGAAATATATAACGTTTAATGCTTCAGACGTTTAATATGTCACAGCACATGAAAAGTTAATAAAAATTCTATTGATTACAATTGGTGTAGTTTCTTTTTTAAATTCGTACAAAAGAAGTACAGTATTGATGCATTTCTTAACAAAAACCTAACGACGTGCTAATTGACAGTATCAATCAGAAATGTTAAATGAAACTAAATTTTCTAAACATCTATTTAAATTTCTATCTAAACTTAAATATATTATATTTTAGATTTTCGTATATGTATAGAAACCTGTATGTAAACCTCGGGATCAACGGAAAATTCACTGAGTATACTTGCCATGTAATACATATCCATCAAATGTTGTGACTTAAAAAATAGCCATTCGCATTTAAACATTCCTCTATTTTCGTATTTCTGTACATTATGAAATGAAACTTCGAAAAAAAAAATTAGAATAACATACTATGAAATCACAGTCAATATTTTCTAAGTATACTGTAACGAGATAGCTTTTCCTACCGCATCAGATTTCATCGACATTTTTATGTAATTTCAAATTTGCAAGTTAGAGCTAAGCATCTTTTCATTATTACGAACAGGATTTTTCTATGAGATGATTAATTGCAGTTCTGTTATTTCTCTGGAGGTTATCTAAGATCCCATTTGCCCTTACTAGAGATGCGGAGACCGTGGCTCCAAAGACTTTTTATGAACTCGTTCCAAGTTATGTTATACAATCTGTTTGTATATAAAGCGTTAGCCAAAAATTGCACTCCTCCTCCATCTCTATCTCGGGAATATTCCGGAAATGCGGAAAACTGCAAAACAAGTGGCCAACCAGTTTGCGAGTGACCTCATTTGGTTATAACAATTTGGTACCTGGATTATAAGAAGCCCTCGGTGGTCAAATTATAAAATTTTCAGGGAGGAAGTAATTCAGTCAGGTAATTTAAGTAACAGTTTCAAAACAGGTTACAATGTGTGTAGCTTTTCAAACATAACTAGCAAACCACATGGCGAATTGAGCTGTAATTTTGAATTGTAATATTTGAAAATTCTATAAATTGATTCCTGTTTAAAAAATTATAGGTTACATTTCATATTTAAAAAAAAAATCATTTTAGAAAGCATATATAATTTTAAATAAAATTTCGAAAATATGTCCAAAACCCTAAACTTTTTACATTCCTAAAATATTGAGCGAATGGCTTCCTGTTTAGTATCCTATGGTGCATTTATCCAATAAATCCACATATTATATAAAAATTAGGTGTTACTCTGAATTTTTTTTTTTAATTTTGAGTATGATTCTTTTTAAAATAATCTAACTATATTACTTACTTTTTAATATAATTTGCTTATTCGGGAAGATGATTGAGAAGAATAGGAAAAATAAATGTTTTATATTCTAGAAGGTCATCTATGTATTCCATTAAGAATAGAAGTATTTTCGAATATAAAGAAAATTTCGGATAATTTATTTAATATTTTTTATCTGTAAGATACGTAGGTTAAATAAAACATCACTCCACTAATAACATTAAACACACATAAACGAATAGATACAGAGGGTTAAGGACATAACGAAACAAATTCCCCAAGTACAATTAAGCTACTTAGCGCCGGGAAATGATATATCCGTTCACTAAGCTTTAGTTGTTTCTGCATTAGAAGCATTAATTAAATTATAATAATTGAAGATATATAATGCAATTCTAAAGCATTAAGTTATAATTATTACTCTCAAGGTTTATATTCATATGCGTAATTAAGTTTTTTATAAATGTGTTGGAAAAATCATATTTCCAAGCATTTAAAAAAAAATTACAGAGAAATCAACATTGCAATTTTGCTCTTTTGCTGGATTGTCAGTGGTTTGAGCTTTATATGTTGAACCTCTTGGTTGGGTAAAACTATAATTGCAAATATCCGCCAACTCACAGGGCCTATAGAAAACCTTACTGGGAGAAATCTCCCATTTTTAATAATTAAAAGGATAGTTAAATAATGAACAATTATGGTTACATAATGAAAAAAATATAAACAAAATAAAAATAAAAAGGCAAAAATAGGAGTTGACAACGATATATACAGTCTTCATCGGAGACAATGTCTACATTAGATAAACAAAATACGGATTTTGGTTCTGAAAAAGAAATTCATCCCTTTCAATTACATGCATACATTGGGTAACTCATTTGGATAATACTGAACGATCAAGGATGTACTCAACCAATCGTGGATCCAGTCATATTTCTTAACACTGAAAGCAAAAAAGAACATAATGTAGTGAGGTGGATAGTAGGCCACTGGCGCACAATGGTGAAACTTTTCTTTTTTTTACAATTTTGTACAAGTATGACGAAAGTGCACCATGACTGGAGAAGAATAAAATTGGAACTCTATTGTAAATTTGGAAATTTATTAAAATTAGTTAAAGAAAAGTATACGTGTAACGATAAAATGGTACTATACACATTGTGCTGATCTGTCACAAAATTTTATATTTTGGCTAAAGAAAATGATGAGTTTCTCGAATTTAGCCGCACATATAGAAATAGAAATTGTGTAATTAAAAGTTTAATTATATGTTGCTCTAATTATAAATACATCAGATATAAATATAATATCTGACAGGGGAGATTCTTTTTTTAAAAGTAAAACGATAAAGATTATCATTTCTGAACACTGTAAACTAACAGAAATATACCTCCTGAATATCTCGTTTCCAATTTTCGCATTGTTGCAATTGCTAAACAAGTGGGTAAGTGTTATGGAATATCGCGCAAACGTCTGCGTTTAATATTGCTTTCAAAATACTTTGTCATTTAATTAATAAATCCAAATCATTAATTTGTAACTGTTAAATTCTTATCTTTTATCAATACACTTTATCAATAAGGACATTGATTGCAGCACCTTTAAATTTAATAATTACAAGAGGAAGCTATTTTTTTAAAGAAATTAAAAATATCCAAGAACTGCTTTTCAGAGAGTTGTAACAGTATATGTTCTAGAATTTCTAGTGTGGAAATCGGCAAGCGAAAGCACATCTAAAACATTACATTATATTTAATTTAAATTTTGAATAATAAAATAAAAATTTCTTAAATAGAAGAAAGTTTAATAAATTAAGATGGCAGAACTAGTCATGAACGAGAATTAAGGATTTAAGGAGAAAACTTGATATTTAAAAATAAGAGATGTTTAAAAAGATTAAATAAAATTATTTAAATAAAATTTTAAATTCTAAATTTTTTAAAATTCTGAAATATTAAAAATTTAGCGGATGTTTAAATAAAATTTAAAAATTCTAAAAACAAAAAAATCCTTGAAATGAAATTTAAAATGAAGAAATGTCTCAAGAATTTAGTGGACGTTTAAGCAAAAATTAAAAATTCAAATTTTCTCAAACAAAATTTTTAAACAAAATTTAAAATTCCAAAATTTAAAAAAATTAGCAAAAGTTGAAACAAAATTTTAAAAATAAAGTTGAAACAAAATCTTAAAAAAAAAAAAAAAAAGAATTTTTTAATTAAAAAAAAAAAAAAAAAAAAAAAACTATTTTTCAAGAAGTTTTTGGCCTTAAAATAGCAAAATATTGCAAAAACTCTGAAAAATTGAATCTATTATATAATGAAATATCTTTCGTGGAAGACTTTCCAAACTCTGACGGGCAGATTATATCCAGAAACCATTTGAAATGCAGACAAACACGCTACCATGGAGCCATCCAGCAAATGCGACATAGATTTAAAGCACTGTTTTAAAAACAGGTTAGAAGCCATTTTTTGTAATAAACGGTCAGATGTCATTAACTTAATTCATTTAATTAAAATAATATAAAACATTTTCAAAATTTTATGATTTGTCGTGTGATATGAGATACTCTGCTAGAAGTAAACAATATTTGAAGTATCTAACTGATACCTCTCCGAGAATGAACTCTGTGAAAGACACACAGACAAGTGAGACGAATAGGGTTTCATCAGATGAACGAAACTCTACATAGACAACCGAGCGCTTTCTAGCAAACTTTTGCTCATCTTCAGGCTTACAAAGCAAAACGCAAGTACATAAATTACAAATGGCGAAAAACCAGTAAGAACATCGTTCAATGCTGGAGAATGGAAGTAACCATTAAAACAAACCAACAGGGGTGGGAGGCACTGGGAGGGGTGTGATAATCACATTTTGTCTTGAACAATTCCTAAGAGTATATACCATAATTTGGGAATATTGTAGGATAATGAATCATGTTTTATCTTTTGTAGTTAAAAATTCTATGGAATCATTGATTATTTCTTTATAAAAGGTTGATGTTTGCTTAATTATTTTTGCTTGATCAAAATGTATTTTGTGACTGATTCTTCTTGTTTTAATCTTGAAAGTGTTGTTTTAGTTCTATTGAATATTATATCAGAAATATGCTCTTTTAAACGAGTTTTAATCTTTCTTAATGTCATACCTATATAGTCTTTTACTTTATAACTTTTCTTACCATTTTCATTTATTTCAAAAGTGACTGAAAATCTATAGATTCCTGATAATTCTTCCATCGGTACAGGATCGATCTTTTTATGTAATAAGGTTTTCAATTTTGCAGGAGGGGATGCTATCAACTTTGTTTCATATTTCTTTAAATTATATTTCAATTTCTCAAAAAGTTCAGGGACATATTGAAATTTGTAAAATTTAGTAGGCTTTTCTGAAAATTCTTGCTTCTTGTTATTCTGATATTTATATTGATAAATTAATTTATTGATTAAAATCACATAAAATTCATTTCAAGATTATTACTGTCATACACATTTAATATATTAAAGTTTCCAAGTTTTTGAGATTTATATTCTTTTTTATTTTCGTTTTACAATGCTATTATATGAAATTCGAAATCTATTTTGATATTCTTTATTCTCATTGATTTTTTTTAATATTGTAGTTTTCTATACCATTGTTATTTCGTATGTAATTTTAGATAGTTGTGTTAATCTCAAAGATTTTGCTGGAGAACATTGCTACTGGATCTCGATATATATTTCTGTTTTTAAAAGAGTATTTATTCCATTGTCTGGTACAAAAAAAAAGATAATATTTCTCCAGATATTAATGCTTGAGTTACTTCAAATGCATGCTCACTTACTAAACTTTGTAAGACTTATTTTGGTACTCTTTTTACGTTTCAATGTATTCTTCTGTATTTTATGGGAGAAAAAAATATCCTTGATACCAGAAATTTATCTAAATGTACTTGATAAAAGTTTGCTTTATAGAAGAAAACTTTTATCATAAAACGTGTGTCTTTGCATTGTGTAGAAATGTTTTTAAAAGGCTTAACACTTTCCGAAGCTTTTAGTGGTTAATATTAGTTATATCCCACATAGTATCATTTTGAAATGAAAAAACTGAAATATAATTTTCTTATACTACGGAAAAACAAACACATTACTAGAATATTGCAATAAAAGTATTTCATACTATAAATAACTCTAAATAAACTCACAACATGCAGAATTTAGAATTTTTGATAGATTTTGGAGTGGCATTTTTTTTGAGGGTGTGTAGTTAAAATATTTTTCGACTCATCATTAGCCCATTTATATTGTTACTTGAATGGTTACTTGAATACAGGGTGATTTTTTTAAAGTTGTGAAAGTAAAACCCTATAATAAAAGAACCACTGATTCAAATAACCTGAAATTTAACCAATATGCTCCCGAAACATAGGCGTGGTTAAAAGAAAACTTAAAATCACACCGGCAAATGGCTCGGTACATGCAGTAAATTCGGGAGACGACCTTGCGCCCTACACACGCACAGTTGTGGTAAAAACGTGAAGCACGCACACCTCGCGTTCATTATTCTACGGATATCCTCGTAATGGCAATGCCATTGACAGACAGTGAGTTGTTAGTGAAACTGTATTATCAAAATAATGACAGCGCAGCAACTGTTCTTAGGAAATTTAGGACACTTAAGAATTTAAGAAAAGTTTCAATGACGACAGAAGGCCTACGGAAGATGATTTTCAAAGTACCGTCCATTGTTTTCCTCCCACTGGCGATATTGTTTGTTTCTTTTAAATTACAGCGCCATCTGTCGGTGCAATTTTAAGGGTTTTTTTTTTCTTTTTTTTACCACGTTAAAAAAACCCCATTGCTTTGGGAGCATACTGATGAAATTTCAGGTCATTTGGATCGGTGGTTCTTTTGTTATAGGGTTTTACTTTCACAACTTAAAAAAAAAATTCTGTGTTAAATAGCAATCATATTCTCGAAAATAATCTCTTTTTCACTCCCGGCAACAACATTTTATCTTACCAGCCAATATCACAGAAATCTCAGCTCCGAGACTCATGCATTATGTTTCATACTCCAAATCACAGGTTTTTCTACGCTAATTCGATGATAGGAATTAACAAATCCAAGCGCTTGGTTATGGTGGAACTCTTTACCAAGGCAGCAAAATTTTGAGGTGGTAAAACAGGTGAATAAAAAGCGTCCGATTCGGGTTTTTCGAAGAAAAAAGGTTTTGAAGAAAATTAATACGAGAAGTGATTGTAGAACAGTGTTGAAGGAAAAAAATATTAAATAAGCATTTTAAATAGAAAAGAATTTAAATAAATGGAATATTATTTAAGATAGTAAATAATTTAATTAACTAGGTTTTAGGAAGAATTTAGAAGGAAAAAAATTTATGTAATAATTGTAATAGAGTGCGGAATTTTGATTTATATATATATATATATATACAGGGTGATTAGAAAATGGGTATACATTTGAGAAAGTAATAATTCACGGAATAATGTAGGTACAGAGGTAAAAATTGACACAAATGCTTGGAATGGCATGGGGTTTTATTGCAACCACACAAAAAAAGATTAGAGAAAAAAAGGCCGACAGATGCCACTGAACAGCAAAACGTCAGTGACTCTGCCTGAGAATCGTGTATAAAAGGAGCTGTAATGAGAGAGAGAATCAGATGCACCAGCAATCGCAGCATGTTGACGTTACCAGAAAAGGCAATGTTAGTGAAGCTCTACCAACAAAATGGGGAATCTGCCACGATCGACCGACATCAATGGGCTTGCTAAAAGACAACATCCAACGCCAATTTATCACCATAACTACAGATATGCTGCACAGTGCTGTGCACAACATTGTCCCTCGGCTACAGCTATTGTTGCGGGATGACGGTAGACATGTTGAGCATTCGTTCTGAAGAACATCGTCTTTGCTTTGTCATAATTTGTTATGCTAATTATTGCTTTTCTTATCACACGAAGCGCCATCTGTCGGCCATTTTATGAACTTGTTTGTGGATACAATAAAACCCCATGTCATTCCAAGCATGTGTGTCAATTTTTACATCTCTACCTACATTATTCCATGAATTATTAATTTTTCGAATGTATACTCATTTTCTGATCACCCTGTATATATATCATCATCATCACCACCATCATCAACAACAACAACAACCGTTTTCAATCCATTGCTGGATATAGGTGTCCTCCAGATTTTTCCATTTATATATATATATATCTGTTTGTGTGTGTGTATGTATGTGTACTTAAAAAATGAACGGATAAAATCTCACAATGACTATTGGCATTTTTATTCATGTGAAGCAAATTGACTTACATATTTGGCATCATAACGCACAACAAAATCCATCTGCAAGAACGAAACTCATCTTCGGGCAATCAACACATCACTCAAGCAACTGCCAGCCATTGCAAGCCAAATATTTAACCTGAATCGTGTCTGCAAAGATGAGTTCAGCGCTTACAAATGAATTTTTGGGCGTAATGACGCCAATTGTGTAAATTTAACATACTATACCGAGTGATTTCTGTGATATATTTCAAATAAATGCCTAATTATTTCCTGAAGAAGAAAACCTATTTGGTCTGTTGTAGGCTTATTCGAAAGCTGGTAGAATGAACAAGTTTTTCCTAAATTTTACCGATTGTAAAAAAAAAAGCCATAAATAAGCCATAGAAAAACCGAAAAAGGAAGCCATAATTTCTGAAATTTTTTCAAGATTGCAAAAAAGGGATGTGACCAAAAAATATGGAATAAGACCATCGGCTTTATTTGCATTTTAAAATATAAATAAAATATTTAGAGACAATATGTCAAAATCCAAGCATTGAATCCAAGTATTTCCATAGAAAACAAAACGGTATTCCCAATTTCAATATGTCGATAAAGACGTTTTTAAATAGTTCGAAGACGTTCGTTCACGCATTGTACCTGTAAGTGATCCTCTGATAACGGAGATAGCTCAAGTATTTGGGGCGATGCTCGGGATCGAAAACCTCCAAGCCAGTGTCGGATGGATCATTAGCTTTCGTAGTCGATATGAAATTGTAATGAAATCAATTTGCGGCGAAACAACAGATGTCCCTACAAAATCAGTAAATGAATGCAGAGCTATAAAAGTAGCTGCCCTTATAAACACATAGAGCTCTGCTGATTCTTTTAATGCTGATGAGGTTGGGATATTTTACCAACTTGAACAGAGGAAAACATTAACATATAAAGGGGTCAAATGCATTCAGGGAAAAACTCCAATGTAACGAATTGTTGAAGTACTGTTTTGCTGTAACAAATCTGGAACCGAAAATGTAAATATATTAATTGTTGGTAACTCTGGTAAGACCCGTTGCTTTAAAAAATGTCATTCATTAATTTACGATTATAAATTTCATAGGAACGCGTGGATGACACAAGATATCGCTAATGATCGGCTAGTGCAATTTGACAAAGAAATGGAAGCTAAAAACGGAACTGTTTCATATTATGAAATCTCATAAAAATCCCCCCAAAATTGGAATGTGTCCAAGTTGAGTACTTTCCGCCGCATTCCGCTTTTGTTCTACAGCCTCTGGACGAACGCATCATCCTTGGTGTAAAATCTCGCTACACAAAGTTTTTGCTTAAAAGACACTTTGCGGCTTGGAGAATTAGCCCAGTGGTTAGGGAGTTTAATTCGAATTAATTAGGGCAAGCTGTTAATTGTTTTAATCCCTTTAGTTTAGGTCTTTAATCAACGTACTAAGTTTTCCCCTTCGAAATAGGTGAGCTTTAGTCGCTCAATCCTTAGGCTAGGCATCCCCATGGTTGGAATACAACCAGATATGTATCAACCGAAATTTATACCAACAGAAATTATACCATACAAAACATATTTTGAATGGGCAGAGAATGCAGAGGAGCAGCCAAATTTGCAAGTATACACGGATGGATCGAAGACTGACGCTGGTGTAGGATACGCTTTCTGCATCTACAACAAAGAAGACACAATAACAGAACATCAAATACACCTGGACACCTCAAACTCCGTTTACCAAGCGGAGCTGCTCGCAATTTCCGACGCAATTTCCTGGCTGCAAACATCCACACACGACAAAGCAACAATAAATTCAGACAGCCTTTCCAGCTTAGTGGCACTTACAGACATGAATACAGAAAATTATCTAATAGGTCAAATAATAAAGAAACTGCAAAACACAACAAAAAAGATCCTCTTCAACTGGGTAAAAGGCCACTCAGGAATTGCGGGCAACGAACACGCTGACAGACTCGCCAAGGAAGCCACACAACCGGACACACCAATAAAACACATCTTCCACCCAGCACCTCCATCCTACCTCAGAGGACAACTAAAACACAAATACACATCTAAATGGCAAGACCAATGGACAGCGGAGCACAGGGGACGAAAAGCCTACAGCCTCTGTCCAAAAGTCACCGAGGACTTCCTGGTCCCACACCGAAACATCTACCTGTACATAACCAACCACGGCCCGTTCCCATCATATCTCTCTCTCTTCAATAAAGCCCCATCTCCATTCTGCACATGTGGAAAAAGAGGAGATGCCACCCACTACACACTCAACTGCCCGCTAACGTCAGCATATCACATAAGGAAACCGGCATTACTGAGGACCTCAGTTTGGTTCCACCACGTCCTCCATACACCAAATCTACAACAAAAAATAATAGACTGTGTCCATCTCCTAGAACACAATCAGCAACTCTTTCAAATGCCTCCAGCACACCTTCTAGGAAATGTCCTGCCCTCAGACGATGATGAAGAAGAATAACCCTCATCATTGACCACAAAAATAGCGGAAACACAGTAGTGTAAATAATTCCATTCCCTCAGTAAAAGCCTAATGGCCTATTGGCCTCATCTGTATTTTTTTTTTAATAAACTTGCCAAGCAGGGCTTGTAGAGCTTAAGCCGTATGGTAGGCCACCCTGCTTGGTTGAATCTGAATCTGTACAGACTTATAGTTGAAAAACATGTTTTTTTTTTTAATTACAATAGCAAATTCTAAAAACAACTAATTATATCAAAAACATTGTCTTTGCAAATGTTGTACAGCTTAAAAGTCTGATTAAAATGAGTACCCACACTTAATTTCTTTGTTAAACAATAAGCTCACAACTCTATTTCAAAGTTTTTCCTAAATCTCTAATCAAGAGCTTGAAGCCAGAACAGACCAAATTATCAGTTCACCCTGCCTCCAATTTTTATATACATGTATTTTTTTTTATTATTTATCGAGGCCTTCATGATGTTTTTGAAATTATTTTAGGGCTTGAGTTTGGAGCTTTAGCTACTACGAGCAAATTAATAACTAGCACAATGCATTTTTACTTGAGTTTAAGTATAGTTAAAAATGATTAATAAATGATGGGAAATATTGTTTGTTATTTCCGATATTTTATTTTAAATATGAAGTATTATTTAATATGACGTAGTATTATTAACTGGAGTGAATAAAAGTACGTATGTATTAGAATTAAGAATGTTGCATATAAAGTGGCAAAACTGGGGGGAAGAGGAGGAGTGAACAAATTAGAGTGCGTCTTGTATCTAGAGGGAATTCAAGGTCAAGAAATAGCACTATTTTAAATTTCAGTAAGTTACGGAAAGGACTAAGATAGTAAGATAATAAAAATAATTTTAAAAGAATATAATAGTAGAGCATTTTAATTTAAATTCGTAAAAGGTTAAAAGCTTCGGAACACTGAAGAAAAGTATTCATAACCAGTGCGTAAAAAGCATTCGTTCTTTTAAAACTAATCTTTAAGGATGGTGATTACAATTGCGAAATGATATGTAAAATAGAATCATTCATGTATCTTTTTCTCGATATCTACTGAAGTGATTTCAATATTTTGTAATAGGTTTGGCAGGAGGTATAATATAAAAAATTGAAATAATCATTTGGTAGATAATAAAAATTAAAATATAATTCTTATGTTAATTTTAGAAGAAAAACCAGTTTTTATTTTCAAAATCGCTTAACTATTGTATTTTTTATTTTTACTTCTTTCAGAAACTATCAATTTATAAATTAATCAAGGAAAATTTGTTATGTCATTAAGTTTTCCTCGCTTATGGATATTTAAATCTGGGCGTCTCATGCAGCAATGAATACGTCTGTAAATTTAAAATCTGCAGTAAAACTATTTTTCTTAAATATAATAAGTAAATTTAATTTTAAAATATGAGCAATTAAAAAGTGTTAATTTGATAAAAGAGGACTGCGCACGAACCGCAAGTCAGCATTTTATGACTTATTTTCTACTAAGAGAGATGTTGTACCTCTCAATTCAGCTTATCATGTGATTTATCATGGATTTATTTTGCACTGTGTGACGTGGCAGTCAAATTATTAATTTTCCTACGTCCTGCAAAAATATGTTGACTATGCCAAAATGAACTTCAATCCGGGTGCCACAATAATTTAACAAAGAAACACATAACTAGTCATGTTATGTTTGATGAGTTAATGCCATCCACTATGTCTCAAGAAAACATTCTATGAAATGGTAAGAAGAAGCAACGGCTTATAAGTCTGTTATGTGTACAGTTTACAAAAGAAGGTTTGTTGTGATGAAGGTAAGGTGATGACATGGTTTCGTATAATTAATAATTCAAAGTTCTTTGGAAATGGAAAACTGACCACAATGTGTTGTGGTAGTTGTGGAAGATATAAACCTCTAGGCAAAAGTGACAACGTCCATTACTTCCGAAAACTTTTTCTTCTTAAAGCCAGGAAGAGGTAAGAAATAAGATGCTTTATATTCTCCAGCAGCTCTGAATATTGCTGCACATATCAGATGTGTTTTTCTGCATGTATTTCGTGTTTGAGATACCATCTCCGTTCATTTTAGACAGAGGAAGAAAAAAATTGTCAATGTTCTAGACACTACTGTACTGCAGCAAATAGTAAACATTTTTACCATGATGAAAATATTTTCCCTGATAACATCGTTGAAGCAGGCGCACATTTTTGATAGACTTATATGGGGGAAAGGTCAGTGAAAAAAACATTAGATTATTTGAGATTTCGCATTTTTTTAATATCACTGATAAAAATATTTTCAATTTAGCGTCCTCTGCCCCTACTTGAACAGCTACATGTGAACACCCTCTCCGTGCATACCTAGAGGTCCAACTTTAGAGTTGATTTTCAAAAAATATTTTGGATTGAGGTTAAATTGAATAAACAAATAATATGTAACTCACAAATACCGTCATTTTTATAATTGCATCTGCTAGTTACTTTCGTAAGTCACATGATCGAAGAGTTAGATAAAAATAAAAATTAAATTTTGAATTTAAGACAGATTGAGCTCGAGTCTGCCCAAACCCGAAGACTGGTTTAAAAATCGAGCCCGTTTCATCTCCATATCTTACGTGTGCAATACATTACCTCACATAAAAGTGTTAAGATATAAAAGATTGGAGATGGAAAGGAAAGGACAGTGTAATTTAGTATGCGTTTTTCGGAAGCGTTATTGTACTGGGCTCCGGAGCTCTGTATTTATGAGATCCGGTTAATTCTGGCCAATATCTAAATATTTACTAAGAAAAAAGAAGTACCGGAGCTGAGCTCCGGTGTGCTCCGGTGCAAATTAAGCCCTACATATACGTTAATATACATATAATATTTAAGTCTTATATGTGGTATATGCATCATATACACATGATATATATTTACGTCTTATATGTCGTATATGCATCATATACACATGATATATATTTACGTCTTATATGTCGTATATGCATCATATACACATGATATATATTTACGTCTTATATGTCGTATATGCATCATATACACATGATATATATTTACATCATGTATGCATCATATATGCATCATATATGACTATAACTGTGGCACATACGTCAAGAAATGTTATATATATATCGTATATTATTATAATGTCATACATGCTTTATAATTTGGCGATAAATCTTGGTCGCATAGCGATTCATACTTGGGGGCCGCTATAACACGAAAGTACCAAATTTGCAATATATTAATGAAAAGAGAAACAACAAAAGTTTGGTACAGTTTCTATTTGTAGACTGACTATCCCCTAAACAAAACTTAAGTATTTCTTTAACTCTTGTTTAGATTTATGTCTGAGCTAAAGGTATTTTGAGGAATTTAATGTTGAAGACTACGTTTTTTTGCTTTATAAGATGATTTCTCATCCGACGTCAATTTTTGAATTCGGCTTTTTTCATATCTGATAATTTGCATCTATCCTTTTTGTAACGATTTTATGCATTATTATTGCCTATTCAAAGAAAAATTCTTCTAAAGTTACAGAATTTTGTTAAAAAGGGTTAAAAGAGTAAAATGTGTACATCAGTTTGTCCATTCTCGACCGAAAGTAACAAAGTAACAACCATTTTCCCAATGGTTTAAAAAAAAAACATGGGTTTTATTTACTACCCACAAAAACCAGCTTCTCCAGCCCTTCTTTATATGATACCATGCAAGTGTAAAAAAGGTGTACTTTGGCAAGCAGTTGTAGGAAAGCTGGCATCAATTTTTTGTACAATTTGCTATCACTGCTGTAAAACACGTCGGATGATGACACCACTACTCACTCAGCCAGCCAAAAGGCTGAAATCGCTATCATGATGGAGAAGGTAGTTTCAGAATAAGTTGACTTATTGGAGATAGAATGTGAATCGGTGTAGGTGGAGAAAAGTGACAATGAACAAACTTCTAAAAACTTAAACTGATATAAAAGCTTTTAACTATATAAAATACTACTTCACATATTATGTTAAGTAATAAGTGCTTAACATGAATGTTGTTTTCTATCTTCCTCTCAAATATTCCTGAAGCTTTCGTGGGATACTTTTCTCTGTTAATCCTTTGATTACGGGGTTGGGATATATGGCGTCCCAGCTACTATTTCCTTACTCTATTCGCACTACTTATTCAAAATTAATCTTTGCACGTATACTAGAATACGTTCAAAGGAAATTTACCACAAAGAATTTTGTTTATAAATTGTAGTACGAGTGATACGAGTAGTACGAATATAAAATTAGTTGCCAGTCTTAGCACGTAATTAAGAAGTTAAAACATATTCAAAATAACAAAATATCAACAAAATATCATAATAAAGCCTTAAGATAATTACAAAACATCGTGAAGGTCTCAATAATCTAAAAAAAATACATGTATATAAAAATTGGTGGCAGGGTGGACTGATAACTTGGTCTGTTCTGGCTTCAAGCTCTTGATTAGCGATTTAGGCAAAACTTTGAAATAGAGTTGTGAGCTCAATATTTAAAAAAGATATTAAGTGCGGGTACTCATTTTACTCAGAATTTTAAGCTCTAAAACATTTATATAGACAATGTTTTTGATAGAGTTGATTGTTTTGAGATATTGTTATGGTGATTAAAAAACACGAGTTTTTCTACTATAAATCTGTAGATAGCGACTAAAGCGAGTAGTACGAGGGGGAAAACCTACTATGTTCATTAAAGACCTAAACCAAAGGATATAAAATAGTTTACTAATTAAATCGAATTTGGTTCTTTTTTAGTCCCTAACCACTGGGGTAAATGGTAGGAAGTCAAAAGTAACTCTCAGAGAAGCTACTGAAATGATCTCTTGGACAGATATTAACCAGAAAACAGTTTTTAACTGTTGCAAACATGCCCAATTAACACAGACTGAAGAAAATGAATCAGAAATTTATATTTGGAAGACTGCTCTGAGCTAAACACAATGTGGATTGCTGTCAAACGTAACATCAGTCCCTGATCAGGTGGAGTTGAAGGATTTCTTATCTGTGGATGACAACATTTAAATATACTCTGAAATGATTGATGTAGATATATTTTTTTCCATTAAAATTATGCTAGATCGACAAAGTGATGAATTCAGTGGTGACGATGTTGATGTTGCCGACAAATCAAAAGTCATCGATTCGGAAGCCCTCTTATGCTGGGAGAAAATGCATACTTTTGTTTCTCATCAAAAGAATGTTTCAGAGAGGAGGTATTTTCGAACATTCATTCCTTACACACGTTTTTGATATAGTCAACTGCAGATTCCCTTGTACAGACAAAAATCACAGATTTTCTGCAATTTTGTACAACAAAATAAATGTTAGTCCTTCATTTTGCATTTTTAATTTTGAGTTTTATATCGCTAAATTTCCATATGTTAATTTAACTAGCCATACATTAAAATCCTGTATAACATGAGGTAAATTTATTCTACATATTAAATTTACATTTATATGTAATGCATTAGATAAATTATTAGTAATTCCATTACAAAGAAATAATTTAGCGGTCCCGTGGAGTTTGTTGTAATGGGAATCTATTGTATATGAACATTAATGTTCGGGATCACTGCTTTATTAGTTATAATATTTTCTATAGCTATTTCTTGGTAGTAAACTTCATAAAAGTAAAATCTAAAATAAAGCCAAAAATAGTTGAGTGAGTAATATCTGTGTCAATATACAACATAATTACAGATGACACGTCAAACATATCTTAAAATTGTAATCGTGTTTGTCATTCCATTGGAGCTAGAGGTAGGTTCACATCAGTGCGAATTCCACCAAATAAACTGTCTTACATCGTCCAGTTGTGAAAGTATGATCACAAAACCATCTAACAAAACTAAATATCCGATTACTCATATATTTATAAACGTATTAAACTGAACATTCTTTTCTGTCAAAGGAAATTGCAATTTTACAGGCAAAATGGAAATTTTGAAAGAATTATTTTAAACAATTTCATTTTCTATTTAATGTATTGTAGTAGCAGTTATAAATAACACTTAAAGTATTTTAAATAGCTAAACTTTTAATACTTAATGTAATATCCATGTTTATGGCTATATTTAATGCATAAATGTTCTATATTTGTTTATTCGTTCATTCAAGTTGTTACAAAAAACGCTATATAACTCACTATTTTCTCTGAGGCAGATATATGCAGGGTCATCAATCATAGATGCATTAAAATATGTCCTAAAAGTTGCCGCAAAGTTAGTTCGATAAGTCTATCTTTTCTTCAATAACACACTTCAATAATATAGGGTAAATGTCTGTAGATATATTTCTCATTAGCACTATTAGACGGCTCGAAAAACATAGAAATTCTACAGTATTTGGATTCTTTCCAAAAGAATAACATTTATTATTATTTCAGTATTCTTGAAACATCTTATTTATATTTATTTAACGTAACATTTATTTCATGTTAATTTTTTTATTGATAAATCTTGTCTAATTATTTGATCTTTTATGATTTTTGTTATTTTTGCATTGTTTAAATATAATTCTACCTAAAGTAAGGCAATTCGAAAAACGTAGGAACTTATCTTAAGTTTTCATTAAAGAAAATTCATTGGCGAAAATCTGCATATCACCAGAAGTTTGAATCTCACGCCTAAAACGAGTAATTGCAAATATTACCTATAATGTGAAATAAACTGTGCATTAACAAGCGCATCCAAAGTTAACTCTTTCTTTTGTTCAATAACACCCTGCAATAATCCATGCAGAATGTGTGATAGATGTGCAGATATCGGATTTGTATTCTATCCACAAGATAAAAGTTATTATAAATATATATATATATATATATATATATATATTTAAGATAAAATACCGTGATATATATTCTTGTCATAAAAATGTATATCAAAATATTCTCTAAATGCCAAGTTAATATCTATTTAAAATAATGCCGTTAAAGTATATTTATATATTGTGTTGATCAACTCATAGGTTTTTGTTTTAGGAAGATTAACAAAAAATACTTATCGATTCTATTATTATATAATACTATCTTATTTTTAAAATAATTCATATGTTGTATTTTACGTATTACTAGCATTACAGTGCAATTTTAATTGTGTTAGCCAGACATTCTAAAAAATAAATCAGATTATGTATCAGTTCCAGTCGTTTCACATCTCTGTAAATTGCTCTCCATCTCACTATTATGTGTATCCTCTGACACATGAAATAAGAACAGTTTTGAGGTATCGAGTAATATTATCTCTTCAATATTTCTTTAATAAAAACTTAAAAAGTATTTTAAAGTAAACATCAACATATAAAGTTTTTATAAAATTGCTCATTCTACATGAAAATTTTATTAAAAAATATATATTATTTATTTAAGTAAATATTTTGAAAAATGCTTAATGCATCACAGTCTTTTATTCATTTACATTTGCATTTAGGAAGTTAGAGAAATAACTAGAAAATTTAACATTTTATTTAATGAAAATAACTGTTTGGCGTGCGCTCATCAATAAAACTAGCATTCAATGTGTCCAAACAAGTATCACAATGTTCTTTCGGTAGTCTTTCTATCATTCAGTTACACATTTCAATAATCCACGTTAAATATCCTCTAACAGATTTCTTATTATTACTATCAGATGACATGACATTATATATATATATATAGAAATGCTGCTATATTCGGATTCTTTCCAAACATTTATTATAAATAATTTAAGAAAAATAAGCGTAGTGTATGTAGCTTCTTGTCATTCAATTTAATTTACTTTTCTAACATGAAGTTGATATTTATTTAAAGTAATATGGTGAAAATTTACTTATATATGGTAGGAATTAATTTTCACATTATCGTTTTCGGAATAATAACAGAAAGTATACCTAAACGGTTATTTTATAGGTATATACATATGAATATAATCTTTGTATATTATGGGTTTTAATAATAAATTCAAATGTTGATTTTTACTACTTATTAGTTTTCGCGTTATAAGTTGTATAAGCCACATATGGGTCATTTTCTCTAAACAACGAAACTCCTGCTCCTGCTTAAAATATAATGAATAAGAAACATAATTCTGGAATATGTTAATCACAAGTTTTTAGGTGTGTTTATAGCAGGGTATGCCTGACTGCTGGTCCATTTTCCAATAAAACCTTGAATCAAATGAAATGGTGAATACGACCATGTAATTTAAAGTAATGTGAACCGTCACCTGCAAAGTCCTTCTGCATTTCTGAATACCGCAATGCTGAAAGCAATGTGAAAGCCATTGCGCTATTATGCTATGCGTTAGACAAAATTCGGACTATTAAGAACAAGCTATTTTATTTGATCAGTTATAGTACATTTTGATAAGGAAATGTGGCCGTTATAACCAACAGAAATTAAAATGTTCTCTAGTCACCATACTACTAAAGAAAAGAGAGCATTAGAATCATTGCAGAGATTGGCCATTGAACTTAAACAATGTTCGGTTTATTCATTTTCGTTTGTTAGTTCTTGAACTCTTAGCCTCTCTGTTCGGTGCTATGTGTAGTTCTGGCAGCTTAAATACAAATCTCATTCTAGGATCACTAAATACAATCTAGGTTACATTATATTTCGTAATAAAGTCATTTTCAGGCAGTTATACTACAGTTTTCTATCTTTGGATTCTAGCAGAATAAATAGTGAAAAGTGTAATACATTATTTGGATACAAAGAACAGTTATTTTAATATTTTAGTAAATAACAGTGTTTAACTTTCATATTTAAAAGAGATGTGAATAAAAAAAGTGGGTTTTTAAAGCTTTGTTTGAATAAAATTTTGTTTGAATAAAATTTAAATTACGTCATTTTCCCGGCCTTCCCATTTTATATACCAGTTGCAATCCTGTAATCAGTCACCTGTAAAAAAACTTAATAACTGATTCTGGTAGAAAAATATTACATCCAATAACATCTTCCTAATCTTCAGTGACTGGGCCCACAGCCAAGTTTGAAATCAATCAGTAGAAGTTTTTGCAAAGATATGGTTACAAATGCACCAGAGTTAGCTACAAAACAATGGTAATTACCCGCCAATTACTGTCAACATCGCTCGAATCAATGTCACGCTTAATGCTTTTTTGGTTTAAAATCAAATTGTTTGGCCACAAAAGTTGTCATCATATCATCAAAAATCAAAATCGTAAATAAACAAATAACATGTAACTCACAAGTAAAGTACTGTTTATAAATACATCTGCTTTTTTCTTCTATAAGTCACATGATATAGAAGTTAGATAGCAATAAAAATTAAATTGAAAATAATCAAAAACAAAATTGTTACTCATATTTTATCTAATCAAAGTTTCAGATGCATTTTTCTTAACCTGACGCAAACGATAAATCGCTAAAAATGGTATCAATTGCAATATTTCACATTGAATATTTTTTTAAGCATTGCGACTATTCCCTTTCAGGTTTCAAATAAATATTTTCGTTTTTAACATTATCTCTAATCGTTTTTCTTTTTTTAGAATTTTTAATAAAATTATTAATTTTTACTTTTGTGTTTCGAGGTGTTTGTATTATTTTCTATATTATATTGCCGTTTCAATTCTTTCACCAATAATACTGGTTGCCAAAAAATGACCAATGGTAAACTTTTCGTTCAAAATAATAGAACTTCCCATCATAATTCTATAACTCATCTAAGTAGAACGATATGTTACATTCTAAAACCTTTCCTGAAATATTATCTATCTCACAGAGCAAGTTGCATCAAAATCCATTCAGCAGAACTCAAGTTATAAGCAGTCAAAACAAAATTTCCGTTTGTATTATATATATATAAATACTATATATATAGTAGATAATGATAGAAAACATATTATTTATAAAGATAAGCCACTAAGCCACTTAAATAAATTTGTTTTTGTGATAAGTGACATTACCCTGTGTGTCCCTGCATCCGCCTTATCACAAAAATGGTTCTTAAAAGTTGACCATCATCCTATTTTTGCTATACATTTGTTGTTTAAATTATTAAAAATTATCATATAATACTAAGCATTTAAAAAGTAAAGACTTTTCCTGGCTTGTGTTTTTCTGACAAAACAATAAAATATATCTTTTGGTTTTGTTCCTGGTTATAAAATGAAAATAATGATTCTAACATCTGGTAACAGTCATATCTCCCCTAAGTTCCACCTGTGAACAGTGGCATCATCATAGAAGATATCAGGGAGATATAAATAAGAAGGAGAACAGTGAAGATTGGATTTCAAGATCAGAACATGAACCGGAAATTAGTACCCGGTTCGTGGCGCTGGTGCCACCAAAAGGCCGGGCATGTGACCTGTCAAACATGACAAATTGTCGTCTGCTCTTACTGCATTTTGGTTTTGAGCATGGAGAGAAAAGAGTTGTCAGTCGAAACCGGAAATAGAGGGCGCACACCCAAATGCCCAAAAAAACGGAAACGCCGCCATACTAGGTACTGCTTTTAGTTCCTTAAGTAGAAACATTATGGTTGTTCTCCTTCTCTCTATCTTCCTGGAAGCTATCTTGAATTGCTGTTTTTGCAGAAACAAGTATAGACAAGTAAAACGTAAATTTATCCAGTTATATCTTATTAGGTACTTTTATGGACTGTCCTCACCCTGTCTCTTATATTTGCCTTAATTTTGTAATGAAAGCTCAATCAGCGATTATGCCTTACTTGTATTGACTTTTAAAAGTTAGCTTTAAGTGGAATTCATTTTTGTGTATATAGTTGTAATTGTAGACAAGCTAACCTTACATTTTTCATTCCCTGTCATTTCCCTTGTTATTTCTCTGTCTAAGTGCCATTCCTTTGTATCTCTTTGCCATTGCTCTGCCTACTTGAAATTTAAAATTTTATTTTGGGGTATTTAATGTTGCAAAAGATTTTTGCTGAATATGTTTTATTAGTTAGAGACAGTTCTTAAAAAAATTAAATGGGGGAAATATTAATTTTTAAAAATATATAATGCTCAAATTGATCAGTTATCCTTCCCGGTGCTGTGGACTAACTGATATATCCTTCAATAAGCTTCAGGTTTCACTGAAATAGAAGAATTATTTAATTTAACATAATTCTACATATATAAGGCAGTTTTAAAACATTAAATAAAGATAATGTTCTCAAGGATTATATTCATATACAAAATTAAGTTTTTTATATCATGCTGGAAAATCTTTTGGATCCTTTTTTTAAGCATTTTCAAAAAAATTCAGAGGAAACAACATTACAATTTTATCTTCTTGCTTGGCGGTCAGGAAGTTTTAAGAGAAAATTACCCATGTACTTATACATGAGCCACAAACGATTTATCTAATTATGGCTATTTCGCAATGTCGCACGTTTAACGTTATTCAAGTATATCGGGTGTTTCCATAAATGTCCTAAATATAAAATGATATATCTCGATATATCTCGAGTTGTAATTTAATTTCACTGACTAAACCAAATCGGATTCTAGAAAACTATATTAAAATGTTTAAAAACATTGAAATTTTACAGAAAACTTCGGAATTTTAAAAGACACTTTACATAATACTAGAATGATTTTGACAGAATAATTCATATTAATAAATAAATGATATGAGATGTAATCTTCCCAACTAAGCGAAAAATTCCGGGCTAGAAATCGATATCCCATCGCTGAAGCTGCCAATGCTCGACCAACTGAGCAATCCTGGACATATATGGCTGAACTAATTCACCCAGTTAACCTTAATGATCATAACATCTGGTCTGATATTTGAATCAGCACAACATAAATCCTGGAAACTGGTTCGAATCCTGTCTTGGAGTTTTTCATTCAGATTGGAAGATTACATCTCATACGTTACATAATATTTTTAATTTTTGTTTTAGATAGATATCTGAGAATATATTTATTACTTCACTGTTGTTTATTTATTTGCACTGTTATAGAAAAAGCGACGTATAACTCAGTATTTAGTCTGAAGCAGATAAATATGTAGCGTACGTTCATCTATCAAATGGTCATTATATGTGTCCAAACAAGTAGCCGCAAGTTCGTTCGGTAAGTCTTTCGCTTGTTCTATAACACACTTCAATAATCTGTGCTAAATGTGTGTCGACAGATTTCTTATTATCACTATCAGATGACTCAAAATATATAGAAATGGTGGTATAATTGGATTCTATCCAGAAAGCTAACATTGATTATGTAACCATATCTTTTCAGAAAAATAAATGTGGCATAGCTTTCTGCGTCAACAAAAGTCATTTCAAAAGACACTTGATTCATGACGTTGATATTTATTTTGAGTAATATAGTGAAGGTTTACCAAAATATCAAGGTTTACTACTTTATCTATTAGAATTTTATCTCACTTTACTAGGGGGCTCTGCCCCCTGCTCGCTACGCTCACCAACCTCCGTTCTGATTTCACAGCCTCTTAAAACCTGGTAATGTATCCTGTTTTATAAAGATGATGATGATGATATCACGAACTGCGACTATCTTCTGTAATCAGGTTATAATGCTTTTTCATTTAACTGGTTATAATGCTTTTTCATTTAATTCATCTTTTTTATTTTTAATATTCATGTGTAAACACAATTTTTATGACGTAATTTTCTTTATTTCCTGCTTTCAACACGTGATCATTTAATTATTATTTTAAACTTTCATTATTGTTTTTAATAGTCTCACGCAAATACATTTTTATTTGAGATAAAACATAATCCTTAGCGCTTATTTAGAAATGGGCAACAATATAAAAAAATGACTTTTTCAATAAAATATTTTTTACTCGATTTTTACGGATATTTTGAGTATTTATTGTCCGACAGTGATAATTTTTTTAATTTCTGAAAGCTAGTTATATTTCTCGTCTGGTGGTATGATTTTCGAATCCGTAGGATGGCTAGAAAATAAGTAATAGCTCCTCAAAAAAGTCCCTAGTAAAAAAAAACGATGAGAATAACCCGGAATATCTACGCAGAAATTGATTGGTCCATTTCTAAATCGTTTTTGGCTCAGTTCCAGATTACTTTTTTTTTAATATAGAAGGATTTACATATTATTTATGCATTCGTAAAATTAATAAAAAGTATATAAAAAAACTAGATTTTATTTTATTAATCATTTTATGTTTCATACTTTAACATGCTGCAATTTTAAAGAAACTATTAACAGAAAGCAAATTCTGATTACATGTGATATATACAAGAATAGGATGTACTAAAATTGTGAGGAAAGAAAAGCATATTAAAGTATTTATCAATATTGAAATTTTACAGAAAATTTCGGATTTTTAAAAGACACTTTATATAATATTTTTTGAATTTTTGTTTGATGTAGATATCTGAAAGTATATTTATTACTTCATTGTTGTTTATTTATTTACACTATTATAGTAAAAACGACGTATAACTCAGTATTTAGTCTGAAGCAGATAAATCTGTAGTGTACGTTCATCAATCAAATGGTCATTATATGTGTCCAAACAAGTAGCCGCAAAGTTCGTTCGGTAAGTTTTTCTTTTGTTCAATAACACACTTCAATAATCCGCGCTAAATGTGTGTCGACAGATTTCTTATTATCACTATCAGATGACTCGAAATATATAGAAATGATAGTACACTTGGATTCTATCCAAAAAGCTAACATTTATTATCTAAATATATCTTTTCAGAAAAGTAAGTGTGGCATAGCTTTTTGCGTTATTAAAAGTCATTTCAAAATATTCTTGATTCATGATGTAGATATTTATTTTGTGTAATATGGTGAAGGTTTACCAATATATCAAGCGTTACTATTTAATGTAATAGAATTTTATTTTACTTCTTTTGTATATTGTTTATATATTCTTAAAATTATTTAAAACTGAAAATTAAGAACTAGATTTGAATTTTATTAATAATTTTATGTTTCATATTTTAATGACGAAAAACAGTTGTTAGCTGTTTCGACAACAGTTGTTTCGGTCTTAAAATCCTCAGTGAAAGGAAAATTAATGGAAACCTGATTACAGCAGATCACCATTGATGGTTTAATTATAATTCAATCTTCCATAATCGTTTTAGAATTGATCAAATTAGCTTTATTTTTAGAATGTGCAGGGTCAGAATAGGGGTTGGCGAGCGTAGCTCGTAGGGGACAGATCCCCTAGTCTTTGAAAAATATGTTTTCTTATGTATTTATGAATTTCTTTATAAATATTATGATGATTGATGATACATACCTATGATAAAAAATCGATTTATAGAAATCGATATATATATGTATGTATTATACATTTTTATGGATATATGAATTATAATCCATATATTCCGTGATATTAGCTTTTTTCTTTTTTCGTTTTTCACTTTTGACCAAGATTCATTATATGTGGCCAGAATATTACAAAATACTTTTTCGCTTAATATATAATTTTTCAGATAATACAATTTACAATTGATTAAATTGATACAACTAGTTTAAGCAAGAAACGTTTGTTTATTTTTTCATATATCAGGTAATCTCTGGAACTAACAAACCTATTTAAAAAGATAATGGTGACGTAATGATGGGGATAGCCTCTGCTCCAAGACTATATTTTATATCGATGCAAGTACACTCAAGTAGGTCCAGAAGCAAAAACATTGTAAAAACGCAATTTGCGTGATACTTCTGGGGTTTCAGACACATGGAATTTGACATGGTGATTACTTTTCAGATATTCAGGTCAATAAGAATGATGTCTAAAAAATTCAAATATAAAACAGGGTAAATTGCGGAAAACGTTCTATAAACGCTTTCAATCGGGTATTTGAAAATGTTCAGGAAATTCGACATGGCTATTGTTTTTACGACATAAATTCTGGCACTGAATAGTTTCGAAAGCATTCGAAATTTAAAACGATTTAAACAATAAAAACGTTCTAAAAATGCGATTTATGTAATATTGTTTGGGTAAAAACTTGAAATTCGATATGGTGTATTTTTTAAACATATATATATATGCTTACTAAGAACGATTAAATAAAAATCGAATTTAAAAGGTTGAAATAAGTGAAAGACGTTAAAAACGTACTAAAAACTGATTTATTTGGAACACTTATGGATAGGAACTTTAATTTTAACATGACTGTTACGTTTTAATACGCAAATGTTGTTTAAAAGTATGTTTGCAAAATAAAACTTTCTAAAGTTACGATTAATGTGATACTGTTGAGGTTAGAAACAGGAAATTTAGCTTGGTAGATACTTTTAAATGATAGGAATGTTTTATAAATTTTTTTATAAAAATGTGAACAAACGAAAAACATTTAAAAAAAATTCTAAATTACGATTGTTTTAGAATTTTTAGGAATAGAAACTTTAAATTTGATACTTATATAATTTTAAGAAGTAAATGCTCGCACAGAACATTTTTCTATAAAAATCAAAATTTACAAACTTTGATACTATTTGAAATAGGAACGCGAAATTTGTCATGGTAGCTACCTTTATGACGCAGTACCTGTTCGCTTAGAACATTAATATTTTGATCTTTGCAATATATTTTGAAATTTGAGAGGGTAAAATAAACCGAAAAAAATTCTAAAATAACGATTATTTTATAAGTACTGAACCGATTTCAAATTCTATCAGGACAAAGTGATGACAGTCTCTGTTTAAAAATATATTATTATTTATATTTTTACACAATACCTCAAAGGCCGCGACAGAAAGAAAAACTTTCTAAAAATCGAATTTATTTGATTCTGATAAGACTAAAATATAAAATTTAATATGGTGGTTACTTGACGTAAATGCTCGCTAAAAATTATTCGAATAATACATATATATATTATAAATATTCAACATTTAAAAGGATGAAATGATTAGAAAATGCTCTATACAAAAGTAGCAAATAAAACAATTTGTGTAACAATATTAACGGGCAGAAAACCAACGTTAAAAATGCACATATAATACACAAAATAGCAGAAAACAGCTGTTTCGAATCCACAAGCGAGATTCTTCTTCAGTGCGTCAAAGAGCAAACCACAACGTGCTAGAAAAAGCAAGACTGACACTCCAACGTTAAAAATGCACAAATAATGCACAAAAAAGACATCAAACAGCTGTTTCAAATCCACAAGCGAGATTCTTCTTCAGTGCGACAAAGAGCAAAGCATAGCATACTGGAAAAATAGCTTATATCATCTTCTATATGAATGTCAATTTATCTATGAATATGACTTTCAATATGTCTTTTTATCATTAGACTGTGTCCACAATCGATATGCGGTAATTTAAAAAATTGCCAAATAATATCTAAATTTGGCAAAATGTCCTTAATGACACAAAATTTGATATCCAATATAATTAATTAAAATTAAAGTCAACTTTGAGGTAATTCTACTGTTTTGCGACTAATCGTAAAACGATATTTTATCGTTTGTGACTTTTGTATACATAGTATAGACATATGGGTTATATTCAAATTTTAGTCCTTTTTGAGATTGATTTAAAAAAAAAAAAAAAAAAAAAAAAAAAAAAAAAAAACATTATTTGTGATTAACATTAATTTTTACTAATGTCTTGTACAATTTAACATGATCAGAATCAACGTTCTATTAAAATTTTGTCCTGTAGGGCACTTATACATAACTATGAAGCAAAAAATATGTCAGGTCTGTTACCGGACATTTGTTTGGAAATTTTAAAATGAAATCACAATTATTTGAATGAGTAATCATAATTATTTGACTGCTTCCACACTTTTGGTTATTGACAAAGAGAAGATAAATAGTACTATTATTTAAACATGTCAGGCCTGACCTGACAGGTAACAGACATGACAAATTATTATTATTTATTTTATTTTTTTGCTACCATGTGTAAAAGTTTTAGACTTTGAATAATATAGCTGAAATATACTTCTCTTAGTGACTTTTGGTGTGTTAAGCAAATAATAATGCTATACTCATTCAATTGAACAAAGCTGATAACAGACTTGACAAGATTAAAAATAATATATTCATCTAATGAAAAAATAAAAGAGTTAATTATATCCTTTGGTTTCAGCAAATTATTTCAAAATATCTGTTACTACTTACTGAATCTTCAAAATAATCTTTAAAGCTTGTTGTTCCATACACAGAGTAATTTTGTCAACTATTTTTATGGACGACAGTAACATACTTAAAATTTCTCTTGGACAAAACAAAAAAATATATACTATAAATATAAATATCTATATAAATAACTCTAAAGATATTTATAGATTCATTACATTACATTATGTATTCTTAAATACATAGGTTTTTGAAAGTTATCTTTAAATTGAAATAAGTTAAATTTGATCAAGAACTTTGACTTTGCCATTTCGAAAAGAAGGAATATTCTTACAGTAATATAAATGAATAACCATTAACTCTATCACCATTTGGAAAAACTAACATTGAATCCCTCAGGATTATTTAATTTGAAAATAAAAAATAGTCTTTTGCCGGACATAAAAAATGCCTCAAATTTGGGAAATAACCTATATACATGTATGATACAAAAAATTTAACGAAACTCATATAATTTCAAATAGAACTATTAACTATTAACTATTTCTGATGGTACGTTATCAGTCTTATGTTCCTTATTTCCATGAAATAAAATTACTATCTACTTTCAACATTAGAAAAAAATTAACCTTTTAAAAATAAATCCATTGAAAACTACGCAAACTATTAAAACTTTTACCATATATTCTTTTCTCGATACCAAGTAACAGCAAACTTTTAAACAACTTTCTTTTCATGACATACATTTGCAGTTTTTGTTTGCGCGTATATTGTTTCGTAACTCTGATATCTCACCACAGCATTTTTCATGTCCTTTAGAAAATAAAAGATACAACTTTGGATCAACAAAAAATTGATAAAGGATTACTAGTTGAAAGGATAAATAGAAATAACCAGATATGTTTGGAATAACTCTGATATTAATACATTTAAGTTATTTTTGGTTAGAAAAATTGCTCTACAAATAAAAAAAAATGCAGATAATCTGAGGCCCATGTTTTTTTAGCGAAACATGGCATCTTTCCAGAAAATTGTTTCCTATATAAAAATTGTATATAGCTTGATTAGAAATAAAACTTGTATAGATAGTTCTTCAATACATATAATAATGACAACAACGTAAAAATAATGCAGAAAATGAATTTTTTACTTATGATAGTAATTGAGTATGGAACATTTGATAATATTTAAAAATTATTATACGCCGTATAAGTCAGAAAATTTAAAAACTTTAAATAAAAAGCTTGCATTACTAATTGTTAGAATAATAAATAAACTATTTCAACACTTGCGCATAGGAGTGCAACATATAAATAAATATATATATATCGATTATATTTAGATACTAAAGTTACTGTCTATTTTTTCATTGGAATGTTCTGTCAAAATATTTCAGAAAGTGTGCAAAAGACAGAGTTCCAAATCTTAAAGAAAACCTTAAACTTTAAAACTTTCTAAATTTCTAAATATAGTTTATTTATTCTGTGTATTTCTGTAAAGTAGATCAATCAATTAAAATTTATATATGCAAAATGTAAAATATACGTATACTTTGTTATGGAAAAACTTTAAATAATTTTATTGCAAAATTAAATTTCCAACAATGAAATGAAACTTAATATTAAATTTCGCAAATAAAATCAATACCTCAAATTAATATAATTTTAAACATTTATCTAACTTTAACCAAAATATATAAATATTAGCATGTATATTACACCGAATCAAAAAAATATATATACTAATATTTTTACATATTATTTCTTAGTATATTAGTTAAGAAAATTATTTATTTAAGAAAATATTAATACAAAATATAATTTATTACTGATACCCAGTTGAAGGCTGGGGCTATTCTTAGCCATGAATTGATATGTAGATGTTTGATTGTCCTTTGATAATTTTTTCTTTCAAAAAATTAATTAAATTAAATTAAAATGGTCTACGTTTTATTTGATTTTGGGGAAGGAGTGGCGTTCTAAGAAAACAAAAAATTAAGATCTCTTAAGTCGAAATGTACAGTCAGTGTTATATCTTTTGTATTACTTGCACACACACACATGTACAGAGTTAGCCTAAAAATTACTGATACGTAAATGAGTATTTTTACCTGATACACAAAAATGCATTTATAGCTGAATATTTACTATATATTTGTCTGGTTCCCGCTTTTCTTTCGCCTTATCTCTGCTTTTCCCATTATATAAAAGTATGAAAGCAGAAAAAAAACCTAAATGCATGTAATTTGTCTTTAAAAAACTTTCGGAAAAAATATCAACTTTTTTTAACAACATTTTAACATCCATTATGCAAATAGCAATTTGATGATATTTTTTAAAGTGTGTGATTCCTTATTATTGATTTATACTAATATCCAGTTTGATAATGAGAATTTGTTTAATTACTTTGCATGTTATTTTCTATTTATTTTTCTATAAACTTTATAACTAGCTGATAAAGAATTAATTCAAAATTACATATTGTTTTATAAAACTAAACTAAATACGTATATTTTACGATTCAGGTAAATTTTCAATATATTACTTTATCATTTATATTCCTTCTAATTAAAAAAATTAAATAAAAATCATGCGTGAAGCATAGATTATTAAACACTTTACAATACATTCAGAATATTGTAGCAAAATTTTACCACTTAATAAGGCAAACGATGATATTTATGTAAACGTTTTGGAAACGCATAGCACAGTTAAAAACATTTTTCTCTGCATCCATATTCGAAAAATTATCCAAATTCTTATATACAGCCCTGTATATGATCTATAGATTTGTATATATACTACATAGTATGTTAATATTTAGTTCAATTGGGAAGCTGTTGAACATTCCCCTTTAACAATTTTCGTCAATAAACAGAAATGTACTCGAATTATTTTGTTCAGCCCTGTACATGATCTTTAATATTTATACACACCAAGTAATATATAAAAATTTAGTTAAATTTAAAAATACATACAGCAACTGAAAACGCACTTCGAACAATTACGCTTATTGACTGTACTGTAACAGAAATATTTTGCGTGCCTATATAAATAAATGATAAATGCTATGCACTTCATATTCTACAGTAAGTCTCTTGTAGTAACTTGTAGTGATGTATATCAATTTCAAATTGTTTTAAATGATGTAACATCATTAAAATACATTTGAGACGATTTTTTCCATACACCACAAAGTAACGGAATATGTTTTAGCATTCTTGTAATGAAACTATAAGTGCTACACACTTCATGTTTAGTACCAAAATATGACACGGTAAAACCCAACAACATATATCAATGCATGGCAATCCGAGTATATTTACGCGAGTTACAGCATGAACAGACAGACAGAGAGACAAACCGAATTCATAAACACTTTTCAACTTTGTTGGAATTAACTTTAAATTTTTTGTGTCGGTTTACAATCTTAATCATCTTGATAACAGACATGACAAATTTCAATTCGAATATACTATAATATTTCGAGGAAAATGAAAAATGCATTTTTGAAATGTTAAATAATTTCCAGTGTCCATCTATTTGTAGATTAATTATATTTGTGAATACACAATTGAGAGGTTCGGGGCAAGAGAGTGCAAAGCAACATGTTTGGTGAAATAAATCCAATACTGCAATCTGTTGCTTATTATTGTAAATTATAATATCCAACATATAATCTGTCGCTATTGTCACTTGGTGACAGCATATGTGACAGGTTTCGTTTTTGCCTCAGATGTATATGCCCCCAATGAAGAAAGCTAATTTAGAAAAAAAAAACGTAACAGTAATATAATTAAAGTAATGCCATACTGTTACTCAGAACATCTCCAAATATTACTAAGGGACTGACAGGACGACGCGTAGAGTGCGGACGTGTTTTCTAGGCTCCCGCAAATGTGTGGCTAATAGCCCCCCCCCCTACCTGCGGGCCGGGCGCATCTGATGGAATTCCGTGCATGAGTATCTCATCTACTGTTTTTGGTAAGCAGCATGTTTTTAGCTCTCTTAGTTAATGTTCTATGAGCAATTATTAAAATTGCTCATTAGTCAATTATCTGTTTGCCATGCATTTTTAAACGTATCTTTTGTTTTCTACTCTCTAAAAGCCCAATTATTATTTAAATGTCTACTTTCTGTTTAAATTCACATTGCATAAATTTTATTCTTTCCAAATTAGCTTCTAAATTCATCCTACTATTATTTAATCAGCTTTAATTTAACATTTTAATTATTACTTGGACCACGTGGATACTCTGGAGATGCCTTTTTTTCGGGACCTAGGGGATAAGTATTAAGATAAATATTACTGCAATATCACCCAGTTATCCAAGGGGTCGGCTTTTCTGGCAGCAAGGGCCAGTACGGCCATGCTCGTTAGGGCATTGTTCTTTTAATCATCTATTAATTTTAATGAAGGAACTCTAACAAATTCTCACATAAAATAAAACATAGAAGAAATATCACACAAAAAATAACTCTGACAAATTCTCACATAAAATAAAACATAGAAGAAATATCACACAAAAAATAACTCTGACAAATTCTCACATAAAATAAAACTTAGAAGAAATCTCACACAAAAAATATCTTTGACGAATTTTCACATAAAATAAAACTTAGAAGAAATTACACAAAAAAAATAACTCTGACGAAATATCACATAAAATAAAACTTAGAAGAAATTACACACAAAAAAAATAACTCTGACAAATTTTCACATAAAATAAAACTTAGAAGAAATATCACACAAAAAATAACTCTGACAAATTCTCACATAAAATAAAACTTAGAAGAAATTACACAAAAAAAAATAACTCTGATAAATTTTCACACAAAATAAAACTTAGAAGAAATCTCACACAAAAAATAACTCTGACGAAATATCACTAAAATAAAACTTAGAAGAAATATCACACAAAAAATAACTTTGACAAATTTTCACATAAAATAAAACATAGAAGAAATATCACACAAAAAATAACTCTGACAAATTTTCACATAAAATAAAACTTAGAAGAAATTTCACACAAAAAATAACTCTGACAAATTTTCACATAAAATAAAACTTAGAAGAAATTTCACACAAAAAATAACTCTGACAAATTCTCACATAAAATAAAACATAGAAGAAATATCACACAAAAAATAACTCTGACAAATTCTCACATAAAATAAAACTTAGAAGAAATCTCACACAAAAAATATCTTTGACGAATTTTCACATAAAATAAAACTTAGAAGAAATTACACAAAAAAATAACTGATAAATTTTCACACAAAATAAAACTTAGAAGAAATCTCACACAAAAAATAACTCTGACGAAATATCACATAAAATAAAACTTAGAAGAAATCTCACACAAAAAATAACTCTGACGAAATATCACATAAAATAAAACTTAGAAGAAATCTCACACAAAAAATAACTTTGACAAATTTTCACATAGAATAAAACTTAGAAGAAATCTCACACAAAAAATAACTCTGACGAAATATCACATAAAATAAAACTTAGAAGAAATCTCACACAAAAAATAACTTTGACAAATTTTCACACAAAAAATAACTTTGACAAATTTTCACATAGAATAAAACTTAGAAGAAATCTCACATAAAAAATTACTTTGACGAATTTTCACTTAAAATAAAACTTAAAAGTCTCACACAAAAAATAACTCTGAAAAATTTTTACACGAAATAAAACTCAGAATTTTTCTCACTTTTTCAACTTTTAATTTATTTTCTCACTTAAACCCCATAACTTGGAATTCATTTAATTAAGCTATAAAAATCATCCTCACAAAATATTTTCTTAAAAATCAATTTTTTTTTTCGAGTACGGCAATTGTCATTTCACCGGGACTCGGGGACACTATGCCGCACTCACCGTCGATCCGTCACTTCACCGGAACATTTTAATCTTCGATAATTACTTAATTATTCATCCAATATTAACAAATTTTGGTCCTCTTTCCATTCACACATAATACAATCATTTTCTCCACTCAAACTAATTTTAACATTATTCTTTTTCTTTACGGTTTTTTGCAATCATTAACACTTTTACATTTATCCAAAATTTCATTTTCCGCTCACACGATCCCCTCGCAAACCGGTTTTCAGATTCTCTTTGCTTTTTGCACTACACACACAAATTTTTTAAAATTCTATTACGTTTATTTTCAGTTATTTATCACTTTTCACATTCAATGTTTGCACATTTTATCGAGTCACAATAATGCCAAAACACAGTTAATTCAACATAATTTATACTTTTTCCTATCTTTCTATATGTTTTCTTCATTATAGCAGAAGGATTTTCTCTTTGCACAATTTTTAATTTCTTTAAAACTGCATAATTTTGTCTAAGTCTTTCATGTGCCCGTTTTTAGCCTATGTCCAACCCCTCTTTAATTTTTGCAAGTTTCTCAGAACACGGGAACACCAAACTTAGAAGAAATCTTACACAAAAAATAACTCAGACAAATTTTCACATAAAATAAAACTTAGAAGAAATCTCACACAAAAAATATCTTTGACGAATTTTCACATAAAATAAAACTTAGAAGAAATTTCACACAAAAAATAACTCTGACAAATTTTCACATAAAATAAAACATAGAAGAAATATCACACAAAAAATAACTCTGACAAATTCTCACATAAAATAAAACTTAGAAGAAATCTCACACAAAAAATATCTTTGACGAATTTTCACATAAAATAAAACTTAGAAGAAATTACACAAAAAAAATAACTCTGATAAATTTTCACATAAAATAAAACTTAGAAGAAATTTCACACAAAAAATAACTCTGACAAATTTTCACATAAAATAAAACTTAGACAAATTTTCACATAAAATAAAACTTAGAAGAAATTTCACACACACACACACACACACACACACACACACACACAAAAAAAAAAAAAAAAAAAAAAAAACTTTGACAAATTTTCACATAAAATAAAACTTAGAAGAACTTCACACAAAATAACTTTGACGGGTTGTCACATAGGATGGGGCTCTGTTATTTTCACACACAAATAACGTAGACTATTAGTCGTAATTTAACTATGTAACATCTAAGAAATAATCACAACTCTGTAATATTTTCAACATCTCAGTGGCCCCTTTCAGCCAATTTTTCACCTTCTTCCCCTTTGCAATGCATGGCAACACCCCATTCATCTTCACTTCATAGTGTTTCTAGAACATGCTGCTGGCAGGGTGAGATCCTGTGCACAGTCGTCGTCGGATGTGGCCTGGGTCCAAAGGTATGCGAATTTATTATCTTTTTTCAACTAATATCGCTTTTTCTACTCACAAGTATTAGCCATGGACTCATCTGATAGTGAATTAGACATTGACGACATCTTGGGTCAGACCGAGGAGTCAGCAAAGGCCGAATCTGTCTCGCAGTCCCAGAACTACACCCCAGCTCCACCTTCCAGCACAACTATAGTAAACACCTCTTGGAGGGCGGCCAAAATTTCACGCACCACAGAGACGATTTTAGCACTTGTCCGAGCCTTACGGGACGATTTAGATAGGAATAACCATTACTCACGCTATATCAGCCAGCTTTTAGATATTGACATTCACCTTAAATCTATCATTACCACAAACACAGAAACACACAAGATTCTAGAAGCAGCGCGTGTTAAAGTACAAACACTTCACACACAGGTCCAATGCCTGGAAGCAGAACTCCACCAATCTAAACAGAGCTTTTCCATCCTCACCAAGACAATCCCACGTGCAGAAGATATTGCGGCAGCACTAAAGGCACAATCATCATCCCAGCAAGCCTTGGAATCCATTGTACCTTCCCGTTGCACATCCCCAATAGGCCATGAGGACACCAACGCAGCACCCAGATACAGTAATATCCTGACACATTCCACACCAAAGCCAACAGTCCCCAACACAGTCAAGAACACCCTCATCATCAAAGGCACTAGCAAGAAAACCAGCAAAGAAATAGACAACCTGATACACCAAACATCCTACTATGCACCCATTCAACCCAGCCACGTCCTCCACAAGCAAAATCATATCGAGGTTACATGCAAAACACAAGCAGACCTACAGACGCTCCAAGACGACATTAAACAACACAGCAACCTCAGCAACAACCTAATAATCACACCTAAACAACCACCACTCCAGAAGATGATACTCCTTAATGTAGACGACCAACACAAAGACAAGATACATGACTCCATCGCAGCCATGTATGATCTCCCCAGCACTGAAGTTACCATCCTCAAAGTACTTAAAAGCAAAAGGAATACAACAACAAAAGATATCGTCCTCCTGATGCCGAAACAGTTGGCACATGCCATCATTGCAGACGGAGGACTTACGATTGGCCTCCGCACATCACCTCTTAGACCCCACACCACCATCACCAGATGCAGAAAGTGCCAGGCCCTCAACCACACAGAGAAAAACTGCAAACGGCCCCCTCACTGTGTTAACTGCGGAGGGGAGCACCAAGACATTGACTCCACATGCAAAAGACGCCCATGCTGCATCAACTGCATACAGTACAACAAAAGATGGAGCACTCGCTTTGACACATGTCACCAGGCGTCGGACCCCTCATGCACCACATACAGAAAACTATACACACACACCCGAAACGCCCTAGACATAGTTTTTAGCCTCAAATCACAACCAGCGAAGTTATCAAATTATAGTCATCATTTGCCTCACACACATCAACCACAACATGCACAAAACAACCATTCATTACACAAACGTAACTTAAGCTTCTCAGACACACACGCACACACATTGCAGGATGATTTGGCCTCCTCCAACACCAGTCAAGCAAGCTGGGGAAACTCATGGTTCCCCTACTTCAACCCGAGCCGGTACCATCCTTTCAATCTCAACAATTCGTTACAGCATTCCTGGCCTCATGCTCAGTACTCCATGTCCAGCTACTAGCAACTACCCATTCCCGCCTACAGTCACCTCCTCACCAACAGTCTCTCACCTTCGAGCTCCTTACCTCTCACGCCATCATCACCTCACAGCCTCACACTCAATGCTCCAGTCCCTCTTCCACAGCTGCATCATGAACTGTTCAACTTGGCATAGTCGCTTCAGTCTATCGCTGCCTGGCGCGAGGTGACACTGGTCACAGCGACGGACATACTTCATGTCACTCCCCTTCATTCTTTTACTGCTCCAAGTTCCTGCCCTCTGTCGCGTGGGGCTGTGGCCCGGCAGGACCGGCCTCCTGGCCTTAATATGTACCACCATCAGTTATTATCATTAAGATAGTATCACCTAACATATCTATTTCCACCCCGCCGCTTGTCGCGTTTTCTGGCGGGTTCAGCTCCAGCTGAAATATGTTTTTTTTTTTTTTTTTTTTTTTTTTTTTTTTTTTTTTTTTTAAAGACCTTAATAAAGGGACCGGGAGGGACATCTATGCTCTACAGATCTGGTTCCCAGTCTGAGCAGTCCCTCTTAGGCATTCAAATATTACTAAGACATTGACGAGAAAACTTTAGGTTATATATCTTGATTTCAGTATTTGATCAAATTTTCAAATTGAAATATCCCAGAAGTTCAAAAATGTGGCTTGGACTTCTCTTTGCCCCGACCACCTCATCATGCATGTATATATAATAGGTATGCAAGTATATATAAAATATTTCAACAGATAGATAGAAATAACGAAGTATTATAAAATATCTAAAATGAATTGTTTTCATTAATATCAATTTTAAAGAATTAATATTTGGCAATATTTCCCATCACCATTGTTTTGCAAAGCTAGGAGAAAGGAAACATTTATTTTCTTTTTTGAAATTTTTCAAGAAAGCTATTACATTTATGTGCTTATTTTCTATTACTCTTCTAATTAGCGTACCTAATACGACTGACCTAAGAACTACACCTACTACCTAAGCACTGCATGTTGAAGAAGAAATATTTATTTTATACAGTTGTCCTACACAAAGATATTTATATAAATTAATTTAAAGCACTCAATTAATTTTATTTGTTGAACAATTTTATGTTTGCTTTTATACAAAAATTTTTAATTTCTGCAAAAATACAAATAAAATAATACTTATAGTTTAGGTATAAAACATTTTAAATTACCGAAAAAAATAAAAAACCTGTAGGTTTTAAATAAGCGAAAATTGTTTTTTCAAGCTTTTACATTAACACTAAATCGCTTGGTTTTCAAAGCTTGTAGTATAAGTTCTTAGCTATTCTTTTATTTAGCTGTATATGAAGGTAGTATAGAGTAAAATGGATTTCTAATTTTTTTTAGTTTAATTGGCAAAAATCTCACTGCACATTGCGGTCTCAGAGACCACAAGAGTGATGGGCTAATCAATTTTATTAAATCTATATCATTTCCTATTAAGCCATAAATTTTCTTAGATTCATCTTGAATTTTGTTCAAATTTTAATTGCTTAATAGGCGTATAGCCAGCATAGTGAAAAAGTACCCAAGCCGGGACTCGAACCCGGGTCATCAGATTAGCGCACTGACGTTCTACCAACTGAACCACTTGGGAACGATACTCAGCTTGGAACTTTTTCACCATAACATGTTGGCAAGGCTACAAACGCAGCACAAGATGAAATATTATCCGTGAACCGCCAACCCTGGGGCAAACACGAAATCAAAGAAAATCCAGCATCGACAATTGAAATAAATTCATATTTAATAATTAGAAAATTTTCCAGAGAAAATTTCTCACGCCCTGCATTCATAATATTAAAATTTTAATTGCTTAATAGGCGTATAGCATAGTGAAAAAGTACCCAAGCCGGGACTCGAACCGGGTCATCAGATTAGCGCACTGACGTTCTACCAACTGAACCACTATAAACTTTTTCACTTCCTATTATGCAATTAAAATTTGAATATTATGAATGCAAGGCGTGAGAAATTTTCTCTGGAAAAATTTCCAAGTATTAAATATGAATTTATTTCAATTGTCGATGCTGGATTTTTCTTTTGATTTCGCCTTAGAAAGACCCCCACGAAGGGCACTCCCCCCGGGCCTATATCCCAAGTGCAGATAATTGGCCGTGAACAATCAACCCAACCCTTTCTTTGATTTCGTGTTTGCCCCAGGGTTGGCGGCACACGGATAATATTTCATCTTCTGCTGTGTTTGTAGCCTTGCCAACATGTTATTGTGAAAAAGCTCAAAGCTGAGTATCGTTCCCAAGTGGTTCAGTTGGTAGAACGTCAGTGCGCTAATCTGATGACCCGGGTTCGAGTCCCGGCTTGGGTACTTTTTCACTATGCTGGCTATACGCCTATTAAGCAATTAAAATTTGAATATTATAAATGCAAGGCGTGAGAAATTTTCACTGGAAAAATTTCCAAGTATTAAATAGGAATTTACTTGAATTTTGTATTGAATATTATTTTATGCTATAGCGAACTGTTGAAAAGACTAATTTTCAAAGAAAATAATAACAAATGGGAAAAATTCTACATTACGGCAGAATATAGATAGGCCACCCACGGCTTTTATCGTTGAGATTTTTAAAGCCAAGTCTAACTAACTCGTCAAAAAAAAAGTGTTTGTTAGCATGAGCCAGCTTCTCCACTTTAGAATTTAGTTAGCGCTCTAAGATTTTTTGTGAGGCTGGAGGAATATATTAGGCACGAACACACCAAGTTTTAAAAAGATTCGGTGACAAGAAGTAATTTTAATAAATATAATAGTAAAAAAATGTTGCTCCAATGGCTGAGACGTGGTGAGGTAGTTGTTGTTTACAAATGTGCTGGCTTAATGACACCCTTTAAACTACTTTTAATGGTTCAAGGCAGTTTAGCACTTAATAGATAACCTAAAAAAGCTAATGAAAAGTTCTATGATAGCAGCTTTTATAATGGATACAGCTAAGAGATGTTGTTTAACAAATGATGAGTTAGCATTAATTGACGGGATCTTGGAGAGCGTTGGGGAGCGAGTTATACAAAACACAAGTGCTCTACGAGACCTTTAAAATGAATCCTCACTTGCAATTGAGAGATGGGACTTTAAAAGGGATCCCTCTTTTCGCCCCTCTGACGGGCCCCCCTCGAGAGATACGTGAAAACCGAGGGCGCCAAAAGAAGCGGGGGGGGGAATAAATACATTTAGGTTTTTTATAGCTAATTTTGGAGAAATTTTGGAGCTGTGCGGCCCATAGAAACAGAGAAAATGGGAAAAACTAAAATAAATATGAGAAATTGAAAAAAATAAATAAGAAAAGTACTCCTGACAGGAGACGGGAGAGAAGGAGGGGGAGAGTAGAACCAGACAAAAGTGCTTGATGAGATCAAACTTTTGATATGTTACATGACGGGGTTTGAACACCTTGAATGTCTCCCCCGTTGGGGGGTAACTCCGGTCCTATGAGAGATAGGGCCTCGGGACCCTCTTAGAAATGTCGGCCTCGACGATTTTAACTTCGCTGGATCCTTTAGAAGAGGCCTACATCCTCTGTGGGACTTAAAGGGGCTGAGAAAGATGGGAAAAACTAAAATTTAAAAAGAGAAATATGCTTCTTAAAGGAGGGGGGAGTGAGAAGTGGAGAGTAGGACCAGACCATAGTGCTTGACGAGATCTATCTATTGATATGTTACATGAAGGGGTTTACATGGGGTTTACATGACGTGGGAGCACCAAAAAGGTCTTACTGAACTCCCCGGAATTTACAAGAACTTACCCCCCGGGGGTGACTTCATTCCTATTAGAGATAGGGCCACGGGACCCCCTTAGAAATGTCCGTCACGACGGGTTTAACTTTGTTGGATCCTTTATATTATTGTTTAAATGAGGTCAGCGTCCTCTGTATGGCAATTAGGTACTGAGAAAGGAAATACAAGCAGAAGTATCGGCATAATACAGAGAGACAATTTGATTTTGAATATCGTCAGTAACAACCATTTGTATAGCTATGTATAAAGGGTGTCCTCCTTTATATATGGAGTGGCTGTGACTTTTCATAAACATGAATTTTACTGTAGACTGAAAGAATTAGCCCTGTGTGTGGCTAAAAAAAAAAAAAAATACCGTACTTTCGTGTTATAGCGGCTCCCACAATTATGATTATGCCAAGTTTGCAGTTATGATTTCGCGAAGATCATCGCAAAGCTTATTTAGGCATCCTATATACGCATATATATATTCCAAACAGTCCTATATGTGCCATATACGTCATTATACACATATTATTTCTGTCTAATATGTCGTATATACATCATATACACATGTCATATATATATACATCATATATGAGTCATATATGTCTATAACTTGGCCACATACGTACAGAAATGTTATATATATATCATATATTATTAATGTCATACATGCTTTATAATTTGGCGATAAATCTTGGCCACTTGGCAGTTCATCCTTGGAAGCCGCTATAACACGAAAGTACCAAATTTACAATATATTAATGAAAACAGAAACAAAATATTTGATGCTTGGTGGCTGCTATAACATGAAAGTACCAAGTTTCTTCTTTATTTTTCATATCTGATAATTTGCATTTATCCTTTTTTTTGTAATTGTAACATTTTTGTAACGATTTTATGCATTTCTATTGCCTATTCAAAGAAAAATTCTTCTAAAGTTACAGAATTTCGTTAAAAACGGTTAAAATAGTAAAATGCGAACATCGTTTGTAACGAACATCCATTCTCGACCGAAAGCAATAACCGTTATCATTATCTTTATACGCGTAAAGGTTTCGTTATGGTACTTCATTGTGAAGTTTGGTAATTTTTGAAATTCGTTATTTGAAAAACGGCATAATCATTCGATTTGAAATTTATATCAAGAAAAATACAATTTTTTATCTTTCGAACGCAGTTTGTCTAACAATTTTGTGACAAATACTTTTTGAGCTATTAATTTTTTCAGTAACTTCAAATGTTTCATTTTCCGAGATTAACCTGTGGCAACGATGGATTGTTGTGACTTTTCATAAACATGAAAAATGATAGAGATTGAAAGAATAAGCCACCGTGTGGGCGGCTAATACCGTATTTTAAATTGAAATCAGATTTTTTTAAATACAAACTGGATGTTTATTTTCCACTTTGCATGAAGGTATTGAACCACTACTTCGAATAATAGACACCAAAATATTTAAGACTCCTATAAGATGATACTGAAAAGTATAATATATATTTTAAATTTTTAATAATTTAAATTGTATTTAGTCTATACTAATATTATAAAGCAGTAAATATTTTTTGTTTGTTTGTTTGTTTGTAGGGGGTAATGTAGTTTGTGTTAATGGTTTGTAGGGGGTTTGTTTGTTTGTAGGGGGATTTCAAAAGTGATGGTGGCAAATTGATGGTGACAATCCCTGCTCCGACATAGGCTATATTTTATGTCGGTGCCACTACCCCCAAGGGGGTGCAGATGCAAAAAACTTTCTAAAATTTCGAATTTTTTTATACTGAAGGTGTTAGAAGCATGAAATTTAGCATGGTAGTTACTTATAAGATGTAAATGCTATCTAAGAACAAATTCTAAAAAAAAAATCGAAATTTAAAAGGGTGAGATGAGCGATAAGCGTTTTAGAAACATTCTAAATTACAATTTCTATGGAATCACTGGAACTTCAGAACCGTTTTCAAAGGTGATGGTGGCAAATTGTTGGTGACAGTCCCTGCTCTAACATAGGCTATATTTTATGTCGGTGCAACTACTCAAAGGGGAGTGCAAAAGCGAAAAACATTCTAAAATTTCGATTTTATTTTATGCGGAAGGTGTTAGAAACATTAAATTTGGCATGGTAGTTACTTATAAGATGTAAATGCTCTCTAAGAACAATTTCTAAAAAAATTCGAAATTTAAAAGGGTAAGATGAGCGAAGAGCGTTCTAAAAACATTCTAAATTACAATTTCTATGGAATCTCTGGGACTACAGAACCGTTTTCAAAAGTGATGGTTGCAAATTGATGGTAACAGTCCCTGCTCCAAGATAGGTTATATTTTATGTCGGTGCCACTAATCCTAGGGGGGGGGGGGTACAGAAGCGAAAAATTCCTAAAATTTCGATTTTTTTTATACTGAAGGTGTTAGAAACATGAAATTTAGCATGGTAGTTACTTATAAGATCTAAATGCTCTTTAAGAACAAATTCTAAAAAAAATTTAATTTCAAAGGGTGAGATGAGCAAAAAGCCTTCTAAAAACATTCTAAATTACAATTTCTGTGGAATCTCTGGAATTAGAGAAACATTTTCAAAAGTTATGGTGGCAAATTCATGGTAACAGTCCCTGTTGTAACATAAGCTATGTTTTATATCGGGGCCACCACCGCAGGGGAGCGCAAGAGCGAAAAACGTTCTAAAATTTCGATTTTTTTTATACTGAAGGAGCTAAAAACATGAAATTTGGCATGGTAGTTACTTATAAGATGTAAATGCTCTCTAAGAACAAATTCTAAAAAAATCGAAATTTAAAAGGGTGGGATGAGCGAAAAGCGTTCTAAAAACATTCTAAATTACAATTTCTATGGAATCACTGGAACTACTGAAGCGATTTCAAAAGTGATGGTGGCAAATTGATGGTGACAATCCCTGTTCCAACATAGGCTATATTTTATGTCGGTGCCACTACCCCCAAGGGGGTGCAGATGCAAAAAACTTTCTAAAATTTCGAATTTTTTTATACTGAAGGTGTTAGAAACATGAAATTTGGCATGGTAGTTACTTATAAGATGTAAATGCTTTCTAAAAACAAATTCTAAAAAAATCGAAATTTAAAAGTGTAAGATGAGCGAAAAGCGTTCTAAAAATATTCTAAATTACAATTTCTATTTAATCTCTGGGACTACAGAACCGTTTTCAAAAGTGATGGTGGCAAATTGATGGTGCCAGTCCCTGCTCCAACATAGGCTATATTTTATGTCGGTGCCACTACACCCTGGGGAGTGCTGGAGCGAAAAACGTTCTTAAGTTTCGATTTTTTTATGCTGAAAGTGTTAGAAACATTAAATTTATCATGGTAGTTACTTATAAGATGTAAATGCTCCCTAAGAACAACTTCTAAAAAAATTCGAAATTTAAAACGGTGAGATGAGCGCAAAGCATTCTAAAATAGAATGTCTATGGAATCTCATGAACTGCAGGACCATTTTCAAAAGTGATGGTAACAGTTCCAGCTGTAACATAGGCTATATTTTATATGGGTGACATTACCACAGGGGGTTTGAGGAAGGGTGAAAAAAGCGAAAAACTTTCTACATTTTCGATTTTTATTTTACCTTAGTGTGGCTTAATTAGTAATTTCTGAATTATCTGTGACAGTAAAATTTCCTCTAATGAAAATATGCCAACGAATACCACTTGACATTCTTCATGAATTACGCGAGCAAAGCCGCGGGTTTTGCTAGTAATAAATAAAATAAAACTGCAGATAAATTTCATTTATGAACGGCACAAGTAAAAAATAAAACAAGTAACTTTTATTGCACTAGGAACTTGTAAAATTAATTTAATCACACTAATCTAAGGGCGCTTATACGTGTACTAACTAAAAAGAATTTCGACTAATACGTGCATACACATAACGTAAATATAATCATAAGAATAATTATATTTGCAATTCAAATTATCTTCAAAAAAAATATATATATATATATATATATATATATATTAGAAATAAAAATTATTTTGAAGGTGTTGTAAAATATTTGGTAAATATGAAATAGGGGGTTAAAAATGAAGAAAACGAACGAAATTTGGCGTTTATATTTTTGTGCTTACAGCGCTACCTGATGACGAAATTTTTAACTAGTTTTGAAATCATATGGTTAAACATTTATTACTTTTCTATTAAATATGCAACAAACGGAACAATTCTATCATTAACCGTTTTCGAATTACTTTATTTAAAAAAGGGCACCTCCTTCATGGGATACCCGATATATATTTATATTATTTATGAATAAGTAAGAATTGCTTTTAATGAATTGTACTGATTTCTATATAATTACAGCATGGTCCACACACAACAAACTTGAAATTTAAATTTTTGAACTACAGATAAAAATATCTTATCTCTAACTAAAATAAGGAAGGAAGTTTGTGTCTCTGTATGTGTGCGTGTTCTGAAAACTACGTTGCACGCAAAGCTACAAAATTTGTGGGAAGGTATATCTATGTATGTAGTTTTTCATTTCGAAGCCAGGTTTTGGAAATTTTTATTAGATTATTTTTATTTAGTTTTCTATGCAATTTTTAGCTTTTTTTCATGTTTTGCTCTGATTTTTCCATATATGTAACAGGAATCCGGATCCAATCATTCAGCCCTATATAGTAAATTTTGCCCTCTTTTCAATAAAGTTTATTTGGAATTCGTACTGCAATTTCTGGTTATTGGCGATTTTTTTCCTACACCAGTAAGATATTTTGCATAGAAAGATTGATTGGTTCGTTGGTTACCTTCATTCCGGTCTCAATTATGTCCAAAATCGCTAAAAATCATTGCCAATAATGAGGTCCTAACGAATGTATTTCAAGAAACAATATAAATTGAGAATTTAGATATATTAGGTATGCGTGGGAGAATCAAGTTGAGAAAAACAATTGATCTCTCACACTTACGGTTACAGTTACAAAATATCAAAAAAAAAAAAAAAAAAAAAAAAAAAAAACTTACTTTTTTGTACAGCAAAATAATTTTCACTGTAAAATAACATAAATTCCGTTTATATGATACTTATAGCGCTACAACCTTTTAAATATGAAAAATTAGAAGAAACATTCAATAATTGTCAACAAAGTCTGATTTATCATAAGTAATAATGAATTTAACAAGATGTTTAATACCGAAGTACATTCAATATTTGTTTGTAAACTTACGCCTTGATATTCATTAGTTATAATGTAATAAAAACATAATTTTGCAACACTTAAATTGTATTTATGTAAGTATGTATGCAAAATTCAATTTCTCAGTTTTTCGCAATCATATTTTAAAAGTTATCTTCTAAAATAAGAAAAAGTATTGATCATATTGATCATACGAAATTTTTGAATTTTCCACGTACTATTTCTTTCCAAAAACAAAACTCTTATACATTGCTTTATTTGATATGTGATATATTTTTTGTCTTTAAGAACATATTTGTTCAAAGTTAGCCACCTGATCACAGCTCAATTTCTTTCTTTCTTTTTTTTACAATATTTTTTAAGGCATCTTTGCAGTTGAAAAAAAAAGAGAATGTGGTTTGTATGTTTTTATTTTTTTAATGTAGGCTTTTAAACTGCACAATGCATTTAATGCAAGTTAAACTATTTATGTCATTAATTTAATTTTAAATGAATGATGTATCCGTGTTAACAATTCATATTCAATGATGCACATATTTAAAAAGATAAGTAATTAAGTTTTTTAATTATTTATCGTTTAATTCTAAATTTCTGTCGTTTTTTTTAAATAAATAAACTGCTTTATAAATTCAAGTAGATATACAATAGACAGACCTATTTGAATGTATATGCTTTGCAGTACGACATGAACAGAAGGATTTTTGATTTAGCTTGATTTTTAATTTCACTATACCACAGAAATGTTCAAAATAATTCGAAATTAACTTATTATTTTAGAAGTACTTATTAACATAAAATTTCCGGTACGGATAGAATTTTTCTGATTTTCTGGCTAATACAGTTGAAATACATTGTACTGTTAAATATGTATTTTATAAAATACGACTTCACGCGGGTGGACAACGTGTTAACTGCAATGTAGGGCAGTCATGAGCAGGTAATTAAAGAAATGCTCTAAATCGGATAGAAGCCGGAGTAAGACAAAATTGCAGTACTTACAAATTTTAAACTTTAAATCAAAATTTCTAAAAATGTGTTAAATATTCTTTTTTAAGTTTATGTAGATATTGAAATTACTAAATTAATTTTAATATAGCAGAACTAGCCCGCTTCGCCAAAGTTAACCTTGGCCTTCCGGGTAACATAAATAAAAAATGTAATATATTAAAAATACGCCGATCACAATAACGTATTCGCGTCCATTCACCGTCAAAATGACAAACAGAAAAAACTTATGTTATTCTGACGCATTAAAAAAAAGGTCCTTTCAAAGATGTCTTACGCAAAATATCTATTCAAAAATCTGTAATAGTTGTATTATTCGTCTATTGTTCCATAATCGAGCTCATATCAGACGTTTAACCCCCTTAGTGGGTGAATTTTTAAAGTCGCAGAAATATATGTTTAACTATTTTACTGTAGATTTGTTATTCCCAATTTCATGCTCCAACTACTGCTTCTACTGCTGAGATATGGCGAAAATGACCTAAAACGTTCGACCACCTATTTTTATAATCGTTGAAATGCGTGTTTAAATATTTTTTAGTACATTTGTTATCCTGAATTTCATGGTCCTACCAGCTCAGATATGGCGAAATGACCTAAAATGTTCGACAATCCATTTAGCCTCCTTAGTAATAGAATTCCTAAAATCGTTGAAATACGTGTTTAACTACTTTTTCAGTAGATTCATTATACTAAATTTCATGGTACTACCTAAAACTGCTACTGAGATATTGCGAAGTGACCTAAAACGTTCGACCCCCCTCTCCCATTTAACAACCTTAGGGGTGAATTTCTAAAATCGCTGAAATACATGTTTAACCATTTTTTAATAGATTTGCTATTCTGAATTTTATGCTCCTACCTAAAACTGCTTCTGAGATATTGCGAAATGACCTAAAGCGTTCGACTCCCCCCACCACATTTAACCCCCTTCGGGATGAATTTCTTAAATCGTTGAAATACGTGTTTAACTATATTTTTAGTAGATTGTTATCTTGAATTTCATGCTCCTACCTAAAACTGCTGCCGAGATATGGCTAAATAACCTAAAACGTTTCCCTCCCCCTTTTACTCCTTCGCGGGCGAATTTCTAAAATCCCTAAAACACATGTGTAACCATTTTTTAGTGTGTCTCTTATTCTGAATTTTATGATCCTACCTAAAAACATTCGACCCCCTCCCATTTTAAATCCCGTTGATGGCGAATTTCTAAACTCGTTGAGATATATGTTTACTTATTCTTTTAGTAAATTTGTTATCCTGAATTTCATGCTCCCACCTCAAGTTGATGCTGAAATTTGGCGAAATCTGTTAATACCTTCGAGCACCCTTTTAACACCCTTCGGGGGATATTTCAAAAGTCCTTTCTTATTGCTTGACTAGGTCATAACAGTAATTTACTCTCCAAACTTCGTGATCCTGACATTAGTCGTTTCAGCTTGGCGTTGATGAGTCTGTCATGCATTCTCTCTTTATATAATAGTATAGGCAGACAAGAGGTTTTTTTTTCTTTTTCATTTGAATTTACAGTTATATTATCGCAATTTTTGAATTAATACGAGATTGTTTTATACGAATCGCATATATATTGAAAAAATATCTATTTGTGCTATAATGCGCAGATATGGAATGCCCGCATACAAAGTGTGATGGTATAGCTGTTGTATGAACAATGCTACTTCAACTGTCGCGATAGATTTTTCTTTATGCAAAATTACTTTTTGCTTACAGAAATGCTTTTGTAATTTTATGCATGTGAATGTAAAGCATCCTGCGTATTCCTTAAATGTAAGTTTCTAAAACCTATGGTATATTACCAGATTATTTGTGCGTGTTTAAATAATGTTTATTTGCAGCTTTCTGTAAAATATGCCATAAAATAAATAATTAACAGTAGGAATGTTTTAAATCAGTCAAATATCGACAGTTTTTAAATATCGCAATAACGATATTTAAGCTCTGATTCTGCTGATATATCCCAATAACAATAATATTGTTTTGTCCACTGTGCGATTTAAAAACCCCGAAAAACAGCGCCAGATGTCTCGTACCAATTTTTTCAATTCTCCTTTCGTCCGATCCATGTATTTATTCACTGGTTTTCTTCAATTGAGCTACAATTTCTACTTCCGCTGATTGTCTCTTTTTTCTTTGCTAGTTATCTACAAATAAACCATATCCCAATATATCTCAATAACTTCACTTGTTGCGGTCATTCTTTTTCACTGCAAACCGCAAATCCCACTGTTTGTTAGAGATGCATAACACTTATCGCCCGATTTTAAAACTTTCCAACATAGTTGAAAAGTGTTTATGACTTCGGTTTGTCTGGCCGTCTCTCCGTACTCTAACTCCCGTAAATATGCTCCAATTGCCCTGCAATTTTCATATGTTATTGTCGTTACCTATAACATGTTCTCTATTTCAACTAAAGTGTGTAACACTTATAGTTTTTTTACAGGGACACTCAAAAGAATTCCGTTACATTACGGTGTATGGGGAAAATCATTTGCGGTTTATTTTAATGATGTTACACGATTTCAAACACATTGTAATTGATATATATCACTAAGGGGCATTAAAAAAAGCTTAATATGGAATAATCTGTCATATATATACAAATGCTTTCTTACATTTTATTTATTTAAATCAAACCCCTCTTAATTTAAAAAAAACTTTCCAAATTCTTCCATTCCCCTGTATATTAATAATCCTTTTTCTCTCTGTTTTATTTTCATAATATCTCAGCAGTAATCTAAATGTTAAGTTATACGAATTAATTTCTAATTCAATAAATAATTCTTTTCATTTAAGCATTACTTTTCCCGTTACAATAATTGAATAAATAAAAGGTAAATAGTAGTTTTCTATATCACAGTTATATATCAAGATTTATTGCAAAAAGGAAATTAAGAACTTTATTTATTACTTTTAAATCTATTTTTTATAATTATCGTTATTGTTCATAAAACAATCCACATGTAATTCATTTTCACTCTTTATTCATTTAACCTGGAATTGCATCTCTGAATGTAATCAAATTATAGCAATATGTATATAGAATAAATATGCCTATTTATAGCTTCTAAAATAAACATAATAATAATTATTCTTTTGATCTCTCATAAATAATCCAAAAATAATTTAACTTCTATTTCAGAGTCATTAATCTTGCAAATGTTGACAGTTCAAATTATAGCAATAAATTATATCCAATAAATATACCTTCATCTCATTTAAAGCAATGTTTTCCTTTTCTAACTGTCAAATAGATTATCCTTAATATATGCTTTTTTTATGTTTGCTTACTCAAAAAATAACGGTTGTTCTTGCTTTATTCTCAGTAACATCTTCCAATCAAAATAATGGGTGATGATATCAATTGCTAAATTTAGATCAACATGTCCAAATATGGTAACGTTTCTGGCTCTGAGGCAAATAATTATTTTAATTTACTGAAAATTCCACACCCAGCCAAAAGTATCTTGTCTTTTCGAATTCTAACGCCAAAATAATGTATTGAGTAATGTGTTTTGGCATCAATTTTGTTCGCCAAGTAATGTAAATCTCTGGCAATAATGTTATGTGACTTCTCACTCTCTCTTTGAATACTCACTGTGTGAGTTGCTTCTTCTGCTGGCTCCTGCTAAGAGACACCTCTCCTATATTATACTATATGATCATGGAAAAATTAATAAAAGCATTGAATGTCTATTTTATGGAGTTTTTTTAATTGAAAATTACGGAACCTGGAAAACATTTATATAATTTAAAAGACTCTCTTCGCCCGCAACAATTTACAACGTCACACATGCATTCTACATTTGTCCCCATGAGGACACATTGGGCATACACATTGTCGTGTGGCTGTGCTGCCAATTTACTGCATTTTTTAATTAATAATATCTAACAGAAGTTTCCAAGAATAATTTTCAATTATTTTGAATGAATTTTATTCTATTCAGGCGTACTGTGATTAAATGAAACAAAGATTACTATTAAAAAATTCGGTTAGGTTTTTGAATAAAAAACGGCCTACATTAGTGTTGCGTATACTCGTTACAACCGCTCAAAAAAGCCTTAATTTTTTTTTCTATAATCAAATAAGATAATTACTATGTAAACTTCTAACTATCACACTTCTATCACACGTAGATTCATATATATCAAATTTTCAAAACTGTTGTTTGGAATTCGTTCATAGCCTTGTCATAAAAGCTGCTTTTTAAAGTTCGAATACTTTTAAAATGCTTAGAAACATATGTGACGCAGTACATACAGAAACTTTTTTATGTAACCAAAGTGCAAAACCGAAAGTCAGAAAAAATCTTTTAAAAACCGAAAGTCCCTATTATTTTTTCTTCTTTGTTTGAAACACCGTATTTCAGCATTTTAAACAATTATTAATCATTGTCTTGTAACGCATAAGATAATGGAGATTTCAACCGGAAAAAATGTTTCAGATAAAATATAATAACAAGCACTTTGTAGCGTGCCAAATTTCACTCATTTATCTTGTACATTGTCTAATATACGAGTATATATATTTATTTATTTTACTGTTTCAATCAAACAGTAAAATACGTGTATCTCTTATTTGCTAAAATACAAACCTGAAGTGAAATTCATATTCCAATCTTTTGAGTACTAGTCTGCAGCGGCTTAAGCATTAGAGAAAAAACTAAATGCCCACAGTAGCACCTAAAAACAGGCAAATAATTGAATAATAGAAGACAACTGGTGTCTTCGTAATGGTGTCTTCGTAAATTTTGGCGTACGTACATTTTGGAAGAACTTCGTCTTCGCACTAGAAATGAAGTTCCGATGAGTCCCCCCAAGCTAAAGTATGAGTTTATTTTTCTTATTTATTTTTCAAGTAGGTCAAGTTGGGTATCGTATGACTAGCATTTTTTAAATTCTGAATCAAATGACACTTACTCAAGCTAAGTTGAGTACCAAAGTTTCGGCACTAAATTGTCCAGCCCCATTTCAACTATCATGACGAGTATATGGCGTGCGGCAACGGTTCTCAGAATACTAAAACCTAGGAGCGAACAACCCAGCAAAATTCGGACTTTATTGGTCAGCCGACCTGGGTACTTGTCATTGTGGACCGCCCCATGCGGCGATCAGGCGAATTTCGCCCCACTCTCCAGGCACTCAAACACGTAAAACTGGGTCGAATCCCGGTAGGTAGAGGTCTGGTCAGCGGTCTCCGAGTCCCCCCAAAATAAATTTGCTTTATAATGTATTTGGGGAAAAAAGGGGAGGCATTTTATTTATTTTTCTTATTTATTTTTCAAGTAGGTCAAGTTGGATATCGTATGCTTAGTATTTTTTTAATTCTGAATAAAATGATACTATCCACAAGTCTATACTATCATTTGTTGTAAGGTTACCGAAGGTGTTAAGAATATGTGTCAAAAATTATGATTTTAGTACAGCTAAAATAGGGTTTTACATCAGCAACCGGTGGCCATTCACAAACATTTGGGAGGAACATTGTTTTAATATTAGAAATGACGACCTGATATGTTCCCAAAAAATAAAGTTGTTTTACTATGGTTTGGGCAGCAAATGGGGGCATATTAACTCATTGGAGGAGGAACGCAATTTATTTTTAAAAGGGAGTGGGGTATTGCTAATATATAAGTATACCATGTAGTTTATACCATGTTATTTTTAAATTTTTAATTCGGAATCGAATGACACTTTTTGCAAATCGATACAATCACTTGTTGCACAGATACGGCAGGTTTTATCAATAAAAAGTCCAAAATTATACTTTATGAGAGAGAACAATTTTATTACACTTATTTAAGTTCAAAACATGTTCTTCATATCATATTGAAAAATCTAATTTTACTAAATATCCTGAAAATAGCAATAATTAAAATCAGGGTCATCTAAGTCTGTTTCAAGGTCATCGAATTTGTGTCTTACAATAAGTGTAATAAAGGTGTGCTCTTTCATAAAGTATAATTTTGGACTGTTTTTACAAAATATCTGCCGTAACATTGTAACAAATGACCGTATCAACATGTGGTTGGTGTCATTTGATTAAAAATTAAGAAACACATAATAAACGATACCCCACTTGACCTACTTAAAAAAAGTTAACGTTTCCTCCCATCCTTAGTTAAAATGCCCAAATTTTGTCCCTCCTTCCCCCAAAGAAAAATGATAAAACAATTTATTTTTTGGGGTCATATTGGATCTTCATTTCTAGGGCTAAAATGAAGTTTTTCACCAATTTTGGTGAATTGTCATCAGTTGTCTCTTGAAAACCATATTTTACCTGTACTACAAGAAACTTTTAAACATATCTTCGGATAATCATTTTATACCTAATTTATCAGTTTATTTTCTTGCATATATTTTAATTTTGCAAGACTATACCTAACAGGAATAAAAGTGTTATTTACTTTTTTTTATTCAAAACTGCATTCCGTTACATTACGGTCTATGGGGAAAAATCATTTGCGGTTTATTTTAATGATGTTACACGATTTGAAACACATTGTAATTGATATATATCACTAAGGTGCATTAAAAAAAGCTTAATATGGAATAGGGTGTGCATAGCACTTATAGTTAATTTGCAGGGACAGTCAAAATAATTCCGTTACATTACGTCTATGGAGAAAAATCGTCTGCGGTTTAATTAAATAATGTTTCACTATTTTAAACGCATTGAAATTTATATATAGATCACTAAGATGCATTACAAGAGGCTTACTGCAGAATATTGTGTGTAGAGCAGTCATCGTTCATTTACAGGGACACACAAACGAATTCTCTACTGTCTGTTAACAATAATTCCTGGAAGTGCGTTTTAAGTTGGTGAACGCGATTTTAAATTTAACTCACTTTTTATCTATTACTTGGTGTGTATAAATTCTGTAGATCATATACAGGGCAGCACAAAAGTTTGCAAACACATTTCCGTTTATTGACAAAAACTACAGAAGGAGAATTTGAAACTGTGCTACATGTTTCCTAACTAAACTAAAATTTAGCATCCTATGTAATATATATACAAATCTATAGATCATATATAGGGCTGAATAAAAGTATTCGGATATTTTTCCGAATATTGTATATGTTGGAAATATATGTTGGGAATTCCTGAAAGTACGTTTTTAAATATGTTATGCGTTTTCCAAATTGTTTACTTAGATGATATATTTCAGCTTATTAAACGGTAATGATTTGTAAAATTATTTTGGAATCTTTGGAAAGTGTTACATAATCTATTCTTGACGCATGATTTTTTGTTCTCGTTTTTATTGTACAGCTGCTGCTATTAGTCCATACATATTTTGATATATCAAAGTTTGCTATAGCACGGCCAATAGCATGAGCTTGAATATTTACTGCATATTGCCGATAGCATTGATCATGATTGCTAGAACCTAATTTCTTCGAAAGATTTTATATCTGCCATTGAAATGAGTGTCCGGAATCGGATAGATCCCGTATTTTTTAATTACCCCGATGACAAAAAAAGGCATTTTAATAACATTGAAAATTTTTATGTTGAATTTCAATAGATTTTCGAAATTAATATATTCTTTATCTTAGTGAATTTGATTATGAAATCAAATTTCTGTAAAGGATTTTCTGTAAAGTCTATTAATTATTCAGTACATAATAATCTTTTATCTCTCTTTTACATATTCTTTTATAAATAAGACATACATTACAGAATTTAACTCAAAGAATTGGAGAAAAATTTAAATTGCAATTTTGCCGAGATTAATCGATTATTTTTTGTAGTAAAATGTAGGCTTCTCAAAATATGCGAATTTTATAAATTTCTTAAAGTCAACAAGATTTTATGCATTTAAAATCCCATGATATTTTATGGGGACAGTACACCTTTAACTGTCACAAAACATGAGAAATTTGACACGAGTTTGACATTTTTTTAAAAACAGGGTAACGACTCTAGAAGCACAATACTTTCAGAGTATATTTAGATAATATTGAACTATGATTTAGATATAATTTTGATATAATATCATAAAAAAAAATCAGGTGGTGGGTTTCAAAGTGATAATTAAAATTTTTAATTTTGATATTTTGCGCACGATAACTCATGCAAATTTTATGGAATTTGCATAAACGATATCTTAAGTTAAACATAATACTTGGACTATAATTTGAACTAAAACTTTTGTAAACGGTTAATTAGATAAAAAGTAATTAACCTTTAATTAGAAAAATTCGAAAAATCATTAATTTTTACACATATCCTCATATTTTTTTTTTCATACTAAACACAGAATCCCCATTTTATTTCATTTCCATTATTATAACAATATTTAGGTAGGGTAAAAATTTGGAAGCTTTACTTCAAATGTTTTGGAGATATCATGAAATAAAAAAAGACGTTTTGAGAAAAAGCCATTTAAAGTTTTATTTGTATTTCAAAAATATAAAATTCATAATAAAATAAACAAAACCAATAATTTTATAACTTTTTCAGTAAAAATAAAATATGATGCTAGTTCATATTGATAAATATAAAATAGTTTGTAAAATGCTGCAGAATATAGGAACTTGCGTCAAAAATAAATAAATTTAAATGAAAAAATGTAAGGCTCTATTCTTGCAAAAAAAAAAAAATAATTTTAAACTTACAAGTTAAAATTTTGTTTCGCATTGATTGCTAAGTGAATTAAAGATGTGCGTTTTATAAAATGAAATTATTTAATGCAAAATATAGGCTATTTTTTAGGGATTCGGATATTTATATGTCTGATTCACATACGTTGCAGCACAACAATTCGGGTAGTTTACTAAAAATAATATTAATATCAAATAGTCCGTATTCAAAACAATCAATTGAAACAAAATCACTGTCAAATTTGTTACTTTTTAGTTTTTTTATAAGATAAATTAGCACATTAGGACATATTTTTATAATAGCATTTTTTATAGCGATTACCAATAAACTGACGATTTCTTTCGCGCTATTATTCATTATAAAATGGGTAATAAATAATAGGAACTGAAATAACATGGCAAAATTATGAAAATATCATTCTGAAAAGAACAGTTTTGTTTCAAATGAAACAGTTAATAGCGAATAAAAGTAAACATCTAAGCAAAAGTGTGATCATGCTTCAGAGTAAAAGTAATTAATCAAAAATAAACAAATGTGGCGAAAGTGGAAGTTAAAGTTAAATTTTTAAAGCTTTCTTATTATTATGTATGGTATTCAACTAAAAATAATTAACACATTTAAGCATATTTCCAATGTTGCGATAATGTGAAAGCGTGATAGCAGAATGTTAACAAGCTGCCTTGACAGTTTTCGCAGGGCATTTAGATCGAAAATGAAGGAGTGGTGTGTACATTTTCCCTAATATCTCAGTAAGTAAGTATCGCACAATTAAAAAATTAGTATCCAGTTATTCAGAATAAAATTATCTTTCTAAAAATGTAAAAAGCTAAAACTCGATCTTTGGACCATTTTAAAGGTGTATTGTCCCCTTAAACGTATACTCTAAATAAATGTCTGCACTACAGTCCTGTACATGGAAACTGAACCCAAAAATATTTTTTGAAATTAACCCGAACCCAATAAAATGATTTTCGTAGACATGAAAATTAAATGGTGGGGAAATGAAAAGCTTTACAAAAAGATTAATACAGTAAAACGAGAACAATAGAAAAAAAATATATTTAAAAACAGCTTTACGAAATGATTAGTAATGCAAATATGTATTGATAAATTGGTTCATTTTTTCTATATTTGTTTTTTCTTTAATAAAAAACATTCAAATTATATTGTATGACCAAATACATATAAAAACGAAGATTCATTTCTTTCTACTCTGTTTTGTGTTAAAACTTTTGCTGCAATATTGTGTTTCAAAAATAGTGAATGTCCCTTGCGCTCCCACTTTAAATTAGTATTGTGATATATCAACTATATCAATATTAACTTATTGATACATCGCGATATTAAGTTTTAGATATCGCCCAGCTATAATTACCAGTAATTTCTCCGTTATTTCACGTAAATAATTTTAACACTGTTCCTGCAATGCATAGCAGCAATCTTTTTTTTTACATTTAAAATGTTCTATTTAACAATAATAATATCATCTTCTATGCGTTCATGTCTTCTATGCGTCAATCTATTCGAAATGTTTCCCTATTAAAAAAAATATTAAATATGCTGCGATATAATGAATTACATTTTATATATAGTTTTTCTTTGGAAATTTTTACAAAAAACCATCATGAATTCATAGTTAATTTTAATGTTTCTAGCATGTGAAATGTACTTTTAGGTAGCTTTCAATACAAAAAAGTATAAAGCTACCTATTGCAGCCGTTCGGAGGAAAACAGTTCCGGAAAATTTTGATATATTTTCACCGATCATGACCCCCAGACCCCAAAAACACCCTCCGTTCAAATGCTGATTTAATTATATATATATATATATATACATATATATATATATATATATATATATATCTGACCTATGTCATACGATAACGCTCGTATTTATAAATCAATTTTGATGAAACTAATTCTGTGTATTAAGCTCACCAATGTCTCGACCGAGTTCGTTGGCCAGCTTGGTCCGCCATTTTTTTTCAAGATGGCGGCCATTTAAAAATTTAAAACTAAAATAAATATACATAAAAGTTAAAAGTTCAAATTTACTTTTTAATTAAGTGTTAGGCCTTGATACGAGGATTCCAGAGCATTTTTTGTTTACCTCTATCTCAAAAAATGGCTGAGATAGAGCAGTTTGCAATTCTAGGCTGGGTGACATTTTGAAACAAGACAGCACATTACAAAAAATGTCATTGTTGTAATAATTTTCCCAATTATACGCATAAAACTATATATTCATATCTGTTAGCGCCAAATTCTCGCCAAACTTGTCGACATTTGGCGAAATATTGCCAAATTTGGCGACCAAAATAAGTCTTCATAAATGAAGCCAATTTGGCTATTGCTCAATAATTTGGCGAATTTCTTATTCAAATTCAGTATTAACGAATCTTTTGAAAACATTTTCTTTGCATTTTAACTTGCTGTGTTCGTGTAACATTAGCTAAAATTTTAAAACGAAGATATAGGAAAGCTACCTTTTCCTCCCGGTACTAGCCGGAAGGACTTTTTTCGTTCAAAATACGTTAATTTATTTAAAGCAAAAGTGAATAAAATAAACGCAAAGAATATACTAGGTTTACATAAACACACTAAACTAATAGAAATTTCTTTAAAAAGCAGTAATTACTCGACTGAAGTAATTTCATATTACATTTCTACGGCTGTTCTTCCAGAAATCGTATACTCATATAAATCAAGTTAGCTGATTACTTGTCCTTGCAACTAACAATAAACTTTGTTGATTCGTATTTGATTCTTTCCATCAAATGCATCAATGAACCGGAGAAAATGTGGAATGTATTGGATAAGATAGAATGATTTTATTGATATACGTAGAGGTTATTACATCTACAAAAATAGAAATAAAATCCAAACGCAAGATCCATAGATTGTATTAGAGATTTTTCTATTAAGCTACTTAATGTTATTGCTCAAAAGCATTTTTTATTTATCTCACTACTCTGTTCTTTTTTTGTACGGACTGCAAAATAAATTGGCATTTATAACTGAGACCATGCGTATACAATAAAAAATATTTACATTATTTTTAAATATTATTATATCATATATAACACACTTATTTTTTAAGATTTTTATTAAAAAAATATTAATTTGAATTTCGGCATGTCTTTCAAAATATACACGCATGAAGAAATATTTAATTAAAATATAAAATCATTTTGATATGTTTGTCTCCTTATCCACTACATGCCTACATTTGCGGAAAATCATTCATGAGGAAAAGTATGTCATTTCATTTCTTATTTCGTTATTATATGTTGCTAGCAAGTTGGCATTTTAGCAAATCTTGTTTAATGCAACGGAGTGTTTAGTGGCAACCCTTTATTTTTATCCACATTCTCTTTAAACCAGCAGCTTCTGTCATGTTTGACTAGTAACATGTATAAGTAGTGGTCAATCTTATGTTAAAATTTTGACTTCTACCTGTAAATGAAAACCATCCAAAATATGATTATATAGATTGCGTTATAAAGTTCTGTATACATTTACAATAAATTGATATTTCTTCATGTTTAGGCAATTTTATGAAAATTAGTTTTCAATTAATACAGGACCACCACCACCACCCCCAAAACAACCCCATTCAAACAAAATAATTAATTATGAAAATCGAAAAATATGTTTAAAAATTGTGTATTGACATAAATAAGAAAATTTAATCAAACTAGATGGAACCCGTCAAAACTTGACGGAAAAAAACTATAACTATACCAGTAAAATAAGCTACTTTATATTTAAGAAGGGGTGCGTATGAAACAGTCCTTTCAAATATTTTATTTCAAAAGTTTTTCCTCCAGTGAAATACAGTACTATTTCCGATGCAAACTCCGAACAAACAATCCTTAAACAACTGTGTATTGCAAATAAGTTTGACATTACCGCCATATTCCCCACGGCAAGAAAGAAAATTTCATGGATCTATGAAGTATCATACAAAAAAGTATATTCTTACGTTCAAGACATATTCAGTAAATAAAAAAACATAGTAAATAAAGCACACGTCTCTCAACCCCCCCCCCCCGTGATAATGTAACCGAATGAGCTCCAATACCCAAAAGTACCGTCGAAATTCGACATTAAACAGAAAGTTTTAAAATTTTTAAATTAAAGTTTTAAAATGTCCTCTTTAATCAATGTTTGTTTCACATCCATATCTTCTAAAAAGCATCCATTGTTTTAAGCTAATCAATTTTTATGTAAAGATGAATAATTCGTTTTAAAATAATATATCAATCTGCAGATGAGGGAGATTTTTAATGTTTTCAATTATAATTCATTTGTATGGTTTCTTCGGTCCCTTTACATAATCAGGTTGATTATCATCACAGTCGGGAATATTTTCCCTCTTATACAGTGAAATACCCAATACAGTGGACCTCCAGATATACGTTACCTGAGTTGTACTTTTCCCTCAGTTATACGTTTCAACTCAGCGGTCCCGACCACTTGCCATTAAAAATTAGCTGAGTTATACGTTTTGAATTACACATTTCCCTCAGTTATACGTTACGTTTTTGCGTCCCCGGACAAATTTATTTTACATTTATTCATTTTGAAACAGGAAACACTGACGACGCGGCTGAGGAGTCTGATTTGAAAGATCCCATTCAAACTTCAAAGCTGATGTGAAAGCTTTTGACGTAGTAAATCGGTTCATCAGTGGTAAAAGCAATAACCATAAGGCGGCTGCATTATTAACAGAAATTTGCTGTTCAGTGACGGCTCTGCCGAAAAGAAACAACCCATGATTAGTGATTATTTCAACAAGATTCAATAAACTACTTAAATGTCTTTTGATAAATGATTTATATGCCAAGGCGATTTCAACGATTTCTTTTAAGTACTCTTTGTGTATTAAAAATAATTTTAATAAAGCTTTTAAGATAAAATAAGTTTATGTGTACTTCTCTGATGTACTTTTTTCCTTCCATTTCCATTTCCAAAAATTTATGTCATGGGTGCAGTACTACTTAGGAAACTTCTGTTTTTAATATAAAAGGTAGCAAACACCTCAGCGGATCAAAGTTTTCACGATATATTTTAAAAAATGTTCCGGTAAACCATTAATTGAGTTGTACGTTTTACTGAGTTATACGTTTCGTTTGTCCGGTCCCGGGCAAAACGTATAACTGGAGTTCCACTGTAGATCTTTAAAGAAATAAAAAACTACAATTCCTAGCATATTCTGATGCAACATATACGTCAACTAATTCAACATATCAATTTTATGTTAAACATAAACTGAAATTAGTTTTTTTTTTTTTTTTTTTTTTTTTTTTTTTTTTTGATCTTATGATTTATCAGGTATTTTTATTATTTTTTTTTCACTTTTCACGATGGTTAGGGAAATCTATTTTAAATTGTGGCAACTTTCCCAGGGGCTATTTTACATTATTAAAGCAAACTAATGGTCATTGTTGAAATAGAATTGAAAAATATTTCATGCTTGAAAATTATTTAAAAAGTCGTTAAATTAAGCAGCAGTTTTCAAATAAATTTCAATCGAAAGCTAATTTTTTTCCTACTTGATGATGTAAGAATTGAAATTGTAAAATGTAGTAAAAAATTTTAATTTGTAGTATTTAGAAGTGATATGTAAGCGCGATGAAAGCTAAAGCGATAGCGCCGTTTGTCATCACAACATGCATTTCTAAAAATTGCCACTGCATTTTGGCTGGCGTCCAGAAGTAGACTACCATTTTTTGACATCGAAAGAGAAATTCACAGTGAAAAAAATAGGACTTTGCCGCTAATAAGGAACTGTTAAATGAACTTATAACAAACCTACCAAAATAATTCCTATAAAATATTAGCCTTACATTGTTTATTCTAGGTAATATATATATATATATATATATATAGTTTGTAAAGTTTTTCTTTTTTTTTTTTCTTTTTTTTTTTTTTTTAAACCATAACACAATTTTAATAATTTTAATTTTCCTGAAATCCTTTATTAAAAAATGAAATCTTCTAACCTATAATTAAAAAAAAATACCTGACGGCTCGGCCTACAGGCACAGGTAGATTTCGAAGATGCAGACTGTGGGGCGCCTGTTTGTTGGTAATTACGGAAAAAATGACCTTTTGCCATGATACGGCAGATGGGAACCGCCCACTTCGAAACGTAACTTTTTTGCAGGTGAAGCCGGAAGGGATTTTTTTTTTTTTTTTTTTTTTTTTTTTTTTGCTATAAGGGTCGGTCTTATAAAAAACTTGTCAATATAAAAGTTTTAGATAATATTAAGAGGATTAATAATAAATCCAAGCGGAGTTGATATCTTGTGAATTGGCGATGTTATGATTTTTTTCTTCTAAAATCCCTCTTTTTTCCCTCTTTTGGGGTCATTTTTAATGATATCTAAAATCTTTCATACATAAATTTTCGGCCCTTTTCCTAGAAGTAATAATAACTTTAAACGGATTCGATATGTATCATAATAAAGAAATTATGGGTTTTTCTGTTTTCACAAAATTCCCCCCATCCCCCCCCCCTGGTTCGATTTTGCCCATTAACGAACTTGACCGAGATCTTATGCCCCTTGATTTTATGTATCACTTTGGAAGAGATTTATGCAGAATTTTTCCAGTTATCGTGTCCATAAAAAAGTGACATAGAGAGATACATAGATAGATAGATAAAGTTTTGGGTTCTGGAAGTCATGATCGGCGTAGATCTGCAAAAAATTTTCAAAAATTCCAACTTAGGTGAGAATGTAATAGGTAGTATTTCTTTCGAAATCTACCTAAAGAGTAATTAGTGGCATGTAATCAAGGTATGCAATCAAAATGAAGCATCCAATAAAAGCTCCAGTTCTAATGTTTAAAATTAAAAATGGAAAAATCAGTTAAAATTACGTCATGTTGACACAATCATATAAATTTTTCTTTTCAGTTTGATCAATGTTAAAATGCATTTCAAGCTAAGCATAACGTCATTTTCACCGGCGCAAACTTTTCTCACGTACTTTGTATAAGTTACTTTTATGCTTAAACACCATGTATACAAATAAAAATATACTTTGTACTTAATTGTAATGAAAAAATGACATCAACAAAGTTATAATGTACAATGATAAAATAAACACAATTGGCAATATTCCCGTGACGTCACAATAAATATGATTTTTTATTCTATTATAAAACACGCGGATAAATATTTTTACCGAAATTCAACTTGCAAATTTTTAAAATTCGGCCTAAAAGCCACATGTTTTTAATATTTATATTTCTCTTTTATCCTCGCAACCACAGAGTTTAGAGAATAAACTATTGCCTCACAGCAGTGGGCGTATTCCGATTGCCGACTTTATGACGTCATAAGCAGATGTAAAAGTTTAATTTAAAATTACGGATAATTAATAAAATTTTCGAACAAACGAATGTCGGAATAACAAATCTGTGTCCAAATATCTTTCATTTAAAAAAAGAATGATGTAAGTTTATGCAGTAGTTTTTTCTCACGGAATGTCGAAAGAACACTTTTAGCGTTTTAAATATATAGATTGTAAAATTTCCTTTATTTGAAGTCTCTTAAATGTGTTTATATTTAAGTACACAGTTATTTCCGAATAGTCACTTAACTATTAAAAATCGCATACAGTATGCAAAATTGATCCTTTTTTTTATATAAAGAATTTTTTTTTTCTAACATGTATTATTCAAAATATCATTTTGTATTTCTTGTAGTTTTAAAAGTTTACCTACGTTCCTTTATATAAACAAGTTGGAAATTACACGTTAAACGGGACAAATGAGGTGCGTTCGTACTATAACTAGTTTTACAGTAAAAATCATCATTGTTATTTCAGTGAAATGAATTACAACGTCTGGTATGAGCGAAATGAACATGCTTTTTTCCTTATTACGTATGCCACGTTTACAGTTGCAAATTCTTTTTTCGACACAGGACAGCGCTGCAAAATTCAACATGGAGATCTTGCTTTGCGAATGATTACCCCCATGGTTTAATATTGCGATGACTCACGATGAACGAAACTCTTGTTTTTAATTACTTTAATGGATTGAGATATTAAGCTGTTAACACAATTTCCATTGAAGTTATCTCTGAATCTATACATTTTTTTAATGTGACTCTATCAAGCAAACAATTTTTTTGAACGATCTTTCTAAATATGTAACTTATATGCATTTTTATTCTTAAAAATAATTTTGAATAAAAATAGCCACTTGTCATATGAAAAAAGAAGTGGTCTGCCAGTATTTGTTTTCCTCATTCACATGACTTGCGCTTTGATTATATAGATTAAGTATGAGAAGGATTTAATAGAATAGAGAAAACTTTTATTAATATATTTTTAAGTTTTGATTGGATGATCATAAAAGTTGAAATAACTCAACAAAATTCTGCATCTATTATATAACACATGGGCTGATAAGTTCCCGGTGTAATAAAGAAATCACAACTTTTTAACATAACTTTATAATTTTATAACTTTAATAAATAACATAACTTTAATAATAAATAATAATAATTTAATAAATAAATAATAATAATAATTTAATAATAAATAACATAATTTTATAACGAAAAAGCTCCAAAGAGAGCTCAGAATATTCGACTCGTTGTTGTTTTTGGTCAAGCGCGGCACCCATTTTGATAACAACTTTTTCATAGACAAATGTTCATTCAAATTAAACCTACACGTTACTTGGATATCTACAGAGTGTGAGCTATCTCCTGCAACTTCCCTTTACGGTTCCCCAAAACGATTTTGTAGACTTTTTTTATGTTTTCCGGAGTAACCACCTCTTTTGCGTGGTGCATCACTGGTGTCCGTTCGACCACGTTTAAATTCAGCACATCAGTCAATAATGGTTGATTTACCTGGTGCAGTGTCTGCATAACTCTTATCAAGCCCAACTTTTGTTTGAACGGTGTTTTTTCTCCTATCAAATAATAATTCTTGAAATTATTGTTTATCCATTTTTTGTTTATCAACAAAGTCGTTCAACTAAAACCAATCTAACGTTTTATCCACACGGCGAATCGTCATAACATTTTTTCTGCTACATTTTAAAGGTTAGTATTTACAAAGAAAATCATCGGTTCGGGGATTGCAACGCCATCTGTGTGCAAGACCGGGAACTTATCAGCCGATCTGTTATATGAAATTTCAAATCATTCGGTTGGGTTGTTTTTGCGCTGATATATGCGGACGGACGGACAGACGGACGTACCAGACGTCGACTATAGATGCTACGTACTTATAATTACGAATGCACCTAAAGAAAAGCTTATGAAAAGAACAATTGATTTTTTTTCATTTGCATTTAAAATCGTGTTTTATGTAAAAGTACTGTTATTAAATAGCGATTATTATGAACTTTATGGATATCTGCAAAAACAGTATTTCGTTATATTTAAAACTACTCTATTTAGAAGGGTATAGGGTTGGTCCATTATTTTCAACTAATTAAAATTTCAAAAATGAAAAAATCAACTTATACGCTTTGAGAAATTTAATTAAAATTTATACATAAAAAAATACGATCTTTACATTAGTTAGATTTATATTACTGAAGGAAAGCTTACATAGTTCGTTTTCCTTTAACTTAATTATTGTAAAAAATGGAGAATAAATTTACTTTCGAGTTTTTATTTTAAATTCGTTCGAGTTTATTATTATTCTCTGTTCATTAATATATATTTAATCCACATATAAAATTATGGTGATATAATTATCTTACAACGTAAAAAGTGTAAATTCTTTATGTTTTACTCGATTACGCGTTAGAACGTTATTTATCAACAAATTTTCGAAGTATGTGCATTATTAAAGTGTTTAGCTATAAGAGGAAATTTGATTATTATTAATGACTAACATTTAAATAAAATTTGAATATTTAAATATGATATTATCATTATATATGTCTGTGATTTATTAGCTTATGTAGATTTAAGCAATTACTAATCTGCTTACTTTATATACAAATTAAAAGCTCATTTTAGACATCGGTGGATTTAATTAATTTTTGATTGTAATAATACTAAATTAGCACTTTAAAGTACCTTGACAATATTTAAATTTTGCGATAGAAACATTATATTTGAATATGTTTTCGTTTCATTCCGTTTTGTACTGCTACCTTTTCATGATATTCAGGCAATGACAATTAGTCGAGAGCTGTGTTCAATTTCTCTGAAATCGTAATAAACTATCGGTAGACGCTACTAAACGATACAAAAAAAAAAAAAAAAAAAAAAAAAAAAAAGAAAAGAAAAGAAAACGTTATGAAAAACAAGAATGAGATGTTACAAATTTCATTACTTTACATTGATTTCCACAAGATCAGATCACTCAGACTTTAGAATATATGTGACAGTACCCACTAATGCGGACCTTTAGCTAACTCCTAAACCGTTGCTTTTACAGATATAGTTAGAATTGCAAAAATGTTTCAAATGCTGGCCTTCATCAAATTTAAAGCCAGTACCTTGACAATATTTAAATTTTGAGACATAAATATTATATTTGAATATGTTTTCGTTTCATTCCGTTTTGTACTGCTTGCTACCTTTTCATGATATTCAGGCAATGACAATTAGTCGCGAGCTGTGTTCAATTTCTCTGAAATCGTAATAAACTATCGGTAGACGCTACTAAACGATACAAAAAACAAGAAAAAAGAAAACGTTATGAAAAACAAGAATGAGATGTTACACATTTCATTAGTTTACATTGATTTCCACAAAATCAGATCACTCAGACTTTAGAATATATGTGAAAGTACCCATTAACACGGACCTTTAGCTAACTCCTAAACCGTTGCTTTTACAGATTTAGTTAGAATTGCAAAAATGTTTCAAATGCTGGCCTTCATCAAATTTAAAGCCAATACCTTGACAATATTTACATTTTGAGACATAAATATCATATTTGAATATGTTTTCGTTTCATTCCGTTTTGTACTGCTACTTTTTCTTGATATTCAGGCAATGGCAATTAGTCGAGAGCTGTGTACAATTTCTCTGAAATAAACTATCGGTAGACGCTACTAAACGATACAAAAAACAAGAAATAAGAAAACGTTATGAAAAACAAGAATGAGATGTTACAAATGTCATTAGTTTACATTGATTTCCATAAAATCAGATCACTCAGACTTTAGAATATATGTGAAAATACCAACTAACGCGGACCTTTAGCTAACTCCTAAACCGTTACTTTTACAGATATAGTTAGAATTGCAAAAATGTTTGAACTGATGGCCTTCATCAAATTTAAAGCCACTTGTGTTGATTTAGTTTCGTAAATGTTACGAAATTCAAAATTTTAAATTGTCTCTGGTTTACAGTAGAAAAAAATATTGGGTATGTTCAAACAAGAAAAACAAAAGAAAACAAAAAAAAAATTCTACTACCAAATTTTAGGTAATTGCAGTTTGTGATTTTTCGAAGTGTTTTGGCAGTAAAAACGGAAAGATGCATTTTTAGTTATAAAAATACGGAAAACTAAGATCACAATGCAGTTAAATATACAAGTCAAATGAAACAACACTCAATGTAAAAAAAAAAAGACTACTGTTTATTAACCTACGAAAATATAATATAACGACGAACGAAAGTATACAATAACCTTTTCTTAGTTACTCTTGATTCCAAAACGCGTTCTTTATCATTAGAAACCTCAGAAACCAATGAAATTTCGAGATTTAAAGAAGCATTTATAAAAACTATGTTTCTTTTGCCACTGATTTTCGGAAATGTTTCCGAGTACGTTTTTATACCGTATTTCTCTAACCAGAATATTTGTAAATTTTTTAGGATGCTTTAAATTCTAAATTAAACATTTTCCAGCTGTGATTGAAATTATACATACAGAATAACAAAAACATATTATTTTAAAAACTTATAATAATGCCGGTATGAGGTAATAATAAAAATATAATTACCATGTTTCTCTCTAAAAAAACATGTTTGTTGAACCTAAAAATGTTAACTTGAGAATTGGCCGCATCAGAAAAACCTATATCCCGTGTTGAGAAAACTGATTAATACACTTTTTTAAATGCTAAAAGGTGTAAATTAACAATATAATACACTGTAAAATAACTTTTATTAGGTGGTTTGACATATTTCGGCACACTCCAAGCCATTTTCAAAAACAAATGAGAATATTCCATAATTACACGGTCTTTGAAGTTATTATTTAAAATGCTATCATTTAATCTTCATGTATTTTTTAAAAATTACTTTCGTTATGTTTTATTTTTATTTGTTCGTTTATTTTCATATCTGTAACCATGAAGTAAATCGAGCCAGACTTTCGGTAAGTTAAACGATTCTGCATCGTTACATGTTGCATTTTTGCGCGTTAGTATCTCTATGGTTTCTCTTATTATGGATGGATAGTATAGAATGGAGGGAAAAATTATTTTACTTTCATTGAAATTTATTTGGATGGTTCCTTCTTGATATAATCTTGGCAGGGCTGTGGTTTGTCTATTATACTTAATATCAGCTATATGTATCGTACAGCCCTGGCAAGATTATATCAAGAATAAACCATCCAAGTAAATTTCAATGGAAGTAAAATAATCCGCCCCAGTCCATCCATAATGAGAGAGACAATAAAAATACTAACACACAAAAATACAATATGTAACGATCTTTTAACTTACCGAAATTGTGGCTCGAGTTACTCCATGGTTACAAATATGAAAATAAACAAAAAAATAAAAATAAAAGATAACGTACGTAATTTTTAAAAAGTACATGCAAATTAAATGATAGCATTTTAAATAATAACTTCAAAGACCGTGCAATTATGGAATATTCTCATTTGTTTTTGAAAATGGCTCGGAGTGAGCCGAAACATGTCAAACAACCTAATAAAAGTTATTTTACTGTGTATTTATTATGTTGTTAATTTACACCTTTTAGCATTTAAAAGGTATATATTATTACAAGGTGTTATAATTTATTATATTGATTAATACACTATAAAAATACCCGGAAGTGTTTCAAAAAATTGGCAGCAGCAAAAGCAACTTTGTATTTATAAATGCTTCTTTAAATCGAAAAAATATATTGGTTTCGGAGACTTGAAAAAATGAAGAACGCTTTTCGAAATTGTGGGTAAATGGGAAGAGGTTATTGTATATTTATGTTTGTGGTTATATTATATTCTCTTAGATGAATAACACATTTAACATTTTTATAGTGCATAAAATCCAATCCGAAACTGGAATTTTGTTTATAGGAGTACAAATGATGACGCAATTTTCACAAAATTTCTGGCAAACTTACCTTTTTTTTGTTTAAAAATGTTTAAAAAGATATCACGAGTAAAAGTGGAAGCGTTTACCATACAAATAGCATTGAAGTGCAATAAAGTCTGTTAAAAAACTTTCATAATGCTTCATAGTGCTTCAAAGTGCATGCCGCTACATGATAAATTTGAATTTAGTATATGTCTATCTATAAATAAAAGAAAAATGTTATAAAATATAATCTTCATTCAGATAAATTAATTCCATAAACATGCACGTAAAATTAGAATTTAATTGGAAACGTTTCAACTTTTTTCATGATTGTAAACATAATTCGAAATGAAATTTGTTTGTTATAAAAATCTAAAATTTACAAATTTTCACAACTGTCTGCTCAAATATATTTTTTTCTAAAAATTTTAAATAAATACTACTTGAGAGAATTAATTACCGTTTAAATATAATTTATAAACAATGGGTGATTGAAAGAATTTTAAATATTCATATAATCTGCATTTAGATTTATTTTTAGATAATACTAATAAATGGATCGACTATTATCTTATCAAAATTGTTTTAAAGCTACACGTTAAACAATATATGAAACTTGTTGGATACAACAATACAGTTACTCACAATAGAATATTTATTAATAAAATATAAAATGCCTTAATGTTTGACGTTAAAGCTAAATAATGAATATGAATTTTATATTATTTCCTATTTAGATAATGAGATAGATATTAAAGGTAATTATACTTCAATATTTACAGCTGCATAGTATTGGATAATTAATTCACAAATGAATATTTCATCTAGTTGTGAGACAAAGAGAATGTAAAGTGGAAATTTGTGAAAGAAACATATTTATTCCAAACGTATTCAAATAGGAAGTATATAAACACGTCAAAATAAAACATATTTAAATTTTAATGTGCGCATAAAATAATTAAATAAATAAATTTGAATTGATTAGTTATAGAAGTTAAATTCAGACGATGATAAAATTGTGAAAATGAACACAGTATCACAAATGATATAATCCATTATTAACCGTCAACTAACCAACACACACAATTTTCAGCACAATAACTTTCTATAGAAATTTTTTACTAAAACATAATGTCTAACATGTCTGACGCATTCGGTATTTCTTGAAAGTCAAGAGGAAAAATGTGACAATGATTTTATGAAAAGTGAATCGTCTTGGAATATTCTGTTAATTAAATTAATAATTAGCATTTTTCATTTGATATTGACAGTAATAAGATATTATGCAGGTATAAACTATTACATGCAGTTTTACACTATATGAATAATTTGATTTCTACTTTATAAGAACGTGCTACACTGTTAAAAAATTTCGTTTAATGACAGGTAGTCTTCCGTGAATTTTGATCAGAAAGTTTCCGTTTTGTTAGAAAAATGGAATCTCTCCCGTATATCTGTTGCTACCCAGCTAGAAAAAGTTTGCAAAAAAAGTGCACAAAATCCGAGCGTATTTGGCACCTCTACTTATGCATAAACACTGCAAACTGAATTGTGCACAAAAAGTGCATAAACTGTATTCTTAATTGTACACTTTTTAGACATTTAAGATTGCAGAGTTTCAAATACGGAATTATTAATATAAAAATCTATCATCCAATGGGATTGCAGTATTTTTGATCGCCACAAATGCGCTTAAACTCCTTCGCGTCTGTATCGCTCCATTTATGGACTACAAAGACGAAACATTCCTCAAAAAACAGAAACATTAAGGCAACTCTGCTGCCAGTCCTTTTTTCGTAAATTGACGGATTTTTTTTTTTTTTTTTTTTTTTTTTTTTTTTTTTTTTTTTTTACAGTATACTGTAAAAAATAATCTAAATTCACGGGTATTTTTTTCCTGAATTTCACAGAAAAAGTCCTTTTTCATGACAAAAGGTCATTTTCAGTTAAAAGCAGAAAATTTCCTCATATAAGAAAGCAGTCAACGGAGATATTCCGTTATCTACTGCATGTTTATTTTCAATGTTTCAAAAACTGACATGTTGCTGCACAGAAAAACTAAAAATTCCATAAATTAAAATTTCAAGTTTATTTAAAATCACAACAAGAAAATAGTGCTTCGAATTTTAAAAAAACAAAAACAAAATTTTTTTCCATTCTTTTAATGTTATTTGCAATTCATTTTTTAAAGTTATAAAAAAGTATTCGCACTTAAAATATATTCTAAACAAACAGATTAATATATATATATATATATATATATATATATATATATATAATAGCTAAATTAAGTGAAAAAAAATCGATTTTATTTTAAAAAGCAACAAACAAAAATAATGCTTTCGAATTAAACTCATTCCTTTAAAATTATTCGCAATTTATTTTTTAAAGTTATAAAAAACACTCATACTGAAAATATATTCTAAACGAACACATTTAAAAAATACATAATAGTTGATTAAAAATCGATTTTCGCAAAAAAGAAAAAAAAATATCGAATTTAATTCAAAATATAATATTTATATTTTACATCTAACAATCAAATTAAGAATATATATAATTCACGTTTTTATCCTTTATTAATACTATAGTTTTCAACCATCATCTCATTACGAAATATCCCCGCAATTAACTTCAAACTTACCAGTTTTCTAAACCCCAAATTGTTCAAGTCCCAAGCTGCGATTTGAAGAAATCCCCTATCATTGTTTCCTACTCTTACTCTAGCAAGGACCCGCTGGTCTTACGGTAAAGCACTCGGCTCAAACCACTAACGTTACCAGTCCGAGCCTCAGGGCGGGCAGAAAATGTTCTTGCATTATATCAAATATTAAATACTCCCGTAATAATCAACAGATGGCAGCACAAATAGAGATGACATTTCTTAAAAACAGTGCTGCTTCGGATATTGTAACCCAATCTTACTCAAACACAGTCAAACCCGGGGTTCTGGTCAAGTCAAATTGGCATTGATTTCTTTTTGTTGCAGATTGGAAATTGTCTACCTTCGACTGTGACCATTTTGGGTACGAGTTGGTTTAAGAATGGGTATTCACTGTCATGGGTAAAAGACGTCAACAATACACTATATGGCCATTAATGACCGGCAACTTTCAATTTTAGACATTTTGTCGAATATTTAAAATTATGCTTGTCAGATTCTTCTGGAATTTTAGGATTAAAAAAGTTCTTTCAAAACGGAAAATGTACTAACGGAACGGAAAAATTCCGGCAACTTTACTGCCAGTAGTTTTACCGTGAATTGACGGATTTATTTTTAACAGTGTACGACAATAACGAATTTGTCAATTTCTTTCAAATTTCAAACCATTTATTGTAGTAATCAATTTTATTTTCACGCTAAAATGCTTCTTTTCAAACGGATACAATAGAATTGAAAATACTTTCATTATTTCAAACTTGAATCATATTATATCTAACCGCTTATGCTAAAAATAGATTCAACGGTCTCCTGTCCCTTTGTCTCCTTTCAATGTCCTGCATAAGTAAAAAACTAAATGAAAAAAAAAAAAAAAGAAATGCAACGCTTTCACACACACACACACCCTGATGTTTGTAACCCGCTGCGCTGTCTCCATGATATTAGCACTTTCCTCGTTCTTTTGGCTGTACTGATAGGCATATGTACGTTAAGTTTCTAAAATTAGCGAACGTTATTTCTTATATCTGTAACGAATTTTCATGTTATTTACATTCTGTACTCTTGGTCGGGTTAATTTTCTCACAGTCAAAGATCTCAAGCCTTTCTCAAAAACCACAAATATTTCTTTAACCCGAGGTTATCCAGGCAAACCATCGTTACGAAGTTTCAAATGCCAATTTTATGCGCATTTAATACGTCAATTTATTTGTTTATCGATACAATGTCCCCAAATATGTTGTGGCTTGTCGACTTCTTTTTGCCAAGGCCTGATCTTGAGAGTTGATAAGATTACACAATTACAACTCTCCATCTGAACACACATTCTGCTCTTTTCTTTATCATCACTTATAAGAACCTCTACACGTCCCATTTCGGAACATCTATGCATTAAAATGAAATCCTCTATGTTACAATAAAGACTGCGTTACTTTCAGCTACACAAAATGGAGTTTTTCTTGGTGGATTCTCGAACCCGACATGTGTAAATGAATTCAATGATCGGTGAACCGCTGATGAAAAAATTACACACCATACCATTTGCGTTTGAATACCAATCCTTTTAAATAAAAAAAGATTTGATACACTAATAAGTCAAATTAAAAAGTATACTTTGTTCAGTAGCTTAAATTTCGATATGGTTCTTACTCGACCCTCTTAAGTATAAAAGCCTAAAATGTATTTTTACAAACTTTCAGCATCGGAGTAGTATATTTGTACTACTTCTAGCACCAGAAGTGTGTCTGTAAAGTTCACAAACTCACTATGACAAAAAAAAGTTCAGATCACCAAGTTTGTTGTATTACTCCGTATGATACCAGGAATCTCAGATATTGAAAATATGTGTTCTAGTGTAACTTTTTTGCTGAAACGCATTGATGAAATATTAAAGATCTGAAATCTATACATTATTTACCAATTCACCTGAAACTGGGCCATACAGCCTATCGCGATGGGCTTGTTCCTTAACTTAACAAGCTATAACGCTTAAAGATTTTTTTTGTAACTTTAACCAGTTACTTTCCTATGAACATGGCATTGAGCTACTGAAGGCGTTTTCTGCCTGCTGAAATATTTATCAATATATTCGTCTTTGAAACCCCTCAGAAATTGAGTTTACATATTCAACTCAATTTTCAGAAGCCTATATCTCAAAAGCAACAATACTGATTGGAATACATACTATTTTTAAATATAGCATACCGTGATTGACAAGAATTTCTTTTTCTTTTTGGGCCTCTTCCGTATAAGGTAAAAAAAGCGTTGTTTCAATATACCTATCTTATTTCAGATTCGAAATAATAAACGAATACAAAGTGAAGTCCTCACACACTCAAATATATCTTCAACGGATAAAAGTAGAATTGTGGAACAAGTGTCTACCTATATTAAAACGACTACGCACTATCATATGAGTGTGACTGAATCGTGCCTCCTTGCGAAACGTACAAGTTATCGAGAGTAAATGGAAAACTATGAGAGGTAGTTAAAAGATATAATTTATAAACGTGTAGAGCATCCTTGATTTAGCATCAAGTGCTGTCCGCCTTATTAGAAATAATAAATAATCTTATTAGAAGATCTAAAATTTTAATTTTTTTATATGCAATCACCGGCTCATTTTCTCTCTATTCATTTTTAGAAGTGTGGCATTATAATATATTTGTGTATTTTCTAATAAAACTAACACATGTAAGTAAGGTACAATTTATTTGTTTAAAAAAATCAACTTAAGATCGCTCAATGTGTCCACCATCGGCCGGTTTCAGGCCGCATAATATACAAGAAATGAATTGTGCTTGAAATCGACACAATTGATTACGCATTTGCACCAAATTTCGATCGTAGAAGGTGATTATTTTACGCAGCCCTGTAAAGAACATTAAATATTAAATGTTTAGTTTATTATAGGGATAATATTATCGTGCATCCCAATAACGCAAACTAAATTCATTATGTTGTTTAGCATCATGTAAAATGAACTTTAAATCATTTCTGCCCTAAGCCAGTAACGTAATAGAAAGTTTCTTGGCCTTGTAAAAGAACCTTTCACGATACGCTCGCCATTTATTATTGGAGAACAAGTGAAATGCCTATTAATATGTTATATCATTTTTTAATATAAGATGAATTGTAACATCATTGAAATGTATTGTAATCTCCGGCGTATAATCCGCAGATCAAACAATCATGTTTAGACCAAGAAATTTTATTTAATAATTGAAGTCAAATATTTACAGCGATCTAGATGGTTACATTTTATAAAAGAAAATTTCTGGGTCGAAACATGATTGTTTGATCCGCGGATTATACGCCGGAAATTGCGATACTTGAATTTATTATCGTATATTATAGACCTTAATGTATCTGAATTCCGTTGAGTGTCCGTCCTAACTAATAATAAAAGCTACATCTTCAATGGAGGTCTTTATATGGTAAACTTACCATATATCGATTTTGAGGCAATCCAAGTATATATGCGTTTTTTTTTCAGAATGGACAAGCTGACGTATAATCAGACAGGCGGACACACGAACTGAATGTAACACAAAGAGTTTGGCAGACGAATGGAGCTGATACTTTAAAGTATGTTGAAAATGTTTAACAATTCTGTCGGAAATGAACTGTATTTTTGAAATACATCAGTTAGACGTCAAAGTGAGATCCGACATATCAGAAAACAGTGGTCTGTCTGAGAAACGTGCCAAGCTACTTCCTGGGAGAACAAACCATTCGAAAAGTATATAGTACGTTTGCTTTAATTTCACACCAAGTTTATCCGTGAACTCAACCAGGTAATTGGATCCATAAAAATTCGATGTATCCGCAGTTTCCACCAAGATAAGTTGTGGCAATTCAGTTCCATAGTCATATGCTAATAGAGATCTATTTCATGCAGGAATTTTACCTATAAACTACTGCGTTTACAGTGCCGAAAGTCTCGTATGATATGTAAAACGGCAAGATAAGGGTTGGCAGAACGTCGTTATCTAGTATAACTACGAAATTACAATTTTCGTAAACAGGATGAAACTTTTGTTTCTGAATCGCCACCTTTTCTATTATAGCATACATTTAATTACGAATCGAATCATTACAAGCTGCCAGCCAGACGCAGTAATCTCATACAGAGAGCAAAAAAACAGGACATGTCTCTGCACTTAGGATATAATCAATGTTATTACTCTGAACACATTTATTTCTATAAAAAAATAATGAAAAAAGTTTATTACAGCAAATAATTGTACCGTGTGAATCAAAATTTGTTTGACAATCTTTAATGAGTGATACAGTATACAACAACAAACAATTTTTATACATTAAACCTGGTATCAATTTATGCAATCAAAGATATGTTTTATCACTCCAGTCCTAACACGTAACTTTGAACAAGTAATTGTTGACTTTAGAATATTAAAAATATTTTAATAGAATTTATAATAGACTTAAATTCCTCTCTATAAAATGTAACGATATCAAGATAAACAGTAGAAGTCTCCACCATGTACGCCTGATATTCGAGAGTTTCATAAAGAATGGATAAAGACTCACTTCTAGAAATAATGTATACTGTCAGAGCTTTTAGTTATATCGTTTTTTACGCGCAAAGAAAATTATTACAGATGAGAACTTCATTAAAATATCTTTATTTTGAATAACATTATGACCCTTGGTGGTGTTTCAATTAGAGTGCGCCACCCTGTATTTTTGGCTGAATAAACAGATTATGAACCTGACTTCAGAGATGAAATTCGTAAGTTGTAGCATGTTCTGCCAATCTTTAAAGTTTTTCTAAGGATTTTTCACCCATTCTGTACAGCGTGGGATGCTATGTATTTCAATTTGGATTACTCATGAATCTAGACGGCTTCGTTCTCTTTGTACGTTCTCTTCTTCGGACCTAATTCTATCAGATTTTTTTGCTTCGAATTTTGTCAATCTAACAGGCAAATGTTAAAATTGGCAACATTCAACAATAAAATCAACAATTTATTGCTTCAGTTGCCAGAATTACACTAACAAAATTACTGAGACAGAATGATAAACTGTGTAGATGTGGTATTAGTCCCTTAAGATTAAATTTCAGTATAAGGAAGGAATGAAACATCATTTTAAAGTATCTATTAAGGATAAAGACACATTCTGAAACTATATTTGTTATTTTATATTGTTTTCATGCATGTAATTATTTTATCTATAAGGTCATTACTTTTTTAATATGTGTGGAAACCAGCATGATAACCTGTGGTATGTCTGTGGTGTAACCTTAAATGTTCTTTTACACGGAAATAAGAGGTTTGAGGACAATTTTTAAATAATGCAGATAAGTTGACATATGTCCGGATGTACAAAGTGAAGATATGGTACTATTAAATTCGAATAAGTTCAATAATTTAAATAAATTCAATTTAAATAATGAATGTTGTCAACGTGGAAGGAGTGTATAACATTTGCCCTATTAAAATAGATTCAAAGTGTTATTTAACAGCAGGATGGCTGATATTTCCGGCAGCCATTAAATATCATCCTCATCCTGTCAATGGAAATTTACGCACTTTCTCACAATGAAGTAGAGCTTATAATGTTTTGGCTGAATCAGTGTGTATGTTGTATTATAAAATATTGTTGAAAGCAATATGTATTGACAGCTAGATTTTAAATGGTTTCTGCATAATGAAACATTTGAAATTTAATAATCCTTTTCTCCGGCATATTACTTGTTGTCGAAAAGCCATGACAATGTCAGGCGAATGGTGTTTATGTGAATGGTGTTTGTATATTACATAATTATTACAACATACAATTCGAAATAGTTATTTCATAGGTATAGTAGTTGAACATGCAGATCTAGTCAAACCTTTTGTTATCTAAAAATAATTGTATATTTCATTGAATAACATTTGTGAATAAAAATGTATCATTTACATAAAATATTTACAAAACACATTATAATCGAAATATTTAGAAAAAAAAGTTTAAATCGTAGATAAACAAGACAGATAATCGCGCATCACGCATAAATAATGAAACTTTTCCAAACACTTTGAGAATATTGTATTAAAACGTCATTGTTTAATAGCGTGAAAGTGTTGGTCTAAGTAAACAATTTGGAAAACGCATAACAACTCTGAAAACCTAATTAAAGAAATTATCATCAACAGTCAGAAAATTATGCGAAATTTTGTGCATCCCTGTATATGATTTATAATTTTGTATATATAATACATTGTGTGCAAAAAGTTAATTGATTTAGGAAGCGTATTCCACGTTCAAATTCTCCTTCATCAATTTCCATCAATATGCAGAAATGTGTAATATTTATTTTATGCAACCCTATATACACTCTATAGAATTTATACTCACAAAATAATATGCAAAAAATTTGTTACATTTAAAAACTTATACCACACATGGTAACGTATACTTTGAAATAGTACAATGACTTTAAAATACACTGCAAACGATTTTCGCCATTCTACATAATGAATGGAATTGCTTTTAGAGTCCCTGTAAACTAACTATAAACTCTACACACTTGTTTTCAGTACAAAATGTGCCCCCATAAAAAAAGAATTAAAACGAGCAGCAAAGTATAGCAAAAAGCATATCTAAAAGCATAAATATACAGATATGTATACACACACACAAACACACATATATACAGGGTGATTACAATTAAAGTCCCACTTTCAAAAAGCTGTAAAAACGGAACCACTAGTCAGGATTACTTCAAATTTGAACTGAATATACTGGAAAAAGGGGAAAATGGTATGGCATAAGAAATTAAAAGCTCCAAAGTGTATCAATGGATGGCGCTGTAAGTTGCATAACGGAAGTGAATTCAGCTACAAGTGACATTTTTAATCGAAATAAGGCGGTTTTGGTATTAATTGCACAATAAACCAATCGTACTGTTCAATCTGCAGGAGTGTTTCGGTTGTTTGACGGAAAAATGACATCCAAATCAGGCAATAGTTGTAGTACTGTTAGTTGAAAGCCCATCCACCACAGCAAGGTCGTACCACATTGGATGTGAAAAATATTTTTATAACTGTCCTTGGGCCAAAAAGCTCATAAAAAGCACACAATGTTTCGGTTTTTAATTGCACATGAGTGTCTTTTAATTTGCATAGTATTCCGCTTACAGCGTCATCTATTGATACACTTTGGAACTTTTTTGTTATACCATAACATCCCCCCCCCCTTCTTCCAGTATATTCAGTTCAAATTTGAGGTCATTCTGACAAGTGGTGCTTTTTTACAGCATTTTGGAAGTGGGATCACCCTGTATATGCATACAGAGAGAGAGAGAGAGAAAGATTTATTGATGCAAAATATTTTCCTTAATTATTTGTGTTTGTGAGAATTTATATTGAATAGAATTTTTCCCCTGTAAAATATTTGTTAATAAAATAAGAAACACATGCATTCGGAAAAAAATGGGAACCTAACATTGCTTTAGATATTTTAGTGAATATTAGAAGAATGTTACGGTTAACTTGTAGATATATGAGAATAATTTGATAATTAGACACACTGGATAATTTCAGTCAAAATAGAGAGTCAATATTAACGAAGTTTCTCCGTATGTTACGCTAAAATTAATCATGAAATTTGCAGATAAGTCAGATGCAAAATTTCCTTAACAGTTTTAGTTTCGCATTTTGCTCTGCACAGCCATGCAAAGATCAAATGATATTTAATTAAAAGAGAAAGTAACGGGGTACTGCAATCTAAATATTAACTCAAATGGTAAGAATATTATTTTCAAAATTTTGTTTATTACTGTTTATTACTAAGTTACTCTGAAAATATTATACCCTCTAAAATAAAATTAAATAAATAAATAAAAGTAAAATTAGTTTTTTTAATTAAAAAAAGTATTTTTTAAAGACATTCAATGTTTATCGTAAAAATCGCGTCTAATTTCATGGTTGCAACTTATGTAGTTCAAAAAAATATCCATTACAATACGTTATATGGATCGGCCCATATTATGAAAAAATGTCCACTTAAACTTAGGCTTGATAGAAAGAGTGAACGAGCCAATTTATTTTTTAAATGTTATAATGTTTGCTTTGCTTGTTTTTTAAGATATGGCAACAGTACTAGGAAATAATATCATTTACACTATCTATGCTGATTTTCTAAATTGTTCACTGAACGGATGATTGTAATTTAATTAATTTTAAACCATTAAGTGATAGAAGAGTATTTCTACTAACTATTCTACTATTTATATTTTCTAATAATTAGCGTTTAAAATATCTCTTTGCTCCAATTTCACAACCTTTTTGGCCTATTTTGGGAATAGTTGATTGGCACATAATTAATTCATATGTTTTTGTAATTCGTGCGAAATTGTAACCATAAATATTATTTGGCTATTTATCACTTGTGGGCTTCTATGAAAAAAAATAAAATTAATTTATTAATTTACAATTAAGTTCTAAACATATTAAATGTTGTATTGTTATCAAAAACAAATCTGTGTATATATTTTTTTAATATTTCTTGCTTAACAAGTATTGAGTGAATATCAGATTACAAAATTCTATCTTTACATACAAAAATCAAGTTATCTCCAATTATAATAAAGAAGGAAATTTGTGTGTGTGTGTGTGTGCCTGTGTGTTTCTCGGCTGTGTTCTGAAGAGACCGCTGCATGCAGAGCTACAAAATTTGTTGGGACGGTACCTCTATATGCATGTAGTTTTGTACCTCGAAACCAGATTTTTGATTTTTTGAAAATATTTCTTTTTATTTAATTTTTAATGCGATTTTTAGTATTTTTTCACGTTTTGCTGTGATTTTTCCACATTAGTAAGAAGAATCCGGTTCCAATCTTTTGGTCCGATATACTAAATTTTATCCTCTTTTCAATAAAGTTTATGCGAAATTCGTACAGCGACTTTTGAATTTTTGGCGAATTTTTTCTTTCGGCACTAAGAAATTTTGCCAGAATGCTTGATTGGTTCGGTGGTTTCGCTTTCATTTCAGCCTCAGATACGCTCAGAATCGTCATTTTTTTTCTCTTTTTAGCTTAGAAAAAGTTGATAATTCTTTACACATAAAAAATCATGTTTTTAAAAATGCGATTTTTATTGCTTTTTGACGTTTCGCTGCGATTTACCCACATTAGTAACCGGAATCCAGTTCCAATCTTTTAGCTCAATATAGTGAATTTTTACCTCTTTTCAATAAAGTTTATACAAAATTCATACAGCGATTTTTCAATTTTTGGGGATTTTTTTGCTTCGACACTAAGTAATTTTGCAAAGAATGCTTGATTGGTTCGGTGGTTGCTTCCATTTCAGCCTCAGATATGCTCAGAATCGTCATTTTTTTTACTGTTTTAGCTTGGAGAAAGTTGATAATTCTTTACAGATAGAAAATTATAATTTTAAAAGGGAAGGGCGGATTATTTATTATCCCGATTTTGCTATTAGATTTTTTTCTTTTAATTAAAATTTTTATTTGTTTTTTATCATTTATTTCATGTTTTGAGGCGATTTTTGTTTCAAATGACGTCAGAAATCGCACACTACAAGTCAAACACTTTTGGAGGGCAGTTGTGATTGGTAGCTGATAGATAAACTTGTAGGCACAGTTGGAAGTCAACCGGGTAATTGTGATTGGCAAATGAAAAGGTCGTCAGCTGATTGCAATTCGAACAGCGAGTTGTGAATTTTTGCGATTTGTTTTATGCGAGTTTCCTCCTGTATACGTCATTTATGTATTTGATTTCAGAAATTAACAACAGTAACTTACTGTAAAGTCATTTTGTTTCTGTTTAGAAAGTTAAGGATAATTCCAAATTTTTTAACGTCTTTGGTTAAATTCTGTGGGGGTGAGTGTTCGGTTGTAGTTTAAAAATCGCGTTAATGCTCTGATCGAAACTCCCTCCTTCCCTCCCTGCCTCCAAAATCAGAACTATTTAATTATTAGTCCGATTCAAACGAAACATTTTCTCACGTTCCCAGATACTAGATAAACTTCGGTTTCATTTTTTCAGCCTTTGGTTACCACTATTTCTGAATATTAATGACCAGGGAGGGGTAATTTCTCGGGTTCTACGGGCCCAATTTCAATGAGAATTACTTCTTTCAACTTAACACGAACTAATTAAGTTATAGATAACTAATTAAGATATAGATTTAGCACCACCTGGTGGTAGAAAATGGAGTTGAAAGATTTTGCAGCGCGTGCGCAGCACGCCTGCTATACGGTTTCGTATGCAGCAGGTACACGTGACGGAGTTTCGATCGGAAAGAGTTTTATTTAGGACTGAGTGCACCCCCTAGTTGTGGGAAATGAAACTAAACAATTTTGCATTTAAAATTTGTTCGATTCAAACAAAGGGGTCGATTTCAACGACAATTGATTCATTCAACTTAACATGAACTAATTACAATATAGTTAACTAATTAAGACACAGATTAGGCGCCCAATGGCGGTGTAAAGCGGAACTAAAAGATTTTATGCGCCTGCACAGAACACCTTCTATACGTTGTCATAAGGAGCGGGTACACGTGCCGCAGTTTCGTTCGGAAAGATGTTTGTTTAGAACAGAGTGCCATCCCTGTCGGTGGAAAATGTAACTAAAAGATTTAGCATTTAATCTTGGTGCGATTCATATGATATATTTTCTGACATTCTTCCGAAGTCTCCCAGGTACTAAGTAAGTTTTGGTATCATTTTTTCAGCCCTTGGTTACCACCACTTATGAATATTAATATCTAGGGGAGTGATTTATTTTCTCGGGTTCTGTGGGTCGCATTTCAACGGTATTCGGTTCATTCAACTTAACATGAGCTAATTAAGATATAGCTAATTATTTAAGACAGATTTGGTACTCCCTGGCGGTGAAAAGTGGAACTCACAGATTTTTCGCCCGTGCACGGAACACCTTCTACACGATGCCGTAAGCAGAAGGAACGAGTGCCATAGTTTCGTTCAGAAACAGGTTTATTGAGAACGAATGTGCCACCTGGTGGTAAAAACTGGAAGTAAATAATTTTGCAGCACGTGTTTAGGACGTCTTCTATACACGGTATCGTAGGCAGTAGGGACGCGTGTCGGATAATTAATTTAGACCAAAATGAATGAACTAATTAAGATATAGCTAATTATTAATTAAGACATAAATTTGGTTACGCCTGGCAGTGGAAAGTGGAACTAAAAGATTATGCAGCGCGGGCGTAGCATGTCTGCTATAGACGGTATCATAGGCAACGGGCAGACAAGTCCGAATACTTCTTTAAAACAGAATGCATCCACTAGAGGTGGAACTAAAATAATCTCCTGCGCGTGCGCCAAAACTAGCTATTTTTATTGAAACCGAGAAAGAAAGTTACCGATTTGATAATTTTCATTTTCACTCATTCTCGAATATTATGAAAAGTATTGGATTATTTGGATCGAAATTCATAATTTATGTTTCTGGTTCCGAAAATGCAAATTTTGCGAAAATCCGACGGTAATGTTTATTTATTTTGACCAAAAACTGACCCGTTTTGAATCAAATGATCCAAACATTTGAGGAGGTGGTATTAAATTTACTTCCGCTTCGGGTCCATCTCTCTATTTCATTTCCGAAAGACAAAGACTGACCGGAGGAGGGATTTCGTACAGCGATTTTTAGAGTGATTTCGCGTTTCGTATTATTTTTTGACGGGACCGGGGCAGGCGGGTCTGCTAGTGTTTAATAAAAGAGTGTAATAAAATCATATTGTTAAATGGCAATTTTAAATTTAAAATCTCATTGAAGATTTAAACCTTTCTAGCGAATCTCCCGTAATCTGACTACATATCAATCAACGTATTTTAATAAGTAGTGATTTACTAAACAGAATTATTGGCAGTCATTTAATGCTGCCAAATCAAGTTCTAGTACTTCTGTGGGGTGTGGCTCGTAGAATGTTAGAAAGTAGCGTGAATAATATATTTATTTTCGTAGATAATTGTCTTTATAAAACTTATTAAATATCACAAAAATACAGCAGCCAAACGATATCATTTTATTCTTTTTCTTCCATTCTAATGACAACAAAACCTGGACCGTTGCCAGATTTCAAATCAAAAATGTTCCGATAACTTTAACAAATAAATAAAAAATTAAATTAAATAAATGGAACATGGAGTTAATAAAATGGATATTCAGTTGCTCTAAACTGAGTAATCGAGCCACTACATTTACTCTCCTACCAGTAACGAACGTTACGTTAAAAAAAGGTAGGAAAGTACAAAACATATAGAAAACAATATATATATATATATATATATATATACAAAATAAATACAATTTTAAAATTATTCAAAATATTTACAAAAGAAATAGTTATAAAACACTTCAGCAAATTTTTAGTCTCTAAATCTTACTGGAAGTTTAATTGTTCTACCAGTTCGTGATTGTTTCAAAACAGATACAGGCTTTTCCACTGTATTACCAGGTTGAATAAAGTTTCTATTGTTCAGATTTTGTGTAGATGAAGTCTTAACTTGTAACTGAGTTGCATGTTCAGGGTGTGAAACTATTTTGGGATCATCTGAGAGAATATATGCTGGTTTCAGTCTATCTATAGATACATTCACATTATTATCTTTAATTTTTATAGTGAAATATTTTGAAGAGCGACTAATTACTTCATAAGGACCTTCATATGGTAGTTCTAGTTGTTTGCGTACTCTGTCTATCCTTAGGAAAACGTGTGTACTTGATTCTAAATCCTTATGAACAAATATATTTGGAATATATTTATGTTGAATTTTTCTTGGTTCAATTAGTTGAATCTGCTCTTGTAATTTATGAATAAAACTTCCTGGTGAGACTTGCATGGTACTCGGCTGTAAAAATTCACCGGGCAGCCGAAGTTTCTCTCCATAAACCATTTCTGCTATAGTCTAGGGAGTATCTGTTCGAATTGCTGTGCGAAGACCCAAGAGAACTGTAGGTAAGGTTTCAGTCCAATTTATTTGATTATGCGCTTTTAGAGAAGCTTTTAGTGATCTGTGGAGCCGTTCTACTTTGCCATTGCATTGCTGATGATAGGCTGTTGTATGTTGTAGCTTAATACCGCATAATCTTGAAAGGGCTTGTACTATTTCTGAATAGAATTGACCTCCACGATCAGAAACGAGCTTTGAAGGTGTTCCGAATCTAGAGATCCAATTATTATAAAAAGCTTTTGCTACAGTCTCTGCCGTGCTGTTATCCAGGGGAATGGCTTCCATCCAGTTGGTGTATCTGTCGATGCAGGTTAAGCAATAGATGTTGCCATTTGATGGTGATAGTGGACCAACGAGATCAATATGGACTACTCGAAATCTCTCTGAGGGCTCTTGAAATTCACCAATTGTTGATTTTGTATGACGAGTAATTTTTACTTTTTGGCATGAAATGCATGATCTAGCCCATTTTGTAACATCTTTATTAATGTTAGGCCAAATGAATTTCGATGTTATTAGCTTAACTGTTGATTTTACTCCCGGATGGGATAATCCGTGAAATTTCTGGAAAGTCTTCATTCGGTAAGTATGAGGTATATAAGGACGAATATTGGAAGTAGAAACATCACACCACAGATTCTGACCAGAAGGAAGAGGGTATTGTTTTAACTGTAAAGTTTTAGACTTTTGCAAATCTTTAATTTCTTCGTCTTGAGATTGTTCTTTTGCTATTTAATCATAATCGATTATTGTAATTTCTTCAAGTCTTGATAATGAATCTGCTACAATATTATTTTTACCTTTGACATATCTGATGTTAGTAGTAAATTCGGAAATATATTGTAATTGTTTGCACTGTCTTGGTGATGCTTTGTTAGGCTTTTGCAAAAAGGCATACACCAACGGTTCATGATCCGTATAAATCGTAAAGGTTCTTCCTTCAAGTAAGTATTTAAAATATTTTACCGATAAGTAAATGCCCAATAGTTCACGGTCGTATGTGCTATAATTCTGTTGAGTGACGCTTAACTTCTTTGAATAAAAACCGATAGGTTTCCAAGATTTATTTTCGTATTGGTGCAGGACAGAGCCTATGGCCAAATCTGATGCATCTGTAAACAAACCTAGAGGTAAATCAGAATTTGGGAAGGATAATAAAGCTGTATTTGCTAGATCTTGTTTGCAAATTTCAAATTGCTTTCGTGCTTCTTCAGTCCAGTCAATTTTTGTTTTATCTTTTTTCTTGGAACCTTTAAGGTATTCATGTAGTAATGCTTGGTGTTTAGCAGCATCTTTTAAATAACGACGGTAAAAATTAATCATGCCAAGAAAAGTTCTTAAATCATGAATGGTTTCTGGTAATTTATAATTTAAAATAGCTTGAACTTTTTCTGGTAAGGGACGTGAACCTTCGGGTGTAATAAGATAACCTAGAAATTCTATTTCTGGAACTGCAAATACTGATTTGGAAATATTGATTCTGAGGCCGTATTTGTGTAATCTTTCAAAAACTAAATTAAGGTGATTTTCATGTTGGTTTTCATCAGCAGAAGCAATTAGTATGTCATCTAAATATGGAAAAACAAATTCAAGATCTCTTAACACTTCGTGAATAAATCTTTGGAACGTTACGGGGGCATTTTTAAGACCAAAACTCATGACATTAAACTCATATAATCCAAAAGGAGTAATGATAGCTGTCTTACATTTATCCTCATCTGCAATCGGTATTTGATAGTAAGCTTTAAAAAGATCTATTTCTGAAAAAATTTTTGTACATTTTTTAAAATATGATGAAAATCGTCAATTCTGGGAATTGGGTATCTGTCAGGAATGGTACGGGAATTAAGCTGTCTGTAATCACCACAAGGACAATAAGATCCATCCTTTTTAACCACTAAATGTAATGGACTTGCCCATTGGGATTTAGAAGGACGAATAATATCATTGTCGAGCATGTATTTAAATTCTTCTTTGGCTATTGCCAGTCGTTTTGAATCGAGTTGACGAGCTTTATTGTACACTGGAGGACCTTCCGTACAGATAAAGTGCTTCACATCATGCTTGGATGTTGAAATTAGCAAATTTGGCTTCGCAATATCGGGATACTTAGAAAATAAATTTTGAAATTTAACAGTTTTGTTTAATGTGCCAATATTGTTAAAAGCAATTGAAGAAACTTCACCTTTTACACAAAGTTTTGTTTCTCCATCAATTAACTGTTTATTTTTCAGGTCAATTAGAAGATTATATTTATTCAAAAAGTCTGCTCCAAGAATTCCTTTTGTAACTTTAGCAATCACGAAAGGGAATTGAAAATCCCTTCGAAATCCTAAGTCTAGATTTAGAATTTTAATGCCAAAAGTTTCTATTTCTGCTCCGTTTGCTGTATATAGCTTATAATCGGAAGATTCTTTCTTTTTCCAGTGGCTGGAAGAACACTTATATCAGCACCACTGTCAACTAAAAATCGCAAATTTGTTCTTAAATCTTTCACATATAATCGAAATTTGCGACAACTTTCGACATTTTCTGCAGTAGTATGTGCCGCTAGATCTACTGCAGATCTAAGTTTTCCTGTTTGGAATCAGGTTTTTTGTTCCACGCACATGGCTGTGTGCATTTGTCAGGGAAACAACGATTACGGAAACGGAAATGAAAATACCAGAGTTTGCCGTTAGGATTGTAGCGCTGACGAGACCTGCTTCGGGAGCGAGAACGGTTTTCGTTATTTCGAAAGTTAGGCCTGGATTGTCGTGAAACGCACAGTTGCGAAATTTGCTGTTCCAGAGAAGCAATTCGATTTAAAAGTTCATTATTGGCAAACGACGTCGTGCTATCATTAACAATTTCAGTTTTATTACTTGTGGCAAAGATTTCGGTTTTGGGATTCATATCGCTGATTTTGTCTGCCATTACAGCTAATTTATTTAAATCTTCTTCACTAACAAGCAATATATTTTTTATGCAATCGGGCAATTTTTCAAGCCAAAGCGTCTTAATCAACTTTTCTGAAACATCAGCAGTAGCGACAGTTTTTAACTTTTGAAGTAGCTGACTAGGTTTCATAGTGCCAAGTTCAATTCCGGTTATCAATCGCTTAATTCGAACATTTTCACTTTCTTTAAATAAATTAAGCAATCTGGTTTTCGAATCGGAATATTTGGTTAAGCTTTCACTACTTATTATGTCCCAAATATTCTCTATGAATTTCGTCTCAAGTTGCGCAACTAAATAATTGAATTTAGTTTCCTCTTTAGTGATTTCGTTAATTTTAAACTGAGCCTCAACTTGATAAAACCAGATCTCTGGTTTATCAATCCAGAAAGGTGGAATTTTAATACTCACCTTGTTAATTTCCGGCTTTACCGTGGAAGGCGAATCATTCTTCTCCTGTTCACTGTCACTCGTAAACATTTTTTTTAACTTTAACGGGTCACCAGTTTGTGTGTGGTGTGGCTCGTAGAATGTTAGAAAGGAGCGTGAATAATATATTTATTTTCGTAGATAATTGTCTTTATAAAACGTATTAAATATCACAAAAATACAGCAGCCAAACGATATCTTTTATTCTTTTTCTTCCATTCTAATGACAACAAAACCTAGACCGTTGCCAGATTTCAAATCAAAAATGTTCCGATAACTTTAACAAATAAATTAAAAATTAAATTAAATAAATGGAACATGGAGTTAATAAAATGGATATTCAGTTGCTCTAAACTGAGTAATCGAGCCACTACACTTCTAATAATACAAACCGCAAATAAAAGAAAATAATATTATTTACACTATCTATGCAGGATTTCTAAATAGTTTTCAAAACGTATGATTGTAATTTAATGAATATCATCATCATCATCCCAAAACACGATTTAATTAAACACGACCTTCTTTTAATTAATATTAAACTATTAAATAATAAAATAGTATTTTTTATTATTATACTATTTATGTTTTATTTATATGTTCTAATTTTTAGCGTTTAAAATATCTGTTTGTTCAAGTTTCTCAGCCCTTTAGCCTATTTTGGGAAGAGTGGATTGACACATAATGAACTTTTTTTTTTTTTTTTTTGTAATTTATAAGAAATTGTAACCATAACGATTATTTGGTGATTTATCACCTCTGTACTTCTACGAAAAAAATCTTTAAAATTAATTTATTAATTTATAATTAAGCTCTAAAAATATTAAAATGTTGCATTGTCATCGAAAGCGTACCTGTATATATATATATATATATATATATATATATATATATATATATATATATATAAATTTAGCACATCAGATATTGACTTAATTCTAACAGAAAGCAAGTTGCAAGTTAAGTTTGTAATAAAAGCATACTGTAAATGAAAAATGGCAAATCAAGAGCTTGCGAAAATGTTTGATTTCAGTCAGTTTAATTCCATCCAAAATATAAAAGAAATGTGATAATCGATGTACCCAACGCTTCAATATACCTAGGTTTATATGTATATTAATTATGTATGCAGTTTTTGTTTAAATATTACAAAGAAATAAAAAGGCACAGAACGTGAAGTTTCGGGTAAGCATCATTAAAATTTTTATAATAAAGTTACAAGAAGGACAGTTATGATATTTGTTTCTATTTTATGCATGTCCAAGCTTGAGCTTTAGACGTATGCTTGGATTTTAATTTTTAACACTTTTCACATAGTTGAAATTGTTTATGACATTGGTTTGTCTGGCCTTCCTGTACCTCTCGTAAATATATTCGGATTCTCTTTATTTTTTATATATTATTGATGTTTTCTATATCACGATTACTAATAAAAATGAAGTATGTAAAAGTAGCTTATTTAGTTCGTTTATTGTGACAGTCAAAAGTTATCTGTCACATTAAGGGCAATTTAAAAAAATCGTTACAAGTGCATTTTTATGATGTTACGCCATTTCAAACATAATGAAATTTATATGAATTTACGAAGTGCGCTAAAACAGACATTCTATAGAATATAGGTCGCAAATTATTTATTATTCATTTACATGGCCACACAAAAGTATTCCGCTACATTATGGTATATGAGGAAAAAAACTTTTTGCAGCGTATGTTAATTATTTTACACTAATTCAATATAATGAAATTAATATACATTATTGAGGTTTACTACAAGATACTTGATGTAGTATATGATCTACATAGCATTTATTATTCATTTACAAGGACACACAAAAGCAGTACTGTAGCCGATCTATTACCCATAATTTGTCAAAGTGCGTTTTCAGTTATGATATTCGTTTTTAAGTTTAACTAAATTTTTGCATACTACGTGGTGTGTGTAAATGCTAAAGATTATGTACATTTCTGACCAATATAATTCATAAGCATTACTTAGTATGATCTTGAACTGCTTAAAGGTGGATTTTAATTTAATTATGCATTTTGAAGCTGAACTATGTTTAGTGTATTCATATAAACATACTACTATACGTTACTATACAGCTGAATGTAAATAAAATGACGCAAAGAACTGGATACATCGTCGACTATTGATGGTTGATAGTCCAAGCTTGATTTCACTAGTTTAAATTGTTTTTATCCTCAATTTAATTTTAGCTTAATATGTGTCATGCATAGAAATCTGTAGGTAACATACAGAACTATGCAAAATAAACCAAGTATGTTTTCTTGTATTGGTAGAAATTGTTGAAATTGAATTTTCAACTTATTTCGCGTTTTCTTACTAAACTAAATATTAACACACTATGCAGCAAGTATACAAATTTATAGATCAAATACAGGGCTACAGAAAAGAATTCGAGTACTTCTCCGGCTATACACGTTAACTGCTCAAATATGATTTTCAAATATGGTATGCGATTTCCTAACTGTTTATTTAGGTTACAGCGCCTAGAATACATAGTGTGGAAAACGGTTTTACCGTTTTTTAATTCAAACTTTTTATTAAATTCAAACAGGAAATTCTGAAACAAAACTTTTGACTTTAAGAAGTCGCGCAATATCTGCCATTAAGTAACGAAAAGAACATTATAGATAATTTCTGGTATGAATGCGAAATTCCGGAATTTAAAAAAAGCTAAACTGGTAATGCTTTAAAAACTGCTAAAAAATTGTAACCGATAAACATGCAACTATGCGGTACAATAATAAGGCGATCGCAGCGACATCTGCTTTAAAAATAGATTGACCTCTAGCAAAAGTAACCGTTTCGCTATTGAGAACAAGAACATAATTTCTGTTAATAAAATCTTCTTGTAAGTGTATATTTCAGATGTAACTGATTTTGAAGTTAGTTTTTTACCATATCAGGGAATTAATCTTATCCACTCTTTTAGCAGAGATTCATTCTTTGGTACGCTAAATAGAGATTGTTTCTAGTTTGCTGTCTTGTATCGAGAACTGCAACCAGGCACAAAATAATGCGTATCACGTTTTTTTTTTTTTGCCATGATCAATATCATTCATATATTCAAAGCTTATGAAAATCACTATCCAAGTCAAATGAAGTACGGTATAATTTAATTATTTAAAATATTTACCACCAGCTGAAACGTTTTCTCAGTTCGATTCTTATACAATGTTTGCGATGAAAAGAGCTAGCAGACATTGGCGTAGAATGAGAGAGGGGGTTCCAAATGCTCTGGAAATCAGTAATATTATAAAGTTTTCTTTCCCTTCAATATCGCAGAAAATTCTCCGATTTTATAAGGCAAAAATATTTTTATAAAATTAGTGGTATTAAAACCATCTGGACCTCCATCCTATCTACGCCACTGCTAGAAGATGTCGTTGAGATCGACCCCCTTATCTTTTGAGTATCGTTCTACATTTATCGGATTGAATTTTTTAATACTATTTTGAAGCCGTTTTCCACACTATGTATTCTATACGCTGTACTTTAATATCGTATTTACCTTATTAAGCAGAAAACTTTGTTAAAGTATTCTGGAGGTTTTGGAGAGTGTTTCATAATCTATTTTTGACGCATGATTGTTCATTATTGTTTTCTCTTGAAAAGGTCACATTTATTAAGTAGTGGTCCGATTCAATTTCATTAGGGCCTAAACGTTCTAAATTTGCTTCTGTTACGTTTATTTTACTTTACTTCATAGGCATTAACTTTAATAAAATTTGACTAATAGTTGTTACAGTACGTTGTGCTACTTTAGGTTTTATTATAATAATCGAATCATGTCTATTGTTTTTACTGGGACGCGTCAAACATTTTAGTATATTCTCGTCTACAATGAGATTTAAAATTTATGTGGATTAGCAGTGCTGCTTCGGATGTTGTAACCCAATCTTACTCAAACACACTCTAACCCGGGATTCTGGTCGAGTCAAGTTGGTATTGATTTCTTTTTGTTGCAGATTGGAAATTGTCTGCCTTCGCCTGTGACCATTTTGGGTAAGGGTTGTTTTAAGAATGGGTATTGACTGTTGTATATGTTGCGTTCGGTAACACATAATTTTCAAAAGACGTCAACAATATATTTTAAAGAAAAAAATAAACATTTGAGTTTAAATGTTTAACGGTATACAAGTTCCTTATTTTAATAAAAAAGATAAAATCCATATTAGATATTATATTAATAATATATTTTTTATATAATTGCGATAAAAATTTTTATAGTTTAACTTTAATGCGTATAATCTTAAAAAGCTATCACGAAAAGTACTTTACAGAGTGAAATCACGTTTATCATTTAATCAATTGGCAGTGGACACGATTATGAATAAATACACAATTGGGTTTAAAAGTTTACAAATGGGCCTATTTTGTAGTTTTTTGAGTTATTGCTATATTGTTGTTATTGCTATCGAGTAGATCAATATGCATTATAATCTTGCATCTAAATATTATTGAATATCCATCAAAACTGTTTTATCGAAACAAAAATTTTAAGAACATTAGATTTCAAAATTTGATATAAGTGAAATATACACTGCTCAAAGAAATTAGGGGAGTAAGCAAAGAAGAGAAGAGAACCGTGCGAGATAGCTATGCATGGGTATAAAGTTTAGAGTACACGTGTATCAATGCGTAACACAGAAAAAAAGACGCAAAACATTGTAAGGGAGCTTTTATTCTTTGATACGATGGAAAGAACATGAAAGGATTGTTTAGGGCAATAATTTGGTTACATGTAAATGACAAAAAAGTATTGTTTAGTAATGATGCAAGTTGTTTAATACAGCGTTTGGTCCCCTCGAACACTTATGACTGATGCACACCTGTTTCCATGCATGCGATGAGGTTAGCGATAAGACATTGAGGAAAACTGTTCCACTCTTCAAGAATTGCAATCTTCAAGTCCCAGACAATAAAGGGAAGCCTTGGTCCCACTGCAGTGCATCGTCCGAGTGTGTCCCAAACATGCTCGATCGGATTCAGGTCAGGAAAGCATGCTGGCCATTCCATACGCTGTATTGTTTCAGCTTCAACCATGTACTGAACCAGACGAGCTGCATGCGGAATGGCATTATCATGCATGAAAACAAAGGAATCACCATGGGTGATGCGTAAGGTACAACATGAGGCCTCAGTATTTCGTCTGCATACTTTTGGGCCGTCAAATTGCCATTCCCAATGATATGCAGGTTCGTACGTCCACCTATGCTGATTCTGGCCCATACCAGCAACCCACCTTGTCTGTAATGTGATCTTTCACGAACGAATGTGGGGTTATTTCGAGTGCCCTTTTCCTCCATACAAAAACACGTCGACAGTCATACTCCAGACTGAATAGGGACTCGTCTGTAAACGACATTTGACTACAATCCGTCGCCTTCAATCTTGATGTTCAGCAGCCTACCTTCTTCGGGCCACACGGTAGCTTGAGGTCAACGGAATACAAACCTTTGGCCTACGGGCATAGAGACCACCCTGATGGAGCATATTTTGCGCTGTTTTTCAGGGCACCTTTTGTCGTGTTCCCAAGAGCTACTGTCTTTGCAGCTGAGTAGCAATCCCTTTTCTGTCTCGACGAGCTGTTAACAGGATATATCGGTCATCGGTTGCTGTGGTAGCACGTGGTCGATCTTGCCCTGGTCGACGTCTAACATTTCCTGTTTCTTGGAATCGATTCCACAGCCTTGCAAGGACATTTCTTGCAACTCCAACTGCGACCGCTACATTTTATTGTGTTTGCCCGGATTCAAGGCTCTCAATAATAAGCCAAGCCATGAATTCCAGTGAATCACGTTGTTGTGACATTTTCAAATCCACCTTTTTTACAACAAAAGCTGAGCAATTGGATTTCACAACTGTGGCAGTGAAACAGACATTTCTGTGAAATCCCGATTTTTGTACTTATCTCCTTTTTCTGGTTTTTGACGTCATGAACTTTGATTTGCATATGAAGTTTCATTTTTCTGTTTTCTGCTATGCTTTAAATTATGGATGTTTTAATTTAGTTACTTATTGGTGTATGTATTTGTGTAAATTTCTTTAAAACCATGTGCTCCCTTAATTGTTTTGAGCAGTGTAGTAGTAGATTCAGTTTGTATTTCCGCAAGTTGCTTTCGTGCATGAGATTTTATTAAACTTATCCATCAGATGCAGATGTTTTGTGGTTTACAGGTAAATTAATACTGCGATTTGGGTATTAAGATAACACGAAATCCTTTTCCAAACTTATGCGTATCCTAATAAAATCACAGTGTTAAAGGAAAACCAAGATATAATATAATTATTCAGACAAACAATAGGAAATTACGAAAATAAATTTCAGGAGATTGCGGAAGGTTCTGAGTGGCATAGCCGCCCTGAAGAAATGTACTTTTTTATCTAAAAATTTACAAGACTAAGGATTTGGTCAGAATTTCAGAATATCATGGCATAAAACCGTGTTTAATTTATCGCTTCTAATTTCCAAAACCTTTGAAGGAATTTTTTTAAACTTCCAAAATCTTTTAAATTAAATAAAATTTTATAAACATATAAAAATATGCTTATAAATATTTATGTAATTTAAAATTTTTAAATTGCGGATTGTAGTATGTTGAATATTATGGGAAGTGTAATTTAAAAAAAAATAACTTGTAGTGCTGACGTTGAGGCTCTTGATCTGCAGATTGACTAGTTTATATTTCTTTAAAAAATTGAAATTTCAAAAAAAGCGATTGATTCTGTCATACCGAGAATTATTAACAGCAACAAAATAAACCTTAATTTTCATTTAAAATTTGCATTAATAATTTAAAATGAAGTTAATTGCTAACTATTAAATTGCTAAAAATGTTAGATATAATCACTATTACATATTAATTGCAAATCTAAAATGTCATAGTTTTGGGTATAGATCTATATCCGTGTTGAAAGAGATTATTCAAATCTATATATATAATTCTCTTACGTGGCGCGAAAATAAGGCTGAATTTCTAGATTGTAGTTTGGCAACAATCGTAGTTTCCAGCTCCAATATGGCGGCCATTGTATCACACTGGCATGAGCAGTGAAACTTAAACTATCAATTATTAAAAATAAAATAACATGTACGTTATCAAGAGCGTTTGAGATGATTCCTCATTTTAATTATGAATAATATCGTTAATTCCAAATGAATTCTCAATTCATATTTAGAATTTATTTACGAATTTCATTCACATGAAAAACCGGAGGGAATGAAAATATCAACAGTCTAGAGTGCAACTGCTGCCATCTTTTGCTGTCTTGATGAAATAAATAAAAATCAGGAAGTGTTTTTTTTTGTTTTTTTAACGAATTTAAGCTGTGCTGTACAATGTTATAGGAACAATGAGTTTTAAACTAATTGTGTTTCCAAGATCCTTTTTTCATAGTATTTAAATGATTTATGCCCATTATAAATGCATTTTTAATTGTGTTTTCAACGAAGTTTTCAATTACTTTTTTTTACATTTAAAACAAATTGCCAATTTCATATGTTAAAACGATTTATGGTAGTACTCATTCCAGCTAGAATTGATTGGGACCGCGTAGCGGTCTAAATGTGAAATGCTTCGCAATTCACGGGGGTTGGCGAGCGTTAGCGAGTAGGGGGCTGAGCCCCCTAGTATAATAAAAATAATTTAAAATGATTATAAATATTTAAATAAATATAAATTTATATTGGAGTATATGGTATAATGTAATTTATGAAAATTAATTTATACACATAAATAAAATATACATTTATGTGAATACAAAAAATAAATAAATAAACTATTTAAAATTTTAACTGACTCTCTTTTGAATTTTCTACATATTACCCCTCAATAATATGAAAAAAAGTTCCTCTTCTTTATACTGTAAGAAGAATAGCCTATGGTTATCATTTGACAGCTCAATTCTTATCATCTGGCATTGTTCAATCTTTCACGTCTTTATTACAACATTTGTTTCCTATCTTTCACAAGTTTCTTTGTGTAAGTTATTTTCCTTATCATTATTTTTTAAAGAAAATTCCTTTTAATTTATTTTTTGAAAACTTATGATTATGTGATACAAAGAGAGTACTCTAGAGAAAATTATTATGATCTTTCAAGGCAACCTAGGCTATAACTCATCTGGAATATAATAGAGAAGGGGAAATTTATTGTTATTGGATCTTGAGAATTGTCGGTAAAAATGAATTTATTTCAAAAAACGTTATAAAATAATTAATAGAATGTATATTTTCAAGTATTAACTACAGAATAATTCATTATTTAAAATCTTTATTTTTTAAGTATATATATTTTTGAAAATGAACATTGAACGCTGCTAAAAAGATACTTTTGTTCATGAAAGTTGTTTTATAAACTAATAAAATCATTATCGATATACTAATTATTTTTTCATCTTTCGACATATCTAATTACTACATATAATATTTTAATAATGTTTTTTTTTTTTACGTCTCTTCATTGTATTATTTAAAATATGCAAGGGGAATGTACTTATGAATGTTAACGTACCTTAACATATCAAATTTTAGTGAATTTAAGCGATTTTAATCATTAAAAATTACATTGAGCTATTGAATGTTACACGTAGAACATAGGGGATAGATCAAAACCACAATTGCGTCCATGATGTTAACGTGTTTATTTTCATATATTAATAAAAGTTTGAAGACTATATATTTATAATTTAGGCACTATATTTCATCTGTGTCATGTAACGAAATGTAAATTTCGTAAAGAAAATATTAATAAAATTAATAAATTCTTAAATTTTGCTAAAATTACATTGAGTTATTGAATGTTACTCGTAGAACATAGGGGATATATCAAAACCACAATTGCGTTCATGATGTTAACGTGTTTATTTTCATATATTAATAAAAGTTTGAAGACTATATATTTATAATTTAAGCACTATATTTCATCTGTGTCATGTAACGAAATGTAAATTTCGTAAAGAAAATATTAATAAAATTAATAAATTCTTAAATTTTGCATTTATTCGAAACAAATAAAAGCACACACGAGTAAGAAGATATTACTTTATTTAGTTTCATTTTTTATTCAAAATAAAGACTATCGTACATCACTAATATTAATTCTTTACAACACATTTATAAATAGAATATACTTCATAATCCTCTATTTCTGCATAAAGTCGATCTTAATTTTGAAACATGAGCTATACAGCAGTTGATAAAGGAAAAGCAATTACGCATACAAAATAATTTTGAATTTCTTTGCTTTAACATATAACGTGGATGAAAATCAAGCTTACTTGATACGCCGCAACTTACAGCACTTCGGATGAATGAGGAAAACTTTCAAAGGAAAGAGAAAATTTAAAAGTAAAAAACTAATTATGCAAAGTTTTGAGACTGAATATCTAAGTATTTTCAAGAACTGTAGAAGTTTTGTCTACCAAGTTTTATTAAAGTTTTAAGCTTGCTTTGATTTCATTTCAGCTGAAATAGTTAGTAAAATTTGTTCTTAAACTTCTTTATTTTGACTCCGTGGTTAATTTCTCCAAGTTTTGAAAATTAATTTTGTTTCTTAAAATGAATATACATGTATATCATGTATATATATAGTTTTCAGACGTTCTTTAATATCCTGGAACATTTCTGAATAAATCAATTGAAGCCTAACATATTATATCTTTAATAGTGTTATAAATATCGTAATAATGTGGAAAATTCTATCAACGCTCGTGTTACTTTTTTGTCCTTTTATAAAAATCAAATAATAAAGAGAGATTCTTGCGCCTGTGTATTTTTCTGATGTTTATATGATTTCAATTTATGCTGAAAAATAGTTCTATCATGCAAATTCAGATAAACATTCCTAAAAAACCTGTCATTACTGTTGTTTTTTTTTTTGTTAAGAAAAAAAACTTGCATAGTTAGATAAAACTTAATATGAGTATATACAATGCATTACCTTAATATCCATCCATTAATAGATATTGTTATAAGTAGATGTGTTCGAGTAGCTCATTATTATTTTTAATCGAAGCTAATTCTCGATTCAAGGAAGTATCGAAGACTACCATTTGATTAAATTGTATAATCATAATTAGACAATGTAGAACAGAAGGCATGTAGAATCAGATGATATCGTACTTCGTTTGAAGGCATTAGTTTTCGTTAAAAATCTAGTATATGTGAAAGTTAGTAGTAAAGTAAAAACATCTAAACTTAGGTTGCATCATTCCTGAATCCTTTATATTTCTTTATTAGTGTTGGATAAATAGGTCTACATTGTTCAGATTTGAGAACACCCACTTTGTTTTCGTAGCTAGTGCCACTTTGTTTTCAGGTGACCCGAGTTCGATATGGACAAATATTAGCCCCTCATCAGTACAGTAAAAAACGCTGAAGTCAAGAATGATGAAATTAAAAAAACTTACAGAAGGAACTATGTCAAAAGAATTATAATCGAAGTTAAAGTCATAGCAAAACCATGCACTCTGAAGAAACATGCTTGCTTCATTTAAAAGTGAACAAATTATTCCTGTATTATAATGCTTACCCGGTTTTAGTTAAAATGGATACAGAAAACAATTGGGTTTTGAAACTTTCTTCCGGGATTTTTACTCGCGGAATTAGATAATTTTACTGAACTGCGGTTTGAATTACACAATAGGTGCATCATCTAGGGTGGATGTTCCTCGCTTACTTTCGTCGATTGAATCGGTTTAATCTATAGAATCTGTTCCATTTAAACACCGTATAAGAACCGAAATGTAAAAAAAAAATTAAATATAAATATTTAAAACTTGTGAAACCATATAGTTAATTAATGAGAAATAGTGCTTCGGACAAGTCCATTGTTCTCATTAAGGCCAATAAATGTAGTCTGACAGTTGTTCTTGATAGACATGATTAAGTTATGAAATATATTTTCTTTTAAAGGATAAAACAACTTATGCTGCTGTTGAGAAAGATATTACACCAACCATTCAGAAGAACCTTAATACTATTTAAGGCAACATGGTCGATTCTGGAAAATTGATTCATGATAATGACATGATAATAACATGATTAATGACATGGCCGATTCTGGCCTGGTTCTGTTACGAGATTTCATGGCATACCAGATACAATAACGAAGTTCCTCAAATTGACCAATCATTTACTTTACTCGTCCGCACCTTTTAATCTTGCAAAGTACTCAGCTAATTTATTAAATCCCTTGACTTTTACGTCCCTCCATAGTATTAACTAACCAATAAGATTTCGGTATGATCTACGAGCATTCAATTTCCCCTTGTGTTATGTGACGGCTTCTCTGGACGTATTCTCTCTTTTCGCATCGATGCCCATCGACTTTACTTGCATGGCTACTGAAAAAAATTGGAGAGATTTTGATTCCGCCCCTAATGTAAGCAAAGAAACAATCTACCCAACAAACCGGTATTTAAAAGTTATTTGACCAGGCCCGGATAATATGTAAGTACCAAATTATCAATTGGGACTTAAAAATGCCTAAAGAGGGAACTAATCGTAGCTGTAGGTACAGGAAAAGACTATGATGTCTTATACTCACGCATCTTTTTTTTTGTAATCGGTTATTAAAAAAAAAGTCACCCTACTTTGGGGATTTTTTTTCTCTAATAGTAACCTTGCGATTATGCGTGTATTAAATAATTGGTACATTTGGTATATTAGAAATTATTATATTGTTAACCCGAGAGTAAACGCGTTTTTTTAGAACGTCTAGAAGTCGCGCTTGGTCCATTTTCCGCCGTTACCACTAGGCCGAAAACAGAGGGGAACTTATTTTTTACAGGAAAGGAAAATTTTAGCAAAAGGACTTAGATAAGTTATTAAGGAATTCTTCGTTCAAATTTCAGTAACTGGATTTTGTCTTTTGCTACAAAATGATATTTTTCACAAAAATGTAATAAGTTTCACAAAAATAACTTTTATTTTTCACAAAATGGGCCCCAAGAAAAAACCTCTGAATCGACTAACTGATATCAATATACAATTCTAATATTTTTTTCTTACAATACATCTATATATAAATAATAAAAAAGTAGATAAATGTTCTTACTCTGTAATTAAGAATATAAAGGCTGCAGGGTTTTTTTTTGTGTGTGTGTGCTGGTACTGGTATGTGTGTGGGATCAACTTTAGAGATTTTATGCTTTAATGGCTTTTTTAAAATAAAAATTTAGAAATGACCATTTTCTACTTATTTTTTATAGCAGTGCCCTTCAGTCACATCTCCTCTTTCAAGTCTTGTCTTTTCTTGTCTTCATCACTAATAGAATCATCTTCCAAATTATCAAAAAGTTTTAAAGCCTTCTGAACAGTTAAAAGTTTTTTGCGAGACATTGTAGAAATAATAAAATGCTATATGCGCAAAATAGCAGAGAGAAAATAGGAGGTATGAAAGAGCAAACGCGACAGATAAGTCACTCTCCTCAGGAACTTCAATGCCGAGAAATTCGCGGAAACAGGAATGAAGAAATGGGAGGGGAAAATATTATCTCAACCAGAGTACTCGCGCCACGGTCTTATAGACCGATTTCAACTTTAGAATGCAATAAAAGACTGAGAAAACGCAGGAATGATTTGCATCTTTAGTACACAAAAGAACCAACAGTCAAGGTCAGCTACACTACCTTTCATTATTGTAACTTTAAGGGGAAATGAGATAAAGGAAGGTAACGAATTTTGGCGGGGAAAAGACCGACGTGAGACTACCGCCGGGTTCAAATTTTGAAAAGCGCAAAAATTAAAAAAATCGCGTCAGTGTAACAAATCTGTTCCCAGGAAAATTGTCCCTTTAACTAATGCTAAAGTGCCATTGAAATAATTATTTATTGTAAACACGTTTGAAAGTGGTAGATATTCAAATTTGGATAATTTTCACCTTGTCAAACAAACACAGAACACCATTATCACATGAAATCTGAAATTGTGCAAAAAAATAATCATTGTGAACAAATTAAAAATACATGTAATGCAACAGGCTTTCACGGAACTTTCCTGCAGCCAGAAATTATATCTTTTTTTTTCCACCAGATCGCGTATTCGAAAACTTGAATCGGCAATTAATTCCATTTCTCACATATTATTTTAATGAAACTTTCAAAGAGTCGTTCATTTTCCTCTAGATTTCAAATTTTAGGTTTTGAACGGCAGCAGTATTTGTTTGTTTATATCTTTTAATCCTTTGTTTATAATAGCTGGTTATCCGTTATTTTTAATTTAGGCCTTAAAACATTATAGTTAGATATTGTTTGAAAGTTTTAGAGAAAATAATGAAGAATAGATATGATACAAAGCAGATTATGTGTATATTTTCATAAGTTGAACAATCAGCGTGCTTACGGCATCGGAATGCTTACGCTAAACATGGCTGCGATACGTTTGCCTTGTCTGTAGGATGTGCAAGACCCAGAATCGTCACTTCACTTGCGTATTACATAAATAGATTATTTTTACAATTGTTGAGCAAATTTTAATTTCTGCCGTTTTGGCCAGAAATTTTGTATCAAATACTCCACTGTGCGGCAATGGGTTCACTATTATCGGTTGTAATCGTGAAAATAGTAAAGAAATACATAGATGACAAAATTATTCATAAGCTTAGTGCTATGCTTAAATTTTGTAGACGGTACGTTGACTATGTTTTTATAGTGTCTTTAAATGAATATTTAACTGAAATATTAGCAATTGCTATTCAAATTGTCCATCCATTTAATTTACAAGAGAGAAAATAGAATAATTACCAGCTATCCTTCCTAGGCATCTGTATCGAACGCAAATAAATTACTATGGATCAGAAACAAAGCACATTCGTTTATCGCAAGGAAACTTTTACAGGTAAATACTTAAATTTCCTCTCTGAATGTCCCATTTCCCACAAGGCGCTGTTATCAAAACCCTTGAGTCCTAAGGTATTGCAGGGCGGAAAAGCCTTAAACAGCGAGAGAAAGAGGACTTATTGATCTTTGGAATACTGGTTATCCCCTAAATTTTGCAAAGAAAAATTTCTCGAAAACTTTAAATAAAGCTGCAGCACCTCCGCCCCCTTTCAAAATCAAACTACTAAGAGCTTCGTATCCATAACACACTATAGGAAACTTTCAGGAAATGTATCACAGTTACTCAGAACTATTAAAATAAATACTGCATTTATTCCCCACCGACATTTACGAAGATTTCTATGTGGTTTTAAACATAAATATACCATCTCACAATCTAAAGGCTGTTTACTGTATACCCTGCAAACAGTGTGAGTCGAATTGCATTCAAAAAACTGGTTCCACCTTTGAAATTAGACAGCAGGAATAAATATGCATTCGAGACATTTCGGAAATTTAAACTCAAAATAGCTGCCCTCGCCCTAGATACAGACCACATCCCGGATCATGGGAACTCTACTATGTACCATAATTAAACCGAATAGAAATACATATATAAACCGTATTTTTCTTGAGGCCTGGTACAAAAGCTTAGTTTGTTCACCCTTAAATGAAGCAAGCCATGTTGTTTCCTTCAGATTACCTCGTTTTGCTAAGACTTTTAACTTAGATTTTAATTGTTTTGAGATGGCTCCTTCTGTAAGTTGTTATTTCATGTTTCTTGTCTTCAATGTCTTTTACTGTACTTATAAGGGACTGTTTGTTCGAAACGTCTACATGCTATTTAATGTTTTAATGTGATTTTATTGTGTAATTTATTAACTTGTCTGGATTAAAGTATTAGTATTCATATAATTATGCTGATGATACGTAGTATGTTCCTATACCTTAAATAAAAAAATAAAATAAAAATAAATAAAATTGAAAATTTTAAATATTAACAGTGGGATGTTTACTGTTTACATCTTTTTTCAGTTTGTTTTTACGGTGTATAAAACTATGTTACAAAAACGCGTTGCAAAACAATAAAATTTTATTTTATTGCTGTAAAATTAAATTTCCTTTGCGCACATGTATACTTTTTTTTCTAAGCACATATTTTAATTCCCATGTTTTGTTAATTATATTTTTTATTTAACGCTTTATTCGATTTCATGTATGTGTATTAAACCTCTGACCGCTTATCTCGAGATTCCCACCTACAAGATATTTGTAGAAAAATTTTGCAATTTTGTTTTAAATATTCCACAAAGGTAAAAAAATGGAAATGTTAAATTTACTACATATTTCAAATGCATGATGATTTGAAATATGTAATAGTGGAGGAGATGCTGGTCGATTAAATATTCGTCAAGAGGACTTTGAAAAAAACATTGAGGGGTCAGAGGTTAAAAGGAATAATTTGTTTTAATCCAGTGAAGCCCCCATCACTTAACTCGTTTGTAAATTATACTAAAGACCATTCAAGTCCAAAGAAGTATTATTACTTTTTCATAATTCAGATGTTTGTATGAAATTGAAATATTTGCAGTTGTCATTTACATTTATTTAATTGTCCGAAATTTGTTGTAATTTAATTTGATTAACATCTTTAGCAGTATTTGTAGTCCGATAAATTTTTAAAAAGAATTTATGGAGACAGTTAATTTTGAAAGTCAAATTTTAATCAATAGATTTCTAATAATATGTTTTCTGATGGTAGTTATTTAATCACATACACTGTTAAAAGTTTGCAGAAAGCTGTCCAATCTTTCGACCGTTTTTATAGAAAACGGCTACATAACCATAATTTAACGCTATTTTGACTATAATATGGGCAATAATGTGGTCAGAAAAGCGTTAAATTACGGTTATGTCACCGTTTTCCGTAAAATTGGTTGAATGACTGAACAGTTTGTCGCAAATTTTTAACAGTGGTAGAATGTTTCTTATTCTAAAAGAAACACCATTGTAGGCATTGTGTATATAAATGCACATCCATGTTTGATAATGCATAATTGTTTGATTATGGTGTGTAAATAAAAATGTCTAATGCCTCCACGTTTAAAACAATTGCCTCAAATGAAAACAATTGAGGGGGTCGGGGCAAGAAAGTGCCAAGCCACATTTTTAGTGAAATAAATCTAACACTGTAATCTGTTGCTTAATATTGTGAATTATACTATCCAACATATAATTTGTTTCTAATGTCACTTGGTAGCAGCGTATGTGACAGGTTTCGTTTTTGTCCCAGGCGTTTATGCCCCCAATGAAGATAACGAATTTACAAAAAACATAATAGTCATATCATTAAAGTAATGCCATATTGTTACTCATAATACCTCAAATTTTATTAAAACTTTGGCGAAAAAACTTTAGGCTATATATCTTGATTTGAGTATTTGATCAAATTTTCAAATTGAAATATCTCAGAAGTTCAAAAGTTCTTGGCACTCTCTTGTCCCGACCCCTTCGATTGTGGTGGAAACGTAAAAATCTGTGCTCATTTGGTTTTTTTCAAATTTTGAAAGAAGAAATAACATTTTCTTTAATTTTTTTAATGTAAAATTCGTCTTTATAACATTTTAGGCTACGAAATTAATAAGGTAAAGCCAGGAGAGATGACGCGGTCGGAGAGATTGCGCACAAAGAGTTTCGGGGGGAAGGAGTAGAGTCAGCGCGCAGCGACTCCAGATAGTTGTACCACAGCAGTAGTGGAGTGTCTACTTGAATGTGCACGACGATTGCTTCGAGCGTCTAGGATAAAACATTATATTTTGTTTTGTTTTCCGAAAGTAAGTTCTTGAATTTTCAAAACTATTCGTCAGAATTTCTATACAGTATCAGTATTAAAAATATTTTAAACTTAAACGATTTCCCATAAGCTACTAACATAGACTAACGGTGCGAACACCACTGGTTCGTTTTAGAAGCGGCCATATTTAAATAAAAGGCTGCATAATCTCCCCTACCGAAATTGGAGAGTTTGCGCATCTGCTACTTAGGAGAGATGGCGCAATGTTTCCCATTAGTTTTCATGCTAGGAGAGATTACGCAGCTTAATGGTAAATTCGCATACATTACAAATTACATGTAAAACATGTGAATGAATCAATTTTAAAATAATTTTTGAAAAACACATAATTATCGAAACAAAATTTGGCAATAAATTCGTTTGTTAAAAAAAACACTGGGCAATGAGAATGGGTGAACTGAATGTCTGGAATGGTTGAAATATTCACTTTTAATACAATAATATTTATACACAAAAGCCTTACAACAATGCTATTTAAGTGTAATTGTTATTGTTAACGATTAAATTGTAGTTATTATTAGTAAGAATCTCTCCTACCCACGTGCGCAATCACACCAATACTGTAAGGAGAGATTGCGCAAAATAACTTTGTTGGTTTTATTACTACTGTTCTATTAAATTACAGCATAAAAACAAAATAACAATGGAAATGCATAAAAAAACAAATAAATCATGCATAGTTTAGCAAAAAATTAATATTTATATGTATTTTTATTATTCTGCTGAATTGTGCGCAGACTATCCTAGCTTTACCTTAAGTTACAATACCTGTCAAACAGCTATTTTCTCAGTTTTTAAAATACAAAATCTGCATTAATTTTAGATTTCATTTGAAATATATTTAACTCTTCATATTGTAGTAAAGGGACGCAGGTGCAGTCTAAAAATAACCAAAGTAGACATAATTTTGAATTCTTGCAATAATTTTTCAGGCGGAAAAATATCAGTGGTCTTTATTCTGTATGCTTTCCAATGCTATGTAACAAAATTTTGCTGTATTCTGCATTTCTAAAAAGAACTAAAAACACACATAAATCATTGTCTTTTGGAAATCAATGGATGCATAAAAAAGCATAAATTAACATATTAACGCAAGGCGTATAGTTGAGTGATCGAAATATAAAAATTTTTGGACTCCACAAAGTGTTTATAATATTTTATTAAATATAAAAGAAGCGAATGTAATGATTGAAAATATATTTAAATCGTTAATTGTTGGTAATATCTACTCCAACATTGAATTAAAGAAATTTTAAATATTGTGCTAATATGTTAGTTTAGATTGCATAAAATTGACTCGTGATTGAAAACTAATAAGGCAAAAATGAGACAAATAATGATAATAATTACGAACGGACTGATAATAATAATAACGAACTATGAAAGAATTGCGTATCTAACTGACGGAGAAGCATCACATAATTCATTAAATTTAGATATTACCAACAAATATAAAGAGAAACTCAGCATGAAGCATAAAACACATAATTAATCATAGGCAGAATTGAATATTAAAAAAATTATTACTAAATTCCTTTTTCAAAATAAATTATCTATGTTTTACAATTATTAGAATTTTTTTTCATTTTATTGGATAAACGGACCTTAATAATTCACTTAATTGAGAAATTAAATATAAGATAGTTACTGATGCTATTGCTACACTTTAGGACCTACCATTATTTAAACTATACCTTACCCGTTTTTGAGATTCACCAAAATGTACTCCTTTCCCAAAATTATTACTGTTTTTCTTAACTCTTTTGAATCCTGTCTTCTTATCGCTAAAGTTCAGCAGCAGTATTATTTGAAAGTAAAAAAAAAAAAAAAAAAAAAAAAAAAAAACATGCTATAAACTCATTCTCGGCCAGCCGAAATTTCCATTGATATTTCTGATTTCTACAGTGGTGGTCAAAATTATAAGAACAAGGCAAAAATCGCCAAATCTTGGCTACACTTGGCCGGAAAATTATGCAAATTTAATAGCTGAAAAACAATGAAAAATTAAGAATATTTTTATAAGTTTTTATGGAAATATGTGGAAAATTCATATTTATAAAATGTATTATGTATTTATCGAGTCATGTGATATGGACAAAATTATAAGAACAACTGTATTTATGTGTTCTAAAAAGTAAAATTTGCATATTTTTTGCTCTACACACGGAACTTCCAGACGATAAAAATGCATAGTAAGTGTTTGAGTTCGTCATATTCTGTTTTTCAGTCATGCCGCTAGGTACAAAGCTTTTATAGTTTGAGAAAGGGAAAGTGGATGCATTTAAAAGTTCAGGACTTTCTGTACGTCAAATTGCGATGAAGCTTAATAGATCAAGAGCGGTTATTTACAATTATCTTAAAAATCCCGGTAAATATGGACGGCAAAGACATACAGGTAGGCCATCTTCTGTTTCTGTACGGGAGAAAAGAACGATAATATGGCAAGCTTGCTCCAGAAAACAAACGTCAACAGAAATAAAACATGAAATGAACTTAGAATGCAGTGCTCGAACTGTTCGACGTGTTTTACAAAAATAAAAAAAAAGGTTCGCTATGGCAAACATATGTCACGACCGCCTCTTACAAAAGTTCATAAGAGACTGAGAATAGAGTTTGCCAAAAATACATTACTATGGGGAAAAAGTGGGATGATGTTGTCTTTTCCGATGAGAAAAAGTTTAATTTGGATGGACCAGATGGTTTTCGCTACTTCTGGTATGATATCCGTAGAGAAAAAGAAATTTTCTCAAAGCGTGCATTTGGAGGTGGCTCCGTAATGGTCTGGGGAGGTTTCGCAACTGGTGGAACTACTTCAATAGTTTTTGTGCAGGGTAGAATGAATTCTGAACGTTATTTTGATGTATTGGGAGATAGTCTTTTACCAGAAGCACCGTTAATAACGAGTGGAGAGTATTTCTTCCAGCAGGACAATGCCTCAGTACATGTTTCCCAAACTTCAAAATCATGGTTTGATGCTAATTTCATAAAACTACTTCCTTGGCAGGCTAGAAGCCCTGATCTGAATCCAATGGAAAATCTGTGGGGTATTCTGGCACATGAAGTATACAAAAATGGTATAAAATATGAGAACAAGCAAGAGCTCATGTCCTCCATCGAAAACGCCTGGTCAGAAATTTCCAAGAACGTTCTGAAGGAACTGTCAAACTCCATGACGTCAAGACTGATAAAAGTGATTGAGAAGAAGGGGGAGATTATTAATTATTAGTGTGTTTCAGGCAAAAACATTCATTGTCCTTATAATTTTGTCCAACTTTTACAATGACATATTTTGTTAATTATGCCAAAACATTCATATTTTGCATTTCCCAATGTTTTGCATTCTACAATGATTTCTAGCATAAAAAAAGTATTTTATGTATAAATTTCACTTTATTTAGTTCAGAAATAAATTTTTTCTGTGCAATTTTCAGTTGTTCTTATAATTCTGACCACCACTGTAGTATATGAATAAAATTACTTGTTAATGTGGTCTTTGTAATATCCTCTAAAATAAATTCGAAGTTCATAATACAAGAGCTGTGCCGAACCCTTTGGTCCCGTCAGCTAAGAAAGTAGCCATTAAAAAAGAATTAACAATGGCAATAGTTTATTTAAAGATATATAAAATGAAGCATGGCAGTTGGGTGGAGAGGCTTTAACCTAACGATGATCGAAAATAAGCCTGGAGAACTAACACTGAAAGGGGGAATACATCCCCCAAGAATTTCAATAAATTCAAGAAATAGCCTAAAACGAGATGGTCATATTTCCTTATTCTGGGATGAGTTTGGTAGATCAAAATAAAGCTTCAATCTTCTTTTTCACTATATAAATTAATTCAATTAATTAATCAATATTGAACAAATAACTATTAACTAATGGCGTTATACTTAATTACACCGTACCCAGTCTGGAATTTTTATTAATATGAATTTTGTAACTTACTTCATCGTTCTTTTATATACTGCTGCATGAAGAATTTGATGTTTTTAACATCGACAATTTTCCTAGCTCAAGAAACATCAGATTATTTATCTTCTCTTGCACTGAATTCGTTTTTTCTTGTATTACCTAATCTTCCTTACTGCGTTGATTGCATAAGATAAAAAGAACACGCTAATATATATCCCTTTGATATCGCCTTTGTTTAGCATAAGTACATAATATAAAGTATTTGAGACCATAATTCGATATCTAATACCATGTTTTATTTATAAATTGAGATATATGAGTATTATAAATGAATGCCTAGATTACGATGAATTTCCCAAAATAATAAAACAGCATATATATATAAGGAAATATATAAGGTTAGAATTAAGAACTGCTGTCGTGAATGAAAACAAACATTATTTACTTACAATTATTTAATTTTTTTTTATTATATAAAGCGCATTCACGAAATATATCATAATATCTTATAATTTTACTCAGGTGTGCAAATTATATTTAATACTCGATTATATTATTAATATTTATCGATTTCCGAAAATATTGAAAATATTTTTTATATATTTCAAGAATATAACAGTTTCATAAAGTAAAATGGTAGTAGAAATATTTAATCTTATCTGTCATGAAAATAACTGGCCTAATTAAATGAATAAGATCAAGAAATTAAAATAAAACACAGATGCTAATCGTGATTACACTAAATTTAAAAGATTAGAAACATTTTAATAAACAAACCGAATAGTTGCGTACGCACAGTATGAATTCTACGTCTGTAACGATTTTTGTATTATCATTACAGTATGTCACCGTTATTTTGGATGCATGAAACCAGTTCGTTTGTATATTAAAATGTTTTTGAGCCTTTACGTTTACTTTTATCACTTGTAGCATATGTATTTTATTTTAATAATAATAACATATATCTTATATAATGGTAATCATATTTATTTAGATAGCAGACAGCGGTTTCGGAGTTTCTAAAACACCATCTTCACTACAACGTTAAAAAACAGTAAAACATTAGGAACAAGTGTGGGAGAATATAAAGGAAAGAGCAAAGCATGTATCTTACAGACAAATTGGGGAAAGCTAATAAGAAACAACGAAGTGACAATCATGAATGTGACCATGGCTCTACCCTTGATAGTAATTAATATAAGTTGCAATTTACTTAAATTAGATTATTTATTTAAGTAAGATATTTCTGAAATGTCATTTATTCACCTTTTAATCACATTATTTTTAGGGTGAAGGCATTTTTTATCAGCTAATCTGGTACTTGTGGCATTCCAATATGATTTATGGGGAATATTTTATTTTTCTCTAAATGTAATTTTCTGCTAAACGCTCATGTCGATTATTTTTCTGATTCAAAATGAAGATAGTATTAAATTTTATGTAAGAAAAAAAAACATATCACTAAAAACACCACTTTGTACTCCTTTGTTCTTATTTTTAAGACTCAGGTTTAAGATTAATTTCGATCCGGATCTTATTCAATCCACAAAATAAAAGTGGCAATTTGCAATTCGTTTCTCCATATATGGAAAATCTGTTGGCAACATATGGAAATATTTTATACATTTGCATCTTAATAGCAGATTGCTTTTATATTTGAGTCAGCTTGTATATGAAAACAGCACTAGAACTACACTGTAAAAGAAATGGGTCGATCTACTAAAAAAAAAAAAATTAGTTTTTCTGATTGATCTTTGCAATTACTAAAAATTGTTTTGTATTGTCTTACTCAGTTACAAGAAAATCTGTAAGAATTACTAGAAAACAGCTAACAATGATTCCGGTTTAGTACCGGTTTATTTTTGTACTGGTTTAGTACCGGTTACTAAAAAAATCTGTGGAATACAAATATACTAAAGAAATTAGTAACCTCAGGATTTTTTTTACAGTGTATGCTATTAAGCTGTTTCCATATACCATTAATAAAATACTTTTTTTTTTATTTTTTTGAGTAAAAATACACATAGCATGAACAATTAAACTATATTTAAGCTAGAATAGTTAGTGGACTGTAGTGCTTACAACAATAAATGTGATGTCTAGGTATAGTAGATAAATTTACAGCGATGAGGTACTTCACAGCGTCCGCACGCGGTGAGCAAACACCAGTAAATTTGTAGTAATTCATAGCTTTAAATCTAGACGATTTCACCAAAACAATCTGTGACAAATTTGTAAAACGATGGATTTTGTGAGGAAAATCATATTGTACACACGGATACGATAAATAGTTGCTTTTGCATCATGCACGTCTCCTGAAATTATTTAAAAAAAATAAATAATGCCAGATGACAAAGGTATTTTAAGAATACAAATAGATTTATGTATCTGTACATAACTTCTTAGCACCAAAAATAACTCATTTTTAATTTAAAAGTAGCAAGATATTACTCCTTGTACAACGCTGAAAATTTTACAGCCTTTTATAGTTTTGTATAGTATAGTTGTATTGTATTGTATATGTTGTATTGTAGTTTTATTGTGTTGTATTGTATATGTTTATATTATATAGTTTTTTATTCAGATTTTATAGAGTTCATTTGAATTTGCTAAAGAAAAACAATCGTTTCTCATTAGTAGTCCAGTAGAAATAGAGCAAAAAAGGGCCTTGCCTTACAAAAATTCGGGTAGTTCTGATTTTTGGGTATGTTGTAAAGGTTGACGCTCTAATAAAAAAACCAAGTTTTAGACCTTCTAGACCTTGTGCGTTTTTCACAATATTGAAAAAAACAATATTTTTCGGCACTTTTTTCGATTTTTCTTAAATAATTCAATTTTAGTGCATTTTACAGAAAAGAGCACTGTAACCATTTTGTAGAACATAAAATTCTCTACAACATGCAGTATTCAGGTTTGTAAATTGTTCAAATAGGGGGTAAGATACGAAGCCAGGAAAAAAAGGTTAAATTAGGAAAAAAATGTAAAAATCTACAAATGACTTTCGTTTTTGCTTAATAACCAACTTTTAGTGCGTTTTAGAGACACAAGCACTTTCACCATTTTGTACAACATAAAATTCTCTACAACATGCAGTATTCATCTTTGTAAATTGTCCATATAGGGGGTAAGATACGGAGCCGGAAAAAAAAGGTTTAATTTGGAAAAAATGTAAAAATCTACAAATGACGTTAGTTTTTGCTTAATAACCTACTTTTAGTGCGTTTTAGAGACAAAAGCACTTTCACCATTTTGTAGCACATAAAACTTTCTACAACATGCAGTATTCATGTTTGTAAATTGTCCAAATAGGAGGTAAGATATGGAGCCGGAAAGAAAAGGTTTAATTTGGAAAAAATGTAAAAATCTACAAATGACGTTAGTTTTTGCTTAATAACCCAGTTTTAGTGCATTTAGAAACAAAATTGTCATAATCAACTTTTTAGAGTATGAGATAGTCGATAGTTTCATTTATTATAGGTTGACCCTCTAATAAAAAAAACAAGTTTTCGACCTTCTAGACCTTTTGCGTTTTGCACAATATTGAAAAAAAACCAATATTTTTCGGCACTTTTTTTGATTTTTCTTAAATAACTCAATTTTAGTGCATTTTACAGAAAAATCTCTTTCACCATTTTGTAGAACATAAAGTTCTCTACAACATGCAGTATTCAGATTTGTAAATTGTCCAAATAGGGGTAAGATAGGGCGCCAGGAAAATAGGGTAAAATTTGCAAAAATCCACTAAAGACGTTAGTTTTTGCTAAATAACCTTTTAGTGCGTTTTAGAGACAAAAGCACTGTCACCATGTTGTAGAGCATAAAATTCTCTACAACATGCAGTATTCATGTTTGTAAATTGTCCAAATAGGGGGTAAGATACGGAGCCGGGAAAATAGGGTTAAATTTGGAAAAAAATGTAAAAATCCACAAATGACGTTAGTTTTTGCTTAATAACCCACTTTTAGTGCATTTTAGAAACAAAATTGTCATAATCAACTTTTAGAGCATTAATACCTTGTTAGGCAGTATTTTCCTGTTTTCATCCAAAATCTTTTTGCTGTGATTTTAAAGGATTATCACAAATAATTAATTTTATAATAAATGAAACTATCGACTATTTCATGCTCTAAAAAGTTGACAATTTTGTTTCTAAAATGCACTGAAAGTGGGTTATTAAGCGAACACTAACGTCATTTGTGGCTTTTTGCATTTTTTCCAAAGTTAGCCCTATTTTCCCGGCTCCGTATCTTACCCCCTATTTCGACAATTTACAAACATGAATACTGCATGTTGTAGAGAATTTTATGCTCTACAAAACCTTGAACGTGCTTTTGTCTTTAAAACGCACTAAAAGTAGGTTATTAAGCAAAAACTAACGTTATTTGTGGATTTTTACATTTTTTTTCAAATTTAACCCTATTTTCCCGGCTCCGTATCTTACTCCCTATTTGGACAATTTACAAACATGAATACTGCACGTTGTAGAAAATTTTATGCTCTACAAAATGATGGAAGTGCTTTTGTCTTTAAAACGCAATAAAAGTAGGTTATTAAGCAAAAACTGACGTTTTTAGTGGATTTTTGCAAATTTTACCCTATTTTCCCGGCGCCGTATCTTACCCCCTATTTGTACAATTTACAAATCTGAATACTGCATGTTATAGAGAATTTTATGCTCTACAAAATGGTAAAAGAGATTTTTCTGTAAAATGCACTAAAATTGAGTTATTTAAGAAAAATAAAAAAAATGCCGAAAAATATTGGTTTTTTCAATATTGTGAAAAACGCACAAGGTCTAGAAGGTCGAAAACTTGTTTTTTTTTTTTTTATTAGAGGGTCAACCTATAATAAATGTAACTATCGACTATCTCATGCTCTAAAAAGTTGATTATGACAATTTTGTTTCTAAAATGCAGTAAAAGTGGGTTATTAAGCAAAAACTAACGTCATTTGTGGATTTTTACATTTTTTCCAAATTTAACCCTTTTCCCGGCTCCGTATCTTACCTCCTATTTGGACAATTTACAAACATGAATACTGCATGTTGTAAAGACTTTTATGCGCTACAAAATGGTGAAAGTTCTTTTGTCTCTAAAACGCACTAAAAGTAGGTTATTAAGCAAAAACTAACGTCATTTGTAGATTTTTACATTTTTTCCAAATTTAACCATTTTTTCCCGTCTCGGTATCTTACCCCCTATATGGACAATTTACAAAGATGAATACTACATGTTGTAGAATATTTTATGTTCTACAAAATGGTGAAAGTGCTTTTGTCTCTAAAACGCACTAAAAGTAGGTTTTTAAGCAAAAACTAACGTCTTTAGTGGATTTTTGCATTTTTTGCAAATTTTACCCTATTTTCCCGGCTCCGTATCTTACTCCCTATTTGGACAATTTACAAACCTGAATACTGCATGTTGAGGGTCAACCTTTACAACATACCCAAAAATCAGAACTACCCGAATTTTTGTAAGGTAAAATGCTATTTCTACTGGACTATAGGAGCAAATTCAAATTTTGCGTAAATAAAACGTCTTACAAATGTTTATCATATTAGACTGTGCAGACGATTATTTATTTTACTTTTGTGCTAAATAAATTTTATTTTAAAGGGACATTTTACCCCAAAACTGATCAAAAATTAGGTTCTTGTTTTTAAATATTAAATTGAAAGAGTGTTTAATTATGGATATTTTCACACATCATTTTAACCCATACGGCAATTATATCGCGAGATATCTTAAATACAGACACACAGTTCAATTCCACACACAAATGAAAACATTAAACGGCTTTTTATCCCTGTTCATATTTCCTTCATTTCCATGTTTTAAAAATGCTAAGGCTTTTGTAATATGTGCGTTCGTAATTATATAAATACGTAGCACCTATTGTCGTCGTCTGGTCCGTCCGTCTGTCTGTCCGTCCGTCCGCATATAATAACTCAAAAATTACCCAACCGAATGGTTTGAAATTTAAGATATATTATCTTTTCAGAATTTTGTCGAGACATTTCAATTTTCTTAAAAATCAAATCAAAACTTTTATTAAGAAATTTGATTTTTTTTTAAATCGGTGCTTTCTTTTTATAGGAGCTTTCGAAGTTTAATGGTCAAGTGACCGAGATACTTATTTTATGACAGAAATGAATCTGCAGACGATATAATTCATTTCACAGAATTAAAAATCATCAAGATCTGAATATTTATATAACTAGCTATAGTATGAATGCACCTCGTTTGTAACGTTTGACGTACAATTTCCAACTTGTTGTATTTGAGATAGAGATTTAAAATTTTTTGTACACAATCTTTATTACATGTGTGACAAATAAAGCCCTCAATTTTTTTTTTTTTTTTAATAAAATTATATGGAAATGTGTTAGATTTCATCGCTTTACACTGTATATATCAGTAAAAAAATATATTAAATGCAATATTAGATGTATCTAAAAATCCATGCACAGAATTGTGTAACACACATTAGAAAATAAAAAAAAAACAATTTGGCAAAAATATTAATATTTAAAAAAGTAGTAAAGATTTAAAAAGTTCAAAAATTTGTAATTAAATATTCAGTTATTATTTTTTTCTTTTCTAAAAAAGTACTTTTATTTTAGCATTGAAATGTACAGGGTTCAGAACTTGAACCATATTTTTTTTAAAAGAAAGAAAATTGTTGTAAAGGTAAACTGTCCCCTTAAAGAACAAAACGTTTGAAACCATATTTTTTTATACAGTTAATAAAATAAAATGGCAAAAACACTAAAAAAGCAGAATAAAATTACAATATACAGACGTTTCGTAACGCAGCGTGTTATCTCTTTACCTACAGTTCAATACTCTATCGTCGATAGACACAGAAAAACAACCACAAACATTTACAAAACCAGTTAAGCATTCAATAAAACTGTATATTCACTCGGCATAGCACAGGATTCATTTCGAGTCAATATACAGTTTTATTGAATGCTTAACAGGTTCTGTAATTTTTTGTTGCTGTTTTTCTGTGTAGATCGACGATAGATGTTTTAACTGAAGTGGTAACACGTGTTGTTTCGAAACGTCTGTCTATTGTAATTTTAATAAGTTTTTTTAGTGTTTTTTCATTTTCTTTTATTAAATGTATAAAAAAGTCTGTCCTTAAAAAATGTTGGTCCTTAATTGCATTTTACAGATTTACTATGTTTTCATATTTCAAATATTTTATTTTTGTGCTAAAAACTTACTAAATTTATGTTACTCTGTATTTTATTAAATGTGCGGTCGTTTTTATATGGCCTGTTAGATTTAAACTTTCACTCTAGATATTTCCGGTAGGAAACGATTAGAGATGCCTCGTGACCAATTTTACTATATCTAGACAAAATATTTATTACTGTAGGTATTTCAGTTCAACAAAAGTTTAAGCCAAAGCGGAATTATGTTTTCATCCTGCATATAAATAATTTCAAACTACAGATATAAATATGTGAAAATAGAGTTATGTAAGGGATCTTTTAATGAAAGAAAATATGAAGTGCCATACGCAACGTAACATGATTTAAAATTACTGAATTTTACTTTGGAGTAATTCCAAGTCAATGTTACCATTTCTAGTATTTCATTTTTTTACATCAAATAGGTAATATATACATTTTATGGTAGTATTAAACCTATATTTTTTATACTTGCAATGCATTTTATAAAATTTTGAACAGTCAAAATCAATAAAATTCATTATAATCAGCATGGCTTTTTTGTATGTGTTTATTTGTTTGTCTGTTACATGGTAAACGTTGATCTGTTATAGGTAAGATTAGATATTTTTCATAACTATCTTATGGAAACAGTCAAATTTTGTGATAAATGTATGTTTCAGAACTCCCTCTGAATGAAAATACATTTTTATTATAATAAATTTTAAGTAATTTTATAGGTAATAGCGATAAACATCAAGGTATCCAAAAAGCATGGTAATTCCTGTTTGTCTGTTACATTACCATTTTTTTTATAATAATTATTTAAATTACATAATTTATTCATAATAACTATATTAATTTATCTTCTAATATCATATACTGATTGTAGTTATCTTTAAATTACATAATTATTATTTTTAAATGAGTTAAGTCCATTTTTTCCTCTGTGACAATTAGTCTGTTAAGATGGAATTGCCCTTTTATGGAATCGTATTACAAAAAAGTTAAAATATAAGTTATGTTTTATAAATAAAAAAAGTGCCGTAAAATATTTTTATGTATGAATGGTTTATTAATACAATAAGATATATCAGTACTTCTTTTCTTTCGATGGCACAGCTGCTTAACAGAAAAATCAAACAGAAAAGTCATTTTTCTTCGCTCTTTAAAACGATTTCTAAAGGTGAAAACCTATCTTTTTCCTTCAATCAATGCTCCAAAACAGAGTGTCGGTGTTTTATTGTGTTTTAAAGTGAGAAGAAAATAGATTTTTTGGAAAGAAACAAATCACTTTGTAAACGTGCTGTGCATTTAAATGCGTATAAATCACCATTGGCTTGAAAGAAAATAAATTTATACAATTCTCTTGTTTTATGGTGTGTCAGGCGATAAACTCCACATTTTTCGATTAAAATTAATAGTTCAGAAATAATTTTTGTGCTGCTCGTGGATATCAAATGCGAAGCTATCTTTTTTTAATATTATTCTATCAGTTTTCTCTATAACTAAATAACGGTTTACAACTATTGTAGAATATACCTTTTCATTATATTAAATACATTGCAAGTTTTCTTTATTTTACGCAAAGTGACTTGCAGTAAAAACATAATGTTCAGTTTTGTATTAACTTTCTAAATTATAAAGATCATCTAAATAAGTTGACTTAATATGACGCATATATAATTGAACCACCAGTTGGAAGAAGGGAATAAACACCACTTTTTGACACATTCATTTTTCTACACTTTTACATTTTTTAGACGTAGCGCTTAATTGTGAGTTCGAAGAAAAGAACAAAAACCATTCGCTTCGTATAGATTCATGCGGCCATAAAAATAGTTAGTTGGAAGAAGGAAACAAATCCTTCCTTTATTCCCTTCTTCCGACTAAACTATCAACTATCAACGAGTATAGAAATAGTGTTTCTTTTTGCATGTTTTTTTTTTCGATAAACAAAAAACGCATCGCTATTGGTGGGAGCATCGCCATTGTATTTGATTACGTGCAAAATCTGCTCATTCCTAAAATCCCAGTTCAAGACATGTTTTATTTAAGAAAACTATTAGACCGGGAGGCGGCAGCACAGACAATCACCTCATCGAGTTCACGGCTGAAATTCTAGAATTAGTTAAAACTCGATTCGAATATTAAAACTCAATCGGTCTGCCAAGTTATATCTTGGTGGAAAACACATGAAAACCCGATTTCAGCGGTTGACTCGTAGGTTTACCATTGTGGTTTCCTGCACCCAGTTCTCCATGTTTTCATACTTTTGGTTGCAGGAAAACACAATGGTAAGCCTACGAGACAACCACTAAAATCGGGTTTTCACGTGTTTTCCACCAAGATATGACTTGGCAGACCGATTGAGTTTTAATATGCGAATAGAGTTTTACCTAATTCTGGAATTTCAGCCGTGAACTCGATGAGGTGATTGTCTGTGCTGCTGCCTCCCGGTCTGTATGGCTGTATGTGTTTTGTGTTCACGACTTAAACGAACTCAGCTGATTTCTACACTTACCATGAGGGTGAAGCTAAACGGGGCCCGGATGAAGCATGCAGTTTATTGTGGAAAACTATACAGAACATGGATCCCTCTGTCAAAGAACGTTTTTAGCGATGCTTGCGGGGCACAAAATAGAAATAACACCCTTATAAGATTCTTTTTCACTCTTGTTGCAATAAATCGTTTTGAGAAAATATATCAATACTTTCTTGTGCGCGGCCATTCCTTTTTACAGTGTGACAGAAATTTCGGGACCGCTAAAAGACTCACCAAGAGAAAGGACAGAATTTATGTTCCAAATGAATATAATAATCTTATTTTGGCAGCAAAAATCAGGGGTTTTTCATTTAAACCCATTACTTCTAACGACATACTTGATTTTAAAAACCAATGGCAGCGATGTTTCAAGAGAAGCTATAGAAGTCATTAGACAAGGCAACAACATTCAAGATTTCGCAATATGGAAGTTTTGAGTATAGTTCAAGTCATAAAGATCACTTGACATGTTCCGAATTTATCGATGGTTTCATTAAAGCTACATTTTTGCTCCAAAAACCTTCTACAAACCCGAAAATACCAGAAACTTCGGCATATGTTACTAAAATACCCATAAATGAAAAAAAGTGAATGACATACAAAAAATAATCCAATATATTCCGGACGAATTCAAAGATATTTACGATATTATTCTGAACTGGCCAACTACAAGATCCGAAAATGAAGAAATAGATTTTTTCTAATAAATAAATAGTTTTTGTCATTATATTGTTTATTATTTCAAATTATTTTGTATATAGTATATGATAAATTGGAAAAATGGAATAAATCCAACACATTTCCATATACATATATAAATGAATATTATACATTTCAGCAAGCTCTATTATTAAATAAATCATAATTTATATTTTCTTCATTATCATTGATATCACATGAGCCTATAAGTTGAAAGTAAAAAGTTATAAAGTTTTTTTTTTAATTATCTCCATTTTTATTTTTTGGATTTCTTCCCTTCTTCCAATTGGTGGTTCAATTGTTTTTTGTATTACGGGTCGTCCAGAATTGGTAGATCATGAATTTTTCCCATTTTGCAATTTTTAAATATGTGTTTAGTTTCAGACATATATATTTACTGAAATACGTCTTCCTGTATATTTTTAATAGATGGAAAAAAAATGTATTCGCAAAATTATTTATCTTTTTAAATACCATTGTGTTATGAAAAATAACGGTGAATTGATGTTCGCTGTGAAATGGTTTCAGGATTCAATAAAGGAAAACAGCAGATAATTTAGCATGTGTCATCAAACATCAAAAACTTTTCGCAATTTGATCTTCCAAAAACTATACATGCATGAGGTATATGAATGATACTAGACAATATCTTTCTTCAAAGTGCTAAGTTATGAAATTTTACGATATGCTTACATTACATTTTTTAAATTAATTTTCAAATATATATTACAAAATTTATTATTTTTCGCCATAATTAACTTTTATTCAATTTTTTTTCCTTTTTATAATATTAAATATATAATCCCGATTAATGAAATTAAAATCCCATCCTAAATTAAACAATCAATCTTCATATGTAAAGGTATAAAATCTTAATCTACTTAATAATATTTATACCAAAGTATTAAAATCTAAAAATCGCGCTAACTGCTTAAATTAATTGAAAAATTTCCTCTATTGATTATTACTTAAATTTATTCTTTAAATAGAACACTTTTTTAATCCACTATTAAAATTCATTATTATTCCCATGTATATCAAACCGCTATGAATTATTTATTTAAATGCTAAAATGTCATATCTCTTAAAAATATTCCGCTTTAAAAAAACCTATTTCTTTTTCAAAACATTCTGTCATTAAATATTAAATGTCTATTACAGTACAGTATTTCAAAAATGCTCTCATATTTCTTTCCCCACATCAATGATTCGTTTTCTTTTTTTTTCTATCGCGTTTTAAATTCGAAGCTATTTTAACTACAATCTCAAAACCGATATTTCGTTTTCTTTATACTTTATTAATCTGAGTGCCAGGCTATAGAAACGTGTAGAACAATTTTGCCGCTAGGAAGTCTGTTTTTTCAAAAATAATGCACCGGAAATATTAAAAAAAATCCCTTTAAAACGACTATGATTGCAACAAAAAGGTCATGCGTAATTTTGTAATCTTACGCAAGCTAGGATAAAACCACATGCATGCTCTAATTCCAGCAGAGAATTTGACGATTGACAGTAGCTAAAGGAAGGAGTGAAACTTTTATCGGTGTCTAATTGCCTCATATGTCCTTTTTAGTGCAGTAATGTTGAATTCTAAAATATTTTTATGGATGTTTAGTGCCCAAAATATACCTTCAACTCATCTGGATAAACATCGTGAGTCTAAAAGAGGAGATTTGGGGAGAGTGCCGACTGTCGCAATGGAATGTATTGGTTATTCGGTGTAATTTTGATCCATCGAGCATCTCCTGAAGTGACGTCTTCAAACTGTGAATAATTGTTTTGATTTTTAAAACAATTGTGCGAGAACTGTGAATTAATACCACACGGCAAACCTGGTGCGATTTAAAATGGGAAACCATGTTCAGTTTTGTGAATGTTTATCAACAACTTTTACGACTGCTACGCATCGATCAAAGTGGAGAGTCTAAATCGTGACCTATATATTACAAAATTTAAAATTTCATTATTAAATTTATTGTATAAAAAATTCCTTTTATTAATATTCCATTTACAATCCTAGTTTATTAAAATATTTCCTTTCTTAAAAATATTCCATAACTGTCTATATTTAAAACATTTTTTACCTTAATCTACTTAAAATCACTTTTTATTTCCAAATAAATAAGATGTAAAAATTACAGAATATGTCTTCTTAAAAAACTTATTTTCTTAAATTTTTATGATATTAAATATTTCTTATTTATTCCCACATTTAAACATCTTTTATTTTATTTAATTTGTGCAAAATCTCCTTTTGCCTTTTCTAATAGTCTAAAAAACTCATTCTTTTAAATTGTTTTCTGAATACGCAAATACCGAACTTTATTCTATTAATAATCTCTATTCCCACACTTTTTAATTTCCACACTCTTCCAGAAAATTCTTTTCTCGCTAAAAACATCAGAGAGACTTATTTATTCAATTTTAATTCACAGAAAAAGTTTGTACGCAGTTAAGTTGAACATGCATTGGTTAAAATACGTCAAGTGTTAAGAAATGCTTCTTGCGCCTCTTCGCGTGAAACGAACTGACACAGAAAGATACAGAGAGAGAGGAAGGAATTTGTGTCATCGAAATGAGTGTTAAAAATAAAACGCCGCTGGATTTGGCCATTGAATTGTTTTCTAATATAAAATGATGTTTTTTAAGATGGAGATTTGTAATATTATCGTTATGTAAAGAGAGCATTTCCTCGGAATATAAAAATGATTGCGTTTAAGTAAATGGACTCGAGTGTCAATCGTGTTTCTTTTTTTCTTCTATCTACATTTTTATCTACCTTCTATCTGCAAGTTCATACTGTGACTGCATTAAATTTGGAGATGTTTGCATCTTTTTACTTCGACTGTTGTATGGAGCTACAAAAATAGCAGAACACAACATATATATTAGGCATAAAAAGGCATAAAAATTTAGGCATAAAAAGAAAATGCCGTTTATTAAATAACAATACCAAGTTAAAGACAAACATATTATTTACATATTAGATTCCATAAAATTATTTAAATAAATAATATTATAATGAATAATTGGGTATATTACCATAACTTTGATAAAGAAGTATAGAAGTATGTACTTATACATTGTTTCAAAAGTTTAGTCATAATGAAAAAAATATATATATCATTTAACACTTTTACATGATGCTATTTATTTTTCTTGTTTAGGATAACTTCAAACACTCGTGCTTACTTTGAGTCAATTAGTTTTTGAAATATTACAATTAATGGAAGGAAAACCCTGATTTTTCAACGCTCACTTTTAGTTCTTTAGTAGAATAATGAGCAGGGGAAACCGACCTATGCTCGGTCAAAATCAGCTTTGAGTTCAAATACGCATGACCAAAATGACCCACTAATCAAATTTTTCGAACATGTGACCAAGCCCATTTGTCTTCTCGTGCCCGAAACCCATAGGATATAAAATTTAATCTAGTCAGAGTCACTTTTTAGATAAAAATAGATTGACCCACAGTGACCCAAAAATGACCCACTAATCGATTTTCTCGAGAATGTGACCTAGCCCAAAGATTTTTCTTGCCCAAAAACCATAGGATGCCAAATTTAGTTCGAATAGGCTGAACCGTTTTTAAGATAAAAATAGTTTGACCCATAATAACCCACTAATCGAAATTTCTCGAACATGTGACCTAGTCCAATAGTCTTTTCGTTCCCTAAAGCTGCAGAATACTAAATTTATTTCAAATTGCCTAAGCCATTTTTAAGATAAAAATAGCTTGACCCACAATCACTCATGACCAAAATGACCAATTAATCGAATTTTCTCGAACATGCAACCTAGCCTAACAGTCTTCTCGTGCCCGAAAATAATAGGATGCAAGATTTAGTTCAAATCGTCTGAGCCTTTTTAAGATAAAAATAGCTTGACCCATAATGACTCATGACCAAAATGACAAACTAATCGAATTTTCTCGAACATGTGACCTAGCCCAAAAGTCTTCTCGTGACCGAAAACCATAGGATGCAAAATTTAGTTTAAATTGCCTGAGCCATTTTTTAGATAATATTAGTTTGACCCACAGTTACCCAAAAATGACACATTAATCGAATTTTCTTGGACATGTGACCTAGACCAATGATTTTCTCGTGTCCGAAACTCGTAGGATACAAAATTTAATCAAAATCGTTGGAACCGTTTAGATAAAATTAACTTGACCCACGTTCACCCAAAATTTACTCTCTAATAGAAAGTTATCTAACATGTGACTCAGTCCAATACCCTTCTCGTGTTCGAAAATAGTAGAATACAAAATTTTGTCAAAATCGTTTGAACCATTTTTTAGATACAATTAGCTTGACCCTGAACCACGATGACCCAAAATGTCCACTAATCGAATTTTCTCGAACATGTGACCTAGCCCAAAGGTGTTCTGGTGCCCCAAAACGGTAGGATACAAAATTTCGTTAAAATCTGTAGAGTCGTTTTTAAGATAAAATTTGCATAACCACGCGCACACACACAAGATATGCTCGTATTAGAATATATGATATTGATTCACATGTTTAGATACCCCAAATGTTCTCAATTGGGATTAAGTCCGGAAAGATAAAGATGGCCAGTATAAAACGTTACCATTTCGGTTGGAAAGCCACAGTTTTGTACTGTGTGAGTTGTCGATGTAAGCATTTCCTTGCTGAAATCTTCCCCCAGGAACCCCTAAGATGTCAAGAAATGGAAATAGATGTTGTTTTAGTGTCTCTTGATACTTTGTGGCATTTTATTTTCTGTGGAGAAATACCCGGCAGGTTTGGAAATTAAAGTCCCCAAACTATCAGAGACTAACCGCCTTTTCGTCTACTGAAAAAACCAAGTTATTTTTTCCTGAGGTCATGCCACTAACAATTGAACTTTCAGGAAAATTCATATTCCATTTATTTCTGCCGCTGAATGATGGGGGGAGCCACTTGCACGCGTACGAAATGTACTTTGGGGCACAATCCATTCTAGTGTGTACGGTGCTCATTTATGCGCGGTTTGCAACATATTTCTTTAAAACAATGTTCTTACAGTCTCTTATGCCTCTAAGTTGTATGTGGTTTGAGTCATTGACACCGACATTATTTTTTATTTGCCTTATTTATAGACATATTTTGCTTTGGCACAATTCTACCAATTTTTAGATCAGTCTGAATACTTGTCACATGTGGCCGCCAGCAACCTTTGTTTTTGGTCAAAATTGTTGTTTCTATTAAGTACTCTGTATATACCCTGCTTTGAACAATTTAAGAGTCTTAGATTTCAGTAACGGGCTTATTTTTGAATTTTAACTTAGATATCTTTAAGATTTTCTCTTTTGTGATTGCCATAGCTTTCGAAATCTTAAATAAGCAACGGAAATTTAATATTTGCTGTTATACTGCTTAGGAAAAACGGTTCGTTTCTTGAAACCCGTAGTTGGTTGATAGAAACCAGTTGAATCTATAAACCATGTATAGATTATATATATATATATAATTTTTAATCTATAAAAAATCCGAAACTATGACAGAAGTCTTAATAAACAATTTGCAATAATAATTTCTTATCACTTTGTTGAGACAGTTCTGTAATTACATATATTACATTACCAAACCGGTCCTGTTATTTTTTTTTCTTTTAATATAATTTTTATATTTTGTTTAAAGTTTACAAAAAAAAAGTTTGAAAATGAGAGGAAAGAATTCAGAATACATATCAAATCGTCCATATATTTTTGTTTCCACTTTTAAATGTGAATAAATTTCATTTCTTCTGCATCATTATTCATTGAGATATGTCCTAAGTGACATAACTTTTGAACTATGCTTTTTCTTAAATCTGAAATAAATGTATTAATTTCGTTATTTTTAAATAAACAGAAATTTGAGATATACATGAAGAAGTTTTTATTTTAGGATTAAAATTCAGACCCATGAGGTCCATTTTACCATAACTATGGAAATAAAAAGCACTTTTTAGCACATTTACTACGCTTTTATGCAGTTGAGAACATTACTTGCAATGTGTTTTAATCATACATATTATTTCAGCATTCAACATCCCTTCTTATGTGCATTTAACAAACGCACAATAAAGAGTCAGGTATCATTCGATAGGTTTTTGAACCACCTTTTTAAATAGTACACTTACATTTCTTTAAAACATGTTCTTTAATTAAAAATTGTCATTAATTAAAAATTAAATCAGTATTGTTTTCCTAAATGAAACGAAATGTTTTTCTCAAATCATTGTTGCCACAAAACAAAATACTGCAATATATCGTGCACAACAATGATTATAAAAATAAATATTACAAAAAATATAAAGTGGGACGTCTTTGCACGGTCTTATGGTTATATTTATGGTTAAAAAGCAACATTTAAATTTAAATGTTTAGAAGGAAAAGACACCATCGTTTGGTCGAAGCACTGGTATTTCACGTTAAGCCTAAAATATATGTTTTGTTAGATTCGATCAGTCTTTATTATGACTTTGGAGGAACAAATGAGATAATATTCTGACTTGACTATTGTTCTTTGCAGATATTTTTAATCCTTAATATTTCATTAAAAGTTTAAACCTGCATCTACAAAATATAGAAATTGGATTAAAAAAAAAGATTGCAGTGCGAAATCCTTGCACGTGTTCACGGGTTTTACTATAATTTCTTTAACTCAACAAATATAGATTGCATTGAAAATCCGAATTTATAACGCAACATAATTAAAAATTTCTTCACTTATATCTCTATTAAGCAATAATTGTTCTAGAGCTTAATATTAGACAAAAATAGCTTTTTGAACATTCTTTTTTTTCTAATTTTCTTTCTTGTTTCTCCTGTCATTATCTATTGTTTACCTGAGAAACACACGCCGTTGTTCAATGTAAAATAAGTAGCAAATTGGAAGATTGATTATAAATCACATCCTATAAAATGAAAATAAGTTACTACTTAAAAAAAAAACCTAGAATTATTTGAACGCCAAGATACATTATTTTGCTATTCGATACGAAGAAGTATTCGCTTTGATGTACAACTGTGTCAATTACAGATCCGCCAAAACCCCTGGTTTTTTATCACAACGTTCTCTGATTACTACGATTCGTCTTATTTAATTCTAGAATTCTGAATTAAGCGAATATTTCTATCCGCAAATTGTACTACTCAAAATTCGGAAGTGTTGGCAGCTGTGGTATTATAGTATAATTGAAAATGAAAGCAATATTATTCTTTGTATGCATAATATTTTAATATTCTATTGAAACACTTATGTGAAAATATTCAAAATTTAGAATCTACATTATAAAGGACAACCTGTCCGGGCGTAACACTGACGTCGCGTCGTTCTGCGAATAATAAACGTTTTGATGAGCGATAATTTTATAAATCGAAATTATTTAATTTAAACATCAAATAAATAATTATGATACATTTTTATTTCAATGTAAAAATTATAATTCAAACAATATTTGGCTATTTATCGCTTGCGCAAGGATAATCACGATCAAAAATCAATTTATGACAAAGTTTCGCTTGCTTTTTAAATGAAAATTTGAAGGTTTAGTTTATTGACGAGCCAGGAGGCTCCCACAAAACGTTTTTACTAAAACAGTTTTAAAAAAGGTGAGATCATATAATGTGTTTATGTTAGCTGTTGTATCTTCTGGGATCAAAAATTTGTAATTAGATCAAGGTTGAACAACACATTCAAGATTCAAAATACCGCTAAATTTTGAATGGAACATCTACGTGTGCCGTTAGTTAAACAATCTGGCCTTGCTGAATTAATAAGAGAAACGAAGTTAATCGTCTAAGATGAAGCACCCATTATGAGTAAATTATTATTTGAATATGTAGACCGTACGCTTAAAATTAAAAAACAATGATTGACCATTTTGTGGAATAGTAGTTGTATTAGCTGACGACTAATTTTGAAATAATTTTTTGACTAATTATCTGAGGACAAATTTTGCCGGTAGTGAAGCACGGGAATAAAGCTTATTTTGTGTTGGCCACTTTGAAATTTGCTAATATTCAGAAAATGATAATATTAGGCCTCTCATAATTAACATGCGAGTGAATCAAATTCAAAATATGAAAATTTCTGATTATTTAATTCAAGTTGGCGAAGATCAAAATGTCGAATTTACCGAATTCATCATTCAACAAAAGTGGTTAAATTTTTTTTTGAATATGTATATCGAATGATAGAAATACAGAGTATTAATTTGGCGAAAATGCATATTAGACTAGGTAAAATTCTGTCAAGTATTACGAAAAAAATGTAGGGCAAAAAAAAAATATTCCATAATATTCAATCTTAAAAAATCTTAAATTTCATACGATAGAAATGGTGAAATCAAAACTTATTTTGGTTTCATATATTTGATACAAACATATAGAATAAAGTTATTTTATTAAATTTTGATGCTAATCTTGCGCAATCGAGTCCATGTCAAGGGATGGATATCACACGTAAATGATTTTGTCAAGAATATGGTTTAATGTTAATAATAAACTATATATTAAACCAAACACATGTCTTATTATTGTTGAAGTCATTTTAACGGTAGCAACTACATGACTAATAAATTTATTTTTTTACTGCACCTGTTTAAACTTCTAAATATCGCACAATTTCAATTTTTACTTCGTCGAATAGGAAAAAATGCAATATCTTTCAATTTACTGATTTTTTATGGTTTCTAAAATAATACACAAGTATGAATTATTTTAAAATTTATCTCTATCACGTGCAGTCCGATTGCGAAAGATTAATCCGTTTGTATTTAAAACAATATAAGTATAGTGCGCATTTATTCCAGGCTATACAGAACGAAATCAAAACTTCATCAAAATATAAATATAAATAATATAATATAAATAAAATGCAAATTTAACAGACATATTCTCGAACTACGCGCTCAAATAGTTGAAATTTTCAGAAAAAAAACTGCTGTAAGCAGCGAAATCTTGGAAGATTTCTTTGGCCATTAACTCCTTGCATCTGCCTAATACAAAATTATCGCATTATTACATTTTAAAATTTTATTTGAATATATAACTGATATTTTTCTTATAAAAATTATTTTTGGCGTTGTTAATGAATCAGTTTAAAAATATATATATTAAATATGAAAAAAATCTGTTAGAATTAGACAAAAATGTTTTCGCCTATGTTTTGTAACACGGGAAGCCCGGGTTCGATTCTCTAGTATATTTAACTATCCTCTTTTATGATGATAGTTTCAAAAAACTAAATTATGATGTTTTACTTTAAAAAATATTACCCATTCAAAACTTAATCATTTCTTCTTCACAAAAATAATGCTTCGCTGTATGTGTGTGTCAAATTATTTTTTTACTATACTTTCCACATAAGATATAACGATAAATAAAAAAAGTGTTATGAAAGTACCATCTGTAGAAGTACACGATTAATCTGTCAAAGAAATAATGGTCTTCTCAACACAATACTTCGGTAAATAATAAAACCTATTTTTCTATGCAACAATTTTCTTTTTATTATGCATTGTAGTGAATATGATTTCCCTTTTCTTATTTATTTCTAGTGAATTCTCATCTGGTAAATATTCTCATCACTAACTTTTTATGGAAAATTTTTTATAAAGTGTAATAAAATAAGTGTAATATATATTAAATATTTTGTATGAGGAATTTTAATAATATAGGTAAATTTTACATTAGATAGTTTGATGTTGTTCTTTTAATTATTTTATAATTAATTACTTTAAGTAAAATATATTCAAGGTTATTTTTTTATAAAAAGCTAATTTTACATAATGCTAATATTGAATCATGTTAAAAAGCTAAAACATCATTTTCAATGGCGATAATAAGAATATTTAAATCTTTTCAAATAATCAATCTTTTTACCATTTTTGGTGAAAAACAACTGCTCTTCATCATGATCTTTTTTTCTTTTACATTCTGACATTCAAAATTTTTTAATCAAACAAAAACGTTTCAATTTTAAATTTAAAAAAATTCGCGACAATTGTCAAGTTAGGTTAAAATGCATACAACAGATTAAAAAAAATAAAAAAAAATCCTTTACAATATTTTTTATTTCTCTGAAGCTGTCTAATAATCTGCATAAAGTATAAACTGCATATGATTGTCTTTAATCATTTTAATAGCTTTAGGACTGTTTTAATCAGGTTCTAATTGCGATTTAATACTTTAAAATTCGCTATCACACCATCAATAAAACCAATATTTTTCGTCTTTCTATTGTACGTCAGCTGCTTGCGAATCGTTGGTGTACCTGGATGCGAATACACTTCGTTACACTAGCGTACGATGTACAACACAACTACGAACCTGATCAGTCAAGGTTGACCTGTGGTCCTGACCAGAAGGACTTGAACAGTCCTTCTGGGCTGTTCAGGCAGGAATAGATAGCCTCCTTATTCCATACTTTTCTTTTTTCGCTAATTTTACTGGAAAACACGAATGGTAAAATGAGTGGAATCCGATTACAGAAGATTCATTCCCAGTTCTCATCAATATTGCATTTGAATGAAAATGTCACCAAATTACTCAGTTACAGGCATGTTGGCTTCATTTATGGTATTTTTTAGTCCAATTTTGGCGATATTTCGATAAATATCGCGAAATATGGTGATATTTCGTGAAATATCGCAAACCTAGTGAGAAATTGACGCTGGCGAGTTTGAATATATAGTATTAAGTATATGAGTTATATCGATGATTACAACAATGGAAGAAAATTTGCGAGAAAGTTCACTAAAACTCATAAATACATTTCATGGAGGAATCCTGCCGTCTTGTTTCAAAATGTCAGCTACTCTAAATTTTCAAACTGCTATATCTCAGCCATTTTTTAAGATAGAGGCAAAACAAAAATTGTTTCGGAATCCCTGGATCAAGGCCGAACATTTAACGAAAAAAACTTTTAGGATTTCTAATTTTCTTGTACATCTTTTTGAATTTGATATATTTAAATGACTATCACAACGCTCCCTTCCGGCGGAATATCCCCAAATTGAACTGGGACCTGCAGACCATAGTTAAAAACATAGAAAATAATTTGGTTCAATTCTAGGCATAACTTCATACACTTTTCAATGATACAATAATGAAAATGGAACAAAAGTCGCTATTGCCCCCTTTCTGCGGAATATTCCCAAATTCAAGGAGAACCTGCTGGCCATAGCCAAATATATTTGGTTTAATTCTAGGTATAACTACATACAATTTTCGATGATACAATGTGAACAGACAGACAGACATTTTGTAAAAACATGTTTTTCGGAATCTCTGACCCCTAAAACGTGTAAATCTGTCGAAAAAATTTCTATTACAATACTTTCTTCCATTATAGATAGAAGAAAGTAATATACAACTGTTAGGCGCAATACGCCCGGGGCCACTTCAGAAGTGTTAACTTAAATTTAAAAAAATAGATTGGGAAGTCGTCTTCACAATGAAACTCTACCAAACTGTATAATTGTCAATACGAACTTTAAATGTTGACAGCCTGTTTGGATTTTATGGTAAATGTTATCTTAAGAAATCAAATTTTTTTTTGTATTTTTTTTTTTGTATTTTATTTTTTTTTTGTATTGGATAGCTGAGGTCAATCACCAATGTTGTTAGTTTTTACTTTTTTGATTTTGGTTCCAGTTATTTTATATAAGGGTACTTTCACTTTCAGAACCGGTTCCAACCGGTTCCAAAATTAAAAATGCCCGCTTATAAAAAAAACTGCAACAAAAATCGAAAAAGTAAATTCAGATTATGAGATTACCTGAGATTACCTTTAAGCTTCTTATCCCATATTTTAAATTTTAAATTATGTAATATTATATATTAGGATTATCAATTCGTTATGTAAATATTTACACTTAAGAACTTAGTTTAGTGATTGTACAGAGTCATTATTACAGTATATATAACGTTCATAAATATAAGTTTTTTTTTTTTTTTTTTTTTTTTTTTTTTTTTAATGGTTATAACAAATCACACATTAGTAAACTCGTCTAGTCACAGAATGTGATTAAAAATACCTTTCCGGCCTGTACCGGGAGAAAAAGGTAGTTTTCCTATATCTTCTTTTTATAATTTTAGCTAATGTTACTCGAAAGCAGCAAGCTAAAATGCAAAAATTTCCGATTACAGAAGATTCTTTAAAACTGAATTTGAATAAGAAAGTCACCAAATTAGTCAACTACAGTCAAGTTGTCTTCATTTCTGGATACTTATTTTTGGTTGCTAAATTTGGCGATATTTCGCCAAGTGTCGCCAAGTTTGGCGAGCATTTGTGGCAAACGAATGTAAATATAGTTTTATGCGTATAATTGCGAAATTAATTACAATAATGAAACATAATTATTTACTAGAAATCCCGTGAATTAAAACTCATAAATTAATCTCTGATTTGTTTTAATCTGCTGTCATGTTTCAAAATGTTAGCCACCCTAAAATTTCAAACAGCAATATCTCAGCCATTTAAGATGGAGACAAAAGAAAAAATGCTCCTGAAACCTTGTATCAAGGCCTAATACTTAAACAAAAAATAAATTTTAATTTGGAATATTTTTGTATCATTTTCTGTTGTAAAACTTTTAATGGACGCCATTTTGAAACGAGATGGCGGACCAAGCTGGCCAACGAAAGCGGTCGAGATATTGGTGACCTTAATACACACGCTTAGTTTCATCCAGAACGGTTTATAAATTCGAGTGCTATAGTATGACATAGGTATCAGATATATATATATATATGTATGTATAGAAATCAACTACTGCACGGAATGTTATTTTGGGTCTGGGGGTCATGATCGGTGAAAATATAGCGAAATTTTCCGGAATTGCTTTCCTCCAAACGACTGCAATAGGTAGCTTTTTACTTTTTGTAATGAAAGCTACCTAAAACTTCCATTCTTTTAGAAGTGAATGCCATACTTCGTTTCTAAATTCCACTGTGAACAATGAACGTAATAAAACATGTAGCAAAAACTGATAAACTATTTTTGCATGGACAGTTAAAAATTCCATGCAGTTAAGCAATTCAGACATTTTAATTATTTTGTTATTTTCGTAATATCGGTGTATATATCCGAACATAATTTAAATTATCAAATATTTGAAAGAAATATTTAAAATTTAAATACATTCATATTATAATATCATGCGCGAATATTTTTAACTATGTATGTGTGATAAATTTATGTATATTGAGATGGACATAGATCTATGAACATGTTCACTTTCAGGTATTAACAAATTGTAACGCATAATATCGTTTTGAAGTTGGTTAAAGCAAACTTTAGAATTATTTTACAAAAGGGATGCAGATATATGAAAATGTTTATTTTAATTTAATTTATTTTCGGTGAGTTTTATTTCTTGAAAATGTTAGTGAAAATGGACTTTGATCTTGCAGATTCTTAAATGTTTTACATTTCTTTTAAATTCATACTAAAATTCTTTAATGTGATCTGTTATTAATGTCGTTTATTCGAAAAAGTTAAACTTCAAGAAAGTGCTTAATTAGGGTCGACGAGATAAAGGTTTTTTTAAGCAAATATAATAAATATTTGAATGAGGATATTAATAATTATGTTATTGTTAAATCCTTATCAAAATGGTTATTTTATAAGCCTTGTGTATACATATTCCCTGAATTTAGAAGTCGTATTATCTAATATTCATACATATGTAGATATTTACTTTATAATGCCAAACTTTATATAAAAAGACACATATTAAACAAGGTATTAAAATTGTACCATGGAAGGAATACAATGTACATTAACTGATAATAGATCTTTCATTAATGGAATATAAAATGCCATTATGTTTGGCGTCAACGAAACCTAATAAATGAATTTTATATGAATTTCATTTAGATGCAACGGATAGATATTAGAAGTAATTACATTCATAATTTTTAGAAGCATTGTACTACATAATTAATTCAATAATGAATCTAGTATCTCGTCCTGTGGGGCAAAGACAATTGAGAGAGGATCCTTTTGAAAGAGGAATCTATATTTCAACAGTATTCCTCGGATACAAATAATGCATATATTAGGAATTGCTTTAAACGGTACATGAGAACAAAAGTAATTTAATAATTTATCTCATACAAAAAGGTATCGAAATAATATTGAATTGATTAGATACGTGTGCCTCTAGTTTGTGATAAAATCATGAAAATGGACGCGATATAACGAAGTAGTCATTCATTCGTCAAACGATGATGCTCATCCCACGTTTTCACCATAATAAGTTGCTTTAAAAATTGTTATATTTAAACATATAGATATCTAAGAAAAGTAAGTAATTTCATTTACCACAATACGCCTTCTATGCACTAAGGAAGTAGAAGGAAAAATACCTTAGTGGAAAATTATAAACATTTTTCTTAATATATTTGTTAGACATTCATTTGATAAGAAAGTCCACTTTAACTAACATTTCAAAAGCAAATTGTATCAGAATGCATAGCTATCATTTTATAAGCGATCTCTAGTTGAAACGTAAGTTTTTGTGAGTTATCGTGCATCCTTCAATCACATATTGGCATGAATGAGAAATATATTCTATCACTCTCTTTAAATTTGGCAAGTGAATATGTACCTCTAGAATCTGGTTGCCACGGATATTTTGCAATGATATGCTAATTATGTGACTGGAGTAGTGTAGTGGGTATAGATAGTGTGTGTGTTAGCTGGATTTAGAAGTTTTGAAATGAATCTCGCATAACGGTAATCAAGTTTTCCTTACCACCTTCGCCCTTTAGTGTTCAAAAAACGTAGGAAGGATAATTTGCTGTCAGGCTGTGAGCGTTTGGTAAGGTAATTATTTTACAGTCATTGTGAAATATGGGGTTAGCCTTGCAATTTAACGGTTGGATGGAAAATGATTACGTTTAACAATTAAGCTGGTCGTTCTACTGCTCTGCAACGCCTATTTCAGGGGTTTTAACAAAAAGTTTTGTTTTTGTTGCATGTCCTCATTCCAAATGAACAACCCCGAAGGGTCGGTCACTAAGTGACCAACTTTGACATTTAATTTTTTGGCTGTAAGATAATACACAAAAAATGTTGTTACATTAATTTTTTTCACTACAACAATATTTTTATTCCATATATATATATATACTACGACTGGAAATTTATTGCACACTACTAGTTTCAACCAACGGTTTGGTAACAAGTTGCAAAACCGTGTATGGACTTGAAAAGGATCTATGAAGTTACTACAGCAATGTAATCATCTTCCTTCCTGTAAAATGTAAAACTGTAATGCACGATTAAAAAATATCGCCAAAAATACAGGATTTTTTAAGTTATTTACTAAAATTTTATGAAATTCTTAAACAGTTGGACTAGGTTTCAACGATAGAGGAAGAACCATATTTTTTTCAGTTATAACAGAGTCACACAAAAATCAAGTTTAACAAATAAAAGTTTTGTAATATTTTTGTTAATAATTACAGATTGATTGTTATGATGCAAGGCAATTTGTTTTTATAAATTATCTACATAAAATAAAGTTTCTAATTGGTAGTTAAACACGTATTTTTATAATGTTTTAATAAGTATGATAATTATTTCTTTCAAAGTAAATGAAAAAAATCTGTTTTTAACAATATTTTTTTCATTAATTTAAAAAGATTTAAAAGGATTATTTTTACAATGTTTCTGCCGTTATATTGTATATATTTCTTATAATCAATTTTTTTTAAATCAGAATGTGAATAGTAATATAATTTGTTTGTTTTGTTGAAAATAAGTTATTTAAGAGGAACGACTTAAAAATGATAACCACGTCAAAATGAAATTATTGTTTCAGTGTAACACCTGAATTAACACATTTATATTAAGGAAATTTTGAAAATCGAATAAATCAAGTTATGAAATATAGTAAAATAAATTTTGTTATATATTCTTTAGATTACAAAACGAGTTCTTTGACATTAGACAATTTTACATTTTTCAATTATCAACATAAAATGTAATTGCTAATAATTGCTAATCCATATTTAAAAAAATAAAATCTTAATTTATAATTATTTTGAAAGTTTTATTAATGAGTTTATAATTTGATTAATTGTATAATTTGATTAATTTTATAATTTAAAAAATTCTATATGGGTAAATGAATATAGTTCTTCAGTATATTTATTAGAACAAAGCACTTTTTAATTTAACCCTTTCAGGGGCTTATGTTTATGAACCCACTTAATTTTAATTCCCAAACTCCACAATGGCACCAGAATTTTGCTAAAATCTTTTCCATTTAAGATGTATGGGAACTATAGTCTTTTTCTTATTTCCAAATAAATTTTTTTGTAAAAACCGGTGCCAGTCATTTATTTCAACATTTTAGCACTGAAAGTACTTTGCCCCTGAAAGGGTTAAGTAAGTTTTAAAAGTTTGTTTTACGATTATTTATCCTTAAAAATGTATACATTCATAATTAGTATTTTAATGAACTCGGTATTCGAAAAACACCGTAATCTGTTTGTTTTGTTGAAAAGAAGATTAGTCTTATAAGGGTAATGATTAATTAAATTATAATCGAATTAAATTGCCATTTTTCCTTTTAGGGTTTATGATTTGTGAATTAACGCATCTTGATTAATGAAAATGAAGAAAATCGGCTTATACTTAGTGACAGTGTAATACATTTTCTTGTTATAACATAATTTTTCTCATTACAACCGAGTTTTTTGTTATACATTTTTTTATGAGATCACATGCTTAGATATTTTTTCTTGTTAAACACGAGGTCACCATAAATGAGTTCATTTGTATTCGGTTTCTTTATATCCGTAAATGAAAATTATTGAAACATTTTATTTTCAAAGGTGAAACATTGTTAACAGAATGTCTTGCATTTTTCAGGCTTAAACTCTTAAACTTTTTGACTAGCTCATTTGTCTCTGTGAGTGTGCTATGAAAAGTCTTTTTTAAATGACATAAAAGAAATATTTATTTAGAATAATTATTAAGAATTTAATATTAATTAAAAGTAAACAAATCGTCGCAATGACGTTAGCAGTTACCGAATTCTATCAGATATTTCATTCATTCTATTAACCAACAGCGACTCAGGCTTTAGACGTAAACTCTTTTGCTATTTGTCCAGCACATTAACCACTGTGAGTGTGCTAAGAAAGTGTAAGAAAAATCGTTCCTCGTCCTTAGAAGGTAATTTTTTATTAATTAAACATAAACAGAAGGCTCAATAACGTCAATTGTTACGGTATTATAGGGTATAATTCATTCATTCTATTAAAATAGAACTTACTACTTACTAATACGTGTGTCTTCTTAAAATGGTGTTTATAAGGTTTTGCACATAAGCAGTGTACGTAGTATGTTTTTAAAAGCGCAACATGATTTCATCATCAGACTTCACTTTGTGCCTGCACAATGCAACATATCAGAAATAGAAATCTTGTCCGCGGGTATTTTCCTAGTATCCGATAGGCAAAACATAAGTTAAGCGTATGTGTATTTTACAATATAATATTACTTTATATACGTTTCCACATAGATGTTGCAATTCTAGCATATATATTAAAACCCTTTTACATTCTCAAATTTTTTTTATCGCTTTTATAGCTGCATATTTCATTGAATTTTAACATATTTCTGTAAATATTGGAAAAGACATTTTTTAATATACGAAAAATCATAGCTATGAAAGAGTAACTGCTTTTATATAAGTTTCAATAATTGTATAATAAAGGTTAAATGTTAAAAGTATTGAAAAAATATATAATATTAGCACCCTAAATATTCATTTTCTATTAAAAAGCTATAATTACACAGATTACTTACATATATATTTAGTTAGTTATATAAAGGGTTGTTATAAAGTCTCTATATAATTTTGAGAAATAGGTTCTAAGTCAAATTTCTTTGCAGGTGATCTGATAGAATGCTTTCAATAGAAGTAAAACTTACCGTTGTTAGCACTCTTGTACAGCGTATTAGCGTATGAAAAGAAGCAGGAGGATATTATCCTCAAACTCAGAAAATCAGCCCTTATCAGAGTGTCAGTCGAAAAGTTTTATCTACATCCTCTTATTTGGAAACTCTATGTTATCATTTAAACAAAAATGCCAACCGCATTTTAAATGTTCATAAACCTAAGTTGAGGCCTGTGCCATGCTATGTATTATGAATTGCTAAAAGTTGTGAAAAATAATAACTTCATGCAGAAACAGTGCTTTTTCACCTGATCATACTTTATTAAACGCAGATGCAGAAATACAGTGCCTTTTTTTTCTTGTTTTTGTTGTTGTTGTTGAAAGCATTCTACCAGATCACCTGCATAGAAATTAGATTTAGAAACCATTTCTCAAAAATACACATAGACATTATAAGCATCCTGTTTATATAATATTCATCCTGAGAATTTATTTGATTAATTTTTATCCATGCAATTTATTTAAATCTTTTTTTTAAGTACAAGTGAAATTACAAGTAAAAGTACAAATAAATTTGTGTTCAAAACATTTTTCTAGATATTTTCATGAGTATTAAAATAACATTACATTTACATTATAAATATAGGCGATTTATTTAATTGTTAGACGCTGTGGCTAATTCCAACGAAACTTGAGAGTGAATATTAATAAAGTTTTATTTCTATGCTATGCTAAAAGTCCGCCAGCTTCTAAAATTTCTCAGTACTTTTTGTTTCGTATTTTGAATTAAACAACGATGTAAAGAATATTTATTTAGAGGAGAAAGTAATGAACAAATGTAATCTAAATATAATCTAACAAAATGCCTGAAATAATACTTACACAATTTTGTTTATTATATTCCAATGTTCCTGTAATTCTCTGAGAAATATTAAATATTATTTTCGGTACCGAAAACAAATGAAAACACATTTTTATGTCAAATATCAAAGCAATAGTGATAAAGAGATATCAAAGATAGTGGTTTCATTTAAATTCTAAATACGTACATTTTTTTTAATTATTTTTTCAATACACGTTTTTATATATGTTATCACTATAATATTACGAACTTTATTGTATTTCCTACGAATACAGTCTAACATTAATTATTAATAGCCAATAAAAAAATCATAGAACATACCGTTTTGAATAAGTATCCGTATACTTCTTTTGTTAAATAAAAGTGCCCATAATTTAATTACATGATAGTTTAATAATCTAAAGTATACTCATTCTAATAAATAAAGTAAGAAGCGGAAATCAATAATCTAATCCTTTAGTGCAAATTAGCGTGACTGTGCCATTAAATAAAGTCTTTGGTGAGTTATGTTTTCTAGCTGAAATAAGAAGGACTATGAATTTAGAAAGAAAATTTTGGTAAATTAAAGATTACTTTTTAACTCAAATAAATAATAACTTTTTAACTCACGAGTCGCAGCAATTTTTGTTGCTCCGAATTTTCCCGTGTAATAGCACTTTAGGATAAATCTCGAGTCTAAATACAAATCCACGCAAAAAATCTCAAGTCTAACGCTGTGAAAATACTCTTAGATTGTTTTCATTTTGTCGTATGTAAATTGTCATTGTTTTAGCCGGTTTTAGCAAAAACGATCTATGGGCATTTCACCCTTTCGTGAAGCTGGATCTACGGCTATTAATACGTCCCCCTGTAAGCTTAAGCGTATGTAGCGGTAATTGCGTACATCCAGTCTCCGTGACGGCATTGAATCTTTTGAAATGCGCATGCGCCTGTGGTATTATTTGCTGATTCTGAGTGGACGGGTTTCTTTGCAGCTTTCCCTGTATAAGGAGGCTTGTATTTCAATAGCGGAATCGTATTAAATTCGTCTTTTTATTCTAAAATATATTTATTTGTTTCTAGATAATTTTCACAATAATTGACTAATCATTTCAAAAGTAGCGTTCATGAACCCCCACTAATTCCCCACTTATTCCATTTGTATACCATTAATAGCTTACCCGCCCGGCGTTGCCCGTGCCAACAACCTTAAATGTACCTGAAATCAGTGTTGAACATTTTTTTATTTTTAAACAAATCTAATGTTGGGGGCCCCACTATCTTAGACAGCAAACACTGGGCGTGCCATACACACTCCCATATATTACCGTAAGTCGAGTCGAAAGAGCCATACCCCTTCATAATCCATTCCATAGAACCAGAGATAAAAAAGCACCCCTGGTGGTGAAAATCGAAAAGCTCTATCTATGTAGAGTCGAATGAGCCATACCCCGTCGTGATCCAGCCTATAGAACCAGATATAGAAAAGCACCCCTTGTGGTGAAAATCCGAACTAAAATCAGTCAGCTCTATCGATGTCAAGTGGAAAGAGCCATACTCCATTGTGATCCAGCCCATAGAAACAGATATAGGAAAGCACCCCTTGGTGGTGAAATTCAGAACTTAAAATAGGTAAGCTCTATTGATGTTGTGTCGAATGAGCCAAACCGTGTCGTGATGTGACCCATAGAACCCGAGTTAGCTGCAAAATCCTTTAGTTACACCTTCCACCGCCAGGGGGCACAATATGTTCTATACGAACATAACTGAATTCATTAAGGTTATCGATGTCGAGTCGAATGAGGCATACCCCGTCATGATCCAGCCCATAGAACCAAAGATACGAAAGCGGCCCCTGTGGTGAAAATCCGAAATAAAATCAGTAAGTTCTATTGATGTCGGGTGGAAAGAGCCATACTGTAATGACTTAACGAACTCCAGTGATCCAAGGTGATGATTAACATCCAGCACTTTATATTAGGCATCGTTGATATACAAGTTAAAATAAGATGAACAATTAAAAAACATTACACTCTGCCATCAAAACCCCAGCGTACACAACCATCATATACTGTTCACGCGCACACATCATTTTCCGTTCAACATCGTCTGTTCAACTTTCTCTGCATCTCTCTTAGCTTATCTCGGTTCACTTCTTTTTGACCTGCCGACTAACATCTCTTGCAGTCTCTTTGCATATCGAAAACTGTCCTTTCGATTCGATTACACGGCTTACACGGCAGTCAACCTCCGAAGCTAGGCGACAAAACCATGGACAAAAACTGGACAACTCTAGGCCAGCAACACACGAGTCAGGCTAGGCCATAGATTTCTTCGGTCGTTACACTGCTCTCATTGGCTGGCTGCTTCGTTGCCGAGGCTATTTCATGGGAGGAGCTTGAAATAGCCTCGAACCCAAAATTCCATATACACGTTTTAATTTTTTTTTAAAAATCTAAATTAAAATTTAAAAATCCGGACGCGAGGTATACTATCCGGTGACAACATCTACACATGACAAAAATTTCTGAGTCCTAGGTGTTATAATTACGGAGAAATCCGCGGGCAGGCAGGCAGACAGACACTTACTCTTTTATAGAGATAGAGACAACTCAAAATTCAATCAGAACTTGGTTTGATTGAATGGCAGAATTTAGTGTTTTAAGTTTTGCTTCAGAACATATCAATAAGCTTTCAATAAAAAGACCATTTAAAAAACGTTTCAATTATTCTTAAGATTGGGTGATGTCATCGGGTGAAAGCTTGCCGTAATCCTATTTCTAATAATTTTAAGATAATCACTGAAGAACTTCTGATATTAATTTTTGCTGTGGAATTCATAATAGGAATTTCCGAATTTCGAATAACATAATGATCTGTGTCACCAATAATTTCATTGGCTGTTCCACGGTACATGGATCCTTGTTCCGTGAGACAAAAACTGTACGCGAAAAAAATTTAATCCATTAAAGTATCTTCATTCAAGTCTCATGATTTATTGTCTCAACACTTTAAGTTAAGAATTTTTTTTTAAATTATTTATACTTTCTCATTTTGACCATTAAAAATCACGTACGGTATCACTGTGTATACAAATACATATTCACAGCTCTCTTTTTATCTTTAATAATACAATGCTTAATTTGAAATTGTTTAATAACCTCTAAAATTTAATACATCGGCACCTATATTTTTTCTATCATAAACGCATCAACATTATTTGTAATAACCGTAAATACTAGGTGATCTGTTTCCCCAAAAACATAATTTGGATTTAATCTATATGTTGTATGTGGTTATGTTCATACTGAAGTTATACCAATCTTAGAAATCAACAATACCAACATCAATTTTTGACATCATATATGGATTTATGAGTAAATTATATATTAGGATACCAATCGGTAAGACATTTTATTAAGCAATTCGAGAATTATGAAAGTTTAAGTTTTGGAATAGCTAACGTAAAATTCCTTTGGCATCGCTGCAAAATACATTACTATAATTGTTTATTTCCATGAGTATGCTATTCTTATACAAACACAAATGTTGTGCACGATCCACCTAGATATGTCGACTATCAACATATCATTTCGAGAACTTTACTTATAGGGTGATAGCAAGTTCTATTGTTTTATTTAATTTGTAGTTAGTCCGCTTACTGCTCTCATGACTATACCTTTACTAAAAGGTATGCGGTCAAACATGTTCTTAACATTACTGAAGTATTTCCCTAGATATTATACAAAACGACAAAAATGAAATGCGTCCGGACTCGTTTGACCAGATAGTGTAATGGTACAAGAATTTACACCGGATAAAGATAAACGTGATTCTTCAGCCTACTCGTTGCAGAACTAAAAATATTTTAACTTCCGGTATTTTTAGATTGCAGCTGCGTCTCCTCACTTAAATATAAGGGGGAAAAGAAATGTTTTTCTATTAATGTCTTTTGCTATTACTTAAACTTATTTTTAAGACAGCAAAAATGGATGTTGGCCAGATAGTGTAACTTATAGCTGTAATATTATTAAGACGAATTTTGCTTTGTAAATTAAAAGAAATATTATTTTATTCTTCTTATGTATGCAAATTTATAAAAATTATAAAAAATCAGAGTTTTTTTCAACTATAAAATATAATACGTTTCTCATAACACGGAAGGGGGTCCATTAGGCTATTTTCTGCTTCAAAAGAAAGTGTAAAAAAATAATATATTCAACTTATGTAATAGTTTTATTATTTGAAATTCAATTTTAGTATTTTAAAATGGTACTCGTTTTTGCCTATTACATTTTTCTTATTTTATAATTGAAACAAATGTCAACAATTACAAAACAATTTATAATTATAAATAATATTAAGACAATATTAATCCTATACAAAAATAAAATTACACAATCACAGACTTCGTGAGAAAAATTATAACTTAAATTTTACTCTCCCAAAAGTATATAGACAACTAATTTTTTTCAATTTTTTTTCCAACAATTTTTTTTTAAAATATTTAAGTCGTTTTTTCAAATCACTTCAAAAACTTGATCAGGCATACTCAAAACATGAATTTGAAGAAATTCTTGCTTTAAAGAAAACCAACTTCGTTCAATTTGCAGCTTTAGATCTTGAACCGTTGCAAATTGATGCCCATTAGCATCTTTGTCTCTAGCTAATATTCCCCTGAGGTTCTATATTGGGTTCAGGTCAGGTCTTAAGGCTACCCAGTCCAGACTAGTTACTTCGTTTTGTCTAAACCACTCCATTGTAGAGTTGAACACGCGAATGGAAGAATTGTCATGTAGTATATTTACTTATCTCTACTTAGCAACTTTCCTAATGGAACTGTACTTCAAGCATTTTCTGATAATCAACAAAACATCGAAGACCTTTCAAAAAATCAATATCGGTTGTTCTGAAACTATTTCCCACACCATGAGTGAACCACCTCCTTCTTATCCGCTGATTAAAAGTTCATGGTTCCCTTCGAATATCGTGCCAGTAATATACCCAACCATTGGAAGCATCTAAATTAAATTTCTTCTCATCACTGAAAAAAACACTTAAGCTCTCATCTGTCCAAGTCATGTGATTTCGGGCCCATTGAACACGTTTTGTAAATTTTGGCGAACGACGTATTTTTCGACAATGAAAAAATGCACTTACCTACAGACGTTGATGGAACGTGGATTTTGAAACTGGATCGTTTACTTCTTTAGAAACTTACTGAACAGACAGATTCTGGGTTTAAATTAATCTTAAAATCTCTCCGTCTTTCCGTTTAGTTATTTTCTTTGGTCGTCCAAAACGGGATTTTTTTCACAATTGTCACCTTTTGACAGAATTCGGTAAATACCAACCCTGTCGAGTCCAATTTTTCTTCTAATGTCCACAATTTTCCATCAAAGAGCATTTAAACGATAGATTTGCAAAATTTCCTGTTTGGAAAACTGCACATTGCCAGGCATATTTGCAATCACTCGGAAACGGAAAGACAGATTTTATTTTATTTCAGGAAACTATTGCGTCACAAATATATGACCTTGGAATATGCAAATTTTGGCTACAATGTTGTCTATATATTTTTGGGACATCATTTTTTTTATTATTATTAAATCTATGACTGTTAAAAGTTGTTTGAGTATTTTATTTTTTATTTTTTCATCGTTATACAGGGTGGGGGAAAAAAGCCATAAAAAAATTAAAAATTCATAAAAACCAAAAAAAACCCTCAAAAAACAGCAGATAGATGGCGCTGGTTTGAAAGACATCGGTGGAAATATGCAAATGAGACGGTTATAAGAACTTGTGTTCCTTATCCACAACCAGTTCACCATTGTAAACCGTGTATGTGAACAAGGATGCTGAGTGCGAAGGATAAAGCTTTTCTGGTGAAGTTGTTTTACGCAAACCGGAAATCAGCGACCATTGGCTTGCGTAAATTCTGAGTTCAGAAGAATATGAGACCTAGAAAAGGGATTTTAACAGTGACATTTATAATAAAGCTTGTTCGGCGGTTTGAGGAAACTGGAACTGTGGAGGATCGTGTAAGATTTGGACGATCATGTTTAAGGAAGACACGTTCTCCACGTGTTGCAGCTGAATTGGAAGTGTTAGTGTCTGATTCAGCTGCAGGAATAAGCAGTGCTTGTGAAGCTGCCAGACGCTTGGGCTTACCACCATCCTCCGTACGTAATATTCCTCATGGAATCCTTGACCATATCTATACAGATTGCAGTCGTGCCATGAACTTTTACCAGCGTATACTGTACAGCAGGAAGCACTCGCAAGTTGGGATTTTTTCCAAAATTGAGCAGAATACCATCTGGGCATTTATTATTTTGTGGACAGATGAAGCTCATTTTTTGCTCCATGGCATCGTTAATACCCATAACTATGTCACACCTGCGCGACGTCAAATCCATGTGAGTACACCCAGAAGCCATTGAATGTTAAAGGACAGTATTGTGTGCGCTTACAGGTTCGTTCATCATAGGACCATTCTTCTTTGAAACACAGTGTGTGGAAAAAACTACGGTGAATGCGCAGCCTTTTTTAAAACTTCTGCGAGAGAAGATCGTGCCATGTTTGCGTGAAAGGCATGCGCTTTCTACTGTCACGTTAATGTAAGATGGCGCACCGAGTCACACTGCTACTCCTTTGAATGCATTCCTGACACAGACGTTCGGTGAACAGAAAATCATTAGCAGGGGTGGCAGGTTCCTATGGCCTCTTTGGGCTCCAGAATTTACACCGGCAGACTTCTAGGTAGGGGGATATTTGAAATCCCTGGTGTACCGATAAGGTCCACCCAATCTTTCGCAACTGAAAGATACGATGCGCCGAGAGGTGTAATGTGTACATCCGGACATTTTTCACTCAGCCGTTGCTGGATTTGTGACTGTCCTGCAATGTTTTATCCCCTGTAGTGGTGGCCATGTAGAAGACATACAGCTCTAATCAATGATTTGGAGGCATCTTGTTCGTTATTTGCGTATCTTTTCTTTGACTTGTGTACGCCAGCGCAACATATCGGCTGTTTTCTGAGTTATTAAAAGAAATCCCGTTACCTAGCGATGCTAGCCCTGCAAATTATTTTGTATTTTGGTTATTTTTCCAGTGTTTATGATTTTTTAAAATCTCTATGGACTTTTTCCCCTTCCTGTGTATATTTGCATTATTCATTTCGTTTTCTTACTCGTTTAGTTAGCTCTTTAATTCAAAAAATTGTTGTCTATAAACTTTTGGGAAGCACTCTAATCTGCATTTTTCAATACGAGTGAATTTCTTTTTTAATTTCCTTATTAGGATTGTACAAACTACGTTTTTAATGAAAAGGAAGGTGTGCGCAATTTTTTCTTTCGGAATATGCATCAAAGAATATCGAAACATCAAAAGAATCGAAAGCAGCTATCGAAGCACATATTTATAGATGATTTGATTCATTCCGGTTTTAGTAGAGTAAAAGCCTTAACACTTTTTGAAAAATAAGAGATGTAAAATGTTTATAAAAGTTATAAGTGTATATTATAAGGCTTGTGTAATGTAAATTTTAGTAATAGCTTTTTCTTCGACTATTTTTCGAAGACTGTCGAATCAGCAAGTGTACCAAATCATTACGATGTCCAACATTTGATTATTACATATATTCAAATTCATCAATTCTTCAAAGTGTTCTAATTGCAATTTCGACATAAAGTTTCAAATATATAGGATAATCCAATTTACAAAAATTTTCCCTTTTCGAATTAACTCCATAACGGCGAAAGCTATAATAACAAACGTAGTGTCCAAGTATAGTAAACTGTGTACTACGCGATGAGATCACTTTCAGTGCCAAACTAGCTGCAAACTGCAAAAATAGCGTTCCTAACTCTAGTCAATAGTACAAGATATTAGACAAAGTCAATTACAAAGTTGTAGATACTTCTCGTTTTGATAAGAAAATTAAAAATATCATTATTGAAATTCCTGAAATGTAGTTTTTTTTATATTCAAACACAAGCTTAACTACGCCCCTAATTGTATGCATAAATGTGATATGTCTTATCATGTTATACATTTGCATGCAATTCCTGGCATATTTACGTTGGTGATTGGATATTAGAAGAAAATACATTTGAGAGCTTCTCGTGCTTTACTATTCTTAGTAACAACATTTATGATTATATCTGTCGCCGATCTGCTTTTAAGAGATGGGCAAGACTTTAGAGGATACCCTGTATGTTTTACGTAAATACAGTTAATAAATATTGTTTTTCCCCCGATCTCTTCTTGATATTGTTAATACATTTACTGACGTGTTGCGCACACGTAGCTTCAATTTGATGGTACTTATATTATCAGAAGTACGTTGACAAGGTGAAATGTCATAATGCTGATTACCTCAATTGTATCCCAGAGACTACCACATCCAAATGGCCATAAGACGGTAAACCAGACCAAACAAATTTAATTAACATCGATATTACGTTGTTTTGCATTTTTCTCAAATTATAGGACAAATATACATAATTACACCACATGCATATGATGTGCTGCAGATAATAATGGTGACAAATATCGACATATCTTATAAACTTAACATGGCACAACATTTTACAAGGTCGAGTTTACCTCTAATACTCCGAAGTTTGTTTTGTAAAACAAACTGACTTACTGACGACGATGATAGATAAACTGCTTATTCTAGAAACACGTGTTAAGAAAATTCGCCCTTAATATCCTCAAATATTTATGTTTCATCTGTCTCATTGTTAATTATGATTACAGATTTTAACTAACATATTTTTATTTCCTCATTTTTTATGAGTGTACTTCACACATACAGGGATTTCGGATATGAAATTCGTTTGAGCAAAAAACCTGTCTCCAAATTATCTCTAGCATTGGTTGCGTCATATATATATTTACCTATCATACGTAGTATAGGGTAAGTCTTGTAATCGTTTTGAAAATCAAAAAGAAATTTTTGACGAATTTACACGTTTCAGACACTGGAGATTCCGAAAAACATATTTTTACCAAAAAAAATTTGCCGTCCGTCTGTCTGTCTGTGTGTCTGTAAACGCTTTATCTCCCGAACAAATCTAGATAGAGTCTTGAAATTTGGTGTGTACTTAGTATGTAATAATGGGAAGAAGCTTATTGAATTTCAGTAACCTCGATTATTCGGAACTATTTTTTTCGAACTCTCGAAATATTCGTTCTGATAAAAGGTATATAAAATTTTCAAAATTGTTTATTTTAAGGAAGGAATATAAAAAACAATAAAAAAACACGAATTTTGCATAAAAAGTGAGTCGATCGGATAATTCGTTGCCGAGATATTTGTAATCCTATTTTACTTACTCTTCAATTTTTCCTGACCCTGTATTTCATTCAAATTTCAATTGAAATATATATTTTAATTATAAATGAGACGCTTATTCCGACGCAGTAAACCGTTAGATATTATGATTATCAATTTTGGAGTAATAAAGCATTTAATGGTTATCACATCATCAAACCACGATTTTATTCGAATTGCAATGCATTTTATAAATAGTTTACACATGTTTTATTTTCATATTTTATATTATTCATATCCATGATGGGTAAGTATTACGGTGGACCCCAACGACTAGTTTTTTATTTACACTAATATCTATAAGTCCACATAGATTTATATATTATGAGCAATCTGACAAATGACAAGTTTTATTTTAAAGGATAAATAAAACTTCTCATTTGGCTTCAAATGGGTTTTAATAACTATCTTAAGAATTTGATTATTCTAATTTTACTTAAATAGAAATTTTAATAATACAGTGGTTGAACAAGGAAAAATCTTTGAAGAGAAAATATTACAAACAATTTGAAACGTATAAATCAGTTTTTCATTAAAATATCTTTTGGACATATATAAAATGTAAATGACAGCAATAAATATTTCAATTTATATCATAAAATTATTTCCATATAAGCATTTGAATAATGTCAAAATATTTATGATATGTATAATTTTTAATTTAGAAATAAGTGACATATTTTCAAATAAAATTAGTATGTTGTGGCCATCATAAACCTTTTTTTTTATTTGAATCAAATCGCCCCAAAATTAAATGACAATATATTCGGCTGTTGGGATATAGTGATCGCGTAAATCGTAAAAAATGCAGCGTAGCAGTGCCACCTGTTGCGCGATTGGCACAAAAACCTAATCAGTGTATATTTACGTGTGTCCTAATCAGTGTTTATTAAATATAATTCAGTGTGTAAAAAAATATGAAGCTTGACGTAATTCAGTGCATTATGTCTTCAGATATAGCTATCGCTTAAATCGGGAAAAATGAAGGATAGCAGCGCCCACAATATTTGTGTCACATACAGACATACTCACGGAATTTTCGATGTTACGCACCCTGCGGTCTGGAAGGTTTTGCATACAGCAAGGATATACCCGTTCCACATCCGTAAGGTACAACTTCTAACCGAAGACGAATATCTCCGTCGTGAACAGTTCATGCGCTGGATGCTTGCCATCATCACACATTCTAATCCTCAATTTCATGCCAATGTTTAATTTGCTGACGAGTCCAGCTTTACGCGAGAAGGCGTCATCAACACACATAATGCACATATATGAGCGATAGATAATCCCCATGCCAGTGTACCGTGGAAATTTCAACAGCGGTTTATTGTCAAACTGTGGACAGGAATCTTCGATGATTATCTCTTGGGGTCTTACTTGCTGCCCGAACGCCTGAATGGAGCAACGTACCTAGTTTTTCTACAAAACGTCCTCCCTGAATTGCCGCAAAGTGTGCCGACCGCAGTGCAGCGAGGTATGTGGTTCGTGCAGGATGATGTCTTGCACATTTTCCCCTCCACGTGCGTAATTACCTAGATGCTACATACCCAATTAGGTAGATTGGACGCGCGTGATCCATTGCATGGCTTCCGCGTTCACCGGATCTCAATCCGCGTGCCTTTTTCCTATGGGATCACCTTAAATCACTCCTTTATACGACGCCTGTGAACACAACGAAGGATCTCATAGCACAGATTGTCGTCACTGCGGGAGAAATAAAAAGCATACCTGGCATCCTCGAGCGCATCCGGGAATCATTCTTACGTCGTTTTAGACTGTGCAATGAGGTCAGCGGGCGCCACTTCAACCAACTCTTGTAATAATTAATCAAATAAATCTTCTTGTAGTTAGTATTGTACTTTTGTCGTTCCAGCGTGACCTCGGAACCTGCATGCGTTTTTCGGGATTTTCACCCTCTCAACGTGGTTTGCGACCCCATGTTCTATGGTAAGTTTTCATCCTCTTGATACCTTCTATCACCCCTCTTCATTTGTCGGTCGAATTTTGGAACACCCTTTAGAATCACGTACGGAAATATAAAATAATCTCTTACGTGTTACCCACGATTCCGATAAATGCCTCTATCTGCAGGAACTCCATAAACGTCAGAAACCAATATAATTTCGACATTTCAAGCAGCATTTCTAAAGGCATAGTTTCACCTGCTGCCATGGCTTTTCGCAAATGTTTCCGAGTAGTTTGTACAGTGTATTATTCAGTTTTCTCAAACCAGAATATTGTCTTTATCGATGGATATAGATCGATATAAGATGATATCGGTTCCCAGCTAAACATTTTCAGCTGCGTAGTTGAATTTATACATGCAAGAGTTACACAAAATATTAATTTTTATGTTATTTTTGATGCTGTTAATTTTCAATGTTTATATTTAAAACAGGTCTGTTGAACATCAAAATGTTTACTTCACAATTGTTAGAAACTGCAAAACCTCTATTACAGATTAAGAAATCTGATTAATGCACAATACAAAACTGCTCGTAAATGTTTCTGACAATTAGTGGTAGCAAAAGAAGCTTTTTATTGATTAATGATTCTTGAAATCTCGAACATATGTTAGTTTATTCGTGGGTAACTTGAAAGAGGTTATTGTATACCTTGATGTATGATTATATTTTTTTATATTAAAGAATTTTTTTACAGTGTAGTTTTTAGAGACATTTATAAGTAATAATGTATGTGGAGTAACATATAGTACAGTGTAGTATAATGCACTAATTTATCAAGTAGCAAATCTTTACAATACAGCAAATTTGGTGATAAAGCTTGTTGTCAAGCATTTATTTCATAAATTTTAAAATTGAAATCTTTACGTCATCTAAGAATCTAAGAAAAGTGTGTACATTGTTGCCAATATTAGTCAGACTCAAAACCTCTAAGATAAAATCACTCGGGTATACATAGCAGAGTTAAAATTGTTAATGGGTTTTTGGAAGTTTATTTTTGAGATATTATAGACATCAGACACGTCCTGAAATATTTGTAAAGTTGAATTTCTCGTCTTACAGATTTATATACGTTCTTATTTGGGTTCTACAAATCTCAATACGGTGTGTTAGCGCCTTCGTGATTAATGCTCATAATGTTTAAATTTTTCGTAGAATAAAAGAACATTTATTCAGATATAATGCGTTACACTACTCATAAATCTCCCTTAACTCTATGGAAAATCAAAAATTTTATAAAAATATTCCCGTACTGTTGGATATTGATTCGAAATCCATGTGTGAGAAGTGATTTTCCTTTCTAGTTCTTTATTGTGGATTTTACAAAATAAATTAAAGTGTACCGTTCCACATCAGAAGTGTTAAAATTTTCTTTTATTTCAATAATATTTTTAATTACTACACTCGTTATATAAACATAAATGAATATATTTAAATGCCAAGTAATATAGTAACTTCTTTAATTAATCGTTATGTATTCTATTTCATTTTATACTATATTGTAATGTTACTTCAAGTATATCAGTACATTTTTAAACGTAATTTCATTATACATGTTCTTCTGAGTTTATTTTTACATTTTATACACGATCATTACTAAAGTTATATTCAAATTATCAATGTCACGGATACATGAAAATTCTCTAACTGAACAGTTCGAGTTAGCCTTGAGAATGAGAAATGGCAAAAGAAAATTCTATTGATAAATCGTATCTTATTTTAACAGAAATCAAGAGATTAAACAGTAATTTACAGAGGAAAAAGAACAACATAACATAGGCTATATTGTCTTGCAACAAAATTTTTCAATATCAATAACATGTTCAAGAGATTGTCATTTAAGAATCCATATGAGAAATGCACATTTACCAAAACTAAAGATAGGAATCTTGAGCAGCGCATCTGTAATAAAGGTGATCTTTGAGATAATGTGTCTTTTTTTAATCCAAGATCAAAATTCTGAAAATAAACATTTTATACGCATACTGATTGTTGAAAAGTATAACCTAAAACAACATGCTTCTTTACTACAAATCCTTATAACGAAATATAGAAATCTTGAGTTACGCATCTATAATGAACGCGATCTTTTGTAGTGAATTTTGATGGCGATGTTATTTTTAAAACTAAGATCTGAAAATAAAAATTGTATACAAATGTCGATAACATTCTTGTTTACTAGAAATATTTATAACTCTGATAAGATTTACAACAAATTATAGGAATCTTGAGTAGCATATCTATAATCATGGTGATCTTTGGTGGTGATATTTGATGGTAATCTCTGATGGCAATGTCATTTTTTAACAAATATCAAACTTCTGATAATAACAATTTTATACGCGTATTGATTGTTATTATCTACAAATTAAAGCAACATGCTTCTGTAATACAAAAATTTTTAGTGCTAAGTAAAACGTTTCTTTAATTCTGCTTAGAAGTATTTTTATACTATCAATGCTAAATAGTAACTTTTCTAATAAATATATCATTTAAAACTATTAAAATTAAGTATTTATCTAAATGATCCTTGAGACATTGATTTTACAATTTTGAAAAATCGTTTAAGTCGTTTTTAAATTAACTAGATAATTATTTTTTAAGGATAGACAATTAGTAATAGTTAATCAAATAAACAACAAAAGCTTGAGAAACTGTCGCAATCGTAACGTTATGTGTTTTTAAGATTTGAAAATTACCGTAATACGTGAAACATTATTGAGCCATCATAGCAGTTCAGTGTTGCCTGTTTGACGGTATTTGTATCCAGAAGTCTACCAGACTATTCAAGCAGTTAAAAAGTCTTATTTAATGACTGATTAAATAATATGGTTTTTACTTTTTGAAAATTGTGGCAAATATCTGAATAAAATGAAACGCTAAATTTTGCAACATTACGGCTGTTAATCACATTTTCATGTACTCAAAAAGCTTTTAAAAACTAAACTAAACAAGAAATATTATTAAACAATTATATGTATTAAACAACAGTATTACATATTTGCACTTTAAAACAGAAAAAAATAGTGTGTGAATAACGATTTGTTTGAAAATTATGAATCATTAGACTCATGGACAAAATATATTTTAACGTTATTTATATATTAATTTATATCAATATCCTTAAAAATGTAATCTTTATAAATGAATTCTTCGATATTTAATACTTCAAAACGTATTTTACTGTTAATTATTTAAAAAACTACTTCAAACAAATTCATTTTTACCGACAATTCTCAAGATCCGATAACAATAAATTTCCGCTTCTCTATTATGTTTAAGGTGAGTTATAGCCTTCGTTGCTCTAAGAGATCATAATAATTTTCTTTAGAGCGCTCTCTTTGTGTCACATAATCATAAATTTAAAAGAAAATAAATTAAAAAGAATTTTTCTTAAAAACATTATGATAAGGGAAACATCTTTTACAAAGAAACTTGTGGAAGAAAGGAAGCAAATATTGTAATAAAGACCTGAAAACATTCAACAATGTAGATGATAAGAACTGAGCTGTCAAATGATAACCAAAAGCCATTCATCTTAAAGTATAAATAAGAAGAAAGATTCTTTCAGATTATTGAGAGTTTTATGTAAAATATTCAAAAGATATACACTTCAAATTTGTATTATCTCTCCATTTTTTGTTTCTAAATTTAATTCTATTTCCTTATAAATTTTGTGATTCAAAACTGTAGATCATAGAATAGTTTTAAAAGTATTTTAATAAATGTGATTTGTTAAATACTTTACGCATATTTTACAAATGTTTGCTCTGTTTTAAAATTCTCTTAGAAAATATATATAGAGATACATGAAATCCAAACACAAAAAAATGTAATTTTAGATGTTCTGTTAATGTATACATGTGAATAAGTGTATTTTCTAATTATATACATAGAACATTTCTCACCCGCATGAAGTTGTTGAACAAAAGACCCATCTCTTTTGGGTAGTGTAGGCAAAAGATGTTCAATCTAACGAGGAAATGCCGTTTAGCAGTCGCAATGAACGTTACCAAGCCATATACTTGGAAATGTCGTAGATTCATGATAGTTTGGCGCAACCCATTTGCGAAAATTTTATGTACTGATGCCGCATGCAGTGAAAAGAGAGCTTCATATGTAAGTAACAAGAGAAATACCCACTTTGATAATTTAAATTTATTTTTCGCCATATGATACTATTGTTGACACATGCTGGTAATAAATGGTGAAAGATTAAAATTTGTGTAGATACAAATGCAGTAATCCATGAAATATATCTCAATCTGATGAATCAGCTTCCTTCTTACCCCACTCCTCCAATATCGTTGTAGCATTTTGAACACTACTACTCCTCTTTGATATCTCTGCTGCCGAGTCTCTCATGACACATACGGTTATAACAAACTCTTATGTTTAGAAAGACCTCTGTGTAATGGATTATTCTCTAAAAAGTATGTTTTTTTTAACAATCCAACTACTTCAAAATTGCTGGGCACATATAGGCGAATTGGGTACCACATTAGTCAATACTCAGAAAAATCTGCTTACACTATCATTGGCTAATGAACCATATGTCAATAAGACCCAACATTGACCTAAATATTAGCTGCTCAGATATTCCTACAATTCAATGTGACCGGTCGAAATTATTTTTGGTTTTCCGAACAAAGCTCCAGATTAGTGGCGCCCATATTTGCTTATTTTAGTGTATCACTACTACCATATCCTAATGGTTTACGAACGGCCAAATATCGCCCAACAATCGGGGAAGCTCAGTATGTCAGAATATGAATTATCCTAGATATATTTCACCATCTTTAGATGCCTTCGCTGTAAATACTTCTGCAGTGTACCAGATTAAGATTATCTAGAAATATAAAAGAGTTTTACATTACCAGGTTTTACTTTACTAAGAGTTTTCAACACTATCGTTTTTTTATATCAAGATGGCTGCGTCGAATTAAGAATCCACGTTTATCCAGCTACTTTATCGACTGCCTGATTTGCATAATTCTTCTTCATACATATCAGCACCTTTTATCTGTGACTTTTGGGAGTACAATAGTTTTAATAATAATAAAAAATACTCAATCCAGTTAGTATAAAAATAATTTTTCTTGAAAAATTTGTTCGTATTTATTTATTGAACAATTTCTAAACATTCATGGAAGAAGATTATTTTACCTTAGTTTTCATATAGAACAAGAAAAGACAAATTCAAAGAGGCACAAAAATTTTAAGAAACTTTCGGATTTTTATTTTTTTTTAATGTTTGTGCCTCTTTATTATTGAGTTTTACTGTTAGTCATTCTTTATCACTTGCACATATACACCTGATCCTATATCATGTACACCTGTATCTTGTACACCCACCTATACAAAATTCCTTGCATCATCGTATGCCAGTAAATTTGTTGGTGTTATATTAACAGATAATACTCACTGATTAATCATTATGATTAAAATTTCATATCTTTACACCTAACGCTGCCCCACGTACAAATAAAGCAGAAAATTTCAATGGGTAATTTTCCTACAATATCTAAGATTTCATCTTTGACAGCATCTTTTCATTTGTTACCCCTTCTCTACTTACATTTTATAAAAGTTTTATCATAAATTGCGCAAAAATCAAGAATTATAGCTACTAAAAAAGCAGAAAACTTATGATAAAATACAACACATAATCTATCCTAAGAATAATGTATTTTTGATAATATCATAATAAAACTAATTTATGATTAAATATTGCGTTTTTTTTTAAACGTACATCATTTACACTCAAATATGATTATTTATACATCCATATTTATATCTATCTATCTGTCTATCTATCTACCTATCTATCCATCTCTCTCTATCTCTCTCTCTCTGTGTTTATACACACACATATATATATTTGTGTTTGTGTGTGTATATATATATATATATATGGTACAAAACTGTAGGCCAGTTGTATGTGGAAGTTATATAGCTTTATATGGTAAGTTAGACTAGGAAAAGTATATTAGTATAAGGTAATTTGTAAATGGATAATTGTTCAAAATAGGAATGCCGGCACTTGTGCCTGAAGTTGTCCATTCACTAGTATTGCTCTTAATGAAAAACATTGCTTATTAAAGATTTATTTTCGCATATTCATGAATAGAATTTTGTTTTTGTTTTTTCATTTATACATAATCTGTAGTTTAACATAGTTCAAATACCATTATTTAGTCCTTCACTTAAATTAAGACGCAATTTCATACACAATTATTTAACTGTTTTCAGAGTTTATATTAATTTATAGTGCTTCTTATACAACGGAAATGTTTTTTTTTTAACTGGAAGTTTATTTACATTACATTTCAGTACAATAGATAAATCTTAATACACTAAATTTTCGACAATTTATATTTTTTAATTTTAATTCTTCAGAATATTGGAATTTTCTTATATTTTAAATTTCTTTCAACTCTTTAACAATATTATTACAATTTTAGTGAAAATTATTTAATTTCAATTATTTAAAATTTCAACAATCAAATTTCGAAAATGTTATACTACTTACACACAAAGATGAACTTCCAGCTCAATAATTTTATTTAAATACTAGCTAACCCGCCCGGCGTTGCGCGGGCCCGAGATAATTACAATCTCAGAGAAAGGCGTTAACCCCCTCCCTCCCCATATCCGCAAATATAATGAATAATTTGTTCAAGAGAACCACCGTCACCTACATTAACGCGATCATTAAAAAAATAATTACATTTTTGATAATTAGAACATAACGAAGACACTACGCTAACATAGCCGGCAGATGACACCCCTTCCCGACCTCAATTTCAAATCTATATCTTAATTAGTTACATAAATTTTTGTTCATTAGTAAAAATTGGCAATTATTTCCTTTTATTTTCGCAAACTAAATGGAGGGATTTTCCCGAGAAACAGATCTCTTTGTAGTTCAGTTTTTAATGAAAGCCGATCCCTGTCTGAAACTTTCTGCGATCGTTTTCACTGGCGCCTGTAGATTTTTGGCAGTTTTTTGCGTACATTAAAAAAAATTACCAACCGAATTTTTCAAAAATCACACAGTCAGATACAGAATATTTTTTTACATATGCTCAGAAATTTCCAAATTGATATCTCAATTAGTTTTCTTAAAATTCGCTAATTAGTTAAATAATTTCGAATTCGTTCATTTCCGGTTGCAAATTCAATGCGCCAGTCCGTTTCTTTCGCCATTTTGATTTAAAAGATGACATTTAAGAAGCGATGGTTAATGATAATCTAATTAATATCTAGGCTAATTATAAAAATATTAAAATTCTGAGGCTCAGGTGCACATGGCCAGACCTTGGACTATCTACACCTAAATTTCCAGCCTTCTAGGTGAGCTAGATTTCCCCAGCCATCGCCAACAGACACACACACACACGCAGAGCGAAACTTTCTTTTATTAGTATAGATATTTCATTTTAAGGACATTTTAAAAGAAATATCCAGAATATTTGGAAAATTTTCTTTCTTAACATTCGTTTAATTAACTGGATTTTTAATATAAAAACATATTATATAATTATTATGAAAGATTGTACATGTACATATGGATAAAAAAAATTTTACGAAACAATGTTTAAATAATTATTAGTTAAAATATGGAAATATTGGTAAATGTACAGTGGTGGCCAAAAGTTTGGACATTTTTTGAAAGTTTCATATTTTTCAACTTTGTGTGCTTGTAGAATATATTAATTTTCACAGTTGAAAAACATGAAACTTTCAAAAAATGTCCACACTTTTGGCCACCACTGATCATAAATAATACATTTTGTTTTATTTTAAATATTTCCATCATATTATTTTTTTTTGTTTTGCATTTTCATAATATCTAATCGAGTGTTCCTCAAGGTTTTATGTGCCCCGCCCGGCGAAGCACCTATGAAATCACAATGCCCCCCCCCCCCACACACACACACGCATACTCACTGTATAAGATATACTTCTTATAATTTAAAAGGTGAAATCTTTTCATATGGAGGAAGCCTAAAAGAGCCTAAACACTAACTATTCATTTCTCATTTTTAACACTTTCCAAAGTTGAAAAGTGTTTAAGGATTCGGTTTGTCTGTCCCTCTCTCTATCTGCCGTCTGACTATTTGTCCGTGCTCTAAATCGCGTAAATATACTCGGAATGACATGCAATTGATTTATATTAATGGGGTTTATTATGGCATGTTCGGTATTGAAAATGAAGTGTGTAGCACTAATAGATTGTTTACAGGGACACTCAAAAGAATTCCGTTACATTACGGTCTATGGGGAAGAATTATTTGTGGTTTATTTTAGTCATGTTACACAATTCCAAACACATTGTAATTGACATATATCACTAAGCTGCATTACAAAAGGCTTACTAAGGAAAATGATATGCATAGCACTTATAGTTACTTTACAGGGTAGGTCAAATAATTCCGTTACATTACGTCGTAGAAAAATCGTTTGCGGTTTATTTTAATAACGTTTCATTATTTTAAACGTATTGAAATTTATATATATATCTCTAAGATCCATTACAAGAGGCTTATTTCAAAATATTGTGCGTATAGCAGTCATCGTTCATTTACAGGGACACACAAAAGATTCTCTACTATCTATTAACAACAATTCCTGGAAGTGCGTTTTAAGTTGCTGAATGCTATTTTAAATTTAACTCATTTTTTGTCTATTAATTGGTGTGTATAAACTCTGTAGATCATGCAGCACAAAAGTTCGTGAACAGATTTCCGTTTATTGACAGAAATTAAGGAAGTAGAATTTTAAACTGTGCTATGCGTTTCCTAACTGAACTCAAACTGAATAACCTTTGTAGTATATATATAAATCTATAGTTCATATACAAGGATGAATAAAAGTATTCGGATATTTTTCCGAATATTGTAGATAATTCCTGAAATTACGTTTTTAAATATGTTATACATTTTCCAAATTGTTTACTTAGATGTTATTTTTCAGCTTATTAAACGGTATAGATTTATAAAATTATTTTGGACGTGTTACATAATCTATGTTTGACGTATGATTTTTCGTTCTTGTTTAATTTATAAATGAGGTGAATTTTCGTTCATAATTTTTACACAAATTTCTATAATTGGAATGGGGCTATACATCTTTGCCTTTATGCTTAAAAGTGTTTTTTTGTTCCTTTCCAACTTATCGCAGTGTTATGTGATATGCATTTTTGTCCTCACAAAGTGATTGAAGAGAATCTCACATTTAGCATTAAAATTGATAAAATTAGCACTTTTTATAGTTCCTTTTAGTAATTCATTAAGAGTTGATGCAAAAGCTTTGGATACTAAATTTTATTTGTATGGATAACACAATACACAAAGAGTATTTCAAGATTATCATCTTTATCAATTTTAAGTAGGCATTATTCCTCATCAAAACACATTTATCTGATTTTCCTTCCCCATTATCGTTAATTGGCTGTTATGTATTATCTGATTTTGAAAATTAAAATGCATACGTTATATATTTATGAACTTTGTAGGAGGCCTGCACTAGAGCCATTGGTATTTACCATTCATCCAATTCCTTTAATAATGCTATTTAATATTTATAAATTTCATAAACTTGGTAGTGCCTCGTTTAAATATTTTAAATATGTTTTAGGATAAACATGTTGAACGCAGTCATAATTAGATATACCGTTAAGTAATTTTACGTGTAAAAGTTTCTTCGTGCGACATATAGCATAGTGAAATGAAGTGCAAGACTCATACAATAAATTATAAAAAAAAAGTTGGGAAAAGATGTAAAATGTGTGATTAACCAGAAAAAAATTATCAAAATTTTTATAAACTAAATTAAAAAGGAGGGGGGTGGTGGTAAATAATTATTGATTTTTTTCACAAATATAGGATTAATTTTGAAAAATGTAAAATTACAAAATAAAGGGATCTCAAATCCTTCCAATATGGAAAGCACAGAAAAAAAAAAAAAAAAAAAAGAAAAGAAAAGAATTCAGGGAGAGTGACAATTAATGAAATAAAAAAAAAATGAAGAAATTAATTTAGGATTTTAGAGAGACCATGTTAGTACATAAGTCCAATATGACTGTGGCTGTAATCGTCTAATGTATAAGCATTTCAAGAATCCAAAAGTGGATACGTAAGCACTTCCTTTTTTAGAAATAATATATATTTCAGTTACTGGATTATTTATTAGTGTGTCTTACCAGTTCGTGTTTTATATCACTAAAAAGTTTAACTGTATCAATGAAACTCAAAAGTTTATTGGTAAGTATATTCCTCCCACATTTATAGTGCTTAATTATTTGGTCAATTAATTTAAGAAATCCAGTATAGAAATTCTTCAGCTACCAAAGATTCATTTAATAAAAATAAATAAGGAAGTGGAATTTGATTTATTTATGATTCTTATTCAAAATCAATTTTAGATAAAAATATTTCAGTCAATACTAATATTAAATTTAGCTATCGCTTGAAATAATTCATACTCAAGCATAAATATGACAAATTCTCCTTTAAATTGAAAATAGTGAAAATTCCAAATTATTGGATAGAGTTGATTAAAAAAAATAGATTTTTAACGCCAATGCACACAAATTACTTTTAATGTTTACTTTATCAAAAACAACTAAGTCACTAACTATGTATTTAGAGAAAATCAAGAATCAGAATAATTATCTCATACTTCAGATTAAGTTACTGTTTTATCATTATAAATTAAGATTAATGAAATGTTGATTTATTATCAATGTTTAATACTTCTCTTTTCTTTTTTTTTCTTTTCTTTCTTTTTTTTTTTTTTTTTTTTTTTTTTTTTTTTTTTTTTTTGTAAATTCTGAAGACATTATCTATTTCAAATATTATTAATTAATTTTAGTAAAGTAATAAAAAAAAAACTTGAGAAAATAGATTTTTGAAACAAAAAAAAAACAAGAACGAAAAATCATGCTTCAAGCATAGATTTTGTAATACTTTCCAACGCTTCCAAAATAATTTTACAAATCATTACCGTTTAATAAGCTGAAAGATAACATCTAAGCAAACAATTTTGAAAACGCATAACATATTTAAAAACGCAATTTCAGAAATTTCCATCATATACAATATTCGGAAAAATATTCGAATACTTTTATTCAGCCCTGTATATAATCTACAGATTTGTATATATACTACATAGGATGCTAAATTTTAGTTTAGTTACAAAACGCGTAGCACAGTTTAAAATTCTTCTGGAGTTTCTGTCAATAAACGGAAATGTGTTCCCGAACTTTTGTGCTGCCCTGTATAGGATCAACAGAATTTATACACACCAAGTAATAGACAAAAAGCGACATAAATTTAAAATCGCGTTCAGCAATTTAAAACGCACTTCCAGGAATTATTGTTAACAGAGAGTAGAGAATTATTTTGTGTGTCCCTGTAAATGACGATGACTGCTATACACACACTATTCTGTAATAAGCCTCTTGTAATGCACCTTAGTGATATATATAAATTTCAAAGCGTTTAAAATAGTGAAACATTATTTAATTAAACCGCAAACGATTTTTCTCCATAGACGTAATGTAACGGAATTCTTTTGACTGTCCCTGTAAAGTAACTATAAGTGCTATGCACACCCTATTCCATATTAAACTTTTTGTAATGCACCTTAGTGATATATATCAATTACAATGTGTTTCAAATTGTGTAACTGATGAAATAACAAAGCAAATAAATAGACGAGGCCTTGGATCGAATATATATTGAGTTACGAAAGAACATTACACAATGACAAAAACATAGTAACTGAACAGAAAATTAAACATCACTTATATTTATAAATTCGTCTGGGATTCTGAGTCATGCTTCCTGGACGTGCAAGAAAACTATACTAAAGTATAATCCAATAAAATTTAAGATGTAATGCTAGGATTACAATTACGATACAATATACTAACACCCGCCCATAATCTAGCATTACATTAGAAAAACACAGAATAAAAAACTTACAATAAACAAACATTAAAAATGTGACGCAGTTAAAACATTACTTATACAAACAGCAAAGAAACAACAATTCATAAAATTTAACTCTAGGCAATGCCTTTGTAAACATATCAGCAATTTGCATATCTGTAGGAATATATTCAATTTTGATATTATTTTCTTTTACAACATTACGAACAAATTTTAGTTTTATATCTATATGTTCCATTCTACCATAACTTTCATTACTGATACATTTTATGCAAGACTGAATATCCTCTAAAATAACTAAATCCGTAATACTTACAATTTCACAAGCAATATTTTTGAACCACAACAGGTCTTGCAAACTTTTAGTTACGGCAATGACTTCAGCTTCAGTTGAAGATAATGCAACTGAATTTTGGTTATTACAACACCAGAGAACAGGAATGGTACAAAACATTAATATGTTATCTGCTACTGATTTTCTATCATTTGTATTAGCCCCCCAATCAGAATCAACATACATAGATAATTTAGGATCAGATTTTTGCTTTTTATACACAAGTTTTAAGGACAAAGTTCCTTTCAAATATCTTAAGATTTTCTTTAGTGCAATCCATGCAACTTCAGTAGGATTTTCCTGCATTTGACTCAAACAATTAACACTATATAAAATATCAGGTCGTGAAATATATGCTAAATACAATAAACAACCTACAAGTTCACGGTATGGAGCATTAAATGGTTTTCCATTTTTGAAATCAGATGGAGTGCATTTAGGATAAATAGGAATATCACTAGGTTTACATTCTAGCATATTAAATTTACTTAACAATTTAATTATATAAGACTCTTGATCCATTATTAAACTATCAGATTTAAATTTCATTTGAATACCCAGAAATTCTGAAACACATTCTGATTTTGACATATGAAACTCTTTAGAGAGTAAAGAAATAACTACATTAGTTTCATTTAAATCTGAACCTTCTATAAGCATTTCATCAACATACAGAGCAATAATTATTTTATGACCATTACTATAACGAATAAAAATACAAGGTTCATTATCAAGAGATTTAAATTTTAATTTTGAAACAAATTCAAGAAACCTTTCAAACCATTGTCGTGGGGCATGTTTCAGGCCATATAAACTCCGTTTGAGTTTACATTTTAACCCACTTTCGTCATCATAGCGTTGCGGCTGATCCATAAAAACAAGTTCATTTAACTTACCATTCAGGAAAGCTGTTTTTACATCCAAAACAAATGCATGTAAGTCGTCATTTAAAATCACAAAAAGCACTAAACGTAAAGCGGGCATACTTATTACAGGGGCGAAAGTTTCACTATAGTCTAGTCCTTCTTTTTGCATAAATCCACGGGCTACAAGGCGAGCCTTATAACGTCCATCTCTTTTGATGGTATACACCCATTTGCAGGAAATAGCTCGTTTGTCGGTGGTAATTTTTCGAGATCCCAGACATTGTTGATTTTCATGCTTTCTATCTCTGCATCCATAGCTTCCTTCTATAAACGTTGTTCATCAACAGGGAGAAATTTGATCTCATCAAAAGATAAAGTTTCTTGTTGGCAAAGTAATGCTTCATACACCTCAGGAGCTGGATATCGAATAGGTTGTTTTCTTGATCTCTCGGATTTTCTCATTTTATCTTCTTTCTCTTCAGAATCCTCTGATTCTTCACTAGTTCTTTCTTGAGCATCTGGGTTAAATTCACAATCAGTCAATTCTGAATTTTCCACTATGTGTTGCTTTGAGTTTATGGTATGCTTTTTCTCTTCATCAAATTTGACATTTCTTGAAATAGTTATGCGTTTCGTCTCAGGATCTAACAATCGATATCCCATTGAAGAATAACCTATGAAAATCATATGTTTAGACCTATCATCAAGCTTCTTACGATGAACGGAAGGAACTAACATGTAGGCACTGCATCCAAAAACACGTATGTGCTTCAACTCGGGATCTTCTCCAAATTTTAAGAAATACGGCGTTAAGTTCTCAATGGAGCTGCTTGGTATTCGATTTTTCAAGTAAGCTGCTGTAAGAATAGCTTGACCCCAAAAAGTCTTAGATAATTTTGATTCAGCAATTAAAGCCCTTCCTATATCCAGGAGCGATCTATTGCATTTTTCAGCAACTCCATTCAAAGCTGGAGTGTATGGAGGAGTGGGATCAATCACTATACCAAGATCTCGAGTAAAATTCACTAAATCATTGCTTAAATATTCTTTTCCGTTATCACATCTGATTTTCTTTACTGTAGGATTAGTTTTTAAGAAAACTTTCAATTCCTCTGAAGCTTCACTTTTATGCTTCAATAATCGAACTTCAGTAAATCGTGAAAAATCATCTATGATAGTCATAAAATAGCATTCACCAGAAAAAGTTTTCGGAACAATAGGGCCACATAAGTCAGAATGAATAGCAGTCATTGGAGTACTTTCTCTTTTCCTAGGTCCTCTTCCCATTGGTGTTGCACTCTGTTTTGCTCGAAAGCAAACATCAAAAAAAGAAAGGGGTATCGGAAGTTTAATTTCCTTCAACACTTTGTCGCTTGGATGACCCATTCTGCGATGCCAAATTTCGGAATGATTTTCTTTTGATGTGAGAACAGTTTCATAATTTGGAACAAAATAACTAACATATTGTCCATTTGAATCACGTTCACCAAAACAAAAACGATTTCTTCCTTTTTCTATGAACACTTTTTCATTCTTGAAAATAACTGCATAATTTGCATTTTCGATTTTTCTAACGGAAATCAACTGTCCACTTAAATCTGGTACGTAAAGAACATTATTTAGTGTAATTTCCATTCCGTTTGATAATTTTCCAATAATATTCCCAACACCTTTAATTTCAAGATTCGTTGTTTTCGACGCACACTTAATAGTTCCTGAAGATGGTTGCAAAGACGTGAAATATTTCTCATTAGAGCACATATGGGAAGTCGCTCCAGAATCCACTATAAATTCATTCTTTTTAACGTTCCCCGCAACAAAAGATACCGCTGAAGAAGCAAATTTTTCCTCATTTGAATTTTTTACAGTTTTACAGTTGCGTTTAAAATGACCAGGAAGTCCACATTTGAAACAAGTAAGTTTCTTTCTACAATATTTAGCTATATGCCCCTTTGAATTACAGTTTTTGCACACAAATTCTTTGCGAGTTGATACAAACGCGGTATTATCATGAGCAGTTTTGGACTGCACTTTTTCTTTCTTAGAGTCGAGCAGAAGTGCTTCAGCATCTAACAGCCGTTGTGTGACAAAATCTAGAGTCAAAACAGTATTCGGTTGATTTTCTAACGCAGTTTTAACATTTTCAAATTCTTCAGGCAACGACATCAGAATATAAACAATAGTATCGGTTTCACTTACTTCAGCACCGGAAATTTTAAGTTCCGAAATTAATTAATTTATTTCATCAATGTGACGTCTCATCGACACAACACGATCCTTTTTAATAGTTGCTAACCTCTTTCTAATTAAAATTTGATTAACTGCACGCTTGGTATCATATGTTCGTTCTAATTTATTCCATATCTTATGCGCAGTATTTTCTTCTTGCAATGACGCAAGAACCCCATCGCTTAAAAGCGATAATAATAAAGCATAAGCCTTTTTCGATTTTACAACTTCGGCAGTTTCAGTTGTCGCTTCATTGTCTAAAAACTTATCCAAATCTTTCGCCGCCAATATGGCTTTAACACGCCTTTTCCAAACAGAAAAATTCCTACCATCGCCGTCAAAAAGAGCAACTCCGTATAATTATTTTTCATTTTCCATCGCTGGGTAAAAAAAAAAACAGAAACAAAAGAAAAATAAATTTTCTCTCTCAAAACCACCGCAATAAATATGAAAAGGGACTAGCGTCACTCTGTCTGCGAATTAAACCAAGCTCTGCTGATGAAATAACAAAGCAAATAAATAGACGAGGCCTTGGATCGAATATATATTGAGTTACGAAAGAACATTACACAATGACAAAAACATAGTAACTGAACAGAAAATTAAACATCACTTATATTTATAAATTCGCCTGGGATTCTGCAGTCATGCTTCCCGGACGTGCAAGAAAACTATACTAAAGTATAATCCAATAAAATTTAAGATGTAATGCTACGATTACAATTACGATACGATCTACTAACAGTAACATCATTAAAATAAACCGGAAATGATATTTCCCCATAGACGGTAATGTAACGGAATTCTTTTGAGTGTCCCTGTAAAAAGAACTATAAGAGCTCCACACTTCAGTTAAAATAGGGAACATGCTATAGATAACGACAATAACACATAAAAATTGCAGGGCAATCCGAGCATATTTACGGGAGTTAGAGCACGGACAGACGGCCAGACGGCAGATGGCCAGACAAACCGAAGTCATAAACACTTTTCAACTAGGTTGGAAAGTGTTAAAAAGGAATGAAGAAAAAGCAAGTAAATAAGTTAAAATTACAAAAATTTATTGATCTTTTAAGAAGGAATATATTTATATGTTATGATTAGTATTGATTCATAGTAACTTTGAAATGACAATTTATATATTTCAAAACATACGATTTAGAAAAAAATATATTGAGTAAAATTTTGTATAGAAAAACAAATTAATTGCAAACAAATAAATTCTATAAAATCAGATAAATTACTTACAAGTTTTTTTTTTTTTTAATATTCAGGCTCTGACATAATTTAGTAATTATTCGTTTTGGAGACTTAAAAAACAATTTTCTATCGTATTACGAAGAACTACTATTTACACACAAACAGTAATCTGCGCTTTAAAAATTCATAAATTCCTAGGGTTCCTGATGGGGATAATCTAGATGAGTATGTTGCTTTATTATGTCCGTCCATTACACTTTCGCACTCCTTCCTTCGTTCATATAGTTCTATATTCATAAATTATACTGTTCTTTCAAGTTACATGGGCGATGAGGGTAGAAACGCCCGACCGTCTAAATATTTTCGCTGAAAACGCTTTTCGGATGTTTCGCATTTGATTTCATTTTCGCTTTTTGATGGATCAATTACTAGATACCCTCATTTAAACATGGGTTGTTTCTTATGATAGGTAGTGAGATTATTTAGGACATCGCGTAGATTTTTTTTCTAATTCAACCATCAATATTCGGATAGTCAGAATTTTATCCCTTACCGCATAGACTTGACAATCGGGAGGACCACAGCTCCTACCAAGCATCCACATTTTTTGTACCACGATCCGAAAAGTCACACACCGTTTTCATTTTTCTTTCCAAAAAGAATGTGTCTCTTGCTAGTATTGTACCCTCTCTAACTGTTTTTCTTGGCCACCAACACCGGGGGAGGGAGGAGAGAGTGTCCCCAACCCGGCCTACACACACAACTATAGCAGGATCTAACCTATCTCTACTTGCAAGCTTCTCCAGTTAGAAATTTTAGGTCGACAATAACAGGGGGAGGGAGGGGGGATAATTTCCTTATTGGCTGGGATTCCGACCAGATTTGTACGCTTCTGTGAATGTGGGCAAAACACTTTACCAACAGGGGAGAGGTCATTACTAACCCTCTTTTCACACGCAGCTGGGGAACACAACTGGGAAATATTTACTGGTAAACATTGCAATAAATTGCTTAGATCCTTACTTAAAATACAAAGGCTTCCAATTTTCACATGCCATAAAATTCGCAAAGCTTAGACGATGCCAAAAACATCACAACGCCCAAACCCTTTTTTCACATGAATGTATTAGGGGTACTATCGCCATAAAAGATAATAGCTATCTTCCTGGAATGTTGGGGTAGAGCTTTCGCTTTTGAAAACATACTGTGTGGTCTGAATTTGTTTACAAGAGAGGATCATACGTAGAAAAGGCATACAGGCTTTCTTTGAAAAGAAGAAACAATTCTAGAACATTATCTTTACATGTGGAAAGAAAAAGAATTTAAATTTAGAATATAAGACTTGTAAATAATATAGTTTAAAAGGCATGTTAAAAAGGAGAGGATGGAAAAAAGAATTTAAATTAGTAGGTAAGGGAGGTGGGTTTATAAAAAAGAAATGCAAATACAAATGTGAAAATTTAAATTATAATGCTTAAAAAGGCTATAACAAGTACACTTCACATTGGTATTATAACAGCGTCCTGTTATATATGTTCTTCTTGCCTTTAGTTTATTTAATTTACCCCTCTTTGATTTAAAAAAGCTTATCTAAATTCTCTTTCGCATATATATGTTCAAAATCTTATTTAATCCCGCTTTAATTTCATAAAAACCCACTTAAAATCACTTTACATCCCATAACTGTGAATTACGAATTTTCTTTCCTTGTTTATTAAGTATTTCCTTTCATTATCAATTTTCCCTATTAAAAAATAATATTCTTCCATTACAAAACATTACATAAATAAAAGAGAAAAGAAAGTTATTCTTTCATGGCAAAAACAGGGTGCGTCATAAATCCGTGCAAATTTTAAAAAATCATAAAAAAAGAAGTAATGCTCAGAAAAATTTTCGGTTTACGCGAGTATGATCAGAAGGATTTTGGATTTTTTTCCATGTATAATAAAAAATTATTCCAAAAGTAACCGATAGAGGGCGCTCACACGTCATACTGAGGCGTTTTATGCAAATCAGTCGCAATAAAACACCTGGCTGAAAATGGATCCGTCATTGGATCTCGGCATCGTGCTATCGTTACTAGATGGAGCGCTGGTGGTTAAACTTTTCGACAGGAATGGTGAATCCACAACGATTGCATTGCAAAAGTTTCGCACGGAGAAAGGACTTAAGGCGCACAAAAACCCTATTTCATTGAATGGGATACTCAGTTTAGTACGACGTTTTGAGGAAACGGTAAGTTTGGAGGATCGTCCACGTAGTGGCAGACCATCCTCGAGCGCGGATCGCGTCCATGTTGTAGAAAGGTGTCGTGGAAGAATTGGCAGCCGAGACATCAATGGAGAGTAGCAGCGCTCGTGAAGCTGGGAGAATAACGAGGATTCCGGAATCGTCCATTCGACGTATTCTGCACGGAGTCTTGGACCGGTATCCGTACAAGATACAGACACTTCACCAGTTATTACTGGCAGATACAGATAAAAGACTAAAGTTTGCTACATGGGCGCTGACACAAATGGAGCGTGACTAAAATGGTTGCTGATCGTCATGTGGACGGATGAAAGACACATTTCAATGCATGGTGACGTCAATACGCAAAACAGTCGTATCTGAGCGACGACAAACCCTCGTGAGTACCTGACCAAGCGACAGTTTGGTGTAGATTAACCGCGTCTTTCATTCTGGGTCATTTTTTTGAAGACCCTTGTCCTGAATCCGGCTGGAAAACCTGTACAGTCACTGCAGAACGGTATCTTACGCTTTTGCGTGACCACATTGTGCCTGCATTGCAGGAAAGACTTGCGCTACCTGTCATGCAGGGTGGTCCAGGCCTGCATGGTTCACCTTCATGCAGGATGGTGCCCCGCCCCACTTTGCACGAGAAGTCAAGACGTTCCTGTAGGACAATTTCAATGACGACCGAGTGATAAGTCGAGGTTGCAAGTTTTAGTGGCCCGCACGATCTCCAGACTTTACCCCAGCATATTTTTGGTTGTGGATATATTTAAAGTCTCGTGTATATCGGGGCACCCCAGACACTTTGGTGGAACTGAAAGATGCCATTCGACGGACCGTTGGTGGCATCGATGCCGACATGCTACACTCAGCTGTAACAGGCGTATTGACGCGCATCACTTGCCTAATACCTGGTGGTGGTGGTCATGTTGAGCAACTTTTACCTTAAAATAAATGCACAGTGTCATGTTATTGTGATTTGTTTCATTGTCTTTTTGTGTTTTCCATATTTCCATAAAACGCCTCAGTATGACGTGTGAGCGCCCTCTATTGTTTACTTTTGGAATCATTTTTTATTATACATGGAAAAAAATCAAAAATCCTTCTGATCATACTCGCGCACACCGAAAAAGTTTTCCGATCATTACTTCTTTTATTATGAATTTTTGAAGTTTGCACGAAATTTATGACGCACCCGGTATATTTATCACGATTGATGGCTATATATACAAAATAAATTAAAGTGTTAACAAGACTATATTCTATACGTAATCTTTCAATCCCTCGTAAATAATTTAAAACTAATTTTCACATTTTAAATCCTTTAACTTTCAGTAGTAACAATTGCAGTAAACATGTGGAATCATTGTTTCAGTTTAATTATAGCAATAAATATATTTTTATCTTTAAGCATAATTATAGATATAACATAGCAATCAACTTCAGCATTTGAGTATTCATTTGTGAGATCAATGTATTCAAATATCACGCAATATTTCATCTTCAAAAAATACGCAAATTAATCTTATTTCCTTTAGATAATTATGGGCTATTTCTCTCAATAACAAAGGTAATATTTTGGGAAGCCAAAGTCCTTTGTATATTTTTTTCAAATATAATGCAAAATGTTTCTGTTAACCGCCAAATCTTTTGAATGAAATATGATGCAATGATGTTATTTTACTCTCTGTCTCATGCTCTAAACTTTGACTGTGTAGGTCTCTCTTGTAACTACTCGTCTTTGAGGGCACCTCTCCCAACTGTATTCCACGGCCATAATTGGTATTTATCTTTCACAAACAATAAAATTTTATTTCTTTCAAGTGTATTTTTTATTCAAAATATAGAACCTGCAGAAATACAATTTTAATTTACTCAATATCTTAGTACCTTTTTAAAAAAAACTTATGACTAATGAAAAATAATGACCATTTTATTTCTCTTTTTTTATTTAATAATTTTGCAACAGCAACGGATTGATTATCTTTGCATATGGAAGCTGCATGATAATGAAAAGATTTATTTATCCACAAAGAAATAAATTCGTTTCACTCAACAGGTGGATTGATGTAAATAGATTTAAACTAGATTTTTTGAAATTAACGAGAAATTAAAATACGATTTTGAACATACAGTCAAAAGAGCATTCAGATAAGTATTTTGAATTCAGGAAGAGTGTAATTTAAATAAAAGGAAAGAATGAACATGTATAACAGTTCCCCTTCCTGTATAACAGTTCCCTGTTATCCCTTTTTTAACACTTTCCAACCTAGTTGAAAAGTGTTTATGACTTTGATTTGTCTGGCCGTCAGCCGTCTGCCGTCTGGCCGTGCTCTAACTCCCGTAAATATGCTCGGATTGCCTTTCAATTTTTATATGTTATTGTCGTTATCTATAGCACGTTCCCTATTTCAACGGAAGTGTGTAGCACTTATAGTTTTTTTACAGGGACACTCAAAAGAATTCCGTTACATTATGGTCTATGGGGAAAAATTATTTGCGGTTTATTTTAATGATGTTACACAATTGAAACACATTGTAATTGATATATATCACTAAAGTATATTACAAGAAGCTTAATATGGAATAGGGCGTGGATAGCACTTATAGTTAATTTACAGGGACAGTCAAAAGAATTCCGTTACGTTACCTCTATGGAGAAAAAGCGTCTGCGGTTTATTTAAATAATGTTTCACTATTTTAAACGCATTGAAATGTATATATATCACTAAGGTGCATTACAAGAGGCTTACTACAGAATATTGTGTGTATAGCAGTCATCGTTCATTTACAGGGACACACAAAAGAATTCTCTACTGTCTGTTAACAATAATTCCTGAAAGTGCGTTTTAAGTTACTGAACGCGATTTTAAATTTAACTCACTTTTTGTTTATTACGTGGTGTGTATAAATTCTGTAGATCATATACAGGGAAATACAAAAGTTCGCAAACACATTTCCGTTTATCGACAGAAACTCCAGAAGGATAATTTTAAACTGTGCTACGCGTTTCTTAACTGAACTAAAATTTAGCATCCTATGTAGTATATATACAAATTTATAGATCATATACAGGGGTGAATAAAAGTATTCGGATATTTTTCCGAATATTGTATATGTTGGAAATTCCTGAAATTATGTTTTTAAATATGTTAAGCGTTTTTCAAATTGTTTACTTAGATGTTATCTCTCAGCTTATTAAACGGTATGATTTGTAAAATTATTTTGGAAGCGTTGGAAAGTGTTACATAATCTATGCTTGACGCATGATTTTTCTTTCTTGTTTTTTCATTGCAACATACTTTTTCGAATCCAATGTTTCTCTTCACTCTCTCTATTTGGCTCAACACTTCCTATGCTGCAATTCAATTGGTCTGTAAAACTGTGACTGTTAACTTCTTCTCCATGGCTAGCTGTTTCCCTTCTTCATCGTGCAATTATATTGGTTGATAAAACTAGGTTTTCAATTCGCTTCTCCACAATAAATATAAGCAATATTTCAGTTTAAGTTTACACTAATGAAGTAAGTCTACTGAAATAAAGTGCAATTCTGGTAAAGCTTGTGCTGCCGTTGTTTTATATACTGCCGCATGATAAATTATTATTATTATTATTATTATTTGCATCTGTGATTTTTAAATAGAGCAAGAAACAATATATATTATTTCAGTTAATAATTCTCATCTCGTGATATATTTTATTCATAATATATCATTAAGTCTTACACGGAATCTTTTTTTCGAATATATTATCTTCCTTATAGTGCAGATTATATATGATAAAAACAACAAGAAAATTTATTTCCCTTTGATATTGCAATCGCTTATCATACGTACATAATATAGTATTTGAGAACATAATTCGATATCCAATACCATGTTTTATTTATGAATCGAGAGATATTAGTAATATAAATGAATGTCTAGATTAAGCTGTATGTATTTATGACAATAAAAGATCTTATGAAATAAATAAAAGATAGGTTATCTTCATACAATATAAGCTTTGTCTTTTTTTTATTAAATTTAAATTTGATATTTGTTTTTAGTATAGAGCATTTATATTAAGTAAAGAAACAATTCATTAAATTTTACTAAATTTAATAGATAAAATCTATTAGTTTTAAGTATATTTTTGCATTTTTTACATACAAAGTATGTTTATCATTTATTTGTAAGCAGTCATTGGTTTTAGGTAAATTTTAAAATAACTGATGTTAGTTCAATAATATAAGTACATTAAATGGTGAAATATTTCGAGAAATATTTTATCTTATGTCTTATAAAAATTAAATTAATCATTGTCGTAGACGATTTATTAAATAAATAAGAAAGAGAAAGACAAAACTTAGTACTAATTTAAAAAAATGCATATTTTTTTCAATAAGGAATTATTTCTCATACGTAGTTTATATTACGATTTCAACATGTATTAAATAAGGTTTAGCAAAAAGTTTATAAAATATCTAACACCTAATTCTTTTGGCTGAAATCGAAAGTAAGTGATTCATGCTAACAATCTCTTATATAAATCATAAATTAAAAATATTAATACAATTCATTATACTATTTCCATTACGTGCAAGAAATGGTGATAATAACTATTTTCAAAAATTCGAATGTCAAATATATCGAAATTTTAAGCACTATTGTCATTGACAATTTGGTAAAATATATTTAAGAATCATATTTGCGTGGAAATTCATTTCTCGCGAAACATTATTTGCTGATAAAAATGTATTGCATCAAATACATTTAAAATGAGGAAAATGGTGTTATTATTTACTGTGCTTCGAGCCTTTCTCGTAAGAAAATATTTGCATACGTCTTACAAAATGTGATTCAAATAAAATTTAAAACGCTTCATTTTATTGAAATTTTGTACCTCAGATAAAAAAGCTTTCATATATTTTTTTTGAAATTTTAAAGGTTTTTAAATCTTTGTTACATTAAACCCCTCGTCACAAGTATACTCAATTATGTAACAGGTGATACATTTTAAACAATTCTAAGTATTAACAAAAATAATAGAATATCTATATATATATTTCTCTTACGTGGCGCGGAAAAAGGGCTGAATTTCTAGATTATCAACATGGCGGCCATCGAAAGAGCAGTGAAACTCAAATTAGCAATTATTAAAAATAAAATAACATGTGCGTAATTCAAAGCATTTGAGATGATTCCTCATTTTAATTAGGAGTAATATCGTTAATTTCAAATGAATTCTCAACTCTTATGTTGAATTTATTTATGAATCTCACTCACACGAAATTGGAGAGAGTGAAAATATCAACTGTCTAGATTACACCTGCTGCTATATATTGCTGTAGATGCAAATTATAGAAGTAAAAAATTATTCATTTTGCAGATATCTATAATCATAAATTAGAACAGTTTTACGAAATTTAAACAATGATTGCTGATATATCACGTAGTGTTTTTTTAATGAATTTAAGCCTCGCTGTACAATATTATAGGTGCAATGAGTTTTAAACTAATTGTGTTTTGAAGATATTTTATTCATAGTATTTAAATGATTTATGCCCATTGGTAGCACCAACTAAATGCATTTTTAACTGTGTTTTCAACGAAGTTTTCAATTATTTTTTTACATTAAAAAATTGTCAATTTTATGGTGGTGTATGATGGAGTTATTATAGTACTTATTTGGCTAGAATTGCTGCAAAAATAAATAGGGGCGAGCGAGCGAAGTGAACTGGGACCGCGTAGCGATCTCAATGTGAATTGCTTCGTAATTCAAGGGGTTTGGCGAGCGTTAGCAAGTAGGGGGCTGAGCCTCCTATTATAGTTATATTTTAACGAAAGCTGTTTTCCTCATTTTTATTAACAAATTATATTTTTTAAAGTATTACTTAAGAAAAAGTATTTACAATATTTTAATGGTCATAATTATAAGGACACTACTTATAAGTTTCAATAGACGTAATTTTAATAAGAAAGTTAACCACTTATTTATTTATATATTTATTTATTTATTTATTTTGAGACACTGACAAATGATTGTAAATAAATTCCTCAAGGCGTGTAATGCATAAATAGTGCTTGTCATTTATATAAAAAATATTAATCCCTACTCTCATTAATTATTTTATATTGTATATAACGTGCACTCGGGGTGGCCACTCAAATATTGGGATATTGTTATCATTGAATCAGTTTTTCATAGAGTTTGTGGCATGTCACGATTCGCTACCGTGTTGGAAAATGAATTTTTCCCCTTTTATAAATATACTACCACAGTATTGTGCCACAACTCTGTCAAACAATCATATACGAAAATTTGTGTCCTAAAATATGCAAGTACACTTTTAACTTTATACTTCATACTTATTTTTATAGAACAGATGATTCTCCTTTATTTTGACTAATCTATGCAACATTTCGTTTCTATTCCTGCACAAATTGTGGCACAATTAGTGTATCATTTCAGGTGGATGTAAAAAATATTCAATCATTCTGTGCTTAAAGTTATATGTTAATGCTGGTTTGATTTGTGGAGGAATACAAACACTGCACGGAGCCGTCAAAATTATTGAAGCTGGTGCATAGTCTTGAGGGCTGTGACAGCTCAAGATAAAGATAATCCAGAATTTGATTCAGTAATTTACAGGGAACAACCTTGTATCATCTGGACATTGTTGACTCAGTGTTGGTGCCATGCACCTGCATATAAAATCAGTGTAGTGTTTCGTCTTGTTAATTGCTTTATAGATCATTTAATAGTTTCGTCGCATCATCTTTCTCTCCGTACTTGAATTATAAATAAAATGTTTATGTTTTAATCTAAATTAGCACTCTCAATTTACTCTGATAAACACAAAAAAGTCTGCCATAATCCAGATTTACAAAAGATAATAATATATATCTGGTACAATAAAATACGATATAAAGTTTCCGAATTTAATTTTAATGGAATTGTACAAATTCGTTCAAACGTAAGGAATTTAAAGAAATAGAAAGCATTCAGTTACGTTATTTCTATGTATAAGTCTTTTTTAAATTTATTTAGTATAGGTCGGTATTTCTTTCTTTCACATTTTCTTTCGATGGCGCAGCTGCTTAACACAAAAATCAAACATGAAAGTCATTTTTATTCGCTCTCTTAGACCGATTTCCGAAGTTGAAAGCCGTTCTTTTACCTTCAATCAATGTTTCTGAACAATGTGTCACTGTTTTATTCTGTTTTGAAGTAAGAAGAAAAATACATTTTTTGGAAACAAACAAATCACTTTGTAAACGTGCTATGCATTTAAATGTGCATAAATCACCATTCACTTGCATGAAAACCAATTTTTAAAATTCCTTAGTTTCATCGTGTGTCAGACATTAAACTTCACATTTAGCAATTAAAATTAATATTATGGAATTAATTCTGGGGCACCCCTTGGATTTTAAATGCAACATTATATTTTTATTTCAGCTATTAGAGTGTTACAATTTTTTACCGAACCATTGACACAACTCGAAAGTTGAATAAATTTTATTAATGAAAGCATTTTTTTTATGTTTCATACATACCTACTAAGTATTATTAATAAGTAAGCTACAAAAAATAAGTAGCAAATGAAACGACGACCAGTGTTACATTTTCGGATAATAAGCAAAGGATTTTCGGTACTTTTATAACATAGAGAAAATGGACTTGGAGAGAGAAGAAAATTTCACAACATATGTTTTGGAAACCAATTCACTGTGTTATATACAGAAGCAATTTTTTTCAATATTAATACAATTTACTTAATATGAATATGACATTTATCTATTCTTATGTATACACCGAAGTAAACTGTATATAAAAACAATATATATATATATATATATATATATATATAGATAGATAGATAGATAGATAGATAGATAGATAGATAGATAGATAGATAGATAGATAGATAGATATACATATATTTAAACTGAAATCACATGTGTGAAAAACAAAGGAAGATATATTATAAAATAATGGAAAGGATTCTACAAGTCCTAAACTGAATAAAAAGAAAAATCCAGAATGGAATACTATGAAAATCTTATAGATTTTTCACAGCATCATAAAAATAATTCATTGTAAATATGTGTTATTTCCTCAAATATGCTCGGCATTAAGCCTATAAATGACAATATTAGGCCCTTTATTACACATAGAGAAATCAATATGAGATAGATATGTATAAAAAATGAGACCCAAAATCAACGAATTAAATAACTAAATAAACACTGAAAGAACAGTGGTATATAATATGCCATAAAGCAATGGATATAGCTCATCATAAAAACAAAGTGTGTCTGTGTCTGTGATGAAACATTATTGAAAATGCTTACAATTTCAGGAGCTCTTCACATCTCCGTGGATACTGAAGAACTGAAAAGCTGAGTTATAGCAGACTGTAAAAAAATTATATTAAAAGAGGAAAACGTTTGCTGCTGATATCTATTATTAAATAATAAAGAAATAGCTGAATCTACAAACAGTTTTGTTAAAAAATTTTCGGGTTCTGCCATCTAAAGAAGAAGCTGGAGCAATAGAAAGAGTTTGCTTAAAATAATTTGCAGACAATGTAGTAATTGATGTAAATAAAATTTTGAAAGTAATGAAAACTAAAGGATGCATATATATATATATATATATATATATATATGTAATAATAAAAAATTTTCGCCCTACTTCTTTAGTTAAATTATTCCAAATTCTTCAATTCTTTTTTCCCTCTCTTTTTAAAATATATCTTAAATCTATTTTGTATTTTATTCCATAACTTAATCAAAATATTCTGTTATTTATCATTCTAAAAATCTTAATCTGTTAAAAGCTACACGTATTTATTAAAACCTTATTCTCTTAAATTGCAACACTGCCTCTAAACGCACCTGCCTAATTTCTTCTTTTGAGACATTTAATTTTTATTCTTTGGAACTTTTATAATACCATTTTTATTTCTATTTAATTCATTCGGCATCTCATGATTCCAAGCGGTTTTCGCGCCCAAAGGCCTTTTTACCTTTTTAATTTGCCGCTTCTGTTAAAGAGTTTTAATCATACGTCAGAGACACGTCTTCGTGGCCTCATTTTTTCATCCATTAGCGAGAAAGCTCCGCCTTCTTTATCCCCCTAGCGCCCTCCGAACATGGATGCGAGTGGACCAGCTTGTTCGCGCGTTTTGTACCTTTGGGCCAAATTTTGAAGTATTTATACGGTTACACTGGCTTCGGAGACAGAATTTACACGAATTAGTGGTTGTCATCTAATTGCCGTCACTGGGGAGTCTACACTAATGCATCGGTAGTATGTTCTTCAAGCTCTGCTAATTCTTCAAGATCTTCAAATGTGTTCAGTTTTAATGAAGCGAAAGTTGGTGGAGTTGCTTTCATCTCTGTGATCACAATAAAGCCACTGCTCATCTATTAAGTTATTAAGTCTTCTTTTTAATGTTTTTGGGAAATTTCTTCTGGATTTCACTGCCTCTGCTCAATTTTTACGACTGCAAATACACTACGATTTCCGATGTGATATACTTCGAGATTTGTCTTCATGGTGAGCGACTCGAAGTGATGCCCTGTCCGGGTGTCATGACTACATTTCAACGATCTCGACTGCGGCTACCTCGATATGATTATCAGGTAATTTTAGTGGTTTCGGACTGAGATGTTCCGATTGTCTGGTGGAAAGAACGTTCAAGTCGACAGCAATAGCGATCGTCTATAATGTGCCAATTTTCGACAGGAATGTATCAAAAAAGCCGGTCAGGATAACTGATGACCTGTGTAATAAAAACATTTTGGAGACTTCCCAGTGATATTGGAGAACAACTACCGATTAGTTGTCAAATTATCACTCATAAGTGTTTATAAATTTATCCCAGAAGTGACGTCTGTAAGTTAAATTATTCTTTTATTTTTATTGATTTCTTATTTTATTGATTTGTTATTATTGGCTTATATAGAACAAAAATTGTTCTTAGAATACTTTAGAAGAATTTTGTTCCTTTTATCCTGAACATTTAGAACTTACAAAATTTAATATTTATTCTTATGTATTGTTAAAAAATTAATTTTATTTGGTTAAGCTCACAAATATTACTGAAAGTTTTGAACTGCTCTGATATTTATTCCTGTATTACTTCATTTTACAAGAGTAACTTCATTTTATGTTCTTATTTTATCATTTAATTATAGTCCCTTTTCATTCGGTGATATTTATTCATAGGAAATAATTTCTATTTATTGAAAAATATATGAGTAATCTCTTTTCAAGTAACATGTATTGGAACATATTCTATGCCATTCTAAAAATGCATAAAAATTTATTAGATTATCTGAAATTACAGCTTCACTGATTGCATAATAATCGCAAAAATAGCTTTTGAAGTTTATTAATGTGAAACAAAAAAAAAAAAAAAATGTGTTATGTCAAAAGAAAGTTGAGTAACATTGAAAGGGTAAAATTATTGTGCAGTTAATTTATTTGTTTATTTTATTACTTTTGTTTTTTGATGCTATATTCTGAGAGTACAATTCAAGAGCCAAAAAAATTGTTCTTACGAAATAATGATACTTATTTTAAAAAAGTGTTTTATTTATTTCATTCTAAATTGTGATATTCATATATAGTGGATCTATTTATAGAAAGATTATAGTAGTAGTTTACATTTACTATTTAAGTGAAATGAATTTTAATATGAATTGGACTTTTTACTGTTGAATATTATTTAGTTTGTTATTTAAATTATTAAGAGTTAGATATTTACAGTTGTTGTTAAGTTAAAGAATTCTTTATACATTGTTATTTTTTTTACATGTTATTAAAGTCAGGGTTTGTTAAAGTTATTGTTGAAAGTAAGGGTACTCAAACCAAAATGGCTGAAAAACAGCTTAATGTTATTATTTTTGACCCAGAAAGTGGGATGAATGTTGTGTCTTGGCTTAGACACTTTGAAGGATCAGCCCCTCCAGATAAAAAAGAGTGGAAAATCAACAATATTTCCAAATATTTGAAGGGCGAAGCATTAAAGGTGTATGTTAATGAATGTCTAGATTGTAAAGAGTATGAAAAAATTGCTGAGATCTTAACTGAAAAATTTCTGAAAGTAACAGTCCCCCGTTTTTCTGATTTCGCCTCGCTGAAATTGCATGACCTAAACAACTTAGAAAATTATTTCCGTCAGAAAATAGAGATAGGTCGACAACTTAAACTATGTGAAACTATTATTTTACAAGGATTGACAGATGGCTTAAAAACTGAATACCAGAACTATTTAATAGTAAATCCTCCTGAATCTACTACCGATTGGTATAGATTAGTTAAACAACTTGTTGTCATTCCATCTCATTCTAGCAGTAACAATAATAGTAATGTTAGAAATATGTCTCAAAATTCCAGACCTTTTTCTCAACCAATTAATTCACCTAGACATTGGATTCGCCCTCAACCTAATTACAGGAATCCAAATTTAATAGCAGCAACTAATTTTAACCCTTCAACGTCCAGGTTCGTTAGTCCCAGATTGCCTGTCAATCATTATCAAAGAAGGCTTCCTAGTCGACCATGTCGAATGTGTTTAAATAGAGGTATCCAAAATGCTTATCACTGGGAGAGGGATTGTGTATTCAATGTTAGGCCTCTGCAATCTTCTGCACCCATTCTTAGTCAACCACAACCATCTACTGATAATATATGACAGTTAATTGTATCAGGATATGTAAATAACAGGGAACTACCTTGTGTGATTGACTCTGGCTCAACCATAAGTATTTTGCCTTTTAAATTTGTTAAATTCTTAAATGCTAAAGTTATAAATATTCCACCTGTTATTATCGGCCAAGCCAAAGGAACTGTTGTAATAGATAAAGCTTGTAATTTATTGTTTAAATTAGGTAATGTGCAACAAAATATTAGATTTTTAATATGTAATACAAATTTAGATTATGCTATACTAGGTTTAAAAGAATGCTGTAAGTTTAATTTAATTATTGACTGTGCTACCTGTAGAGTATTACAAGGAGATCTTGTTTTAAATGAATCTAAGAACATATCCAGTGATAAATTAAGGTTACTTCATTTTAATGTTAACTATGATTATCAGAGAGTGCAACCCGATTATGGAAAGATCATATCTCCTCAATCCTTTGTTCCATCTAATGTTGATAATTCTAAATTAATTGGGGAAATAAATTCTATAGAAAATGAAACTTTAAGGGAAAGTATAAGGGATTATTTAGATATATTTTCTAAAAATAAATTTGATGTCGGGAGAATTAATATCGAACTGCAACGTATTCTTCTTAATTCTGACCTACCAATATCTCTGAGGCCATACAGAACTTCCCCTTTAGAAGAAAAAGAGATTTCGAATCAAATTCATTCACTATTAGATGCTGGTTTAATTAAAGAGAGCAATAGTCCCTATTCTGCCCCTGTTACATTAGTAATGAAAAGAGAAGAAGGTAAAAAAACTAGATTATGTGTTGACTATAGAAAATTAAATGCAATAATGAAAAATGACGCAGAACCCCTACCTCGTATCGATGGAATTTTAGATAAACTGAGTAGTGCGCAGTATTTTTCAACTTTAGATTTAGCCTCTGGCTACTGGCACATACCCATACATCCATCCGATACTGAAAAATTGGCTTTTGCTACCAACTTTGGGCTCTTTGAATGGTTAGTTCTGTCCTTCGGGATTAAATTAGGCCCCCCCGATATTTAATAGAACCCTTAGAAGAATACTTACTAAATACAAAATAGACTTTGCTTGCCATTATTTTGATGATATCATTATTTTTTCTTCCTCATTAGAAGAACATATGCAACATTTAAACCAAATATTTGAATTATGTAGACGCGAAAACATTAAACTTAAACTCTCTAAATCAGTGGTTCCCAACCTTTTTTTAGCCGTGCCCCACCAAAACATCTCTAAAATGATGATGCCCCCCCCCCTATAACATATAATTCTTATAAAAATTTAAAAGAATTTACTCCTGATAGAGTAAAAAGCATTTAACCCTTTGGTATATGGGTGGTGGTATATATTATATACCACCTAATTTTAATCCGATTCAAACCAGAAACTTTTAATAAAATTTTACTTTTTTAACTTTGACGAGAAAATGTTGAAAAATTGCTTATTCTTATTTTGAACTAAATTCTTTCCTAAATTCCGGTGGGAATTCAACGTTACAGGAGCACAAGTGCTTGCTCCTAAAAGAGTTAACCCTTTAGCGGGCGGTTGTCACACAAAACCTTCCTACTCTGAATGGGTCGAATAAACCCACTTCTATAATTTATTTAATTCGATTCGAACCAATTTTTTTTTTTTTTTTTTACAAAGTAAGTTAAATAAATGCTACAAAAACTACGCTAAATAAATATGTTAAATCATTATCAAAAACAAATTCTGGTGTGAAATGTTTTTATCAACGTTCAGTAAAATTTCAACAGGGTACGAAGGTTTAATTCCAAAACTGACAAACGGCACCAAGAATATTTCATTGATTTTTTCCTTTTATAAAGTATTGGAAATTTAGCAAGTTTTTATTTTGTAATAAATTCTTCTGTAAATTCTGGTATCAGTCCATTATTTCATCATTTTAAAAATAGGATTACTCCGCGCCGGGAAGGGTTAACATTGATCCTGAAACGTGCCGAAGGTAATGGATGAATCAAATATTTTTTATAATCATCTGATACTCCTCATAGTTTACTGGCACACGGTCGCCACATATACGTGATGCATAGAGTGCTCAGAATCCTTGAATAGAAAAATCAATAATTTTGAATAAAACATTTTTTTCTTATTTAATCACAGAATTTCAGCGATTAAATTACGCAACAATTTCTAATCAGGATAAAACGTGATAAAAGATTCTGTAAATGAAGGTCGTCAAGTAATTGTTAAATATACACTTGAATAGTTTCATGTGTAAAATTGATTTTCATGTGACATATTGCAGTGCGACTCATTCAATAAATAATCGAAAAAGTTGTTTAAAATTCTAAAATACTTATAAATCAGAAAAATTTTAAATATTTTTTAAATATATAAAAAGTATCTAAATATCTTAAACAGTTTTGTCTATAATTATTCTGGTAGAATTGTATTTAAAACTTTTGAATGAATACTTTTTAAAAACTGAATAAAAAATTTACTTTAAAAAAAATTTTGTTTTTGAAATTTGAATGTGTAACTTTTATTTTCAGTCTGCAACATTACTATTAGAAAAACAATTCAGAAGGTATGGGTTCACAGAAATTCCGAATTGTCCCCTTGAAAAGTTAAATTGCCCCCCTGAAAAGTCAAATTGCCCCCCTGTGGGGCGTACGCCCCCCGTTGGGAAACACTGCTCTAAATGCAATTTTGTCCAAAATAAAATTAACTTCTTAGGATATACCATCCAGAATGGCACATTAACTCCTGCTAATTCTAATATTGAAGTAATAAAAAAACTAAAACCCCCTTCAAATGTAAAGGAACTTCAGAGATTCTTAGGATCTATCAATGTTTATCACAAGTTTATAGATAAATATGCCGAAATTCGAGTCCCTCTTAACAGATTACACAGAAAAAATACACTATGGGAATGGAATACAGATTGTCAAAATTCTTTTCAAAAATTAAAAGATGCCTTAATAGCCAAACCTATCTTAAAAATTTATGACCCTAAGTTACCCCTCCATATGTTTGTTGATGCCTCACAGGTGGCAGTAGGTGCAGTCTTAAAACAACCTGATAGTAATAATTTTTTACATCCAATTGCTTATTACTCTAGAGGATTGAGAAGTTATGAGAAGAATTATTTTATTACCGAGTTAGAGTGTCTTGCCATCATTGACACCTTAGACAAATTCTATCATTATTTTCATGGTGTAAAATTTACCATTCATACTGATCATGCATCTCTTGTATGGTTAAAAAATACTAAACATTTGAGAGGCAGGTTATTTAGATGGTCTTTGAAGTTGAGCATGTTTGAATATAATATAGTTTACGAAAAGGGATCCACAAATGTCGAAGCCGACATGTTGTCGGGAAACCCAATTTCATATTTTATTCAACCACTTACTTTTCTTCTGGACGTTAAAGAAATTATAGAGAGGCAGGAAAAAGATAATGTGTGTGGTAAAAATTATCTAAAGGAAAATGGACTTATGATAGTAAAAAAGAAAGGTTTTAGAAAAATAGTAGTCCCCATGTCTTTAAGGAGAAAAATACTAAATGTTGCTCATGAAAAATTTGGACATCCTGGTATCCAAAAAATGTTAAATTTAATCTCCCCTAATTATTATTGGCCTGACATGACGCAAGATATAACCAATTTTGTAAAACATTGTGATATTTGTCAAAAGAATAAAAAACCCAGACAGAAAAAATTTGGCTTATTACAAGCTATGCACACCACAGATCAATCTTTTGAATGTCTTTCTATTGATACTGTGGGAGGATTCAACTATTATAACTCCACCAAAAAATATCTACACATCATCATCGACCATGCTACTAGATATGTTTGGGCTTTCCCCTCAAAAGGTGTTACAACAGAAACTTATACTAATTGTCTAAACCAAGTTTTTAATATTCAAACACCACAACAATTATTCTGTTTTAATAAAATTCTTAATGTCCAGACCCATCAAAAAGTGTTAAGTGATAGAAATGCAGCCTTTACTTCATCTAGATTTAAAAAATTTCTGCGAAACCACAATATTAAGCAACGTTTAACCACATCACATCATCCTCAAACGAATGGCAAATGTGAGAGAGCGAACCAGACAATAGTTACTAGATTGAAGTGTAAAGTCAATTCTACCAACTCCAAAATTCCTTGGACAAAAATTTTGACAGAAGTAGTTAATGAGTATAACAATACCCCTCATTCTATCACTAAATTCCCTCCTGCTTACTTACTTTTTGGCCAATTACCCTATGATTCTCCTCTTCAACAAAATTATTACCCTCCTGTTCAAGAAGCCCTTAAACTTGCTAAAAAACGCACTGATGAATTCTATTGGAGAAGTAAAAAATATTATGATCGAAATTATCTAGAACCAAAATTTGAGATTGGAGATCTTGTAATTTATGAAGCGTTCCAATATCCTAATACCAGAAAACTTTCACAAGTCTTTAGTGGTCCTTATCAAATCCTTAATAAGTTATCTGATGTCAATTTTGAAATTGATAGACAAATTCAAAATAAACCTACTGAAATAGTACATGTATCAAAATTACGCCCTTATTATCCTCCTGATCAATTAAAATTATCCCATGAGAACCAACAACAAACTAATGTTAAATTTATAGTTTCGTCTTGATTTTAATATAATCCAAAAATAAACGAAATAAAATAAATTAATAATTAACTAATCAATTCTCTTCTGTATAACCGTGGTGTTCTTGATTGTGCACACGAGAGTGTCACTGTTGAAGTTTCCACTTGAGTCAACTTTTTATGCTGGCGTAATTTAGTTGATTTAAGTTAGGAGTTTCTGATACTGAATTGGATTAGATTAGAATAATAAATTAAACAGTATTAACTAAACTAATAAAATAAACTGGATTAAATTATATCTTAAACTAATCAAATATGATATCTTAATACTAATTGAGAATTGTCCAACCTTTCTTAATATGCTACAAGGTCCCATTTTTTCATTTCACAACTTATGTTTTCTTGTTTGATTGAAAGCAAGATAGTTACATAACCATCATCTACACAATAATGATTGTTTTCACGAATTTTTCTTATTTATTCCTTTTTTTGTATTATGTATTTTATTGAGTATATTTCATACCTCATTCACTACTATGTGGATGAGATATTAATTATATACTTAAGAAAGTAATTAAAGAAAGAGTGTGATATTTTTGAATTATAATGCTTGTTATTGCTGAACTTATTGTTGAATATTATTATTATTAGTTATACTATTTATAATTTGATATTGAGATTAAATATTACTTGAATTTGAATACTACTTGAATTTGAATATGTTGAGATATATAAATTTTTACTTCTAGAAGTAAACAAGTAATAAAGTAGTAAAGGTAATGGAAGTTATAAAGGTAATAATGGTAATAGTAATTTTGATGTTGAGTAAAAAACTCTTATACTGCTTACATTACCTATTTGCCTTTTTAGGTAATTACCATTTGTCAGACAAACTATACCATAACAAAATACTCATTTCTCTTAAGTTTTTCTTAGCATTCCATTCAGGACTGAGTTTTTCAGACAAACATAAGTTTAATATTTGAAAATTAACTTATGATTATTGTTATTGTTAAGTATTATTATTTTAAAATTTTTATTGTTGATATTCTTCTTATTATTATTATTATTATTATTGTATTATTTGTGTTTTATTGTTGTTAATATTAATCTTAGTACTATTTTCGAGTTGTTGCTAGTAAATATAAAGCATTCAGATGAACTTTAATTCTGAAATAGACTTTCATAAGGAAGATCAGTAAGATCTAAAATTTGAAGGATTTTTCTCTTTCAATTTGTAAACTGTTCAGTTTGTGAGGTATGCAAATAACTTTTTTGGATGGACTATCACTCAGACGAGAACTGAACGACAAATTAGCAACAATTCTACAAGCAATTTGCAACAAATTTTGTAAGATGATACACTGGAAGTATGTTATCTATTATTTTAAAGTGTTACAATTCCTTTCTTATTTTGTTTAATATTTTCTAAAGCTTTTTATGTCATTGTTAACAAGATTAATATCTTGTAATTGTATTTTTATTAACAACTCCACCAATTCGCGTTATAGTTATTAAATTTAATGTTATTGGGCATTAATGAATAAATTTTGGAAATGTACTTATTTTGACTTCCTCCAGTTGACAAATTGTAATCCAAGTCCGTGTAACATTTCCCTTCAATGAACTTGCAGGTCATATGACCTACCGGTTCATTCGTCTTTTTGGGTGGGGGGATATGTAATAATAAAAAATTTTCGCCCTACTTCTTTAGTTAAATTATTCCAAATTCTTCAATTCTTTTTTCCCTCTCTTTTTAAAATATCTCTTAAATCTATTTTGTATTTTATTCCATAACTTAATCAAAATATTCTGTTATTTATCATTCTAAAAATCTTAATCTGTTAAAAGCTACACGTATTTATTAAAACCTTATTCTCTTAAATTGCAACACTGCTTCTAAACGCACCTGCCTAATTTCTTCTTTTGAGACATTTAATTTTTATTCTTTGGAACTTTTATAATACCATTTTTATTTCTATTTAATTCATTCGGCATCCCATGATTCCAAGCGGTTTTCGCGCCCAAAGGCCTTTTTACCTTTTTAATTTGCCGCTTCTGTTAAAGAGTTTTAATCATACGTCAGAGACACGTCTTCGTGGCCTCATTTTTTCATCCATTAGCGAGAAAGCTCCGCCTTCTTTATCCCCCTAGCGCCCTCCGAACATGGATGCGAGTGGACCAGCTTGTTCGCGCGTTTTGTACCTTTGGGCCAAATTTTGAAGTATTTATACGGTTACACTGGCTTTGGAGACAGAATTTACACGAATTAGTGGTTGTCATCTAATTGCCGTCACTGGGGAGTCTACACTAATGCATCGGTAGTATGTTCTTCAAGCTCTGCTAATTCTTCAAGATCTTCAAATGTGTTCAGTTTTAATGAAGCGAAAGTTGGTGGAGTTGCTTTCATCTCTGTGATCACAATAAAGCCACTGCTCATCTATTAAGTTATTAAGTCTTCTTTTTAATGTTTTTGGGAAATTTCTTCTGGATTTCACTGCCCCTGCTCAATTTTTACGACTGCAAATACACTACGATTTCTGATGTGATATACTTCGAGATTTGTCTTCATGGTGAGCGACTCGAAGTGATGCCCTGTCCGGGTGTCATGACTACATTTCAACGATCTCGACTGCGGCTACCTCGATATGATTATCAGGTAATTTTAGTGGTTTCGGACTGAGATGTTCCGATTGTCTGGTGGAAAGAACGTTCAAGTCGACAGCAATAGCGATCGTCTATAATGTGCCAATTTTCGACAGGAATGTATCAAATATATATATATATATATATATACCGGGTAGTTATAATATAAGTATCTCTATTTAGAACTGTCTGTAGCTTGAAAGAATAACCCGATTGAAATCAATATCGATACACTTACTACTCGAGAAGGGGAAAGAAAAATGGAACAATAAAAATAATAGTTACAATAATCGGCGAGAGATGGCGCTTCTGAACGGGAAATTTAATGTGTAATACAAGAACAAAGAATTAAGGCGTAAAACAGGATGGCTTATCTAATTTATTGGAAAATGTCAGAGTGAATGTGGTTGACATGGCGGTGCCGATCAAGTTCAAGTTTCATATGGCCATTGTGCTGGAGGACACAATCTAATTGTGTACGACGTGCTCAACTTCAGAATGTAACGCATCAGGAGTGAGGTTTCGCACATGTTTTTATATGCGATCTTTTAAGTCATTGAGGTTTGCGAAACCTCCACGGGACGCAATAGATTTTAAGGTCCCGTAGCGCTCTCTGTTGGTGGATATTGCAACTATTTTTTAATTGTTTCATTCTTCTTCCCCTTTCCTGAACAGTACGTGTACCGATTTTGGTTTCATTCGGGTTATTACTTCAAACTACAGACAGCTCCAAATAGAGATACTTATATTATAACCACCCGGTATATATATGTACACGGCTAGCAAGAAATACGTTTCACACTTGAGAAGGCTCTAGAACGCGTTCTGTTTACCAAATGAGATAAAATTTGAACTACAGATATTTCAAATGATTCGCTTGACATTTGTAAAACATAATACAAAAATCCAACAAGATAATATCCATAAAATCAATTAATATGCTTTATAAATGTTAAATAATCTAAAACAAAGTAGCATTAAAACTGCTCAATATGTTCCTCTACATGTTTAACAATGTTCTCTAATCGCAGAACCCAGCTGGCCAGAATATCAAGAACATGGCGGCGAATGCTGTCCTTAAGTTCTGGCACAGATGCTGGGTTTATACTGTAGATATTGTCCTTTAGGAAACCCCCAAACAAAAGTCGCCGGAAGTGTTATCTGGCGAACGAGGAGGCCATGCTGTTGACAGTAAAAATGACGGCTCATCACCCGTGTATCTGTGAAATGCTGTCTTAGCAATTACTTTACACGACGATCAATGTAGGGGGGTGCGCCATCCTACATGAAAATAACGTCCTGATGGCATCCACGCTGTTGATGTTGTGGCAATAAAAAATCCTTCTGCATATTACAGTACCGTTGTACTGTGATAGAACATTTTTTGCATTCTACTTGCAATTATCTTTTAAGAAAATAATGGTCCAATGATAGAAGTAGCAGTAAAGCCACACCATTCTGTTACTTTTTCAGGATGCAAGGATTGTTCCTGTATAGCGTGAGGGTTTTCCGCTGCCCAAATTCGACAATTGTTGGTGTTAACTTTCCCATTGAGGCAAAAGTTGGCTTCATCCAGTCCACAGAACATTCCATGACCAAGTCACAGCAACCACCATTCGAACAAGGAACTCAAGTGCAAAAGTTTTACGAACCTCTGAGTCCTCGTAATGCAATAGGTTCACAGGCTTAAATTTGTACGGATAAAAATGCAAATTCAGCATTAAGATTTTTCGTACAGTAGAATACTGCATATCCAATACACGAGAAACAACCGGTACACTCACACTACCATGCTGCCAATGACTGCTGGCTTTAACGATCGCGGTAGCCACGTTTTCGACACTGGAAGACTAGATTTGCTTTCGTCCTCTACCTGGAAGAATGTCAAGTTGCCCAGTTGTTTCAAAATATTCTATCATCTTGCTTAAGGCACATGGAGTCACTGGACGTCTTCGTGTCTGCTTCATACGGCAGAATTCTTTTACAGCTGCAACTGAGTTCTGCTGTTTCTGGTAGAACAATTTTACCAGCAGCACTTTTTTCTTGAAACGTAGGCATTATGTGCAGAGAAGTAACTAATGCTCGTTCAGAATCCGCAATCTTTTTAGCCAAATAATAATACTAATAGACATGCGCTGTAATGCAATTGATGTTTAACATTTTCCATATATACAAATAAATGCCATTTGTGTTACATCGCCATCTATTGGTGAATTTCCATAATATTTTTTTTTATTTAATAAATGTCAAACGCATCATTTGAATTATCTGTAGTTCAATTTTTATCTCATTTGGACCAATAGAACGCATTCTAGAGCCCTTTGAAGAAGGAAACTTATTCCTTGCTAACTCTATATAAATATATATTAGGAACGTTCAAAAAGTAACGAGCCGGAGACCTAGGAACAGAAACTAGTACACTAGAACTCCAATTATCCGAACTCCGACTATCCGAATCGCTGATTATCCGAATCGCTGATTATCCGAATCGCTTTCAGAATTTCAGAAAAAAAAATTAAGACGGAAACGTACTGCGATTCGCAAAATAATGATTTTGTCTACGCGTGCAATTGTCCTTCCTTCCGCGAACTAGTGTAGGCGAACCATGAAACCTCATTACAGAAGGCAACTTTTAATAAAACTTTTGGTAGAGGGCGAAGACAAAGAAGGTGTGTTGACTAACCACAAAAAAATAATTTTAAAAGATTGCGCTTACATGGTGGTGGAAGCTTGATGCTTGGTTAAGGTATTCTCATTTAAACGTGCGTGGAACAAGTTGAAAAGCATATCAACTGACGAAGAGAAGGAAAAGGAGAAAAATTAAAAAGAAGGTCAAGAAAAGGAAAGGGAAGAGACAGGAGAATATGTGGATGACGTGCCATTTAATGAATTCAGAAACATTCTTTTGAAAATTCCTGGTTTTTTAGAAATTATTGCTGAAAATATAGGAGAGTGGATTCTGTGTGATTCGTCAGACCCTAGGTTTCAAATTCTAAATGATGATGAACTTATTGAAAGTGTGGGAGAAGAAAGTGTCGAGGAAGAAGAACCGGACCATCAGCAAGAGAAACATTTGCCGGCCTTGAAACTGCGTTGAAGTGTATGGAGCGTCAGCCGAAGTGTGACCACATGTAACTTTTCACTGTCAAGCGGATGCGCGACTTGGCTGCCCGAAAACGGATGAAGACTGTCAAACAGCTTACATTGACCGAAATGTTCAGCAAGCAATAACCTTCAATTACAGTACGGTACGTACATACTGTACTAATGTATAGCACTTGTAAGTACGCTTAACATGTAAAAGTGTTGCCTTTTCATTTAATTAATTAAAAGCTCTTTTTGTTTAAAAATAGTTTTTTCTCCCATTTTCAACATACATACATTAATTAATTAAAATAAACCCTTTTTTCGGAAAAAAATTCAATTATCCGAATTTTTGATTATCCGAATGGGGTCGGGTCCCAATTGATTCGGATAATTGGAGTTCTACTGTACATGTATTTCAGAAGTATTGGACCTGGCTGTTGAGGCACTTTTCCCACTGAGACATAAGGCGGTGAATGGCTGTCCCGTAAAACACCTGGGGCTGCGATGTGAACCAGTTCCGCACGTACTGCTTGACGTCGTTGTCCGAGGTGGATCGTTTGCTCCTCAGAGCCTTTTTAAGGTACCAAAAATGGCGTAACGAGTCCATCAACCAGCTGGACGGTGTCATCGGTAATGCGTTTTTGTGTTCCACACCGTGCATCATCGGTTAAGGAAACCCGTCCTTCCCTGAAGCGCTTGCGCCACGCCTTGACCCTTGCAAAGGACATGCAGTGTTCACCGTACACTTGTGACATTCTTCGATGAATGTCCGTTCCCCTTACTCCTTCCGCTGTCAGAAAACGAACAAAAGATATTTGCTCTTCGTTTGACGCCTGAATTTCACGGCTTACAACACGAATTAACGTTGGACGACTGATGCATGCTTCTGCTAGCTTTGTAGTCACGTGACTTGCACTCATGACCCTCTAGCGACGGACATGTGGACTTCCGCGATCTTGTCGGAAACCCTCTTTGTTACTAACGCAACGATATTACCATTCTGTCACCGGTTTGCACATTCCAGATTCCGGCTCGTTTCTTTTTGAACGTCCCTTATATATATATTAAATATATAAATAAATAAATAAATAAATATATATATATATATATATATATATATATATATATATATATGAAACAAATTAAAAACTTTTCGCCGTGGGCCTCACCAAAGCTGTAATTCTGTATAAATCCCATTATTCTAAATTATTTTCTCGTTCTAGTATTTAGAATGGCAAAATTCCGCTTAGCTAAAAATACTTTATTCTAAATTCATTCTCTTAAAGAATGGCTCTGAGCGCTGTTCTGTTAAAATTACACACTTTTTGTTTCATTAAATAAACGCATTCTAGAATTTAATTCTTTTAGATATCAATCTCCCAGCTAAAAATATTTTAATTCTCTTGAAATAACAACCTATATATTTTTATTTTTATTTCCCTATGTTGTCTGACAAAACAATAATCTTTCTCAAAAATATAAAAGCTAATTTCAGTCTCAAAGTAAAATCTTATCTTGGCATCTTGCCCATACTCTGTAAAACCTACGTATTTTTTTTCTTCTTCTTATTTGTTCGAAGGAATTAGATTGTTCCGTAATGTTCTAGAAATATTTTCCCGCACTTTTTCAGCCTGCGGTCTGATAGCTTCAAAATCATAGCCGCCAGAAAATTTAGTTCCGTAGCGCTGATTGGTCGAAAGACTGTTTAATGGCACTGTATTCTAGGGCGTTAGATAATAGTTATACGCGGATTTTTCCCGCGTAGCATCAGATTATTCCTGGAACCCGATGTACATGTAACCCCGGTGCGTACTTCGTGAACGTGGAATATTCTCCTTTGCTGCCGATTAGACAAGACGACGCTGGCTGTTAAGAGCTAATGTCTTCTTCAAACATTGAATTAATTCACCAAGTTCTCCACGGTACTAAAAATCATTATTTACGGAATTATCATCTTAAAATAGTAAAGCATGGCCTCCACTTTTCTCTGGATTCTAAAAAAATATGGAGTGGAACCGACTGCTTGTTATTTTCCTTCCGTACGCACACCATAATTTGGATTCTCGTCACCACGACTACAAAGTCCTCGGCGGAAACTCTGCCCTTGATAATTTGATCTACAAAAAAATACGGTGAGTCAAGTGAAAACGTGACATATATATATATATATATATATATATATATATATATATATACATATATGTATGTATGTATATATATATTTATATATACATACGTGTTTATATATGTAAATACAGATATAAACACGAATAAAAGTTTATCAAGTATCTATTAATAGCTGTTGAAATCCTTTGGCAACAAATCTCATTTTCTGAAGCCCGAATTGCCCCAACCTCTTTAATAAAACACCAATGCGCTATAATGGAAAAGTACCGGATGTTCAACAAGGATAAAATCGTGGCGAGTAGTATTTTTAGACACTAACTTTAGACTTTAAATGTCATGGCGTTCTTTAAGTAAAACATTTATTACAGTTCTGTAATAATCCGTATAATTTTACATGCATCACATTTGGAAAACATCTTGCAGTAAAAATAATATTATTATATCTCTAATTAATTCCGTGCTAACAAAACCCTGTTATCAACTTCTACACAATATTTCTCCCTACATAGAAACTCGTGAAAATCTCCTACAATTCAGCAGCGCCATCTACATCAATGATACTGGCTCATTCTCCTAAGTAACATGAGTAACTTCCTTTTCTCAGCAGACACTTTGAATATATAAAAATGTCAAACACGAAAATGAATTTTTTGTTACTGGTGAGAAAAATTAGTATTAGCCAAATAAATGCAAATAACAAATAGTATTTCTACGTAAGTGTACAATTGCATTGCCCAACCAAACAGATAACATCTATGTATTCAAAATGCAAGTGAATTCTTTGGAAAGTGCATTACATCAAAGTAAGTCATCAATTTATTACACTTTCAGGATTGCCACTGGCTACTATTTTTATATTATATTGTAATTTTTACTACTAATTATAAAACTTTTCTTTGTGGTAGACTTCTTTTGACATTATCCTACTAGTGTATGTCAAAAATTATTTTTTAAGGTTGTCCGTATACTACAAAAATATACTCACCAGTAACAACCCTTCAATTTGGTCTTAGATAAAATATTTTAGCCTACACATGGAACAAATTTAGTTTTTGTGACCATAAATCCTATTAATTTTGAATAATAGGTAATTCGTGTGGGAATTGCGCATCCGTTCTGCAGGAATGACCAATCAATTCATTGCAGGAAAACACATTCTGCCACTATCCATGAATTCTAGGTCTACGCGCTCACACAAAAATGACGGCTGTCCTAGACGGATTATGCACGGTCACCTTGAATTTGAATACCAATAATTTCTACAAGTTATTTCAGCTTTATTTTGTGAAATTAAGTTAGTCAAAGGAAACTTTTAGAAAATAATGCTGTCCAAATTCATTGCACCATAAAATGATTAAAAAAATTCGCCTACGACAGCCGCCTTTTTGTGTCAGCGCGTAGGGCTAGTATTCTGGGAATGATGATTCTGCCTACAATGACGTCACATGCGCATTTATCTATGCGCATTAATTAAAAAATTGCTCACAGTGTATCCGTAGCTATATGTATCCGACTGCAATTAGGTAAATACTCGAATTTAGGTTTTTCTGCAAAACAATGAATATACTTCTAAGACAAGAAAGAAAAATCATACGTCAAGCACAAATTATGAAACTATTTCCAACACATTCATAATACTTCAACAAAAGAGCACCGTTTAATATGTTTGGTAAACGCATAACATATTTGAAGTGTTTTAAATACGAATAAATTTCTTTCTTCCGCAACATTATTCATTGAGAGATGTCATGAGACAACATTTGAACTTTGGGCTATCAGTATTTATAGTATTTATTTATTTATTTTTAGATTAAATTAAATTCTTTACATTTCGGCAATTACCATCTATATGCGGAAAAATATCCTGATTTTGTTCTGCAGCCCTGTATATGATATAAAAATCTGTATATACACTGCATTATATGAAATATACATTTATATTTCCCTTTAGAAATTTCAATCAATAAGTAGAAATTTAGTCGAATTATCGTGTGTGTCCCTGAAAATAAACGATAAGTGCTATAAAAACCATATTATCTAGTAAGCATATTGATGTGCACCTCAGTGACTTTTATTAATTTGAAGATGTTTGAAATAGAGCAAGATTATTACAATGCTCTGCAAATGATTTTCCGCACAGACCATTGTGTACCTGAATTCTTTTGGAAGTGCCCCTGTAAATGAACTATAAACGCTACACACTTCATTTTCAATTCCAAGCATGCCATAGTAAACCTTAATAATGTATATCAATTACATGAAAATCCGAGCATATTTACACGAGATAGAATATAGCCAGACGGACAAATCGAATTCGTAAACACTTTTCAAATTCGTTGGAAAGTGTTAAAAATTGGAGTACTTTATAACACGTCTTACATTTGGCACCAAATAAATACAATTTAATTTATAGCCAAAAAAATCTCCTAAAATATTTTAATCCCAAAAAACCCACAGAATTATATTTTATTCCTAAAGCTATCTAGAAAAATCTCTAGTTGGCAACACTGCTTAAAACTTAGCTAAATTAATTATCCTTATTATATGTGTATTTTTGTTGGTCCACTATCGATAATTAATATCTACACAAGTTTTGCGTATTTTAATAGTTGCCAAATTCGAAGTCAGGCGAATTTAATTGCAACTTATGAGTTTCTTTAAATCATGTTGATGTTGACGTAAGCTATCCATTCACATGTAATTCAGGACTACATTTTGTAATTTTAAACATTGACCTTTTACGTAACCCAAGCCACATCCGTATGTTTAAGTCTACATATTGTGTAAGCTTTGTAATTCATTTTGGTATACGACTTTGTTATTTCATTTATAATAAATGCTACCATTATAGATGTTTTTGATAAATGTCTATAGAGTTTATTGTGTAAATAGTTTCTGGTCTTAAAATCGCATGTATACACTTTAATTCCTGTTATTATGAATTTAAAATATTTATACATTGATATAGAGACAGGTCAAATCACTTACTACTTTAGACTTTATAAAACAAGGGCAACTGCTGTAAGGATATAAAACTAATTAAAAGAGTATGTTACTTTTTTAGAGATTTTTAATTAGACTTTCCTACATTATTTGTGCGTGGATAACTTTGTATAAAATATCTGGAATCAAAGAAAAAATACATATAATTTGATGATTTCACAGGATGTTGTTTTAATTTTTGAACAAAACAATATTTTTTTATAATCAATTCTGAATAATTAACTGCAGTAATATGATCTTTAATTTTAATAATGATTCATTTACTTTTCCAATATCGCTTTTAATTCCAACATTAGTAATGTAAATTTAAATAGTAAAATTTTGAATTGTACGATGTTATCGTGAAAATGAAATGTAAAATTCGGTACTTGAGTGTGTTGTAAAATTTCTCAATAAATATAAGTAGTTTCCTTTTCTTTTTATTTAAATATTTTCTGTTTCGTTTTTCTTTCGAAAACTTTTACCAAAATGATATGGGGAATCATAAGAAAAACCTAACAAAGGACAATCTTAACATTAATCTTTTTATAATATCACTTTAGTTGATGCAATTCTGAATATCTTCTATTATTCCAAATCCTTCTTATTTACACCGTATTTCATTTTATTACGGTGTTTAATATTTCTCTTTGAATATAAACTAAACGACTGTCAGATCAGAAAAGTGAAGAATGAAAAATGTGCATTAAATCCTCCATATAAATATATAAATACGCATATATATTTAGTTTTAAATACGAATAAATTTCTTTCTTCCGCATCATAATTCATTGAGAGACGTCATGAGACAACGTTTGAACATTGGGCTATCAGTATTTACAGTATTTATTTCTTTATGTTAAGATTAAATTAAATTCTTTACATGCACTAAAATGAAAGAAATGGTATTTTCCAATACAAGTGGTTATAGGTATGTACAGTTTGAAAGAGAAAAAAAAAACCTTTTACAAATTTTGTCACAAATATTTCGTAGTGAAAGAAAGAATGATATGTGGTAGAGAATGATGTCTACTATTTACTATCATTTATAAAACTACATTAGAGGCTACCTATATAATGCGTAGTTGAATGGAAATATAAGCAGACTTAGTACTAGCTAGCAATCTATTTTATTTTAGTTGTTTTTGTTGGTTCTGCGTGCGTGTTCATTTATATGCCACAAATGTTTATTAGAATTAAGGTCCGACTACTGTGTAGAGATTTTCAATATGTATTTAATATCAAATTTCAATATCAAATTACATAATAGTGATAGTCTCGTTATTTTCGCCGTTTGTTTTGGACCTTTATCTTATTGAAATCAATATGACTCACTAATTCCTAAATTCCCAATTCCAATGCACATTTAAGTGCGTTGTCTCGCAATATTTCAACATACTGTTTAGCATACATACTACCTTCCATAAACACCGTTTCCCCAACTCCATTAAAATAGATGTATCCTCAAATCATTACCAACATGTTTGACAGTTTCTCTTAAATAGTTTTCTTTCACTCCATATTTATGCATTCATTCACAATTATGCATCAGTTAGATTTGTAATTCCAAATAAAAAGTTTGAAGTATGCTGCACAATATAGTGTGAAACAGAACTAGTCCTAGAAATTGCTTGGGAACCACAAAAATAGTGTGAAAAAAGTGATTATATGATCTGTCTTATGTATAATTTACCGCTGAAAACATGTAGAATTTGGTTAGCGGTTTTAATAAATAATAAAGAAATTATTTGGAATTTAGTGTAAACAAAAGAAAATTTAGGAAGTCGCAAATGAAATACTATTTCAGGTAGCACTGTTTGGAAAAACAACGGTTTTAAATTATTAATCATTGTTAATAGTAAGTATTGAACATAACAAATAATATAAGTAAAATTGCAATAAAGTTTTAACATTGACTCGCTTAACTTCATTTATTACACTGGATGTTCCTTAATATGTTCCTAAATAATAGCAATAGCGCAAAGGCTAGACGAATCCATGAAAGATAACAAGTCACTAGTTAAAGATGGATCGTCCAAAAATTACATAGTAAAGGATGACGTATTGTACAGATTCAAAAATTTCAAAATAAATGGTGCTTGTGCCAGAAGAGATGGAACGGGAAATTATACGAACAATTCATGAACGACGGCACTTCGCTATGTAAAAGACGGAAGAACTATTGAAGCAAGAATATCACATAGCTGGTGTAAGGAAGAAACCAGAAACAGTACTTGCAAACTGTATTGAATATATTTTGTATAATAGGAAGCAAAGAAAATTTGAAGGTATCCTAATCTGATACCAAATAAGACAGACCTTTACAAACATACCACGTTGGTCATATATGTCCATTGTCACTCACAAATGTACAATACTGACATATGTCCCCCACAGTAGATGAATTTACGAAGTTCACATGGTTTTACTTTGTCAAATCAACGTCGGCAGAGGAATTAATAGATAAATTGCAACTCAACAGACAACTTTCGTGAAACCAACTAGAATTATAATTGATAAAGGAACATATTTTACTGCAAGTGATTTCAAGGAATATTGTGCAAAGTAAGAAATCGAGTATCTGAAGATAACAACTGGGATGCCAAGAGAAAATGGACAGGTTGAAGGAATACAGAGAACAAAAATACCTGTGTTGGCCAAATTGTCTAGCATTGACGAATCCAAATGGTATAAGTATGTGCCGAAATTACAAAGAATTATCAATAGCATAATAAAACAAAGCCCCAAGTATAGTCCTATTGAAATAATGAGAGATGAAGAACAGAGACATACAAGACATCAAAAAATTTTTGGAAAAAGAATATACTGAGTGTATTATGGAGGAACATGAAGCAATGAGAGAAGAGGTGAAGAAAAACATACTCAAAATACAGGAAGAAAACAAAGTGCAATTCAATAAGAAAATAAAGCAAGCTAGAAAGTATGAGGTAGGAGTATCTTAATTATAAAGAGTACGCAGTTTGGCAACATTACGAAACTGAAACAAAAATATTTGCGGCCATATGAGATAACTGCAACTTAGAATCTTGATCGATATGATATAGAAAAATAGGAGATCATAAAGGTCTATGAAAGACGTCAACTGGAACTGAGTCTATGAAACCATGTCCTAGGGGCTAAACACCAAGATACGTTATCGTAGATTAAATATATGGAACATGTAAAATTGCGTTATAATCAAAATTTTCTGTACAAGAAATAATATAATTCTAAATTTAGCTGTGTAAATATGAATATAGGAGAATTCAAGATGTTGATGTCGAGACGCAATCAAGTTAGGATGACCGATCTGTAGGATTTGAATTTATCATACTTTAGACGTACGTGTTCAGCAAATTAAATGACTTTCTGGAACTTATTTTTTGACCCTATTTTGAACGCTTGAGATGTCAAAGCAAAATTCACGGATCACGAGCACAATTACTTTAGACTTTCAAAATTAGAATTGCTCAGTCTCATATTTTCCAACACTCATCAAGTGTTGACCCAATAGCGGTTAAGAAAGCAATTCGCTGTATTAGGCCTAATTGGAACATTCTACGGTTATTGTCTAAACTACTGTTTTTAAGTATTAATCTTGATATATTTGAAAGGCTAATTAAAGTACATTGTAAAATTAAGTATTTTCAAAAAACTAAAAAAAAGAAAGTTTTTATTATTTAAGCATCTTGTAATTATTTAAATACATAAACAAATTCACATTTCGCAGATTACTCTACTACATGTATGTATTAAAAATGAATAGTTTATTATATTCTACATTCAGCCTGCTTATGACAGTGGTTTGAAAAACTCATTTTTCGATATTTTTCTTTAAAATGTTATCAGTTCAAAAATATAGAGTCCCATCATCTACATAAAAAAAGGTATATTGCTTTATTCCCAGTGTGTGTCAAAAGAATTTTTTCCCATACTTTCTCATAGTGAATAATAATAAATAAATAAATAAACATTATGAAGGTACCATCTGTAGAAGTACATGATTAATCTGTCAAAGGAATAATGGCGTTCTCACCACTATTCTTCGATAAATAATAAAAGCTTCAATGTTTTTCTATGCATAAAAATAGTTTTTATTATCTTTTGTGATGAATCTTTCTTTTTTTCTGATACATAGTTCTAAAACTTATTTCTGCTGATTTTTTTCATTGCTAACATTCTGGAAAAATATTTTCATGAAGTATAGTTGCAAAAACTCAGTGTATTTAAATTGCATAAAATTTATCATTTTATGTAATTCAATAATACATTTCAGAGAAAGTTTTCTGGTAGCTATATTTTTCATTTCTTCAATTATTAAAATAATTCTTATGTGCAATTAAAAAAAAATGTTTTAGGTGTAATTATCTTATGCGAAAAAATATTTTATGTGAATAATTTTATTGCGGAAATATTCGTGAAGACTCACCGTGGAGACGCGAAAATTTTTGGTTTCTGTCTCTGTCTGTTTGTTCGTTTGCTTGTCTATTTGTCTGTTCCGCGATAACTGCTACAAAAATCATCGGATAAATTTGATTTTCAGTAGGTATGTTGGTGATGTATCCAGAATTACCTGTATATATTTTAGTTACATTTGGTGTTTTGTTCAAAAAATTATAGAACATTCCTTTTTAGGTTGTAATGCTTTCCTATGGGAATTCAGACGATTTTCAAATTTTTCATTAATTTAAAAGAAAATGGCGCATTTGATTAATGTATGTAAATGGTAAATTATGATGATTAAAATTTCTCAAGTCAGGTCTTAAATCTTTCCAATTAATTTGAAATTTTGTTAATACATTTCACAGATTTTTTAAATTAGGTGTATAACTTTTGGTGCAATTTTATACAGGTGTTGGAATAATATAAAATATTTTATTTTATCATTTTTTACAAATTTTAAAATGTAATTATTTTTATTTTCGTCTTTATTTTAACCGTTGCCTAGCAACTATATTTCACAGAATATCAAAATAATAAAATTCAAGTAATTCGCAATATTTTATTAGCAAAATAACTTAATTTTAGGTGATTTTAGTATTCTATTGAAATAAATGAGAATTTATTCTGATACAAGTTACATTTTAACTACTATAGAGTGGTTACAGATTTTTTATTCAAACGAAAATTATAAAATGTTGAATGTGTAATTTGGATTCAAGTCTTGTAGTATGTTTACATTCGTATAAGTATATTCCTTACATGAGATATTATTCATTTTCTGGAACAGATGTGGATGTTTCGATGCTGAATACTTTGTATTTTTTTTAAATAGGATAAAATCTCTCGTACAACGAGATTGTTAATCTAAAGAAATCAGAGTAGTAAAACGCATCCATACATATCGTCGAATTCTGAAATAGCACAATTACTGGATATTCGGAATATAAAAAGCTATCACAAAAAATACTTTATAGCGCCAAATCACGTTTCCTATTTAGTGAATTGGCGGTGGACACGATTATGAGTAATTACCCAATTAAAAAGTTTCCATGTCTGCATATTTTGGGAGCATTTTAGTATGCTATTGCCATCGAGTAGATTAGAATGGACACTGCTCAAAAGAATTAGAGGATCAAGCGAAGAAGAGAAGAGAACCGTGTCAGACAGCCATGCATGGGTATAAAATGGAGAGTACTCGTGTAATCAAGGCGCAATACAGAAAAAAAATACCCAAAAAATTGTAAGGAAGCTTTAATTCTTTGAAACAATGGAAAGAACATGAAAAGATGGTTTAGGGCAACAATTTGGTTACATGTAAATGACAAAAAAATGTATTGTTTAGAATGATGCAAGATATTTAATACGGCGTGTAGTCCTCTCGAACAGCTAAGACTGCTGCACACCTGTTTTTCACGAATTCGATGAGGCTGTAGATAAGACTTCGAGGAATACTGTTCCACTCTTCAAGAATTGCAATCTCCAAGTCCCAGACGGTAAAATAAAGCCTTGGTCTTGCTGCAATGCATCGTCCGAGTGTGTTCCAAACATCCTCGATCGATTCAGGTTAGGAAAGCATGCTGGTCATTCCATACGCTGTATTGTTTCAGCTTCAACCATGTTCTCTTCCAGACGAGCTGTATGCGGCCTGGCATTATCATGCATGGAAACTGAGGAATCATCATGGTGAAGCGTAAGGTGCGACATGAGGTCTCAGTATCACGTCTGCATACCTTTGGACCGTCAAAGTGCCATTACAAATGATATGCAGGACCGTACGTCTACCTATGCTGATCCCAGCCCATACCATCAACCAAACTTGTCTGTAATGTGATCTTTCACGAACAAATGTGGAGTTATTTCGAATGCCCCTTTCCCTCCATATCAAAACACGCCGAGTGTCACACTCCATACTGAATATCGACTTGTCTGTAAACAGCATTTGAGTCCAATGCGTTGCCTTCAATCTTGATGTTCAGCAGCTTATATTCTTCAGGCATCACGGTGGCTTGAGATCAATGGAATACAGACCATTGGCCTACGTGCATAGAGACCACCCTGATAAAGCACATTTCACACAATTTGGCTGGCCACCCTTCGTCTTGTTGCCAAGAGCTACTGTCTTCGTAGCTGAATAGTATTCACTTTTCTGTCTCGACGAGCTGTTAACAGGATATATCGGTCATCGGTTGCTGTGGCAGGACGTGGTCGAACTTACTCTTGTCGACGTCTAACATTTCCTGTTTCTTGGAATCGATTCCAAACCCTTTCAAGGACATTTCTTGCAACTCCAACAGCGTTTGCTACACTTCGTTGTGTTTACCCTGATTCCAATCTCCCGCTAATACGCCATGCCATGTATTCCGGTAAATCACGTTGTTGTGACATTTTCAAACCAGTTTTTCGCAAAATAAAAGCTGAGCAATTAAATTTCACAACTGAGACAGTGAAACAGACATTTCTGCGAAATCTCGATTTCTGCTCCTTTTTCTGGTTTTTGACGTTATGAACTTTGATTTACATATGAATTTTAATTTTTCTGTTTTCTGCTATGCTTTAATTTATGAATGTTTTAATTTAAGATACTAATTGTTGTAAGTATTTGTGTAATTTCGTTAAATCAATGTGCTCCCCTAGTTCTTTTGAGCAGTGTACTTAGAGGAGATTTTATATTTAAATATTATAGAATGACCATCAAAACTGTTTTTCTAAAACAAAAATTGTAATAACAGTAGATTTCTAAAGTAGATATTAATGAAATATAGTAAGTTCTGTTTACATTTCCATAAGTTGCCTTTGTCCATGAGATATTATTCAATTTATCAATCAGATGCAGATGTCTGTGGTTGGCAGGCACTTAAATACTGCTATTTGGCTATTAGGATAACATGAAATTATTTTCCAAACTGTTGCTTATCCTGGTAAAACCACAGTGTAAAACGAAATTCAAGATATAAAAAAAATCATTCGCACAATCAATAGTAAATAACGAATACAAATTTAATAAGATTACGGTGGGCTCTGCACCCCCCCCCCCCTGAAGAAATGTACTTTTTTATCTAAAATTTCCAAGAATAAGAAGTTTATAGGAATTTCAGAATATCATTATATAAACTTTGTTTAATTTAACGCTTCTAATTTCTGAAATCTTCGAAATATTTTATTTGTCTATAAATATGTATATGTAATTTTAAAAAATTAATTGCGGATTGTAAGATGTTAAATATTATGAAAAATGAGACTAAGAAAACAATGACTTTCAGTGCTGACGTTGAGGCTACTGATCTGCAGATATATTAGTGTAAAAAATACTTTTATAGTAATTATCTTTTGAAAAATATAGGTGCTTGTTAATATTATACCAATCTATATTGGTATACCATACGTATGCCGAAAATGAAGTCACTTAAAAAGGGCAAAAATTTATCAATTGTTATCCGTTGTTTCTATTATATGGGCTAGAAAGGTTTGAAATAACGAAAACATGTTTTATAAATTTATTTTTTTAAAGTTTGAACCTTTAAGAATGTCAAATTAATGTATTTGCATAGTCATTTTTTTCTTTTTTTTTAATTTATGAAAAAGAATTTTTTTTAAATTTAAGTTATAACATAGAATATGATTTATATGTGTGGATTTTGAATATTTTATAACATATTCCTTTTATTTGTACAATATTTTTTCCCTTGGCAGGTATAATTGCAGAAATGTCAGTTAAGGCTTTTGTGGAGACCCGAAAAATTTTCGGTTTCAGTTGGTTTGTCTGTTAGTCTGTCTGTTCGTACATAACTGCTTCAAAAAACGTCCAATTAGATTGATATGTGGTAGGTATGTTAGTGCGATACTCGGATATAGCTGTACAGTGTTTTTTTTTAATTTTGTTCATTCATTTAAAAAATATTTTCATGTCTTAATGCTATCCTATGGGAATTCAGACGATTTTCAAATTTTTTATTCGTTGAATAGAAAACGGCGCATCTGATTAATGGAATTAAATGGTAAGTTATGGATGCTAAAACTTACCAAGAAGGGTCTTAAGTTATTCCTATTAAATTGACATTTTGATAATATATTTGTCGGATTTTCTAAATTAAGTGTATAACATTTGGTGCAATTTTATACGTATGTTCGAATGAAATAAAATATTTTGAAAAGTATTGTTAAATTACGTTCGTAGGAGCCATACAAACCAGCAAAACAAAAACCGTCTAAAACTTTAAAATCAAATATCTTGTAATATACTTTCTCACCGGTTTTGCTAAGACAACTTTTAAACAAGTTAACAAATATACATGTTCATTTTTAAATAAAACAAATTAAATTATCTGTAAAAAAAAAACGATTTTTTTTCGATCATATGACAAAAATTATGATTAATTTGTATACATTTTGAATCTTTGTAATTTTTCAATTATGCATTATTTTATCTTGTTTTAGGTATAATCGATAGACAATATAAAAAAAAGTATAAAGAAGAAACAAGAACGAAAAATCATGCGTCAAGCATATATTATGTAACACTTTCCAACGCTTCCAAAATAATTGTACAAATCATACCGTTTAATAAGCTAAAAGATAACATCTAAGTAAACAATTTGGAAAACGCATAACATATTTAAAAACATAATTTCAGGAATTTCCAACCTATACAATATTCGGAAAAATATCCGAATACTTTTATTCAGCACTGTATAGGATCTATAGATTTGTATATACTACATAGGATGCTAAATTTTAGTTCAGTTAAGAAACGCGTTAGCACAGTTTAAAATTCTCCGTCTGGAGTTTCTGTCAATAAACGGAAATGTGTTCGCGAACTTTTGTGCTTCCCTGTATAGGATGTACAGAATTTATACACAACACGTAATAGACAAAAAGCGAGTTAAAATTAAAATCGCGTTCAGTAACTTGTAAAGCACTTCCAGGAATTATTGTTAACAAACAGAGAATTCTTTTGTGTGTCCCTGTAAATGAACGATGACTGCTATACACACACTATTCTGTAGTAAGCCTCTTGTAATGCACCTTAGTGATCTATATAAATTTCAATGCGTTTAAAATAGTGAAACATTATTTAAATAAACAGCAGACGATTTTTCTCCATATACGTCATGTAACGGAATTATTTTGACTGTCCCTGTAAAGTAACTATCAGTGCTATGCACAACCTATTCCATATTAAGCTTATTCTTATGCACCTTCGTGATATATATAAATTTCAATGCGTTTAAAATAGTGAAACATTATTTAAATAAACCGCAAATGATTTTTCCCCATAGACCGCAATGTAACGGAATTCTTTTGAGTGTCCCTGTCAAAAAACTGTAAGTGCTACACACTTCCGTTGAAATAGGGAACATGCTATAGATAACGACAATAACATATAAAAATTGCGGAGCAATCCGAGCCTATTTACGGGAGTTAGAGCACGGACAGACGGCAGACGGCCAGAAGGCAGACGGCCATACGGCAGACAAACAGAAGTCATAAACACTTTTCAACTAGGTTGGAAAGTGTTAATAATGACAAAAAATATGGAACCTGGACATCAAAATCATGGGAAAACTAATTTTGCAAGGTTAATTTCGCCGTGCAATATTAAAGTTTTGTTACTTTTTTCTACTATTAAACAAATATCTTTTTCTATAAAACAGAAATAAATAAATTCAAAAACATGTATTAGTCTAAATCAAGTAAAGGTTTCCTAATCCACTATTTAACTTCCGTCAAGTTTTGTAATTTTGTATATTTCTTGTCTCTTTCAAATGTATAGTTGAAATTTCTAATAATAACTGTTAAATATCACTCTCTCCTTTTTCATAAATCAATAAAATCATCTTCATTTTACACACATTCATTTTTATTTATCAAATAAAAACATATTTTAATATATTTTAAGTTCTGATTAATCTAATTCTCATTTTTGTGAGAAAAGATTCTTTTTTTTTCGTTCTGCATTCTGCCATAGGGTACTGTTTAGTCGTATAAAACACGGCGATGTTTAAAAAAAAGGGCGCAAGTTAGAATCAATAAAACTATTGTGCAAAGAATTATTGTTTTATTTTTATATACTGCTATTTTTAATATAAAGTATTGTTTTTTTTATTACTTACTCTCTGATATAACGACTTCTGTAAAATTACGGGTTCCACTTATTTACAAAGGTGCAATTTATGATCATCTTCAAATTGATATAAGAAATTTATTATGAGTAAAAAAAATCTAGATAATTGTGTCCTATTATAACCTTTAGTTTTTTTTCTTTTTTAATATTTAAAATCCTCGAATTATTCAATATGATAACGATGCAATGAGACAAATCGACTATTAAATTCATATACTTGTGTTGTAAAATTTAAAACAATATATGCTAAAGAGTTAGCATATATTGTCTTAAATTTTCAGTTAACTTAATAATTATATTTGAATATCGGTTTCGTATCTTCCACATGTTTCATTAGGTTGTTAAAAAAAATGTAAATTTCATAATTGTGTAACTTCTCTTATATCATTTCTTAAGCTAGAAGAAAAGAAAATTAAAGCATACATTCAATGATATAAAACATAAAAAATTACCAATGGCGTCTTTTCTTTATGATATATTTAAATGTAGCGGCGGCATACGACACATTATTTTAGCTTTTTTTTCAGTCATTTTCTTAATCCAACAAAAAAGGAAAATCTTGAACTTTTTATGACATTTTGCAAGTACTATAAACAATACTTCTATCTACTATATATATATAACATAAACGGAAATTTCGTTCCGTTCCTTTATAACTCAAGTTCCGCTGAATGGATTTTGATGAAACTTGCACTGTTCGATAGATATTTCTTCAGGGAAGGTTTTAGTATATAACACAACGTTCTACATAGATTAGTTATAGAATTATGATGGAAAGTTCTGTTATTTTGGACGATAAGGTTACCATAGGTCATTTTTTTGGCGACCGTTATCGTTGGCGAAAGAATTGAAACGGCTATATCAGAAAATAATTCAAACACATAGAAAACTAAAAGAAAAATTCTCTTATTAATTTTATTTAAAATCCCCCCTACCTTAAAAAAAGAAAACAAAAACAACTGTTTTAATGAGGGATAATATTATAGAGCAAAAATATTAATTTAAACCTAAAGGAATGTTTTTAATGCTTAAAAATAATCAATATTTGGCGATTTATCCTTTGCGTCAGGTTAACAAAATCTGATCATTTGATTAGATATAATATGAGAGGCATTTTTTTTTCATTTTTTTTGTCTTCCTGTTATTTTTGTTATATATAACTCCCCTATCATGTGAGTTACAGAAGGAACTACACATGTAATTCTAAAAATGACAGCATTTGTGAGTTACATGTTATTTGTTTATTTACGATTTTGATTTTACCTTTGGCGCCAAACAATTTTATTTTAAGCCAAAAATGCATAAGCGTGATATAAGCTTGAGCTTTATTAGCAACAATAGTGTTTTTTAGGGTATAGAAGATCCTTTTTCGAGTAAATTTTTATATTCAAATGCAAGCAGTTATTGTTATAAACATGCGATCAAATATTTAAATTTTAGTGAATGTCTGCCACCCAAACACATATTGTAAAATAGTTAAATTTTAGACATTTAAAAACTTACTACGGAAACATGCCGGTTTGTTTTCACCAAACATATGATTTTTATAGCCTCGAATTCAGATCAGCGAATATTGTCTATTCTTTTATTTTTGTTTTTTTAATATATCGCCAATTTCACTTATAGAAATATTCACTGCGTCAAAAGTTAGGAACTAAAGAATAGTCTTAAGGAGATGTGTGCAATTATACGTTATTACTATCACAAAAGGCAACATTTTGTAATAAAAATTGCGTGCTGAAATAATTTTTCGATGCTCTTTTTGATTCGTCATTGTTTTTAAAAGATATTGGACTAATCGTCCGTATTCCGGTCACCTGCCAGTTGGCATTTTTACTATATTGTTGGAAGTTTCGTTTATGTTTCAAAGTTACTCTAGACGACGATTCAGATTACAGAAGATTAGACGATTTTTGAAATCAGCGATTGCTAAATTTATGGGGTGTTTTTCATTATGAAGCAAAATTTTACCAAAAAAGCAATGCTTCCAATCAATGTACGGAAAAACTTAGTTAGTAATGTCAATGGTGGCGAATGGAATAAATAATATTTGTCGATTTATCATTTCAGCCTGGATAAGAAAAACGAGTAGCTAAAATTCTGATTACATAATCTTTCGATCATTATAAAGCATTTTTGACTTACACACAACCCTAGCACCTAAACATAGTGGCAACTGACAAATGAATTTATTTCTGCTTGTTATTATGCTCTTTATTGAAATGCAAAGGAAATATTCGGTTTAAGTATTCACCCAAAAGATTATTACTAAACATTTTGCATAACTAACTTTATCATTGTAAGTTTTGTATAAGGTATGGAATTTTGCTAATGAAAGATCTATAATTGAATTAACAGTTTTTTGACATTATTTAATGGAACATAGTTTGGCTGTCAATAACTTCGTTTTGCAAGTAACTCTGGTACATTAGTAACCATATCGTTTCAAGCACTTCTAATGTTTGACGTCAAACTTGGATATCGACAAGATTATGTAAGATTAGGAAGATTTTATTGGATGCAAACTAGAGGTTTATTCTTCTACCGGATTTAATCATCGGGTTTTTTTTTTTCAGGTTAACAGTTACACGAATGCAACTGGTCTAAAAAATGGAAATACAGTGAAAATAGCGTCATTTTAATTTTATTCAAAATATTCAGCTTTAAAAAAGCACTTTTTTATGTTTCACCAGTTTTTTTAAATAGGAAAGTTAAACACTGTTCTTTATGTGCAAACAATTTATTACGTTTTTGACTATATTTACTCTGCTGGAAGCGAAAGATGAAGAACCGTAGTAGACTTGCCTGAAGAGGACGTATATTATGAAATATAACGTAACATAGAGTGAGATTGTACTTACGTTACCAGAACTTCACATAGAAAGACAGAGACAAGAAAGAGGAACGGAGTTCAAGAAGTTACAGACGAAAATGAATCACCCGAACATTATTTAAGTTCAATGGTCAATCTATGCAATCATTGTAATGCTCTCTTTTTAGTAGTATGTTGACTAGAGAACATTTTAGTTCCTGTTGCCAGTATGGTCTTATGGTTATAATGGCCTCATTTCCTTACCAAACTCTACTACAAATGATCAACTAAATGAGTTGCTTGTTATTAGCCCAAAGTTTGTCCAATGTATGATATAATATAACGCAATGTCGTTCGCATCGTTTACAGCAATATCGAAGGAAAAACCAGGTGAACGTCCTTATTGCTTTAAAATACATGCTCAAATCTATTGATATAATTCGTTCGAAATTTTTGACTAGGGTAGCATCCGTAGGTGAAGATCCATATTCCTTTAAAATAAAAAAGTTATTTCGTATGATTTAAGGTACATTTAGAAAAATGGCCCAGCGCAGCGGGCGTAGCATGCTAGTACAAAATAAATATCAAACATGTTATTTTTTCCCTATTATTTTTTTTTAACTTCTCTTAAATATATTAACATAATACTTCTCTCGTACAATATCAAATATTGACACTTTTTGAGCAAAATTAAAATGATTTTTTTTTTCATATATTGAATATTTTAGTTTTTCAGTGCATTAAGTAATTTATATCCTCATTAATAATTTAGATGATGTACTTTAAAATAATATGTCATCGACTACTATTCATGAAAAGTTTTAAAAAGACATCATCTTCCCTATTGTATTCTAGATAAATAATGGCATTCCGCTTCTTTGAAGTATGCGTAACAAGTTTCTGTAGAGTACCGTCTCCGAATCACATAATCTTAACTCTTTTAAATGCATTTTCCCTTACTTAGGAGGGGAAGATAAGAGAATATCTTTGACAAAGAAATTTCCTGAAGGAAGGGAAAGCAAGTGCTACAAAGAAAAGTAAATGTTTGAAAAGAATAAAACATGGAAATAACAAAAGAGTTGTCAAAATTAAACCGATTGTTATTCAACTTAACACTAAAGTTGGGTCATAGTAATGTTCGCATTATTGTAAGGATAATAACTAAAAATTCAAATGAAGAACATTGGAAATTGTAAACTATTTTCGACTACATGTTTTCATACGAAAATATTTTCATACTGCGAGAGTTTTATGAGTCCTATAATTTATAAAATAATTTATACTTTGTCTAATACTTTGTAACTTAAATTTTTCTCCTTCTGTATCCAAATGATTGTCTTATATTCGCCAATAATTTACTTGATAGAAATTAACCTACTTTTGAACAGTAATAATTTTTGCCGACTCCAATATTAGTTTCAAGGCGTAAGCATAATTTTGTAAATATGATGCTTCAGAATGAATAGGCCAATATTTATTTAAATTTTATGCTTTATAATTAACCGGTGAATATGGTGTTACGTCACGTGCTATTTAATTTTAAAGTTATTTTTTTATTATTCATGCCTTATACAGCAGTATTTGACTAGTTTCATATTTTAGAAATAATTTCGATATGAAATTAACGTTTTTTTTTTAACTTCTATATATAATAGAAGAAAGTACTGTAATCGAAATTATTTCGACTTCCAGTTTTCGACGTATTTACATGTTTTAGGGGTTAGAGATCCCGAAAAACATTTTTATACAAAATGTTTGTCTGTTCGTCTGTGTCCCCGTCTGTCCGTCTGCCGATGTGTCTGTCCCCATTGTATCATAGAAAAGTTTATGAAGTTATGCATAGATTCGAACCATTTTTATAGGTTTGTGACTATGGGGAGTAAGTTCTTCTTGAATTTGGAGGTATTCCACCGGAAGGGGGTACTGTATTAGCGACTGTATGCCATTTTTATTATTGTACCACCACTTATATTATTAATTGTCATTGTCATTAATGTTGTTCATTATTAATTGTCACATATATTTCTAGCAACATAATCTTGAAGAAGCAACCATTTACTTGAATTTGTTAATACAAAATTTAACAGAAAACTTCACAAGTTATAATTTTCGAAGTAAGTGTAAAATTGCCTAGGATAGGATTCCAACCAGTTCATTTGGCTTAAGCTATCAATGCTCTACAAACTGAGCTATCTTGGGCAAATGTGGCGAAAACATTTCAACGAGCTAACCTTATTGATCATAGCATCTTTTATGACACTAACCTAGTGATCCTGACACATACGCCATAATCAAAAAGGTTAGCGTGCTGAAATGTGTTCGCCAGAGCTTGTTGGCAGAGCAGAGCTTGTTGGCTTAAGCTAAGAGGTCTCTGGTTCGACTTTTCCCCCAGTTCGAATATGACAACACATGAATTATTTACCATTTAGAAAAGTTGTGTTAAAATTAGGCAAGAAGATTTCACATTCAGTAGAAAAAAAAAATTACATATGTGTTTTAAAATTGATCAACAAAAATTATATACAAAGTTGTACAATATAAAATTTTATTTCACACTTGATCATGTATAGTGGACAAACATAATTATAATAACATGTGTAATAATAAAATAAAAGAATATCTGTTTGTAAGTAAATTTAAATATGTAGAGATCAGAACATATAGAGCTGAAAAATTCGTCTCATGTGCACTTCTAAAAACATATTTAACAAATATCAGTTTTTTTATGGTTTTGTTGTTTTTTGCAGTCACCTTAGAACTTCTCCTACCCTTGAGACATTAGTCGTATGGTATTTGCTGCCACCACCGGTTTTAGACTGATACCGGCCACGTTGTGAAAAGAAGTTCTCATGTAATTAATCAACTAATAATTTATTGATTAAATTAGCATGAAAAATATGTTACAGTGATAGTCCTTATTGGACCATATATGTTATTAGTACTTGCCGTATGCGAATGTCGAATGGCAATCTCCCTGATCGCACGTTTTAGTCTATTTCGTACACCACTCATATACACCGTTCCGTCTACGCTGTAATAGCTCTCCTGGACCAAGCTGTCCGATGCACGTTCTCTCTGAAGTCTGTCCGTCTACGAAATTGCTCTCTCTATCTCAGGACACTCTGCCCCTATACTTTCCACTGCTCGCTGGGCTCTGTTTGTCTACTGGGCTCTGTTTGTCACACTCGCCTCTGCTCGCTATGCCGCTACTCTCTCCCGGAACACTGCCTGTACCTACTAACTACACTGCCTACCAACGACTGACTCATGTCACACATTTCAGGCCACTTCCCAGATCAACGAGGCCTTTCGTTCTTCCTTCACGGGTTTTTCCACACCTGTAGAAACATTTCTCTAGAACATTCCTCATTTCTATTATCTTCTGAACTCAGTTCGCTAGGAATCCAGCACTCATTGTATCCACATTCCAAAACCAGGTTAGTTACTTTCACAATTATCTCGTGAACATCCTACAAATCTATAAGCGGATCACGGAAATTCCATTGCCACTCACATACGGAAATTTTTCAGAAAAAGAAAATATATATCAGAATACAGTAATATAAAATAATTATTAAATATAATTAATTAAATTAATTAGAATTATACCACATAGGTTCTGTTAAAGTCAGAAACCTGACAAGTTTCATCATCGTCAATTGCATTTTGTGAATGGAATTGTCACTATTCCATGTCAAAAATACACTTAACAATACATGGGCCCACCTGTTTTAATTATTTTAGAAAATAGAATTTAGGATTTCTCTTAACGAATGAGAAGAAATTGTGAGTGATGGAGGTAGTGCATTATAGAGACAGATAATGAGAAAATTAAAAAAAGAAACATCCCAATTTTTGTTGAACAAAGTTTATGAAACTTCAATAAATGTGTATTAATAAAAAATAGACAATTTCATGCCTATTTTTGTGTGATAATCCTATCTTTCAGTAATAAGTGTATTGTCTCTTTGCTGTTGTCAAGATAATGAAATGAGTCAAATCTTCAAAAAGAGTTTATTGTCAAACTGTGTGTAATAACGGATTTTACACAGTATAATCTCCAAAGTTAGATAATTAGCTATCATTTTAAGATATATATCGACACATTTATGTTTATGTATCAGTGAACATTCTATTTCTTTTTTTAATTGCACATATTTAAAAAACATAATGGAAACAATTTTGATTGATGTATATAAATTATTTTTCTCTTTAAAAAATAATAAAAATAAAAAAATAAACTATACATTAACCATCAACCTGTGACAGTTTTGGGGCAAAAATTCAATTTTCGAAGTATATCTTTCTTTAAGAAAGAAAAGTTATCTATTCAAAAATAAATTAGGCCTTATCCTTGACACACGAAAAAAAAGTTGTTTTTCTTCAAGCATGCACCAGACTGAACTTTTCCCATGCTTTTCATTTTGTGAATAATAACAATAATAAAAGTTACACCATCCGTGGTGGTACACGATTAATCTGTCAAAGAAATAATGGTCATCTTGACACTATTCTTCGAAAAATAATAAAGACTGCATTTTTTCCTATGCAATAAATATTTTTTTTTCAACACTTTGAAATAATAAATTGATTTTCTTTTGCGCTACTCTTAGGGTGTCTGTAGTTATTATTTTTAAGCACCGAACTGCTACTTTTTATAAATTGTATTTTTCTACTGCAACTTATAAAACATAAATTTTTGAGATTCTGAATGCTTTAATTTATTTAGAGTGATGACTGGATTTTTCCATGCCTTTTATTGTTAGTTTATACTGGCCTTGTAGAATTAAATATAAAGTTTAGAATATAACGTAAAATGCCATACTAAATATAATCACTGTTCAAAACAGGGTGTTTTGATAAAATATTATACGATGCTGATAATGCTTAAACTTTACAATGTAGGTGTATATTTTAAATTTAAATGTTAGCAATTTTTTTAAGGAATTTTCTAATGTTACTGTATTTTATTAGTAACAGAAAGAGAATTCACAGGGCACGCGCGATGAATTGGCAATAACTTTGCATTTCCTTATTTTTCAGATTTTTTAGAGGGGGAGGGGTCACCAGTTAGAACGTCAAAAGTAAGGACATACTTTGTGTCATTTTTTAGTTTTCAATAACAACGTACGCTACTGGTGGTTATTGGATTATATTAAGTTATGTTTCAAGAATATTTCGTAATTTTGTCATTGATAAAACTGATATTTTCTCCTTGACATACATATAAATGTGTTTGTCACGAAAATGCATATGTATCCTGCATGAAGCATTCATGAAACATTAAAATAAAACAAATTCTTAATACAATTGATAGTTCGCGTATTGACTATAGAACAGAGTAGTTTTTCGAAATTTTGCTATCATAAAAACAATTTTCGACATTTTTAATGTTTTAATAAATGGATAACCAAAGCAATTTTATAAATCTTTCAATTTAGCTTATCATATTACAGACAAATTATGATTTTGACATTCGTTGTGAAAGAGATAATGATATTTTTCTCAAGAGTATTATCTTCATATATATCTTCATATTACATAATTAATATGTTAAAATTTCATTTTCTCTTACTCAAGAATTCAAAGGAAAGAAGATTGTCTTTCACAATAATTTTTTGAAAATGGGGGAACAAACGTTGCAATAAAATTTAGATGTTTGAAAAGATATAATATAAAACATAGAAAAACGCAGTTAACATTTTTTATCAATTAATTATACATCTTATGATAAAAAAGGTGGCTGAGATTCCTTCTTTATTGTGCGAGAGAATTAAGAAATGGATAACCAAACCAATTTTAAATATTGTTCAATTTAGCCTATTTTATTACAGGTAAATTATAATTTTGTGATTCGTTGGGAAGTGTATATTATAGAAAGTGTATATTAGAAGATACATTTCTCTAGATTGCTCTTTTCATCTACTATATATATAAAACACCAACGGAAATTTCGTTCCGTTCCTTTAAAACCCCAGTTCCTCTGAATGGATTTTGATGTAACGTGCGTTGTTCGATAGATAATTTTTCAGGGAAGGTTTTAGTATATAACATATTGTTCTACGTAAATTAGTTACAGAATTATGATAGAAAGTTCTGTTATTTTGGCCGAAAAGGATACCATTGCTAATTTTTTGGCGACCATTATTGTTTCAGAAAGAAATGAAAAGGCTATACATCTCGAAAAACAAAAGAAAAACTGTTGCTAATTTTATTTAAAAAAAAAGAAAGAAAAAGGAAAAAGAAAGAGAAAAAAAAGAAAAAAAAAGAAAAAGAGTTTTGATGAGAGATAATATTATAAAACGAAAATATTTAATTTAAATATGATTAGGAATGTTCGTAAAGATTAAAAAAATATTCAAGGAGTAAGATTTCTTATTGAAACAAAATTTAGCGATTTATCTTTTGTTTTTGGCGATTTTGATTTTACTTTTGACCCCAAACAATTTGATTTTAACCTAAAAGAATTTTTTTTTGTTGAAGAAAGAATTGAAATGCCTATACATCTGGAAAAAAAAAACTTTTACTAATTTTATTAAAAAAAAAGAAAGAAAAGAAAAAAAAGAAAAACAGTTTTGATGAGAGATTTTAAGCCAAAGGGTGTTTTTTCAAGTGTACGACAGCATTTTTGCAGTATTTTTTTTGGTACTTTTCGGTTAGCCGGGCGCCACTGATAGATATATACATGTATATATACACACACAGATATATATACACATATAGCTACAAATACATATATATATATACATACATATATATACACTTATATATATGTATGTATATGAATATATACACACACACACATATATATATATATATATATATGTGTGTGTGTGTGTGTGTGTGTGTACATATATATTTATATATGTACATATATCACTGGCGCCCTGCTAACCGAAAAGTACCTTTCTTTTATTCAAATGCAAACTATATTAATGGCAATATACTTCTATTTACTTCTACATATATGAAATTTCGTTCCGGCTGCTGATAACACGAGGTCTGCTGAATGGATTTTCGTAGAACTTTAACTGTAAGATAATTTTTCAGGGAAAGTTTTATTGTATAACCTATCGTTTTACGTAGCTTAGTTATAGAATTATTATAGAAAGTTCTACAGTCAGATCAATCCTATTATGAAAGAATAGCCTTTTTAAAAGATTTTGCCGAATGGATTTCGATGGAACCTATACTGTTAGATAATTTTCTAGGGAAAGTTTTATTATATAACATCATTCTACGTTGCTTAGTTCTAGAATTAGAGGGGGAAATTCGAAAATCGGGTGACCATTTTTTTTATCAAATATTAGCCTTTTCAATATTCGATTCCGATTATACAAGATTAGCTTTCTGAAAAAGTTCTACTGGACGGATTTTGATGAGAATTATATTGTTAGTAAGTGTGATGCTATTTCAGGAATGGTTATAGTGAACTACATATTGTTCTACGTTGCTTAGTCAAACAGTTATGTGTGAAGGTTATATAGTCAAGTGAACCCGATTCCGAAAGATTAACCTTTTTGACAGTTTTTACGGGGTGTATTTTTTGCGACTTGCATTGTTAAGTAGATAATTTGCAAGGATGGTTTTAGTATATTTCATACCGTTCTGTTAGTTTTAGAATTATGTGGAAAAGTTCTATAATCAGATGAACCCGATTATCAAGAATTAGCGTTTATAAAAACTTCTACTGAATGGATTTTGTTAGTTAATTTGTTTGCATTGTTATTTCGATAATTTTTAGTGATGGTTTTAGTATATTGCATATAGTTTTATCATTATTTAGCAAACCCTAACTGTAAATGACCAAATAAAAGAGTTGGTCCTTAAGAGCTAAAATTTTGACTGCACATTAGAAAATATAATAGCGCAATCACGTCATTTTTCAGTAATGTGGAAGGATATTCCAGGTAAATATACAGATTGCTTTCAAATACAAGGTCAAATTAAACGATATATTTCGCTTGATTCAAAGTTCATTTGTATAAACCGACCAGCGCAGCGGGCGAAGCTTGCTAGTATTACATAAACACATCTATAAAAAATACATTTTCTCTTACTTAATAAGACAAAGGAAGGGGTAACATCTTCCTCAGTAAAAACTGTTGAAAATGGGGGATCAAATCTTGCAAGCAATAAAAAGTAGATGTTTGAAAGAATAAAGAGATAAAACTGGGTGAAATTCAGTTATACAAATTCTATCAATTTGTTATCCATCTTATGATCTTTTGTTTAAAGTACTGCGCGATGGAATAATAAATGGATAACTAAAACAATTTTAAATATGTTCCAATTTTATTTGTTTTCTGTTAAGTATTTATATATTGTAAGAAGATTACTAAAATTATTAACTTGTTGAATAGTTTTAAATAAATTTATTTCCTTTTGGGTTTTATTTTTTAAATTATTTTAGCAATCTGTTTCAAAATTGTCTTTGGCACCATTACACTTGTGAAACAATGTCAGAAAAGCCCGATCTAAAACAAAAGTCTTTAGGGTTTCCATATATATATTACCCTATTTTCTCGCATAATTTGCGAAAACAAAATTCCGAAATAACGTACTTGAAAAAATTGCTTATAATTTTCAGATGAATCATTTTTGGATAGTCTGAAATAATGAAATATGATTTCATATTCCTCTAAAGGCATACATTCTAGCAATTTTGATTTCATTATCACATCTAAAGTCAACTTTCAGTTTATATCTGTGTATACAAATAAGCATATTTGTTTCTTTGTTTCCAGTAACTTTTTATATTCATCTGCTCAAAGCGTGCAGGTGAATTTATTATTCATGATACTCCGTCAAGAAATGTGATTTATCAGTACTTCCTGTCAAAAATTTATCAACCTAAGTTAAGACATTTAAACAGATTGTTTATGCTGTAAAATTATAATGAACAAAGAAAACCGGCAAATTTTGAGCGGACTGCTTTGAAGAATAATATCGCAAAAGAGCTGATGAAAGAGAAGTTGGAGTAATTGAACCCCATCTTCGATATTGACATAAACAAGCAAACAAAAAAAAATACAACTTAAACCAGCAAATAAAATCATGAGAGCTTTTCGTGGTTACAAATCTCACAAATTTCTTGAAAAAGAAAAGGAACTTATGATATACTATAAGAAAATTCGAAATGGTGTTTGATCTGCATCATCAGAAATATTGAAAATTGTTTATTAAATTGTCATCAATATGATATAGAGAGCAATTTCTCTAATTGCTCTTAAAATTTCCCCCAGAACATTTAACATCAATAAATACTTTTTTTAAAAATCAGCGTATCTTACGCACCCCCTACATTTGGTACCACAGAAATGGGACAAAATGCGAAAAAAGACGTGAGTAAATACAGCATCTCAATCACTCTATAAAATGACCATTTGACACATTTGGGGAAAATATGTATGCACATAAGTATACTTAATTTTTTTAATGTGGAAATTAGGCTTCCAAGATAGACAAATAATAGTTATGAATTGAATATTATTTCTTTCGAAGTTAATTTCGATATTGATTACATATAATAGATGCTTATTGAGTTAAATATTTTCACCATATTATTTAGATTTGTATGTTACTCCTATGAAAAGAAAAAAAATATTTTGCTCGAATTTATTTTAGATGAAAATTTAAAGGTACATAAATTATTAATGTTATAAAGGATAACTATAGTTAAGTCCTTATGCGCTGATAAATAACAATTCGAAAAAAAAAATATAAAATCAAATGGAGGTAACAAAAGAGTGAAATGCTTCAAAATATCCTTTTCGAATCACATTTCTAAATACATAGAAATATTTTTAATACATAGAATGGAATAAATTCCAAATAAAATATAATTGTTTAAAAAACTATGGTACATGTTTTAAAGTAGACCAAATGATGAAAAAATGCCATAATTTCAAGATTGTGTATTTTCCTTTCTACTGGTATTATAATACATGAGTTCAATAGTTTTCTGCATTACCCGAATTTGATTTCTTAATAAAAGATCATTAATATTAAATAGTGTTTTTTTATGACATTTTACACCCTGGTATTGATATCATGTCATATATTCTGTGTTCATATATTATTGAAAAATCCTATAACAAAATTGTCAGCTTTTCTTGGCGTTCTAAATTATAAATTTAAAAATTATTTCGTGGACATTTAAATTAATGAAATACGCCCCGTCACAATATCTATTAGATATCAGAAAAATATCTGAAGTGAAAAATTTTCAAATCCTACAAATTTAATAGGTAGTAAATAATAAAGTAAATGATGTGTGAATTCGAAGAATATTTTCCACATTGAAACAAAACTGAAAATCATTAATGTTAATTCTAGGTTTTTTTTCTCATTTGTGTAACATGATCAGTCTATAGAGAGTTTGAAATATAAAACACTAATGAAAATCCTCAGACGGTTATTTTCAAACAGAGCTTCCCTAATATTATTACACAATGTGTGATGTTGACCAATAATGAGTCTCGTAATTTGGATACTTTTAATTGGTTTAATTTCTAAAAAACCTTCTTCTATTGACAGATGGAGAATATATGCATTCTGTTATTTTGTGTTCTATCTAATAACAAAACGTGACTCACTGTTAACTAACCGGCAAGCACGCTGTCAGAGATTTGACAACAAACGTGATTTTAACCGCTCTTTCTATTCTCAAATGATCCCAAAATTGAAATTCAATGCCCATATCTATAATTTCTCTTCTAACATGTCTACTAATACTATTATGAAACATTTTGCGTTGTAATAGCGTAACAGCTGGCATAAAAATGCCGCAGTCTTCTCGCCTGTGCAGAGAATTTAAACAAGAACGAAAAATCATGCGTCAAGCATAGATTATATAGCACTTTCCAACGCTTCCAAAATAGTTTTACAAATCATACCGTTTAATATGCTAAAAGCTAACATCTAAGTAAACAATTTAGAAAACGCATAACATATTTAAAAACATAATTTCATGAATTTCCAACATATACAATATTCGGAAAAATATCCGAATACTTTTATTCAGCCCTGTATAGGATCTATAGATTTGTATATATACTACATAGGATGATAATTTTAGTTCAGTTAGGAAACGCGTAGCACAGTTTAAAATTCTCCGTCTGGAGTTAAGCGGAAATGTGTTCGCGAACTTTTGTGCTGCCCTGTATAGGATCTACAGAATTTATACACACCACGTAATAGACAAAAAGCTAGTTAAGATTAAAATCGCGTTTAGTAACTTAAAACGCACTTCCAGGAATTATTGTTAACAGACAGTAGAGAATTATTTTGTGTGTCCCTGTAAATGAACGATGACTGCTATACACACAATATTCCGTAGTAAGTCTCTTGTAATGCACCTTAGTGATCTATATAAATTTCAATGCGTTTAAAATAGTGAAACATTATTTAAATAAACCGCAGACGATTTTTCTCCATAGACGTAATGTAACGGAATTATTTTTACCGTCCCTGTAAAGTAACTATAAGTGCTATGCACACCCTGTTCCATATTAAGCTTCTTCTAATGCACCTTAGTAATATATATAAATTACAATGCGTTTAAAATAGTGAAACATTATTTAAATAAACCGCAAATGATTTTTTCCCATAGACCGCAATGTAACGGAATTCTTTTGAGTGCCCCTGTAAAAAAACTATAAGTGCTACACACTTCCGTTGAAATAGGGAACATGCTATAGATAACGACAATAACATATAAAAATTGCAGAGCAATCCGAGCATATTTACGGGAGTTAGAGCACGGACAGACGGCAGACGGCCAGACGGCAGACGGCCAGACGGCAGACGGCCAGACGGCCAGACGGCAGACGGCCAGACGGCAGACGGCCAGACAAACCGAAGTCATAAGCACTTTTCAACTAGGTTGGAAAGTGCTAAAAAGCACCCGCTGAAAAAAAAAATCTTTCAAAATGTATAAAATATATAAGAATAAAAAAAAAAAAAATCTACGCCAGTTGTTGAATGCGCACATAATTATGGAGATATAAAGTATTTATATTATATTTTCTATACAAATATTAATAAATCAAAAGATACGCCTAGAGAGTTAGAGGCTTTTCTTAAACCTACATAATGCAGCATTCTAAAGAGGATGTGAATTGGTGATGGCAATGGTGTTATACCATTTATAAAAGAAATAAATTAAATCGTCAATTTTTTGCCATGAACATATATATGAAATGGACATATCCTCACATTATAGAGGCTTTGATAAAACACACCTATACAGTACTAGGAAAAGTAAAAATTTTTAAATGAATTCTAGAATCATCATTTGGGAAATAAACTTTCAATATACGTTTCTTAGCAGAGTAGATTTCCTGAAAGATATTACATTTTCGGAGTGGGATAGCGTAAAAGTGACTGCAAAAATTTAGAATGATGAATTAGTGGAAGTGAAAATTATGTGAATATGTAGCAGAACGTAATCTAAGATGACATATATTTATTTTGAAGTATAATTAAAAGTATTTCTTTTAAAAGTATATTTCACCCTAATGCTGTAAATATTAACAAAATTTTGAACCTACAAAAAATCATGAAAAACTATTTTCTTATTGTATAAGGAATACAAATGTAGTTTAAAGAAAATACGAGATACAAATTTTCTCCTTAGAAAATTTTTAAGCACTTTTACATCTGGATTAATAAAAGCGTGGGTAGTCTCATAATAAATTCTAATAATAATTTTCATCCTAAAAAAATGTAATACATTACCCAATAAATAATATTTTTGTATAAGAAAGTGCAGCTTAATGGAATAAAAATTATTGTTTGCTAAAACCTGAAACATGTGGGAGTTTCGATAAACTGGATAAAAATAAAAATAAATTTTTCGAGAACTCTTAAAATATTTTTTATTACTTTTAAAATCTTCTCACCCAGTTGCCAAAATATATAAAAAATGAAATGTAAACAATTAAATCATTTTAAAAGGAGGATATGGGTGAAATAACTTTAGAAAACTTAACGTATAGCAAATCATTTATTAAAATTAATTTTAATAAACAATTTTGTATACATTATTTGCAAGGAAGAAGTACAATTTTATTATCTGTTATTTAAATGTCTGGCTGAATTTTGTGAACAGTTTTATTATTTTTTCTATTAAACTATTTGAATTAGATTTCACTTCTTACTTCATTGTTATTTTTGTGTGTATTTCTAATAAAAGCTTAATTTATAAAAAAATAAGTCTATATATATTTGTTTTAACTTTCCTAATTACTTTGGATGTAACATATAAACGGATTATCTTTTCAAAAAGAAGTGATAACTCAATAAGAAACAACGTGTTCTGAATTGTCCAGCTTAGCCATAAGAATAAAACATGAGATATAAAATTAATAAGATGATTATAATAGCTCATATTGAGATGATTAGTATAATTAAATGAGTGTGGTTTATCATGTCAGTGTCGTCTCTATACATAAAATTATTACAAATGGTTGGAAGTGTGGTATATGAAAACTTCTTGACGACAGGCCAACACATAGTTATGCATGGATGTTTTAGACATTGATTTAGAAATATTGGAATAATTATGTGTTTCAACGTTACGGAGTTTTATTTTTTAATCAATTGTACGGATATTATTAGTAAATAAAGCATAAAATGTAGTAAACTGTTAAAAAAATTTGGATGTAACTTTGGAAAGTAATCCTTTTTAAAATTGCATTCACAATTATTTCTAAAATAATCTTCAATAATATATTTATTGATACATGACTAGTTCATTTAGTTCATTTGTTATAGATTAAATGTCCGTTGTATGGTGCATCCATGTTAACTGCATGTTACTTTCCGTTATTTTATTTTCCTTTTTAGAAGCACAATACGCATACTAAAAGTATTCTTCCAGATATATTGAATTTCCACGAGCAAATAATCAATTTCATATGGAATTGGCAAATAAATTCGTTCGGTTTTCAAGATTAAAAAAACATAATGATTTCTACACACCTTGTATATTTTAATCAATTATACATTGACCGTGTTACCGATGACCTTTTGCTATCTTTCCACCAACACCATAATCGCGAGTTCATAGAACGTCTGTGACTTATCGGAGAAAAACTTCTCCAAGTACTTTTCTACAGATCTCTCGTCAGCGAAGGTTTTTCCGTCACAGAATTTTGCAGCGACTGGAGCAAGTGGTAATCGTATGGCACCAAGTCCGGTGCATATAAAGGATGAAGCAAAATAATTCCAGTCAAGCTTCAACATTTTCTGCCTGGTGTTTAATGTCGTGTGGGGTCTCAGCACCTTTACAACTGCTCAATTCTGGCCGTTTTGGCGAAACAAAGCATTCCTTAGTTTATTTAAATGATAGAAGTATACAGTTGAATTTGTAGTTCTGCGTGCTGGGAACAACTCGTAATAAAGCACTTCCTTGAAATCCGACAACACTAAAAGCATAATATTTATGGAATGCTATTCCACTTTCAATGCTGGCGGAACCTCCGGGTGGTTCCGACTCGGCTCCTTCTGTGGAGAAGATGACCGGGAGCCCGGCATTGCGAGATGTTCTTCGACACGACGGGGGCAGGTTAATTAGACGAATCACCACCTCACCGCGGTGTGCCATTGGTAAAGGTGTAAACAAAAAAGCCGGATGTGTCTAATAATCCGCTTGTGGACGGAACTGGGCCTCCCCCCATAAGCGCTGGTTCTCAGCGGCAAGGGCACCAGGCCTATGATCGGATTACATAACCCCGACAGGTGGTGGAAAGAGCCTCATAAGCTAATCCTAGTTGGCCGGCCGTGGGTCAGGTTGGTGACGATGGGCAACCGACTAGCGAACGTTGATAGAACTACTACGAAACTTATCCGGGGCGATGATGGAGGCGAGATCGAATTTCCAAGAGCAAGGAGCGCGGTGACTATGCTGTGACGCCTAGTCAGTGCGTGAGGCGGCGTGCAACGGCCTTCGGTAATGGCAAGCGAAAGAGTGAAGATACCTACGTATCCATTGCGTCTCCCACTGCAGCTGGAGTAATTGTGAGTCGACCTCAAGGTCGGTCAGAAAAGGGATTGCTCCGTTCGTACCAAGTGTAGTACGTGTCCACAGAGAGCACTCAGTCAACTGTGGCTAGTATCACATCTTGAGAGGGGGTCATAAGATGTCTTTCTTTGGACTGTTCGACCATGAAGAACCGGACCGAAGACTCGCTGGATAACGCGGTGGCGATCAGACCAAAACTCGAATCCCGGGTCGAAAACCAATCCAGCGTATCTATGCTTAGTCGCAGCTTTCAAAGCCTGACAGATGGATTAGCAGGAGTCTAAGAAGTAACTTTCAAGCTACTAATGTCGATCGGGACCGCCCCTCTGGCGCATTTGAAGGAGGTTTTCGCGTCCTCCATAGTTTGATACCTGTATCTAACATAACCTTCCATTTACTAACATTTGTGGTGTGTGTTTGTGTTTGTTTTATGTGTTATTTATTATGTGTTCCCAGATGGCCCTCTATTGAGTAGACCGCATACGATGTTTTCGCACCGGTAGAAGTCGGAGGGAAAGCTCTCGGGGGTCACATGGGAACGACCTAAGCTAAAACGTGTCTATGCGTTCAAGGATGCTTTTCCTCGGCACCACTGCTTATCGTAGTGACTTTTGTCGCCATTTCCTTGATGCATGAGTGGTCAGCGGGTGGCGGCGCTCCCACCGGTCGTAGCGCATAGAGGAACTCTCCTGTTCGTGCGCGTTAAATATGCCACATAGCTTGGGTACGGCGTTGGACGTGCCTGACAGTTGCCCTTAAGCGCCTGGCGTCGCAGCTCAGTTTTCCCACTTTTGAAAATGTTTGCGTCGGTTCGTTTCTTTGTTCTCACGATAATTTTCGTACTATATTATCGTAGATGATCCATTTTTCATAGCCCGTCACCTTTCGCTTCAAAAAAGACGCGTTCTTTTTACGTTTCTGCAGTGAATCGCAATTGGAAATACGATTAATCAAATTCATCTCGGTCAATTTATGCGCTACCCAAACAATGAGGCGGAAACGTATCCCACTTGTTGTAAATAGTTTTCCACGCTTATATGAGAAAAGTGTAATGCTGTAGAAATCTCCCGCAAAGTTTGAGATGGATTATCATAAACAATTGTGTTGTTATCGCACGAAACAATCTCGTTCAGGCGACCAGATTGTGGCGCGTCATTGATGTTAAAATCTCCAAAACGGAATTTGGTACAACACTTTTCACACATGCGTTCTGCATCATTTCCGTATACACTACATATATTTCTTTGAGCCTCCGACACTCCTTTTTGCCTTTTTTGAAATAAGCAAAGTATGAAGATAATGCGCGTTTTCCAAGTCCATTTTCATAGCTATGTAATACAATTTTGTATGTAGCAAAACCTTTGCTGACTGAATCAGTGAAACTTAACTTTTCAATCGCACAGCCATGTTGCGCTGTGGGATGGCGCCAAGAAAAGGAAAATGGAAACGGAATTTACTTTCCCCCAACGAAAAACCGAACGAACGTATTTGCCAACCAAATAATATATTTGGTACCACCTAATTGCTAATAATTAAAAATGATCATTCCTAGAATTTATACATGCTCACTTAGAAGTTTAAACTGTAATTAAATAGAGCAAGCATACAAAAGGATAAACACTATTACATACATTGATATGACCACGCAGACGCTACACATGCCTGCAGGTCACCAAGCAGTTTTCATATACTAAACCAAGCTCGACTTCACATGGCGTTCACATAAATCAGCGTTTCTTTCTATAGGTAGAGTTTCCGCTTTATGGCTCGGCGGAACCATTTACAAAATTTACAACTACTCTTTACTAGAGTAGTTTTTTAATGAGATATATTGTTTATGAGCTATTGCAGTTGCTTTGTTCTCGAATTTGTGAAAATGCATTCCTCTAAATGTGATAATGAATTCAACCAAAGATATTCAACTTCTACTCTTTCATATTTATGTTCAATTATTCAATATGTACGATTATGTATGACGCCAAATTGATCTTTATAAATCATCTCGTAAATTTTTATGATCTCTTAGAAAATGACTTCTTTATTATTAAATGACTACTGATCCATTTATTTGATTCAGAATTATTGCTTTATGCAGCATTTCATCTGCTTTCGAGAATAGTTTGTTTTTAGGCAGTAAAAATAAATTACAGCAATAAAGTTTTAAATAATATATTTTTTAAATTGCTGCTTTGAAATCACCTTAATAATTTTGAAAAGCGAAGACATTATTTGTATGATCCACATTTTAAAAATATTTCATGAAGAAATGTATTGCTCAAATTTCGATATTTTTCCGTTAAGCACATTTCTGCTTTTTATTTATTTATTTTTAATAAACTATAAATTATTCCAATAAATTTTCAATCTATAATAATTACTTTAATGTTTTCCTCCAGAGTTATAGATTTCTTGTTCTAATTAGTTTTTATTACAAATTATGCATTTAGTGCATTGTTACACAAACTATATATTTTTTTATCGTTATGAATAACGTAATTAGTAAAACTTGTTGTGTAATTAAAGATTATGTATTTTTTTTTAGATTACGCAACGCATAAAGGTTTGGTCAAAAGCATAGTCATTTATTCAATTTTCTGAAAGAGAATTTTCTGCAAGGATATGTTTTATTTTGTTATTCAGACAATATGTACTCTAAAATACACTGCTCAAAACAATTAAAGGATATTGCAGTTTTAGGTGGATTTTGTATCTGGGAAACTTTTTAGCTGATTGATACATGGTCGACAGACACAGTAGGTTATATGAGAATAAATTACACATGTTTGGCAGAAAAAAATGCATTTTATTACGCATTTGTGTACAAAAGGAAAAAAACACAATTTGTACATATGAGAAAAAAAGAATAAGAAAAGGTGTTTTCTTCAAAGAAAATCATTTTCAGTAGGGGGTATGGTTTCCACGGGCGGCCAGCAACGTTGAACACCTTTGAGGCATGGACTCAATGAGGCTATTAATGACGAGTTGGGGTATTCTGCCCCACTCTTCCAGAAGAGCTCTTTCCAGTTCTTGGAGAGTTTGTGGGGGTTGTTGGCGGCCAGAAACTCGTCTTCCTAGAGCGTCCCAAACGTGCTCGATTGGATTCATGTCTGGCGAACACGCTGGCCATTCCATTCGAACGATTTCTTCCTCGAAAAGGAAATCCTCCACCAGGTTTGCACGATGTGGCCTGCAGTTATCGTCCATTAAAATGAAGTTATCTCCGATTGCTGCAGCGTAAGGGACTACAATAGGTCTAACGATCTCATCCCTATATCGGCGACCAGTCAGAGCTCCATCTCGAATGATGTAGAGGTCAGTGCGCCCGTCAATGGAGATGCCACCATACAACAAGACTCCTCCACCGCCAAATCTGACACTTTGGTGCACGAACGCAGGATTATTCCTACTGCCACGGTCCCTCCAGATGAAAATACGCCTATTATCCGGATGCACAGAAAAACGGGACTCGTCAGAAAGCAGAATATTGCTCCATTCATTTCTCCTCCAGTTGACATGCTCGGTTGCCCACTCCCTGCGGTCGCGACGATGCCTTGATGTTAATCTAACACATACCATCGGTCGGCGAGCATACAGACCTACAGCCTGGAACCGGTTTCGGACAGTCTGAGTTGAAATCGTGGTGCCTGTAGCCGAGCGAAGGTGTTGTTGGAGAAGAGTAGCGTTCATGTTTCGGTGTCTCCGAGCTGTTAACGCTAAATACCGATCTTTATTGGGCGTTGTTGCCCGTCTACGACCTTGCCCTGGTCTTCGGCCTGCACATCCACTCTCCAAAAAACGGTTCCAGATCCTGGAAATGACACTTTGTGACACTCCAATGGCTTGCGCTACTTCGGCTTGAGTTTGGCCCCCTTCTAACCTACCAACAATTCTCCAAGCTTCTGAATCTGTCAAATGTCTTCGCTGAGACATCTTACTCATCGAAACAAAGCAATCACTGAATGCCGATCATCCTTGTCTTCATTCTCTTTTATTAAGTTGAAAGTCAAATTTCATTCGCTGCCGCTGAAGCGACGTTTTTGACGTCGAACTCAAAATTTGCATACTCCACAGTTTGAAAACCAGAAAAATTTGCATTTGTGATTCTCTTCTTCTATTTTCGGCAAAAAAAATTTCGTTTATATCTTTATTTTATATAAAACTTCAAATATCCTTTAATTGTTTTGAGCAGTGTATCTGAAATGATACAATTTTTGAAAGACATTTTTTCCCATTTTCTATCACAGAGCATTACATTGAAATATAATCCAAATATAATTATTTTTATTTACTTTAAATTAATTAAATTTGGATATTTTTGTGACATTCTGGATTAGTTTTATTATGTTAAAACAATTGTGTCATTTTTAACTCACTAATCTTTTGTTAAAAAAATATACATACAGTAAAAATGTTTCTTCCAAGTCTTTTCTGCTTTTTACTATAATGTTTTCTATGTAACTAATGAACTGTAATTATTTTTAAAATTCAGATCTATAGATTTATCTTTAAATGAATCTTATATTGATACAGTTTCGCACATTTGTTGCAATTTATGAAATTCACGCTTTAATACAATAATAAGTCATATGTAAAATTTTGTTAATAAATTCCGTATTCATAATATTAATTGCATATCCATGCGTAATATTCAGTGATATTTAATTAAATAGAGTAAGTTAAAATATCATTTAATATATTAGTTATGAAGTTTCTTGCATTTGAGTTGTTTCAAGTCTTTCACTTATTTATTCGTATAGAGAGCGGAAAGTTAACTTGCGCGAATTTCTAAATAGTTTCAATTAGAATATTTCAATATATTTATTGGAATATTGATAACTTTGACTTTTATTTTAATTACGGAATCATTAAAACTGCATTTCTTTGTGGTTTTTTTTTTAAACTATTTTGACGAAAACACGTTAAAATTAGAATGTCCATAGAACATTGGCATTGTTGTTAAAACTATTTTTGTCTGTGTGAAAGGATGTCGTTTAAGATTTTGATTTATTCTTATTATTTGTATTTTAAAATTGATAAATGTGAAAATAACCATTTAATGTATTAAAAATTATTTCTGATTGATTTAGTTTAAAAGTTAAAAGTAAAACAACAATAAATCAAAATCTTAAAAGGCGTAATTTGACAATGGTGGGAAAAGTGTTAAGGAAACACATATATGCTCTAATGAAAATAATTTTTAATTCGTTTGCCACTTTTTGAAAAAGATTGATTTTGCCACTGGAACATAATATTTTAATATTTTCTGTCACATACTTTAATATTTTTTGCACGCATGATTTTACTTTTGAACAATGTTTTCACTGTTTTTCTTAATGCTATTGAATAAGAATTATAAAACCATTTAATAGTCGACTGGGAAAAAGATTACAATCATAGTATCATTCTATTTTAGTACCACTTTTCTTAAAACTCATTTAAATTCGCCTATAACAATTAGTAAAAAGTCGTATCCTTTGCTGAATAAATCACAGAAATAAAAAATAAGAATATTGAAAGAAACAGCATTACGATAATATTTTTATTTTAAAATTCCAACTTTGTGAAGCTTGTACATATATATATATATATATATTGTTTTTGCATAATACCTATACGATAGTTTTATTTTCATAAAGGGAAAAATGATCAAAAATGCAGTAAAACCTGCACATTTTATGTTTATTCTAAATATAATGTTCGTTTAAAGATGTAGCATTTATTCTGTCATTCATCCTTGCATATACAATAATCTATTGTTGGTACAAAAACTCATTTTAAAATATAATCTGTTAAACAACATATAAACTTGGTTTAAGGACGATAATAATTAAAAAGATAATTCCTCTTTTTAAATTACTTGTGTATTCTCTTAATACTTAATTTATAAATTTTGATTTCAATTAAATTTTCAGAAACATTTTTCAGACGTAAACAATGTAATATTGAAGATGATAATTTCTTGTTACAACGATTATTTTTCAAAAGGCGAAATACTTTGTCTATCTAACTATAGAACAAAAAATTATATCTTTGAGCGTTTGAAATAAAAATTTATTTAACATTTACGGATCGCATATTTAAATTTTTTTCTAATGCCAATTTAACTTAAAATATTTTTAAATTTACGCCTAATGCTCTCGATTAACTTAAAAATCATCCTTCAAAATATATATCAATAATACAGGATAATGCACAAGTTTTGAGGGAAATTATTTTTTCCCTTGTTATTTGTCACTGTAATTTGTTTCTGGTCTCAATTATTTGTTTTAATTGGCCTTTTAATCTGTTAAACGACTGTAACATTTCGAGATGATTAAGTTCAGAGGACGCTCGCACATGTACATTAGGGAGGAACGAATTTTTTTTTTCAAAATGCTATAGTTTTTAAAAGTTACCTTTGATCAAAATAAAAACGGAAATTAAGTATTAGTGTAATTGGATTATGTTTTCAGGTGCCACAAGAAGGGTAAACTTTAGGTTTTTATTATAATTTTGACAGTTTTCGCAGTTATGTAAAAAAATAAATAATAATAATTTCAATATGCTATAGTTTTTAAAAGTTGCTTTCAATCAAAATAAAGACTGAAATTAAATATCAGAGTAATTGGATTATGATTAGAGGTGCCGCAAGAAAGGCAAACTTTAGGTTTTTATTAAAATTTTGACAAATTTTGCAATTATGTTTAACTTTTTTTTTCAATAGGCTATAATTTTCATAAGTTGTCTTTGATCAATATAAGATGGAATTTAAATATCAGCATAATTGGATCATGTTTAGATATGCCAAAAGAAGGAATTTTACTATAATTTTGACAAATTTCGCAATTATATTGAAATTTACAACTGAGTACTGAATACACTTGTAGTAAAAAAAAAAAAAAAAAAATACACATTGCTTTTAATCAGAAAACATGGTAAACTGACTGCGTAATATATTTTAATTACAAAAATAATGAAACATAAACAGTATACAATAGGATAGAAACAGAACAAAGTTCAGAAGAGACCACTATATTATCCCAATTTTTTTATTGCCTCTACGTCAAGAGTCTAAGAAACCTCAAGTAATCAAAATCATAGTCAAATGCGCATGAAATTACAATTTTTGGCTTCTAATTGCGTTCGAACCTTTATTATCAGACAAAATTGCTGCAACAATTCCAAGCGCCGCTCTACAGGATGTTAGTCTGATTAGTGATGAAGAAAGAAGTCTGACAGAAATGTATTGACAGAATGAAAATTAGATCCGAACGAATAAACAACCGAAAAAAGATATGTAGAAGAAATTGTACAACTAGTTACAGAAAGTAATTGTTTTTTTTATGTAAAAAAAGACAAGACTATTGTGCAAGAGAAGAATACAAAATAACTGTAATCGAAGAGCATATATCATTTGTCCCAGAACTTGGATCAAAATTTTCAAGACAAGTAAACTCGATTTCTGGCATTGGAAAAGGTTACAGACAACAAAGGTTAAAGACAACATAATGACATTTTTAAATGGCAACAACCAATACGTAAACATTACTGCAATTGGATATGATGCAACTGCCTTGAATACTGGATTGAATAATGATGCGATTTCTTTATTGGAAAAAGAATTATGAAAGCCACTGTAGTGCGTGATTTGACTGTTTCATGCAAATGAACTACCCGTTTGTCATCTATTTTGTTTCCTAGATGGAAAAACTAAAAATCCAAATGAATTTGGAAGGAAAATAAGGAAACAACTGGAAAAGTGTTATGAACTTCCAGTGACTGAGTTTTCACCTATTGAAAATAATACTCCATTGCTAAAATCTAAGGATAATTTAAGTATGGACGAAAACTATTTGTTAGAAATGTGTAACACAATATCCGTTAGAAGTTGCTGTTCTGATATGTCTATGAAGAAATCAGAAAATTGTTTGTCATTCACCATGGCATACCTTAGCAAACAGAATACTTCGCTTGTACGTGGGAACAGAATATCCATCACAGAATCTCCAAATATTGACTGAGTACATTTTGAAAGTGTATGCAACTGCTTGGTTTAACCTAAAGTTGAAACCATCTTGTATCTATGGACGAAGCACTTGTGAAAACTTAACATCTATTTACGTTACCTCAATTAACTCTTAAACATGTAATTGATTCAATCAGTCAAAGAAATACATACTTTGCTGCACATGAAAATGTCCTCCATTATATGCTATCAGGTGAGAGAAGTCATTAAGGAGTTTGCATTACGCCGGATTGTAAAAGCTGGGGCTGGAAATGAAGTTGGCATCAGAAATGTTTTAATTCATGCATAAACTTTGATGTCATTGATTATATTGATAGGATTCAATGGCATGATGTTAAAGCAACAGAACCTCCTTGACGATGTATATTCTGAACTAAAGCAGTAAATAAAGCAAGCAGAAGAACCTGATCATAAGAGTCAAATTCAATTTCCCAAATGTCACACACCAGCAGTTAAAAGGATTGTTAAATTAGTTACTGAGTCATCCTTGTCAGTTTGCAGCACTTCTGTAAGAGATGCATTGATAATAAACCAAAATACATTTTCAAAAGATCATGCCAAGATTTGAAAGAGAAAAAAAACAATCCAATGTGTCAGTGTGATTATTATGGACCATGTGTGATTACTATGCACCTTAGAGAAAAATTAATGTTTTTAAAAAATAACATTTTGCCTTTAAAAACAATATATAGTCAAACCTCTTTTAACGGGCACTCTTATATACGGTCACCCTCTCTTCCGGCCAAATTAAAATTTCCGAGCTAAAATTAACCTCTCGTTAAAACTAACAGCCAATCTCCTGCAGTCACTTCACTTTCTCAGACATTTTTTTGGTTACATAGCTAATCCGTTAATCAGAGGTTTCACTCTTTTAATGTTTTTCTAAATAAGTTTGTTTAACTAAGATACGATAATTAAAAATTGCATTTCTTTCATTTCAATGTAGTACTATAAGAATATGTTACTGTAAAATTAATAAAAATTAATATGGTGAAAATCGTTAAATTCTACAAAATATTTTTGTCTGTAATGGCATCTAAAAATTCGTAATACATAGAATGTGCAAGTTTTCTGTAAAAGTATCTTATTTTGAATATTCTGTTTACAAAATATATGTATATTACTTTTAATGATCAAGAAAATAACATTTTTTTAAAAAAAATGCAATTTCTATCGTTTTTTCATAAAAAAGTCATATTTGAAACCCTTTGCGGCACCTGAAAATATTTTAGTACAGCAACAAAATTTCATATTCTTCATTCTAATCCCAAAAGGCAAAATTTTGCCGAATATAGCAAATTTTTAACTGAAAAAAATAATTAACCATTATTTTCGTTCCACCCTAATGTGCATTGTGTCATCTTTTTCGGACATATAATCTCATAAACTCAAAATAGACATAAATCGATACAATCATGCATTATGCAAACTATGCACTAATGTTTATAAATAGACAATTATTTGCATAGTATTAAATGGAGTAGTTTTTGCATATCTAGTGATTATAGCTATCATCATTCTCTGTTAATGTCTAAACTTCATATTCAAAATGCTCTTGCTATGTACTATGTTCATTAAAATATTACGATATTTCTATATTTATATCAATTTAGCATAGCATACACGTTAGTAATACGGAATGAACATTCAAAAACTATATGATAAAATATTAATTTAGATTTTATACAATATTTTCAGTTTTATTATTATTGTTTTCAGTTATAGAATTTATGCACTTTATTATTTTTTAAGAATTTTGTGACATATATTGTCATCTAAAAATTTACGCAATGTTGAAATTTTAATTTGTTGATGACATGGCCACAATACGAGAAAAACGCATAATGTAAAGTACAGTGTTTAAACACTGTTCCTTCATTTAGTGAAATGCCCAAAACTGGAAGATATTCATCTGCATCTAATAGTTTGAACTTGTGCAAATTTAATTTAATTACAAAAGTTTTGGTTATAAAATGTTTTCGTGCAACAGACATGATTATTGATGATTGTCACGATGATCTACAACCCCTTTTTAGAAAGCAGAAAAAACTCACACAATCCTATTATTTTGGGATATATGTAATTCCATTTTCATAATTTCTATTGATTCTATTAATTTATGAGTATCCTTCTAAGATCCGGGCACGTGTTTAAACTGCAGAAGGAACAAAGTAACAGTGAAATGGGTTAAAATTTACGCAAGTGACGTCAAAGCTAATTGTCAACAACAGTTTATTTGGAAACTTCTAATTCGCCCAACATATTTCACATAACTTTAATTTTTATCCTTTAGCCAGCTGTCCTTAACTGTTAATATCATGAAACAAAACCCTCCAGGAAAGTCTTATATAAATGGGTTAAGAGAACGGAAAATACACATAAGTTACCATACAGATTAATTTTATGTTTTGATTACAATTATCCATGCATAAAGCAAGTAAATGTTTAAAAATATATATAAAGGTGGATTTAAGTGATTGTTTAATTTTTTAATTTTATATTTAATTTTTGCCTATCAACCCTCGTATTTTAAAAAAGGGATTTGGCACAACAAAAGTTATTTGTGCAGTTGATGAATGAAATATTAAAATTTTTCGCGTTTCTCCGTAAAAAAAGAAAAATTATGAATGATGTGATAACTATAGAAAAAACGTAAATGGGTTGTATGTACAGTCGTGGGGAAAAAACTGAACGCCCCCCCCCCCCCCCCCCCGCCACACACACACACTAACTCTGCAACAAATAACAGTAGAAGAAAGTTACTGGTACCAAACGATTGGAAATAGTGTCTGCTATTAAATTATGGATATAAAATTTTTCTTAGGGGGCCATCTACATAACAAAAACAGCCCACTTTGTTTTTTCAATGGCAACACCCAATTTTGACAGGATATTTTACGTCTTCGTTCTAAACTATGTTTATATACCAAATTTCAACTCATTTCAATAATACGTTTTTGAATTATAAATATTAAAATTTACAGCTTCTAATGCTAAATTCCATTTTCATATTTTTATTAGTATCTTCTAAAATTATTATCCTAATGTTGTAATTTTTTATTTGGCTATAATACTAAAAAAAACCAAACATAAATTTTTGAATTTGTAATTTTTATAATTTTATAATATAAATTATGAATTATAAAATTAATAATCGAAACAATTATGAATTGCAACATACAATTTTTTGATGGATTTATATTTATTATGGCCTGCTTTGTGCGCCTTTAAAATTTAAAATTTTTCTTTCAGGTAGTTTTGACATTATGTTTAAACAAGAACGAAAAATCATGCGTCAAGCATAGATTATATAACACTTTCCAACGCTTCCAAAATAATTTTACAAATCATACCGTTTACTAAGCTGAAAGATAACATCTAAGTAAATAATTTAGAAAACGTATAACATATTTAAAAACATAATTTCAGGAATTTCCAACATATACAATATTCGGAAAAATATCCGAATACTTTTTTACAGCCCTGTATAGGATCTATAGATTTGTATATATACTACATAGGATGCTAAATTTTAGTTCAGTTAGGAAACGTGTAGCACAGTTTAAAATTCTCCTTCTGGACTTTCTGTCAATAAACGGAAATGTGTTCGCGAACTTTTGTGCTTCCCTGTATATGATCTGCAGAATTTATACACACCACGTAATAGACAAAAAGTGGGTGAAATTTAAAATCGCGTTCAGTAACTTAAAACGCACTTCCATGAATTATTGTTAACATACAGTAGATAATTCTTTTGTGTGTCCCTGTAAATGAACGATGACTGCTATACACACAATATTCTGTAGTAAGCCTCGCACCTTAGTGATATACATAAATTTTAAAGCGTTTAAAATAGTGAAACATTATTTAAATAAACCGCAGACGATTTTTCTCCATAGACGTAATGTAACGGAATTATTTTGACTGTCCCTGTAAAGTACTATAAGTGCTATAAGTGCTATGCACACCGTATTCCATATTAAGCTTCTTGTAATGCACCTTAGTGATATATATCAATTGCAATGTGTTTGAAATTGTGTAACATCATTAAAATAAACCGCATATGATTTTTCCCCATTGACCGTAATGTAACGGAATAGTTTTGAGTGTCCCTGTATAAAAACTATAAGTGCTACACACTTCCGTTGAAATAGGGAACATGCTATAGATAACGACAATAACATATAAAAATTGCAGAGCAATCCAAGCATATTTACGGGAGTTAGAGCACGGACAGACGGCCATACGGCCAGACAAACCGAAGTCATAAACATTTTTCAACTAGGTTGGAAAAATTTAAAAACGACAAGATGGTGGTTAAAGGGTCCATCAATGATGTGCAGAAAAGCATAATACTCATTTATTTCTTGATTAGAATAAGATTTTTTTTTTAATTTTTTTGTATCTGCTTTTAAAATTTTTATTAAAATTACGTAAATCGTATTTGAATAAGATATAATTTTACGTCTAGTATGTAAATTAATTTCGTTTATTTTTTAAATTAATAAAGCTCATTTTTTTTAAAAAAGCACTCTCCTACCTTAGAAAAGAGAAATCTTACTCATTATTTTTGTTACTTTTAATTCCAACTCCTAGATTGTTCAACAGTCCAATAAACCTATTTTATTTTTTCTGCGGTATATGTTTCGCATAAAGTTTCTTATAAATACATATGTTTTGTGTATTTATAGAAAAAGTTTTAAAAATAGGCCATTAGCAATCGAGTTATTATTTATATTCAGATTGAAAAGCAATTTGTCTGGGTTTTTATGCAGCGTTTCTTTATACTGCTTCATTCTATTTTTTATTCTTCACATACAAATTTAGAAAAGAGCTAGTAAAATAAATTTAAAATCTGAGAAAATCATTATAAAAACACCTATAGAATTCCAATCACATTCACATATTCGAAAACTATTTTAATCGCAGATATTTATATATATTTTTTAATCGGATAATTCAACACCTGTAAACTATATAAAATGAATATGTAAAATGGTTTTAGCATATATAACAATATCCGAAACATATTAAGTGAGTAAAATGGTCATATTGGCAAGCAATAATACATTAATAGAATTGACTTAGTCATTCTGTAGCGTTTCAACAATAGACTACTGAACTTCAAATTGAATACAGCCCCTAAAATATGCTCGTTTTATAATACTTAATTTCTTTGAAACTAGTCATAAGAATTTCATGAAATTTGGTATCTAGGCATAGTTTTAACTGAAGATTTAAAATATTTTGTCAAAATTTGTTCTTGCCATTGAAAAAAAACCAAAGTTTGGGTTTCTTCCCCCTAAGAAAATTTTCAATGCATCATTTAAAAGTAGACTTTATTTCCTATCGGTTGCTACCAGTAACTTTTCTGTACAATAATTCGTTGCAGAGTTAGAAGGGGGTGTTCACTTTTTTTTTCCACGACTGTACAATCATCCAATAAAAAAGAGAAAATTGGGACTCATGCATTTTAATCTCCCCCATGCATTTTAATCTTCAAATTGTTGCAGAAAAAAAAAACAAAAATAAAAAAAACAGAAATAGTTATTTAATTGGAAAGTATGTCTTTTTAAATTTATCTTTAAAGAAATAAGGTAAAGTGGCCGTCTTCTTCCTGAAATTGTACCCAACTTCAAAATTTTCTTTACGTACACCGTATTTTGACATCACATTTGGCATTTTCTGTAAACCTTAACTTCGAATACTAAAAGTGAAGTCATTTCGTCAAGTAGTTTAATAATAATAAAGGTTTACAATTTAGAACTCCTATTGTTAAATTCATTTGTAATCGTTGTAAAAAGTGATTTCAGTAAGTTTTTAAAGCCTAACTCAGAAACTACTTGACGGAATGAGCATTTATTTTGGATTCATGCATTTGAAACTTCTAGAAATCAATTTCTTTTAAAACATGTAAATTTTTAATTTTTTAATTTTTTCGGAAATATATATTCTTGAAATTAATTTTTAAAAAATGAATAATGCCTATAATTTATTTTAACAGAAATCGATTTTTAGAAGCTTCAAATATGCTAATCTAAAATTACAGCTCACACATTCAAAGAAATTTCATAAAAAATTCTATTTTAAAATTTTTGCTTATACCGAAATCCTAAGACAGAGTTTTGTGTTTTTCAAAAAAAAAAAAAAAAAAAAAAAAAAATCAATGTAAACTTTTAGAAAATATACAAAGTGTTTCACGATTTAAATAAAGGTTCGCATTGTTCATTTTTAGTTCAATTCACCTAGGTGTTAGTGTGATTGATGATCAAATTTCGCACAGTTTGAGCAGACAGTGTTGTCGTAACAATAGTGACTTCATAATGAATGATACACGTGCGAATTTGAATCACACTGCAGTTTGTCAATGATATCAAACTTGTAACAGTTGCCGCAGTCTATTTAATGTTCCATGTATTTACTCTTATAAAGTTATAATGTACAGAGATTTTAATAGGTATCTGTATTTATTAAAAAATATTTGTTTGAATAAATGGATGCAATTTTTCTTGATACATTTAAGGTAAAACAATTAAAAGCGTATTTAAAATTGCATATAATATTTTATAAATTATATAACTTAATTTGGTGGTTAAATTTCACGTATTTTTCATTAAGAAGCAGTATTCCGAGTCACAATATGCAAAATAAGTTACTGTATGAAATATATTTTAAAATGCTTTAAATATTTTTTGTAGCGAACATTTATTATGTATGTTTAATGGTTTAAATCGGTGATTCCCAAACGATAGATCTCGACGGTCATGGACAATGTTTAAGGGAGACAAAGAACGATTGGTGAGATCCCGTGTGTATACTAAAAAATAATATGGAATGTGGAAAATGAATTTGGAAAGTGTATAATTAATTTTATCTGATAGAATTATGTGGTAAAACGATATGTTAGAACTTTAATGTAAAACATCATGAAAATATATCGATAAATAATTTGGATAAAAGAATATTAAACTTTGTGTAGATTTTGACTGGTGGCTAAAAATAAAGTGTTTTTACTCTCCTCAGACTCTACCGTTTGTGCAAACAATGCCATAAATTGCATTAACTTTTAAATAGGGTTTTTCTAATTCTTTCATGTCTAAACATATTTTTTGAACATAGAAAAATATTATAACTGTATTTTACATTACTATTACCTTTTACTCTTCTACTGTATATACATTGTTTCAAAGTTCACCTTTTCATTAATATAAGTACTTCACTGGGCTACATATAGGGTGGATCGCGAATCAATAAAGTTTTGAAACCGCTACTGTAAATTCTTACTAAAATATTAAATGGTAAATTTAAAATATTGTTTGATACTCTTAAATTAAACTACCGAAAATATTCTTTTTTATATTAAAAAAATTACTAAATTTAAAACTATAAAATTTAACCTACATTTAAACTAATACATGGAAAATAAAAATGCAAGTACATGCCAATAAATGCCAAGCAATGCTAGAAAGATTACTTATTTTTTTTTATTAATTTCCTTTAATATTTAAAGATAATAACAAAAAAATGAAACAGCTACAATAATGAGAAAATTATTAGGGATAATGCGAGTAAACTTTTGATTTTAAACTCCTTTACGAATTTCTAAAAATGTTGTACGAATATTTATTCATATTCCATGATATAAAGAGGATATTTGAACTAACATTTTCTAATGAAAAAATAATATGCAGAGTACTTAGGGGACGAATAAGAATAAAAAAGAACAATACAACCCTGAATATAAATTTTTGGAATAGATGTATATCATTTACAAATACTTTCTATTGCTATGTACAATAATTGTGTGTAATTTCATAAGAACAGTGGGTATATTCACGAAAGTAGAAAAGTTTTTTTTATAATATTCTGACTTTTAGGCACATTTTGTGCTTATAACATGTAGCAGTGTTTTACCAATTAAACCGATTCTGTACGAAAACTCAATAGTTTAAAAGAGAAACATTATGCTGAGATTCTCCATGAGCAGGCAGTTTTTTAAAGAAATAATTTTTATATGTGAAATGATAATTTAATTTTCTATGCTATGTGAAATGATAATTTAATTTTCCATGCTATGTGAAATGATAATTTAATTTTCCATGCTATGTGAAATGATAATTTAATTTTCCATGCTCTTCCGAATTTAATTAAAATATATTTTATATGGAAATATTTCTAAATAATGTAGGAAAATATATATTTATATTATACATTAGTATCATTCCCTTGCTGTTATTATTGTAATTTAAATGTATAAAATGTTATTGTGAATATAATTATTTACTTTAGTTTTTCCTATTAAAATATATTAAAATGTACATTTCAATTTTTTATTCAAAAATTTTGTACGCATTTTAAAAAAAAATACATACTTTATATAAACGACATCTACGCAATTAATATATTTTTTCAATTTCTAAAATAAATGAATGTAATAATAAAATTTGTTTTATCTAAACGAATAAAAAATACAATAAAAGTAACGTATAGATGAATGTTGATTCATCGCACAATATACCATTAAACTACAACAAATGTGTCAAAGATGAGGCTGTAAATATGTTGATAATTATTACATTATAAAATAATTGGAAAGATAACTTCAATAAATGAATACTAATCCCATTTTTGCGTGGCTTCGTGTATTAGTTTACATGTTTTTATAGAGTGTTTATTGATTTTCCACACATTTTTAATTGTAAAATGTAATGTATAACAAAATCACCATTGTATGAACATTTCTAAATAATTATCTAAAACTAGCATTGCACATGTCTTCAAGTATCGAAGCACTTTTTATCTATTGCACTTAACTCCGATGTATTTCCAACTATTATGAATAATAATATTTTTTCATATAGCACTCACTTGTGGTATCATTTCTTTTCAGGTTTTTTTTTTCTTTGACGAGATAAATTTGGCTTTTCGCAAAAAGATGAATCACACACACTATTTAAATATTTAAATCACAAAAATGTACACTATTAATGTTGTTATGGATAATTCACACTATTTCATAAACATTCGTATTTTTCTCTATTGTGATACATAATTTTTAATTTTTTCAAGCAAAATAGTAACAAAAATATATTGACTTCAGCAGTGTATTTTACCAAATATTACCATAACGAAAAAAACTATAAGAAAAAAAAAATATGCAAAAAATATTCTGAAAATTTAATTCCTACCAAGTTTTAAACTTTAATAAAATTCTAATGTAAAGGCTGACATTCATGTTATGGGAGACAGTCTGGCCAATCAAAGCTTAGGTATGGCATTTTCCCGCTGACTCTTAATGAAGATTTTCTTATCTTTATGGAGCCAAACATAAGTCACTTTCACGATTGATTGACGATGCTTGCGACGTTTAGAAACTTTATTAGTTTCGCAATTTTAAGGTACTCTGTTTTTTACCCTAAAATTAAAAAGATTTTTCTAAGTTAGTTCTCTATTCTTGTGCACTAAGTATAATCAAAATAGAGATTTTGTAAAAATATGTAAATAATAAATAATTTTCGAACGTCCAAAAAAAAGAAAGGGGAGGAGGAAGCTATCGCTTAATTCGAGGGAAAATCTCATGTTTCACTGTCTTTTATAGTTATATGCTGCAGGTCTATATATGCTACAGGATATGGAAAGAAAAGATAAAACATAAATACACAGAAGAATAATTACATCAAGCTATGTATGAAGTAGAGAAAATAGGCAGTAACAGTTCAATTGCCATTAAGTATAACATTGCAAAGGCTATTCTGCAAATTAAAATAAAAATAAATGCAAAAATCAGTACAATAAAAGGTTCCCGAAGTATATTGCCTTCAGATGTAGAAACCATATTTTGATCTGGTTAAAACAGATGGGGAACTCGGAATTTCCTTTAACACAATAATTTTGTTTTTTACATAGTATTGCTGAATTTGGAAAGGAATTCTAAATCACTTTCTTGAAGCATCATATCCATACCTCAATGAAATCAAGCCAACATTTGATGACAGCTAGACAAAATATATCAAGGTAAAAACAACAACATGGGTACCGGGAAGTTTATATCTATTTAAGAGAAAATAAACTTTCAGATATCTTTCTAGAACCACAAAGAATATGTAACTGTGACGAAACTGTTTATTTTTTCTTAAACGCAATGCCAGAGAATGTATCAAGGAAAAATGCAGGAGTAGGTGAAAAATTTAATTTAACTATTTTTTAAACAGAAAATGCTGAGGAGGATTTAAGACAACCAATGATAGTTTATACATAAGTAACATAATTTCATACATTTTCCAAATACAAAGACTTATTTATATAAACTTATTTTCGTTTTTACATGGTGGGAGATATAACAGAATTACTTAACAAATTGTATTAGCCATACAAGCTGAATGGAGCATTGAAGTGTCAAAAAACAGTTTGATGAGTCAAGAAATATTTACTTAAGTATACAATAGTACTTACAATACTTAAGTATACAAGAAGCAATTTTCAGTCCTACTAAGAACACGAAGGGAGTAATAAAACCAGCTATATTACTTATGGATAGACATGTCTCACATTTATCTTTGATTTTAAGTACTTCTCTGTCGCTCAAGGAACTGAAATGACTGTTACTAGATGCTGTAAACCTGTTACAACCAATGGATGTATCTGTTTTCTATTTCGGTGAGAGTTCTTGGAGATCTTTAGAATAAGTCATGGAATAGACCAAGGAAAGACGCAGAACTTTCCAAAAGTATTAAAATCACACTTGATCGAGTAAAATCTGAAACTATGTTTAATGGGTACAGAGCCTTCGGACTACTTTCATGACACCGAAAGATTGTAAATAAAAAAGAAAACAAATGTAGCAATTGAGAATCCCAATTGGAGAAAAAAAGAACTGTCTTCTTTTTTAAATGCAAAACTAAAGCATTTTTATGAAAACAGTGAACAGTGAAAAAGCAAAATAGAATACACAGACCTGTATTTTTTATGTCTAGTAGTTAAAGAAAACTAAATATGAACTGTACCTTCACGCAAATTACTTTCGGTTAGCTTAAAAGTAAAAGATTTTGATTTCTTCATTCGGTAAAATATTTTAAAAGTCTGATTTATTTCAGAATACCCCAATAAATTTGCAAAGCTTATAGTGAATAAATAAAACAATATTAGTGATTGTGTTGTATTTGCTAAAGCGGTACTGAAGAAAATAATAGACAGAATTCAGAATACAAATAAAGATGAATTCAGTAAAGTTGTTGAAACACAGAAAAAACGTACTGTTGAGTTTCAAAAAAGGCAACTTGACAATAATTCTCCATGTCTTAAAAAATCTGAAAACATTTATGGACCAACAAATAACATACCATATATCTTTATAGAAGTTTTGATTTGACCAGAAAAATACAATACGATCAAAATCATCATATGTAAAAAATGTAGGCAATGTACCGTAAAAAGTTATTAGATCAGGCAGAGGCAACTTTAGCTATCTTATTAATGCTAAAAAGTTCATTCACAAATCACTAACAGTCTCTACAACTTTAGTTAACTTTATTGTGTGACTTGGCAACTACACAGCCCGAGATTTTGACGATTGTATATAATTAGCATTAATAAAATAATCTCATCCCCTACCATAGCAATGTCTAATAACGTATCTGTGCTGTGTGTTTCCAAATCACAAAATAATCATTAACTAATGATGTATGGACTAGGACTCATTTGTGAATGAAAATTGTAGCGTTAATAAGATAGCTCTTTACATGATCTCAGAACTTTTACGATCTATAAAAGAGTCATGAGTAAAGTGGAGTGAAAAAACCGAAAATCGCAAAACCAAAACGTAATAACATGCAAAGGTTGTGTATGGTCCTCAGTAATAAGATTGCAATTTTTCTTCCCAATCAAGTGTTATTTTCTGGTGGCCCCGGAACCACCAATTTTCGCCAAATTCCTTAAAAATATCGTGTACAACTTATAAATTGAAATAAACATAAAGTTGGAAAATAAAAATGCTGTACACCGCAAAAGTTGAGTATGGTACGCAGCAATATGCCTGCCCACATTTTTTTAAATCATATAATATTTTCCGGTGCCCCAACATACTCGATTTTTTGTAAAATTCGTCAATTACAGATTCAAATTCATCACACTAGATTACATTATTTTTTTGAGGGATTCGGCCAGAGCACGGGAAAGTATTATTGCAGCTTTTTTTTACAAGTGAATAGACGTTAGCGTTGTTCAATGCTCGTTGATTCATTGTGATTTTGGATTAAACTAAGCTATTTTAAAAAATTCGTCACTTGTTAAATATCCGAGTAGAAAGATCATAATATATTGATTTAAATTACATTTGTCATTTTTGTTAAATATCCTATAAAAAATCATATACATTGAATAATATTATAATATATTGAATTGAATTGCATTTCAATTGCATTCATATTACTGAATATTTTATGTTTGAACTTGAACGAACACGCGGTGCTAGGATCGTTTGGACCAAAATTGATTTCGACTTGGACAACTACATTATGCACGAGTATACAGTAACATATTGTGCGTGCCGTAGGAATGTATACTAACTTTTGTGAATAGAGTATTTAGTATATTTTAAATTATTAAAAAATTAACATTGAATTTCGTGCAATGGCAGTGGTTAAAAATAAATCAACTGGTTCAAAATGTCATTGCCCTATTTTGGGATCTTTAAGTGAATTTAACGATTTAACTTTACCACGCATGAAGATATCCTGAAGGAATGTCTGTGGAATCAACATTTGTATAAAATTGAATCCGACTTCGACCCTTCTGTTTCTGTTATAGCTAACTTAATATTAAACCGGAAGCAGTCCCGTCGGGTATGACGTATCCAGGATGCGTACGGTTTTTACAATTTTCACCCTTATTTTTCGAAATATAATCTTCAATTAACTTTATCGCAGAATTTGTAACAATTGCCTCCGATTAAGTAAGGCGACGATGATTATTTGTATTTACTGATGACGAAATAAAAACAATTCATACCTTAGGTACGCGCGACTTCTCTCGGGTTAATATGAGACAGAACGTCAATTCCAATTGTGAGTAAAACTAGAATTATACAGAATTTTCGGAAGTATCACTAAAAGTACAGGAATTTATTAAAACTCTACAAAGAACGTAAGGATAAGGAAGATTACACAGCTAAGGTACGTAAATTCAGAGAAGATTTTAAAAACCTATTTGATATAGCGGTATGTAAATGTAATTTCACAGCTGTCATTGCAAAAAATATCAAAGAGTACCAAACAGAGAGCAGTTTTTTCTTCAGGATCAGCGAATCGAACGTTTTATTGGCGCAATAAGGTAACACGTTCACCAAAACACTTGTAAAACACACAGAGAGTAAAGCAACAGATTATTGCAACATTATTGCGTCTTTGCCTACTGCGGCTAATGCTCCCACTGAACATTAAGCGACAATGACATACCTGAAAAGACAATGGATTCTGACAGTACCCAATAGCCTATGCCTTCAACATCAAAGAAGAAACCAAAATCCAGTCAAATGAAACATAATCTAAGGCTCGCTAGAACATCCGACCGATACGGTGTGTCAGATAGAGCTGTTGCTGAAATTGCAAATGCAACTTCAGAAGACGTTGGTTTAATTGTAAAGATGACATTTCAAGTATAATAGATAGCAGCAAATTATGAGGAGCAGACAAAAATTTTGAAAAAAAAACTGCAGCAAAACATTTTACAAGAATTACGTGGTCTCTATTTTGACGGTTGTAAAAACTTCAACCTAGTTCAGGAACGGAAAACAAACAAGTTTTATCGTAAGAGTATAATGGAGGAACATATTTCCTTAGTGCAATATTCTGAATCTGAATACCTCGGCCATGTAATTATACGATTAGGAAAGGCAAGGAATATATGTACCAGTATTGTAGAGTATTTAAGCAATGTGAAAATAAATTTGGATGTGTTTGTTCCTGTTGGTTGCGACAGTACCGAAGTAAATACGGGATTCCAAGGGGACTTATAGGTTTTTAAAAGAACACTTGCAAAGAGAACTACAATAGCTCTCATGGTTATTGCACGAAAATGAGCTACGATTGCGACATTTGCTTTCACAGCTAGACGGATACAGCAGGGTATCATACAGCAGGGATGGATTCATAAGATCTCGATAAAGAGCCATTATGACCTAATTTGAAACTAAGTCATATTTTAAGATTACAAAACTCCAACAGGACCAACAATAAATGCCAAGCTGAAACATTTTTAATATTTACATTTTTGTTTTGAAGAGCACGAATAGATTTAATTAAAGTTAAATTTTTTTAACACTTTTAACCAATTTAAATGTTTGTATTTCATTCTTGAACTTTAATTGTTTGTGTAGTTTTCACAGATAAAATGTTTGTATTGCACTCTTGTGCGATTCACTTTATTATACGTCTACAACAGATAAAAGAGAATTTACGCCTATTTTTTTGAAATTTCGAATGACCTGGACCACAGAAAATATTATGTGATTTCGAAAAAATTGTGTAGCTACTATGTACCATACACAACTTGTCGCCTGTATGAAATTTTTATTTTTCAATATTATGTTTATTTTGATTTATAAGTTGTATGAGCGTTTTTGATGTATTTCTCAAAAATTGGGGGATCCGAGTGCAACGGAATATAACATTTGATTTCGAAAAAACTGTGCAGTCTTATTACTGAGGACCTTTACACAACTTTTCCGTTGTATCACATTTTTATTCTCCAACTTTATGTTATTTGGATTTATAAGTTGTACAAGGAGTTTTTGACGAATTTCGGGGCCTGGGGGCACCGGAAGTCAACACTTTATTTGGAAGAAAATTTGCCGTCTAACATACCCAACGTTTGCGCGATATTACATTCTGTTTTTCCGTTTTTCGGTTTTTCCGATCCACCCTAGTCACGAGACTTAGCTACGTTTTTTACATGTGATGATTTTGATGGGATTTCACTTTTTTGTAAGCAGTCATCCTTTTCTTGACTTTGCGCTTTTTTTTGGGCATCGTCCACTGGTTTTCGCCGTTTGCAAAGTTCTATAGGTAAAAAGAAGTTTCAGTTTCCTAGGAAAGCAATAAGGGGGGGGGAGAGTGTACACTCAATTGCTTCCAGGAAAGGTGCTATCGATCTTATGTATTACTTGCAGCCCTAGATACTTGATATGGGGCATAAAAGTACTGTTTAGAATACCTACGAAAAAAGACAACGTTATAAATTCCGGAACATTCCAACAAACCAAACTATATTCAGTTTTTGGATGGGTTTTTTTTTTTTTAGTTTTTTTTTTGTCTTTTTTCCAGATTTTTAAATTTTTCCTTACTTTACTATTTTCTATTTTACGATTTTTTTTTCAAATTTTTGATATTTCAATTATTTTTTCGAAATTTCCAGATTTTTTATTTGTTACTTTATTTTTCCTTTCTTTCTTTTCTTTCTAAACCCTACCTTTATGCCAAATTTCAAGTGCACTGCCGTACCACCAGATATGAGGAAAAAATTATAGTAGAGAAAATCACATCAGTATTTTCATCTCTTCACATGACACAATATTTTAAGAAAAAGGTGGAAATTAAAATTCTAAAAGCTGAACAAAAATAGATAAAAAAAGAGAAAGAAAAATTTAAAAATATAATGTGAAAAAGAATAGAAGACGCTGAGTACGCTTTGAGTAAAAGGAGCTTTTTAAATGTTAGCTGTGAAGGAATAAAAATAAAACAATACACAAATTTCTAAATATTTGATTTTTTTTAATGAAATCCTATAATGTAGCCATTTAAACTTCTAAATAAGTCTTTTTTATTCTGTATATTCAGTTAAAGACTGTAAATCCCATCTTAACGTCACAATGAAGCGTACACTATTCAGAACGTTACTGGCTGAGTTTTGTGTGGCTACAATTGGTGCATCGGAAATTTACTATGTCCATTACTGATGCATAGAGGAAGGAAACCTTTTTTTTATTTTACATTTTTTTCCAAGGCATATATTTTGAAATTTTGAATGTTTTTTCTTATACATGAAGGTTAGGACAAGACTATATATATCTTTTTGCAGTTTAATAAACTTTAATCAAAAATAATATAAATGCACTTGAGTGGCCTACTAGTAGTACATTTACCTTATACCCATGTAGTTTATTCATTTTTGCCGAATAAAAAATGATTAAAAAAGAAATTATATTAATTTGTATTTTAATTTTCATGAAAACTACTTTTACAAATACAAAACATTTGATTTGCAGATCTGTGCTCTTTACATTGGAATGTTTAAGTTCACTACAATAATTTTGTGTGAACAAGTGCGGTAAAACCAGAAAAATATGAAATGAAATACATTTAAAAATATTTTTTAATGTGTTTAGGAGTTATATTCAAGTTTTAAATTACTTAAATTAAAAATAGTTCCTTTTCCATAAAATCTTATTGCATATCTATACATTTATTCAATGATTGGTTAAAACATACCATTTACCTTGAAGCTAAATATATCTTGGACTAAACAAAACCTTTTATTAAGGATAATGATTTTCAGATGTTTTGGCAAAAAAAAAAAAAAAAGAAGAAGAAGAAATAGACGAAGAAGTAAAAAATAAACTGTTAAGATAAAAAATTAAAGATTGTCCTCCTGCATGATTGAAATATTTCATTCTGATTTCGAAAGCTTGGTTTTTCATGTATGTTATTTATTTTTCTTATTATATTTCCCTTGAGGGAAGAATGTCTTACTTTATGAATTTCGTCATGGAGAAATTTGTTTTATTTCAAGAAGCGTTATTTAGATTGAAACTGAATAAGATATTGAGAAATCTCAATATAGTATTAATTCATTTATGTTTCTAAAAATATCCATTGTATCTAAATAATGTTTTCATTTATTAAAAAATTATATTTATAATATTTTTTTGTGTGTAAAAAAAAAAAAAAAAAAAAAAAAAAAAACATTATTGAAAGAATGTTGTGAATTGCTAGTAATAAAGGAGTTACACAACTTTTACCGGTTGCTGAAATGTTTGAATTTGCTTTCGCTTATTCTTTATAAACAGAAAATTCATATTTTATTAGTTATAAATGGATATAAAAAGTAAAAGAATAATTTTTGTTTTAGCTTATTTTCAAAATTTTACTTTTCCTTCGAATTACGTCATTATTTCAATAGATTTTATATCTCTGTTTGCATCAATACAATTAGCTATACTTGCGAAATTATTTAGAAAATATAACAAAATTATAACGTCGAATCTAATTTAGACATTCGAGACATTATCGAACTTCTACGTTTCTGCTTAATTTTTAATGACTTTACTTTTCAAGGTACATTTTATAAACAAATTGACGCAGTCTCTCCAAAGAATCGCCGAAATCGTGATGAGATTTCTTAAACGTGAAATAATTTTACGTTTAGGTTCCAAGATGTGTTTCTGGAAATGATGTGTTGACAAAGTTTGTTCACGATATGATTCAGATGACTCATATGTGGCCAAACAAGAATATTTAACTTCAAATTTTGTAAAATATAATTCTATATATCCAGCAATACAGTTCACAATTGAAAATGACACTGTCTGTAAATTTCCCTTATTACGTATTGAAACTGAAACATTATATTACTTTCTTATATTTTTAAGTTATATTTCTATACAAATTATCTTAGCATGTAATTTTATTTCTTTTTCAAACATTTTATATTTGTAAAAGAAGTAAAATATCTTAGTCTTGCAACTTACTTAATTTCATAATATGAATTATTAATTACAACATTTATATTCAAAATATTTTTATTTATAGTTTTTGAAAAATCATGAATTTCATGTACGATTTCGTTCTATAAGAGTAATAAAAATTTGGCATTTTTTACGATAGTTGTTTTTTCTTGATTAGCATTATTTAACCCCTTCAGGGGCAAAGTAGTACTGGAGCTAAAATATTGAAATGAATGATTGACACCAAGATTCTCGAACTAATCTATTTTTAAATAAGTAAAAGTTTACCTTCATGTACCTTAAAAATTCAAAATTTGATTCTAACATTCTGGTGGCATTATGGCATTTTGGGATTAAACTTAAGTGGTATATGTAATGTACCGGCGCACTTCAAGGGCATAAAGGGCTTTGGAGATGGTAAAAGAGGCTACAGCAGTTTCGATAAAAACCGTTTATTGAAATATTAATTACTATGAAACTCCAATATGAGTACTGAATATTAAATACACAATAGCAGACATGTCGTGAAATTTCCTAGTTAAGCTGAATGATAGTAGAATTTTCTATTTTCGTCAAATTTGGGGAGCTACTATTGAAAATTAAAATCTGTTAATTTTTAAAAGGGAAAAAATTAAATATCGAATAAAAGTTCACGTATTTCCCAATCTACTTGTACCGATTCCATTTTCTAACTTGTATTTGTGGCAAAATTTGTAGGGTTGTTTACTTTTTTCCACGAATGTACTCTCATTTTGATCACACATCATTAAATTTTATCTCATAGTTGTGCTTGTTTCTAAATAAAACAAAAAGGATTCGTGCCAAAAAAGGCAATCCTTTGAAGTAAGCTTCACCTAGTTGAAAAACAAAAACTAATAATATTAAACCCTTCTCGAAAAAAGGAATATTTATTTGACAGAAATGAATTAACATGTGAATGAGATGTATAAAGATTTGTTCATTTTTAACTTCTGTGTGACCATTTTACAGTGGTTTGAACGCAATATTAAGCGTATTCTACTCTTTGTAGAGCTATTGCAGCTTTATAAGCTATGCCTTTAAATAAATGTAGGGTAGTCTGAGCAGTAAGTGAACAGCCGCCAGTGAATGAACAATTAGTAAATATTTTAATAGAATAAATTTTGAAAATTTTTCCACTGGTTAATTATCACGCTGGGTTTAAAAAACCTGTAATTCAGTGAAAACGTGTTGTACGTTATTTGTACAAGTTGTAAAATAAATAACATTGTTTGAAACTTGAGTGTTTTTAAATTGCTGCCTGTTCATTCACTGAAAAATTTTGCCTTCGTTCAATGGTAAGAACAGTTCATTTACTTGTTTTTTGAATAACTTTTTATTAAGACACGAAAAAGAAATATGAACTTCCTTTTGTTATTTTTTAATCATTTGTATACCAGCACATGTATTTGTACTTACAGACACCAAAAGGTACTGTTTTTAAAATATTATCAATCTTTTTTTTAAATATGTGCATAAGTGTTTATTTACTAGTTGGACTACCCTACTATTGTAATTTTATCTGACTAGAAATATTAAATTTTTATTATTTAAAAATGGCGGTAAAACTAAAGAATCAATATATATATATATATATATATATATATGTTACGGTCAATATGATTAATCCGGTCATTATTAATAATGACCAGATATAAAGGCCGGTTATTATTACTAATAACCACGCTCATTGTTAATAATAACCGGTTTTATTAATAATGACCGGATTAATCATATTGACCGTAACATATATATATATATAAACGGATCAGTACATCAAGTCATAAAGTAAGTTATTCCTTAAGGCTAAAAGGAGGGGTTGAAAAAAGTTGGATATAGCAGTTATGGAGTTTGTGCAGTAGAATGCATTTCTCGTCTGTATTTCATCTGTTTCACTATACGCTATTATTCAGTTGAGTTAAGAGTAAAAGCTAACACATATCAGTTTTTTATTGAACTTTTATTTTTGTCAGTTACAAATATATAAATAAATTTAAATGCTTAAAGTTTTTTTAGATATCATTGAATTTAAACCAAAAAAAAGTGATTGAAATTCTTATCACAATGTAGAAAAGTACCCCAGCAAAAATATTATGATTATGTGAAGCATTTTTTTAAAATATAAAATTGAAGGCATCTAAAATATAAATTTAAATAAACATTTAATTCGTAAGGGATGTATAACTTGTTGGGTTACTGCAGTAAATCACTATATAAATCGCTCCAAATAATGGTGTACAGAACCTTACTGTACTTATTTCAGTGTTTTTGCATGAATCAAGCATGAATTTGCATCAATAAAATTCAGATAATCAGTGTTAACTTGTTTTCGTAAGTTTTATGACCTACGGGTTTTCTATGTATGCGATTTAAATACCTACATGTTGCTCTTATCACTGTTAAATGTTCCAGACTGTGGTATACGTTTTTATAATTTATAATATATAATCGGAATTTGTATAAATTTGTAAAAGAATATAATTGAAATAATTTATCTTAGAATCGCACAGCATTTTACGAATAATATTAAATAACTTTTGAAAGCAGGAAACTTAATAGACATAAAAACCAAAATTGGTTTAAAACTAATAGAATATTCAACATTCTGTAGTAAAATTTTATGTGTGAAAAATTTATATTTAAAAAATAGAGAAAGAAAGAAATTAAAAATAACGAAAGAAAAAGAAACAATAAATTGTGTTAACATTTTAGATTCTGTGATACCAATGTTTTTAGAAAAAAAAAGTTTAAAAACTTTAGAAATTCATTTTCTGAAATTTTTTACATCTTCTTTTTATCAAGCAAAATAAAAGCCTTCATAAAAAGAGTATTTTTTTTAAATACTACAAAACATTTTTTGTAACAACCGTATGTTTCTGTTTCTAATACTCAACAAATAAACGGATGAAATATTCAAAAATCTTTTTATTTACAAACGTATAATACAATTATTTATACACATCATATGTCACACAACATTCAGTATAACAAACAAAAGATGAAAATATAAACTGCAAAACATTTATTATACTTTGAAATTCATAACAATAAGTAAATTTCATATACATTTGATTTTGTTTCATTATTCTTATTTGATAAATTGTTAGATAATTATTTAAACATTTAAAAGTTTTCCACTTCTTTTATCAAGTTATGTTTATGAAAACATTTGATTTTTATGATAATGTATTTATTTTTAGGTGGGACAATTAAATAACCCTTTTATATTTTAAAATTATTTTCAAACACATATGAACGGAAAAAAAAGGTTAAAGGCTCTTTGATTAATATGTGACTATATATAGAGCGTCTAGATTTTTAGGTATTGCAAGGTTCTTTCCTATGTATTTCTTGAATATCTCTTATTATCTCTTAAATATCTCCTTTATTATATCTTATTACATCTCTTTTTTATGTCTTATTACGTTAAAATTTTATTAAATTAACTTTTTTTTATTTAAAAATACTTTAAAATTTGTTAGCTAAGTGAATTATTTTACCTCACGTAAAGTGTTTAAAAAATTGCATTAGTCAGTTTTTGAGAGAAAAAAAAATATATTTTTTAGAATTTGCTCAATTTTTATCCTGCAGCGAATATATACCGGAAAACTGCTAAAAACAACTTTAGCAAAATAGCTGCAATTCAGTTATAGGAAGATTGAATATTTCAATCATAGGATGAAAATTGTTTTAGAAATTTCTGTTTACAATATATGTTAATGTCTCATTTGAAATATATTTGTGTTATTTTTTAGTTGCACGTAAAAATGAAAAAGCTATAGAACCTAATTTCATTTTTGTTTATTTGTTTATAATGAGATATGTATAGTGAACTATATAATTTAATGTTACAAATAAAGACTTCACTGAAGATTCCTTCATATCTGATTACAGAAATCCCATGTTAAATAATAATTATAACAATTGGTATCAAATTACTATTTCTTTCAGAGGAATTTATATTGGGCATGTTCAACTTGCGTTAATAAGACTCACAAAATGATGCAAGTGAAACACATAAATATATAAATATATTTATACAGATGGTTCTTTATTGGCAGAATCTGTAATGTAGTTCATAACCTTTTTAATTTAAATAAAATTAAAATCGCCGTATAGGCTTTAAAATTTTCTAAAAATCAATAATGATAAATGGACGTTGTTCTCTTTTATACCATGTACATTTACATAGGGTAAATTTTTCGACATTAAACAGAGCGTGTGCTTAAAAACTTTGCTTTAAAAATTAAAATTTTAAATATTTGCGCAATTTATTATATATTGATAAAATGCTAAATGTAAAATCACAAAGTAAATTTTAATAAAATTTGGAAGGCGACAAAGTTATATATCTGTTATACTATCAATGAATGAAATTTAATATTTAACTTAAATTAAAACTGTTTACATATTTATTCAGCGAAGATATATATAAAAAAACTACTTTAATGAATAACTTTAGCCCATGAATATTAATTTAAAGAAAAAAGCAAATGAAAGTTCACCTAACGCGGTTTCTCAACAGCAGCGGTTTATTTCGTGCTAATTTTATGCAAACTGACTGATGATATTATGCAGTTAACGTTTATCTCAGTAACAACTACATGGTATGAAAAGTTCAATTTCCTGTAAAAATGGACTGAAGTGGTACTGTCTTTGAACTCATCGCATTTTTAACTTATACAATAATGTAAGATGTATAATAGCGTATTACAAAATAAAAAAAAACTGCTCCGACATATTGGTTTAATTTATTACTTAACGTATTTAAATATAATTGAAAAAAAAAAGACACAATGTCTTCGAGAATAAATCGTGTATTCTTAATGCTGTTATATATGAATTGGATGTTATAAAATTTTAAAAATGTTATCAAAACATCTTTGCTTGAATCGAACAGTAAAAAAATTCAAATGTGTGGTATAGTTTAAATAATATACTTAATATTGAGCCATATTTGAGTAAACATTTTCTTGGTAGCAATGTAAATCACAGTAACACATTTATTTGAGCGAAATCATTTTTCATAAATAAAAACAATTTCATTTCAGATGGACAAAGCTTTTCATTTTTACAATATATTTATTTTTTCTAAAATGTGCATTTTAAACTTACACTTGTAAACATAAAATAACAAATACAAAATTCATTAGACGCGAATTATCTTTTAATGTAGTAATTAATGATATATTTAAAAAATTGGGACACAAAATTTAATTTTATATATTTTGATTGTTTGAGAATCACATAAACATAAATTGTATTACATTTAACTGCCAAAAAAAATCATTTTTCTTTCAAATATAGAGTTGTGTATTGAAATTAAGCACATTAGTTTTATTTTATTAAAAACACATAAAAAAGATCTTCAAAATCGTAAAAACACAGATTCAGCTCTACCATAAAAATATTTGACTTTAACAATACATCACATCTAATAGTTTGACGTTGATATCAGTCAGTCTCAATTAATATTATTTTGTATACAAACTTTGGCTTCTTAAGTAAGTGCTGTAACAATTGTAATACATTTTAAATAGACAAACAACTATATTTAATTTTGAAATACGCTGAGGTCATCCGAAAGGATCCACTAGGTTCCGCTGAATGCTAATATCCACATTGTGGGAGAAAAATAATAAGGATAGCACAAGAAAAAACGTCCATTGAAAGACTTCGATACTAGATCCGGAAGAACTCTGAACTGTAAGAAAAAAAGGAGATTGAAGAAAGTTTAGACTTGATGCAGAGTATCATAAAAGTCACGTTTGTAGCAAGAAAACAATTCACATGAGGGCATACCAGTTTCAATATCTGTGAATGGCTATCGTCATCACTGCAGTCATATGAATTATTTTTGTTTTAAAAAGGTGGTTATTTTTCATATTTATAATGAAAGATTAATTGAAAGATGAGACGTAAAACAATGATAGTAACAGTTAATTAACGGATAGTTGTTCGTCGTGTTTTTTTTAATAGTTATAGTCCCCCCCCCCCCTTTATACGGATATTAAAATGTGATTTTAAAGAAATTTATTTAATTTTTGCCTTGATCCCAGGTTCTCAATCAATAGTAAGCCTATGAAGCTAACGGATGGTACTATAGTTTTATACTTCACAAAAAGTGGACCTTCACCTTTTATTTGACCCTCCAATTGTCATGTGAAGTTTGTTTTCATGGTCGTAGTATCAAGTATCTTTTTATAGACGCATGTTTCATGACAACTATGAATTTTAAAAGAAAATTCTGAAGACTAAAGTTCATTAATATCTCTATACTTGTGTAAAAAATTGCAAATAAGCAAAAGTATAGCTGTAATATGTTTGTAAAATGGGACACGTAAAAGATTGACCACAGTTTCAACCGCCATTAACATGTAGTTTACAGCATTTGACTAGCAATAATATGTTATAGTAGTCTTCATAACGGCATTAAAAAAGGAATTTTGGTAAAATGTTAAAAATATCAATAAGTGAACATTGACGGCTAGTACTGCAGAAATATCGACTGATAATATGTACTATTTCTATTTCGCCAATATTAATAAAGCGTTCGATGGAATAGCTGTATTTAAAACTGTTAAAATTGTCGTGAATATTTTTACATTATTTAAAAAATATACTTTAATATTTAAAATGGGTTTATTCTTTGGCGACCTCAAAACTAGTCGTGAAAGTAAGATGCGCATTAAATATATATATATAAGTACTTTTTAATGACAAATATCATTAGTAACAATTACAATAAATAAATAACTCATTTATATAATCATTTAATAATTTATATAGATCGCTGATAAAAATTTTCAATGGTTTTAATAAGTCGTCTTTTAATTAATTTGAGGTATTTCTTACTCTAGTGAGATATTTGTTTCAACCTAACTTACACAATACTCTCTAGAACTAGAAACCTCTTAAAATATATTTCTGTTGAAGTTTTGCTTAAAATTCATGATTGTTTTAATACATTAATTTCATAATTCATAAATGAAGCATAAATAATAAAATTATATAAAAGAGCATGAAACAAATATGTTAAGTATTCTTAAAAAAAAGAAAAAAAAAGTTAAAATAATAATTAAGGAAATATAAACTAAAATATTAATGCAAATGTATTTAGCATTAGTATCTCACATTTTTGCATCTATATAATTATAAATCCTTATCACCATATGACATGGAATATGGTGATGAAGCAAGAATTTCTGCAGATTAGAAATTTTGGATCAAATTTGCACATTGTTTTTAAAATTTTAAAAATATGTTTAAAATATGCAGACGACCACCTACGCATAATCTGATTCATAAAGAACTACAGAAAATACAACTACAAATCGAAATGTTTCACATTGTATCTTTGCAACAATTTAAAGATGAATTATAATTAGTATGAATTATTTTACTTATTTTACAACCAATTATACATACACATATTACTCGCATTTTTTATACATTTATTTCTTACATTTTCTGTCCGTTTTATTTTGTTTCATTTAACTTTAATCATTTCAATTCTAAGAAAAAAAATATAGCTGGAATTTTCTAAGCACCGCCTCTCTTATTAATCTCATAAATGTGATAACTTGTCGATAAATGTTTCGTATAATTATTCCAATGGTGTGTGTTTATTTCAATGGTGTATGCATTCCAATACTACAGAAATATAAATGAAAAGAATGAAAATTATATTTAATATTTTACATGGAGGTCCTTGCGCTTTAGTTGAATGTCATTATTTATGTTCAGGGATACATTTTTTATATTAAAAAAAACTTTTCTTAAATATGTCGAGTTGATGATAAGGATATCCTATATTTTGATACCAGGTTGATTTTAATTTTTTTAAAGCAGAATATTTTCAAATTCCCAGTTCCTAACTTTTAAAATTTATTCGAAAACAATATTTATTATGATTTATTAGTATTTTAATTGAAAGAACTTTGGTGACAGTTTATTACGTTACATGAGTATTACAATTTTTATAATTATAAACATTCTGCTGACTATTCACTTTTATACAAAGAAAATTCATCCAAAGTGTTGTAATTTAAATATTGAATCTGAAGATACTTCATAATACACCTTTAAATTAATTACCCTAACGTGGAAAAAAATACTATTCTGCATATAATAACGTTCATGGCAGCAACAAATTCGAAATAAATCTGGTGGCTAAATATGTTCTTACATCTGCTATATTTTTTACTCGCACCCACATACCTTTTAAGTATGTATCAACGTAGATATTTGTATTTATGAAAATGAAGAATATTATTCAATTTTCACTTACCATGGCTCATGTTCTCAGTTATGTGCAAACCAGATGTTTGTTGTCTGAGGCCAGTACCAAATACAAGCTCTTCATTACTCATTGTGTAAACTCTTGAAATCGTAGCTGTGCATTTGAGCTTCATATTGCCATGCCGAAAATGCATTTCTCTAACTATGAAGTTAAGACTAAGACTTGAAGTTTCTAAGCTATCGGAATGCAAAGTTGTAGAATGTTCCATTTGATAGTCTGGCTTAGCCTAACAGAAGAAAATACATAATTATTGATTACAACAATGTAACAAAAAATATAATTTATTTAGCAGGTTTCACAATTTTCAGAATCCAAAAAAATTTCGACCATTCTTCAAATTGTTATCAGAGTTCACGTATTTTTAATTATAAAATGTTTCTTGGGGGTCTACGTTTGTCTATTTACTCTCTAGTTTAGTGAATGGATTTTAATAATGTTTAATTTATCGATTTTATTTTTAAAAAGGTTTTAATATATATATATATATATATATATAATCATTGTTCGATAATGCGTTCCTATCCAATTTCTGAATATGATCGTTATTCATCGTAAAAAGACAATTACCCTTTTGCCCTATATAGATTACATAAAGTGGAAGTTTATTGCTTAACATGTAGTAGTAAGAGAGAAACATTAAAATTGCATAGTAAATTTTGAAGTTAACACAAGCAAAATTTTATCTTAACAATTTTAAACTTCTAATAGGAACATAATCTTCCAGTATGGTTCCATGCTTTATATATATATATATATATATATATATATATGTATATAATGTAGTTCTTTTTCCAGGTACTGTTTAGAGTAATTCAAATTTGGTTTTAAAATTTTCCCATTTTACCATCTTTCAAAGATTAAAAATCTACAAATAAAATATGATTTCACTCTCATCTGTTTAAAAAGTTAAAAATTTTGTTGCAGCGCAAAATTTCCAAATCTTGAAAAGAAATACTTTGGAATATATTAAATAATATATAGCTTCTATGGCATTAAGTATCGGAAATATTTTGTAATAATAAGTCACAAACGTTTAAAATTAACTGAATGGGCATTTAACAAGAAAATTACCAAACGTAAATTTATTCTTATATGACGTAACAGAATGTAGTTAAAAAAATAACGTACACTTACGAGTTCGTCATTAATGTACCATCGCAAAGTTGCTGCGGGCTTTGATTTTGATGATGTGCAGTTAACAGACACTGTATCACCTATTCTATATTTTGATGATCCGCCTGTAATTCTTGGACCTTCTGTGGGCAGTACTAATAGAAAGAAAACAATATGGGAATTATATGTTATTGTATATCTTCACGTTAAGAAAAATTATTTTTTGTATAAGGTTTTTGTTACAAAAATTCGAAAATGAATTTTTTTTTTTTTTTTGGATTACTTTATTTTTAAAATAAGAGTTTGTAAAACAACAAGGATTTCAAGGTTTCCTCTAAGAGTGTGGCAGTACTTTTGTAGTCTGTTTAACCCCTTGAAGAGCGCCGGTATATTATATATACCACTTAATTTTAATCCCAACATGGCACAATGACACCAGAAATTTATAATCAAATTTTGAATTTATAAGATACATGGTGGAAAGCTTTTATTTATTTTAAAATAAAATTATTTCGTGAATCTTGATGTCAATCAATCATTTTAATATTTTAGCTCCAAGAGTACGCCCCTGAAGGGGTTAACAATTCATAAAATAATGGCTATAAAAAGCATCAAATATAATTATTTGTATTTGAACACCATACATATTTATACATTTTAAAACTAGGAAAATTTAACCTAAATTAATATATATATATATATATATATATATATAACATTAGCCTTTTAGTTTGGAAATTACTTGGTGAATAAGACTGTCCAAACGCTTACATGTTCAATTTTATTTCCAGTATATATGTTAAATAATATATATATGAATAAGCACAATAGAGTTCATTTAAATGAATACATTCGCCGATATGGAAGTACACATTAGATACAGGGCAATCATAATTGTATTAATCATTTTATGTTTATAAAAAAGTTTCTTAAAATGTAAGTAGTGTTAATGACTAAAATTATTCATTCTGTAGTTTTTAAAATCATTAAATGTTATGTTTTTCGCTTTAAACTTATAATTAATCTTTCTATTCGTAGTACTGGATTGTTTACTAAAAATTAACAGAAGTTATAAAAAATTCCCCACTGGAGCAATCAGAGAAACATATTTCAGCTAAAAGGACTCAGAGGTGGTTTATGTAATGCGTATAAAATTATGATGGGCACATCAGATCAAAAAGGCAGTCTTTATGCTAATAAAGCTAAGATGCTCATAAATATCGACAACTTCTGGATTATTATAATAATAAAACATTATAATTATTATAATTATTATAATAATCCTCAAAACTCTAAATGTAATAAAACAATCTGAACTCAAATAAAAATGCTATGTTCGAACAAGTCTTTATAAAGAGATCTGATCTCAAAAATTAGAAAAAAATACATTGCATTTTATACACACAAAAAAGGCATAAATATACATAAGCTTGTACTCTTTACTAGCTAATATTACGTTATGTCAACACATAGGTATTCCATATAATACCCGAAACAGTGGAATAAAATACAACAATTTTATAATTAAATTCTTTTTCTGAAACGTAGTAACATGTATGGGAATATTATTACATGAAGAAATGTGAATTTGAAAGTCATTGTGAATTGATATAATCATTAACAATAATTTAAATTATTTTTGGCACATGTGATACGAAAATAAATATGTACATATGTGTGTGAGTGTGGTGTGTGACTGTTGATTATACGAATACAGCAGTTTGAATTTAATGCGATGCATAATGATCCATACATATAAAGAATTGTGAATGTACCAGGATTCACTTTTAAAAACTTTTTATCGTACATTGTATAATAATTTATTTTCAGATTTGCTACATTATGTCACGAATTCTATTTAAGTTTCTGACTTTACATTTATTTATTGAAATTATATCAAATCCTCAATTATATTTCAAATATATTTTCTTCAACATAATTTAATGTAATTTTTTAGGAAAACTGCTGCGTTCCTCAATTTTAATTAAATCGGTCATTTAAAAAAACACAGAAATCAAGTTTTTTCCAAAGATACGCTTTTTGTCGCAAATGCTTCTTTAAAGTTTCTTATTTTTATTATTCATAAATTATAAAAATTACTTCATATTTACAAACTTTGAAGTCCAAACTCTATAATCAGCCTAAGAAAATTTTCGTAAAAATTCGTTTACTTAAGAATATAGTTTTTTTTTTCTTTGAAAAGTTCTGATTCTATGACTTATGTGGTTTTTAAAATGACCGAATAAATTCTATTTGAAACACTTTAACACATACAATTATTTATTTTTAAATATAACTCTAATATTTACCAAATACACTCATTTGTTTTTCTGCAGCTACAGTTTGGAATTCAGGAGCTTCCGCTGACACTTCACAGCGATAGGTTCCTGCACTATTAAGATCCACATGCCGAAGGTACACTGACTGACTACTCGATTTAGAAAGCTAGAATAAAAAAACACACGTGTTATTCTTCATTATTATACTTAATTCTTTATTATTACATATTTGTTTAACTACATATTCAATATATTAAAAAAGCTAACTAAGTATTTATGTTTAATTAAGTTATTGCTTTGTGCATTTTTTTTAAATATGAGTGCCAGAAGTTCTATTTTGAGCCATTCAACTTCATACTGAAACATATTTTTTTTTTCTTTATGCCAGGATGAAAGAGTTGGAATTTTGATATTTAATCTGAACGGAAACTGGAAAAATAATATAACTCACTTATGTTGCTTGTAGATGCGTATTTAAACAGAATATCGACAATATAATCCGACGCACATTTTTTTTCCATACTTGGTATGTGGAAACTTATGTAGAAAAGAAATTAAAATCAATTTCGGAAAAACTTCTCTCTTTAAATCTATTTAATTATAGAAATTAAAAAACTGCGATTTTGCATGTTATACATGCAAACACATATTTTGCATGTAACTAATAGAAATAAACAAAAACAAATAAAAAAGATCTGATATTTACACAGAATATGATATTTACAAGAAATAAAAATCTGTCTGAAAAAACTTTTCTCCGTAAATCTTTTTAATTATAGAGGTTAAAAAACTGCGATTTTGTATGTTATACATGCACACACATATTTTGCATGTAACTAAAAGAAATAAACAGAAAAAATAAAAAAAATTTTATCTGATATTTACACATTCTTTCCTATTAGAACATGCGATTGTCGTGGATTTATCTGTATTAAAGACAGACTACTTAAATTATACGGAAATAATAATCTAAACGCCCGATATGAAAAATTATTCCTCATGAAAGAAAAGAGATAAATGTATGAAATTTTTATATGATTTATTATTACATCTAAACCTGTTCCAAAAAAATAGGCTATCAGTTTTCTCTCCTAAAAAATAACTATTTAAATTTTCAAACATCAGCATTTTTTAAAGCTTGTATTTCAAAAGAAGGAAGTGATATTATTACCAGATTTAATAATCAAGAACTTCTTAATATGCTGTCAACATTCTGTAAGTCGTTTTTTTTGTTACTCCTACAGGTCTGTGAGATACGGTAATTGGAGAAATTTTGAAGATCTTGTAATTGAAAAAATGGCAACCAGTCACAAACAAAACGACATTTAGAAAGAAAAGTAACGTTTTATAGAATATTTTTTCTGGGGTTATTTAGAGATATATTTCTGGAATAAATTCTCAACTCTATTACCTTTCGTTTTTGCAAATGTTCTTTGATTTATTCTTTATATAGATTTCCGCTTTTAAAATACAGAAAAAAAAAAGTTTGTGGTGACAAAAAAAAAAAAAAAAAAATGAGAGAGAGATTTTCTTGATTGACCTACATACGACTCCTCTAAAATGCCATTTGTTTCGGTAGAACGAAAGTATTGTAATTTGTCGCATAGGTGAATCGCCCGGTGAGCCTGTATGTGTTGCTATTGCAAGCACAAGCAACATAACTTATTGGGTTTTTTCTCAGATAGTATCATGTTTCAACACTTTGTAACTGAAACTAATATCTACACACATGGGAAAAGTGCGAATGAGAATGATAATTCTCATTCATCATATTCATTTTAACAACTGACATATTAAGGTTTATTTACAAATTTTCTTTTTCTTTATTCAGTGTGATTATTTCCTTTGTAGAGGGGAGACATATATAGAATGGGAAATAATAAGAAGCATTTTTGAAAATTTTTGCATTTTTATTACTCAAAACGTAAGGTTTCCATGCAAGAAAAAAATATTTTAATTGTATGTGAAAGAATGTTAATAGAACAACCAAATCAAAACTTAATTCCTTAAAATTTCGCTCAAACAATTTTAATATAGCATGTACAGTCCATGAAATAAAAGAAACCCCATACTATTTTATCACCAAATTATCGTAAAAAGATGTGAGATATGCTATTATACTGGGCACTGTGTCTCCTTTGTAAATATCAATTCAGGATTTAAAATTGGCATTATCTACACAATAAATATTGTATCAAATTTTATTTCTCAAAAACTAACATCAATTTTCCACACTATATTTGACATCTTCAGATGAAATCAAACCAGAAAAAGTTGTACTTTAAGTACAATTTCTTAAATCTTTATAAACTTATAAAAAAGAATTTGTTAAGGGTTTATACAAAAATTTAGGAAATTATGATTAAGATTTTACAAGGAAAAGTACTGAAAACAATCAATAGCTTACCAGAAAATTTACACTAAATTTTTAAATAAATAATGAATATGCATTTATATAAATTAAACTTTGCCACTTGCATTTAACATTAACATTCTAAAACTTTGAATTTTTTTTACTCTATGAAGATTTAAGAAATGTATATAAACTGTGTAATTTTTACGGGCTTCTTTCATCAAAGGAAATCAAATAAAGTATCCAAAGTGGGTGTTACCACTTGAAAAAATAACGTTCCTGCAATTTTTATATTTGAGCAACTCCTAAGTCAAAGTCGTAGTAAAAGTAGACTTTATTCTCAGACGAATGCTACTTTTCGCCTCTATTTGCAATAATTTGGGGATGCAATATTACAGAGGTTACATTTTATTGGGACGACGGAATAAAATTACTCAGGATAAAATTAAAGTATTTATTGAAAGAAAATTCCAAATAATAAAAGGATGGTGAAATGTAGTTTCACCAAATTGCGAATATACGATTAACGAAATATTTATATAAAATAGAAAAACTGTTATGTATTGAAAAGTGTTTAATGTAATAATAAATCACAATTCTGCTTTAAAAGTTAACGCTTGAAATGTCATGTTACAATCTCGCAATTAGAATAACGGGAAACACTAGTTATGACTCTTAAAAAAACGACAGTTTTCATTTCAGGAGTTTAAAAACATATTCTTGAAACACTAATTTAGACATAAGCTTTTATAGCGCGAAAGGTATCTAGAAGGATCAAAGTATTAATAGGAATAACCCTATAAATGATGGTTCACGAAACTCTACTCAAACGTCTCAAAGTATGTGGACAGGCAATGTTTTGAAATAAAAGTTCAAAAAATGAAGCAATTAACACAAAAAAATAATTAGCATATGGAATCCTAACATACCTCGAACAAATTTGCATATTCTGCGTTCTGTACATATGACGTAACTACTTCGAAATATAAATTCATTGTTCGTTCTTCAATTCTCGAATAGTTAAAAAATGCCTCGCAACGTTCAATTCTCTGCAGCTGTTATATATAAAATTTGGCGTTTAAAGGCTCAAAATGTTAAAGTTTCTGATATTGCTAAACAAATGAAGCGTAGCAGATCTGTAATTTATTAAATCTTATCGAAACGTGGCAATGCGATTGCAAAAAAGCGCTTACGCCGACCAAGAACAACATCTCAGCGACAGGATACAGGAATTTTGCGAGCAATTTCAACCCATAAAATGTCTGTACGTGAAATTGTGAAGACTTTAGCATGTCCTATTTCGAGATCTACTGCAAACCGTCGCATATGGCAAGCAAATTTAATAAATATCGCAGAATATGTCGGACACCTATACTGAAATTACACCATAGAAAAGGCATGCGCTTTTTGGGTTAAAATACACATGCATTGGACGGATAAATGGTTAAATTTTAATAATAGAAATAATAATCTAGAGAAATTGGATTTTTTTTTTGTACTTCTATAAAATTCTCTGCTAAAAATCCTTTCATCATAGAAAAAAATAAATTTTCAAAATTGAAAGTATTTCATATAATTTTTAGTCTTCTTTTATCATCATTGACCACAAAACTTCTATTGCGGATGAAGCGATACGCAAATATTTTGTAATGTATTTCTCTTTTTATTAGGTTGTAATTCATTAATTGAAAGCAACATGTTTTCTAATGCATTGTATTTTGTTTGCGCATTGTATTAACGCATTATTACTGCGATAAATTTCGGTTGAATGAATATACATTTTTACAAATCAATGTACGATGTAATTCATAAAGCTAAATATATTGAAATTAAACATTTAAAAAAGCTTTATGTAGTTTTTTTCAGAATCACTTCGCATATTTTGGATATAAATTTTGGATATACTTTGATGAAGCCATACGCAAATATTTTGTAATGTATTTCTCTTTTTATTAGGTTGTAATTCATTAATTGAAAGCAACATGTTTTCTAATGCATTGTATTTTGTTTGCGCATTGTATTAACGCATTATTACTGCGATAAATTTCGGTTGAATGAATATACATTTTTACAAACCAACGTACGATGTAATTCATAAAGCTAAATATATTGAAATTAAACATTTAATAAAGCTTTATGTAGTTTTTTTCAGAATCATTTCGCATATTTTGGATACAGAAAGTTATTTTTTAGAGGTTAATATGTCGATATAAGTATAAGAAAATAGAATTATGTTTTAAAAGTAATGTATAACATAAAATGTGTATAAAATATTGCTTGACGTTAGATTATATACCAAATAGATACTATGCGCAGTAATTTAAAAGAATTACATTATTTTATATATTTTAGGTTACTGAAATTAGTTATATTGATAAGAGTATATATTTGGATATGACTTCTTTTTTTGCGTAGGCATGTGTATTTTTAATGAAGCAATATTCATATACACTCATATTGGCAAAAATGCTGGGTATTCCAATACTAGTTAAGCTGGTTTTAGGTTTTAGTTCATCTCACGAAACCCTATTCATCCCGCTACGTTGTCTGTCCGTCACAGAGCCGGTTTTCAGAAACTATATAACTTACAGACATTAAATTTTGTGTACTTATAGCTGAATGCCTAGTATGAAGCTCAAAATCATAAAATTTTGAAAAAATCGTATTATTTTAATACAGAGAGATAAAAAACCAAAAATCTAACACCCTTTTCCTATTAAGTTTAAACATTTTTCGTTATAGCAGTTGCTAACAAATAAAAATCCACAATAAACTTCTTTCTACAATAATTAATTTTCTATTGAAAGATTTCCAAGTGAAAAAATGAAAATGAAATGAAAAGTTTCACCAATTGAAAAAAAGACTAATATGGCGTGATATTGGTAATAAAACAGAAATTTTCAAACATTTCTCAACAATACAATGAGCATGAGTATGTGTAAGTACAGAAAACAGGTTAATATGATGTCATTCGAGAATTAAAAAGAAAATTAATCTTTTTTATTGATCAAAATTGTTGTTTCTATTAAGAAGGCTCTATATTTTCGTTTTGAACAATTTAATACTCTTAGATTTCAATAACGGGCTTATTTTTGAATTTCAACTTAGCTATCTTTAAGATTTTCTCTTTTGGGATTTCAATAACATTCGAAATCTTAAATAACCAACGGAAATTAAATATTTACTGTTATACTTCTCAGGGAAAACTGTTCGTTGCTTAAAACTCGCAGAAGGTTGATAGAAACCAGCTCAATCTATAAACTATACTCAGATTATATATGTATAATTTTTAAGCTATGAAAAATACGAAACCCTGCCAGATGCCTTAAAAAACAAATTTGCAATAATAATTTCTTATACAATTTTTTAATTATTTCTGTAATTACATTTACTACATTATGCAAAATCCTTCCTATTAAAATTTTATTTCATTTTATAATGGTTTTTACATTTTGTTTTAAAGTTTATTCTGAAAAGACCGTTTGAAAAGGAAAGGAAAAAAATTCAGAAAACATATCAAATCGTCCATACGGATTTTTTTCACTTTTAAATGTGAATACATTTCATTTCTTCTGCATCGTTATTCATTGAGTGACATAAGGTTTGAACTTTGCTATTTCTTAAATCTGAAATTAATGTATTTATTACATTATTTTTAGATAAACAGAAATTTGAGATATACATGAAGAAGTTTATATTTTAGGATTAGAATTTAGACCATTGAAGTCTATTATACTATAACCATTAAAATGCAAATATTCTTTACTACACTTTTATACAGTTGACAACATTACTTGCAATGTGTTTTAATCATATATCAGCAGTCAACATCCCTTTTTATGCGTATTGACAAAATGCACACTAAAGAGTGAGGTGTCATTCAATTATTTTTTTTAACCGGCTTTTCACATAATACACTCTCTTTTCGTTAAAAAAGGTTTTTTGATTAACAATTGCCGTTATTTTAAAATTAAATCAGAATTGTTTTCATAAATGAAACGAGAGGTTTTTCTCATATCATTGTTGTCGCACGAACAAAATACCGCAATATATCGTGTTCAACAATGATTAGAAAATAAATAAATGTAGTACAAAAAGTATAAAGTAAAAAGTGGAACATTTCTGTACGGGCTTATTTTATATTTATGATTAAAAAGCAAAATTGTAATTCAGATTTTCAGAAGAAGGAGACACCATCGATCAAATGGTGGATCGACTCGGTCTAATGATAACCGAGCAAGTTCGGCTGAAAACGTTTTAATTTTAAAAAGACTTTAATGCGCTTTTAAATGTTTTTATGTATGTTTTTACGCACCTTGAAGCAATATATTTACATTTAGTTGTATCTTTATGAATTTTAATTATTAAACAAGGTGAATTTGCACTCAAATTTTAACTTTTTATTGAACCGAATGTTTCATCAAAGAAACTTCCAAAAGGAAAGAAAGCTCAAAATTGAGTGAAAAAAGACAGTCGTTAAGATATTATGTTTCTGAATTAGATGACATATCTTCTATGAAACCATTCCAATATTTTTCTAAGTATTTTCCATCATCAATTTTTTTTTTCTGAATTAGTTGATAAAAGTAATATTTCTGTCTATATATATACATATAAAAGTAATTAATGCTGTTACCGCTGTAAATGAATTTTTTGTGTCCGGAAGTTTTTCTAGGCTAATATTAAGAATAATATTGCATATAAAAATATAACAATTTGTAATTTTATAGAGAAATGTTCACTAAATACGCTGAAGAAGACAGTTGTTAAATCGAAGAATTATTTTAAGAGCTATTTAATATTGAAGTCGTTAAAAATAGTTTCGTTAAAAATGTTTCATAGGAACAATATCTATCCATAGTATTTTAATGAGATTTTGAAAGAAAATAATTTACAAGATTTCAGTGTGCAGTGTGCAATTATTACTTTTAATTTGACTATTTTTTTTTTAGGTTTTTGTAATTTTTTATTTAAATTTTCAATATTTCGATGAACATTTACTTCATATTTCGAAAATGCAATATTGTTCATATTTATATTGTTGATAATTCGTAAAATAGTGCACATAATAATAGTCCCTTTCAATTAAAATTGTATTTACACGAGGCTACTAAAAACAGAAATAAAACTTTAAATGTGTTAAAAGCAGTAAATGAGGAAATTACGTCATACAAAATGTACATGCTTGTTTATATTAAAAGGAGAAATAAAACTTAAAATTAATAATAAAATTATTACTCGTTAAATGCAGTAAAAGGGAAAATTTACGCCTCAATTAAAATGCTCAAATAATATTTCCGAACAGCTTCAATTTAAAAATATATTTACACAAGAGATTAATTTATTTCGAAAAAGTATTTTTACCTCTTTTTGAAAATTTTTAAATACGCAAATAATATTATTTTCTTTTAATTAAAAACTGTGATTTTAATTAATATCAAAAATAGGAAGAGAACTTTGGTGAAAATTACGTTATATTTAAAACGTCTTATTTAAAACAATTTTTATAGTGTCGTTAAAAAATTCCGTGAGGCAGCGAAATTTTTTATATAGCCATTTTAGACAAACTGATTTTCAAATGTTTAATTGATCTTATTTAATCAATCACGAAAATAGTCGTTAGCTCTTCCGATAGCAATTTATTCGGCCTTAAAATTTCTCAGTCGAAGGGAAATGAATGGAAATCCGATTATAAGAGATCACCATTGATCGTTTAATTATAATTCAATTTTTTAAATATATTTATATGTAATATTTAAATATTTAAATTATGTGTAATATTTAAATATTTAAATTATGTGTAATATTTAAATATTTAAATTATGTGTAATATTTAAATATTTAAATTATGTGTAATATTTAAATATTTAAATTATGTGTAATATTTAAATATTTAAATTGCATGTAATATTTAAATATATTATTATATAATATTTTTAAAGCAGATCAAATTAGTGTGTTTTAAGCGTCTGCGGTGTCTGTACGGAAGTTGACAAGCTTAGATCGTAAGGGGAAGAACGCCCGAATATAACAAAAAGATAGAAGGAAAAGTCCTGAACTCAAATGAAGGTAAAACTAAATAGTGTATTCATCTTCAGTTACTGATGGACATATTGTCATTTCCCGGACAACACATATTTCACAAACCAAGTAATTCCGTAAAGGTAGCTGGAGCTTTAGATGTTGCTTTCGACAAATGTTTAAATTAGAAACGTTTCACCTAAAAATACATATACTTGTGAAAAGTGCAAAGTTAACTTGAGCTTCTTTGTTAAAATTCTTTTAAATCACTTGCTTCAACCACTGAGCTACCCAGACGATCATCTATATAGCTCAGTGGTTAGAGCGAGTGGTTAGGGAATTGGTGCGTATAGCCAAGGTCCCAAGTTCGAATCCTGTTCTAGATAATTTTCATGCTGTTGGAGGAAAATAATGCAAATTTGATCTCCAACTATAACGAATATAATATTCCAGGTTGAAACGTCTCATGTATATTATATCATAGCAATTCCTTTAAATCATTTCACACTAAATAGGTATAAATTAAGATGCTTCAGTTTGATTAATATTCAAAGAAGCATCTTTAAAGCATGTTAGATAAAAAAAAACTTTCGAAATTTGATATATTTGGGGCTGCTGCAATAAAATTAGAACATGGAAAATTCAAAAATTTACCAAATTCTCCTTATTCTATTAATAGTACTCAGTGTAATATCAAAACATTTAGCATAAACTCAATAAAACTTTATGTGGGCTGTTTTAGAAAAGCCATATTTATGTTTAAATAGAGAGAGGAAAAATGCTTAGTAAAATTCGGACACGAAATAATTAAGGTGAACATTTGAATTTTATGAAATCCGTGTGTGATTTGTATGCACTTCTGTTTTGCTATTCATTAAAAACACAAACAGTTTTAGTTAGTTAAATTGAACATTTCTTTTAAAAAATTGTTTTATATATTCTCTAATAGTTTGAATTTTAATTCAATAACAAATCAAAAATTTAACATTTCTGCAGTCACGTTTCTGCATTCGAAATTATTAGTAAAATGAGATGAAACAGAATTACTCAAAGATTGTTCTATTTTTTTGTTTCGTAATTAGAAGATTTGAAATATGCATTAGAATTAACTAATGTGTTAATTTCCATAAATTTCCTTTCTTAAAATTAATATGCATAAGATTACTGAGAGTGCAAATTATCAATAAGCTTTTATATTTAATTTTCAATAATCAATATAGGATATAAATGAAGTTCTAATGTAGGTGATATTTTGTTATTTTAAATGTGTGTTTAACCAATCTCCATTAGCACCATATTATAAAGGGTCATAAGAGATCATAAGTGAAAAAAAATAATGTTTTTTTTCATTTGATATCTTAAAAAGTATACATTACAAAACACACTTTCTTAGGGTGGTAATAGACACGTGTTTCTTCTTTCATTTAATATATATACGAGCAGGGAAGACCGAGCTATGCTCGGTCAAAATTAAATTTGAGTTCAAATATCATGACCCATGACCAAAATGACCCTCTAATTGAATTTTCTCGAACATGTGACTTAGCCCAACCGTCTTCTCGTGCCCGAAAACCATAGGATGCAAAATTTAGTGTAAATTGAGCCGCTTTTTAGATCTTGACCCGCAATGACCCAATATGACCCACTAATTGAATTCTCTCGAACATGTGACCTAGCCCAATGATTTTCGCGTGCCCGAAACTCGTAGGATACAAAATTTAATCAAAATTGTTATAGACGATTTTTAGATAAAATTAATTTGACCCGCTTTGACCCAAAAATGACCCACTAATCGAAAGTTCTCGAACATGTGACCCAGCCCAATACTATTCTCGTGCCCGAAAATAGTCGGATACAAAATTTCGTCAAACTCGTTTGAACCGTTTTTTAGATACAATTAGCTAGACCATAACCCAAAATGACCCAAAATGACCCACTAATCGAATTTTCTCGAACATGTGACCTAGCCCAACAGTCTTCTCGTGCCCGAAAACTATTGGATGCAAAATTTAGTGTAAATTGAGCCGCTTTTTAGATCTTGACCCACAATGACCCAGAAATGACCCACTAATCGAATTTTCTCGGATATGTGACCTAGTCCAATGATTTTATCGTGCTCGAAACTCGTAGGACACAAAATTTAATCAAAATCGTTAGAGACGTTTTTTATATAAAATTAATTTTACCCGTGTTGACCCAAAAATTACCCATTAATCGAAAGTTCTCGAACATGTGACCCAGCTTAATAGTCGTCTCGTGCCCGAAAATGGTCGGATACAAAATTTCGTCAAAATCGTTTGAACCGTTTTTTAGATACAATTAGCTAGACCATGACCCAAAATTACCCAAAATGACCCACTAATCGAATTTTCTCGAACATGTGACCTAGCCCAATGGTTTTTTGGTGCCCCAAAACGCTAGGATATGAAATTTCGTCAAAATCGTTCGAGCCGTTTTTAAGATAAAATTTGCATATATATATATATATATGTGGTCGCAGGAGTTCTCATCTGAACTTTAGACTGCAAACACAAGCACATACTTTATTGGGGCTTGTGAAGTTGAATGATGCCTCGCGAACAATATAAATTTTGATGATGTGCAATTTTATCGTGAGAACAGAGTAGATGTGCTACAGCCTTCGCCTCGATCAGACGGATCGACGGTGGTCTCTTGTTAATTCTATGCCGGTCGGTGGAACCGCGCATTTAACAAATGATTAAGCCCGACAGACGGTCGGATCAATTCTAAGTGTATATATGTTTTTAAATTAATGTTGTAAATATTTTATATGATAATCAAGAATTAAAAGTATAACGTTTTAATCAATTGGAAAAACGTGTGGACTTTTACTCTCATCCCCTAGACGCCAGCTTAAATCCTACAGATTTTGGGAATTCGGCCGCGATAATTTTTTTGAACACCAGAGGACAGACTTCAGACTTCTTATCGTAAATTTCCGATGCTTCGAAAAAGAGAAAGAAGAAAAGTTTTCCGAAGCTGATAAAAGAAATAATTTGACCTACTGACGTGCGTTTTTCTCCAGATGTGATGTGTTTTACAGTGTTTTTGCACCGAATAGTGTGAATAGTGTGAATTGCTTCCTGAGTGTTTGTGACATCTTTCTACAGAAGAAGAAAAAAAAGGCCTCGCATCGAGTGCGATGTTTTGGTCTCATTAGTGAAAGAAAGTGGAGTGATTATTTTTTGTTGTTGTTGTAGCTATTTTTGTGCACGCAAGTAGTGATTTCAAGCAGTGAAATTATTTTTGTTTTTCTTTATCTTTTTACATTACAAAGATTAAAGCAGGGTGTAATTTTTTTTTTCTGCATTCAACGAAGTGATAAAGAAAATAAAAAACCTGTAGTGCTTTATTTTTTTTGCAGGTAATATTGAAAAAGAATAAAAAAGGTGGTGGTACCTTTTGTTTTATAATATTTTAAAGGAAACGAAAAAAAAATAAATACCTGTAGTGTTAATTTTTTTGCAGGTAATATTTAAAAGAAAAAAGGTGGTGGTACCTTTCTTTACGCTATTTTAAAGAAATCGAAAATTAATTACCTGTAGTGCTTTATTTTTTGTGCAGGTAATATTCAGTAATATTAAAAAGACAAGGCGGTCGAACCTTGGTCTTAAAAAAAATAAAGGGAGCTCAGATTCCCATGCATAGTGTATATTTTATATGTTTTATTTTTATATATTTAAATTGGATCTCTTATTGAAGTAAGTGAAAAAAAAATGTTTTTTATGTGTATTGTTTATTACGATTAGATAGTTAATTTTGAATTTAATAGAAAATGGCATACCTCGCGCGAGTTAAAAAGTGTGATCTAATCACATTGGTTGAAGAATTAAATCTAGTATTGCCAGAAAATGTAAAATGTTCAGTACTGACAGACTTAATTCTTAAATCCGATAATTACGATGAAGAATACACGAAAAATATTCAAATGCGTATTACGTCAGACAGGGAAGAGAAAGAAATGAGAGAGAGGCAATTAGCTGAGGAACAATCAAAGAGGGAATTTGAAATTCGTAAGTTAGAGTTGCAGCTGATTACGGACTTAAGTTTAATTTTACAAAATGGCAATTTCTCAAGCGAAAAATAGAATTTTTAGGTTACATAATAGAAAATGGTACGGTTAGGCCATCAGAAGCTAAGACCTTGGCAGTGAAAAAATTCCCCGAACCCCGTACTCTTAAGCAACTACATAGTTTTTTAGGTTTAACATCTTACTTTAGAAAATACATTCCTCACTATGCTAGAATAGCAAAGCCCTTAAGCGATTTGTTAAAAGCAGAAAATACATTCAAATTTGGACCCATCGAAAAAGAAGCTTTCGAGACACTTAAAGAGAAATTAGTAAATACCCCAGTATTGCACATATTCAGACGCGGTGCTAAATTAGAGTTGCACACAGATGCAAGTGCTATAGGTTTTGGTAGTGTCCTACTACAGGAAGATGAAAACAAAAACCTACACCCCATACATTACTGAGTAGAAAAACTACACCTACTCAATCAAAATATTCGAGTTATGAATTAGAAACACTTGCGGTAATCGAGTCAATGAAAAAATTTCGAAATTATTTATTGGGAACAAAAGTTAAAATTGTTACTGATTGTGAAGCATTCCAAAAGACACTCGACAAAAAAGATCTTGCGCCAAAAGTTGCCAGATCGGCACTATTTTTACAAGAGTTTGATTATGAAACATTACATCGAGTGCTGCTGACTTTATGAAACGATGGACAAATTGGACAGATTGATATTTTGAAACAATATTCTTTTTACTTTTATTGAACATTATGAGTGAACTCTGAACTTTAAGCAATTTTCAACGTTATAACAAGTTTTGTTGTGTTATTTTCATTTTTATATTTTAGGAAACACTGTATGTTTCAATATTTACTATTGTTTATTGTTTTGTTTGTATATATATTTTTTGTGTGTATTTGATAATTTTAGATTTTAGTCGACTGGTTCTATACCTAGTGAAATTAGTAGATGATGACTGTGAGGACACAGCACAGTCAGGACGGCCGAGTTGTGGTCGCAGGAGTTCTCATCTGAACTTTAGACTGCAAACACAAGCACATACTTTATTGGGGCTTGTGAAGTTGAATGATGCCTCGCGAACAATATAAATTTTGATGATGTGCAATTTTATCGTTAGAACAGAGTAGATGTGCTACAGCCTTCGCCTCGATCAGACGGATCGACGGTGGTCTCTTGTTAATTCTATGCCGGTCGGTGGAACCGCGCATTTAACAAATGATTAAGCCCGACAGACGGTCGGATCAATTCTAAGTGTATATATGTTTTTAAATTAATGTTGTAAATATTTTATATGATAATCAAGAATTAAAAGTATAACGTTTTAATCAATTGGAAAAACGTGTGGACTATTACTCTCATCCCCTAGACGCCAGCTTAAATCCTACATATATATATATATATATATATATATAATCACACACAAGATTTGCTCGTATTAGAATATATGATATATATATATATATATATATATATATATATTTACAAAACATAATGGGGAAAATTAGTTGTTATCGGGGTTTTTAAACTTGTCGACCAAACAAACTGGAATCACAGATTGCGCGCATGATTAAAAAATAATTGCTGCTAGTAAAACAAAAATGTTTGGCATATAATTATACTTGAGTGTCTTGTGCTTATTGAATATAAAACAAGTGTTTATTTAAAGGTTGAAACATCCAGTAACTGACACTTTAAGAACCCTTTCTTGTTCCAATCACAATTACATAATTTAAATATATTTTATACTTTTGAAAGGATAGTAGAGATTAAAAACATATTGTTGGCAAAATTTAGAAAAATTATACATTTTATTATTAAAAATAAATTTTATTCATAAATAGGGTCAAAAACTCCAGTAACTGACACCATTCCTATTTTGGAACACGAATAGCTGACACAAAGTGAACCAGTGACTTACACTTTATTTGAAACGATTAAAATGCTTTTAAAAACTTTATTATAAATGCAAGATACATTAATATTTATTATAAAAAGTGGGATTTAGTAAGCTGCACTGCATTTTTAGTAATGCAGAGTATATAGTAAGAGTATATAGGAGTAATATTTAGCACTGCATTGTTAGTAATGCAGATATCCAATAACTGACATTTATGAACCAGTAAATGACATGCGGTGTCAGACAACGACAAACAACTTAAAGTTTAATGGTATTTACTACAAGATAATTTTAATTTATTATTGTGCATTTTTAAACAGTTCAAACAATAGATTTCAACTTTCTTTAATATAGCCAATAACTAACACCTGTGTCAGAGACTAGTGAATTGAAGTTTTAGGAATCAATAACTGGCACTCCCCATTAAGCTAAATTAAATAACTATAAACCCTAAATCATGGCCCTAATATAGAATACGTATCTTTTAACTAACTTTAGTATAACTTTAAGACTAAAATTAGGATGGTTGCAATACAAATAGATTAGAAAAACACTTCCTTAAATTTAGAAATAAGAGGGTTGTTTCAAAATGGCACATTTTGCATTCTCAAAAGTTTATTCTTCATTGAATATGTTCTTGGCCGTTTAGTGGTGAATAAATTGACACCAAAATAAAAATAAGTATCTCATTTACCACTAGATGACATACATTTACAGCAAATTCTTATTTGAGTTATTTTTCCTGAAGTGTCAGTTACTGGTTAGCTGTCAATAACTGGGGTTTTCACCCTAGAATGTTTTAAAAACAAAACCGTATCTTGCTTATAAAGATTTTCACAAGTTTAGCAATATGACTTCAAGAACAAAATATGTTTTCAACAAAAAATGGATGAAAATTTAGGTTTGCTTTATAGAGCATACCATACACTATATATCCTGAAATTTTTATAATTAAAAATATCGAAAAGTTTCTTAAATGCTTTACGCGCAATGTCCCAAAATTTCTTTTGATAAAAATGGCTTTAACACGTTCGCTGCCAGCTACGAGTATACTCGTAGTGCTATCTACGTTTCTTCAATCTAAAATTAGTTATTCGCACCGGAAATTTCAAAAGAAGAATTTTTATTTTATGTAATCACGAAATGTCTGTAATAAAACAAAGTAAATATTGCTATTAGTATTTTCTGGTGTGAATTTGAACTTTCTAAATAAAATGAAAATTCCGACATTTTTAGCTTGGCAGCGAACGTATTAAACTTCTCTCTTTGAAAATATTCCATATTTAACAATTACTAAGAGTGTCATTCATTTTGTTTTAAAGTGTTAAGAAATGATTACTCTTTAAAAAATATATATATATATATTTCAAATATTGAATATTTCCAATGTTTAAAAGTTCCATGACTCCTTAATAAAACTTTTTTGTCAGATATAAATATGTATTTCGAGTGTCTTGGTAAATATAAATATAAAATTTCTATTTCTAAAATTACATTAGTTCGCCTGCAATGCATCCAATTATGGAAGTACTGTTTCCCTTTCGGAAACACCTTAAATAAACAGATTTAGCGTAAATCTTCCTAAACAGACATCTCATTAAAAGTGACACATGTCACATCTGCCCGGTAACCTTTCATTTCTCATTTTACTTAAACAAGAGTTTCTCACGGTAAACACATCCTTTCTGTGCATAAATTACGCTACAGCGATTCTCTCGGCTCAGGACGATGTCGTCCCAATACGCCTTTATTAACTTTTTCTTAATCAATGCGCATGAGGACCCGGAAAGCGTCGACATGTGATTAATTTGCATCAGGGTTGAACTCATTCACCCTGTCATATCTTAATTACTCAAAAGAGACTCTGCCTCTGGTTGACAGGGTACCGTTTTAATGCACTCTTTACATATAACTCCTCGATAAACAAATATTTAGGAGCGTAAATTAATGAGATTTGAAACAGAAATGTGTATTAAAATTTTCGAAAGCGTCATGAAAATTATACTCATTTTGAAAGCGGAAAAGGGTTGAATGCATCATTACTGGTTTAGCATACGAATGAAGTAATTCAAATTCGCAATTGATAAAAAGTCAGAAACAGTTTTAGTTAGATAAAAGTTTATAGAAGTTATTCGGTTGCTTTTTCGCACTCTTTTATTGAACTTTTCTTGAGTTTTGTGTGTAAACAAGGAATTTTGTAATCCATATTTCACTAACTTCCATATATGCCAAAAATTGTAAAAATTATGCATACAGGTTTGTTTCCGTTGACGATACATTATTTTAGTATTTTTTAAACTGACTGATAAAGTAAAGTAATCAATTATATTTACGATATTTAAGGTATTCAAATTTGAAATTGATAAAAAACACAGAAAAGTGTTAGTTAGATAAAAGTTTGTAGAAGTTAATCGGATGCTTTTTTACACTTTTTATTTAACTTGACTTTTTTTGTGTGTAAAGATGGAATTTTGTAATCGATATTTCATTCACTTCCTGATAAGCTAGAATTCTAAAAACTGTGTACACAGGTGTGTTTCCATTGACAATACACCATTTTAATATTTTTTACCTTATTTATAAAATAATAAATTTAATTTTAAGGTATTTTTGGATTAGCAAATCGCGAGTGATAAATTGCTAAATATTCTTTAGGGTTACAACAGTATATGAGTTATGAAAACAATGGAGTTCATTATCCCAAAATACCAAAGCCAAAATAACTCAACTGTGGCTGTGAACAGGAACAGCGAAATATTTTAAATACTATAAAGTAGAAAATATAAAATAAAGAGTGTAGCAATTGAAAAATATACAATCAGTAGTTTAACACTAGAACGCCCGGAAATTTTACTGAAGTTTTATAAAAAAAAATTTACACCGGAATTTTTATTTAAAACTAAATATCAAACTTATTTAAATTATTTTTTGCGTGGTTTATATTTTACTTTTTTATGAACAAATTTCTGATTCGAATCAAAATATATTTATTTGGTACCGGTCAAAATGAATGATGTGGTCGTTCTAATGTTAATATTAACTAAATTACGATTCTACGTTTCGAAAACAGTTCACAAATCCTCAATAGAAAGTTTTAAAAATAGGTTTTTATTTATTCTTGCCATATCTTTAAAATATGGCAAGAAAAAGAAAGAAGCAGAGGAATTATAATTTAATAAAAAAAACGAATATTATAAGAACTAAGATTTCTAATTTAATGAAAATGCTATTTAAATACAGACAAGTAAATGATTTTTGCTATCAAATTATAGGAAAGTAATAGTTATTATATGTTACAAGGATCTTTAATTTAACTTTTGCTATGTATTTGATGAAAGTTTCTTTGAAATGAAGGAGATGTCCGTTATACGACGAATATACCTAAAATTAGAAAAATGAAGTTTAATAGTTTAAGTGCGTGTTATACACCAGAGAACGACATACGCCGGAATTTACGGTATATTTAATGTGCTTCCTAATTTATATGTTTCAGATAAAACTGCACAGAAAATTTTTGGGTATCTTGCAGCGTAACATCAAAGAAAAGCTACTTCAAATGCGCAATTTTCTGTAAAAAAAATATAAATCTCTGATTTTTAAAATTTCCAAATATGTGTTATGTTATGCAAACATATCTACATATTTTTACCTCGTTCTTCGAAGTTAAAATAATTTCACAAAATTTATATATAATTCAAGCCGAAAAACTCTCACAACGTCTTTTGATTAATTATACTAATTTTGAAAACCGAAATGTTTGAATGCGTATTTAATGGCTTAGACTATTTAAGTAATAATTTGCTGTTGATAAAAAAAAGAATTAGATATTCTTTTAGTTAGTTAAACGAAATTGATTTTTGTCTTCTGTAATCGCTTCAATTTTAATTGGAAAACATATGAAACATCAATATTCTTTCAGTCAAATTTCTGCATTTAAAATTATTGGTAATATTAGATGAAACAGAATTTCTAAATTAAACTAATTTTCTCCAAATTAGGTGATTTTAATAACCATTAGAGTTAATTATTGAACTAATTTATATAAATTTTCATTATTTAATTTACAATGTGTTAGAGCGGAAATCAAATTAACAATAATGTTTTACAATTCATTTTCCTAAATATTAAATATACATATTGCATAATGCTCTAATTTAGTTGATATTGTTTTTATTTTAAAATAGAGCTTTGTAGGTCTCCATTAGAAAGATATTTTATTTGGAATCGAATATTAGGTAACATATAAAATAAAGTATTAAATATAGATAAGTATATTTAAAAGGATTTTCCGAATGACCAATGGCCAAACATTGTAACACCTGTGCACCAGTAACACCTCAAATACAGTAGAACACCGGTTTTTATGAAATCGGTTTAACCGAAAGACCTTAAATCTTTTTTTTTTTTTGACAAATTTTATTACTAAACAAACATTTTCTTTATTAAATAAATACACAGATTCAAGTTACTTATTTGGACGAAAGCGTAAATGGAGGCCGAGTATTTCATCGTGCTTTTGCTAGCTAAGCCGGCATTTGTTGCGATCTTCGTACGTCAATGCTCAATTTTGTCACGATTTTTAATCCAGTCCTCAAAGGTAGACCTTCCTACAGCTAAGTCAGAACAAATATTCTTCAACTCGTTTCATCGCTTTGAGCTTGTCCTTTATACAGATCTTACATAAGAGAGAGATTGGACAATGGGCAGTGACGAAATGTCCGCCATCTTAAGTCCAAATTCGACGGATCGCCGATGAACGCAACACAATTTCGCCAGAGTTTGCCACTTTTTGATCTATTAAAGTCACAGAATAATTGTTTTATATGGGTCATTCTCAAAAAAAAAAAAAATACAAAACAGTGTCCAACAATAGAATTAAATTTCCAGTTAGAAAAGAGATATTATTCTCATTTTATACAAATATATGCAACTTTCTGAAGATAATACCTGTTGAATAATAGTTTCTTAAAACACTTAAGTATTTTCTGTTTATAACACACAATTTTTCCAGTGAGAATCTTAAAAAAGAAGGCCTTGAAAATACAAGGTACAGAATGGAAATGTGTTTAAATTATACCTCATTTTAAAATTAGATATCTTATATTTCAATTAAAACTGAAAAAACATTTTAATTATAAAAATGTAATATAGCGTGAAGTAAAATGTCCCCAAAGAATGCACGTTTTCCAATGTCCACTCTGCTACCAAGATTTTCTAATGATCCTGTTATACAGTAGATGACAGCATATGTCTCAAGATTGTGTACATATGTGAAGATTTAGTCCACATGGAATTTGCATTTATAAAGTGGGAGAATACATTTTTTTACAGATTTTTATAATAACAAATTAGGTAAGTATATTTTTGTCTGTTCACTATGTTACTTTGCTATAGATAATATAGATAACTGTTTAGATTGGTAAATATAATTAATAGTAAGGTTATGTATGTATGTGATATATGCAAGATCACTTAAGCCAAAATAATGTCTTGAATATTTTTTTTTTATGGAAATCTTCTATTTCTATACTCTGTTACTAGAGTTGTTTATCCATTAAATTACAACTCATATATTATTTCAAATTACATTATGGTATATTTCTAAAAGATTTTAACAACGTGAAAATATTAACTACATGTTTTCCTATTAGGGCACTAATTAATATTATTGTAATGAATCTTTTAGAGGAATCGATATGTCTAATTTTTTAAACCATAGTAAGAGAGTGGACATGTATTTGTTTTCTATCCAAATTGGTATTATATTTGAACAAATGTTTGTTTTCTGTAATACCACTTGTCACCACTTCCAAAAATATATAATAAATTTGAAGAATTAAAAATAATGTTTATGTCAAGATATTTAATATAGTGTTAACACAATGGGCATTTTGCTCATGTTTTTGACAAAAATTGACCATTTTTTTCTATAAATAAAAAGAAGAGTTTAGAAAAACTTTCATCTTTCATTACACAAGATACTAATGTAGGTAATTAAAGTAGAAAATTAAATGAAAAAAATTCAAGACATAACCAATTTCTGAATTGTAACCTTTTTTCAGAATGACCCATATCGCTTCAGAAATACATGCAAAAAATAAGTTTAGATATACTTTCACTTTATTGAATAAGAATTCTATGAAATTCATTATTTTGATTTGGATGAACGAGGGGGTTATTTCCAATCTGATTGGAAGTAGATTAATCTCTTGAAAGATGTTAATAAATTTAGACAAAATTAAACCGTAAATGAGAAATTCAAAAATGTACTTTATAGAATCCATGTTTTTTTATTATTATTGAGCTTTTGACCCTCTTTTAACAATAAATATTAAAACTATTAATCGAATAATTTTAATTGAATTATCAATTATTTATGTATTTACATTAATAAATAAAAACCTCGTTTATTTTATTTATTAAATAAAATAATAAATAATAAAATGTTCTTAATAAATAAATATATTATCGCATTTTAACTATTGAATAATTATTTATGATATATACAATATTTATTCACATATTTATTCATTTTTCAATTCAAAAATTAATACGTCATATTTCTGAGTTTTTTCTTTCAATAATAGTGCACTATTTAAATATTATACTTTTAAAAATTAATTTCAACATCAGTACCAATACCCGTTCTAATACTAAATTTATCGATTCCATTAAATTAGACTTTTTAAAGCTGTGACAGTATCTAGAAATTGATTTAGAAGGTAAAATAAGAAGCTCTTCAGTGCATATTTTAAGCTAGATTTAATATAATGTATATTTCTGGAGGATATACCGTATGCTCAATGTTTATTTATTTTTTAAATTTTCAACGTAAAAAAGCTAATTTATAACAGTTATTGCTGTTTAGCTCTGTATGAGAAACTAATGATAGAAGGGAAAAATAACAATGTTATTCCTTTTCAGGCTGAAATTTATTTTAAATGAAAATCTAAGAAAAACTACATTTTTTTTAAATAGAGTGAAAATAAAATGAAAGCTAATCATATCGCACCCCGATGTATTTGAAAAATTGCAGATATCCTAAATCTTCAGGCGCGCCACAGTCCAGTCTGTCTACATTCTGTGTCATTAGTCCTTCAGGCTTATAAAAACCCATTTGCGCTTTAAAAGTATCTCTCATCGTGAATCAAGTTTGGGGGTAATTGAAACACGTGATTCCTGCAGAGCACATTGGTACCTACAGGCAAGAATGCATTATTGGACTTTGGGGGAATGAGAATGAGTAGATAGTATCATTTGGTGGAATAAATACAGGACGCCTCCAGGTTATAAAGAAATTCCTATGGAACCCCCGTCAACCGAAAATGCTTTGGTCCCATGCTTTTCGGATAACCAAGGTTTTACTGTACAGAAATGCAGCAGTTTGCAGCGTGATTAATAAATGTTAATGAGATCGCCTGATGCCATTGCGCTGCTGTGTGTTTCAATATTGATGTCATATATCTGCACATAAATTTTGTGTCATAGAGAGACATTTTGCAAGAAAGTTGACGGCTATTAGAGACACGTCGAACTCCTCCATACTTTGAATCCTTATATGAGTCTACTACCCCTACACTGTCTAAATGGCAATATAAGGGCGGAAGATATATACTAGAATATATATATATATATATATATATATATATATATATATATATATATATATATATATATATATATATATATATACTAGTCGCTGTGTTCCTACCATACATATTTAAAATTAGAAATTTTGTCACATTTTAAATGCATCTTTATTTGTTTAAATGTCAGATCTACACATTTGTTTACCACTGCTAGACTAATATATTTTTTAAACATTTCGATAGCAATATATTTTTTTCATGTATAGTGGTAGAAAAGAGCGAGTCAGTAACGACCAGGTAGTTGTGAAAAATAGTCAGAAATACACTGAGTGGCCAAAAAAATAGAGGCACCCTTTAATAACGAGTCGGTCCACCTTCAGCTCTGATCACAGCCGATATTCTTCTTGGCATGGACCATACGTCTTACGGAGCTGAGAGTTCCTTATCTAAGCAACTCTGTGTTATTACTTCATTCTACTCCGACTGGTTTACTTTCAAAGAGGTGTCTCTAATTTTTTGGCCACTCAGTGTATACTTTTCTGACTCTGTCTTTTTATTCAATTTGCTTCATATTCCTCCTTCTGTTCTCTCTTCTTTTCATTAGCAAATACTATATGTCTGATTGGCTGAAGCCTTATATTTTCCTATCGGCTGTTTTTTTAACCTGTCACCTCCTTTTCCATTTCCATTCTCTCCTGCCCTTGGGTTCAAACTGGTAGAACGGCTGAAATACAGACAAATTTCTTTCGAAAAGCCTTGAGAATTTCTTACTTTTATGATGTTATTAATAAGATTTTTCCTTTATTTATATTTTATATCCAACATCTTTCATTAATCTATTATGGTACATTCTATTTTTGTATAGAAATTAGTTTGTTATTAATCTTTCGAGTAGGTACAAAAATATTTAAACATTTTTTTAAAATTATTTATGAAGACAGATTAATTAATTTAGATATAAAAGCAATAATAAATTACACTTCCACTAGCCTCTATAGATATTATCTATTGATATTATCTATGAAAGCTATTTCCTGCGTACATTACCGGAATCAACACGCGAAACTGCCTGTCATGTATCATCTTTGGACAGTTAGTTTCTTAGTAACGAATCTTAAAGTTTTAGTAAAAAATATATATCGAAATATTTCCTTTTGTTTTAGGAAACTGAGATTCTGCAGCTATAATGTTTCTAGATATTTAAATTAAAACAGCATTATATTATACCCAAAAAGTTTCAAAATAAAAAACACAAAATAAAGGTTCCAGTTACATATGGCTCTCACGCATGTTTATCCATTATTGACCAACATATGCTAAAAGAAACAGTAAATGTAACGTAATAAAGGAAAATTCGATCTGACATTATAATACTTTTAAATAAAGATTTATTGATATTTCTTAGCAAAAAGTTTTAGTAAAAGTAAAATTAACGCTGTATTTATTCCTGTTATTAAAACATTTTTGTATATGTAGAATTAAATTCTCGAACATTTTTATACTTTTTAAAAATATCTCAAAGCATTAATAATTTCTAAATGAGTTAAGTTTAAGTTATTAAAAAACAATTATGGTCAAAGTGAAATGAGATTAAATTACCATAAAACCATTATGTTCTTTTTTTATAGCTCATTAAATAACTCTGGCTCAATCGATAACAGAATTTACAAAGTTATTTAAGATTAAGTCAGAAACTTCTTTTTAAAGATTTTTATGGCAAAATTTTAACAGGAGATTCTTTTTACTTTACTAATACTTCATTTGTGATTTTAATTAATAATTAAACTACTAACATAGCTTCTGGTGTTTTTTATAATTAATTCAGAATACATTATTTTTTTTTAATTAATATTTAGACATTTTAAATATCTTATAAACTTTTCTCTTTTAGGTAGGAAAAAGAAAGATTATATTCCAATTAAATATTTTTCGCTTTTATACTGTGAATGCAGCGAATTTTATGTAATACATTCAAACTTTATAATATATTTTTAAAATAGGATAATCATCATTAAAGTAGGGATATATATTCACAACTCGCTTGTAAAAGATCTGAAGTCACAAAGTCAGCAATTATTAACTACAGTTTTAGTATTTTAAAAACATATATTATTGAAGCATTTTTTAATTGCAAGATGAGGATAATTATATGTTTAATGTGATTTAAAAATAATAATATATCTGATTTTTACTTCAAAGGTTAAAACATTAGTGTTAACTAACAAATATTTGAACATGTAGCCTTTTTAATCTATAATAACATATTTACTAAAATAATGCCATTATCCTATCCCATTTATTTAAATAATCTAGTTCTGTTGAACTTAATGATATACACGTGTAACTGAAACCTTTATTTAAAATATTTTGAACCATGATATTTAAAATATGGAACAGTTTATTATCTTAAACATAGAATAATAGATAATTTGATTATTATTTCAAAATTAACATTCCATTCAATTCGGAAATATTAGATATTTAAAAAAGTTGGCTTTAAATATCTCTACTTTAGTTATGGTATACCTGTCCCCCATTTAATAAATTTTATACAGTTTATTTCGTAACATCCAATAATAATAAATTAATAATTAATACATTTTCATGAACTGCAAACTATTTCACAAGTTATAGTAAATATGTTTAAACAAAATACTTGAAGATACTCTTTTCTGAAATGCTAACACAATATCGTTTATCGTTAAATATAAAAACGACAAGACTCCAAAAGCATCATTTTGTAAACCTGAAAGCCTCATTTCGTATATAATTTACATTATGTATTTTATCAAAAATGCATTTAAAAATCGAAATCATCCAAATCCATTCTTTGAAACAACTGTCAATTGGTTCACGAAAAAATAAAATTTGCACATATGTTTCAATGTGTGTTTTTTAATTAACTTTAAAATGCTAAGTGATTTTATCATATGCTATGAAATTGCTTAACTCCTTCGTAACGAACTTCGGATATACATGACGCATAAACTCCTTAGAATCCTTGATAATTCCTATCAATTATTTTTTCTTCAAAATTTTGCCTTATTTAATTAAAGCACTTCTGCTATTAAATTAAGGAAAAATTCCAATTTAAAAAACTGGTGATAAAAGATTGAAAGAGCTATAAAGAATTCTCCTTGCGAAGGGCGTAAAGCTTTTTTCAGTAGAACATTTTATTAAATATAAAAAAAATAGCTATTACAGTTTCATTTCTTTAAACTCTTAAATTTTACTCTGAGGAATATCCAATACAAAATTTGCTGCTTAAAGTTCTTGAAAACATGATTATTGGCATGGCATAAGTATAAGAGATTCATTATTAATATATATATATATATATATACTAGTATATAACCCCGTCAAAAATGACAGATTGTTGATCTGCGTTTCTTTTTCATAAGACTTCATACAAACAAACAGCATGAAGACTTTATTATTGAAAGGTTTGTACTGTAAAAAAGTACATTTTAAAAATGACAAATGATTTCTACAAATAAAAATGATGAGGATATATATATATATATTTTACTCGGTATTAAATTTCGGAAGTAGTTCAACAATTGGGCAAAACATTCAAATTAAATATTAACAAAAAATCCATGTGCGAAAGTTTTTGTAAAAAAGTGTTATCAATGAGTTTCTAAGCCGATTGACTCACCACATAACTTATTGTTTGATTACATAAGCAAAACTAAATGCAAATTACGTTGTACTATGTATTCCTTATATTTTAATTACGTTTGATAAGAAAGAATCACTTTACAGTATATGACCCTTTATCCGGAATTCCAAAATCCGGAAAAACCCGAAATCAGCAAAAATATTTCGAAAATTTTCTAAATTTGTATATTTTTACAAAAATTTTTGAATTTTTGAAATTTTTCGAAAATTTTACAGATTTCTAATTTTTTTTCAGTACATTGTGTTTCAGTGTGTAATCACTAAAATATTGTTACTTCGGTAGCGGGTGAACACGACCCCACCCCCACCCCCCACTTTCTTCCCGAAATTAGAAACAAATAATTTTTCTCTCAAATTTTAGTTTAAAATTAATTTATATTACGATTCGTTTGAAACAAAAAATAGTTATATATTTATTTCATCAAGGGTGATTCTGTTCCGAATTTTCATAAAAATTTAAGGCATTCGATTTCGAAAATTTTAGTTTTCAGTCCAAAGATTCGAACATAACAAAATCTCGAATTTTGAGCGATCGTCGCCGAAAAAAACAATTATGTGTATCGTTCGAAGAAAAAGTAGACAATTTCTTCAAAGGATTGCGGAAACAACTTGAATTTTGTAAAGGATTGACAAAAAATGCAAATTTCGTCGCAGAATTGCGAAAAAACGCTAATTTTGTTAACAAATCGCAGAAAATACGCGATTTCCGACAAAGGCTTGCGAAGAAAACGCAAATTTCTTCCAAGGACTCCGAAAAAATGTAAAATTTCTTCAAGGGATCACAAAAAAAACACAAATTTGGCTAAAAGATCGGAAAAAAAACGCGAATTTCGTCAAATAATCGTTCAAAAACATGAATTTCTCCAAAGGATCGCGAAAAAGAAAAAAAACGCAAATTTCTTCAAAGCACTGCAAAAAAATTTCTAATTTCGTTAAGGGATCGGGAAAAAAGTAGAATTTCGTCAAAGGATCGAAGGAAAAAAAAACACAAATTTTGTCAAAAGATCACAGAAAAAATGCGAATTCCGTCAAAGGATCGCGAAAAAAAAACCCCGCTAATTTCGTCAAAGAATCTCAGCAAAAAAACTCTAATTTTGTCAAAGGATCGTAAATAAAAGGTAAATTTCGTCAAAGAATAGCAAAAAACGCAAATTTCCTCAAAGAATCGCAGAAAAATGCAAATTTCTTCAAAGGATTGCAAAAAGAAAACACAAATTTCTTCAAAGGACCACGAAAAAATTATATTTCGAAAAACGCAAATTTTGTCATAGAATAGCAGAAAAAAATGCAAATTTTGTCAAAGAATCACGAAAAAAAAGCATGAATTTTGTCAAATAATCGTGAACTTCGGAAGGACCCAAAATCCGGAAAATTCCAAAACTCGGAAAGCCTTTGGTCCAGAGGATTTCGCATAATAGGTCCTGTACTGTATTTAAGATGGAAGCAAAAATTTCAAAATACGCCAGTAGATGGCGCCAATGTACTGGATTGATCACTCAAATTCTCCGTACGAAAGAATTCACTGCTATTTCTGAAAAGAAAAGTGCTGACAGAAAAATATATATAAAGAAATGTTGATAAACGTGTTTTATATGAAATAGTTTTTGAAGGTTTTAAACAGAATTAAAATATTTAAAAGCTCTAATGTGCTTTTACAAATATTTTAACAACAGAATCGGATGAAGAATAGCTTTTTCATTAAGCCTAACATGGCGTTTAACTATGGTCGATTCGCAGATCAGAGTGGTCGAGCCCGGAGCCATTACAGACACTTTCTTGCCTTCGGATTTTATTATAAGTAAGATCACTGGGAAACGCGAATTTCATAAACGATCGTGAGAAAAATGTGAATTTCTTCAAAGGATCGCTGAAAAAATGCGAATTTCTTCAGAGGATCGCTGAAAAAACGCACATTTTGTCAAAGGATTGCTGAAAAAACATGTATCTCGTCAAAAGGCAGTAGAGAAAGTGCGAATACCGTCAAAGGATCACAAAAAAGCAAATTTCATCAAAGGACCACAGAAAAAACGTGAATTTCATCAAACGATTGCAGGAAAAACGTGAATTTCGTCAAATGATTGCTGAAAAAACACAAATTACGTCGTAAGATTGCTGAAAAAATCATTAATTTCATCTGTCGGCACATAAATATCATGAATTTCGTCTATCAGGTGCATAAAAATCCTTTATTTCATCGGTCGGGTGCAGAAATTTTTTTTTTCATCAATCGGGCGTGTAAAAATCTGAGTTTCATTTATCGGTCACCTAAAATTCACAAAATTCTTCAAACGGGCACATAAGAATCAAGAAATTAGTTGATCGGGCACGTAAAAATTATTAATTTCCTCTATCGGCACATAAAAATCATGAATTTTGTCTATCGGGTGCATAAAAATAATTAATTTTGTCGGTCGAGTGCAAAAAAAAAAAAAAAAAAAAATCGTCAATCGAGCGTGTAAAAATCATGAGTTTCATTTATCAGGCATGTAAAAATCATGAAATTCTTAAATCGGGTACATAAAAATCATGAATTTTGTAGAACGGCCACGTAAAAATCACAAATTCATCAAGTGGGTGAGTGAAATCACGAATTAGTCAAGTGGGCACATAAAAATCACGAATTTCTTCAATCGAGTGCATACAAATCGTAAATTTTGTCCATCAGATGCAGAAAAATCATAAATTTCATCGATCGGGTGAGGAAAAATCATGAATTTTGTCAAACTGCATTCAGAAAAAACGCAAAAGGGAAAAAAAATCCGAAAATCCTGCATTTGGCAAGTTTTTTCCATTATTTTAATCGCCAGTTTTTCAAGTTTTATCGCCGAGTGCTTATTTTCACCTTTAGGTGGCAATAAAGTCAATCGCCAACTTACAGTATTGCTCGCTGATAGGCAAGTGCTAATTTTGTTCTGACAAAATGGTTATCGTATCAATAAATGGAAAAGTGTTTAGTGTATATAAATGAATTCTGCATTGACTGTCACCTTGTATAATGACAATTGTGTACAATTTATCGTGTTTAAGTTTCAAGTTCATATTATTATATTATTAGGTAGTTTTTTCATTTTATCTTTATTTAATTTTATTGAATCATTGAAGATAGAAACAGATATCTATTTCTGTGTTGATGATTGAGTTCTTTGGATATGTTTTGATTCTTCGTATATTGTTAGCGAAATTATTTAATGCACATAATATAATTGTAAAGCATGCTTTATATATATTCTGGTGTATTTTATTAGTTGAATTTTGTTACATTTTCCCAAATGATTGTTGAATTTTGTGATTTTTTTTTTCCCGCAACCAATCAATAAATTTCAAGATGTTTTATTGGTGATTGGTTGCGGGAAAATATTTTGAAATTCAACAATCATTCAGGAAAATGTAACAAAATTCTACTAACAACAGGAGCCTCTAAACAAACCAGTTCAAAATATGCATTCATATACATTAGATGCTTTACCATCTGTCCATTTACATATAAAAATGTGTACTAAATGATATAAAAAAATTTAAAAACTGAAATTTTACACTTACATCTTAATTGTAAATTTCATTGTTTACATGAGTGGATTTTAAGGAGTCTACTGCATATATATACACATATACTAAAATTATCTATAAATTGTCAATACTAAAGTTCCAAAACCTTTAAAAAAATTGTCAACAAACCAAAAAATTCCATGCAAAACACATTCATACACACTATCATAACAAAATCATCAAAATGCACAGGCAGTAAAGCTGTTTAGAAGCTCCTGTTATTAGTAGAATTTTGTTACATTTTCCCGAATGATTGTTTAATTTTGTGATTTTTTTCCGGCAACCAATTAATAAATTTCACGATGTTTTATTGTGATTAAACTATGAATTTTGTTATTTTTTTATATATAAACACAATTGCCGACTCAGCAAGTTTCTGGATTTGTCCATGTCAGTGAAAGTTCTTTTTTTCATGCAACTGCTGGTCGAATTTTTAATCAATTTTTTGTCAATTTTTACAGCCGAATGCAACTATTAAAACATCTGTAATATTATATCCAAAAAGGTAAATTTCAGCTTTATAAATCCTAATAAAAACTCGACCATTACTTTTTGGTTTAAGAAATTTAAGGTAGCAAAATATACATACGACATAAAAAGAAAAAAATATATACCAAACCAAATCCAAAGAATTCAATCATGAACACAGAAATACATATGTGTTTCTATGTTCATGAGCTCAATATAACAAAATAAATAAAGATAAAAAGAAAAAATACCTAATATTTATAGTAATCCAAACTTTGAAACTTTGAAAATTGCTGACACCATCATAAACATCTTTCCTAAAGATCTCTAGATAGGAAATAGCCCTCACCTCATTGGCTCCAAATCTGTCTCGGGACAGTAACAACCTCTCACTTGATTGGCTGAATGCTGACGCATGCGTGTAGAACCCAATGCCACAGGAGTTTACAAATGCCTTTAGCTGATTGGCGGAATGCTCACGTATGCCTATAGAACCCATTTTCGTACGAATTGACAAAAAAAGGTTTAGCTTTAAATATATGGATTAAAGAAATCCTTTAAATTATTTAAAGACTTTAATATACTTTTACAAATATTTTAAGAGCATAATCGGATATTTTAATGAAACGTTCAAAGAGTCATTCATTTGGAATTTGTGTTTTTGAATGGCAACATTATTCGTTTGTTTACATCAGGTAATCGGATGTTTAATCTGTTATTTTTAATTAAAAACTTAAAATATTATAACTGGATATTATATACATGTTTTATACGAAAATATGCTGAATAGACATCATTTCAAGTAGAAGAAATTATCAGTTAGTGGTTATGTGTTAGCATATCTTTTTCAGTAAGCCTAACATGGCGTTTAACTACAGTCGACTCGCAGACCAGAGTGGTACAGCCCGGTACCGTTACAGACAGATTCTCGCCTTTGGATTTTATTATAAGTAAGATATACAGGGTGGTCCTAAAATATATGTAAAAAATGTAAAGGTAGGTAGAGGGGACCTAAATAAGCATATTTCGGATAGGAATGTGTGTGCGGTAATGACACATTAAAGCACTAGCTTGTAAAGCAGTATGAATCAAAGGAAACTGAAAAGACAAGTAAAGACAAAATAAAACAAAAATTTATTAACAGTTTACATGAGGTGCTCTAAATAGCGGCCACCAACAACGATACAAGATTCACAGTGACGGCGCATAGATCGGCGTACATTATAAAAGACGTCAGGTATGTCGAGCACATGTAAACAGCAACAGACAAGCGGGCAACGAAATCTTCTTCAGATGTGACGGTACTCTCGTACACCAGGCTTTTAATATGACCCCAAAAGAAAAAATCCAAGCAGGTTAAATCAGGAGAACACGATGGCCAGGGAACTGGACCGCCCCGTCCTATCCAATGCTGGCCGTAGACAGCGTCCAGGTGCTTCCTGACGTCTCGACTGAAGTGAGCTGGGGCTCCATCGTGCTGGAGCCACATTCGTCTGCGAACAGCTGGAGGAATATCTACCAGAAGTTCAGGTAAAACCTCCTGTAGGAAGATGTTGTATGTATGGCCAGTTAAACGTCTAGGTAGAATGTACGGTCCTACTAAGTTATTGTGTACAATGTCTGCCCAAACATTATTGGAAAACCTTTCTTGGTACGCGTGTGCTATTGTGCCATGTGGGTTGCCATGAGCCCACAGGTGAGAATTGTGGACGTTAAACATACCCGATCACGTAAAGGTAGCCTCATCAGTAAATAAAACATGTGCTGGGAAAGTTGAATTGGCTGCCGTCTGCTGTAAGTACCAACGAGGAAAGTTGAGAAGTGGAAGATCATCGTCAGGGGTCATTACTTGCACTCTGATACGGATGCATTCCGTCTTCATGCAAATTCCTCAAAACACTTTGATGGCTCACACCCAACGCACGTCCTACAATCTCTCCAGCTTGTCGAATGATTATCCTCTACTGTGTTTAGTATTCTGGTTTCCACTGCAGGAGTTCTGCGATATCTTCTAATGCCAGCTCCACGGCCGGAAGCATGAAACGATCCACTTGTGCGTAACTCCCGATGAAGACGCTGGAATGTTCGACGATCCGGCTGATTCCTATCCGGGAATCGCTCCCTGTACATCCTCTGAGCTCTCGTATCCATTTCTTTGTGCAGTCCCATTCATGAAATGCATGATTTCAAACTCCACATTGGTGAAACGATGCATGGTGTTTAAGATCCGTGCGGGAAATGATGAATCCAGCTAGCGAAGCGCTTTTATACGCCGCAGTCATCAACGCTCCCTACCGGCTCAAGGCGGCATTACCGCACACACAATCCTATACGAAATATGCTTATTTATTTCCCCTCTACCTACCTTTACATTTTTGACATATATTTTGACACACACACACACACACACACACATATATATATATATATATATATATATTAATCCATTGAAACATAAGATAGTGTCCAAATACAGTGCTACAGTGGGTGTTTCATATTCTGTAATGCAGTTGGCATTACGTGCAATGTCACTGACAGAATAACTGTGTATTTCCATCAAATTTTGCATTTAGTGTAAAATAAATCGTTAAAGTATGATATTTCTTTTATAATTATTAAAATTATGAAGAAAATTTAGACTCTACATTAGTGTGCGGCGCGTTGTATGTTTTGGCTGAATAAATGGATTACTACTCAGGTTTCAACGTAAAATTTCTTGTACTTTGCCCTTTTTTGGTTAAAAACAAAATATTAAAAAAACATATACTATTTTTTGCTGCTTATTTATTTTTAGTTTAATAATTATCTGAATTTATGAAAAAAAAAACCCACTTAAATAACCATTTCCCAGTAACATTGGTAACTCCAGCAATTTCTAAACTTATAATGCGTTCAATTTGTGTGTCTAAAACATTAGAAGCATTTTTTAGTTACCCTTCAATTTGGCAAGTAACAAATAGATTTTTACAAAAACATATCTTTCTTTTTTACATTGAATTAAAAATAAGATTAGATAATCAATTTTTCACGAAAATTGTATTTTATAGTTGACTATATGAAACAAAAATCCTCTATTTCTTTGTGATCATATTATGCGATGGTAAATTCATTACTGACTTGATACTGTTCATGAGCTTTTAATTTAAAGATATTATATATATATATATATATATATATATATATATATATATATATATATATATATATATATATATATATATATATATATATATATATATATTAAATAACATATTATAAAATTATGGCTTGTTTTGTTTTGTTCAAAATTAGAAAAATTACAGCACAAATGTGCATATATTTTGTTATATTTAATGAATAATCCTCTGTGTGATCAATTACAAAATATTTTAAAGCAAATAAATTAAATTGCGTCACTAAACAAATACTGTCATTTTATTGTTAGTTTATATATTTATCTCATCTCTCTTAAATATTTAAAAAATAGTTTAAAAAACATATTTCTGGCTAGGGTAACAACAGACGTATTTTATGAAAAATGCAGAAATGCACTTCATCAATGCAATTTATTTTTGATAAATGACTACTTAAGGAAATTTATAAAAATAATTATGAAAATTTACATTCATCCTTCTGTTAATGAAGTTCCAATATGTGGATGAAAAACTATACCCATGCTTTTCTTCTGTTTAATGTTTTTTTTGTTTTTTTTTTCCAAATTCGTTAATGCGATCCGTGCAAGAAAATTTCTCATCGTCTATTCTTAATGATCACAATTATTAACTTTATATGTACTGATTTTTCAAAATGTACAGGAAAAAGCTGAAAAAATATTCAGAATAAGGATGAGTATCAATCAAATCTTAAAACACGCCCGCATCTCCTTAATTGCCTATAGTAATATATTGCTATGTATTTCTTAAAAAATAAATAATAAATGCCACTGTGTCCTTGTTATGAATTATGTTTTACTTTCATAGATATATTTAATTAGATACTTAATATTAAAGATATTCAAACATTAGGAATAGGACTAGTATATATTCAACATATATGTATTCAAAATAATGAAATGATTTTTTGTTCATTGCTTCTGTCAAAGTTTTATTTTAAGGGGTTAAAAACTTCTTTGAAGCTTAGAGAAAGTCCTACTGTTTAAGGAAGAATATTTAATGGAATGAGTTCTAAAGCAATTACATTGCGCCTGTAAGAAATAGGTAGCTATAACTTGCATTATTCTTGCGTTATTTTTCCCTGCCAGCTGGAACAAAATATTGCTGCGCAATACCTGTTCTATTTCCATTGTACTCATGCGATTTAGAAAACAAATTAATCGCCCCAGAACGTGTGTCGGTGAATTTTGGTGCTCTCATAAATACAAATAAGCATTTCATTAATTTTAAAACAACTGTTCTAATTGGTAAATGAATCATAGGACTGCAATTTCCCAACTGAGTAAAAAAATGTCCAGGCCAGGATTTGAACAAAGGACCTTTTGGCTTAAGCTGCCAATGGTCTGCCAACTGAACTATCCTGGATGAATCTGGCGGACACAATTCACCCAGTTAACATTATAGATAAGGACATCTGATCTGTTATCTGAAACAGCTCATCAGAATATACCTCAGGTAATGGAACTCATATAAACGCTGGATATGCAATTACACGTGACTAATTTTAACACAATTATTCTAATAGATGAGTAAATCATATGAGTTGTAATTTTCCATCTGAGCTAAAAGTTGTAGTCCAGCATTCGAACCAGCGACCTTTTTGCCTAAGATGCCAATGATCTGCCAACGGAGCTCTCCTAGACGAATCTGGCGGACACAATTCACCCAGTTAACCTTATAGATAATGGCATCTGGCCTGTTACCTGAAGCAGCTCAGAAAAATAGATCGCAGGTACTGGAATTAAGGTAAACACTGGATACGTAATTACATTTGATTAATTTTAACACAATTATTCTAATTTGAAGATAATTGGTAGCTTAAACCAAAAGATCCTGGTTTAAATCCTGTCCTTGACACTTTTCCCTCAGTTAAAAAATTGCAACTCATATAAATAAGCGTTGCTTTGATTCTTTAACAAATAATACACAAAACATTAAATTGATTGTTCTGTTATCGTTTATGGATAACGCTTGCTGTTCCAGAAGAGTATTTCTATCAAATCTGTTCATTTTGCGCCCTTTCGATACTGCATTTTCTTTTTAAATAATTAAAATTTTCTCTTTGATATTCAGAATGACTTCAGAATTTTCCATCTTTGAAGTTTGGCTAGGAGAACTCTATATCTTTTCCTTATCTCCAATCGTTTGTGGCAAATGGAAGGTCTTCTTTCACAATTACCTAAGAAATCGACTCTCCTTTGAAATTCACCTCTTCTGTCGCATTCCTTATACAAAAATTGGGATTGTGTAAATTCTTCTTTACGAAGGATTTGTTTAATTTGTTTTAGATAGAATTGGTATATTCCTATTATGCCCAAGTCCTTTTAAACTATGCAGTATGCCTTGGAATTTTCAGATTTCTTACCATGTCATGCCTTCCGTATCCAATACAAGAATCTCGACAATTTGAAGAACATTATCACAAAATTTAAACAATTTATTTCAATTCGGTCTCATGCTGAGGTGATTAATTCTAGTTCTGCGTTGATACATTTTGTGTAATGTGATAATTATTCAAATACTGAATCTATTCTTCAGCACTACGTGAAATGTAGTTATAAAACTGCAGACGTTTACGTGTAATTTTCTGAAAATTTAACCAGATTTTGAATGTTTCAAAATTATAGCATTCGCTGAAATTCCCACAATTGTAATTATAGATATAAAATATTATGATATAAATTGAATTTAAAGATAATAGAAGTGATTACTACCTATGTTACTGTGGATAAGATTACTAAAATTGAAATAAAAAAGAGGATATGTTTTACATATCTTCAAATTAATTGTATTTGCAGAATTTTAATTATAAAATAAACGTTTTCTAAGTTCAAGAGTTAAATCAAACTGCAAGAATAGTTACTTACGTCAACTCTAACGCCTTGAATCGGTAGAAATTGCCCCGGTGGCCAGTCATTTGGTACATATCGGTAAAATTCTACATCATCTTTATACCATTTTACAGAATAAAGCTTTTCTTTATCTAATTCATAGCTACATATTAATTCAACTGATTCTCCTTGTGTTGTCGGACTAGGAACGTCCATCATCAACATCCGAATTGCTCCGAAAGAAAAAGAAACTGTAAACAAAGAAATAAAATAATTAAGTTCTAAAAAATTAATAACATAACACTTACTTCATTTCAAATATATACCAGAAACAAAAGAAAAAGTGAGAGAGAGAAAGAAAGAAAAAGAAAAGAAAGGAAAAGAGAAAGAAGAGAAAGAAAAAGAAAAAGAAAAAGAAAAGAAAAAGAAAAAGAAAAAGAAAAAGAAAAAGAAAACAAACAATGCATCTCATTTCTTTTTATTTTCTTAAATCTGTTTAAGAATTTGTCAAATTAGCTGAAAAATGTCGTTTAATTAAAACAACTTCTATTGATTATACCTTTTACGATGATTACAACTTTAGCATTTCAGATGCTTCCAAAGTCATTGTTCCTTTAAAATTTAACATTTCTTATTAAGTTTACAAATGAAATTAAGATTAATTTTTAGTTTAAAATATTTTGTTTGAAAAAGAACATCTGAATATGATTTGAAAAAGTTTTTATTCAGAAATCAATAGAAAATATGTAAAAAATTATCATAAAAAATGTCATATGGATAATACTAGTATATCTTTGCCTGCATTGTTAGTCGGTTTTCCAAACAAATGAGCCTGGGTTTAGGGGTTCCACTGCTTTTGGCAGCCTACATCTGTGCAGGCTACACCAGCTACGATCTCAAATCAAGCAAACCTTGAATTATTGTGACGACAATGATTAAAATTAAAATTTTAAGCATTGTCGTTCACGGTGATCCGATTTAGCAGTCTTCCAACTTGAGTGTAATCGTAGCTGTAACAAAATTTATAGCAGTTTTTCGGGATAATTCATTTTTATATCACGCATTCGCTCTTTTATGTGTTTTCTAAGTGAATTTCTTTTTTAAATTACTAATTACATCGTTTTGGAAGTTACAAAAAATGCAAGGTCCAGATTGACTACCTATCAATTCGCGCTTTCAGATAAATAAATAAGGAAATAAAAACGTGATCGCTACGTACGTTACTATTAAAACACCTAAAAGTCAATCTATATCATAAAACAGTACTGTTGACGTCATAACGCTTTGGAGAACAATGTTGTTAAAATGCATGATAGTTACAAAAATGGAGCTAATTTTCCCATTAAAGGGAAACAATTGCAATGCTCTATCTATGGAAATAACTAAAAATCTCATAAAAAATTAAAAAATACATTTAATAAAAAAATTCTAAAAACAAGCTTCGACTTGCATAACTTCAGACATAGATGTACCTTCTTGCCAAATCTTGTACCTCAACGCGAAGTGGTTTTCAGAACACACCACAAACTTATTTATTTATTATTATAGATAGAACTATTTGATAGTCATATCGTAGACAAAAATGAAGAAATAATCATTGTAAAGAAGAATGTTTATTTCTTAAAATTAAAAAACCCAACTGCCGGGGTTATCTCATAGTATCTCATGTTCTTTTCACCATATTGTATTTTTCATATACAATAGTTCTCCTGAAACTGTACCATAATATTAACTTTAGCTGCAAATATGCCAAACTGTTTACATTTTGAACATTTTTTATTTCACCATTTATTCATATATGTACCTATATAGCCTACGATACTCGAAGCGTGAAGATTAAAATATTGATACCACATTTATTTCAATCTAACCACCCGTATTCTATTTTATCAACTAATAAAGAATTTTGGCCACGTTCAAGAACATTACGCTCTTTTTCAGCTGGTCGTCGTGTAAAGAGATAAAGTTTAGGTAACATTCATTTTGTGTTAATTTTTTTCAAGAAAAACCTTAAACAGCCCAAACCTTAATGCTGTGATACAGCTGTTAATTTTTTTTCACTATTACAAAATCATTGGTGAAGAACATTTTATTCAGTAATTATACATTTATTTATTAAAATTTAATTTCCATTTTAAATTACATCAATTTGATTGACAAATGTTTTAATTTGTTTATGAATATAAAACGCTTTTCTTTTTTTACTAAAATACATCATCCTAATTGCTAACGCTTATTATTTTCAAAAACTATACGTGTTTATAAAAGGTATAAGATGTATTACATTTATTAAATTTTACGTGTTTGAAGCAACAGTGACAATTCGCAAAATTTGTGGTACAATACTTATAAAAGTCTGTCATATAATTTAAGAAATATAATTTTTTATATTTTTTAAATTCTAAAGTTAAATGTTGTTAGCATTTTTTTATATTCAGAGTGTGTAATAGTATAATAAATAATCGAAACCAATGCAGAATGCATTGCAGATGATGGTGAATGCATTGTGCATAGACATGTTGATTTTTTAAAATTAAAATAAATTATACATGTTACTCTTAAGCACGTAAATTCGTGACGTATATAATCCAATGAGTGGCCATCTAAATATTATTATTTAAGAACTTCTAATAAAGGTAGTTTTAAATGTCAGAAGTCGTTTCATACTAAATCGAGGACAGTCAACACTTTTGTAATTGACCCATTTTTGCTATTCTCATAGATTTCAAGTCAGAAGCGACAAGTTCCAAATTTCTCCACTAGAAGTCGCTGAAATCATTCTAATATGATAGTGCGTCTTAGTTTTACTAAATCCACCTGTTACAGAATTACAGATTTATCATGTAGTGGTTATTAAACTGTTTATTTACTTTACTTTCTACCATAGTCATACAAACACACATATGAATACAAACGTGATACATATGTGACATGATACGTAATGTCATATGATAATACGTGTTATCATATGTGATGCATACATACGGAAGTTGAACACAATACAAAAAACAAATATTACATATAATACTACAGTGTTTAACATGCATGTGTTATTTTATAAAATGATAATGCGTAGATGTCTTTATATTGCGAGTATTGATAGCATTACTGAAAAAAGTGGAAGTATTTATTATGGGATTAATAATAATCTAAGTAACATACGTTTGTGAGTATTCTCTTTAACCAGTTAATAGTCTCATCTTTATAACAAAACAAGTTTTTTTAGTTATTAAAAAATCTTTAACATGTAAGTTTACGATTCCTTGTATAACAATTTATATATATATACACTATCTACCGATAAGTATATGGACACCTGTGCAAATGCCGATTCTGCGGTACTGATACACTTCACCGTCTCCATCGTTAAATATGCTGTCGGAAACAACATTTACATCAGTCGCATGCAAGATGCCACGAAGTACTGAGTTATCTGATTTCGAGAATGGTGTAATCATCGGTTACCACAGGAATGGCCTATCCTTAAGAGACATATCTAGCAAGCTGAATTACGCAAAATTAACTGTGGCCAATGTTATTCAGAAGTGAAAGGTGTACGTTGAATGTCGGAATATTCCCAGAGTCGGCGAACTCACGAAACTGGGAGACAGAGACCGACGGGTGCTGTCCAGAGACATTCGGAAGAACCGCACCCAACCAATGGCACACATACGCGAACAGTTTCAACAGGCATCCGGGTGAGTTGTTTCGATGAATACCATCCGTAATGAAGCTCATCTGGTTGATTTTCATGGTCGTGCTGCCGCCCATAAACCGTTGATCCCCAAGTCCAACCGCGCTGCTCGGTTAAGGGTGGCTCAAAGCACGTCTACAGTGGACCGAGCAGCAGTGGACCCGGGTTCTCTGGAGTGATAAATCTAGGTTCACCCTCTACCCTTTGGATGGTAGGATCTGGATCTGGCATCTGCCTGGATAACACCTCCTACCAGAATGCATTGTGCCCATAGTTATGTTCGGTGGAGGGGGAATTATGGTATGGGGATATTTTTCCTGGTTTGGTCTAGGACCCTTAGTCCTAATTCATGGTAAGCTCAACACCGATGCCTATTGCACTATTTTGGATGAAAGTGTGCTTCCTACGTTGTGACAATTCTACGGGTTGGACCCATGTTACTTCCAGGATGACAACGCTAGCTGTCATGTTGCGAGGTCCAACATGGATTTGTATGGAGACAATGAGGTTGATCGACTGGACTGGCCTGCCCAGAGCCCTGACTTTAATCCAATCGAAAACGTCTGGAACTAGTTGGATCGTCGAATTAAGAGGTGCGACAAACGTCCAAAATCAGTAAAGGAACTTACCTTTCTTCTCCAAGCCAAATGGGAAAAAATACCACTAGCTGTCATACAAGGACATGTAGAAAGCATGCCCAGTAGGGTTATGGCTGTAATTGCTACTCGCGAAGGTTCTACTAACTATTGAATGTGAAAAAAATGTTGTTTTTCTTTCCGATCACAGCTGTCCAAATACTTATTGGTAGATAGTGTATATACAGCGTGTCCACGTATAACCTGGCCGACCTTTATTTTCGCAACCGTTGGTCCTATATGCATACTTCCAATTACAAAAATGGTTTAAATAAGGTAAAGAATTACTTTTAACGTGATTTGGGTCAAGAAAAACATTTATTAAAAAATTACGAAATTTAAATTTTTATACGGTCCCCCGGTCCTATAAGTGATATTTAGTAAAAATTTACTGTGACACTAACAAGTACGACAAAAAAAGTCCCATTCATCTAACATTAAAATTGACCGAATAATAGCTGTTTAAATTTGGAGTATATTTTTGCTGCGAAATAGGGGTCATTCACAAATGTAGTAGAAATATAAATAATCGTCAGATATATCAAAAAAATAGTTGAGAGAAAAATTAACATTGCAATTTAATATAATTGTGAAATCTATAATCATTCTGACATATTAATGCAAAATATACAATTTGTACTGTACATATAAGAGGATAAAAATAACAGAATTTTTGTTAAATAAAAGGATGAAAGACAACAGCCTCAATTATTTACAAAATGATACAGATTTTAAAATGCTGTTAGATTACACTGTCTTTCAAATTTTGGATTGTGCCATGTTTTTTATCTTTTGAAAATTGATTCTTAAGGATTTTTTTAGTGCTGAATCCGAAAATGAACTTCATTCGAAACCATCACGTTAGAATTTTTCTCAAATCGCAAATTTCAAAGTTAAAAAGCTCAAAGTTAAAATTGAGCCTCCCTCCCCTCCCAACTTCATCGGACCCCTGAGCTGTTTAGCTGCAAGAAACCCAGTATAAGCCAAAAATTTGAATAAACAATTGAATTAAATAAAATTAAACTGAATAAAAAAGTCTCACATCTATTTTATAATATCAGATTTTTCGCTGTTTTTTAACCTTGAAATTTACGATTTGCAAAAAATCCTGAAAGGATGGTTAAAAGTGAAGGTAATTTTTTTTTATTCAGCGTTAAAAAATACATAAAACGTAATTTTAAAATTTAAAAAACACAACCATCGCAGGTTTATGTTATCTAATCTAAAACTCTTTCTTAAACTTGTTGACGATAATCTATCCGATTTTTAGGTGCGTTCGTAATTATATAAATACGTAGCACTTATAGTCGTCATTTGGTCCGTCCGTCTGTCCGTCCGTCTGTCTGTCTGTCTGTCCGTCTGTCTGTCCGTCCGTCTGTCTGTCTGTCCGCATATAACAACGCAAAAACTACCCAACCAAATGGTTTGCAATTTAAAATATATTATCTTTGCAGAATTTTGTCGAGACATTTCAAATTTTATTAAAATCGAATCAAAACTTTAGGAGATATTAATAAAAATATTTATTAAGAAATTTGATTTTTTTTTGGTGCTTTTTTGTTATAGGAACTTCCGAAGTTTAATCGTCAAGCGACCGAGATACTTATTTTATGACAGAAATTAATCTGCAGACGATATAATTCATTTCACAGAATTAAAAATCATCAAGATCTGAATATTTATATAACTAGCTGATACATATACCTGAATATTTATATAACTAGTTAAGATATTTGTATGAACAGTGTCATAAAATATATACTTAACTAGCTGTTTAACCCGTTCTACGCACGGGATATCATGAATTTAATTCTAAAACGTGCGTACGAACGCACCTCGTTTGTAACGTTTGACGTACAATTTCCAACTTGTTTTTTTTGTGTTATCCTCTAATAAAAGTATGTATAAGATAGTAAGCGTCGAAAATCATAATAATATTACATTGCCATCGGACTTAAGTCAGTATGTAAAATTTAACTTCGATCGGACATTTGAAAGTGAGTTAAACTTCGAGTACAAATTCTAAACTGGAAAGACGCTCGTTGCAAGTTAAATAAAACCTTATAAAAATAACATAATTTTTGTTAAAAGAAATCATAGCCTCAAATCGTTACAAAATAAAACATATGTTAAAATACAATTATTTTAATTAATCTGAAACTCAACTAATAAAAATTAACTCAATCCTAATAGTTGTACGATTTATTTCAAAGCGCAGATACCTTGAAATAAGTTTAAGTACTTTATATACGACCCCTGAAAGCATGGCCGAAATCATCTCTTTTTAGATGCAAAAAAGTGGTATAAGTCATGCATTTCAAAGTTTCAGAACTCGGTCAATTTTAATGTTAGATGAATGGGACTTTCTTTGCCGTACTTGTTAGTGTCACAGTAAATTTTTACTAAATATCACTTATAGGACCGGGGGACCGTATAAAAATTTAACTTTCGTATTTTTTTAATAAATGTTTTTCTTGACCCAAATCATGTTAAAAGTAATTCTTTACCTTATTTAAACCATTTTTGTAATTGGAAGTATGCATCTAGGACCAACGGTTGCGAAAATAAAGGTCGGTCAGGTTATACGTGGACACGCTGTATATACAGTGAATATCTACTCCGAAAAGTCTGGAAACGTCGAATAACTCCAGGAAAACGCATCGGTTTCAAAATACGTGTTAAATATTTTAGAAAAATCTATTCCGTGATATGAAAGGAGGTAGAGGGGCCAACTTTGAAATCTTAAATGTGAACCCCTATTTTTTACTGCAGATTCAGATTCTATGGGAAAAATACGTAACTTTTATATGCATAATATTTTTTTCGAATCATCCTAGATGGTGCTGTAATCGAGGTGTTAACAAACACTCCAAATCGTGTGAGGCAATAGTGCAAGAATTGATGGCCAATCACCAAAATATGGGAAGAACTTCATTTTGGCACTAGAAATGAAGGAAATAAATGTAATATAGTTGTTCTCTCTCATAAAGTGTAATTTCGGACTTTTTAACAGTAAAACTGGCCAACTTTGTAAAAGTTGAATTTCTCGCCCTCCATGCGTTAAATTTGTTCCCTTTTGCACCCCCCTCCCCCCAAAGAAACATGGTAAAACCTTTTTTTTCTTTGGAACTCATCGGATCTTCATTTTTAGTACCGAAACGAAGTTCTTCCCAAAGTTTCGGGATTGACCATATCGGGAATTATATCAGGTATTTATAGCCTTTCTCGATTGAGGGTGCTTGTTTAACGCCACAGTTTGCTCGATTTTCGCGCCATCTACGATGATAGGAAAAATAATTTAAATACAAAAGATTTTTTTCCTCTTAGAATCCAAATCTGCAATAAAAAAATAAGGGTTCTCATTTAAGATTTCAAATTTGCAAATCTGTACTTCCTAGGGGATTGGGTTGAGGGGGTAACTTTGATATCACTCAATAGATTTTTCAAAAATATTGAACACATATTTTTCTTTTTTTCAATCCGATGTGTTTTTCTCGAGTTATTAGACCGTTTCCAGACTTTTCGGTCACACTGTACATAAATTTGATTTGTTACAGCAAATGAAATTTTTCATATTTAGAAGACGCTGAAAGATCAAATAAATTTTCATTGAAATTCTTAACTTTTTTGTAACTGTTTTAAACTTCACCATGTCATATACATTTAAACGTGACAAGTTTCTTTACAGCAATGTCATTAAACTGACAAAAATGATTACAACGATTGTTTTCTTAATAAAAACTAACATGTGTAACCTATAAAAAAAATTAAATATTTCTGTTTAATGGATTTTACAGTTTAGCACACACATTTATTAATCTAATTGTATTTTTAATGAGATTTAAAGTAGTTTAATACATTTATGTAAGGTAAAAAAAAAGCAATTTTGTAATTAAAAAAAATCTTATTTCTATACAAGAAATATGTAATTTTATTAAAAGTTTAAGATATTGGGGGCAGGTTTCATTTAAAATAAATCACGCATTTACGTAGTGAAAAAAACAAAAACAAAAAAATCTAATCCAATACACCAGACGCTAAAATATAAAGAATTTATAAAATTTACTGCATTTAATTATTTTTATGAGAGGTGAGGTACGAACAGAAAACGTTTTATATTATATAAAAAATTTAAAATAGAAATTGAACAAATATATAGCATATATGTACGTCATGAATATATACATGGCATATTACATGAAATATGTATACAGGGTGATTCATAAAAGATGGGCAGAACTTTAAGGGGTTATAGTACACTTAAAGACAAATAATATTAAATAGGAGACTAAGGGTCCCAGACGTATTCCCAAGGAGATAGGGGGCATTAAAGTTTAGGGTCCGAAATTTCAAATGATTATAAAACATGGAAAAATTGGTCGATTCGTTTGCGGTTTTTGCAAAAAATTTTCTTTATGCCAGTATTTTCTTGAAATAAAATTTTAAAGTTCAATTTCAAAAAATGCCGATAGGGGGCGCTTTAGACTTTGGAGTAACAAACAACTATTTTTTAACGTTATTTTTTGTATTTCTTTAAATGATTTCGAAAGCTTAGACTTAAACTTAAATTTTGATCTAAAAATCTGAGTCCTAACGAGTAGTTAAGTAGCGTAAACTGAAATTTGAAATTTGAAACCCTTCTCCCCCCAGAACAAAAATCAGTTATTCCCGATCTTTGTGTCGTAGATTAGGCTCTAACTACTGCCGCGTTTTGCTAAAATTATTCTTTATGTCAGTATTTTCTTGAAAATAAATTTTAAAGAAAATTTTCAAAAAATTCCGATAGAGGGCGCTTTAGACTTTGGAGTAATGAACAACTATTTTATACCGTTATTTTTTGTGTCTCATTAAATGCTTTCTAAAGCTTAGACTTAAACTTAAATTTTCAGCTCAAAATCTGAATCGCTGAGCGTGGTTCAGTAGCGAGGGGAGGGGGTTCAAATTTCAACTTCTGAACATAGTTCAGTTTACCATGTCCACACATTGTGTGCTGTGATACGAGGTAAAAAGACACAAATTAGGATTATGTTACCAAAGCATATTTATTAACATGTAATCACAATAAATGTTCAAAATTGTGACCACCAGAGGTTATGCACGCAGAACAACGGCGACGAATGGAACGGCGAACATTCGCGAAAACATCAGGCTTTTCGAGCACTTCCCCTACAGCGGCGGAAAGTCTGGCGACCAGTTCCTCGGGGGATTCAATGGGTGTCTCATACATAAGAGCCTTCAATCGTCCCCAAAAAAAGAAATCGAGGGGTGAAAGATCTGGCGAGCGAGCAGGCCAAGCAACAGGACCACCTCGACCAATCCATCTGTTCGGAAATGTGATGTCCAGATAGTTGCGGACGTCTCGTACGTAATGGGCTGGCGCCCCATCGTGCTGGAACCACATGACCCGCCGGATGCGTGGAGAAACAACGTTTAACAGGTCTGGCAGCACATGTTGCAGAAATGTGAGGTATGTTTTACCGTTGAGGCGTTCAGGAAGAAGGTACGGTCCGATTAGGTGGTCTCCGAGGATTCCTGCCCAAACATTGATGGAAAAGCGTCTCTGATGAGCATGTGGATACGTAGCATGTGGATTGACATCCGCCCATACATGTGCATTGTGTGTGTTAAATGTACCTTCACGTGTGAAGGTACATTCATCGGTGAAAAGCACAGTTCGTCCAAAATGTGGATTTAGCGCGTTCTGCTGCAGAAACCAGCGGGCGAATTCAATACGATTTGGATAATCCCCTGGAGACAGTTTCTGGACTCGTTGCACATGAAACGGGAGCAAATGTTCATCCTTCAGTACCCTCCAAGTCGTGGACTGTGAGGTATCCACCTGGCTAGCCACTGTTCGTGTACTTGTACTTGGCTGCGCCGCTACTACATCCAGAATGGCTTCTGCAACAACTACTGATTCGTCCTTTTTTGCACGACCTGCATTCGACCGGGAAGCGAGAAATGATCCCGTCTCACACAACTGTCTGTGCAAGCGCTCGAAAGTTTTGCGGTTAGGCAACCGCCTGTTAGGAAATCGCTCTCCGTACATTCGTTGTGCCTCTGCACCATTTCCATCTGCCGCTCCGTAAATTAAATGCATCTCAGCCTTTTCCTTATTCGTGAAGGGCACCATCTTCCGATTCATTACTACAGCGACTTACACTTGACTCACCGTTCAGTGGTTTTTATGCCTGAATCGTGTCGAAATTTTGCATACGTGTTCTTCTTCTTCCCCATTTGACATTTGAATACTTTCTGTTTCCTTCTTCACCCGGTGACTAGCGTCAGGAATGGAGCTTTAACGTTTGCATGAGCGACGTTTCCAACTGTGCCAGTGCCTTTATGAGTGAATTCCGACTATGCAGTCCTTGACGAAAGTTGTATTTTTGCCTCGTATCACAGCACAGAATCGTTGGGCATGGTTAAGTAGTGCAAACTGGACTATGTTCAGAAGTTGAAATTTGAACCCCCTCCCCTCGCTACTGAACCACGCTCAGCGATTCAGATTTTGAGCTGAAAATTTAAGTTTAAGTCTAAGCTTTAGAAAGCATTTAATGAGACACAAAAAATAACGGTATAAAATAGTTGTTCGTTACTCCAAAGTCTAAAGCGCCCTCTATCGGAATTTTTTGAAAATTTTCTTTAAAATTTATTTTCAAGAAAATACTGACATAAAGAATAATTTTAGCAAAACGCGGCAGTAGTTAGAGCCTAATCTACGACACAAAGATCGGGAATAACTGATTTTTGTTCTGGGGGGAGAAGGGTTTCAAATTTCAAATTTCAGTTTACGCTACTTAACTACTCGTTAGGACTCAGATTTTTAGATCAAAATTTAAGTTTAAGTCTAAGCTTTCGAAATCATTTAAAGAAATACAAAAAATAACGTTAAAAAATAGTTGTTTGTTACTCCAAAGTCTAAAGCGCCCCCTATCGGCATTTTTTGAAATTGAACTTTAAAATTTTATTTCAAGAAAATACTGGCATAAAGAAAATTTTTTGCAAAAACCGCAAACGAATCGACCAATTTTTCCATGTTTTATAATCATTTGAAATTTCGAACCCTAAACTTTAATGCCCCCTATCTCCTTGGGAATACGTCTGGGACCCTTAGTCTCCTATTTAATATTATTTGTCTTTAAGTGTACTATAACCCCTTAAAGTTCTGCCCATCTTTTATGAATCACCCTGTATATATATATACTTATTATTTATATGTTATGAATGTATATATAATATATGCATACGTAACTAAAAAATAATCCTTCGTGGTTGCTGACAAAAACCCCAGAAAATGACAAAACATTTTTCAAATATTTAAACCAGCATATGTATTAATGTACTTTTTTAGAATATAAACATCTAAGACACAGCAACATGAAAAATTTAAATAAAAAACTGTATTTAATATGTAATTCGGAAACTTTTCCTAAAGAATCGAAAAGACGTTCGCAGAAAAAAAATCATGTTGAAACCATTTGGTAATTCTCTATTCAGGTAAAATTCCAATACAATATTCTAAATTCAATTTGGAAGCAATTTTCGTAATCTACTACCATTAATTTTACGGAAGAGAAAAATCTCCAAATTACATTTTTTCTTTGACTGTTATTTATCGCTATCAGAAAATTCTCTTGTGGAACTAAACCAAGTCAATTCTTTCTAGCTCTTCCAATCTTTTTCAGCAACTAGTTTCATGAAAAGAAACAGAATATTTTTTCTGTAAAGATTTGTGCATTTGTTGTGTAGAGTTGCGCAGTGTTGCTTCTTTAGCTGAATCTCAAGTCGAAATTTTACATGAAGTTATATACTTTGAAAATCTGTCATTAAAAATGTTTAAAACACGTGAATAAGATTTTGTTGTCTGACAAGAATCTAAATTTATTTATCAATTTCAGGTAATACGTGTTTTTTAAATATTGAAAACTTTATAAGGGACGCATTTTTGACTCAAAAACGTTTTAAAATCGTATTTATTATAAATAATTATTCATTATAAAATAATAATTATTATAAATTATGTTATAAATATACATGGAAGAATTTATACACACTCACGACGGATACATTACAAAATAAAATCGCAAATACCATAGTCAAAATGTTGTTCAATATTTTTATTTAATTGTATATCTAATATTTGATGCAAATTTAGTAAAAATAATTCATACACATCATTCCGTGAAAAAAAAAAAAATATTTTCTTTAAATTAGTATAAATTTATTGTTTGAAATAACACATTAATTTTCTTTTAGGTGAATAATATTTCCTTCTTTCATCCCTTTATATAAAATAATGATTAATTTATGTTGATACAAGAACATTATCTCAGCAGTGTCGTTGTTAAAATATGAAACTGTTTACCTAAAAGCTGTAGTAAAGCGATCCGCTTTCTTAGACGGCGGCGCTGTGACGCAGTAGACTATTTCCTCTACTATCAATCTCAGCATGAACTATGACTTTAGAACGTACTCAAAAAGGCTACTTTTTTTTTGAACAAGTGACGAATTTTAGTGTTATTAACATGAAATGGAGCATTGTGTTTCTATGTACTTCGTTCTTAATTCTTTACATAACTTTAAATATATAGGATGTACACTGTAAAATATCTTCAGCTTTTGCTGCATAGTCACCCGACCGCTTTTATAGAATATCTCTATTTTGACCAATGAAAATGCCCCATAGTATAGTAAAGTAACCGTTTTCTCTAAAAACGGTGGAGTGTGTCTGCAGCAAAAGCTGAAGAATTTTAACAGTGTATTTATTTTCTGATTGTTTATTCATATACCATGGCATCCCATGATCTCTTCTCAATTTTAAAAATAGTGTATGTTTTCGTCAGTAAATTTACAGGTTTGTTTTTGTAAATCAGGCAACTGTTTACGATTTGCAGCTTAGTTGAACAATGTTTGCGAATTTCCGTTTGCTTTTATGTCATGTCTTCTTCCTCTGTCCTCATATTTGTGTGTATTTCCCTTTTCCATGTACAATGCATTTTACATACTATAATTATATTGTAGCATTGTTTAATTTAAAAAATATGGCAGAATGTTCACTGTATAGTTCTTCTAAAAATATTCAAAATAATTTTAAATATATTAATAAAAGTGTCCTAAATAATTATATGTTAAAATATTTTACTGATTAAATTCAGAAAAGTGTTTACATAAAATGATACATATTATTATAAAATTTATGGGTCACCAATACTTTAGAGAAAATAAAGCTAATACGTGACATTGTTTTTAATGTTCTTTATTGGCAATACTCTTTACTTAACTAATTTGTTTTTACCTATTTCAGAAGATTTTATGACACCGGTTAATTTGCTGACTATCTATTTTTGCCCATTTTAATTTCATAATAAAATTGGATACTAATATTCATGCTGTAGAATGGGATGTAGCACGTTTGTCATAAAACATAATAACTAATTTCAATATCTATTTTTTCAAATCAAAAGTCTATTGGTAGCTTCGTTCAATTTTTTTATCCGTGTAAAGGTTTTTTTTTTTTAAAGTTCACATTTTGAAACTTTCATTGAAATTCTCACAGAAATATCTATCTTGAGAATATACCCGATAAAATATGAAAACAGAAATTTTTTTATTGAGGATTTCAGCTCGAATTATACTTTAATTGCATTTTGTGGAGATTCCGAATATCATGTAATTTCCATGTATTTTTTCAAAGGACTGCATTTGTAATATGATGATATTGTTGCATGAATGTAAGTAAAATACTATTTATCTTTGGTTTACTGGATCCCATTTTAAAATAATAAATGAAGGAATATTTATCGGTATGAATCAATATTTGAGTAAATTTTAGTATATTTCAATTATTATTTATGCAAAATTTATCGCCCAATCCTTCTTTGTGTGTACATCTTCCTAAACAGAGTATTCTATGGAAAAATTGTGATTTAATAGAGGATAAATTTTAATTGAAAATATAAAAGGAACTAGTCGGATGTGTCAATCCCAAACCTTTCTCCTATCTCACACAGATTTCGCATACACTAAAAAGAATCAGCACCAATTTATATCAAGGTCTTACTGAAACTCAAGTTTTATTAAATTCCGTGAATTATTTCTTGAGATATGACTATCGCTGAAATCGTGTAAATCCTGCAAATGCTCATAGCAGCGACACCTGCTGGACGACTTTTTCCAAAAACTAATCAGCACCAATTTATATCAGAGACTAACTGAATATAAAGTTTTATTAAATTCCGAGCATTAGCTCTTGAGATAGAGCTATTACGGAAATCGCGAAAAATGCTGCATAGCAGCGCCACCTGCTGGTCGATTTTTATCAAAAACTAATCAGCACTAATTTATATCAGAGACTAACTGATTATAAAGTTTAATTAAATTCCGAGCATTATTTCTTGAGATAGAGCTATTGCGGAAATCGCAAAAAATGCTGCATAGCAGCGCCACCTGCCGAGCGATTTTTACCAAAATATAATCAGCACCAATTTCTGTCAGGGACTAACTGAATCTAAAGTTTTATTAAATTTCGAGCATTAGTTCTTGAGATAGAGCGCCTTCTAAAACGTATAAATCCGTCGAAAATCGGTAGTCGAAAATTTTCATGAATCCAAATCCAATACTTTCTTCTTGTAAAGATAGAAGAAAGTAATAATAGAGTGGTAGAAAGAATTATTTCAAATCAACCAAGATATAATTCTCAAAAGATTTTAAAATTTTCTCTGCATTGCAAATTTTGCTAGTTTTATTTTAGAAGTAAACAAAATTACGTAATTTAAGTGTAAACTACTTTTCAAAAAAGTTTTTAATTTTTTTGTCATTTATAAAATAAGAAAAAAATATATATATTCAAATATTTCATTAAATCCTTATTTTTTATATAAAAATATTTGTATTAAATAATATAATTACGTATAAAAGTAAATATCGCATGTATTGCAGCTACTGTATTTTTATAAAAGGTATTGGCGTTCGTAGGCACAAAAGATTAGGGAAATAATATGATAAACTGTTCAATGAAGTTGCATTGTTCATTTCATACATGTAATCAATTTAATTTATACACTAGTTTTAATTTTAATAGATTGTTTAACCCATTTCTTTAAATATATTTATTTGTCTTTATACAATGTATGATATTCTTTTATTTTAGGGTTTATATAGCAGAAACACAAAAAAAAATAATCATATGTTAATTTCTTATTATGTAACCAATATCATAACTCTATTTTTTAATACATGAATCGCTTAATTTGAATATTTGCAAAAATATTTACATAATTCCAATACTCTGTTCCTCAATTTTTAAAACTTAACCGTCCTTCCTACATATTCTGGATGACTCGAAATATCACTAAAAATTTTAAATGATGATGCAGCATACCACACCTAAACATTTTTGTATAGGAAACCAGGATGGTAATTCACATATGCACCCAAAAATACAGGATGTGTTACTCCAATCAGAAGATGACTATTGTTTATTACTTAATTAAATATCTACACATAGCTATTATTAAAAAAGTTTCAACAGACATACTTTTCTTTGTATAAAATTCAATTACATCATGAAACGTGTTGAAAGTGTACAGCGTTTAAGTAAATGAAAATGTATGTTATATCAATTACATTTGGGAAATATGGAGCTGCTATTTCAGAGCACAATATGGTGTGGTGAATGACCATGTACAACTTCTCATTACGTCGTTATAAATCACAAGAATAAATTATCCTGTTGCTAATTAGATTAAAATTTACCCTTTAGTGACAAATTAATGAACAAAACCTGATTTTTAAATGGTGTAAGATATTCTGTATTTTTATCCCAGTTTCCAAAATAAAAGTTATTTGAAATCGTGCCCAGATCTACCACCACTAAAAGATTGAAATTGTAATTTCGAATCACCCTGTATATCAGTATTGTAAGTATTATATAGAAAATAAAGTAATGTAATTAAAAAAAAACTTTTGATCAAAATATATATGCAATACTACTATGATCATCAAGTTTCATTCACATTTCATACGTAACAAATATAAAAACAGAGACTATATTGATTATAACAAATAGCTCTCTGTTCATTCCGCATTCCCTATTCAGATAATGAAATGGTTTTGGAAATCCTTTCTAACACACCTTTAATAGCAATATTTTACAGATTTCACATGATAACTATTCACATTATCAGTAATAATAGCGTGCATGTTATTCACATGTCTGATATCATCATTCCGTAACAATGGCTACTGATGAAAGATGGTAAGCCACCTGGATATGAATTTGATTCAAAGGGTGAATTATAATTGGCTTTAAAGTGTTAATAATTTACATACGAAGCTCAAAATATTTAATCAATGTCGCATATTTTACGCTAAAACATTCAATTTATCCATGTAACATGTACGAGTAAACACAGATAGAGTTTCAAAGAAACATTGCATGAATTCAATATTTATAAACTTTAAATTTTATTAACTTAATAGTTATTTACTTTTCAATTATTTATTAACTTTAGGTAAAATTTATTGTAGAACATATAATAGCTTAAAGCATGCAAAATAGGTTATTTTCTATTAAATTTAATTCTAGTTTTTTTACTTTATTCTATTTATACAACAAGAAAGTATAGGATTCATAAAAAAAATTGATTTCCTGTTTCCGACGGATTTATTCATTTTAGAAAGTCCTGAACATGATTTGACTGTTTTTAGAAAATGTATGTACGTGAGTCTGTATGTCTGTCTGACTGTCTGTATGTGAATTTTGCGGTCCTCTAACACACGCATTACTGCGAAGAATAAGTAATACATTTTATATGAAGTTCTACCTTTATGTGAACTGTTCTGGATTAGTTTTAGGGTAAAATCCCTTAAGAGGTGGTGCCGCAAATCGATGATTTATTTGATTTATGTGATTATCTCCAGTTTATGAGCTAAGAATTCAACAAAACATCCTATTTAGCATCTTCATGATAAAAATGGATTGTAATTTATTTGTAGTTGTGGGCATCTAAGCTGGGTGCCAAAATTCGATGATATATTCGAAATATGTGATGTTTATATCACCAGTTCAAATTAGTGCTCCCTATTAAACGTTTATATGAGTATACGTGTAATACGTATTATACGGTGTATAGATTTTTTTATACATATGATACGACCCAGTCGGTTATACGTATTATATAAAAAACCATAAACGGTCCAGCGTATATACAGAGCTTACCCCAGCTGTTAAACGTATAAATGTTTAAAGACTCTTTGTTCATTGCGTGAAAAAATATAGCTTTATCCAGATCTGCGGATCAGAGATATTACGAAACACCCGCTGAGTCCCGCAGTCTCGTAGTTTACGTGGGTCATCGTGATTCCTTCTTCAAAGATCCATTAAAGCCCCGAATTTACCTGCCTTGCGGTAAAGGTATGCTAAAAAACAATTACAAACTTTTTTTTTGTTGAGATTTTATTTTTGTTTACCTCAAAACTAAGTTATTAATTATGAAATGTTTCACTATTAGTAGCGGGTAGTTTCGAAACTACCATTTGCATCCCTGTAACACCCGCACACAACCCCTTTAGATGTATGGTGTTGACATTTCACGCGAATCATTATTTTTGCATGCGGTCGCAGAACACAGTCATACATTGACATTATATCTTATAGTGACACTGATCCATCCAACTCATGGGAAATTTCGTAATCATACTTTTATTGTATTTCAAAATACATTTTTCAATATTTAAAATATTTTGAAAATACGTTCTATAGTAAAAAAGAAAACAGAAGGCATGTTATTTTAAGCATGTGTTATTGCGTTATAAAAATCTACATTGACGATTATTTGTCGGGCTATAAGTAATCGAAATTTATAAGTACTTCACAAAACAAATTGTCAAAATTAAAAAAAAAAAAATCTTAAAAGTAATGTGCATGCAATTTCTATAAAAATGCCATGAGTGTCGTGATTAAAAAAATTAACTTGAACTATACACATTGACATATCTTAAGTTTTTATCCGATTTTCATGAAATTTGAAACGACTCGACAGAATTATGTAAAGATTATATATACATAATTTCAAACCATCCGGTTGGGTAAGTTTTTAGCTGTTATATGCGGACAGACGGACTGACGGACGCATGAGACGACGACAATAGGTGCTGCGTATTTATATAATTACCAAAGCACCTAAACTGTGTCAAAAATGTCCATGTAAAAATATTATGCACATATTTAAAAATATTTGTGTTTTAAACAGTATAAAAAAACATTTAGAACATTCTTTATTTATGTCGATGTTATTAATAACATAGAAGAAAGTACAATGCGTGTTAAAAATGTTTTGGAAACAGTTAGCAAAAATAGAACACATTTCTAAATTAAAAAAACGCTATATAATGGATGGTCTTATTACATCGTCCGTAAAGTGTGCCAGATTTTGATACAATTCGTGTTTTTGTCATAAGTTCAAGAAATTTGTTTTCAATAAAGTTTGCATGGGAAAACTTAATTTGGGAAAGAACAAACACAATAAACGCTTATTATGGGAAAGAAAAAGTTTCATCTTAAGCCTAAATTAAATATTTAGTTTAAAGATGGAGTATAGTAGACCTTTGTAAAACTTCGTACATTTTGTTTTTCTAAAATTCTTTCCTGAAGATTTGACATATTGTTATATGCCCAAAAGCCATAAGAACTTTCTGATTTCAGACGTTTTGTTCAATATCCATAGAAATTCGTGACGAATTCATTGGTAACTTAGCCAGTGAATTTTACCACATTTAACTCCAGGCAACATTCAGAAATTTTGCCAATTTACAATAGAAACAGAATGATGTAATTAAATTATAAATAGAATGAATATTTGATGAAATATGAACATTTGTTTGAAATATTTTTTAACTGTGGATGCGCAAAAGATAAATAAAAAAATCCTTGCCATAAATTTAGTAGTCAACTATATTAGGCAATTCATATAAAAACAAGTTGGAAATTGTACGTCAAACGTTACAAACAAGGTGCGTTCGTACGCACGTTTTAGAATTAAATTCATGATATTCCGTGCGTAGAACGGGTTAAACAGCTAGTTAAGTATATATTTTATGACACTGTTCATACAAATATCTTAACTAGTTGTATAAATATTCAGATATATATGTATCAGCTAGTTATATAAATATTCAGATCTTGATGATTTTTAATTCTGTGAAATGAATTACAGTGTCTCACAAAAGTGATGGGACACTTGTGCTTTATAAAAAGAAACTGCAATAAAATAAATAAACAAACATGTGCAAAAATTTTTTGGGTGTGTTTCATATTTAAAGTTAGTAACAATTATTACATAACATACATTTTGTCAAAATATTAAAATATTAATTTAGTAAAAATACAATTGTTCAGAACGGAGCAAAAAATGGCTCACATAAGTGATGGGACACTTACTTTTCCATCAAATATTTATCCACAAATTTTACTTTTTAAAAGGTTTTAATATTTTGTTGGATTTCCTTTTACTTTTAAAACATGATTTAATCTTTTTGGGATGGATTCGACTATTTTTTTTGTGATTTCTGGAGTGATTTTACCCCATTCTTCTTGAAGCACCGATTTTAGTTGTTGTTTTGAAGAAATGGTGTGTTTGCGAATTCTTGATTCCAATTCTTGCCAAATATTCTCTATGGGATTTAAGTCTGGAGATTGTGGTGGTGTTTTTATTATTTCAGGACAGTTATATAGCAGCCAGAGTCTAACGTTCAGAGCAGTGTGCTTGGGGTCATTGTCCTGGTAGAATTTAAAATCGTTATGAAGGTTCAATTTTCGTGCTGAAGATTTCAAATTTTGCTTTAAAATATCAATATACTTGTACTGATCCATTATACTGTCAATAAAAACAAAATTACCAACTCCAGCGGACGACATACACCCCCATACCATAACTCCTCCTCCACCATGTTTTACTGTTGGTACCAAGTTCTGTTTGCGAAGTTCTTCCCTGGGTTTTCTCCACACCAAGATTCTACCGTCAGAACCAAATATATTAAATTTACTTTCATCAGCAAATATAACTTTATTCCAGTAATCAGAATTCTTATTTATGTTGGATTTTGCGAAAGCTAGTCTGAGTTTTCTATTCTTTTCACTTACGAAGAATTTTTTCCTGGCTACTCTACCGTGATATCCAGCAGATCGAATTGCCCTTCTAATAGTTTCAGGATTAACAATTATTCCATATAATGCTTGTAAATCAGCAGCAACTTTTGAAGCACTAATTCTTGGATTTTTTTTAATATTTCGAACGATAATTCGCTTTATTCCATTGGATAGCTTTGATGGTCAGCTAGGTCTTCTTTTATCCTGAATCATATGATTCTTTTTATATCGTTTAATGATATTGAAAACTGTTGAACGACTCAAGTTAACTGTTTCAGCAGTTTTTCTAATAGATTTTCCACGTTCAATATGCAAATTAATAACTAATTTTCGAATTTCAGGCGAAGTTTCTTTTCGTTTAGCATTCATGACTACACAGAGCTAAAAAACACAAAAATTCCAAAACAAACTGGAGAGAAATACTGCAGACGATTTTATAAATTATTGCCAATTGCTTTTAAGTAAAAATAAAACCCCAAAAAATATTTTTATTGCTTATTTCAGGCGATTTTTGTTGCATATATAATGGTGTCCCATCACTTATGTGAGCTATTTTTTGCTCCGTTCTAAACATTTGTATTTTTATTAAATTAATATTTTAATATTTTGACAAAATGTATGTTATGTAATAATCTTTACTAAATTTAAGTATGAAACACACCCACAAAAAAAATGTGTACATGTTTTTTTAATTTATTTGATTAGTTTCCTTTTGTAAAGCACAAGTGTCCCATCACTTATGTGAGACACTGTATATCGTCTGCAGATTAATTTCTGTATTAAAATATGTATCTCGCTCGCTTGACGATTAAACTTCGGAAGCTCCTATAACAAAAAAGCACCGATTTAAAAAAAAAATCAAATTTCTTAATAAATATTTTTATTAATATCTCCTAAAGTTTTGATTCGATTTTAATAAAATTTGAAATGTCTCGACAAAATTCTGCAAAGATAATATATTTTAAATTGCAAACCATTTGGTTGGGTAGTTTTTGCGTTGTTATATGCGGACAGACAGACAGACAGACGGACGGACAGACGGACGGTCCAAGCGACGACTATAGGTGCTACGTATTTATATAATTACGAACGCACCTAAAATGGCCTGTCGAATATCGTGAAAATTCAGAAAAAAATAGGTGATACGGTGAGTTGAATTTCCGTTCCTCGCTAAATGTAGCAGGATGATAAAGTTTTTTCTAATTGACAGAAAGATCAGAAGGAGCCCATTCCAATAAACAAAGAATTATCAATATCGAAGCATTAGTTCAAAAGCTACACGTGGACATATAATAAATAGAATCGTTTGTTCGAAGTGAGTTATTAAAAATGACAATTTGTAGAAAATTCCTTATCCTCCAGTTACGTATAGAAAATAAATGAAATTCCACTCACTACACCGTCGATATTTTTCTGAATTTTCGCAATAATTGACAGGCCTTTTTATATGAGTTCTGGTATATAGTTCAATACTTAGTTACGTAAAACAGTTTTTTTATGCGCACAGTTAAATATTATTTCATACAAATGCTCATGTTTCATAAAATAAAATAATATTTTTAAATTTTTAATTGCAGTATGTAGTTTTTACTGTACTGTCAAGTTCCCTGATAATGGTTAAATCGGTTAAAAAACAGCTCCAAGCAAAAATACGCAAACATTTCTTGAATTTTTTAAAGAAACCTTTATATTTTCATGAATTTAAGTATTACATTTACGCAACTGAACACAAATGTTGAACAGAACACACATAGTCATGTGCAACAAATACAGATCATTTAAATAATTTTATTTTACAGGTTGATATCAATTTTGTTTTTAATTCAATTTGTAGTTTCTCTCATATTTGCCCTTGTGACCAAATCTTTTTCTGAGATGTAGGTAGTTAAACCCTTTCTTTACATACCTGAAGTTCCATAGGAATAGGAGTATTTGTCTAAATATTTGACAAAACATCGAAAGTGATCTTAATAAAAAAAATATATATTGTGCCAAGATATATTATTTAACACTATTCAACACTTCCAAAATACTTTGAAAAATCTTCACCGCTTAATAAGGTGAAAGATGATGTCTAATTAAGCAATTTGGAAAACTGATAACAAATTTGAAAAATCCGATTTCAGGACTTACCAACAACATTCGGAAAAATATTAGAATTCTTTTGTGCAGCCGTGTATATGATCCATAGATTTGTATATATGCTACATAGAATTCAGAAATACAGTTCAGTTAGGAAACTTATAACACAGTGAAAATTCCCCTTACGCGATTTCCGTCTATACTCGAGGTGTTTTGTGCTGCACTGTATATGATACATAGAGTTTTTACACACCAATTAGTACGCGAAAAATTAGTTAAATTTAAAAACGCATTCCGTAACTGAAAACGCAATTCCAGCAATTATTATTAACAGACACTTCCGTAAGTGAATTCTTTTGTGTGTTCCTGTAAATGAACGATGAATTCGATACACACAGTATTCTATAATAAAGTCTCTTGTAATATATAATTATTTCAATATATGTTAAATTGCAAAACATTATTAAAATAAACCACAATCGATTTTTTCACAAAGACCGTAATGTAACAAAATTATTTTGAGTGTCCCTTTAAAGGCATTATAGAACTAAGCACACCATATTCTATAGTAAGCCTCTTGAAGTGCAAACCAGTGATATATATCAATTTAAATTTATTTGAAATAGTGTAACATCATTAAAATAAACCGCAAATGATTTTCCCCCATATACCGTAATTTAATTAAATTTTTTGAGTGTCTCTGCAAAGTAACTATAAGCGCAACACACTTCATTTTCAATACCAAACATACCATTGTAAACAGCAATAACATATATCCATTGCACGACAATTCGAGTATGTTTACGCGAGTTAGAGCACGTACAGCGAGACTGCAGACAGACAGACAAACATAATTTATAAATACTCTTCAACTATGTTGGAAAGCGTTAAAAAGACTTTTAGCAATGTAGTCTATTTTTATGGCAATTCTTCTGAAGACAATGGGGCAATGGGGCACAAGCAGTCGATGATGTCTTGAAATAAAGAGATCTTAATTTTCACTTTCGTGTCTTCTTTTATCATCTTCTTCTATGTCATACATACTAACATTTCCATTCGTATAAAAGTTATGCTTTAAAAAATTCGTGGACCACTCTGTATTTAGTAATAAAGAGATCACTAGTGCTTCACCACTTCAGTTAAATGTATGCATTTTATGGTGTGGAATGGGAATAAATCACGAGAAATACTGGATGTCACCTTTCAGATGAAGACAGCATTATGTTAGACCCTTCATAATTTAGAATGTAGCAGATTGTACATTCGGTATGTTCTTCTATGTCATACATACTAACATTTTCATTCGTATAAAATTTATACCTAAAAAAATACGTGGACCACTCTGTATTTAATAGTAAAGAGATCACTAGTTCTTCACCACTTGAGTTAAATGTATGCATTTTATGATGTGAAATAGGAAGAAATCACGAGAAATTCTGGATGTCACCTTTCGGATACAGACAGAATTATGTTAGAAACTTCATAGTTTAGAATATAGCAGATTGTACATACGGTGCGAATGATTGAATTATGGTATACCTCCAGCTCTTCTCGGGATGGCATTACATTTCACAAAACTTTCCTCATTATTCTGAAATTTGTGAATGAATACACAGGTTCGCCATAGGATGAGACATCGTGTATTTTTGAATAAATAAAAACATTGTTATCCTCGTTAAATCTGTATAGGTAATAATATTCGTCTTATTTCAACAAAACAGTTCACGGTCACCCTGTATATTAAATAAAAATTTACTAACATTTCAATTATTTTGCTTGTTTTGAACTTTTTTACGAAGGCGTAAAAAATGTGATTGGGGTAGGCATAAATGATTTATTTAATAGTACACAATCCTTTTTCATATGCTGAATATACAAACATTTTTGTTATGCTGAAATGGCTTCTTGCCACGAAGCCTTCATGAAATAAATGATATTTCCTTCGCTGGAACTTTAAACTGCATATCTCAATTCCATTCACAATTTATGTTAACAAATCTGTGAGTTTATCGCCTCCAACGTTTTATGCCAGATTTTCTACCAATTGATCCGCAATTTTGACACCAAAACTTCGTGAGTAGAGTTCAAATACTTTAATAAACTCACCACACCGTGGCAAAGTGCCAGATAACGATCTGTCTTCAAAGTTAAATAGAATATTTGTCAAGTATATAGAAAATGAAACATTGTGGCAAACTAAATTTTCCTGCATGTGTGAAATAAAATTTTATCATTTTTTAGGATTCGTCAATATTTTAATACATTTAATTTGTATCGAGAGATTTAATACTTTATTTTTCTGAAGCTGCATTGCGTATGACATGAAATATTTCATGACTACATTGAATTTTCTCAATTATCGTTATATTTTTAAGAAACACAGGATATAACTTAAAAAATATATATTTTTAACTCATGTAATAACATCTACTATCTATCTATCTATATTATAAAGGACAAACGTGTCCGTGCGTAACGCTGACGTCATTCTGCGAATGGCAACAGTTGACGATGAAATTTCGGTTTTGCGATTTTTGCTACTGCAATTTTTTTTAATTTCTAAACATCGCACATTCTTAATTTTTACACTGTTATACAGGAAAAAAAATCTACTTTCAAATGCAATTTGGTTGAAAACTATATCTTAATTAACTAATTTATTATGGCTTTTTAAAATAAAAAAATTGTTATTTTTCACTGTTTTCGGGCTTAATGGTTGATATTGGTAATTTTTATTTCCTCTTGGCGGCCGTATATTATCGTTTGTTAAGGAATTGAAATGGATATTATTATTTAGAAAATAATACAGACACCTCGAAAAGTAAAAGAAAAAAATCTCTTACTGATTTTATATGAAATACAAAGAATAAAATAATAATAATAATAATAATAATAATAATAAAAGTTTTGATGAGCGATAATTTTATAAATAGAAATTATCAATGTAAAAATTGTCACTCAAATAATATTTGGCTATTTATCGTCTGCGCCAGGATAATCACGATAAAAAATCCGTTTATGATGAAGTTTTGTTTGCTGTTTAAAATAAAAATTCTATGGTTTAATTTATTGACGCGCCACGAGGCACTGGCAAAACATTTTTACTTAATGGAGTTTTAAACAAGAACGAAAAATCATGCGTCAATCATAGATTATGCAACACTTTCCAACGCTTCCAAAATAATTTTACAAATCATACTGTTTAATAAGCTAAAAGATAACATCTAAGTAATCCTAATACTTTTCATCAGCCCTGTATAGGATCTATAGATTTGTATATATACTACATAGGATGCTAAATTTTAGTTCAGTTAGGAAACGCGTAGCACAGTTTAAAATTCTCCGTCTGGAGTTAAATAATACGGAAATGTGTTCGCGAGCTTTTGTGCTTTCCTGTATAGGATCTACAGAATTTATACACACCACGTAATAGACAAAAAGCGAGTTAAAATTAAAATCGCGTTCAGTAACTTAAAACGCACTTCCAGGAATTATTGTTAACAGACAGTAGAGAATTCTTTTGTGTGTCCCTGTAAATGAACGATGACTGCTATACACACAATATTCTATAGTAAGCCTCTTGTAATGCACTTTATATAAATTTCAATGCGTTTAAAATAGGGAAACATTATTTAAATAAACCGCAGACGATTTTTCTCCATATACGTAATGTAACGGAATTCTTTTGAATGTCCCTGTAAAGTAACTATAAGTGCTATGCACACACTATTCCATATTAAGCTTCTTCTAATGCACCTTAGTGATATATATAAATTTCAATGCGTTTAAAATAGTGAAACATTATTTAAATAAACCTCAATTGATTTTTCCCCCATAGACCGCAATGTAATGGAATTCTTTTGAGTGTCCCTGTAAAAAAGTATAAGTGCTAAACACTTCCGTTGAAATAGGGAACATGCTATAGATAACGACTATAACATATAAAAATTGCAGAGCAATCCGAGCATATTTGCGGAAGTTAGAGCACGGACAGACGGCCTGACGGCCAGACGGCCATACGGCCAGACGGCCATACGGCCAGACAAACCGAAGTCATAAACACTTTTCAACTAGGTTGGAAAGTGTTAAAAAGGTGAGATTATATAATATGGTTGCGTTAGCTGTTGATAGTTCTGGGATCATAGCTTTGTTATTAGATCAGCTCATTCAATATTCCAAATACTGCTGAATTTGAACGAAACATCTACACTATTAAAAATTTGCAGCAAACTGTCCAGTCATTTGACCGTTTTTGCAGAAAACGTTTACATAAACGTAAATTAACTATATTCTGACCATAAAATGAGCAATAATACGGTCCGAATACAGTTAAATTACGGTTGTATAACCGTTTTTTACAAAAACGGTCAAATGACTGGACAGTTTGCTGCAAATTTTTAACAGTGTACGTGTGCCATTAGTAAGTAATCTAACTTTGCTGAATTAATAAGAGAAATAAGAATTAATAATAAAAAATAATAAAACTAGGTAAAATTCTGTCGAGTATTAAGAAAAAAATTGTAGGCTAAAAAGAAAATATTTCATTATATTCACTGAAAAGTGTTAAAATGTCTTAAATATGCATACGATAGATATGGTGAAAGATATTATTTTGATTTCATATATTTGATTCAAACAATAAAATTCTTTTATTAAATTTTGATGCTAATCTTACGTAATCGGGTCCATGTCAATGGATGATGTCACACATAAATGATGCTGTCAAGAATATGGTATAATGTTAATAATAATCTATATTATAAACCAAACACATCTCTGATTATTCCTGAAGTCACGTTGATGGTAGCAACGATTTGACTAATCAATTTCGTTTTTACTGCATTTTCTACTATAAATCATCGCAAAATTTCAATACTTACACCGTCGAATAAGAAAAAAAATGCAACTTCTCGGAAAACTGTATTTGAATTTACTGATTTTTTATGGTTTAAAAAAAAATTCCAAGCATGAATTGTTTTTAAATCTATCTTTATCACGTGCAGCCCGATTGCGAAAGATTAATCCGTTTGCATTTAAAATAATATAAATATTTCCGCATTTACTCCCGACTAATATTACAGAACGAAATTAAAACTTCATTAAAATATAAATATAAATAATAATATAACATAAATAAAATGCATATTTAACAGACATGTTCTCGAACTACGCGCTTAAACAGTTGAAATTTTCAGAATAAAAAAGCCTGCAAAGCAGTGAAATCTTGGACGATTTCTTTGGACATTAACTCCTTTCATGCTGCTAATACAAAAATATCGCTTTATTAAATTTCATTCAAATATATTTTCTCTAAAAAAGTATTTGAATATATTACTGATATTTCTCTTATAAAAATTCGTTTGGCGTTGTTCATGAATCAGTTTAAAAATATATATATTAAATATGAAAAATCAATTAAAATTAGAAAAAAAAAAATGTTTTTTCATATTTTCTGCAACCCGGGAAGCCCGGGTTCGATTCCCTAGTATATTTTAAACACAAACGGAAATTTCGTTCCGTTCCTTTATAACTCGAGTTCCACTGAATGGATTTTGATGAAACTAGCGTTGTTCGATAGATAATTTTTCAGGGAAGGTTTTAGTATATAACATGATGTTCTACGTACATTAGTACAGAATTATGATAGAAAGTTCTGTTATTTTGGCCGAGAAGGTTACCATTACTAATTTTTTGGCGACCATTATTGTTGCAGAAAGAAATGAAAAGGCTATACATCTCGAAAAATAAAAGAAAAACTGTCGCTAATTTTATTTTAAAAAAAGAAAGAGGAAGGAAAGAAAAAAAAGAAAAGAGTTTTGATGAGAGATATTATTATAAAACGAAAATATTTAATTTAAACATGATTGAGAATGTTCCTAATGCTTAAAAAATTATTCAAGGGGCAAGATTGCTATTGAAATAATATTTGGCGATTTATCTTTTGTTTTTGGCGATTTTGATTTTACTTTTGACCCCAAACAATTTGATTTTAAGCCAAAAGGTGTTTTTTTTTGTTGCAGAAAGAATTGAAATGACATTTCATCTGGAAAAATAAAAGAAAAAACTATTACTAAATTTATTTTAAAAAAAGAAAGAAAAGAAAAACAGTTTTGATGAGAGATTTTTAGCCAAAAGGTGTTTTTTCAAGTGTACGACAGCATTTTTGCAGTATTTTTTTGGTACTTTTCGGTTAGCCAAGGCGCCAGTGATAGATTGACACACACATGCATATACACATATATCTACACAAATACATATATATACATACATATATATACACTTATATGTATGAATATATACATGCATATATATATGTATATACAGAAGCTAATCAAAGTGATTTATGAGCCATACAAGAACTTGATATGTTTTTTGAAATTCAAAGATATTATAATGATATGTATATACATATATATTTATATACGTTCATATATCACTGTCGCTCGGCTAATCGAAAAGTACCTATTTTTTTTTATTCAAATGCAAACTATATTAATGGCAATTTATTTCTATTTACTTCTACATATATGAAATTTCGTTCCGGCTGCTTATAACTCGAGTTCTGCTGAATGGATTTTCGTAGAACTTAAACTGCAAGTTATTTTTTCAGAGAAGGTTTTATTATATAACATATCGTTTTACGTAGCTTAGTCATAGAATTATTATGGGAAGTTCTAAAATCAGATCAATCCGATTATGCAGGATTAGCCTTTTTAAAAGATTTTGCCGAATGGATTTCGATGGAACCTACACTGTTAGATAATTTTCTAGGGAAATTCGAAAATCGGGTGACCATTTTTTTATCAAATATTAGACTTTTCAATATTTGATTCTGATTATGAAAGATTAGCCTTCTGAAAAAGTTCTACTGGACGGATTTTGATGAGAATTGCATTGTTAGTTAGTTAGATGCTATTTCAGGAATGGTTATAGTATACTACATATTGTTCTACGTTGCTTAGTCAAACAGTTATGTGTGAATGTTATATAGTCAGGAGAACCCGATTCCGAAAGAATAGCCTTTTTGAAAGTTTTTACTGGGCGTATTTTTTGCGACTTGCATTGTTAAGTAGATAATTTGTAAGGATGGTTTTAGTATATTTCATATTGTTCTGTTAGTTTTAGAATTATGTGAAAAAGTTCTATAATCAGATGAATCCGATTATCAAAGCTTAGCCTTTATAAAAACTTCTACTGAATGGATTTTGTTACTTAATTTCTTTACATTGTTAGTTTGATAACTTTTAGTGATGGTTTTAGTATATTGCATATAGTTTTATCATTCTTTAGCAAAATTTAACTGTAAATGACCAAATAAAAGAGTTGGTCCTTAACAGCTAAAATTTTGACTGCACATTAGAAAATATAATAGCGCAATGGCGTCATTTTTCAGTAATGTGGAAGGATATTCCAGGTAAATATACACATTACTTTCAAATACAAGGTCAAATTAAACGATATATTTCGTATGATTCAAGGTTCATTTGTAGAAACCGACCAGTGCAGCGGGCGTATCTTGCTAGTTTAAATATAAAATAAAAAATATATGCTATTACATTACATTCAGAATCTAAAATTACATTCAAATGTTATTTAATATACACATATCTTACTTCATTAACTAAAATTTAATTGATTTTATGTATGAAAGTTATTTAAGTACAAAATTTCCAAGGTGTCACATAGCACTACAAAGAAAATTTTTAAATATAAAATTTAAGCATTATAAATAAAGGGTGTCTACTACCAAACCAAACTTTTCTTCATAACTTTAGCTGCTTTAACGTGAGCTATTTTAAGGAAATTTTCAAGAACAGTTAGTAACTGTTACTACACTGTTAAAATTTTTGTGCTGGTTTGAAACCAGTTTTATTGCTGCAGTAGCTGCAACCATACGATTGTAAAATCGCGTTCCAACATTTCGAGCTATGGTTCAAAAGGTGCTCCAAATGTTGTAAAATAATTCCAAAATTTGGTTCGAACCAGTACAAAACTTTTAAGAGCGTATCTAACTTTCTTTATGTGAAAAGTGCTGGAAGTGCACAGTAATTTTTTTGTCGCACCTTTTTATATAACAACTATGTTCAAATATGGAACGTCTAATTTAGTGCAGCTTGATTATTGCATTAATTCAAATTGTAACTAATTTTATTTATGCAGGTTGTTTAAGTACCAAATTTACAAGGTAATAGATCGCACTACCACAAAGCATTTTTACACAGAAAATTTAATCATTATAAAATACACGGTGTCTACATCCAAACAAAACCGAAACTTTGTTCATAGCTTTAGCAAATAGCGAAGTTATTTTTACGAAATTTTTAACTGACTACTTAACTTTCAATAAGTGAAAAGCGATAAGATCACGAAAAGTGCTGGAAGTGTAAAGTAATTTGTTAAGTTTCACCGTATGTCATAACAACTACGTTCAAATATGGAATGTTTTAATGTATAATTTAGCACTGTTTGAATGCAGATGGTGGCTACTTTCACATCATCTTGATACATTGATACATTTCACACAAGTCAGTGTAAGTATCTTTAAAATGCCTATAATATCTTCAATATTGCTATGAAGAAAATTACGCTATCAGAATGGATTAAGACATCATGTATTTTTCACTGAATAAATGGATTTCAATCCTGGTTGACATTACAGAAAAAAAAAAATGTTGCATTTGCTCTATTATCTCGTGATGGTTGTAAACTTTTGAACTGCATCACTGTGTTAATCCACTTATATTTGTATTAAAGTATAAATGAAACATATCTTCATTTTTTTTCATTATTTATAAATTTGGAATAAAATGTATAACATTCTTGCTTCTTATACATTTTATACGAAAATTAGGTTAAAAGAGTTTCATAAAGAATTCAACATGAAAAATGAAAGTTATGCTAATAAGAAAACTTTATTTTAGAGCGTAGGAAATGTTCAAGTGTAGGCTATGAAGTTCTTAATAATTTACTTCTCTTAGCATATTTTGAACGTTAGACTGAGTCCTACATGTATTCTATTAATCATACCCGGAGCATTTGTTTTGAACCAGAAACTTCCTTGCCAAACAAACTTTTATCTTACGTGTCTCAGAATAAATATATTCTCAAGTTAATTGAATAGTCACCTTTCTTGTATTTATCAGCTTATATTTACATCTAGAATGGTTTTATAGGTTTTATAATATATTACAGACCAGTTGTTTTTCTTTATTTAAGGCTATCTATATGAAAAATCATTAAAAAAAATATTTCACTAATAATCAGTTCAAACAATTTACAGTAATAACTTAAAGTAACTTTGATGATTGTTTTTGACATAGAATATGCATTGAATCATTAAAGAGTAAATGGGCGCAAAATAATGACAAGTGGGTAAATGTGATCGAAGATCGCTCAAAGGGTTTCGTTTAATATTCCTTTCAAAACACTTTGTCCTTTCTTTAATAAAACAAAATAAATTTCATGTAGAAAAAAAAAATCATGTTTTTTATAAAGTAAACATTTACCGGTCTATATTTTCGTTTTTTCGAATATCTAAACCAGCCGAATAGCGGGCGAAGCCCGCTATTATATTCCGTCATAATAATATCTGTTATGCTGTTATATCTGTTATATCTGTATATTAAAAAATAATTTCAAAATTAAACATGTTGTACACCTTCAAAATGTTAAAATATGCGAATATTTCCATAATCGGATTTTTATCATGATTCAATATGTTTCTGAAACTCATATATTTACTATTCCCTATTACTCATATTGATACTCGCTTTGTATTATTCTCAAACATTTGAAAAATTCGTTAAACTTTCAATATGACGTCAGATTTTCTTTTTAATTCTCTAATGACGTGATATTAATCTGCTTTATGCACATAACACATACTCATACTCCTTGTATTATTGAGAAATCATTGAAAATTTCCGTTTTATTACCACTATGACGTCAATCAATTTTATTTCATATGAATCTTTTTTCAATTGGTGAAACATTTTAATTTATTTTCATTTTTCAAGTGGAAATCGTTCAATAGAAAAATAACTATTGCAGAAAGAATTTCATTGTGGGCTTTTAATTTTTGGCAACTGCTATAACGAAAAATGTTTAAATTTAATAGGAAAAGGATGTTAGAATATTGGTTTTTTATTTCTATTTATTTAAATAATACGATTTTTTAAAATTTTAAAATTTTGAGCTTCATAGCTGTTATTTAGCTATCTAAACACAAAGTTTCAACTCTGCAAGTTATATAGTTTCTGAGAGTGGCTCTGTGACGGACAGACAACGGAGCGGGAGTGATAGGGTTTCGTGAGATGAACGAAACCCTAAAAAATGACATATTTTTGCATTTTTCACAGAGCAAAATTTCGGTATTCATATAGAATTGGAAAATGATTAAGTACATCTTCAATTTGATAAACATACATAAATTGATTCTCGTTACTAAAAGAACATAAGACATATTAATATTAATAACAAATGAACTTGCCGCATTAATTTTTCCAATTTGGAACACTAACCCATAAATGCAGGATTACATTGGAATGAATGAAAAACTTACATTCAGGCTATTTTCAAGTATATCATTTAATTAAAGTATAAACATAAATTTTATGGTTTTCTGTTCAGAAAAAAATGTTTTTATTTCACTACTTATTTAAATTTATAAAACTTCAGCTAAAGTTATATATTGTACTGAAATTTAAAAATAAATCTTTATTATGCCTTAGGAGTATATTTATTATGCAATATACTCTATTTTATTCCATTTTTTAATTAAATGTACAGATAATATAATTAGCTAATGAATCCCATTGAAAAAAATATGAGTATAAAAATTATACGTATATACAGGGTGGCCATAAATAAAGTGACAGCACTCAGCGTGCTCTGTCGAGCGATCTAATTGCGAGAGTGGAGCCAAATTTTGTATTATGGATTACCAAGACGGAGGACAAAGGATTCCGTAAAAAATAGCTTCAATGTTCACCGCTAGTTGGAAATATGGTGCTGTGTAATAGCCATATTGACCAACCGTTGTTAGTTTAAGATTCATTTTAATTGTTAAATGTGCTAAATAAAGTTAACCTTTTTTCAGTATTGATTCTGCATTTTTTAAACTTTCTTTTCTATTACATAGCACCAAATTTCCACCTAGTAGTGACTTTTGTAACTAATATTTTTTCGCGGAGTCCTTCGTTCCATGTCTTGTGTAATCATAATACAAAATTTGGCTGCATTCATGTAATTAAATCGCGCTACAGAGCACGCTGAGTACTGTCATTTTAATTATGGCCACCCTGTATATTTTACCCATTTAAATGCCTGATACCTTAAAACTAAACCATTACATGGAGAAACATGGAAAAAAAGAAATAAAGTGGATTTCAAATCAATTTGTAAAAGGTTAAATATTTAGAGAAAAATAGAATTGTTTCCTGTGTTGTAAGATGATTCTGTTTTTAAATATTACCTTTCCTTTCCTACTTATGCACATATATCAAAATATACTGCAAAATGTTTAATCACAGAATATGAGTACTTTCAATGACGTATTTTTAAAAATACATGCATCTGATTACAAACGCAAAAAGTACAAATTACAAGATGCCATTTTTTATCTTCAAAGCTAAAACTGCTGAGTTTGCATTATAAGCTGAATTTACTATTTCCGCCAAATCAGCCAAGTGTGTAACTGTCTTTTTACCGTTTCTGACGTCATTAGGGAAGCTGTCATGTAAGAAATAGATTAGGCAACGAAGTGATGTATGAAAAATAAAAGACAAGTCCTATCAAATAAAAGGGGAAGCTCAAAGTGTTTCGAAAGTAAAAGTGGTTTTTATGCAACAGTAAATTCTTTCAAACCTAGAGAATAGAATATGATTTTCAAAATTTTCGCTTGCTAATATTAATAACACATTAATACAATCACATCGTATGCGTTTTCTAATAGCATGTGATGTACCCAGGAAGAATTTGCTTTCAAATAGGTCTGTTTTTCTAATATTTATAACACATTAATACAATCACATCGTATGCGTTTTCTAATATCATGTGATGTACCCAGGAAGAATTTGCTTTCAAATATGTCTGTTTTTCTAATATTTATAACACATTAATACAATCACATCGTATGCGTTTTCTAATATAATGTGATGTACCCAGGAAGAATTTGCTTTCAAATAGGTCTGTTTTTCTAATATTTATAACACATTAATACAATCACATCGTATGCGTTTTGTAATAGCATGTGATGAACGCAGAAAGAATTTGCTTTCTTTTAATACAAATGTCTGTTTTTTCAATCTCTTTGATACGAACAATGGGGTAACAACGGGAGGAAAAGAAATGTGAAATTGTTAAAAATAAATTATTTTACAAATTAGCTAAAGTTTTCCTTTCATTATGCATATATTTACAGGACTATCGTTTTAACACATCATGCATTTGTGCTGAGCATTTTACAGAATATTTATGATTTGTTAAAACAATATATTTAAAGTTTAAAAACGGTGCTCATACTGAAAGAATGTGAAATACAATTAAATGTGAAATAGAACTCTTGTAATTTACTATTAAATCATTTTAGAAATAATTTCAGCAAATATCGTTATATTCAAATCACGTTTAATGAGTACATGTATATACTATATCTAATCTCAAACATTTGCATCTAAATATCCTTTCAGAGCAACAAGTTATTATCAAGAATCCTCGATCTTGATATCAAATGACATAATATTCACTTTCATTAAAACTAGCCGATGAATTCATTTAAAATTTCTTTAACAAATGATTGTGAGAACCAGCGGCAAAATAAATACTAGATATAAGAATATCGAGATCGTATATGACGTCGTAAAGTATCATATATATATTAAGAAAGATACCTGAATTAAGTGCGAACGTTATCGAGAAAAATATGATTGTCCCATGGAAAGAATGGTTGTGCAGAGACTCTTTTGTTTTTCTTGAAATTTATAATTAAGGCTGGGCGCAGCGCAGCCAAGAGGCGATAGAATGAGTTTTTACCTTTAATTGTGAGAAGAAAGGCAGGAGCAGTACGTCACTGAAGTCTGTTTCATTTAGAAACGGTAAGAGCAAAAGTGTCGACAAGACAAAATCTGGGATATCAAAAGTTTTTCACGCATGTGTTTATCAGTTTTCAAAAAAATTCTGATCGTTTATTGGAATGAATTGACGATTAAATTCTTTTCTAGACATATTTAGTTCCCAAACGCCTCAAGCACATTATTGGTCTTTTGCTAAATGAATGAGTAATACCTGTTTTAACTTAAACACAGCAGTGGTCCAAATAACGGCCAGCCATAGTAGTCTAATTACCGGCTATCCGATATTTGAAACTCTCTAAGTTTGTTATGTGTGAAGGGAAGGGAAATACATTAATTTATGGGATCACGGCTGCAGTATTGCTTTGTTGGGTCTTTTGTTGGACAAACCAAAATCGTACGCAATAAATGGTAAGGGAAAAAAAGAAAATGAGGGGATAAAAACTAAGAAAATATAAGTGAAAGAAGCAGAAATTGGATTTAAAAAAAGATAAAAAAGGAAGATATTCGACTAAGGAAGATGATGCAATTTGTGTCTTCTGCGGAGGTGCTTTCTCTGTGTACAAGAATGGGAAAATTCTGAGTTCGATGCTGAGAAGGCAATATAGTATGAGTGTCCATAGCGACTGCACTGAAGCAAAAAGTAACTACTATGTTTGTAATTTTTGTATATAAAGTAATCTACATTTTAAACAGAAAGCTTTTGTTTGTTTAACACATTAAAACCGTGAGTAGAACAGAATGGAAAGAAGACAATCAGAGATAGTCGTGAATATTTTTATAAATTGGACAAAAATGTTTAGTTATTCAAACTTTCATGTTCTTTTTGTACATAAATAAATGTTTTTAATCAATAAAATACATTAAAGCAACGTTCTTCTGTCTAAATTAGTGAAATAAGACTTATATTTGTGGTTATTTTGGAAAATAACAGAGATAACTGGTATATAGACCCCATTTAGAGAACTCAAAATTTGGAGACAGTCGGAATTTTTCTTTTTATAAGCAGAAAATGCTTTTTAAATTGATTTTTGTTTTCCTAGGCGGATACGAAATATATCAAGATACCCTACCATCACTTTTTCCTCCACAAAGTTTCAAAATTGTAGGATCTAGATTGAAAATAAAAGCAGCAGCCGGTATTTGAACCTTCTCCCCTAAGATTAGATGTTAAAACAATCCATGTCTATATTATGACACGCGGATGTTTTAGTTGCCCCACTAAAAAAAATTCCGGAGACTTTTTTTTTCATTTTGATACAAATTGTGAATATTGAAAACCACTATTATTGTGATGAACTAGTATATTAAATTTAAATATTAAAACTGTAGTATAATACAGAGTATATTCCGGAATGTCTCTATCAATGTAGACATTATTTTAGCATTTGTTACAGAATTACATACATATAAATAGCTCATATCCAAAAAAATTGGAAAATGGACTAAATGGACAATATTTTTATTCTTAATTGTGTTCTCAAAGCTGAGAAATTATTTAAATGAACAAGCAACCTATGTTTTCGTTCTGAGACCAGTGAATTTTAATATTCTTATAGAGACAATCACTGTTCTTAGAAACGTTCTTTCTCTCTTTCTGAAAGCTGGGGATTGCTGTTTTTATCGAGGGAACTAAGAACATTATATTTAAACTTAAATCTTAAAAAGTAAATTATTTATTTAGTCCCTCCACCCAAAGAACTTTATATCTATATAGATTTATTGATTAGAAGAAAGTAATGCAATAGAATTATTTTAATTTGTTATTGATTTATATACTTCTTTTTAATTGCTAAGAGGTGTAAAATAAAAACATTATAAACAGTAAAATAGGTTTTATTAGACTGTTGACATATGCTTCAGCTCAATCCGAGTCATTATGAAAACAAACAAATATATTTTATAAATGCTCGTCTATGAAGTTATTTGAAACGAAATCATTCAACTGTTCACATACTCGTTAAACAAATTACGCAATTATTTTTATTTTTTACTTAGATGCTTATTTCTATATTTGTAACCCTGGAGTAACTCGATCCACAATTTTGGTAAATTAAATTATGCTACAGCGTCACGTATTGTATTTTTAAATGTTACAATCTCTATGATTTCTCTTATAATGGATTGATAGTATAGAGTGCAGGGGAAAATTATTTTACTTTCATTGAAATGTATTTGGATGGTTTCTTCTTGATATAATCTTGCTATTGATTTATTTAAAATTAATTTCACTAAATATTTTCAACTTTAATTTACGTGTAATGATACCGTATGCATGATATTATACCTAATCTCAAACATTTTCCTCTAGACATATTTTCACCGCAAGGAGAATAACGGTCGTGATATCAAATGATTTCATAGTCCTTTTTATTGAAACCCTCTGATTAATTCATTTTAAACTTCCTTAACAAACGAATGTGATAACCGGCATTAAATTAAATGAATGAATTATCAAATTATCGCAAAAGTGCATGAAGTAACATATTTGAAAATGTTTCTGAATATTCGAAAGTTACCTAATGTTTTGATTTTCCCATAAAAACAACGCTTGTTCAGCGATATGTTTTTCATTTTTGAGTGATTTTTTTAATTTTGTTCATATGCGCGCTTTTGTTAGAATCTTCCATTTACTATGAATAACAAATTATCTTCATATGATTAAAAAACTATTGCCAAATTTTCTTTACATATACACTATATTTCCAATGATGACCGGTCACTTGCGATTTTAGACGTTTTGTTAAATATCTGGAAAGATACATAAAGAATTATCCTGTAACCTCAGGAGTGTAAAACATATGATAAACGTCATATATTTCCGTGAAGATTTTTCCCGAAACCCCATAAGGGGCCGTCAACAAATTGAAGAAAAACGAATATATTTTGGATAACCCTGTAAAAACTATTATTGCTAAAGCATTCAAACTGTAGATTATGATTAAGTGGATTATTGTAATAATTTGGGTTCATTTGTATGAAGATAGCATGTATACTCGAAGAGAAATTCAGGTTTTTATAAAAAAGGTCCCAAATTTTACCAAGTTTTTTGCTTATAATTTGCAGAGCTTTTAATATAAAAACAAGTTTTTTTTCAGAAAATATGACAAACAAAATTATACACAATACCCTACAATCAAAATTTAAAAATAATAAAAATTGTATGAAAAATGAGCAGATTTACTAAATATTATTTCACTGCGCATGCGCGAATTCAAGCAAAATATACTGTGCATAATATATTAGCTAAATGTACAGAGCAACTTTTATGAAAGTCTCAAAAACATAGCTTGAAAATTCTGATAGTAATCGTCGATAGAATAAGCTCGAAATTCGCTGTTTCCAAAAAGAAAGCAAAAAGATGAGGAGTTGTATCAAATATAGAATGAGAGACACTTCATTCTTATTATGTCAACTTTGATAAGCTAGTACATTTGGATACAACCCCTCATCTTTTTGCTTCCTTTTGGGAACAGCGAAATTCGAGCTTATTCTATCGACGATTACTATCAGAATTTTCAAGCTATGTTTTTGAGACTTTCATAAAAGTTGGTCTATACATTTAGCTAATATATTATGCACAGTATATTTTGATTGAATTCGCGCATGCGCAGTGAAACAATATTTAGTAAACCTGCTCCTTTTTCATACAATTTTTATTATTTTTTAATTCTGATTTCAGGGTATTGTGTATAATTTTGGTTTTCATATTTTCTGAAAAACAAACGTGTTTTTATATTAAAAACTCTGCAAATTATAAGCAAAAAACTTGGTAAAATTTAGGACTGTTTTTATAAAAACCTGAATTTCTCTTCGAGTATACATGCTATCTTCATACAAATGAACCCAAATTATTACAATAATCCACTTAATCATAATCTACAGATTGAATGCTTTTGCAATATTAGTTTTTACAGGGTTATCCAAAATATATTCGTTTTTTTTTCAATTTGTTGACGGCCCCTTATGGGGTTTCAGGAAAAAATCTTCACGGAAATATATGACGTTTATCATTTTGTTTACACTCCTGAAGTTACAGGATAATTCCTTATGTATCTTTCCAGATATTTAACAAAACGTCTAAAATCGCAAGTGACCGGTCATCATTGGAACTATAGTGTAGCTGTAAATTTGAAGTATTGGAAAATCGCTGCTTTGTTTGTATTTCAATTATTACATTTAAACTAAAGTGATAATTGTACATATAATATATAACTCAGAAATTTCTTTTATCACTGTTATGTTTCTTTAACCAATTTTAATTAATTGGTTTCCAACATAAACTGCCTTTAACTAAAAATTATACAAATTAATTTACAGAGAATTATTGCTTAAATTTTACGCAAAACGTAGAGAAACCGTTTCAATATATAAACAACCAATGTTCTCGTTCTAAAATGAGAAAGGTTTTTTTTTGTTTAATAGATAAAAACATTACTTCAGAAATGTTTTTTTCTTTTTCATAAATTTTGAATTTCGAAAATTGTTGTTTATACCCAACAATTAATACAGTGAATCTTAAATTTTATAGCGTAAATCAATAATATACTTTTTCCAAAAACCAAAACTTTATAAATGTTTAGAATTATTGATTAGTAGAAAACAGTAAATTGGAATTATTGATTACTTTTATAAGAATTTTCAGCAAATATCTTTATTTCAAATCACGTTTAATGTCTTCGTGTACATAATACATGTAATCTCAAACTTTTGCCTCTAGAAATCCTTTCACAGCAACAAGTTATTAACGAGAATCCTCGATCGTGATATCAAATAATTTCATATTCACTTTCATTAAAACTATTTGATGAATTCATTTTAAACTTCTTTAACAAATGAATGCGATAACCAGCGGCAAAATAAGTGTTAGATATGAACTTATGAGAATATCGCGACCATATATGAAGTTGAAAATTCTCAAATATATTCACAAAGGGATTTAAATGAAAGTGATTCTTAAAGAATTTGTTCAAAATGCAAATCATTTTAAAAGTAAGGTATCAACATTAAAGTTTAATAATGTCTTGGAATTCTCATACTCTGCGGAAATGTATTTTTGTACTTGTCAGTTCTGCATGAAATATTTTCTTATTAATAAGAAAAGTTTTTGGAATATTTTACACGAAGTTCTACGCAAGTGATAATAAATAAAATCTATTATGGCTAAAATATTATTAACGATTTGTAAATCTATTTTATTGCGAAATAACAGTAAACATAGATTCTACATTTGTGCTATATGAAAACAATCTGAAAGTATATTGAAATAAACAGAAATGTTTTTGTGAAATTTTAATGCATTAATGAATAAATATACAAACCAGAAAAACGTAAAAAAATTTGTTTGTAATGTTATGAATTTTTGACGACTCCCAGCAAAAGAGGTTTTAAAATTCATTTTTATATGTATTTTTTATTTCTGTTCAGACATAAGTTTTGTACTGATACTGTTATATGCATCTTTTCTTATCTTTCTTTTTTGTGTTCCGTACTTAAAAACCAAAAACAGAACTGTTATTATATCACTCGTGTGTCTGTTTGTCCGTCTGTCACAGCTGTTTTTCTCGAAACTATGGAACGTGGAAAGTTCAAACTTAGCAGCGGTATAAAACCTATTTACATATATATTTATAGATAAATTAGCCATTTACAAATATGCTTAGGACCATAACAGAATGATTAACTATGTTACTTGAATTTTTTTTTTTTATGTATCGTGTGGGGGGGGGGGGTATAGTTAGAACGATCTTATGTCATCGAACTCAAAAATGTATTTGTTTTAATTTTAAGTATTATATTTTCAGAAATATTGTCAAAAATGCACTGCAAAAATGTTTCCTCCTGTTATTTCCGAATCTGCTGAAACTAAAATTATTGAAAATTTAGGGGTAGTAAGAGATTATATAAACCTATTACACCTATTATCGTAGGTCATATAGTTTTTGAGAAAATTGCATTTTTCCACTCGAGGTACCTATCAACGCATAGATTCAGCCTAGCAATGTTGATAATAATTTTCGAAAAAAAAAACTTCGGTAATTACTCAAGATATTCATTAAAAACCTAGCTAGAATAACTTGGCATTGGCACTTTTCGACTTACTGTCGTTGCGCGTTTGGCACAATACCAAGTGTAAAACTTGTACGAAATTCGTTGCTCGCGAGTAAAACACGCACTTGACAGATTGTGTTTTGGAAAGTTCCTGTTTTTTGGGTGATTCTGTTTCAATTTTATTAGGATTTAAAATTGGTATATTTACATTCCTGTCTGTTTTCTTGTCTTTTTTGTTACTTTATGAGCTTTAAATTTCGTAAAATTAAACAATTTTCAATAATTGCGCGTATAGTTTTAAGGCACACAGTACCAGTTTAGATTCTTAAAATAGTCATCGCATCGTGTAAAGTGTTCTTAGAGAGATACGCCAATGAGATTTAAAATGAATGAAGATAACAATAAAAGATCGCAAAAAATACTATGATGTGCCAAACCACTGTCGCTAATATATATTCCAACTGGTGTGCAGTAAATAAATATCAGTGCCACACAGAAATAAATAACAATCCCCTGAATTCTATGTTATTTGTTTCTTAACAATTCTTGTCGTGCTTGTAAATTATGCATGAAGAAAATTTCGCTGTCAAGATGAAGGTGTTATGCATAGTTTATGTCGCGCCAAGTAACATAATGCATAGTAAACAAAATATATTATGACGAAAATATTATTGAACATTTATAGATCCTATTTTGTGAACTAAGTTTTAATATTTATTCTAAACATTGTGTTATACGAAAACATTCTGATTTAAAAGCAAATTTAATGTGGAAATTGAACTCGCTTCTAAATAATTATTTAAAATAAGAAATGTGATATTATAAAATTAGAACAATTTATAAATAATTATAGCAATTTTAAAGCACAGGAAAAAATATAATTTAAAGTACAACTAATTTACAATGAATGAAATCCAATAACATTAATTTTAATTTTGCATAATATGTAAATTTTTGAAGCATTTGTGTAATTTAACAAAAATTTAAATGAACTAATATAATTAAACTGATGTATAATTTTTATTTTGTTTTTAAAATAATGTTTAGTTATAAAAACATGCACGCAATAATAAGAGCTTGTTTATCTTTGCAACTAATTTATGAACACATTATATTATATTAACGATAATAATGTAACACAATTTTAATTAAGTATTAAAAAATACTTAGTTTTTAGTAATTTGGTTTGATTATTTTCTAATTTTTCATAATTTAGATACGTAAATCGTGATTTGAGTATAAATTAAAATAGAAAATAAGAACACTTATTTTGATACAAAGAAAATAAATGATCACGAATTTGGAATCGATTGAGAATTTAATGAAACAGCAGAATTTTCTCAAAATAGATTACATGATAAGATGATCAAAATAATAAATTTTGAATACAGAAAAAATATTTTGTAACATAATAATATTTATAATCTTGAAATTAACATTCTTGATTACTGTGCACTTATAGGCGTAGTTTCGAAATTCCTCAAACTCAATTTAAAGGGTGGTAGAACAAAACAGAAGTTTTTTGGAAACCAGAATCGTAATCCATTAATTCAGTCAAACATAAAAGCGGTCTCAATTGAACCCAAACCTGGATTTATGTTCATTACAGACAATATTTTATCAAAATTTGAAGCATTTTCATCTTTTTTTTATTTGAAAGGTAACGATATAAAGCGATATAGTAAAAAATATCCATCATCCACATCTAAATAGCACTGAATAATGTGTTCCATATTTCTGGATGTAAATGATATAAAATGCATTTTTCTTGTTGCTATTAAATTTCACCCAAAACAATGTGTTTATGTTGAAATTTTCTGTTTTGTGGTAGTTTGCTCTACACACATCGTTAAAGTTTATCTATAAGAACTAGAATGTTAAAAAAAACATTTAAAATCATACATTTAATAAAACTAAGAAACAACACATTAATATCACGTAATAAAATCGATTACAGTAGACGTTTCAAGCTTTATACAACCTCCTGATCAGTGAAAATGTCAAACAAAATCCGAAGCTCTTGTTTACATTTGTTCACATTCAAAATTATGTATTTGGAATATTTAATAACCTGGGAGTGTAAGTCAAAGTAGTACCACATATTCAGGTGGAATTGTACATGTTTTGTTTAGTTGAGATTACTGCAGTCTTGTAAACTAACTTTCTAGAAAAATCCTACCTTTACAATTGAATCGGTCATTTCAAAAACCACATAAGTCAAGTTTTTTTCCAAATGTACTTTTTTATCGCAACTGCTTCCTTAATGGCAGAGCGATGATCTGGGAAATAACCACATAAGTCAGTGTATTCCTTCCACGTCAAAAAATACCTTCCAATTTACGTTCATTACTTAAACGACATAAAGTCAGCGACTTAAGTAGTTTTTACATGCAATACCAGATTACATGCGGATACCAGATTACATTACATTGTATACAATACCATATTAAAACATAAGAATATTCCTGTATAAGTGCTATCTTCATTAATTTTGATTAAAAATATGTTTAATATGACTGTTTTGTTCAAATTAAATACCACCTAACCTTGTTTCTTGCTAAAACAACATACGTCAGGAACAGTTTTTCTGTTAATCTTCTTTTTATTATTCATAAATTGCAAAAATTATTCGATTTTTACAAACTTTGTCGTCCAAATACTATAAACAGCCGAAAAAACCCCATAAAAATTAGTTTACTTGTGAATAATACTTTTTTTTTTACTGATTCTGATACTTATGTGGTTTTTGAAATGACCGATTCAAATGTCAATCAAAATCCGAAGCTCTCTTTTACACATGTTCGAATTCAAAATTATGCATTTGAAATAATAAATCACCTGGGAATGTATGTTATAACAGTACCACATATTCTGGTGGAATTGTACATGCTTCGTTTAGGAAAGATTACTGCATTCTTTTAAAATAACCTTCTAGAAAATTCCTACTTTTACAATTATTGCATATAGTAAACGAAGCATGTACAATTCCACCAGAACATGTTGTCTTTCCATGATTTGTACTTCTTGATGATTTAATATGTTAAATATATAATTTTGAACGTGAGCATGTGCAAACATAAGCTTTAATTTTAAATTGATATTTGCACTGATTAGGAGCTTGTATAAAGCTATAAACGTCTACTCTAATTTATTTTGTTATTTATATGGATGTGTTGATTTTTAGTTTTATTACATTTATAATTTTAAATGTCTTTTTAATATTATAAGTTTGATTCAGACGTAATATATTTAGATATTTGAAATTTGTCTAAGGACGTTTAATTACCCTGTATTAAAATTTTATTATAAAGAAATATCCAGCAAAAAAATATCTAAATGGCTGGAAAATACCGTACAAAAGAAGTTGCACATGATACACGTACTACACACAAATACATTTACAGAGTAGATGTTCATAATTACATTAGAACAATTTCTTGAATTCTGGAACATGAACATTTTGTTAAATTACATTTTTCAAAAGATTGTATATACCTTTTAAACCTGGAAATTTTCAAGTAAAGTAGTATATTTAATTTTGCAATTTCGGTCTCCATATAGAAAGTCTTCTAAAATTTAAAATTTTCACTTAAGATATGTTTTGAAATATATTTTCATCTAAAGACCGACTATAATTCGAAAATATTTCATCCAGTGACTATATTTCAGTAAGGATATTTCAGAAGAATATTTTAGTGTTTTTATTGTAATAATAGTACCTCAAAAACAGGCAGAGTTTTTATTACATTTGCAATGTTTTTTAACCCTTAATTGCATAGTGATGTAAATTTCCATCACTGTTTATTTAACTTTTAATAAATAAATGAACTTCTTCGCCGCCACTATATTTATATAGAAATATTAATCGAGTAAATTTCCCGTGAACTATGTTGCTGAACAAAGTTAAAAATCTATCTTAAAATTTCTGGTGTCTAATATTTTATATATGTATAAAAATACACAATTGTAAAAGTAAAACTCATGCAAAGAAGGGTTAAAGAAAATGTGCATCTATTGTTAGAAATAATTTACTAAATAGCAATATAAAACACGTTATTAAGATGTGAATTTTGATTTCAAAACTCTTAATTTTCAAAGGAAAAAAAACTAAGATTTACAGAAATATCAACAGTAAGAATACAAATGCAACTAAAATGAATTTTACATGAAACAATAAATAGACTATTTGAGAATGAGTTGAATAGCTGTTAAGATTCTATAAAGAAGCTTTGTGCTCAGGAACAAAAATCGTTCCACTGATATACTTTATAAAGTTACTGACATCAAATATAGATTCCGGTAAGCAAATTGCGGTATTTGAACGCAGGATTATAGTCTTGCGTGAGAGAGAATTTTCATTTTAGAAGTATGCAACATTTACGGAACATAGAAGTTATGCAAATACAAAAGCAATTGTTAGGAAATAACTGCGACTGAAATTACTTCTCAGACAACTAACTAGGAACTTTTCAGAGGAACATAGGTTTCTAAATGTCTTAGAATAAAAAGCCAACTAAAATCAACAATAGAAAAATACAAACTTTGAAAGGAAGACCACAAATTCAAAAATTGACAAATTTAACAAGTTGGAAATTGTACGTTAAACGTGACATATGAGGTGCCTTCGTTTTATAACTAGTTTCACAATGTAAAAAAAAAAAAATCATCCTTATTATTTCAGTGAAATGAATTATATCGTCTGCTATGAGCAAAATGAGCATGACTTTTGTTTTCTTATTACTTATTCCACGTTTACAAATGCGATTTATTTTTCTACACCAGATAGCGCTGCAAAATTCACCATGGAGATCTTGCTTTGGAAATGATTGCCTCCATGGTTTAATATTTTTATGACTCATAATGAACGAATCTCCTTTGTTTATTTACTCTAATGAATTGAGATATTCGATTAACCTAATTTCTACTGAGGTGATCTCAGAATCTATACATTTCTGATTGTAACTCATCTCTCAAGCAAATATATTTTTTTTTAACGATCCTTCCAAAAATGTAACTTTTATGCAGTTTTATTCGAAAAATAATTTTGAATAAAAATGGCCGCATGGCATATGAAAAAGAAGTGGTTTGCCCGTATTTGTTTTCCTCAGTCACATGACTTGCGCTTTTATTATATATATATTGCGTACGATAGGATTTAATAGAATAAAGAAAATTTTTCTTAATATCTTTTTATGTTTTGATTCGATTTTCTTAAAATTTGAAATGACTCGACAAACTTCTACAACGATAATATATATTAAATTTCAAACCATTCGGTTGAGTAGTTTTTGCGGTTTTGTGTGCGGTCAGACGGACGAACCAGACGACGACTATAGGTGCTATAGCATCTATATGAACGCACCTAAAAAGTATACGCATTAAGTACAATTTAATACAGTTTCAAAATATATATTTATACTTTCTTTACAACATGAATAAGATTTCTACTAACATTGCATATGAATTCTGGAATAATTGAAAATAAAACAAAAATATGAAAAAATATCAAATATATCTTACAATTTACGTAATCACTAACTGCTTCAGAATTACCTAACTATCTTAGAACTAATCGTTGACTAGAAATATATGAGTACATAGTATATGATTGTAAATGTAATTATAAATAAAAGATGATCCGTATCTGTCAAAGCAAACAAAAATGACGAATCAGTTGCAATAATAAATTTATATAGATATCTGATATTGAATTCCTTCAATTAAAACGTACACCAAGTTTAGCAATCCCCTGCGTCTGCAAACTAATTGTTTTAATGCATATTATACGCCTATAGCATTTAAAGCATGCGGCAGCAAAGTTTATGTTTACAAGGTACATGCACACTATGTTTTACAGGAAGCATCTTTCAGTGTTCCTCAGTGTTATATATATGTTTCAAATAGTGTAACATCGTTAAAATTCATTGCAAATTAATTTTCCCCTTGGAGCATAATGTAACAAACTATTGAGTGTTACTGAAGAAGAATTACACACATTAATTTGAATACCAATCATGCAACAGGAGACATGTATAACTTAATAACATACATACATTACATAACAATCCGAGTATATTTTTACGAGTTTGAGTATGAGTACATACAGACAGACAGACGGCCAGAGAAACCGCAGTCATAAACACTTTTCAACTATGTTGGAAACTGTTTTAAATGGCTACCACAAACATCATTAAATATATTATTTTTTGTTAGCAACACTATTTCCTGATTAATTTTTATTTCATGTGTTTGTTTAAAGTAAATAAATTACAATAAAAAAATGAAATTTAGCTTTAAACTAGTCAGAAAACAAGGATGAAGGGGGGAAGGTACTTTGAAGTTAAACCACGTTTAGCATCGTAAGTTAATAACCCTCTTTACTTTTCCTTTTTTTATGTATAGCCTTTTTTTTTTCTTTTTTATATTTTTCTTTTGTTTTTGGCTTTCAATCTGTTGATGATTTTATTTTTATGGTTTCTTTGAAGCCATATAAAAAGAAATCAGTGTGGCTGTAATGTGTTTAGGAGGGTTGACCACATTTTCATTCGTTTTGTAGTGCGAGAAAATCTTCATATATGACTTATAGTTCTAGGTATTACTAATATTTTTGCATTCACTGCTAGTATATAATCTTTTCGAAACAAAATTTTAAAATGTTGTAAAAATATTTGTTATTTATAAAGCATGAAATTGATGCTTTGTATGCAACGATTGGGAAAATATATTTAACAATTTCGATAAATTGATGACTTGATTTTTTAAAAAAATGCAAGTAAAAAGTGCGCGTTTATAAAAGTTTTCATTGTAACGATAATGTGTTGATTTATTGCTAATTTAATGTTAAAATTTGTATGCAAGTTTTTAATATCCATATTGTTAAGGGAAGAGAGTAGATAAGTCTCATTTTTGGATACTTATAGGATAAGAACAAGAACGAAAAATCATGCGTCAAGCATATATTATGAAACACTTACAACACCTCCAGAAATCTGTAACCGAACATCACTGATAAATAAGGTGAAATAAGGTATGCATGTAAAAAGTTCAGAACACAGATTTAAACATCCAGTTTGAGCAATTACCTTCCATAGTCAAAAAAGTATTCGAATTTTTTTGTTCAGCCCTGCATATGGTCTATAGATTTGCATATATACTACATAGCATGCTAATATTTAGTTCAGTTAACAAATTCACTTGTTGCAATTTTCTCTAGTAGCTGTAAATGCACTCGAATTACTTTGTACAGCCTGAATATTATCTAAAAACTTTTCTGCACACCACATATTAAGCTAAAATTTAATTCAGTTAAAAAACTCATAACACAACATGAAACGCACTTCCAGCAATTACCAACCATAAACGGCAATGTATATTGTTATTTGCTCAGCGCTATATATTATTTTATTTATATTCTGCAAACTTTTATTAATATATTAAATATAATTCCGCGGGATAGTGCATAAAGCAGTTAAAAACTACCCTTAAACAATTCACCCCCACAGTCTGTAATACTTATGAATTCTTTTGTATACCCATGTGTATGATAAACATAATTTTTACACACCACGTAATATTGAAAAATTTTGTGAAACTTAAAAAGCAAAACAAATTTAAAAACACATTTCCCGCAATTATTCTCTCCTAGACAGCAATGTAACCAAATTATTTTGTGTGCCCCTGTAAATGAACGATAATACCATACATTTCAGTAAGAAAATTATCGTGCACCTTAATATTGACAGGGCAATCTGAATATATTTCAGAGAGTTAGAGTACAGAGAGAAGGACAGAAAAACCGAAGTTACAAAACTTTTCAACTATGTTGGAAAGTGTTAAAAAATAAAACGTATTGACAATTTTAATATTATTTATCATCACTATTTAACATTTCTCTGATTTTTTTTTTCTGTTTTAAAGATTGTTTACATGTGCTATACAAAATCCGAAAAAAGATTTATTTAACGAATTATTATGTATTTCAGTTTGATATTTTTTTATATAAGAAGCTTATAACATATTTGTACACTGCAAAAAAATATTGTTGATTTTACAGTATAAGACTGGTACCCCAGCTGCCAGTATTATGCCGTAAAATTAACAGTAATAAACAGTAAAATCAGCAGTAATAGGCGTAAAAATCAACAATTTTTTTTTCAGTGAAGTTATTTTACAAGTTAATATGTGCGTCAAAAAGTAAGACACATAAAAATAACTGTTACGAGCAATTCATATTGAAGAAAAATCAAATTGATGTACCGTATATTGCAGAGTATAGGACGCTTCCACATATAACCAGTGTTGCCAGTAGGCTACTTTTTTAAAATTCGGATTGTTTAATTCCCACCACTATTTTAAAATAGTATAATTGGCATTATTCGCGCATTATTTAATCTCTCAGTAAATAAGGCGAATATTTCTACATAAAAAAGTGGTGGCAATCGATTAATTCGAATTTTAAAAAAGTATCCTTGTGGCAACACTGCATATAACGCATCCTACGACTAATGATCTCCATATATAACAGGAGTTTTGAGTCAACGCGCGGCTGTCAGAAGCTTGCAAGGCAGAGGGATAAAATAGTTTGTATTGTCAATGTTAGATGTTATTGTTCTAATTTACTATTACTCTAAATTACACTTATCTAATTAAGCTATGAGTATCTTATTAATAAATTATGCTCTAATCATGTAAAGCAATGCGATAAACAACATGTTTTGTCATGAATGTGAACTTAAATTGAGGACCCTAGAAGCCAAGCGATACAAGTGACAAAATTTTGATTTGGAGTAAATTAAGTTCAAAGTTTTTTGTCAATAGTAATTGACTGAAATAGTTTTGAAACTGTTGCTCATTTCATGGTGGTTTTTGAACTCTTATTTCAATAACTGTATAATGAAGGTGTAGTACAATTTTTAAAATTTATACTAAATCAATATTGATAACAAGGGGTACGCGTTTCGAATGCTTAAGTAGTTTAACTCCTAAATGCAGCACATAATTAAACTAGTCGGATGTGCCAATCCCAAAAACTTTCTTCTATCTCACAAAGATTTCGCATACACTAAAAAGAATCAGCACCAATTTATATCAAGATAAAACTGAATCTAAAGTTTTTTTCAATTCCGTACATTAGTTCTTGAGGTATGACTAATGCTAAAATAGTGTAAATCTTGCAAAATGCAGCATGGCAGCGCAACTTGTTAGGAGATTTAGACCAAAACCTAATCAACAACAGCCTATGTCAACGTCTAACTGAATCTGAAGTTTGGTGAAAATCTGTGTATTAGTTCTTGAGATATAGTTATCGCGATAATAATGAAAAATGTAGCATAGCAGCGCCACCTGTTGAGCAATTTATACCAAAACGTAAGAAACATTTATTTATGTCAAGGTCTAATTGAACCTGAAGTTTGATGAAATTCCGTGCATTGGTTCTTGAGATATAGCTATTGCGGAAATCGCAAAAAATGCAGCGTAGCAGCGCCACCTGACGGGCGATTTACACCAAAAACTAATCAGCAGCAATTTATATCAGGGTCTAACTGAATATAAAGTTTTATTAAATTTCGTGCATTAGTTCTTGAGATAGAGCGCCCTCAAAATTTATATCACATACAGACAGACTCACAGACAGACATTTTCTAAAAATGGTCAAATAGTGTTCAGGACCTTCTAAAACGTATAAATCCGTCGAAAACCGGAAGTCGAAAATTTTCATGAATCTAATACTTTCTTCTTGTAAAGATAGAAGAAAGTAAAAATCATTTATATTGTTTTGCGTACAAACAAATAGCCTTATTTCCAGATCACCTGTGCACTTAGCTCAGTTTTTTTCAAATTTGTCACTTATACCCCTTGGCTTCAGGGGTCCTCAATTATCGTCAATGCAATGTATTCTTCCACGTTGATCGCTGGCAATCATCTTGGGGAATAGGAAAACAGATCTCCGACGATTTGTGAGTGTATTTTTCCACTTTTAGGTACATCCGCCGCATTATGCAAACCCCTCTCATTTTTCCCCTTTTCTTTTGCAATGAAACTGTCATGGGATATGTAGCATGAGAATACAATAAAGAGTATGAAAAAAGTTCAAAGACTAATACAAACATAAGGAAAATAAGCCAATGCAAAGTGAACAAATACGCTGTAGCCTATCTGCCTATATGCCTATCTGCTTGAATCCCCAGAAAGCACTTAGAATTGAATCGGTCATTTTCAAAACCACATAACCACATAAGTCACAGAACCAGAACTTTTCAGAAATTAAACCAAGAAAACTGTATTATTCACAAGTAAACAAATTTTTATGGGGTTTTGGGGCTGATTGTACTGTTTGGATTTCAGAGTTTGTAAATATCGATTTTTTTTATTTATTTTTTTAATAATTTATGAATAATAAAAAGAATATCAACAGAAAAAACTCTTCCTGACATGTGTTGTTCTAGTAAGAAACAAGGTTAGGTGGTATTTAATTCTAAAAAAACAGTCCTATAAGACATATTTTTAATCAAAATTAATAAAGTTAGCAATTATATAGGAACAATTTTATGCTTTAATATGGTATTGCATACAAATGGCAATATGATAATGTACTATGGAATCCGCATGTAATATGGTATTGCATGCAAAAACCACTTAAGACGCTGAGTTTATGTCATTTAAGTAATAAAGGAAAATTAGCAGGTATTATTTGAAGTGGAAGGAATACACTGACTTATGTGGTTATTTCCCAGATCATTGCACTACCTTTAAGGAAACATTTGCGACAAAAAAAAATTACGTTTGGAAAAAACTTGACTTATGTAGTTTTTGAAATGACCGATTCAATTGTTTTCTCATTCATTCAAATAATCGCGTCTTCTACTTTTGTTCATCAACACTTTGTATCACCACGTTGTGTATATCTACAAAATGCACAAAAGTAAATGTTACTTATACAGTGGTCTCCCAACACAGCACTTAATGTAAATCGCGCATATAATTCTCACCCGACGACGATACTGAATTAATTTATCATGTCAAAGTTTTATTTATCCTTTGAGTAGTTTCACATCGTTATTGCTAAAATGAACTTCGTAAATTTTGTTAAATTAAAAAGGCTGGAGACGTCCATAATAGATATTTTACAAAGGTAACTTTGTATATTATAAACATTTTTATTAGAAAATTGTCAATATTTATGAGAATTATGTAATTTTCTGTTTATTGCAGATGTGAACTTTTTTGTGAATATATATTTTTCATTTTTATGTTCTAAATTTTTAAAATTATTTTTTACATGCATAAAATGATGAATTCTAACATCTGAGTAAATATTTTTTAAATCAGAGTTGTTGAGTTACAAAGGGTTAATATAGAAATATCAACTCTTAAGCTTAATTTTTATACTCGGCGTATAACGCGCACTTGTAAAATTTGACCAGTTTTTTTATTATTATTTTTTATACATATGAAATTTGTGGTATACAGCGGAATATAAGGTAATTGGAATTCATTATTATTGGCTAAATAAATGTTTATAATCTTTTATAACATATTTAAACGATCTTTAAAACAAGTGGGTAAGTGTGATCGAAGATTGCAAAAAGGGTTTCGTTTAATATTCCTTTCAAAACACTTTATCCTTTCTTTAATAAATTCAGATAAATATCATTTAGCAACAACAACAAAAAAAAGTCATGTTTTTATAAAGTAAAAATTTACCGGTCTATTTTTCCGTTTTTTCGAAAATCTAAACCAGCCGGATAGCGGGCGAAACCCGCTATTATATTCTGTCATAATAATATCCGTCATACGGACTAAATGCAATATTTAAAAAATATATAATTTCAAAATTAAACATGTTGGACACCTTCAAAATGTTAAAATATGCGAATATTTCCATAATCGGGTTTTTATCATGATTCAATACATTCCTCAAACTCATATATTTACTATTCTCTATTATTTATATTGATACGCGCTTTGTATTATTCTCAAACATTTGAAAAATTTGTTTAACTTCCTATATGACGTCAGATTTTTTTTTAAATTCTCTAATGACGTGATATTAATCTGCTTTGTCCACTTACACATACTCATACTCCTTGTATTATTGAGAAATCTTAGACATTTTCCGTTTTATTTACCACTATGACGTCAATCAATTTTATTTCATATTTATCTTTTTTTCAATCGGTGAAACTTTTTATTTCATTTTCATTTTTCACGTGAAAATCGTCTGATAGAAAATTAATTATTGTAGAAAGAATTTCATTGTTGATTTTAAATCTTTGGCATCTGCTATAATGAAAAATGTTTCAATTTAACAGGAAAAGGCTGTTAGAATTTTGGTTTTTTATCTCTATATATTAAAATAATACGAATTTTTCAAATTTTAATATTTTGAGCTCTTCACAGCTGCTATTCAGATTTATACACGAAGTTTCAACTCTGTAAGTTACATACTTTTGAGAATGGCTCTGTGACGGACAGACAACGCAACGGGGGTTATAGGGTTTCGTGAGATGAACGAAACCCTAAAAACAATTAGAGGCAATAAATACAGATCCTGACTAGCAGTCAAGCAATCTAAGAAAAAGGGGGGAAATTAGCCTATCGGGGGTGATGAGCCTTATCTACACGCATCATTTATGCATGCATCATCATGCGTGTGTGCTCAAACTACGCTAACAGCCGGTGAAACAAAATATAAGGTATGATAGATACCCCTTAAGCCGAATTAATAAAAACATCTTTTCAATTACAAAAATATACACGTCAAGCATAGCTTTTATTTTTTTTTAAACAGCTTGCTTTTCCCATAATTTACATTTAGAAAATTGTCCTACGTCTAAGAAGGACATTTTTAAAATACTCTTTTACTAATAATACTTATTCAGCTGTTATAGTTTAATCAATTGTCAGAGTTTTCTGGCACTAAAATCGAAATTATCCATTTTTGTATACAGAAAATACTGAAAATACATAATATTGTATCGTAAATAGTTATATTCTTAAAAGAATGGGATTTTTTAAATGCTCTTCTTAGATGCATGATAACATTTTTCTAAATGTAATTAAAAGAAAACAGCGTAGTACAAAAATAAATTTCTAGATTTTCTAAAATATACTAGTGATTCCATTCTGAGTTTCCCTGGTTACAGAATACAGGTAAAAACTATTTTCTTTTAACTGAAAACTCTAACAGAATTGTTATATATGATGTATTTTTTTAGATTGTCCACTAACAACATCAAAAAGAATTTTTATATAAAAAAATCAATAATGTATTCAAATAAATTTTTGAAATTTATTAAAAGCGGTACTTTCGTATTAGCCGCATGCCAGGAGTTAATAGCAGATGAAATTACCAAAATTTCGCTACTTACAAAATACATTTGATTCGGATAATTTCCGTTAGTTAAAGTGTGTAGTTCGTTAACATGTTCCTTCAATTTGTGTTTTATGTATATTATTTTATGTATTTATTTATCATTGCAGTTTTAAATTCATTAGTGAATATTAGCAGGAAACAGATGCTGAACTATTTACATTGTTTTAAGTGCAAACTGGTTAATCTTTCGTAATCGGCTGCACGTGATAGAGACGGATTTTTTAAAGATCCGTTCTTGAAATCATTTAAAAACTTTAAAAAGTCAGTAAATTGTGATTCAACAATTGCGATTGCAAACAAATTGCATTTGAAAGACAATTATTTCTCCTACTACAAGATGTAAAAATTTAAATTATGCAATGTTTAGAAACAAAAACAAAATAAAAATATGCATTGAAAACGTAATGCATGTTGCCACCTTCAACATAAGGTCAGTGTTTCTCATGTACATGTTTTTGCTTTACAATATAGATACCACAATTTAATAAATAAAACGCTATATTTAAAAAATACACTAAATTTGTATACTTTTTGTTTTAGGGTTTATGAAATAATTATTATAATCACTATTTTGAATCACTCATGTTTATAATTTAGCACATTATTGTAGCATAAAACTGCAGGTTTCATGCAAGAATAAGTATAAATTTTACAGAAATGTGAAATATATGTCAAGTAAATTGTAAAGAAGAATTGTAAAGTAAAGCTCTTACAAAAGCTCTTAGTCAAGTTTATAGGCTAAAATGAAATATATTTTAGTGAAGATTAATGAGCATGTTTGAAAGAAATTGTGATAAATTCTTATCCATACTACATATTTATGATATAAGTTTTGTTTTGAATAAAATGTAGTAGAATAATAAAATGTGGCACATTTTTACAACAAATCAAATATTTGTGCTTGTAAATTGATCTTATATTTGCTATAATGATCTCGAAGTCAACGCGGTCGTAGGATGCATTAAACGCCTCAGCCCTGCCAGATACGTTGGTCGATGTCTTAAGCTTTGTGAATTTAGCTTTTATTTTTTTCCGGTAAGAATCTTCCTTGATCGGGTCTACTACAGTTCCGGTCAGTACCTGAAGAAAGAGACAAACGATTCCGCCGTGCCACCATTTCCGCAAAATAACGTAAAATTTCTTTAATTTTTGTAAACATATTAAAAAAAACATTTTCTTTTTTCTTTCGTTTAATTGATTAAGAAGTAAAAAAATATATCATGTAAATATTTTTAATCATCCAACTCGTCTGAGTGTTCTAAATTGAATTGTAAAACACAGTGTTTTAAAAAGACTTTTGTCTAAATTTTATTTAGAGCTAGCTGTTACCCGTGACTTCGTTCACGTATCATTAAAAGAAGAATAAATACATTAATTAAACAAAATATTTAATTCCCGATAATTAGAAATGTAAATAATAAACTAACTCTTTATCACATTCCATAGTAGACAATACAGTATTTCTATGTTATGTAGAGGCCTTGACATAACTAAGTTTTAAAAAAGTGAAATTTTCTGGCAAATAATCACGAAAAGGAAACTGCCACCAGTGAAAAAAAGCGGGCCAAATAAAATCGTGGAAATCGGCGAATTGTGTAAAAACATATGTCAAGTTTACCTGGTAAACCATTTTACTTTTAACGTCTTTGTGTAACGTTTTAATAGCCATCCTTCAAAGATAATGGAAATAGTATATTCTTCTACATTAAATTCAATTCTTGTGAATAGGGAGCAATAATTGTAGACCTAAATGCAAGGAGCTTAAATTTGCCTCCTTGATTTAATCTATAACTGAAAAAAATCTTTATTTCTAATTGAAAATATGTTGACAGACAATTTTTGTTCTCCAGAATAAATTTATTCATGAAGTTTGAATATGTGAAAATACATTTTTATTTTTCAAAAATTTTACTGTAATCAAGATTTTTTTTTTCTTTCACCAGCTATTCAAATTCAAAATAAATTCTTTTTTTCAGTTTTAAAGAGAAAAAATATATTAATCCATTTTATTTCTTCTTTTTTTCCACAAAATTGGAATAATTTAGTTGCCATTTTTAGAGAAACTTCGTTAAAATTTACAATAATAATAATAATAATAATAATAATAATAATAATAATAATAATAATATATCGGAATTTAAATATTTTTTTTAATTCTGAGAGTTTATGACATCTTCGAATCAAGGATAACTGGTGTTAAGCAAATCGCGTTGCGTTCGTCAATCTGAAAGGAGTAGTTGCGAAATACAAACAGGCGGTCAAATTTTAATATAATAGATTCGTATTTATTTTGATTTTCCTAATAATCATGGTGTGGTTTTTGGTAAAAAACCCTCATCTGTATTTAACTGATATTCATGCATAATAATCGGTACAGATAAAAAAATATTTAAATTTTTCGTTTTAAATATGGCGTGACACTCATCTACTTTCAAAACTTACCGATTCTTGTATTATTAATGTAAGGAATTGATTCACGCTCCTTATAAAACACATTTGAAAATCCCTGTTTTATTTCAAATATGACGTCACTTTTTCCTCAGAGAAATCTCTTTTTAATGGCATAATTCTTGTTAATTTTCTTTTTCTGGCAATCAGGACGGAAATTTTAGCGGTCAACTCATATTTGTATGTAACTGGTATTCAAGCTAATTATTAATCAGTATCGATAAAAAATATTTCAGTTTTTCATCTTAAATATTACGTCCATTATCTATCTACTTTCATTATACATTGATATTCATGCTCCTTGTATTATTAAGAGTATTTGAAAATACATGTTTTATTTATGACGTCATATTTGTCCAAGTCGAGGAGGATCCTTTTCATAGTTCCATGGTCCAAGCGAAATCTATTTATTAATAATATAATTATTGTTGCATTTTTCCTTCTAATTATAACGCAGTTTTTGACAGAAAAAGATTTTTTTAATGTAACCGATATTCATACTTCATGCATAGTAACAAATACTCCATATTTTTGTGTCAAATATCCCGGGAATTCATCTTCTTTTGAATTATTTTTAATTTTCAGTTTTCACGTGAATATCGTTCAATTGAAAATTAATTGTTGAGGAAAAATTATTTTCCGTGTTTTTATTTATTGGCAACGATCAAAGCCCTAGCAACGATAAAGTAAAATGGTTAAATTGAATGGAAAATGTCGATTTATTCTCTATGAAAATAATGAAATTTTTAATTATTAAAGAAAATATTTGAGTAAAATAAATAAAATCTAGCCTATGTTCATTGATGGGTTATAATCAACATATATGCAAAGATACAGGATAATTAAATTATCCATTTTGACAATGGCTTCAGCCTAACATTTGCACACAATCGTATTTATAATATTATTAGGATGACATAAATATTAAAGCTTAAATTATGACATAAATCATTTTTTAAACAAAAATTTTAAATACAATTTCAATTATGCCAATTCAAAGAAATATATATATATTTAATATATGAGTTAGAGGGTTAATATGAAAAGTAATAAAATATATAAATAGGGCATAAGACTCGTAATCACTCAAAACAATATATATAAATGGTGATTCGTGGGATCATGTCAATATTTCCAATTAAATTACGTTTATTTTCGGAAGGAAAAACATCTTTTAAAGCGTTAACATTTGAATCTCAATCTAAAATCTTAAGTTTCAATCTTAAAATTTCCGTATCAATTCAGTTATGTAAATATATGAATATATAATTAGTATTATTTCGGAGAAGATTTGGATATGCATGATTAATGTCAGTCCTAGGATTACAGTATCAGATTACTTATACATACATGATTTATCACAAGTTAGTTGAAGGAAAAATGAATGATGTTCTGCATATTTGGTTTCATAATAAGAATATTTCTTATTTATGCTCCTCTATCCATGTTATATAAGAGAGTGTGATGATCAGGTGGATTAGAAAATACTTAGAGAAGCAAAATTATTTCGATATGTCTTAATATAATTCTTATTATAATACATTTAAAATAAGCATTGCAAATACTATATTTCACATTACCTACAAGAATTCTGAATAGTAATCTTAAATATATAGTAGCTTAAATATATGTCAGTAAATAAAGGGGAAAATATTTTTTGGAAACTCTAGTATATATTTTGAATAAAAAGAAACTAAATATACAACATTGATATACAACACTTCACATTCAGCTCGTGACATATATAGGATATATATATATTTATATATATTTCATGTTTGACCACTATTTATTTTTTCTTCTTTAATATCGTTTCATTATTCGCCTATTTTTCTTTCTTTGATATTACGTATTTTGGATTATATTTATGACCTTTTCCAAAGACAGAAACTGTATTAATAAAATAAATAACTGGTGATCCCATCTTATTTTTATATGTGATTATACTACTTGAAAATATATTGATATTGCTAATATATAGTATATAAAGCACTATTTATTTATTTATTTATTTATTTATTTATTTATTTAATTTATGTAACCGTGCAAACAAAATTAAATATATTTGCTAAATAAAGATTTAATGTGAAATAAATCACAGTATCATCATATATAATAACTCCTTTAGAACTGAAGTACACAAATGTGAAACACTATTATTTTCGTCTTAAAAACTAAACTGTATGATTTTTTTTCCATTTTTACTTTTTTCTATAAGGTAAAGCTAGAAGAGTCTGAGCACAATTCAAAAGAATAACAATAAAAAATCTAAATATTAATTTTTTGCTAAATTATCCATAAATAATTTTTACTTCATTTGTTTCTTAAGCATTTCCATTGCTATTTTGTTGTTATGTTGTAATTTAATAGAACAGTTGTAATAAAACCAAGAAATTTATTTTGCGCAATCTGTTCTTGCAGGGTTGGTTTGATTGCGCACATGGGTAGGAGAGATTGTTACTAATAATAACTACAATTAAATTGTTAATAATAATAATTACACTTAAATGACATTGTTGTAAGGTTTTTGTGAACAAATATTGTTGTATTAGGAGTGAATTCTTCAAGCTAATGATTAAAGAATCAGAAAAAGGAAATTATTTTAAAAACCTATAAGAAATTGCAAATAAAGGAAAAAAAAAAAGAATCAGAAAAATCAAGTCCAGATAAGATTACACAAAAACATAAAGTTACTTGAAAACACGTTTAACTTAAAATTAGTCCATTTTCATTTTTAATTTTTTTATGCAAATTTACCAATAAGCTGCGTAATCTCTCTTAGTATGGAAACTAAGGGAAACAATGCGCCATCTCTCCTAAGTAGCAGATGCGCAAACTCTCCAATTTCGGTAGGAGAGATTGCGCGGCCTTTTATTTAAACATGGCCGCTACTAAAACGAACCGTTGATGTTCACATTGTTAATCTAGACTAGTAGCTTATGAGAAATCATTTAAGTTTAAAATATTTTGTACTATTGATATTGTATAGAAATTCTGATGAATAGTTATGAAAATTCAAGCACTTACTTTGGGAAAACAAAACAAAATAGCAATACTTTATCTTAGACGCTCAAAGCAATCCACGTGCACTTCCAAGTAGACACTCCACTACTGTTGTTGTACAACTACCTGGAGTCGCTGCGCTCTCACTCACTCCCCCGAACCTCTATGTGCGCAATCTCTCCGACTGCGCCATCTCTCCTTTTTACCTTATATGTTTTAACCTCCCTATTAACGTTTAAGAATGACAGTAAGAATACAGTACGTTTAGGAATACAGTAAAAAGTCTGAACACTATACGTATAAAATCAATGTTCAGCTTACAGTGAAACACGACATATTTATGAGTGAAAAAGTGGATTGTGTTCAGTTTCATTATACAAAAAATTCTTGCTGCGGTAGTCTCTATCACCTCTTAAACTTTGTCGCAGTGGTAGTCAATCACCCTGCACACCAATTCATGCAACACATCATTGTCCCCTTCATCTTCTTCGTCATTCCGTCTTCATCGGTTGTCGTAGATTTAAAAAATCCTACACCGTTATAAAATTACAATTTCTTTAATAACGCACTGCGTTTCTTATTAATGAAGTAATATCATTAAAGATACTTACTATTTCTAACTACGTAGTGAAAATGCATAATTTTATGTAATCTGTTTTGTGATTTTTTTTTAAATTTTTTATTTTTTTTGCGAGATTTTTCGGAAATTTGTCTTTTTAACATGAATTCAATTTCATTTTAATATATGCTATTTGAAAACAAATATGAAGTTTCTGTAATTTTATCTATCTTGAAATAAATGATTAAATTATTTAAACATGGCCGCTACTAAAATGAACATTTGATGTTCACATTGTTAGTCTAGATCAGTACCTTATGAGAAATCGTTTAAGTTTATAATATTTTGTACTACTGACATTGTATAGAAATTCTGATGAATAGCTATGAAAATTCAAGCACTTTCTTTGGGAAAACAAAACAAAATAGCAATGCTTTATCTTAGACAACCAATCCATCCAAACAATAAATGTGCACTTTAAAGTAGGCACTCCATTACTGCTGTTGTACAACTACCTGAAGTCGCTGTGCGCTCACTCTACTCCTTCCCTCCGAACCTCTATATGCGCAATCTCTCCGACCGCGCCATCTCTCCTGGCTTTACCTTACAGTTGCTTGTTTTTTGCTTTGAAGCAAAACCAATAAATAGCATCACTGATGATTATTTCTTCATAAAATAAATGGTATTATCATCTAAGCCTGTAAAATGTCTTCAAGACAATGTGGCCGAAAAAGTAAGTAATTTTCATAACTAGTTAAGTTAATCGCTTTATAATAATATATATATTAAATTTGTTTAAAAAATGAGGATGTGTGGTTAATTTACTTGTTTAAAGCCTTTTATTAGTTATTGTGTGAATTTACATTATTGACAGTTAAATTCATATTTTAAAGGGACTACTAATTTCAAATCCATATTTGTGAACCTAAATTATCATATCCTTAAAGTGTCGATTTCAGAAATAGGGAACTTTCTGACATCTATAGTGTCATTTTGTCTGTACAAAAGCAAGGAATGTGTATTTGGTGTGGCTAATTCCATGAGTGGATGTAGTGTCAGTCACAGAGATCTAAATGGCTGTGGTGTTTGGCTACCAGTATTATAATAAAGGAAATTTTGACTTATTGAATCCCATATATCTACAATTAAATACAGTGAAGAATTAAATATATATATATTGGTGGCCAAGAACGGTACACATTTGCGGCTATGGGACTTACACTACATTCGCGCATGGAATTAGCCTAGTATAATTTTACTCTCGTGTCTCAATAGGTAAAAACACAAAACTACTTTTCAAGCCAAAAATGGACAGTTCTGTGCATGTGTAAAAAAAATTAAATACACATCCTCATTCCTTTTAGACTTGAGAAGAACTGAGTCCGGATTTCCAAGGGTTCTAAAGCGCCAGATATGCTCTGGTTCTCAAAAAATATATATATTGTGGCTTAGAACCCCTCCTCCTGACAAAAGATGATTTTGTAATAATATTGTTGTTCAGATAATTCATTTCAATAATGTCAATCAAAAGTTTTATTTCAGAAAAGGAAGTGATAGGATTTGTATATTTTTCTAAAATCTGAATGATGTGAAATTATTACTAAATAAAATTTAACTTCCAACAATATTTTTTCAAAAAAATACTGATTTCATATTAAAAATATTTAAATTAAAACCTTTTGCTAGTAATTACCGGTTAAATAAATTGAACTGATGTGAACTTTTCTGTATTCTTTATGACAATGAAAACATAATATATACAAAGTAGGTTATTATTTTTCATAATAAAAGAGAAAACAGAAAACAGAACGAACGAAAAATATTTATGTAAGGGCTATAAAAACAAGTTAGAAATTGTACGTTAAACGTGGCAAATGAGGTGCGTTCATTTCGTACTATAACTAGTTTTACAATGTAAAAAAATCATCGTTATTATTTCAGAGAAATAAATTATATCGTCTGCTGTGAGCGAATGATTTTTCTTTTCTTATTACGTATGCCATGTTTACAGATGTGAATTTTTTTTTCGACACCAGACAACGCTGTACAATTCACCAGGGATATCTTGCTTTGCGAATGATTACCTCCATGGTTTAATATTTATATGACTCACAATGAATGTATCTTTTGTTTATTTACTTTAATAGATTGAGATATTAGGCTGTTAACCTAATTTTCACTGAAGAATCTATACATTTTTTAATGTAAATCATCTCTCAAGCAAACAATTTTTTTGAACGATCTTTATAAAAATGTGATATTTATCCAATTTTATTCGGAAAAATAATTTTAAATAAAAGTGGCCGCCTGGCATATGAAAAATAAGTGGTTTACCCGTATTTGTTTTTCTTAATCACACGACTTGCGCTTTTACTATATAGATTACGTATGATAGGATTTAAATAAAGAAAACTTTTATTAATATCTTTTTAAGTTTTGATTCGATTTTCATAAAATTTGAAATGACTCGATAGCATTCTGCAATGATTATATATATTGCATTTCAACCGATTAAACCCTTTCCTGTAAAAGTTCGAAACACCCATAATCCTAAACTGTAACACAACAATCAATATTACAATGTTTATCCATAATTGGGTGTTTTTTTTCAGATGTTTTTTGCCATTCAAACAATTAAGCAACTGGAATGCTTAACAAATAAGCATTTAGGCTTTGAAAGTCTTTGGAGCGTGATAAAAATTTTGGTATTGCTGGTACATCTACAGCTGTTAAAAGTGTAGCACTGTGAAATAAAAAACAATAAATATTTGAGGCTTAAAGGTATTTTTCTACTTATTTTATTTATTAAATTTTTATGCTCCACCACCGTTTTAATTTATTTTTAAAATATCATATAATTACAACATTTTTTCAAGTTTTTAAAAATTGTTTTGGAAAAGAAACATCATTTAAGTTGATTTTTAGATTATTCTAATGAAATAAAAGTGATATCTAAAAGTACATATTAATTAACAAATTTCGTCAGAAATATGTACTAATATAATCACTTTAATAAATATTCTTTGACGCGAAATCTTAAATCAGTTTCTATGAGCGGAATAAATATAAAATAGAATAAATAGAAATGCTAAAATGAATAACAAAGAAAAAAAAAATTATCGACACTTGAAAGGGAATGAAATTTCAAGCTAATGAAAAATTTTAAATGATCATATATATAAAAACAAAAATATGCAAATTGTGAACATCAGAAGTATTATCTACAATAAAATATGATAAAGAGTTTTTTAGTTTTATATACTGCTTAAATAATGCATTAATTTTCTTTAAATGTTACGTCACCGATGTCCCGCGTAACAGCTAGTATACATTATAAACCGTTAGTTGCAAATAGCAAACTTTAAGTTCAGTGTTTTAGAATCAGACACATAAAAATAAAAAGTAATGAAAGTTTTTAAAAGTCGCGTAGTTTAAATGATTGTAGAAAATACTACAAGTTATTATTTAATTTAAAAAGTGAGACTCCAGTAAGTAAAAAAAATGTGCTACCCATCCGATTTATACAGCAATCGCTTATAAGAAATAAAATATATCAATTTGTCAAGTTTTCAATACTTAATTAATTAAAAGACAAATATTTAAAAATGCAAACATTTTTCTAATGGAATTGGCAAGTTGTTTACCGTCATATTTTTATTGGCACGGTCTAATATGAAATTAATTATGGTGCGGAATAATTTTGTAAATTAAACATTTAAAAAACATATAGCCAATAATATTTTCAAGAGACAAACAAAGAATTTATATTTATGATTCTCTCACGTGCATTTATTTTAAGTAATCACTTTAAACAAAAGCATCCATAATTTTGAACACTTTCGTACACTTTATAAAAAGCCACTAAAATTAGTACCAAATTCCATATGGTTTACGAGAATATAATATAACCTTTTCCCAGTTACCCACGAATTCATAAATCGTTCTTCTATTTTGATAAATCTATAAATTTCCGAAATTTAAAAAAACATTTCAGAAGCGAATAAATAATTTTTCAAGCCCGTAATTTTAGGAAACGTTTCCAAGTAGTTTTTGCAGTATATTAATCTATTTTCTGAACACAAAATGTCGATTTTCCGTATTCTATCAATTCCCAAGTAAACATTTTCATCTGCGTAACAGAACTGCTACATACAAGAGAGACAAATAAATCTTAATGTCAATGTTAATGCTGTTAATTTAAAATATTTGTCTGGTAAAGATGTTGGTTGAACATAAAAATGTTTGGTGACGAATTCATAGCATCCGAAAACCGATATTTTGTGTTGAGAAAAATACTTAATACACTGAAAAAACTACTTGAAAGCGGTTCCAAAAATTTCCGGCAGCAAAATAAAATTTTGTTTTAGATATGCTTCTTTAAATTGTGTAAAGCTATTGCTTTCTGAGATTTTTGAAGAAATGGTAACACTTTTTTGAGTTGTGGGTTACTTGGAAGAGGGTATATTATATTTGCAATAACCGTAGTGTTTTTCACTATATTTTTTAGAACTTTTTTTTAGAAACAAATAAAGGTTAGAAATAAATAAATGCGTAAAAACAAAATGAAGATATTTCTATTCATAAAGCATAACAGTAAATATGATTGTAAATAATTTAACAACTTCCAAATAAAACAGGAAACTCGATTAAATAAATTTTTGTTTATGTTATAAGCATTTCTAATATCAGTTTGCTTTCCAGTTAAGAACTGTCTACTGTCTAATAATAATTTCTAATTTTAACTTTCAAATTGATGTTATTATTTATTTTCTTGAGTATGTTGCATGTATTTTTTGGACATTCATAGCTTAAAATCTAATTTACACTGTACAAAAATGTGGTGTAAAGTTCCTGGGAAAACCTGTGGCAGCTATTCTGCCACAGGTTTTCTCAGGAATTTCACCAAAGAAATGCCAGAAAACTTACACAAATCAGATACATACAAATCATATGGAACTTTACACACATCACCGATAATTTCTCCTTTACAATAATTCCGAAAAGTTACACAAACGTTCAATAGTATACCTGAGAAAACTAAGGAATGCTACACTGTAAAAAATGACCAATGTTTCTTATTTTATGAAAATATGTTGTAACCACGAACGAAAATATAATATAATCTTCTGAGTTATCCGAAATTTCAAATAGCATGTTACATTGTCTTTGGAATCCCCAGAAACGAATACATTTTCAAAATTTAAAGAATAATTTATAAAAACAAAATTATTTTTAGTTGCCCGAATTTTTCAGAAACGTTTCCGAAGGGATTTTATAGTGTATTAATTAGTGTCCTCAGCCTGGAATACCTGTTTTTCGAATGCTATCAATTCTGAAGTAAACATTTTCATGCTCAAAAAAAATGTTTAACAGACAAACATGCAAAATTAACAGCATTAACAATAACATTAAAATTAAGATTATTTCTTTACTCTTTCATGTATAAATTAACTTATGCGGCTGAAAACGTGTACTTGAGAATGGATAACATTCGAAAAACAGGTATTCCAGCCTGAGGACACTAATTAATACACTATAAAACCCTTCGGAAACGTTTCTGAAAAATTTGGGCAGCTAAAAATAATTTGTTTTTATAAATTATTCTTTAAATTTTGAAAATGTATTCGTTTCTGGGGATTCAAAAGACAATGGAACACGCTATTCTGAATTTCGGATAACTCAAAAGATTATATTATATTTTCGTTCGTGGTTATCACATATTTTCATAAAATAAGAAACATTGGTCATTATTTACAGTGTACACACAAAACATATGGAACGTTTCACAGTTCATCAGTAAATTCCACTTTCTCAAGTATTCCGAAAAGTTACACAACATTGTGGAAGATGTTACACCAGATTTCTCGGTATTCTAAGATCAGCAGAAATAATCCGAAAAACCCAGGAATGTTACACAGTAAACATCAGGAACATTACGCAGATTTTTTACAGTGTATAAATACTTATTCAACTCTAATAAAATACAACATATTTCATACCTATTGATAATATTTGGCAACATGGTGTTTTTACAAATTATTTAAATTCATTTACATTGGTTTGTAATTTATATTTAATTGTCTTTATCATAGAGAACATCATAAAATGCAAATGTAATAAAAAACTTTTCGATTCACGTGATTACGTTGCATGTATTTTTTTTTTAATATCCATAACTTAAAAGCTAATTTATAAATACTTATTCAACTCTTATAATATAGAAAATATCTCATGTTCTATGATAATATTTGGTAATAGGTTATTTTTACAAATTATTTAAATTCGTGTGCATCGTTTACACAAGTTTGAAATTTATTCTTGTCTTTATTATAGAGAACATGGTAAAATGGAAATGTGATAAAAAACTTTTCGATTCAGTGCAACAATAAAACAAATATTGAACTTTTTAAAATAAATACAACATAAAAATAGGATTTCAGTTTTTTTTAATTAATACTTGTGAAATAACATATCTAAATAATACAATGCTAATGACTAATACCTTTTCATGAGTACATGTGTAATACAAGAGTGTATTACTTAATGCATATTGAAACATGAAACTAAAAATATAATATATTTTTGCATTATTGGTCATTTTTATTAAGTAGACTACTAATATAATATTGACAAAAAAAAAATCCAACTCTCGTTAACTAAAGACGCATAAGCTTAAACTGATAGAACAGAATACATAAAGGCTTCTAAAAAGCTTCGTCAAAATGATAAATAAACTATTGCAAAAAGATTTGAAAAAAGATTTGATAAACGAAAACAACGAGATCATATATATAATAAAAGCAGGTACTTAAAAATACGCAAGTGTAAACATGAAACTTAATATTTTCATTTATTTTCAAATATTTTTGCGAGAGTAGTTTATTTATCATTTGTTCTTGAAAATGTCGTCGCTTGAAAGTTCGAAACATGTCGATCTTTATATTAAAAGGTTTTTATTAGAATTTACATGGATTTTTTTTTATCACGTTAAGCATACACACCTTTAGTTTAATGATAATGAGAGATTTTCTTGTATAATTTGGAACTAACAATCGTTTTCTATATTTTCATTCATTAAATAAGCTAGTAATACAGCTGTGAACTTTGTGAAATAAATTCCCATTTTTCTATAATTATTTGTCATAGTCCATTCCGAACAACAGTAATACCACTGTGATTAGCATGATAATAACTTTACATTTCAACTTACACCTTTAATACAAGGATTGTTTCTTTAGCTATTTTCATTATTTTATTTCTATTTTACAGCTTTCGCAATGCGAATGTATGTAAGTTATGAAAAAAAAAAGTTTATAAAAGAGAATCACTTTTAGGGCGTAAAATCATCTTTTGAATAAAGCTTTTCTAAATTTCAGTAAATATTTAAAACAATCTTTCCTGACAAAGTATTTGCAAGTTTTGTAAAGTGTTTTATGCTGAATGATTTAAACCAAAATTTTGTATTTTTATTTGTTTACTATTATTAGTTAATGCGAAATGACAAAGTTAATTAACAAAAAGGAATTCATTATTGACTTACAGCTTTTTTTGTCAATGTCTTCAAGTTTCATACAACAAAACATTTATTCCATGTTTTAAATTTTCAAATATTTTCATAAAACTTATAGAGTGGCTTTTATACTACAGTAAACGTTTATTGAGGCTGTTGTTAATTATGTAACTATTCACAATATTTTAGAAAAATATGTTGATGAAAAAAGATAATTATTATAAAATTTAAAGAGTACTTAAAATATATCAGTAATTTTTGGAGCGTAAAAAATTTTCAGTTAATAGAAAGTTATAAACTTTAAAAAATATTTATAATGTCTTCTCAGAATGTTCTTAAATATGTGAAAATATTCTGTTGGTTCAAAAAGTATTCGTTACAAGAAATATGTGAATTTTTAAGATCTTTAGCGTATGATATTTTTTTTTTTACTTGTTAAGTATACAATGTTAGTACTAAGAGACATAACTGATTTTTTGTTTTTAAAAATAAGAAATGTTTTCGTAGTTTCTCAGAAAAAAATGAAAAAATTCTAATGGAATGAAAAAAAAAATCCTTATCCAAACATTTTAAATTCTCTTCAAGTCACAGATAAGAAAATTACGTAAGGACAATAATTTTGTTTAGAGAACCTATATCTTTAAATTTAATATTATACTAGTAAATTATCTTAGAAATTATAACTTGTCTATTTTATGTGAAAATTGAAAGTTTATTTTTCGAATACAGAATAAAAGTATAATTTAAAATGCATTTATTGCTTTAATTGGGCATGTTCTTATATATGTGAAAACTGTCTCATTCAATAAAAACTGTTCTTTATCGAAAAAATTGTATGTTTTCCACATTGTTTTTTAAACAAATGTTTATCCACTCTATATTAATTAATTTAACATTAAAGATATCCTAGTAAAATATCATAATATTTATCTATTTTAATATAAAAGTGAAAAGGTTATTTTCAGAATATATAAATAAACGCAGAAAAATATAATAATGCAGGTTCATTTAGAGTTTCAATTGAATTATTACTATTATTAATTATTGTTGTTTGCATCGTATTAAATTTTTAACATGTTTCGTGATTTTATTCAAAAATTGAAAAATACATGGAAAGGTATTAGTTATTACAAAGTGAGAATTATGATATATATTTTTTTTTGTTTTGAAAGAAAACTCTAAAAATAACTGCAATGATTGTACTATTGAAAACATAAATGTTAATGAAAATATCAATGTTTACATGATAATTTGTAAATAATCATTTACAGATTTATGAAAGGGTTTCCATTATTTCACACGGTTGTGGACTACCATTTTTCCGATTGCATATACAATTGAGATAATATATTATTTAATAAAAATTTATCTGTAAAATATAAATTGAATCAATTTTTTATTTTAAAAAGAAAATATAATTATAATATAATAAAAATATAATAAATTAAATTTCTCTTCAACATGAGGGTAATTTTTATAACATACAAAATCCGTAAAAACATAAAAGTTTTTTCTTATGTCTAATATATTATTTAACATTCCTTCCACTCTAATAACAAGTGAAAAAATTATTTTTTTCCATTATTTTCCTTATTTCATTTTATTTGTACTACATTTGAATATTTTAATATTTAAAAAGTAGTATTATAGTAAAGTATTAAAAAAAATACTTTTAGTTTCTACTCAAATATACTGCAATCATAAATACATTTAAGTAATTATGCATTTGAAATAATAATAACATCGTATTAAATTTTGATACATTTTTTTGCAAATAACATCGTATTTCTTAGAAAATTATTATTATGGCAAAACAAAGGATTATTCTGACTAAGTTACATCGTGAGTTAACTCAAAAGGATTCAACTGAATGTATTTTTATGGTTTAAAAAAATATAAAATATCTAAAAGACAAAAACCACAGATGCTTTTGATTTTAAAAAGGACAAATATAAAAGCTTTATAAATTCTTTAAAATTATATTAGTAAAAATATTACTCTAGATAAAGAGTAATTTAATGCGAACTTAATAAGGTATAAATTATAAAACATACGTTTAAAAGAAAAAAGAAACTTTAAGTTTACAATGCAGCTATTACAATTGGCTTATCATACTTGACATTAATTAAAATGAAAATTGGTAACATGCCAGGATGTTTACCTCATTAGATATTTTCGTAAAATTTATTTACATGTAAAAACTGTATTACTTTTGTTTTTTCCATTGTATGATAAACTGATAAAATGTTTTTGGAGAATTTAGACATATTTCATTGTCCTAAATTAATAACGTTTCGTTTTTCATACATTTTTTTTCAGCGGAAGATGTTTAAATTTTATTTCGACACAAACATATTCTTTAAGGTATTCTAGATACATTTAATTAGTTTTCATTCACAACTATTGTATGCTAGTTGATATTTTATTAAAATATAATTTCAGTTATTTAAATAAATAAATAAATAAATAAATAAATTTCTTTATTTACATCTATTGTTTCGTCCGTCATATTGTGAGAATTCCTACTAATGAAAAATTATATTAAAGATAGTAATCAGCTTTTTCAGCATTAAAATATTTTAGCCTGTGATAAGAAATACATTAAAATTATTGAATTGTTTAAGAGCATTGATATAAATTAGTGCCTAAAGTAATAGGATACATATACTTAAATAATTGTCATTCTCATAATCTTGCTATTGCAGGAGAGATGTCGTTTTTCGATTTATATTCTTTTTATGTATTATCGACTTTGTAATAAATCAAACTTTTTAAATGGATGCATTTGTAACAGATAAACCATTATATAACTTGACGTTTTGTGTAACGTTTAAAATATAACCAAATAATATTTTGCTTGTGTAATGAATTTACGGCTGAAGTGTTTTTTACACCATATTTATTTTTACCACGTCTATTAATATTATTTACTACTATTATGTTGAATTTTTAAGCCGAACTTAACTTTCAATTCGTTCGTTAAATATGCCCAGAATAATCTGAAGTTTTTTGTAGCGTTTAAAAGATAACCAAATAGTATTTTGTTTGTTAGAATGAACTTATGGCTGAAGTGCTTTTTTACACCATAATTTTTCACCATTAGTCTATTTATTAGTTAGTACTACTATAATATTGAATTATTAAGACAAACTGAAATTTCAATTCGTTCGTTAAATATATTCAGAATAATTTGACGTTTTATGTAATTTTTAAAAAATAACCAAATACTATTTTGTTTGTTATAATGAACTTATGGCTGAAGTGCTTTTTACACCATAATTTTCACCATAAATATCTCAATAGTTAGTTACTACTTTAATGCTGAATTATTAAGACAAACTTAAATTTCAATGCGTTCGTCAAAAATACACAGAATAAAAATCTAGTGAAGTTATAATGCATATTCGGTTGGAGATAATACTTAGTAAATAAAATATAAAACTTTGGTAATGAAAACGTGCATGAATTATAGACTTTTCCATACATTTATGTGTTTAAACATATTTTAATTTTCTTAAAGTCAATATTTCAAACATTTTAATGTATAAATCCATTCAAAACCTGTTTATTAATTTGAAATTTTTGTATTTACATTTATAAATAAAGTAACTACAAGTTCCTCTGCAAACAGAACTTTCTGAAAAATCCTATAAGGTATTTTAAAATCAGCTAAACTTAATTACGACGCAATGTTTGAAGATAAAAATGAATTCTCTATTATACAATAGCCTGTAAAAATATTTTTCCAAGACACATCCAGTCTATATTTCAAACATTTGAATATTTAAATCCATTGAATTTTAAGTTTATGATATTTACATTTATAAATAAAGTAACTAGAAGTTCTCCTCCAAACAGAACTTTCTGAATAATCATATAAGGTATTTAAAAATCTTTTTAATTATTAAACTTATTACGACGTATTTACGGTATTAAACTTAATTACGACGAAATCTTAGGAATGAATTCTCTATTATACAATAGATCTAAAAATACTTTTCCAACACACATTTAGCCGTTTACATTAAAATATTTCAAACTAAACAATTAATTATTTAAAGATAGTGAATTTGAAATTTTCATCCATGTTTATATTACAGTTGATAGTAGTAGAATCTATTAATAAATTCAACAAATAAATTTGATTTCATTGAGTCTAAAGAAATTGATAATTTATGTATAATATCGTTATTAAATTTGTTGTCTCTTTGGCATTATAGAAGTTGTTCTCATAAGTAGATTAATATAGCACTTAACCTTATTCAGCGATATTAGAAAAAAAAAATTCTACCTAAAAAAATAAGAATTATGAAACTCATTATATATATATTCTAAAAAACATTAACAAATAGGGGAAAATCAATTCATGCAGCGCGCGTTATATATATCTTCCCAGGATTCAGTACACAGTTTTAATGATAAATGAATCAAATAATACATATACAGTAACCTAACTTAAGCCTAAATTTAAAGATGTCATTATTTGTATATATATATATATATATATATATATATATATATATATATATATATATATATATATATATATATATATATATTATAAATTTTGATCAATGGAAAAAAGGGAATTATTTAAATATGATTTTTTATTTATTTTTATTTTATTTTTTTTATTTTTTTGCCATTAAACAAATAATATATATTTTTTTAAACTTACGTTTTTATTTATATGCTATTTTATTTCCGTTCACTAAATAAATGTAAAAAGAGCAATAAAAAATATAAATTTTCACTGAAATACATTTTATATATAAGATTAACAAAAATAATCATGTCTACCTCCCATACTCAAAGAATTTTAAACAATTTTATCGCAGAATTCTTGATAATAAAAATATATTTTATATGAATATCACATGTTTTAAAGTGAAAAGATAATAAAAATAACAAGTTTTGCGCTTTGTGTTATATAGTATTTGGTATCTATTCGTTAAATTAGAAAAAAAAAAAAAGCTGAGAAGAGCCTTATAAATCTGTCTCTTAAGTAAGACTGAAATAAAAGTAACAAAAAATATCCTGCCCATACCTCACCTACATTTTTGATTGTTTAGAAATAATGTTCAGTTTTCTCATAATCAAATAATATTTCGCCCCCTCTCTTTGTAGTTTTACTTACGTTTCAAAAATTACATAAAAACAAGTGTTGCGTTTTTCAGTTACATAATATTTTGCTTCCAAATAATGAATTAAAAATGGAATAAGTTTAAGCATTGTAAATACCAACTTAAATATGTTTATAATAAAATTAACAGAAATTACAATGATTACTTCATCTAAATTTTTAATTGATTTGAAATAATATCCAGTCCTCTCATAATCAAATAATTTTTTTTTAAATGCAGCTTCTTCTTTAAAAATAAAATGATTTTTTAAATATCAAATGGTGCTTTACGATTAAAAAAATATACATAATAAAACAAGCGTTGCTTTTTCATTTATGAGCTATTTTGTTTTCATTCATTCAATTAAAAAAATGAATAAAAATACGCCTTTTATATTTAAATTCCCATATAAATGAGTTTAGAATTTAAATGAACAATAATAATCATGTCTAATGCACCTCATTTTTTAATTGCACATAATTAATGTTCATTGTTCTCCTAATCGAATAATTGATTTACAAAAAGCAGTTTTCTTAAAAGAAAAAGAAGATTTTTCAAATATAGAACAATGTTTTACGCTTCAAAATATTATAATAAAGCAAGTGTTGCGTTTTCAGCTATGAATTATTTTGTTTTAATGTATTCAATTAAAAAAAATAATAAAAATACTTATTCAATTTATAAATTTTCATTTAAAAAAGTTTGTAATTAAAATGTACAATAATAATCATGTCTACCTCACATCCGTTTTTAATTGCACATGATTAATATTTTTGCTCATATAATGCAATATTTTTTTCAAAAATGCAGTTTTCGTAAGTAAAAAAAAATCTCATAATTCAATAAATATCGAACTATGTTTTAAGATTTAAAAAATGTAATAAAATAATCGTTAAGTTTTCTGTTATGAGCTATTTTGTCTTCATTCATTCAATAAAAATATAATAAATAAATAAATAAAACGTAGTTTATATTTAAAATCCCATTTAAATATGTTTATAATTGAAATAATAAAAAATAATCATGACTAACTCACCTCAATTTTATATGCACATACTTAATGTTCAGGGCTCTCATAATACAATATAAAAAAAATCAACTTGCTTAGTAGAAAAAAAGATTTTTTTTAAATAGCAGTTAGAGTTTTACGATTTAAAATATCAATAAAACAAGCGTTGCGTTTTCGTTATGAGCTGTTTTGTTTTAATTTATTCAATGGAAAATGAATAAAAATGCGCGTTTTATATTTAAATTCCCAATTAAATAAGTTTATAATTCAAGTGAACAATAACAATCATAATACAATATTTGAAAAAAAAATCAGTTTGCTTAGTTGAAAAAAGAAGATTTTTTAAATAGCAGTTACAGTTTTACGATTTAAAATATTAATAAAACAAGCGTTGCGTTTTCGTTATGAGTTGTTTTGTTTTAATTCATTCAGGAAAAAAATGAATAAAAATACGCGTTGTATATTTAAATTCCCATTTTAATAAGTTTGTAATTCAAGTGAACAATAACAGTCATGTTTAACTCGCCTCATTTTTTAATTACGCATAATTAATGTTTAGTGGTCACATAATCCAACAATTTAAAACAAATGCAGTTCTCTTAGTTGAAAAATAATGGTTTTTCAAATATCAAACAGTTTTACGATTTGAAAAATTATAATAAAAGAAGAGTTTCGTTTTCAGTTATAATCTATTTTTTTTTTTCATCCATTCAATCAAATGTGTTGCTAAATTGAGGAAAAATGAAAGGATTTTTATAATATGAAAGAAGGTTTTACAATTAAAATAATTATAATAAAACAAGCGTGATATATTTTTTTTTTTTATTAATTCATTATAAAAAAATTAATAAAAGTACGCATTTTATATTTAAATAAGTTTGTAATTGAAATTAATATTAATAATCATGTCTATCTCACCTTAACTTATAATTGCACATGACTAATGTTCATTGTTCTCATAATTCAATAATTTAAAAACAAAAAGCAGTTTGCTTAATCGAAAAAAAATAATAATATCCGTCACTGTTTTACGATTAAACAAAAAAAGAAAAAAAAAAATCGTTGCGTTTTCTGTTATGAAGTCTTTTGTTTTCATTCATTCAATAAAAAAAATTATAAAAATACGCATTTTATATTTAAATTCCCTTTTAAATAAGCTTGAAATTAAAATGAACTATAATAATAATGTCTACGTCACCTCGATTTTTAGTTGCACATCATTAATGTTCAGTGCTCTCATAATCCAATGATTAAAAAAAAATCACTTTACTTAATTGATTAAAAGCAAAGAAGATTTTTTTAAATATCAGTTATTGTTTTACGATTAAAAAAATAATGAAACAAGCATTGCGTTTTTTGTTATGATTTCATTCATTATATTTTCATTTCTATGTTCATTCAATGAAGGAAAATACGCATTCCATATTTAAATTCCCATTTAAACAACTTTCCAATTAAAACTGACACTAATAATCATGTCTACCTTACCTTAATTTTTAATCGCACATGATTAACGTTCATTTGCTCCCATAATCAAATGATTTCAAACAATATTTCGCGCCTTCTCCGTGTAGTTTTAATAAAATAACTTCTTTTACAAACAAAAGCCAATAATATATATTTCCCTGTTAGTGGCATATCAGTAATAAAAATCAATCGGCCCATTTAATTGAAAACTCAAAATATGTTCTGACCTTTCACTAAAAGTATCCACAGAACTGTCAGCGGCAAGTGTCTAAACATATCGGATGTTGATATTCCTTCCGTTCCAGATCATCTGTCCGCTCCATGAGACGTGAAAGCACGCTCTCTACGAGACTTCTGGTCTCAGAATAAGTGCTTTATCTCATTTGTACGCAACCACCGCCATCTCGTGGCGAAAAGACACATGAAATAAACAGATTTTTCTCCCCCTCCTGAAATTCGAACTTCAAATCTGATGAGAAAAGGAGATAAGAAAAATGTAATTATCGGATTTTTATACCTTTAAGAAAAAAAAGCGGAAAACTTTTAAAACTTTTAAAATTTCAATAATTACAGATAAGTTATATTTAGATGGTTCTTTTTTAAGCAGTTAAAATTAAAGCGAAGTTCATTTTTGAAGTATTTTAATGACAATTTTTAATAGAATGTTAAAAAGAAAGTGCCCTTAAAAATGTTTAAAAAGAATTGATTAAAGATAAAAATATTCCTTACGCCATGTCTAAGAATAAAGATAAAAAAATCAATAGAATAAAAATTAAATATTTTTTTAAAACTATTAAACTTAAAAGAGTCAGTGAAGTGGCATTTTTAAATGCAATTAATTATTTGGTTTTTACGCGTGTAATTAGAACCTTGCTCAAGATATGTGCAACTCTTTTTTATATTGTTTTTATTGCAAATTAAGAAGAATAAAAATTTATTAAAAAGTAGCAATGATTCACATCTTAAAACATGATTCAAAACTTTTCACTGCAAAAGTTGTGGTAGTATTTTTAAACATAAAATTAGCCACGCAATAAATAGTGAAAGTCGAAATTCAATTCATAGCATTAATTAATTTCAAAAGATATTTTTGGTAGTAAAATGTGTGATGGTATGCAAAGTAATAATATGAAAGTATTTTATATATTTGTTAATATGGTTGAGAAGTACAATGATTAGGGAAATTAAAGGTACAACTATAAATAGGAATTTTAATAAATTAAAACTACAACTATAGTTAAATATTTTATAAGTTGATGTTAACTTAAAAAAAAACTTATTATTTATGTAATATTTACAAATAAATGCATTGGTATTGTAAACATGTAAATATTAGAAAGTTACAAAACATTAAAAATATACATGTGCTTACACTTTAATAAATATAGAACAGTTGTTTAAAACTCAAACATTTAAAATATTATTTTAAATAAATAAAAATGTATGGTTTTTGATTAGGGTGCCACCTAATTTAATCATGGTTGATGTCTTAAACTTATTGAATTTAGCTTTTAAATTTTTCGGGTGGGACTCTTCCGTGATTGGGGTATGTTACTGGTCTATAACTTAAGTAACAGAACTCTGATTCCTGGAAGGGGCTGGCGTTTAATACGACGCATAACCACGGAAGCTTCGAGCTCATTATCGCTGGAATTTACACTCGATAGTCTTCTTAGTTATACAAGTGATAGTTAAATATGTTAGTTATTTACTGTGCTACAAATATAAAATGAACTTTAATGGTATTTTATATTAATTCAAGTCCAATGAAGGATAGTAGATTAGAAACCCAAGGTCGACGTTGTCACGTAGTCCAATGGTATTCACCTTCGCAATATATGCAAATTCAATAAAAGTTTCGTGCGTGGAAGTTGGAACATGCCGTTGAGAAGATATTTGTGGGATTGTGAGAAATGGCGATTAAGTGGGGGAATGGAATGTGGACAGTAAGCTGGCATGTCTGTGCATTTTGGGTCAGAGGTGTGCATATACATTGTAAAACATTTCTACATATCTCAAAAAGGTTCTAAAAAGTAAAATAAAACATTTTCCCTACCTCACTTTATATATCATATTTTCTATATTCTTATTTAATTTTTTTTTCAAAAATAAATCATTTTGAAGATATGTTAGGCATGGCAACAAAAACATCTGGTAGAAGTTCCGTGTTTTAGCAAATAAATCATTCATGTTACATAAGTTTTTATACTTGTTTGTTATTTACTGAACTATAACTATAAAAGGAACTTTAATGGCAATTTATACGAATTGAAGTCCAATGAAGGATAGTAGATTAGAAACTCAAGGTCGACGTTGTCACGTAGTCCAATGATATTCACCTTAGCAACCTATGGAAATTCAATAAAATTTTCGTGCGTGGAAGTTGGAACATGTCGTTGAGAAGACATTTGTGGGATTGTGAGAAAGTGCAAAAGAGTTTAAGTGGGGAAATGGAAGATGGATAGTACGCTTGTATGTCTGTGCATTTTGGATCAGAGGTGTGCACATACATTGTAAAACACTTCTACAGATCTCTAAAAGGTTCTAAAAAGTAAAATAAAACATTTTTCCCTACCTCACTTTATATCACATTTTCTATATTCTTATTTAAATTATTTTTTTTTTCAAAAATAATATCATTTTGAAGATATGTTAGGCATGGCAACATAAACATCAGGTAGAAGTTCCGTGTTTTAGCATAAAAATCATTCATGTTACACCGTTTTTTATACTTGTTTAATTTTTCAGTCGTTGCATTTAAGATTTCGGTTTGCTACCTGTACATATACAAGTGCTAGTTATTTACTGAGCTATAACTATAAAAGGAACTGTAATGGTAATTTATACGAATTGAAGTCCAATGAAGGATAGTAGATTAAAAACTCAAGGTCGACGTTGTCACGTAGTCTTTCGCAACCAACGGAAATTCAATAAAATTTTCGTGCGTGGAATTTGGAACACGTTGTTGAGAAGACATTTGTGGGATTGTCAGAAATAGCGATTAAGTGGGGGAATGGAAGATGGACAGTAAGTTTGTATGTCTGTGCATTTTGAGTCAGAGGTGTGCACATACACTGTAAAACATTTCTACATACATCTAAAAGGTTGTAAAAAGTAAAAAAAATCTCTAAATCCACTTTATATCACATTTTCTATAGTCTAATTATTATTTTTTTTCACGAATAAGATCTTTTGCATTTTGAAGATATGTTAGGCATGACAGTATAAACATTTCGTAGAAGTTCCATGTTTTAGCAGTAAAATCAATCATGTAATATGAGTTTTTATACTTGTTTATTTTTTCAGTCGTTGCATTTAAGACTTCGGTTTGCCTGCCTGTACATATACATGTAGTATGTACAGGCATCCCCTTACTTGCGTAAATTCGCTTTTACGTAATTAATTTCGAAAATTTCATTTAATATATCACCAAAATGTCATTAATGAACATACTAGCGCGTTTGCATACATTTGATAATTCGTATATAAATAAAATATGGAGATAAAAATAAAATACATAATACAGTTTTATGTGTAGAGAGCGTTGTATTTTTATTGGTGACATACAAACACAAAACTAACTAAAATGAGGCAAAAAAAAAAATACTTCTGGTTCAATCGTTATAATTATGTTTGCTGAATGCTTATTTATTTGCCTTGTCATCGGGAATTCGTGCTGAAGAGGTAAGTCAGTGCTCTTTAATCATCTCATATTTTTATTGTCATTTGATGCAGATTCGAAATTTGTTTAATATAAACCAATTAACCAATGTTAAATTTATAAATAAATCACGTAATCCACAAGACATTTTTAATTTGAAAAGTGCTCTTTCAGTTTGTTTTTTATACTTTTCATACTTTTATAATTTATATCCGAATAATCACTGCTGCATGATGCTTTATATTAATTGATGTAATAAAATAATACTGTGTAAATAATATTAAATAATGATAATAAATATTGCTGTTTCTTACGATATTATACTTAAGCAAATTACAAATTCGACTTACATAAAATTCAAGTTACGTAAAAGTCTGCGGAACGCATCACTTATGTAAGTCGGGGGATGCTTGTATAGTCCTCAAAAAGTAAACATACTTTACTAATTATAATGCATATAATCTTATAAAAAATTCAAGAAGATCCAACCCTGTCTTTCTGGGATACAGAGCGTAGGTGAAAACCATTTTTTTTTAATTGAAAACTCTAATAGATATTTTACAATTTATAAATATATTTTAGATTTTCTATTAGCAACACTAAAAGCACATTTCTATAAAAATGTATTCAAATAAAGATTTCAAATCTATTAAAAGCGTTACTTTCGTATTAGTCGCATGAAGGAGTTATAGCCAAATAGTTCGCAACGAACAGCAGTCTTTTTTAGTAACTATATGATAATAACTTTTTATGATAGTAACTAATATTTATGTTTAAGATCGATATCAATGTGACCGATTTTTCTAGTCATATACAACTCGCCAGAAAAAGTGATATTGTGATTGGATAAGACTTCTTTGAGTAACTAAATAGTATATTTAGAAACTGTGAATTCAGATTTCTGTAACACTTTTCTGACGTTGTCATGAGGATTTGTTATGACTTTAACGTGACCGATGTAGATGCGTGCTCATGCCGGCCCGGCAGCGTGGTTGGTAGCGGAGCCGACCGACACGGTCAGGGCTCGGGTTCGAATCCTGGTATGGCATGGATGTCATTGTTTGTGTCTCTTCAGTGCTGTCTACTTCCTGGTATGTCTATCCTGTCCTTGTCAAGAAGAAGATTTCTGTGAATAAAAATATGGATCATTCGAGACAAACAACCTAGTAGCTTATAGGTCTCCTAAGCAGTTCTCCTTCAAATGTAGATGATGCATGCTCAGAGATTAGTTAAGAGCAAGGAAATTTTGATGCGCTTATGCTTAGGTATACTTTAGAAAGAAACAAACCACGATACTCCAACGATCTTGGCTGCATTTTCTCTTGCCGTGATTACATGGAAATTCAATAAATGAAAGAAAGCAGCCTATTTTGATCACGTGAAAGCTAAGAGGAGTAGAAATATCGCGGCATGTCTCTTTTATAGGTTATCAAGATTTAACAAACAATTTCAATTTATTATTTTTGAGTTTCACTATTCCGTATGGAATTTTTTTAACTTCTGCACTATCTCCCAAACATTTAAAAAATTTCGATAAACCGTATTTATCATAATATTTTAAAAGATGAAGTAGACAAACCTTTAAAGTTTTTTACAGACAGTTTAGTGAAATTTTTTGAAACGCTCTACAAGCTAAACTATTCGGAATATATATTTTTAAAATCTTTCATATTTATACTGTTTATAGCATGCGGAGACAAGTTTTGCAATAAACACAAGTTTAAAACTTTTTCAATAATGGCGCTGTATATCATTAAAGTTAAACAGAAATAAAGAAAAATAAATATTTTTCCATCGCTAAATTTTAAAATTTTATGTAAAAAATTTGACGCAACACTAAAGGAAAAGTGACGTTTTTAAAAAAATAGTGTGGGCTATTAATAAGACTTTTTTTTTGTTGTATTTTTTTTTGTTTTTTTAATCAAAATGATAGTAATTATAGAGATGCTTTGAAAAAATATAGTAGTCTCAAAGGAATTAGAAAAAGTCAATGTGTGTGAATGGTCTATAAAGGAGGGTAAACATATTTTTGAAGCTACGGGAGAACTTGGAGTGACCCCTTGAACCAGAGTACAGGGCACATTGAAACCTGAAACTGTACAAGTTACTGAATAAGCAATTAACTGATGCTAATCTATTCATATTGTATTATGTAACCAAACAAATAAATATGAATTTTTTTATATAAATTAAGTTATTTTGTGTTCACATTTGCTAATACTTTTTTTTCTAAAAATTCGGCGCCATCTACCGTAAAATTTTGAAATAAATATTATTATTACATATTTCGTTTCGTATACTTTAAACGGTAAAAATACCAAAGCTTTTTAAAATATTCCAAATTCATTAACTTATAGATCCTTTCAAACGCATGCACTTTAATTATGACCGCAGTATATATATATATGATATATATATGCACTGTAATTATGAAAGCAGCATATGCATGCACGATCATTAAATCCTGCGGATTGGCTGCCTTGGAATTGTTTATACTCATAATATTAAAATTTGGCTGCGTATGTTTCTAAGTCATAAACCACTCAGTGTTGCCTGCATTGTTTACTTATTAACTTTTCCAAATTACTAAAAAATGCTAATTGAAATACAACAGTATATCTATTTATTGGAAATGAAATGTTATTATTGAGGTTATATTATTATTATAATTATATATTATTATTATTATTATTATTATTATATATTATAAGCGCAACATAATTTATATCTTCAAACGAAATGTATTTTTCAAAACACCTTTTGTTTTTTTTTAATTCCAAAATTAGCAAAGAAAAACTTACTAAATTGTCCTGATATAAAAAACCTAAATAACTGTGAAAAAAATATTTAGATGATTTGAATTTTAAATCCTGTGTTCTGTATTTTATCAATGCAATTATGAATTTGAAAAATACTAATATGCTCTATATCTATTATACTATATAAATGTATTATGGTTCTATTAAACAAATATTTTAAATTAACTTTAACATTGTTATGGAAATTTCTGCTTTTTAAACAAAGAAAAGCATTGTATTTTTTAAGAAAGAGAAGTACTATGTTTTATTTTTATTTGATTAGAAACAATTAATAAATAAATTAGTATTATTATTAATTAATAATTATTATTCATACAAATATATTTTTTATAATTCCGTTGAATGAAAAAAAAAGATATATCAATAAAGTTGAAAATTGTTTAATTGTGATGGATAAAAAATTAAAGTTATGATATCATTTAAATGTAATATTTGAAAGAGAAATTAAAAAATAACTAATCAAAATTTTTATATAAATGTTCTTGAATAAATAATATCCGCTAATGTTTCAATAAAGTTATTTCAAAGATATACTATTTTCCGGATTACTTTTATGCTCACTTTACTTATGTGCTTATTTTTACCATCGGTATATTTTTTCTAACATCAAGAATAAACAAAATCTTGATCGCAGAAAGGATTTATCTTGTTAGTTTTGGAGATCTGATTAAGAACGTATATTTTTCTAAGGGATAATATCAATATCGAAAATCCCATGTGTTTTGAGATGATAAAAAAAAGATCATGGAAATATATCTCAAATATATTTATCTAAAATATTTTTCACTTAAGTGCTAGTTCAGTTTAGGTTAAATCCTCGAAAATCTCCCGAAAGTATTTTCTGATATTTTTCATTTTATTGCATTCCTTTACGTCTGCAAGATTTGATTTTTAAAGACTTTAAGCGGGATGAGAAATGAAATATGAAAACGTAAAGTACGAAATTACGTTAATGCAGTCAATGACTTCCAATTTATTTTTATGGTAGTTATTTTTTATGTTATTGCTTCGGTAGATGATATTTTTAAAAGATTTTATATTATTGAAAAATCTTTATTAAAGTATAAATTTTATGATGGAAAATGAAATATTGGAAACTACAATACGTTTTACGCTTTATGTTGTAGGTAAAAATTAAATCAAAAGTTAAGGAGAAAATCTTTTAAAATGTTTTTTTTTTTTCTTTTTTTCTGATATATATGTTTGACTGGTAAACTTATGTTTAACAGAAATGAAAATACATAAAACATTTACGGAAGATAAAGTTTAAAAATTTTGTTTTATCGAAAATAACAGTATCTATGAGTGCACATAGATTTTAGAGTCACCTGATTCCTTTTCATTTTGTAGATAAGTAAGGGATCAAGAAAAATAATCTTTTACACAAAACACTTAAAATTTTTGAAAATACATTCTAATACATTTCACTTTATTGTAGCCGGTTACGTGTATAAGATTTGATTTTTATATACTTTAAGAGGGTTGAGAGTTGAAATATTAAAATGGGAAATACAAAATTACATTAATGTAGTCAACCACTTGTACTTTATTTTTAACGTTACTTTTATATTTTATCATATGTAGAATACATACTATTACTATTATTTAAAAATATTTATTAAATCATAAATTCCTTGACGCAGAATCAAAAGGGGAGCAAAAATCATATTTTTAAATTAATTAATTAATTTTTTTAATGTAGGTAAATAGAAAATTAGTAAAGTGAAGGAGAAAATCTGCAACAAAGTGTTTTCCTCTAACTATGTTTAAATAATCAAGATTTTGATTAACATACTTATGCATGTTTCCATGTTACTTTCAAAATCGGAAACAACTTTTTCCGAATATATATATATGTTTTATTTAACCCGGATATTTGGCGTTAAAATAAGACGATTACTACTATTCGGATGTACTGGTACTCACATTCACCGAAAATGTGACAGTGGAAATTCTGTTATATTTAATACAAAATGCATTTACAAAAAGTTACTTTTATATCCAATTTAGTAACGTTATTGCTAACATGAAGAAAGAAAAATATTGTTGTCATATAATTCTTTAAATTTTCCATGGTTCGTACACTGTCAAAAGTTTAAACCGATGGTCTACCTCAAAATTCTCGAAAAATATACCAAAAGTGTATTTTGATCTTTTTCGTTTTATTGCTTTACATTACTTCTGTAATATTTGATTTTTAAAGACTTTAAGTAGGACGAGAGATGCAATATGGAAACGTGGAGCATGGAATTACATTAGTGCAGTCAATGACTTCCAATTTATTTTGATTGTAGTTATTTTTTATGTTATAGCTTAGGTAGATGGTGTTTTTGAAGATTTTATATTATTGAAAAATCTTTATTAAAGTATAAATTTTATGATAAAAAACTGAAATACGGCAAACTAAATTATGTTTTTCAATAATGTAGTTAAAATAATCGTTAAAGGTTTACGACAATGATGTAGTTTATCACCACATCTATTTAATATATATATGGATTATGTTATGAGAATTTGGAAAAATAAACTCAAAACTGAAATAGATCTCGGCAACATCATGTTTAACAATATATTATTTGCAGATGATCTTTGTTTATTTCAGGATAATGAAGACAATTAACAACGTGCAATTTTTACTTTAGGCAAAATGGGTAAAATTGGTAAAATTAAGTCAAAAAGTTATAGAAAAAATATTTTAAAATGTTCTTCTTTGATTTTTTTCTGATACATATAGCTAAATAATTTAGATTTTTATTAGCAAACTTATGCTTAATAAAAAAGTACTAAATGCTACATTTACAGAAAGGAAATTTAAAAATTAAATTTTATCAATAATAACAGTATCATTACTATGAAGACATACAGATTTTAGAGTCAACTGTTTAATTTTTGCATGTTTTCTCTTAACTTACATTTCTGAACATATGTGTCAGTCAAATCTTGTTACTCATTTTTCACCCACTTCCTGTTGACATACAGCTTTGAAATTTGGAATATATACATATGTACCCTTGAGGGAAATACATGAATTGGACATTTATTTTTAAAAATTCGCACCGCCTATTGATCAACGTCGATCCAAAACTTGCATTTTCCCCATACAAATATTGTTACGATTGTTTAATGTTATTTGAAAAAATAGCTCCATTGTTGCAACATTCATCTATTTTAACCACATTGGTGCCTGCATCATTATGACGTCAGTATTAAGCGACGCACACAATTGTGCTTTATAATATAAGTTGACATTTTGTGATTTTTCATGAAAGCATGTTTACTTTATTTTATTTTTTCCATTTAATTTATTATTATATTTATTAGTAAAGGAGCAAGGAAATTCATCTTACGACATAGAACACATTAAAATCTGGTAAGTATCTCGTATATTCTGATACTTTTAATTTTATTGTATTTGGTTACGCGTGTAATATTTGATTTTTAAAAACTTTAACAGGGATGACAGATGAAATATAAGAGCGTGAAGTACAAAATTACATTAATGCTGTCACTGACTTCCACTTTATTTTCATTATCGTTACTTTTATGTTATAGCATACATACAATACGTACTGTTACAAATTTTACATTATTTAAAAATAGTTATTAAAGCATAAATTGTTTTACGTAGAAACAAAATGGAGCAAAATAACTCTTAGTTTTCATGTTTTTTTATAGTTAAATATAAAAATATAAAAATTTAGAAGAAAATCTGTAACAAATCTTTTAAGTGTTTAACTGTAACTATGTTTAAATAATCAGCATCTTGATTAACAAACTTATTTAGATTTCTAGGTCACCTGCAGAATCGGGGACAACGTTTTACCGCATTATATGCTTTGTGTGTTATTTAAACCAAATATTTGGCGTTTAAATTAGGCGATTACTGCTATTCGGATATAGTGGTACCCAAATTCACAGAAAAATTGACGCTGGAAACGCTGCTGTGTTTAATGAATTCTACACTGCAAAAAATATTTTTATTATATCAAAATGAATAGCATTATTGCCAACATAAAGTAACAGATTTTTTCAGTCTTCAGTTTCTGTAAAATTTCTTAGGTTAGTACAGGGTCAAAAGCAAGAATCTTTGGCCTCAAAATTCTGGAAAAATCTATCGAAAGTGTATTTTGATATTTTTCATTTTATTGCTTTTCATTTCTCCTGTAAGAGTTGATTTTTAAAGACTTTATGAGAGATGAGAGATGAAATCTGGAAACGTGCATTACGGAATTACGTTAAGGCAGTCAAAGACTTTCAATTTATTTTTATGAGGGTTATTTTTTATGTTACTGCTTTAGATTGATGATGATATTGAAGATTATTTATTAATTTTTAAACTTTATGGTGTAAAAATGACATGTGAAAATGAATTATAGTTGCCTTTATTTTTTTTAGGTACCTAGATATAAAATTAAGTAAATAAATCCCGTAAAATACATTTTAAAAATATTTTGCGTTAGCTGTATTTAAATAATGGAGATTTTTTATAAGCATACTTATACTTCATTTCGATATGAAAATTATTGTTAATTAATATATTCATTTATTCATTGTTTTGAAATTTTAAAAAAGTATTTTACTTTTTGTAAAAGTATCATTAATTACCCGAATGCACATGCACAAACGCACATTAATGTAAAATTTAAACAAATAATTTGTTTACAGAGTGCAAATTTGAAAAAGTGTTTTTTTTTATCAGTAGTAATAGTATTATTATTGATAAGACAGCTCATAGATTTAGGATTGGCTTGTTTCATTATTATTAGTATGTTACCATTGGACCATAGACAGGAATCTTCAGAATGAAAAGTGTTAAAATATCTCCTGATATTAATTTTTGATATTATTTTATTTATTGCATTCCGTCACGTTTAACATTTGATGTTTAAAGACCTTAAGATGAATGAGAAAAGAAATATGTAAACGTAAATTACGGAATTATGTTAATGCAGTTAATGACCTCCAACATTTATTTATGGTATCTATTTTTTATTTTACAGTTTAGGCAGATTTTATTATTTGGGGATTTTATATCAATGAAGAGTATTTATTAATGTATAAATTTTATGTTGCAGACATGAAAGTGAGAAAACCGAAACATAACTTGCACTGTTTTATTTATATGTGTAAATATAATTTTTTTTAAGCTCAGGAGAATATTTGCTTAAAATTCCGAAAATATTTACATGGTAACAATGTTTGAAAAACAAGGATTTTGTTTTGCAAACTTATATTCAATAAAATCTAAATAAATAATAAAATTTACAGAAACGAAACCTTATAAATAACTTTTCATTAATTATAACTGCATTATGACTCTCAAGAAGACACACAGATTTGGAGGTCAATGATTCTCTTATTATTTTCAAAATCTCCAAATGTATTATGATATTTTTTATTTCATTGCATTTCGTTACCTCTATAAAATTTGAATTTAGACTTTAAGGAGATGAGAAATGAAATATTAAAAAGTCAAGATGTAATTATGTGAATGCAGGCCAATGACTTCCAATTTATTTTTGTGTTGTATGTTTCTTTATGTTAACGCTTATATAGATGGTATTATTGGGGATTAAAGAAAAAGTTGAAATACCAAGGGTGTGAATTATCACTTTACTAAACAGCGTACAACCATTAGAGAGAAAAAATGTCCAGACCGGGGTTCGATCCCGGATCCCTTCGTATAGCGCACCAAGTGCTTTACCAATTAAGCTATCCAGACGACATCCAGTCTAGCATTCTCTCACTCTTATATGGCAAGGCTCACTCTTATATGGCAAGGCCATATAAGAGTAGGCCACATAGTACTAATAAAGACAAGGCCACATAATACTAAGGGATCCGGGGTCGAACCCCGGTCTGGACATTTTTTCCCCTCTAATGGTTGTTCGCTGTTTAGTAAAGCGATAATTCACACCCTTGGTATTTCAATAATTTACAGCGTAATTTCAGCTCTGCTGAAAAATTAATTAGCATAAAAGTAAAGATGAATTTGCGTGAAATGATAAACAGAACACATAAAGGCTTATAAATACCTTTTAATTCATAAATCGACAAGTTTCATACACTCAATTGTCGACATTTAAAAACAAAATAATAATAATAATTTTCACGTTTACAGTTGACCATTTTTAATCACCTGCTTTCATTCTACATGCAATGGTTTATGTTTAAAAAGTTTATTTTCAAAAACTTTTCTGAGAACAGTTTATTTATCATTATTGATCTTGAAAATGTCGGTGATTGAGCGTACGAAACTTATCGATCTATATATTAAAAGGTTTTATAAGACTTTATGTGTAATGTTTATCACTTATCACAAATACATCTTTACATTAGTAATAATAAATGATTATATAGTTCTTTTCTGTTGGCCAGATCCCTTTTTCTATGCATTTACCATACGCACAACAATGCATGAGGTATCATCAGAAAAGTTTTTGAATTGGTTTCTGACATAGTACACTCACATTTCGTTAAACCCTGTTTTTTGAATTAAAAATTGCAGTTAATTAAGCATTAAATCAACATTGTTTTCATAAATGAAGTGCTCAATATATCGTGCTCAACAATTTTTATAAATAAATATAAATAAATATATATATATATATATATATATATATATATTGGAAAAAGATAAAGTGGGACGTCTCTGTAGGCTTATTTTAAATTTATGGTTAAAAAGCAAAATTGAAATTCAAAGGTTTAGAAGGAAACGACACCATCGTTCGATCAAAGCAATATTATTTCACGTGTAGCTTAAAATGTATGCTTTGTTTTATTAAATTAAATTGTATTTGATATGCATTCAATTTATTTTTCTCTGTTCCATGTGTTTTCCGAAACGGATGACGTCATCCTTTAATACAGTTGAAATATGATTGTTATTTTTTTTCTCGCGCGTGCTTTTTGCTATCCTTGATCTGTATTTACTGTAACTTTGATGGAATCAATGAGATATTCTAGCTTGACTTATGTTGTTTTCATACATTTTTAATCCTTAATGTTTCTTTAGAATTTAAAATATATTAGATATTGGTAAAAATTATTAGATTGCAGTGAGAAATCCTCGCGCGGGTCCACTGGTTTTCTAATTTTGTCGTTAATTATTAATGTTATATTATTGAAAAAGCTTTATTAAAATGTAATTTTTTGATATAAAAAATGAAATAGCGAGAAATGATTTATAGTTTGTAACATAGTGTAGAGACAACTATAAAGTGAAAGATAAAACGTGTAAAATTAAATTAAAAAACTTTCCGGTAATTGTATAAAAATACTGGGAATTTCGATTATCAAACCTATACTTAATTATACTATAATACTTAATTTCTGTAAATACATAATACATTTACAGGAAGGAAGCTTGTAGAATGACAATTTATCAGTAATTAATCATTATTATTGGGAAAAAGAAAGTTTAATACGTTTAATTTTGATATGAAACGACTATTTTAGATTAATGTGGGGATTCGGATTAATAACAAGACTTTTATAGAAAGTAAAATACTGTGTTTTAATTTCTTTAGTTTAAAATCAATAAACATATAAATAAGTAAACATATTACTTAAAAATACGCCACATACACAAATTTTAACAATTCTGATCAACGAAAATCTCAAAAATTGAGAATTTATCAGTAAACTATATTTTATTTTATTACCCTGAATAAGAAGACTAAATTATGTTGTTCAGTTAAATATCTTAGTTGGAAGATACGCTAATCTATAAATACTTAAAAACTATGAATAAATGTTCTTGAATAAATGGAGTGAGAGTATTTTAAATACTCATTTTTATGAAAAAAAATTTTTTTTATATATAATATACTGTTTTTTGGATTATTTTTATGCTTTCTTTATTTTAATGCTTAATATTTGCATCGCTTTATTTTTTCTAACACCAAGAATAAAAATAATCTTGATCTGATTTTTGGAGATCTGATTAAGAATATATACAGGGTCATCGAAAAAGAATGCCGGGATTTTGCAACCTTATAGAAAATTAATTCTTAAACGCACGGAAATAATTCTTGTGTTGTAATGTAGTGAAAGAATTTAAAATTTTCCTCCGGTCACTAAATGGCATGTACCCTTGAATGAGAAGTTCCCCAACTCGTGGATTGGACGAGATGGCCCAATTACATAGTCTCAACGAAGCCCCGACCTTGCGCCTCTGAACTTCTTTTTCTAGGGATATATTACAAACATTGTGTACAATGAAAGAATAACAGATATCATCCATTTAAAACGTCGAATCATATCCGCCAGAGGTGCTTCAGAGGACATGGAGGGAGATTGAACATCGTGTGGATGTCAGTCGAACGACGAATGGTACACATATCGAAACGTATTAAAATGAATACAAAACTTGGTACTTTTCTTAATATTGTAATACTAAATTTATGCTCCTATGTGTTTCTTTATTTGCGTAATACAAATTTGTAATCCCGGCATTCTTTTTCAATGAACCTGTATTTCTGATAGAGATAATATCCATATAAAAAATACTACGTGTTTTGAATTTATAAGAAAAACAAGAAATAAAAAAAAAATAAAGTCAATTCTTACTTAGGTCAACAAAGGAAAAATTTATTTTAGTTACTTTTTATATAAACTAGTACCCAGAATGAAAAAAGAATCGGAAATAGAATTTTTTTTTCAGCGATCTACACGCTTCGCCAGTGACGGTATTTATTCTTAAATTTATATCCTGCTAAATATCTTATGTAAGAGAAATGTTTTTTCTCCCATATAAAACTAAAATTAATTAATTAAATTTAATTAATGAATTAATATTTGAAAAAACTGTATTAACATCAAGTGTCATCTACTACAAGTTTTAAAAAATGTATTTTAACTTGATTGGATGAATAAAAAGTATTTTATTAACGATTGAAAATTTTAACAAGATATATGAATATATATAGGGAGAGTGTGAAGTAATAGTTGGAATTCAATAAAGGAAATATATCACAAACATATTTATTTTTTTATTTATTTTTCACTTGAAGTGCTATATCAGTGTAGGTCAAATCCTCGAAAATCTCCCGAAACTATATTCTTATAATTTTCATTGAACTGCATTCCTTTACGTGTGGAAAATTTGATTTTTAAAAATATTAAGCGGAATGAGTTGTGAAATATGTAAACGTCAATGCAGTCAATGACATCCAATTTAAATTCTATGCTATAGCTTAGGAAGTTGATATTATGGAGGATTTTATGTTATTACAATATTTTTATCAAAGTATAAAATTTAGAAAGTAAAAATGAAATAGTCGAAAATATTATAGTTATAGGGGAAAATATATTAAACTTTTATAATTTCTTCTATAGACTAAAATTAGGCCATATATATAGTTAGGAAAAACAATCTCAACAATATATGTTTTTTTAGTTTTTCCGGTACCTATATTAAAACAAATTGTACGTCAAACGTGACAAATGAGGTTCCTATTCGTACTATAACTAGCTTCATAAATATTCAGATCTTTGTAAAATAGCTGTTGCACTCTTATCATAAAATGCAGGAATAGAAAAATTATTTTCTGTTCAGAAATTCATATTATAGATATTAATTTTATTTTGTGAAATTAAATTTCAATACACTTTTACAAACATTTAATTACAATTGTGTTACAATAAAGTTATACTATGAGACAATGCAAACAAGACAATGCAAAATAATCATCGTTATTATTTTACTGAAAAAATGAAATATATAGTCTATAAATATGATATGATTAATTTTCGTAGAAAATAAGTTCATTTTAAGTGGGCAACATTTTATCTTTTGTTGACATTTATTGATACTTCCAATGGGAAACTTAAGTCTAGTATTGAAAATTTCAGAACTTGAAATCCATATTTAGACTCTTTTTTACATTTAAAATGCATTTCTCCGGAAACATCTATCCAAAAAACTCTGTGCAGATTCTAGGATTGCTATAATTAAACAATTTTAGTATACAAATTCAGTTTTTAAATTCAGTATTACGGAAATTATATGACTCCATCTGAAATATGACGCAATCACCATGGCAAACTAGAATCATTACCTATCATTGGATATCATTTAATTAATTACGTATGATAGGATTTAATAGAATGAAGAAAACTTGTAATAATATCTTTTAAGTTTTGGTTCGATTTTCATAAAATTTCAAATGACTCGACCAAATTCTGCAACGATTATATATATTAAATTCCAAACCATTCGGGTGGATAGTTTTTGCGTTGTTATATGCGGACAGACGGTCGGACCAGACGATGAATATAGGTGCTACGCATTTATATAATTACGAACACACCTAAAAATAGGTTTTTTGCTTAGGAAGTTTATTTTTAATATAAATGTAAATAAATAATATTTATGTGGAAGACACAACTTAAAAATTCGATTTTATGATTTATAATAGTTTTATTATTCAGAAGAAGGCAAATAGGTTTTGAATCACGTGATTCTTTATCATTTCGTTCACCCACAAACTGATAAGGGGCAAAAAACATTATTCTATAACCCCGAAATCATCGAAAATCTTCCAAATCTATTTTGGATATTTTCCTTTTTATTCCAATCTCTTACTTCCGTATGATTTGAATTTTAAACACTTTAAATTTGAAATATGAAAACGTGAAGTACAGAATTATGTTAATGCAATCAATGAAGTCCAATCTACTTTTATGATGTCTATTTTTCATGTTATAGCCTACTCACATGAGGTTTTTGAGGATTTTATATTATTTAAAAATGTGAATTGGGAAAAATGTTTTACGGTTGTCATTTTTTTTAACTTAGTTAAAATTATTGAATTAGGAGGGGACTTGTAATAAATTTTGTAAACGTTTTCCGGTAACAATGTTTAAATAAAATAAATTTTTAGATAAATTTTTACATAAATTTCTACAAAAATTATACATAAATTTTCAAATTTTAAATCAGCCCTCGACAATCGATCGCAAGTATATTTTGGATATTTATTATTTCATTGCACTCAGTTACATATATGCGATTTGATTTTTATAGACTTTTAGAGGGATTAGAGTTGAAAAATTGAAACCTGAAGCGCGTTAATGCAGTAAATGACTTCCAATTTATTTTTATGATGCAAGTTTTTATGTTATAGCTTCGATAAATGATATTATTGCAGAATTTATATTATTGTAAGAACTTTATTGAGAATACAGTTTATGACATAAAAATGAAATAGCGAAATGATTTATAGTTTAGAAGTTTCTGGCGTAGATAAATATAAAGTTTCAAATGAAATCTGTAAAAATCATGCAAAAGGTTTGTGGCAACTGTGGTTGAATAAAAAGGACCTTGATTAGAATACTTATATTTAAAAAAATATATTAAATAAATAATATTTTCAGAATGAAATGTTTAAAATTATTTTTTAGTAAAAATGATTGCTTTATTACTAAGAAGGAAAACTCCGATTTTTTAGAGTCACTTGTGTTAATAGAAAACCAAAGACATGAATCATAGGCCGCAAAATCCTCGAAAATCTTCACAAAGTATTTATTGTTTTAATTTATTGAATTGCATTACGTCCGAAAGATATGATTTTTTTAATGTTAAGAAGGATGAGAAATAAAACGTGATGTACGTAATTACGTTAATGACTTCTAATTACATTTTAAGATGGTTATTATTTATACAATTTACGTAGATGATGTTATTGAGGATTTTAAAATGAAATAAGATAAAATATATAGTTTACAAATTATTGCATATTTAAAATTAAGACAAAATTGAACGAGAAAATATATAATATTTTTTCCGGGAATTTTATTTAAATAATGGGTATCTTGATTAATGAAATTTTATTTAATATAAATGTAAATAAATAATACCTTCACAAGAAGGAAAATTTAAAAATTATATTTTATTATTAATTATAAAATTATTATTAAGGAGAATATTTTGCAGCAATCTTTTTACGTATCATTTTGTAGGTTAACAATAGACCAGACTCTAATCTATGTTTGGTCTTTAAATCCTCAAAAATCTCCCAAAAGCTACATCGTTTTAAGCATATACATTTTCAGTTTAATAAATTGTCAAATCAAAACATTATATTGGTAAAAATGACTTATAGTTTATAATTGTACCACACGTGACCGGGAAGCCATAATTGGCCCGTCGTAATGCTCCTATAAGTCCGGGCTGACTCATACCTCCATTTAATTGCCCAAGGGGACGCCTGATTTGGCGTCTTATCGCGTAAGATGGCGAGTGAATTTTTTAATTAATCACATGCAAAAATATAAGAGTAAATAGCTAAGATATTTAATAGCGTCATACATTAAATGTAAAAAAAAAAAAAAAAAAAAAAAAAAAAAAAAAAAAAAAAAAAAAAAAAAAAAAACATGCTTTTGTATATTACTATATTAAAATTAAAAATTCATTTTCATCAATTAACATTTATTACTAGGTTTAACATGAATAATTAAGAATGAAAATATAAATATAACTAATAAGTTTGATTTAATGTGAAAACATAAATTCACATGCATTGGTCTCTTATCTTTTATTATTAAAATTCTTTCTTATTAAAATTAAATATTCATTTTCATCAATTCATACTTATTACTAAAGGATCCCTGCTATTAAAGGAGCCCTAGCCCGTCGACGACTTATCTGTGACGCGCCATGCCTCTCTTTCATTTTATCTGTGTTTAACTCTGTTGTAGTGACCAGTACTATTTCACTCTTGCATTCCTAACACAAAGGACGCTGGAATAAAATGGAACCATCTTCAAGTGCTTTCCTAGAACTGTATATACGTAAGTTTTGCGCAAACATGCTTACAGCAATTGTAGCAAACATCTTAAAATTCATATGTATATCAGTACGTATCAGTACGTATATGTATATCAGTTTGTCATTTTTTTGATTCAAAATGCTATCACTATTTTAGAATTGTAATATTTTCATTTAATCCGCTGTCACGTAGTGACCAGTACTATTCCACCCTTGCATTCTTAGCACAAAAGATGCTGGAATGCAGGAATGAAAAGGAACAACTTTGAAATTATTTTCCAGAACTGTACACACGGATGGAAAATTGCTTTTCTTACGTTTGGGAGAAAAAGGTTATTGGGTTGGGTTGATTTATGACAGCCAATTACCAACACGAGGGATATAGGCCCTGGGGGGAGTGCCCTCCGTGGGGGTCTTTTTAAGGGATCCTAACCCGTATTTACGGCAAGGTTCGAAGAAAACCACGGAAAACAACGAACGGTAAGGTCGACGAGCGTGACAGTGGTTTGAACCCAGCACCTCCCAGCTTTGAGAGCAGAACCTCTAAGCCATTGGTGGTGCCGAAAAAGGTTATTGAATGTTCAAGAGATCTTGATGGGGTGATCCCGAGTTCATGGTATAAACTTTAAGGGTTGGTACAGAACACTGTAACAATCATTTAAATAACATTGAACATTTAAACATAACAACACTTAAATATATAACAGTACAAATATGTTAACATTTTGCCAAAAGCAAAACGCGTGCTCTTTATGTCGTCTCCAGTGAGATTCTTTCATGATCTTATCCAATTATCAGTTACCTCTTTCTTCAAAAGACACAGAACAACCATGCCCTTTTTAAAATTCCCCACCGCCAGGGAGTGGTGAACGCTTGCTGCACAATCTGTTCTCCAATTTTTCAAAAGTAAGGGTTGATACCGAATTCATTGTACCCACTTTAAGGATTGGTACAAGACACTGTAACAATCATTTATTGTATAGAAAACCACGGTTAGAAATCCATTTATTTAGTCAAAATGACAGTGCGTGTCCAATTGTTCCGAAGTCGCGTTTTCGTTCATAACATTAAAATTATTGAAAATATTTTAACAAAATTCGCAACAGACTCAATTTTGTATGACTTGAAAGGATATTGTAAGGATTTCATTAAAGTACCTTCAGTACTATTAAATTTATGAACGAAAACGGGACTTCGGATTGGAGTGAGTCGCCCTGTAATTTTGACTAAAGAAATGGATTTCTAACCGTGGTTTTCTATACAATAAATGACTGTTACAGTGTCCTGTACCAATCCTTAAAGTGTGTACAATGAATTCGGTATCAACCCTTAATTTTGAAAAATTGGAGAACAGATTGTGCAGCAAGCGTTCACCATTCCCTGGCGGAGGGGGATTTAAAAAGGCACGGTTGTTCTGTGTCCTTTGAAGAGAGAGGTAACTGATATTTGGATACGATCAGGAAAAGATCATGAAAGACACTCACTGGAGACGACACAGCGAGCACGCGTCTTGCTCATGACAAAATGTTAACATCTTTGTACTGTTATCGATTTAAGTGTTGTTATATTTAAATGTTCTATGTTATGTACTTGTTTAATCTAATAAAGAGAATTGGAATTAAATTATTTGATATCTCTCATTGCAAGGCGACAAAACCCTTGCATATTTAACACGAGCTGTGGATGGCAACACCACACCACCTTTCAATAATTATAATAACTCTTCGGGAAATGTGATAGTATTCTGAATAAAATAACTTGCTCATTTGGTAATTATTACATATCGACTATGTAAACAGATCCAACTCAACTTTAAATTTCAGCTCTGATGCAAAGGTAACCAATTGGTACGTAGCAAAGTGCGACATATTGTGTCTGAAAATTTAAACTATATAAAATTTACATAGAATTGGCCTCATAAATTTTTATGTGTTTTATGACAAAACTAATATTTCATTTTACTACACTCTTCGATTTTACACCACAATACAAATTAATATGCCGTATTTATTAAATTCTAATAAATGTATTGTAAAATTAAACAAATACGGATCAAATTAAATACAGTTAAATTTAAAAAATATAAATAAAAATATCAAATTATATAGTTTTCAAATAAGTAGCTTTCACATTTGACTCAAGTTAACACTTTTGGGCAAGACAAATTCTGAATATGTAAACCAGGTACTAAAAAATTTGCCTTAGTAGAACATATGGATTTTGGATTTAAACTCTTACATTATTTTCATTATTTAGGTTAGTAAACATGTAATTTTTAATGAACACTAAGTGATCTTTCTGCACTTTATTTAATTTTTTACTTATATATTTTCATTCACATACATGTCAGAATATTATCTTGAAAACTGTAACTGAATTTGTCTGACTTTGAATTGTTTTAAAAATACGACTCTCAGCAATAATATAATGCGAATATGTTGAAGTGGTTTCTATTGTTTACGATATCATTATACTGATCATTTTCAATAGAGTTCACTTAAAAATCTGGTAAAAATTAAATGATAAAGAAAATTGCAGATCATTTATTTAAATCATTTTCTGCAAATTTCTTATGATTAACCTGTCAACAATCATAGATTATTACACCAATCATAGATAATCACCAATCATACTTGACTGACCTGTCACCAAGTCAGCAGAAAAACGCAAAACAAAAATCCTCAGTTCTCTTCATTTTTAACACTTTTAAAACTAGCAATTGAAATGTAAAAAGTATATTTATCGAGCATTAAAAAGTACCTGCTGTAAATAAATTTGAATAATTATAAAGGTATTGTACAAAGTTTATTTGCTAGTTAATGGCTGGAAAAATTTAGTGATATGCGATTGTTTGGCAGGACAGATCTTTTGTTTATGAATTTCCATGTAAGGAAAAGTTGATGAACCGATTTCTCTTTTCAATTTAATTCTATTGCTTTCTCAACAAGTTGTTGTTGAAGTATTTAAATTTTTCCGACAATGTTTGCAGAAAATATTTCATCAGCAATAAAAATTTTGAATTTTGGAAAATAAAACAAATTAAAAACAATTATTAAAAAAATATACAAAAACGTTTAACTGCAGTTTGATAATTCCTGCTTTCATCGTATGTTCCGTTGTCTCGTTTTGTTATTCTTCATCAAGGATTTCTAGAAGTTCTTCTTCAGTATGTCCGTTGTCATGGGATGTTATCAGATCTTATACGTCTTCTCCCCTCATCACCTCCGACCTGATGAGCCAGTTCCACAATTTCTTCAAGAGGTTCGAAAATTGAAGGCATTTGGATTTCTTTTTATACCACTTGGGCCAAACATTTCGCCAACGAGCAATAAATGAACTTTCATTATATTTCATCAATGATGAATCAATTTCTGCAATATATTTTGCTATAGTGATTTTTTTCAAACTTGATGGGACCGTGGCTTCTGAATTTTTTTCAATTGATTCCAAAATTCTATTGATAGATCTCTTTCTGTAGTCAGCTTTGAACGCAACTATGATTCGTTAGTCTAATGTTTGGACTAGCGAACTCGAATCGAAAAAAAAAAAACACTTTCACGTCGGGATGGCACTCTTTTATACTAAGCGGAAATACAGCCTCGTTGTCAATGAGGAGTAGAACTTTAAACGAATGATTTTTAGATGAGAGGTATTTTTTCATCTCACAAATAAAACAATCATTAAACCATTCTAGAAACACAACACTAATAACATATTCTCTGTTATTTGCTCGCCAGAAAACAAGCAGCTTGTTTTTATCTTTACCTTTGAGAGCGCGAAGGTTTTTCATTCTATAAATTAACATCGACTTTACCTTAAAATCACCTGTAACATTGGTACTCAAGAGCAGAAATACACTATCTTTTTCTGAATTAAAACTTGGATCTGTGCATTCTGTTTTGTCAAGAAACGTTCTCTTTGGAATTTCATACAGAACAAGCTTATCTCGTAGGCATTAAACACTTGTTCCAAAATACATCTTCCTCTTTCAATACTTTTTGTAAGTTCGTCAGGAAATTTTTGAGCTCTTACATGATCAGTGGAAGCCGATTCACCGTGTAACTTAATGCTGCGCAAACTGTGCCTATGTTTGAAATTTTCAAACCATCTGTTACTCTCCTGAATGTCAAATAAAGTCATATATTTTACTGTTATGGAATTTATTTTTTTAAACTTACTTCTGGTTTGTATCTTCTATCCAAACATTTAAACAATTTTCAGTTTCTCCCAATGTTCTGTGCTTGCGATACGGTTTTTGCACTAATCGAGGCACTTGCTGCGACACTGTCTGTTATAGCCTTTTCGTTTTTTTAATTGATCTAACCGTAGACTCGTTAATATTAAAATAACGACGGACCGTGGACGCTCTGTATCCCATTCGCAACTTATCTCAAATTTTAACTTTTTCGGAAAGGTTCAAAATATTTCACTCTTTCAGCTGGAGATAACATGACGATTTTTCGTATTTATATTTGATAAACACAGTGGATGAGAGAACAGACAGGCGAATCGAAACAGCAAATACTCTCTTTGGGGACTTACGCGGGTTACTCTAGTCTTAAAAACTCACCTAAAATATGCGAACTGAAATGGTAAACGAAACTGAAAAAGAGCATGCGCATTATATCCTTCGAAGAAAGGATTTGTCGTTTTTGTCATTCAGTAGAGAATAGAGAAATGCAAAGATGAAATAAAGAAAGGATGGATAGTCTATTTTTTGCATCAAATCATGTTTAGGGTTTCTCGAAATTACTGATCTATATTTTGCCTTAACACATGGGTTGAAGTATTCTGAATTTAGGCTATACAGCACAATGCATGTGTACAGTGTTAAGTAGTTCATGGATCTGATAAAATAAAGTGAGTTTAATTTGTAAAAATATTTTACTTATGAAACAAAATTCGCGAATAACCAAGTAAAGTATTCTCAAATGTTGAAATGTTCTTCCTTTTTTATTTCGTGAATACTTAAAACTTGCGAATGTTAAGGGATTACTGTATTCAAGGTTATTATCACAGAGCCGGGCTGCGTCGGCCTTTCGTTTCAAAATATAGAAGAAAACAACCCGCAGCGTGCGTAGCACAACCGGTGTACGCTGCCGAGGGTAGTTGGGTCTCCAATTCTACGTTTATCCAGACGGTCTCATTGGAAATACTTCTATTTACATTATAAAATCATTCAACACTAATTTTAAATATATTTGATTTTATTGTCACGGGCCCGTGCAACGCCGGTCAAGTCGGCTAGTATAACAATAAAAAGAAATAATAGAGTAATATTAAATGCAAAATGGTAAATATTTATTTCACACTAACCTCTCTTAATTAAGATTTGATTAGAAATTTAAAAAAATAGCTAAAATTCATTTTCTTAAAATCTTTTAAATAGCTAATTGTATATATTTTTAATTACTTTTCTATACAGAAATTATTTTAATTTTTGTATTTTCGCATTAAAATTAAACTGAAATAATAAATTTATGAATAAAAAAAAAGCATTTTGTATTTAAGAAATAAAGAGTCTAATCAAAATCTCAATTGGCACTATTTCTTGATAAAAAATTTTATTTGAAATTTTCTTTTTCTGTTAACATTGTTTTCATTTGAAAATAATCTCTCTCAAAAACTTAGAGACATGAAATTTATGTGTATGTTCCCAAATTTAATTAATGTACAAAATTGTATAAAATGTAATGTTTTATTTACAAAGAAATCCTTAATATCATTAAAATAATGACACCCTTTTTACAGTTCGGCCGAACAAGTTTACTCATGCACTTGTATGTTATACTGAAATAAATTCTTTATGTTTAGAGTTAAATAAATTTTAAGAAATCCGGTAGAAGACATAGTACTAAGACAGATATTAATCCTAATTTAGAAATAAATGTATTATGTTATGACTTTTATCTAACGAAACAAATAATTTTTTGCAATGTAATAATATTTTGTAATTAATTACCTTTCAAAATTTCCAAATTTTGCGATGATAGTATATAGAATAACTGTGTTCGTTCAGATATAAGAAATCTACATACTTTATTATAGAAAATACATATTGGATTATAATAAAACTATTTTAAATTTATGATTTTTTATGTATCCTTTAACTTTAAAATGAAAATATATATGCTAAAAGTGACAACAGTAAATAGAAAAGTAAAAAAAAAAAACTTTTAATAAACAGACTTGTTAGTTTCCTACACACATCCGGTGGACCATAAATGTTTCAAACTAACAAATCTGCTTAGTAAATGGTTTTTTTTTTAAAGCTTTCTGTTTACTGCAACTCCTTTTAGCATATATATTTTATTTTAATGCTAATATTTGATTTCTCTCTTATATAATTATTCTTTATCATTAAATTATTTTATTTCATGACATATCAAGATTTTAAATAAAAAGTTACATACAAATATAAATAAAATATAAATAAATTAAATAAAATTCATATTGAATTATTTTTGTCTAAAAAGAACGTATAAATATTTTTTTTATAATGGAACTAATACCTTATTGCTTTTCCAGTCTTAATGGCTAAGAAAAAAAAACTTGAAACACGAACAGAAGGAATCCTAGAATTACCTTTATATGCTCTTTCTTCACATCCTAAGAATAGAAACCAGAAGCCCTTTAAAAGCCCACTCTCTTGTGGTTTTACTTACACGATTCTTTTTTTATATACTTGATAGGAATTTAATATACTTAATAGACGAGGGTAAAGCATGATACGCAAATTCTTCATGAAAGTCTGGGGAGTTTTCAGAAGATATGGCGAGATTTACCGGTACGTTTAATTGACATGACTGAAGCAATAAAATTAAACTATGAATTCTCAAGTTATAATGGAGATCAGTTAAGTGCTACGTTTTATATTATCCATATCGTTCAAAAGAAAGTCTGATAAACAAATGTATTTAAATACTTTCTGTATGATAAATTATCTGGGTGTTTTTTTTTAAATGTAAAATGCTAAAATAACGTATAAATTTTAAGAAAAATCTTTATAGATGTTGAATTTTCCGCCGCATTTAAAGATATTTTTGATTATGTTATCTACACTATGTAAAATTAAATAAAGAAAATTCGACCTCTCTAACTCTCTTAACTAAACTCTTAACCTTAACTCGACTCTTAACTAAACTTAAAAAAATAGAACTAACCTGCTTGAACTACAGTTATTAGTTTATGATAATGTATGTTTCTGATATATTTTATTTGACTTTTGTAGAGTCCTTTAATTTATTTATTTATTTATTTATTTATTTATTTTTACAACGAATTCTCATTTCTTAACATTCTGCTGGATTTTTTATTATTCATTATTCATAAACTATTGGGTTGTTCGGAAAGTTCATTCCGTTTGGGAAAACCAATTCGTACCGGAAAATTCTGCCCCTCAATTATTACACATTAGATATATGAATTAATGTCTAATAATTAAATGATAAAACTTTCCGGTACGAATCAACTTTTCCAAACAGAAATAACTTTCCGAACAACCCACGAAAGATGAATTTTCACTCTTTCGATAATAGATTCAATAACATGTAAAACTAGTCATTGGGGGCCACCGTAATACTTACCCATCATGGATATGCATAATGCAAAATATTAAAATAAAAAATGTGTAAAATATTTATAAAATGCATTGCAATTCGAATAAAATCGTGGCTTGATGACGTCATAAACTTTAAAGGTTCCATTACTGAATTGCGTAAAAGAAACATCCTTATAACTCCAAAAATGATAATCGTATTAACCAGCGGTTTATTGCATCTGATTAAGCGTCTCATTTCAAATTAAAATATATCTTTTAACTGAAATTTGGATTAAATACGGGTCATGAAAAATCGAAGAGTGTGGGAAATAGTATTACAAATATCTCGGCAACTAATCATTTTATCGACTTCATGCTTTATGCAAAATTTATGTATTTTTATTGTCTTTTATATTCACTCCTTAAAATAAACAATTTCGAAAATTTTTCTATCTATTACACTTTGACAATGTGTGTAAATGTGTTTCATATAAAATGTTTAATATGGTAAAATATGTTTAATATATAAGGCTTTTTGCAAAACAGAAAATACTTCGTGTGACATTTAAAAACTGCATTAGATTTCTATTCATACAATAAATAAGCAGAATATAGATTTCTTTTTCAATATCTTCTTTTTATATATTACGTATGTTTCTTAAAATTAATATTTTTTTAAATATGTTTAATGTACAATGTTTTTTGCAAAACAGAAAATTTTTCGTGTGACATATAAAAATTGTATTAAATTTCTATTGATGCAATAAATAAACAGAAGACAGTTATATTTTTAAAAATCTTTTTTTACATATTCTGTATGTTTTTATTTATTTATTTATTTATTTTTAATGAATTCCTTTTTCTCTCCGCTTTTGAATTTCACTATTTTATTTCAATTTTCACAGTAGTATTCTGGACTGATCCTTTGAATTCAAACTTTTAAAGAAAATAAATTGCTTACCGTCGAACAATATTAGAAAACGTGGTTTTTGTTTAATTTGCAAAACGTTCAAAATAAAAACGGGAGCTTTCAGGCATTATTTAGTTTTGACTTTAAATTCCTTTTATTAGAACTTTTCTATATTATTTTTTATTGAATTATAGGCTAAAGTAAAAGTTTTATGTAATGAATTAATAACCAATATTAATGTAAATAAAATATAAAAATAAATATTGAAAAGACAGTTAATAAGAAAATTAAAGTTAATGAAATAGTTTTGTATAATAGCCAATCTCATTTCTATGACATTAATAAAGAAAGAAAACTCAACCATAAATCTTAACTAAACTTTTAAAAAATAGAACTAAACTGCTTCAACTGCAGTTATTAGTTTATTATGTCGTATGTTTCTAATATATTTTAGCTGTCTTTTGAAAAGTACATTGTATTTTTTTTTAAATTTTCGAACCAATTCCCATTTTTTTTCAACATTTTGCTTGATTTTTCATTATTCATATAAACTAATTATAAATTTTCACTTTTTTCAAAAGCGCATTCAATAAGATATAAAATAATATTTCAAGATAGTTCCAACAATAGTAAATTTTTAAAAGAATATTAGTATAAAATAAAGCGTTAATTATTATAGGACATATTGTTTAGTAATAAATACTATTGAATTGTTATATATGCAATATATATTTGACAGTCACTAACACTAAGAAAACTTAATGATCAATAAAATTTCGATAGATGAACGTACGTTTACAATAAAAGACAATTTTGCGAGAAATTGGAGACATTAATCTGATTTTTAGGACAGAAAATGATAATATCATCAACCGCCTAAATAATATATTAGATAACATCAACTTCATACACAATACAGAACCAAAGAAAAAATATTATTGGGGTGAAAAAAAATAACAAGCAGATAATTCTTCAGACTTTTTACCCTGCCTCCTGAAAAAAGATATGCAAAGATTAATTATCTGTCACAAACATTAAGTTAGCTTATACGAAATATATAATCATATATGCATTTTTTGTACATTAATTTCACTACAAATTGCTATCTATTGCCCATTGACAATGCGTGTAAATATGTTTAATATAAAATATGTAAAAAGGTTAAAAGATTCTTTTAATGCTAAATGGTGTAAATTAACAACATAATAAATACACAGTAAAATAACTTTTATTGGGTTGTTTAACATGTTTTGGCTCAACCCGAACCATTTTCAAAAACAAATGCGAATATTCCATAATTGCACGGTCTTTTAAGTTATTATTTAAAATGCTATCATTTAATTTTCATGAACTCTTTTAAAAAAATACGCACGTTATCTTTTATTTTTATTTTGTTGTTTATTTTCATATCTGTAACCATGGAGTAATTAGAGCCACAATTTCGGTCAGTTAAAAGATGCACTGTTAAAAATTTGCAGCAAACTGTCCGGTCATTCGACCGTTTTTATAGAAAACGGTTACATAACTGTAATTCAATGCTCTTCTGACCACATTATTGCCCATATTATGGTCGGAATACTGTTAAATTACGGTTATGTAACCGTTTTCTATAAAAACGGTCAAATGACTGGACAGTTTGCTGCAAATTTTTAACAGTGTGCTGCATCGTTACATATTGTATATTTGCGTGTTAGTATCTCTATGGTTTCCCTTATTATGGATGGATAGTATACACTGGCGGGGGGAATTATTTTACTTAAAATTATTATTGTGGTGAAAAAAATAACAAGCAGATAATGCTTCAGACTTTTTACCCTGCCTCCTGAAAAAAGATATGCAAAGATTAATCATCTGTCACAAACATTAAGTTATTTTATACGAAATATATAATCATATATGCATTTTTTGTACATTAATTTCATTACAAATTGCTATCTATTGCCCATTGACAATGCATGTAAATATGTTTAATATAAAATATTTAAAAAGTTTAAAAGATTTTTTTATGCTAAAAGGTGTAAAATAACAACATAATAAATACACAGTAAAATAACATTTATTAGGTTGTTTAACATGTTTTGGCTCAATCGGAACCATTTTCAAAAACAAATGCGAATATTCCATAATTGCACGGTCTTTGAAGTTATTATTTAAAATGCTATCATTTAATTTTCATGAACTTAAAAAAAAATATCTTTTTAAAAACTTTTTTAAAAATATCGTTATTTTTTATTTTTACTTTGTTGTTTATTTTCATATCTGTAACCATGGAGTAATTAGAGCCACACTCTCGGTCAGTTAAAAGATGCTGCATCGTTACATATTGTATATTTGCGTGTTAGTATCTCTATGGTTTCCCTTATTATGGATGGATAGTATAGATTGGCAGGGGAAATTATTTTACTTTCCTTGAAATTTATTTGGATGGTTTCTTCTTGATATAATCTTGCCAGGGATTTGATTTTTCTATTATACTTAATATCAGCTATATGCTTCTTTTTTCTGTAACAAAATATGGATAAAATGTTTAATATGTTAAAATATGTTTAATAAATAATGTTTTTTGGAAAACAGAAAATAATTCATGTAACATTTAAAAATTGTTTTCGATTGAACAATTGATTGATTCGATTTCTATCGATGCAATACATAAGCAGAAGATAGATTTATTTTAAAATATCTTTTTTTTATATATTTTATATATAGTTTTTAATGAATGCATTTTTCTATTTGCTTTTGTACTTCACTACTTTATTTTCATTTTCAAAGTATTATTTTCGACTGATCCTTTGAATTCAAACTTTCAAAGACAATAAATTTCTCATTGTCGGACAATTTTTGAAAAGTAGATTTTTGTTTAATTTGCAAAACATTCAAAATCGTCTTTCTATAGACAGGAGTTTTCAGGCTGTATTTAGTTTTGACTTTAAATTGATTTTATTAGAACTTCTTTATAATTTCTTTATTTCTAATAGGCTAAAGTAAAAATTTATTTTATCAATTAATAAATACGTTTACTATAATTAAAATAGTGAAACGGCAGTCAATAAAAAATTTCAGATTATTAAATGGTTTTGTAAAATAACCAATTTCATAATAAATGAATTTATATAAGATTAATAAAGAAAGAAAAGTCAACCATAAATATTAACTAAAATTCTAAAAAAAAATAGAATTAAATTGTTTGAACTACAGTTATTAATTTGTGATATGGTATGTTTCTAATATATTTCAGTTGTATGTTATTTTATTTTTTTATTTCTTTTTATTTTCTAACCAATTCCAGTTTTTTAACATTCTGCTTGATTTTTCATTATTCACTTAAACTAAATATGAATTTTTTCATTGTTTTGAAAAACGCATTCAATAAGATGTAAAATTATATTTCGGGATATTTTCTGTAATAATAAATTTTTAAACGAATGTTATTGTAAATTAAAGCATTAATTATAGTAGGACATATTGTTTAGTAATAAATACTATTGAATATTTATGTACGCAATGTATACTTGTTGACAAATTTGCTAGAAATTGCACACATTAATCTCATTTTTAGGACAGAAAATAATAATGTCATCAACCGCCTAAATAATATATTATATAACATCAACTTCATACACAATACAGAAACAAAAAAAAATTAGTATTGTGGGGAAAAAATAACAAGCATATAATCCTTCAGAGACTTTTTCCCTGCCCCCTGGAAAACGATATGCAAAGATTAATTATCTATGACAAACATTAAGTTATAAAAAATATATAATTAATTTATATGCATTTTTTGTACATTAATTCGACTACAAATTGCTATCTATTAACATTTGATAATATGTGGAAATATGTTTAATATAAAATATTTAATATGTTTAATAAGTTAAAATATGTGTATTAAATAATGTTTTCTGTAAAAGAGAAAATTTTCATTTGACATTTAAAATTTGTATTAGATTTCTATTGATGTAATGAATAAGCAGAAGAGAGTTTTATTTTAAAATACCTTCTTTTTATATATTTTGTATGTTTTTATTTATTTTTCTTTTGTTATGAATTCACTTTTCTATCTGCCTTTGTATTTCAGTATTATATTTTCATTTGCACAGCATTATTTTCACTGATCCCCTGAATTCGAACTTTCAAAGAAAATAAATTGCTCACGGTCTTCGTTTTATATATTTTGTATATTTTTTTAATGAATGTTTTTAAAAATATGTTTAATATATAATGTTTTTTCCAAAACAGAAAATTTTTCATGTGATATTTTAACCCTTAAATGCCGTGTGTTGCCTTTCGGCAACATACCCAATTTAGTCTTTAAAAATAATATTAAGATAATACTGAAGGTTAAAACCTAATGTTGCCAATAAAATACATACTGACAATATTATTAAATCAACTTTCAACAATCAGATGACAAGTATTGTGCTGTTTAAGAATAAAGAAAATTTATTTTTTCAATTGTTGCTAAATGTGATTTTTGTTTCATTTGGAAGCTTGCAAAATACCCTATTTTAGACTGCTGTGAGCAAGTAAAATTTATTTCTCATCATAGTTCTTAAAATTCATGTGTGTTTAATGTTATAGAATTTTATCAAGTTAAATTATTTTTTCAGTTAAAGACCAGTATTGCCGATTAGTAACAAACTGTTTTTAGTCGTAAACCATACTTAAAACAGAATATGATTTTTTAAAGTATTTTTCCCATGATTTATTTGAAAAATAAAAGCCGATAAACATTTTAAAGTTTATTTTTGAAATATCAGGCATTTAAGGGTTAAAAGTGTATTACATTTCTGTTGATGCAATAAATAAACCGAATATAGTTTTATTTTGAAATGTCTTCTTGTATACATTTTGTATGTTTTTTTTTTTTTTTTTTTTTTTTTTTTTTTTTTTTAAATAAATGCCTTTTTTAAAATAGGTTAAATATATAATGTATTTTGCAAAAGAGAATTATTTTCATGTGACATTTAAAAATTGTTTTAGGTTTCTATTCAAGCAATAAATAAACAGAAGATAGTTATATTTTTAAATATCTTCTTTTTATATATCTTGTATGTTTTCTTTTAAATGAATTCACTTTTCTCTCCGCTTTTATATTTTACTATTTTATTTTAATTTTCACAGTATTATTCTGTACTTATCCTTTGAATTCGAATTTTCAAAGAAAATAAATTGCTCACCATCGAACAATATTTGAAAACGTGGCTTTTGTTTAATTTGCAAAACATTCACAATCGTATTTCCAAAAACGGGAGTTTTCAGGCTTTATTTAGTTTTGACTTTAAATCGCTTTTAATAGACCTTCTTTATAATTTCTTTATTTCTAATAGGCTAAAGTAAAAATTTATGGTATCAGTTAATAGCTAATGTTACTATAATTAAAATATAAAAATTAAAATCGTGAAATGACATTCAATTAAAATATCATTCAATAAAGTTAATTAAATGGTTTTGTATAAAAATCAATTTCATAATAAAATAATTTATATAAGATTAATATTATAATTTAATTTAATATGATATAATAAAAAAATAAATTTATTTATTGAAGATTGAAACTGAAATAAGATTTCATTGCAGGAAAAAATACAATCAAATTTTACAATTTCTATGAACAAACAGCAATAAAAACAAATTAAAAAAGTTTTGTTCAAGACCATTTATGACAAGAAAATTTATTTTATTCTGGGTACATAATATTAAATAAATTCCTTTTACAAAATTTAATGCTTGAAAAGCTTCTGTATAAAGTACATAAATAAAAAATGTGAAATGTACTTTTAATATATTTTTAATATAAAATATTTTTTTCTTATTTTATGTATAAAATATCTGTAATACGTTCAAAGCAAATAAGCATAAGAAAGCAATGTGTGTTGTAGAAAAATACTTCCTTGATGTCATACATGTCCGAAAAAGATTGTTCTTATCCTTAAAATAATAAAAAATATGTCAAAATACTAAATATTTTTATACACATTATAAGTTTCACATTAGTGCTTGAAAACTGTTTAACAATTTCAATGTTTAATGAAAACGTTATACATTTAACGTATGTAATTTGATTAACATTTTGGCATCTTAAAACCAAAGCTTACAAAAACATAATAATATAAGATATAGCATTAGCTATCATAGGAAATACTGTTTAGTATTAAATATTGTATAGTTAAAAATATAATGCATATTTGTCATTATAAAAACTGGTGAAGATTATCGAAGTATCGACTGTTAAAAATAATACAGTACTAAAACTAACACTTATTTTCAATGAATAATATGACAATTTGAATATCTAAAACACATATTAACTATAGTTTTAAAAAATATACAATTTTATACTTTATTGTCTTCAATTTATAAATGCTGAAGCAACTTTAGTAAGATCTTGAAAATTGATTTTTTAATCTATTGAGTAGCGTTGAATTAATGTATTTTAAATTTTAGTACTAGCCACTGTCACAATTATTTAATATAAAACAACGCAAGTGAGCATAAAAGCATTTGTTATGATATGAAATGAGCAAATTTTTAGCTCACAGGCTATCAAAGCCTGAGAGCTTATGTGCCCGCCCGTTCTGTATGTATGTATGTACGTATGTACGTACGTAACGCGATAACTCTTGACAGAAATAACCGTTTTGCTTCCAATTTTGTTTATAGGTTCCTTGTGATAAGGCGCTTCCCTGATTAGTTTTGGGGATTGATTGTTTAACTATAAAGGTGGGAACGGGGGGGCTAACCCCCTTAATTTAGATAAATGGTTTTTTCATGCAGAATTATCCAATTTTCTTCAAATTTTGTATATAGGTTCATTGTGATAAGGTTCTTTGCTTATTAGTTTTGGGGGTTCATAGGTTAAGTATAAAGGGGGTAACGGGGGGGGGGGTTAATCCTCCCCCCTTATTTTAGATAAATTATTTTTTTCATGCAGAGTTATCCGATTTTCTTCAAATTTTGTATATAGGTTCATTGTGATAAGGTTCTTTCCTGATTAGTTTTGGGGGTTCATAGGTTAAGTATAAATGGGGTAACGGGGGGGGGGTTAATCCTCCCCCCTTATCTTAGATAAATGATTTTTTTCATGCAGAGTTATCCGATTTTCTTCAAACTTTCTATATGGGCTCATTGTGGTAAGGGGCTTCCCTGATTAGTTTTGGGGGTTCATTGGTGAAGTGTAAAGGAGGGAAACGGGGGCTACCCCCCCCCCTTAATTTTGATAAATGGGTTTTTCATGCAGAATTATCCAATTTACTCCAAATTTTGTATATAGGCTCATTGTGGTAAGGCACTTCCCTGATTAGTTTTGGGGGTTCACTGGTAAAGTATAAAAGGGGGAACGGGGGGGACTAACCCCCCTTGATATAGATAAATGGGTTTTTTAAGCAGAATTATCCGATTTTCTTCAAATTATATATATATGTTCATTGTGATAAGGCGCTTCTCTGATTTGTTTTGGGGATTCTTTGGTTAAGTATAAAGGGGGGACGGGGGGCTAACCCTCCCCCCTTAATTTAGATAAATGGATTTTTCATGCAGAATTATCCGATTTTTTCAAATTTTGTATATAGGTTCATTGTGGTAAGGCGCTTCTCTGATTAGTTTTATGGGTTCATTGGTTAATTATAAGAAGGAGAAACGGGGGATGGTTCCCCCCTCTTAATATATTGTCGATTTCTTCATTTTTCGAGGGCTTATTTCAAATTCTTTGAAATAAGTATATAATTTACAGTTAGTGTGAATAGCCTGTGAGCTCAATGCCGTCAGTTTAACTGGGCATTTTTCTTTTTTATTATTTTTCCTATCTAATGCCATATTGTCTGACTAATGGCATAGGATGAAAAGTAAATATTTAAATAAAAATTAATTTTATTAGTATTTAATTATTTGTAAAATAATAATAACAATAATAATGATAATGATGGCGACGACGACGATGATCATGATGATGATGATGATGATGATGATGATGATGATAATAACAATAATAATAATAATAACAATAATAAAAATTATTATTATTATTATTATTATTATTATTATAAATTACTATAGTAATATAATATTATAATAAAATACTGAACAATCATTTTATACATGTTGTATATAAAATAGAAGCTAGTACCGAACGATTGTACTTAGAATTAACCAATGATACTTCATTTGATTACCGCCAACAGAATACCTTGCAGTCATTGTTATCGACATTTTATTTAATTATATGTAGGGAACTATTTATGGTCAATTTACACTGACATAATATTTTTAAAGATTTCATTGATTATTATATAAATTTATGTCTATAATTATTTTAAAATATATAAATATAGTGTATTTTCAACTGTTACCAGTACAAGCTTTACAAGAATGTGAAGATTATTTTATTTTTTTAGTTAATGTTACATTTCTACCTAATATAAATTTACAAGAAATTGCACACACTGTTAGAGTTTTTAAACATAAAATTATAGATTCATCAACATTCTAAACTATACTTCATATCGCAGTTTCAATTCTGCGCAAAACTTTCAGAAAATTACATTATGTCAAATTTAATACATAATACAAAGCAAACAAAAATTCTTAATGGAAATCCCCTTCTTAATAATTTTTCATCTGAGAATTTTGATCATTCCTCCATCAAAGAAGATGCGCAAAGATTAATTATCTCTTATAAACAACGAGTAAGTTCGCAAGAAAATGCCTTAGATTTTTTTCTCTGTATTGGCAGGGAAATTGCTGTACACAATAGGGTCAGCTACCTATTGGAGATATATGTGTAAATAATATTTTTCCATTTTCACAAAATTATAGAAATTCTTTACGTGATGTTTAAAAAATACTTTAGCTATATTTATATTATAATTAAAAACATATTTTTTAATAACGTATTTATATACATATACATACATACATACATATATATATATATATATATATATATATATATATATATATATATATATATATATATATATATATATATATATATATATATATATATATATATATATATATATATATATATATATATATATATATATATATATATATATATAATGTACATTTATAATTTGAAGTCATGATCACCTTCACTTTCGTATTTATTTATATACATGTATACTAGGGGGCTCAGCCCCCTACTCGCTAACGCTCGCCAACCCCCCGTGAATTGCAAAGCAATTCACATTGAGACAGCTACGCGGTCCCAGCTCGCTTCGCTCGCTCGCCCCTTTTTATTTTTCTTGTAATTGTAGCCGGAATAAGTACTACAATAAATCATTTGAACATATGAAATTGACAATTTTTTTAATGTAAAAATGTAATTGAAAATTCCATTGAAAACAGAACTAAAAATGCATTTAGTTGTTGCTGCTAATGGGCATATAAATCATTTAAATACTATGAAAAAAGGATCTTGGAAACATAATTAGTTTAAAACTTATTGCACCTATAATATTGTACAGCACGGCTTAAATTCATCCAAAAAAAAAAAAAAAAGATTTCTGCAAAAGAAATAATTTTTACTTCAATAAAACAGCAACAGATGGCAGCAGGGGAGTTCTAAAAAGTTTCTATTTTATTATCTCCGATTTGTTGTGCGAGTGAAATTCGTAAATAAATTCTAAATAAACATAATTAGTTTAAAACTTATTGCACCTATAATATTGTACAGCACGGCTTAAATTCATCCAAAAAAAAAAAAGATTTCTGCAAAAGAAATTATTTTTACTTCAATAAAACAGCAATAGATGGCAGCAGGGGAGTTCTAAAGAGTTTATATTGTATTATCTCCGATTTTTTGTGCGAGTGAAATTCGTAAATAAATTCTAAATAAGAGTTGAGAATTCATTTGAAATTAACAATATTACTCATAATTAAAATGAAGAATCATCTCAGACGCTTTGGATTACGTTCATATTATTTTATTTTTAATGTAATGTTTTTTGAGTTTCACTGCTGTGACACTAAGCGCCATATTGGAAGTGGAGCTAACACAATCTTGTCTGTTCATTGGTCTGAGCTCTGGAAACTACGGATGTTGCCAACGATAAGGTAGAAATTCAGCCGTATTTCCGCGCCACGTAAGACAAATATATATATATATTTTCATTTTCACAGCATGGAGCTCGATTTATCATATAAATGCAAATTTTCAAATTAAAGTAATTGCTTATCTTATAACCGTAAATGAACAAAGTGTCTGTTAGTTTAATTTCCAAAACTATTCAATATTGTCATGCCATAGACGGAATTGCTTAATAATTTGTGTAGTTTTTAATTTAAATTGATTTCACTATAAAGTGATGTGAATAAGAAAAAATAACACGATTGTTTGCAGAAACTTGAATTTAAGAAATAGTTCTCCATTTTATTGTATTAAAACTACGAATGTTGAAAGAATATTAGAAAAAAAAAAGCTCTAATTAAATCATTTTTCTATTTAATGAAAGGTTTAAATCAAACGATGTTTTTATTAAACTAATTATTACTTGCTATTGCAACAATAAGATATATAATAAGCAATGATAAGCAATATTCAGAAAGATATAATTTTGCTACTATCATATTCAGGTACTCAATATTTGCCAATTTTTATTCAATTCTCTTTACATTTCATTTGGTAATTGATTGGGTAATTTGGGTTAAAAAATTAAGCTCATAGTTATTAATTCAAATAGAAATAATTTACATTTTACTTATATTATTGGAATATTGCTCCTGAAAAAGTGTTCCACTATATAAGTTTCCAATTGTACTTGTAATAATTTTCAGTTTCTGCATATTGGATTTTTTCTCTACATATCTTTTAGTATTTTTCCAACTCTATTTAAGTTTTGAGAATCTTAAATGTTTGGATATATTTATGTATTATATTGTAATTATCGGTTTATCTATTGTCAATTGTTTATGTGGCTTAATTATTATTTACAAAAGTTTTATTATATCTATATAAACCTGAGTCAAAATGCATTTACTATGAAATTAGAGTTATTTACATTTTCTAATAAATACCATTGATGAATTTGTATTATATTTATATTATAATATAATACTAAATGATTGAAATAATTGTCCTTTAAAAATATATAAATTATTAGTTAAGTTTTTATTAATTAACGAAAAAAGAAGGAAAAAAATATATATAGAGAGATTAATTTAAAAATGCATATGCCAATTTAATTTCTTTTTATGTGTATACAGACATTAAATATAAGTTTCACAATTGTTTAACGATCAAAACGTTCTTCATATAGTGTATCAATGGATATTAAGAAATTTACATATAATAATGTTCGAAAATAAAAAAAAAAATATTTTTTAATGAAAATTATCTATAACATATCTTTAATATTCAACAAGATAATAATCTTAAATAAATAACACTTTTTCAGAAAGTAGGTTTGACTACCATAAGCTTACTTCCCAAAAACAAAGTCTTCTAAGCTAGAAAGATCGAAAAAAAAGTATATAACAAATATTTTAAAGAAATTATATTTTTTGCATTGATCTCTATGAATTGTTTACTAATTTCTATCTTGTTTAAATATTTGTATCACGTTTTTTTAACAATGGATTTCTTTTAACTATTAAGAATATTGAAATATCGATATATTTTTATGAAATAATAACAAAATATTTCTTAAATAAAATAAATTATGATGTTTATTCAACAGATCAAAGATAAAACGCAGTATTTTTTGGACCGTATTCTCCATTTGGGTTCGAGGTTACGATTTCCGAAATGTTTCCCCAAAGCACGTGACTCAACATCACGAAAATGTGGTCCGTTGCTGCTCTATGACATGCTGGCTTTAGTTGGAAACGAGTCGCTGCATAATTAAGGACTACAATCTCGGCAATCTCGGCAAAGCACGTGACTCTGACGTCAGTGGGAATATGGTTCATTGTCAATACAGTAAATTATATACTATCACCATTATATACTATATTATTAGTTGAATTTAATAAAAGAACATTCTTAAAAATTCTAAGCAATGTGAAAAAGGACGATTTCACATCCCATAGGTATAGTTTTTATGGAAACTTTGCGTAATAAAAAAAATGACAATGATATATTTATTTATGTTATTGTAATTTGGCAATTATTAGATGAGAAGATCCAAACACCAACTAGGGTCCAAATACCGGCTACTTGGTGCTCTGAGAACCGAGCGCAGCGCTGCTTAGAGGCGATAGGTAGAGTTTATATCTTTAATTGAGAGAAGAAAAGCCCGAGCAGTACGTCGCAATACTAATCGTATATTGGCCTGAATTGACGATAAAAAAATTTTCAAGACATAATTAGTTTTTGAACGCCGCATGCCCGTTATTGGTATTTTGTTGTATGATCGAGTAATACCGGTTTTAAATTAAACATAGCAGAGTTTGCTCTAAGTACCAGCTATCCTATATTTGGACCTCTCTGGGTTTGCTCAGCGTGAAGGTGATTCCAGTCCCATTTCGCGAACAGAAATAAACAATCCAGTCCACAAATCTTCAGAAGGATCACCTGACAGAAAAGAGTTATTGGACATTCCAAAATCGTCCGTACTAAATGGGAAGAGAAAAAGAAAAATGTAGGAGGAAAAAATAAGAAAACACAGGCAAAAAGGGAAGAAATTGGATTTTAAAAAGATAAAAAGGAGGATATACGAGAGAAGAATATGATGCAATACGTGTCTTTCTCTGCGGGCAAGAAGGGGGAGCTATGGGTTCGATGTTTAGAATGTGATATATGGAGTCATATCGACTCCACCGACATGAAGAGAGTGATTACTATGTTTGTTAAATTTTGTAGATAAAGTAATCTACATTTCATGCAGCAAGCTTTTTTTTGTTTGTTTGTTTGTTTAACACGTTAAAAATAAATTTAGGAAAAGAATGGAAAGAAGACTGTCAGAGATAGTCGTTAAGATACTTATAAATTTGGAAAAATATACTTGTTTTTTAAAAATTCCATGTTCTTTCTGTGCATATTGAATGTTATTAATCCACAAAATGTAATAAAACAGTGTTCTTAACTCTTAATTAGCTAAATTTACCCTATTTGTATGATTCTTTTAAAACAAAACTGAGGTAGACGGTATTTAGATCCCATTTTCTAAACTCAACATTTGCAGACTTTCGGAAATTTTCTTTATGTACACAAGAAATAGTTTTCAAACAGAATTTCCTTTTCAAAACAGGTGTTAAACATATTAACGTACCGTCACTTGTTTTTCCACTAATTTTTAAATTCGTAGGATCTAGATTGAAATTAAAAGTGGTAGCCGCTATTTGAACCTTTTCCTATATGATTTAAAAGGCTTCTAATTTATGGATGTAAAACTTCTACTGGCAATCTATGTATACATAGACTGCCTGTTGAAGTTTTAGATCCATACATTAGTGAGATTATATATAATCTCACAATCTATCAGTAAAATCCACCAATAAACTATGCACTTTCATTCCAACAGCAAATTAAAATCGTTTTCTACTAGTCTTTACCATCTTATTTTTTTTAGAATTTTGAAAAAGTATTTTATAATTTAAGAGTAATATATACATATTTTTTCCATTTCATCCTTTGGAAATTGTTTGAAAGCAAGTAAAATGTATATGAATTTTTCATTGAAATTTGCAATGTGCAACAATATGTTTAAATTTCATGTGGAATTGTGTCTAGACTGCGTATTAAAACATTGTTTGTACTTAAAAATAATCTGGGCAAAATGCAAGTGTATTAATTTTTTTTTTAAATCTCTCAGATTTCAAACAATGAAAATTTTTCTTTAAATATACTTTTTCTAAAACAGATAAAGCACATAAAAATGTAATTTTGAAATTATCACGAAATTCATTTAAATCCTATTACATAAAAGTTTCATTTCAAATTCAATGTTTTTTGTTTGGGAAAATTAATTACGTAATAATCAAAACTATTTCCAATATATTTAAAGGAACAAAGCCAAAAGACAATCTCACTGGCTAATTGAATATTGGATTCTTAGAAACAGAAACTGATACGAAAGAGGTGATATATAAATTTAGTTTATTTTTTTTCCTATGCTTTATGCATTTTTAATTCCAACCAAAATAATGTTAAGTAGTTCTTTAATAATAAGGCCAATCTAATATTCTTATTTAATTAAATAAATAAACCATTATATTTCAGTCTGAAAGAAATTATTAATTATGTGCACCAGACGCTATGCTTTTGAGCACATAAAATATGTACAATTTAAGCAAAAGCATGGCTTTATATTTTGATGAAAATTATGTGAGCGTGTGTTGGGGGAGGGGGGGTGATGATAAATAGTGAAATAACTTAGCCATAAATATTTTAAATGACTACACAGGATTTGAAGACGAATACATGATTTAATTAAACACCCATGACATAAAGAAACAAAAATAGATGATTGTACAGTAAGTTAACGCGATGAAATATAACATCATGCCGACTTTACAAAGACATTACAGAAAAAGAACTTTTGCTTTCTCTCCTCAAACAAAATTAGCCACCTCAGCTAAGCCGAGCATAAAAATTCAATGAATGCTGTTCTAATAATGACATTATCCATCATCTTCTTGCCTTGGGTATATCTTTACCTCAACCAAGTTGAGATGTTGCACGTTTAGACGTTGCTCGTTTTCTCACATTGTTCGGCCATCCTGACGACCACGACAATAACAATCGCATCTCATAGAATTGGGATACCGCAATGGATTTAAAAGTAAAAATAGAAAAAAAAAAAACAAGAACGAAAAATCATGCGTCAAGCATAGTTTATGTAACACTTTCCAACGCTTCCAAAATAATTTTACAAGTCATACCGTTTAATAAGCTGAAAGATAACATCTAAGTAAACAATTTGGAAAACGCATAATATATTTAAAAACTTAATTTCAGGAATTTCCAACATATACAATATTCGGAAAAATATCCGAATACTTTTATTCAGCACTGTATATGATCTATAGATTTGTATATATACTACATAGGATGCTAAATTTTAGTTCAGTTAGGAAACGAGTAGCACAGTTTAAAATTCTCCTTCTGGAGTTTCTGTCAATATACGGAAATGTGTTCGCGAACTTTTGTGCTTCCCTGTATATGATCTACAGAATTTATACACATCACGTAATAGACAAAAAGTAAGTTAAATTTAAAATCGCGTTCAGTAACTTAAAACGCACTTCCAAGAATTATTGTTAACAGACAGTAGAGAATTCTTTTGTGTGTCACTGTAAATGAAGATGACTGCTATACACACAATATTCTGTAGTAAGCCTCTTGTAATGCACCTTAGTGATATATATAAATTTCAATGCGTTTAAAATAGTGAAACATTATTTAAATAAACCGCAGACGATTTTTCTCCATAGATGTAATGTAACGGAATTATTTTGACTGTCCCTGTAAAGTAACTATAAGTGCTATGCACACCCTATTCTATACTAGTAAATCTGCAGATCAGGAGTCTCAACGTCAGCTCAAGTCACTGTTTTTTAATCTCACTTTTCATATTATTTAGCATCTTACAATCCGCAATTTAATTTTTTTTCTATTGCATACATATTTACAGGCATATACAATTCTTCGGAGGTTTCAGAAATTAGAAACGTTAAATTAAACACGGTTTATGCAATGATATTCTGAAATTCTTATGAACTTCTTATTCTTGTAACTTTTTAAATTAAAAAAAAATTTGTATTAAAATAAATTCTTCATTTATGTTAATAGAATACAAAAATAATTTATTTTGCTAATAAATTATTGGAACAAAATAGTGCGTGTTGCTTTTATTATTTTTATCTTCTTTGAAATATCGTTGCTAGGCAACTGATAAATTAGAGAGAAAAGTAACAAAAAATGCATTTTAAAATTTGTAAAAAACATGAAAATAAAAGTTTTATATTTCCGGAACAGATGCAAAAAAATTTCCAATCATTTAAACAATTAATATCTCAATTCTAATAAATGTATCGTCATTTTTTAAAAATTATTGGATATATTTAAAACCTCCATATCGAAAATCAACATCCATAATTTTACGTTGAAATCCATTATTCAAATATGCGATTTCCATTTCAGTTAAAAATGAAATTTGAAAATCGTCTGCAGTCCCATAGGAAAGCATTATGATTTAAAAAGAAATGTTCTCTATTTTTCGAACGAATGAACCAAATTTAACCAAAAACTATACAGCTAATTCCGGGTATCTCACCAACATACCCACCAAAAATCAACCTAATCGGATCATTTTTACGGCAGTTATCGCGGAACAGACAGACAGACAGACAGACAAACAGACAGACAAAAACAAAAAACTTTTCGGGTCTCAACAGTAAGCCTTCACTGACGTTTCGGCAATTAAGCTTCTTGTAATGCACCTTAGTGATATATATCAATTACAATGTGTTTGAAATTGTGTAACATCATTAAAATAAACCACAAATGATTTTTCCCCATTGACCGTAATGTAACGGAATTATTTTGAGTGTCCCTGTAAAAAAAAAACTATAAGTGCTACACACTTCTGTTGAAACAGGGAACATGCTATAGATAACGACAATAACATATAAAAATTGCAGAGCAATTCGAGTATATTTACGGGAGTTAGAGCACGGCCAGATGGCCATACGGCCAGACAAACCGAAGTGATAAACACTTTTCAACTAGGTTAGAAAGTGTTAATAATATTAAAAAAATAGATATATATATAAAACCGTATAAGAGTCAGTTCTCTTAGAGACTGAGTAGAGTTTGATTCTGCAACGTTTTTCATATAACTAAAGGATTTCTACTTCTTCTATAAACAGACTTTTCATGATATGGTTTTCTATTCCTATAAGCATTGAAGGTTAGAGAAATATTACCGCGTCTGGCTGTACCTTAAAATCTATCACATATTCAGTGAAATACAGTTTTGTCTCATCCACAATAATTAAAACTATTAATAGGGACTATTTGCTCATGTTTCTCACGCTTCCTATTACCCCAGATATATAGATCCTTACGAAGACCATTAAAATTTCTTTTAGTGTTTTTTCTATTTTCTAAAATCATTCGGCATGTTTTACACAATCCGGCCTTTTCTCTTTCAAATATTTCTCATTGTGACCTCTATTTTTCTTTTTTAAGTTTATCTTGTTCAATTCTTCGCTTTTATGGTTTCAGTTTAAGTCTTAAAAAAATTCTTTTAATTTTCTTTTTATTTCCTTTAGTTGTACATGGAGTTGTAAAGACTATAAAAAACCCGGTTTAAACCTAGGAATAAACCGGGTTTTTTTAAAATAAACTTTTTTGGGGGGGAATAAATCAGGTCTTTGGGAATAAATCTGGGATTAAACCGGGTCTATTGGGAATAAACAGGTTTATTTTTTGCAACTCTAGTTGTACAAGCTGAAAATTTTCAATTATCTTCTCTATTTCTATGTTCTTCACGCACCTGTGACTTCTATCAATAAAATTTGCTTCTTGAATATCATGGTCTTACCTTACTTACTTTCCATAATAGTAAACACTTATCTGTAATTTTCCACGAAATCTTCTTTTTTTTTTGAAATATTAATTTCTTTCGTCAGTTTTTTTTGTCCATAACATTTTTCCGATTTTATCATTGGTTTTTTATGCTCTGATTTGATGTCTTGACTTGAATGAATTTTATCAATATTCACAATACGTGCTAAATTAATCGAGAAATTACTTTCTGAACTCTTTTTATTTATGACTTTAACATTTCTTTTATATTCTCCTGAATTATTTGTTGCGGAATTTTTCTTTTGTTTCTATGGGAATTGGTAGCACAATTTCATACTTGAGTTGTATTTTCTACAATTCTAATGTAACCTGCTTGGCAATTAATTTTGCGTTTACTAACAATTTGAATTCCATCATCATTTATCGCCAAATAAAGCTTGTTAATCACATCGGTTCCTAATGACACATCACAATCAAGAGATTGCAAAACATAAAAATGGGTAGAAGTTGGAACAATATCAACACGTAATTCATACGGAAATTGTGCTTTAGGGTACATAATTTCTTTACCAATACCAGATAATGATACACTATCAAAAGATAATTTCGGCAAACCACTATTGGCACAACATTTCAAGACACTTAAACTTTATTTCATAATAAATAATTTTCAGAAAAAATTGCATTAGAAAAATGAAAATAGATTTTTGCCGTCAGTTACAGATGCGAAAATATAGAGTGTGGGTATTATTATTATTATTTGGCTTATGAAACAAACTGCACGTGTTGTCATTTTTTTTCAGTTTTTGCGCTGTTTTTTAATGTGTGGTGACCGGGGAAAAAATGCATTAGAAAAAAAAAATACTCGTATATATATTTGTATATTTTCGTGTCTGGAACTAGGTATTTTAACTGTTACCCATAATAGGGCTATTTAAATCGTGTCAAAACTAATATATCCGATTTACCCCACTATGTGTTTTACTCTATTCTCCTCTACATACAAAACTGCATCTGCCACCTTACATTAAAAATATAGATGTGACACGAACTGCATAATTTTGACTATAAATTGCAATGGATGAGCCAAACATTTTGTAATCCCATTTTATCTTTCATTATTTAAGCAATTTGATTTACTTCATGTACCTTTATTCTTTGATATATAACAGCCCTTATACATTATACGAATGTATTAAATGGTGCACTCTTAAGGATGTACATAACTAAAAATATAAGTACAATTATTTGCACTCTTTTAAAATCTACAACACTAAATTAAACAAAATTGAAACAAATATTTTAAGGAATATTTTCATCTAAGATTTGTTTTGTTTTGTCTCTTGCTTTATATATAAAGAATGTATAGTCGGTGTTCAAAAATAAATAAATAAATAAAAGATGCACTCATAAATTTTCATTGCCAACTTGTCGCAGAGAAAATCAAAAATAAGTATTCGTATGTGAAGTATGTATTCTTTGAATTTATTTTAGGAAAATAAATCTTCAATATTAATATCGTAAAAAAAATTGCAATTCTCAATACGAACACGTGATTGTAAGGTCAAATTTTGATTATTCGGTAAGTTTTACCTTCTGATACAAAACGGGAATCCAATGGTGAAGTAGTTTAGAAATTATAGAGATGTAAATTTGAGAAATCGTAGTGTTAAATTCTTTCTTGAAAGTTACAAACCGACCAGTAATGTAGATAGCTATTTAAGCATAACTCAAAAACTACTTGCGAAATGAGTTATAAATTCGGATTCTCATATTTAAAACTTTTAGAAAGCAATTTTTGCTTTAAAATATATAGTTTATAAAACATATATTTTTCGAATATTAAGTTGATAATTTATTTATATTTGAGTTATAATTATATTATGCTAAATAGAAAAAAAATACACTTTAGAATTATAAACTTGTAGCTGTTGCTTTTTACATCTTTATTTCGTGCCGAATTACCGAAAAGAAGTATTTCAGTATCAGATGTTTTACATAGGATTGCGTAAGTGTTGCTGCCCCATTTAATGCAGTTATAAGCATATAAGCGCAAATTAAATAAATGTTTAACTTTTTATAAAACTACGGTAATGTATTTTCTAATTCCTAATAATAATCGAAATGGAAGAAAATCGATAATGAAAACTATTATGTTATAGCTAGTTCAAAACACCTTTACTCTACTTTTGTTTGACAAGATTAATATTATCCTATTTTCTTCTAAAATCTTTTTAAATTCCTTAAATAAAGTTGTGAAACGTTTTGTAGTTCATTCCTCATTTAAGGCTTCTGGATCAAGAATGAATTTATTTGAAATTGCGTAATTTATCATTAATGTTCTGTTGTAAAATTTTACTTGTAAATCTTAATGGAAGTTTAGAGAATTTCAAAAAATAATTGAGTTTTTATAATAGTAAGTTTTTGAAGTCTTTGTTAATGTTTAGATTATTAATGAATTAATTACTCGAATGTAGTTTTTACATGCTAATTATCTGTTAAAAAGGAATATTACCATAAATAAAAAATTCCATTTTAAATGTTGTTTCTTTACATAAGGAAATATTCTGCTTTGAGAAATTATGTAAGTGTGTTAAGTGTATTTGTTATGTATAACAAAGAAAAAGAACATTTTATTATACTTCATACGCAATATTTGAAGAAAAAAAAATTAAAACAGGTGTCGTAATTGATATTTATCATACTCTCTGTCATGCGACCAACATCCTTCCAACCTTTGTTTTAAAAAAGTAAACGGAAGTGAAGAGAAGACAGAAGGAATGGTGGTTTGTTCGGAAGAGTAGGATAAGGGAATGCATCCGAGTATATTCTGGTTGTTTTAAGAAGTGATGTGGTTTGGTGGAATTATTATGAATATTAGTGAAAATGTATATACTGTAAATATTATTGTAAATACCAGCTCTCATATTTAATAAACTGTGCATTTAAATTTTAAAAAGAAGAATCGGTGTGTCATTTGGCTGTCATGATATTACAGCACGCTCTCCCTTACGAAAACGAGAGCTATTGCTACGATTTAAAATAATAAAATGTGTACTTTGGATCGCAGTGTTTGGATTACAAAATAGAGGTGAGCTATTTATTTATCATTTGATTGTGTAGTAAGATACTGTTAACTTTTTTCGAAAATGTTCAAAAACATAACTAAAGCAGATTTACTTATTGTTCTGCAAGAAATTGGCGAAGAAGCTGATGCGAGTAAGAGAGTACCCGAATTAAAAGATTTGTTATTGAAATCTAAAGAATACTTAAAGGATAAAGATTTCGTAACTGACTTTTTATCGACTACAGTTTCAGAAAGAAAAAATGGCGAGGAAGTTAATAGATTGCGTTTACAACAACAAATGAGAAGCGAGAATTTATCGCATAACGAAGGGGAAAATAGTACGTCATTATCACTAAATAAATTAATTAAAGCAGTTCAAATTTTGGTAATTCCAGTGCCCAAGAAAAATGAAACATGGAATCTCGTTTTTGATTGTTTAGAACGAGCGTTTAAGCACAAAAATGTTCCTAAGGAATATAAATCGGAAATTTTACTGAAATTAGTAGGTGAGAAAGCAGGAAATGTTCTTGTTTATACTGATGATGAAGAGTTAACCGATTATCATAAAATTAAATCTTTAATTTTGAAAGAATATGAACCGACCCCATTTACCTGTTTACAAAGTTTTAGAAACGCTAAAAGATTACCTGGTGAAACCCATCAACAGTTCGGTTCCCGATTAAGATCCTGTTGGTTAAATTATTGTAGAATTCGAAATGTTAAAGATTTCGACTCATTTATTAATTTAATAATATCAGATAAAATTTTTGAAACTTTGGATGGTGAGCTTGCAACTCACATTGCCGTTAAGCAAGGAGAAAGTTGGCTTTTGCCCGATCAGTTATCGAAAGACTGTGACATTTATTTTACTGCAAAAGACAGGACTTTCGAGGAAACAAAATTTGAGAAACGAACTGTTTATCGTGAAGTGAATAATGGAAATAATAAATATGTTCCGCCACAACTAAGGAAAAATCAAGTTACGTATGAGAACAGACACTTCCCAAAATCGCGTGATTGTTACATTTGTAATTCCCCATTACACCTAGCAAAATTTTGTCCAAACAGAAGAAATAAGTATGATAAATCTTATACTCAAAATGATGATCAGGGCCAGAGAAAACCTAAAATGCAACAAGATACAAATAAATTGAATCCAAATAAAAATAATAATGCAGTAGTCACTAATGATAGTTCCATGCATTTACACATGAATGATCAATTAAACGAAGTTACTCTTTTTCCTTTAAAAAAAATCATTATTTATGTAAAAGGAAAAGAAATAGAAGCGACTCTGGATTCAGTTACCCAAATTAGTATTTTAAATACGTCATTAATTCCCAATCTGAAAATCGAAGCTAAAGGTAGTATTTTGTTACAATCCGCTACTATACCCATCCATTATAAATTACATAACAGTGGAATTTATGTGACTTTAAATACGCTTTTTGCTTTCACTGAAAACTTAAATGTTCCGTGTTTAATAACTCCAGACGTATATAATGCTTTGATTGAACTTCAAAATGAAGAGTTGTGTAATAGTCAATTGCAGGAGTTCAGAGGTCACGAAGCTAAAAATAGCTCAGACGCCCCGCTGGCGGGAGAGGAATTAAATGTTTGTTTTATTTCTTCAGAGAATAAACAAAATGATCGAAACGATGAATTTTCAGAGTTTAATAAGTTTTGTAAAGCACAAAAAGATTGCGAAACTTTAAAGAATTCATTCAAGGACGCTAGATTAGGAAAAAATAATTTTTTGATACGGGATAATTTATTGTATCATAAAGAAACTATTTGCGGTGATAAAATATATCAACTCGTTTTACCGGAAAGTTATAGAAGTGATTTGTTAGAATTAGCTCATGATTCAATTTTTGGAAACCATTTAGGGATGCGAAAAACTAAAGAAAGAATTAAATTATCTTTTTATTGGCCGAATATTTCAAGAGATGTAGAAAATTATTGTAGAACATGTAAGAACTATCAGTTAAAAAGCCCTGAGAAACAAACAGATAAAATTCCGATAACACCTGTTGTCCGCGCCCATTATCCATTTCATACTGTAAATATTGATTGTATAGGTGAAATTATTCCGCCGTCAGGAAGGAAGCATAAATATTGTCTTACCTTAATTGATCAAAATTCTAAATGGCCGGAAGTAGTACCATTACGGAGTCTCTCTGCGAAAACGTTATTTGATGCTTTATTAGATATTTTTATGCGCACCGGAATTCCTGAAGTTATCTGTTCAGCCCAGGCCACTAATTTTAAATCTGAACTGACTATGGAATTTGAGAAATGGTTAGGGGCATGTCCACGCTTTTCAACTCCATCATACCCTGCCTCGAATGGATTAATTGAAAAATTTAATCGTGTGTTTAAACAAATGCTACATCATGTAATACGTACGGATCCTATTAATTGGGATAAACATATTCCTTTTCTGCTTTTTGCCTATCGCAAGGTGCCAAATTGCACAACTGGAGTATCACCGTTTAAGCTCATGTATGGTTGGGAAGCTAGAGGTCCCTTGGCAGTACTAAAGTCATCATGGTCAGGTGTCGACTTTAAAGGTCAAATTAAACAAAAATCAACATTTTTTGAATTGTTATTTCACATTGAGTGATTGGAAAATTCACATTCGAAGGATAAAATGCGAATAATGCTGTGGAAATGAAAAATACAAAATGTAGATGGAAATTATTTTTATTTCAAACTATACAAAACGTATGAAAAGATAATTTCTACATATAAAATACTTACGCAAAAAATAATTCTTTATATACCGAATGACATGTAATAAGCGCTTCAACTTACAAATTCAATAATTCATCAAGTATAATAAATCTGAAGATAAAAAGAAGTGAGATTTATATCTGTTAAGCTCTTAAATTTCTTATGCTATAATTTTAAAAACAGTTCCAATTTTCATCAATAGAGGACACTGCACTGTCTCAAATTGTAAGAAGGCTTAAGCTAATATGTAAAATTGCATTAAAAATCTCTCAACCTTTATTCTTTATTCTATTCAGCTATTGAAACCCGAAAACAATGCTTCAATTTTGAAATTTATTTGAGCATGTTTAATGTATCAGACTCTGCAGTGTCATCTAGGATCATCTAGGATCGTCTAGGATCAAATTTGACAAAAATTTGAGCTGTTTTTAAAATTACAGCACATAAAATTTAAGAGGTACCATATATAAATGTCACATATTTCATCTTTATATTTATTATAGTTAATGAATTATTGAATTTTCAATATGAGGCGTTTATTTCTTGCCACCTTGTATTTTAATAACGAAATTTAATATGTATGTTGATTCTTCGTCATATTCAATACTATTTTCTAATCTAAAAATATGAAAGTCAATCACTTTTCTTTATTTCTATTGCTTATTGTTTCTGACAGATTATCAATCTTTTCACACCGTTTTGTGCGGTGCGAAAATGTCTCTAATCCATAATCTCGAGTATTTTTTATTTCATTTGTGCAACAAGGATTGTTGTCCAGTGCATCTATGCTAAGCTAAAGATAGTATGTTTTTGCCATAGCATTAAGTTTGAAGAAAATGCATAAAAAGCACAAATTTTCACAGATATGTTAAAATCCTATGTCCTCAATAATCAACATATACAATTTCTGTAACACTTCTGTAAAGGAAGAATTGTGTTTTGATCACGACTGTGTAGTATTAGAGAAATTATAATGTGTTTCTCAAATCCGAACTGACTACATTCTGACACATACTCAAAATCATTTAAGAATGTATTGTTAAGTTTGATAAATCTTAATAAACTTTCAAAATTGCCATATGTTTTTATTCAGATAATAGGAACTACTAGAGAGTAGCATTTTCCATTAGTTATTGAAAACGAAGTATCTTACAGAAAATGCTGTCAAGTTTTACGTTATGATTCCATTTTTGAAACGCCACAGCCACAGAAAAATCGTCATGAGAAAGTAATCGATTATAAGTCAAAAAATAGGATATTTACTGGAAAATTTAAAAAAAAATCACTTTTTTTTTTTTTTTTAAATATTCCCAATTTCATGTTTTTACATATAAATTTGAGTCCGTGAATCAGTAAAACATTTTTCCACACTAAATTGTGGTGAAAAAGATTTCTTCAGAACAGCATTACTTTTTTGAAGTTTTAGTTCTAAATTAGAATTTCTTGACTTGAATTATGAAATTAAATTGATAAATTTGCATAAAGCTTAAGTAATATTTTTTACATATTAAGATTGTAATTTGATATCTATTTAATATGATTAAGTGTGATTCATAATGTTTGCCGTGCGTTTTTCGTAAGAAAGGCAGCAGTAAGACATGCCACTCATTAATTTGAATTTGAATTAGGACATGAAAGTTTTTCTTATATTTTTTCCTCAGATATTTTGAAAACGGAAAGAAATTTTGCTTTTAAAGTAAAATCAGTAGTAATTAGTTTAGAATAATTAAGTATATAAAATGATGTAAGTCCATGTATTTTGCAAGTACTTTCTTAAATATTTTCCTCAAATGCAAAACGTAATCATGGCTACAAAAGGTAGCAAGCATATGGTGCAACTAAGAGAGAGATTAAAACTGGTAATGTATAAATTTGTAAAAATATTGCAGGAAAAAACATTAAATATTCAGCAAAATTTTCATTTTCGCATTAATTCAAGAAATTTTTATTGTCAGGCATGAAATAATTCATAATAATTAAGTCGCAGGAAGCCATTTTGAATGAAAGATTTCGAATGTTTGGCATTTAACTTGGACGAACATCAGATATCAGTACTTTTTACGGCCGAAACATTAAGGAGAACTTGGCGAATTTTTTTTTTTTTTTTTTTTTTTTTTTTTTTTTTTTTTTTTTTTTACAGAAAGTTTTTTGATGGGATATCACTGCTTTTTGCAGGTTTTATCAAATGTATAAAGAATATAAATATAATAAATATATAAATGTCAAAGATTTTTAAATTATTTTATTATGCTTTACAAATCTATATTTTTATTTGTAGTTTACATCAAAATACTAGCCGTCACAGGCAAACAATATATTATTTCTTATATGTATGCTAAGCACTTCATCATATTACTTTTATTTATAACTATTCGAAGTACCTGGTGTTCGAGAGTTAAAGAATGTTTGTGTAGAAAAATCAATTTCAAAATTAAACATGTTGTATAGATTCAATACGTTCCTCAAACTCGTATGACGTTGTACTCACCTGCTGACATCTTACCTACTTGCTTTCACTATTACTCATATTGATACTCTCTTTGTATGATTCCCAAACATTTGAAAAAGTCCGTTAAACTTCCAATGCGACGTTATATTAATTTTCTTTTTTAATTATCGAATGACGTCCTATTAACATGCTTTCTGTATTTACATATACTCATACTCCTTGTATTATTGAGAAATGTTTGAAAATGTCCGTTATATTACCTATATGACGTCATATTAATATTTTTTTCCATTGCTGAAACTTTTTATTTTTATTTTCATTTTGAACGTGGAAATCTTTCAATAGAAAATTAATTATTGTAGAAAGAATTTCATTGTGGATTTTTAATTGTTGGCAACTGCTATATCAAAAAATGTTCAAATTTAATAGGAAAAGGCGGGAAGAGTTAAATATCCTGTGCTGGTCGGTATAGCGAGTTGTTTTTGGCGATAAATGTTTGATTTGGTTGTTGCGATATTCCGTCTTTGGAGTTTTAACTTAACAACTGGAATTGACCTTATCTACGTGACATCACACAGCTTTTGGCAGCAGTTTGGATTTTTTTTGCCAATCGCGCGAACCAGCACAGGATATGGAACTCTTCCCGGAAAAGCTGTTAGATTTTTGGTTTTTTATTATTTAAAAATTAACTCTACATTATTTCGATTCCGGATTACTTTAGTTGCCTCGGCCGTGTTTTAATACACGTAGCATTTCACAATTCTGGCTTTCAAACTGTTGATTTGTATAGAAGTGTGGACAGACAAACAGATTTTCATTTTCATACATTAGATTTACTTGCTTAATCCTTCGCCAAATCGGAAGTTTCTGTTAGAGAAATTCTCTTTGCGATCATTGGCAGCATATCTTATATTTTGTGTTGTTATCCATTTCATCTTTGTTGACAATTACCGCTGAATTTACTTAGGAATTTACGCTTCATGTCCGTTTGCATCGTTACACTCTCTAATACGGAGATTTTTAATCGTGTTAAGTAATCTTCTGTAATTTACACTGAAGCGAAGTGGTTCTTGTTAAACGTCTGTTAAGCTATCCATATTTACAGTAAACCATATTGATGCTATTTTTCCCCTTTCATTCTAACATTGGAACGATTAAGGAAGATTAGAAAATCTACGGACGCACTGCCGTTCTTCCATTAGAAAATCTACCATTATTCTCATCTAATCGTCTTAGATAATATGTCATTATGCCTTGGTTTTAAGATTTTAGCTAAATTTACTCGGAAACCTGAAGCTAAAATGCGGGGAACCCCATTATAGAAGATTCATTCTAACGTACATATTGATAAACTGGATATCTATACTAATATTATAAAGGCGTAAAGATTGTTTTTTGTTTGTTTGTTTGTTTGTTTGTAGGGGGTAATCTCTGGAACTACCGAACCGATTTCAAAAGTGATGGTGGCAAATTGATGGTGTCAACCCCTGCTCCAACATAGGCTATATTTTATGTCGGTACCACTACCCCAGGGGGGTGCAGGAGCGAAAAACGTTCTAAAATTACGATCTTTTCTACACTGAAGCAGCTAGAAATTTGAAATTTCGCGTTGTAGTTACTTATAAGATGTAAATGCTCTCTAAGAACAAAATAAAAAAAAAATTCGAAATTTAAAAGGTTGAAATGAGCGAAAAGCGTTCTAAAAACATTCTAAATTACAATTTCTATGGAATCTCTAGAACTACCGAACCGATTTGAAATTTGGCGTTGTAGTTACTTATAATATGTAAATGCTCTCTAAGAACAAAAAAAAAATTCGAAATTTAAAAGGTGAAATGAGCGAAAAGCGTTCTAAAAACATTCTGAATTACAATTTCTATGGAATCTCTAGAACTACCGAACCAATTTGAAATTTGGCGTTGTAGTTACTTATAAGATGTAAATGCTCTCTAAGAACAAAATTAAAAAAAATTCGAAATTTAAAAGGGTGAAATGAGCGAAAAGCGTTCTAAAAACATTCTAAATTACAATTTCTATGGATTCTCTAGAACTACCGAACCGATTTGAAATTCGGCGTTGTAGTTACTTATAAGATGTAAATGCTCTCTAAGACCAAAATTTAAAAAAAATTTAAAGGGTGAAATGAGCGAAAAGCGTTCTAAAAACATTCTAAATTACAATTTCTATGGAATCTCTAGAACTACCGAACCGATTTGAAATTTTTCGTTGTAGTTTCTTATAAGATGTAAATGCTCTCTAAGAACAAAATAAAAAAAAATTCGAAATTTAAAAGGGTGAAATGAGCGAAAAGCGTTCTAAAAACATTCTAAATTACAATTTCTGTGGAATCTCTAGAACTACCGAACCAATTTGAAATTTGGCGTTGTAGTTACTTATAAGATGTAAACGCTCTCTAAGAACAAAATAAAAAAAATCGAAATTTAAAAGTGTGAAATGAGCGAAAAGCGTTCTAAAAACATTCTAAATTACAATTTCTATGGAATCTCTAGAACTACAGAACCGATTTGAAATTTGGCGTTGTAGTTACTTTTAAGATGTAAATGCACTCTAAGAACAAAATAAAAAAAATCTATATATAAAAGGGTGAAATGAGCGAAAAGCGTTCTAAAAACATTCTAAATTACAATTTCTATGGAATCTCTAGAACTACCGAACCGATTTGAAATTTGGCGTTGTAGTTACTTATAAGATGTAAATGCTCTCTAAGAACAAAATAAAAAAAATAAAAATTTTAAAGGGTGAGTTGAGCGAAAATCGTTCTAAAAACATTCTAAATTACAATTTCTATGGAATCTCTAGAACTACCGAACCGATTTGAAATTTGGCGTTGGAGTTACTTATAAGATGTAAATGCTCTCTAAAAACAAAATAAAAAAAATGCGAAATTTAAAATTGTGAAATGAGCGAAAGGCGTTCTAAAAACATTCTAAATTACAATTTCTATGGAAGCTCTAGAACTACCGAACCGATTTCAAAAGTGATGGTGGAAAATTGGTGGTGACAATCCCTGCTCCAACAGCCTCTTTAATAAAAAGCTATGCGTTGCTGACGACTGGGTTTTTCGCTAATTGTTGCCACAGATTAATCTGGGAAAATGAAACATTTGAAATTACTGAAAAAAAATAGTAGCTCGAAAAGTATTTGTCAGAAATTTGTTAGGCAAACTGTGTTTGAAAGGTAAAAAATTGTATTTTTCTTGATATGAATTTCAAATCTAATGATTATGCCATTTTTCAAATATTGAATTTGAAAAATTACTAAATTTCACAATGGAGTACCATAGCAAAACCTTCATGCGTAAAAAGATAATGATAAGGGCGACGTGTCCTGGCGGGTATATTGGCTATAGCACGAGTCACAAATTATAGTAGCCTTATTATTCTGTTAAAATATAAAAGTGAATTACGAAATGTCAATATTTTGTTGGATTAAAAGTTCGTTATAAGAAATTGACCAGCGTAGCGGGCGTAGCGGGCGTAGCTTCCTAGTATGTTATAAAATTATAATAATCTAGAACTGGCAGTTTCGATGCTTTACTTCTGAAAATTCTCTTTCTATAATAAACTTTTAAGAGAGTAAAGACTAACAATATAGTAAGAGTAAGTATAATAACAGTACAATATAATAGCAAGAGCAGAGGTCTTGTGTAGTGACGAAAGATTGAAACTTTATTAACATCCGTGCGTTATGCCATTTAATTAACCGCATAATGTTAATAGATGATTACTCGCCCTAAAAATTCTCAATGAAAAATAGCCTCTAGCGCCAAATTCTCTCCAAGCTTTGAGACACTTAACGAAATATCGCCAAATTTGGCAACAAAAATACCCTGTTTACGAGGACGTCATAATGATGCATATGTATTATATATGTGATGCATATGCATATATATATATATATATTTCAAATAAATTCCAGTGTGTATATATATGTAAAGTTTATTAACATCATTAAAATGCACTTAAAGAACTAACAACCCACTGGAATTTTACCAGATTGACTGAATGCTATTGCGATTAGAATACCGACATTTATAATAAAATTTATTTTAAGGAAGTAAAAAATAGAAAAACGGACAGATAAACTAAAAGATTTGCCTTTCCAACATTTTCGGAAAAGAATATAAAAAATACATTCTGCTTGAAACCATGTAACACCTTCAAACTCAGGCTAATTTTCTGTAATCCGGCTTTTGCGACCAACTCTGGCGTCAAATATGAGCGAGGAAATGATTGTCTATGCAACTATTATTACTTAAATGTTTATCGTACAACAAAAAACACAAATGGTTGCAACAATGCATTTAATTTAATTTGCCAATTGAATGTGTTACGAATTGTATATAGCCAAATCAGCACCCACTATTTGAAGGGTTTAAAGACAGAAATTCTGTGTTTTCAGACTTTTCTGGTTAATTGTGTGACAAAACCTACTTACTTGTCAAATTTTATGATTCTAGGACTGTTAGAAGTACCTTAGTTATTTGATGATCACCAACTTTTTAGTTATTTGATGATTCCCAACTTTTTAGTTATTTGATGATCCCCTGTGAGTCAGTTACAAAAAAGACCTTTTTCGGAATCTCATATTTCGAAAAATATTAAATACAGAAATAAGAAATCTTGGAACCTAGTTCAGTTTGATTATATTAATGTGTGTTAAAAAGGAAAACTCTCTAGCTCTCCCCAAAACGCAGTTATGAGGGGGTGAAAAGTAGGCCGAAATGGTCAGGGGAAAGGTAGCTTACGGCCTGTGCGAACTTGGCGGACGCACTGCCGTGCTCCCAGATAGATATATGAGACTATTTTTGATTACTTTTTTTCCTCAATATTTTCATTAATCTAGATATTTATAATTCTGTTCTGTTCTTGTAATAAAATTTGCTCTATGGCATTATTTAACTTAAAAAATATAAAAATTTTAAAGTTAGAAATATATTGCGGAAATTTTTTAATTTATTTTAATTACCAAAGTTGTTTTCAATATATATATTTTTTATATATCGTTAGCATACGTATAAAGATAAAAATATATTTAAATTATTTTATTGGATTATAAAGTGAAGTAGGTTATTGTAATTTTTAATAAAGTAAATATATAACGGATGAATTATAAATTTAACTGTATTCATTCATTATAAATTTAACTGTAAAACTTAACAAAATAGTCTGTAGTAGTTCAGATTTGATAAATATTTCCATTTGCTCTACATTCAATGAAATCCCTATTCAAGACGTATTATTTATTTAGTACTCTTCAGTTTTGGCAACATACTTCTATTTACTCTTACAATAATATGAGTGGGCATGTTATAGCTCAGCGATATGTCGTGAGAAAAAAATAATTAGAACAACCAACAATTCAAAGAATTATCAGTTAATATGATATAAACTTTTAATTACATCAAAAGTGACATTTTTAAAACCTTAAATTGTAGTTATTCTGTTCTGTACCTCACAATTGCATAAGAATCTATTAAAGTTTACCTAAAATCATACACAAACTTATTTGTTTAATATATATTTTAATATATATATATATTAAATATTTAATATATATATTACCTATAGTTGTATGCGCTGATATAGAGAAAATGTTTAGACAGGTTTTGATTAATCCTGAAGATAGAGACTTTATAAGGATTCTTTGCAGAGAAAATTCCCAAGATAATTTAGAGGATTACCATTTAACAACAGTTACTTACGGTACCGCATCTGCCCCCTTTCAGTCTACTAGAAATCTTCATTAGCTTGCCTTAGATGAGAAGAGTGAATTTCCGTTGGCATCTGCAGCATTGTTAAGGGATTTTTATGTAGATGTTTTATTGTCAGGGGGTCAGAATGCAGAGGAAGTTGTGGAATTAATCGATCAATTGACATTGTTAATGAAGCGAGGTGGTTTTAAATTCTGAAAATGGATTTCTAATGTGCCTGGGGTGTTGAACAACATTTCGGAACTGGGAAGAATAGTTGTAACCTTTTCAAGTAGTGATGGTCATGTTAGAGTGGTCATAGTAAGAACTGCTACGGGAGAGCTTAAACGTCCTATTCACAAACTTTGTCCTTTACCTTTTGAATGAGAATATTTAATTGTAGCCCTTGAATGTTTCAAAGCCGGGGGTGTATGTTCGGAAAATATTGACACATTTTCCATAGAGCTCAGTATCAAACGATACCTGATTAAGAGATTTTGTGCTTCCGCATACTTGTGCATCTGAGGAGACTTCGCAAGTAATCTTGAGTTTTCCTGCATCCAAGGACATTTCGCAGTTTGAATGTTTGGTTTATTCTTTCTTTTTGTTAACTGTTAAAGTGATTTTCATGTAGGTTGTCAGTTAGGAGCACAGAGCACGTGTGTATTGGATGGCGTTCGCTGTCAACGTGTAACCAGGAGGGTTGTGTTTTAATTAAAAGTTTTATAGTTTAATTTATACATTGTGTGTTTTTAATTAGTGTTTTTCTTATTAAGTTTAAAGTGAACCAGCCGAGCTATCATGTTTTTATGCTATGCTATCATTAGCATGCTATCAAAACATGCTATCATTAGCATGTTTTGTTCTTGTTTAATATATTTTTGCTATTTGACAATTTTTCAAATAAATATTTTAAAATAACACAAGTGTTTCCTTAGACACTTTATATTTCCTTCCTTAGAAACACCCGATATTTATTTTTGCTTGTAAATATTTATTGGATTTTCAATAAAATATAATGTAGAATATTTTATTGTACTCTGCATAAAAACTCATTTTAGGTATAAAACGCTTACATAAAATTACAGCCATTTGCATTTACATTAAAAATTATGAAGCGTTGACAATCTGGAAAATAATTAATTGCATAAATATGAATAAATATAATTTGAAAAATATTTTATCTTGAATTTAAAAATAAGAAGCAATTATTGGAATGTTATTACAATATTTTATTATGTTTAAATTGTTTATATTTTTTGAAATCCTTTTTGAAACTGTATGTAAAGTCCACACATAGAACATGAATTTAATATCAATATTAAAGATCTGTCAATTGTTTTAAGCTAAGGTCTTAAGGAAGATGTTTTCTATGGGAGAAAAGATAATTCTTGCTTAATAGTATCCTATATTTTATATTTGATTTTTATTACGCTATAAGAAGCATTCTTAATATCAAGAATGTGACCATTTTCAAGGTGGTGTTAAGCCTAACAAATCTGCGTAACAAAATATTAGTCTTAAATTTAAGATTACTATGATGTCATTCCCAGAATGTCCTATAGATATATGCATCATGTAAATTTGCGATACAATGGCCTTTTTTTCTTCCAGTAGAAGATTTTCACATTCTTTAGTTTCATGTACCTTTCATAACTTTATACTTTATCATTTATGTGAAATGCATTTTATATTTTAATTTGATGTAACATAACATAAGTTGCCTTTTACATATTGAAATTATCAAATACATTACGCTTAATTTAACTGCATGTACTTAATCATGTAGCCGAACTGAAATACATGATTTGTTTTTTGAAATGAACAATTCTTCAATATTTATTCGAAAATTAATTCTGTAATAATAAACACTCTTTCTCACAGTTTTAAACCGACAAAGCAAAATATCAATATTACAGACTAATTGAATACTGTACGCTTAGAAATAAAACCATGGAAAGAATATGTTATATATATATAAACATTTTTACTAACTTTCATGCATTTTTTCACATTTAACTATATTTATTTAATAAAAGAAGAATGAAAAATATTTTCTTATGAATAAGCGAACTTACATATTCCCGCTTAATTAAAACAATAAATTATTTGTTTTCGCAAAGTATAATTTCGCGGTAAAGATTTTATAAGATGTATTTTGTTGTTGTATTTCTTTGTGAAAGTGCAACACCTAAAGATATTTCCGAAATAAAGTTTATAGGGAAATATTTATAATATTAATAACAAAACAATGCTGAAATATTTGAATTCTTCATAAGAAATTTACAGGAATAAAATGCGGTTGAAATAACAACATGCAAGGGAGCACTTAAAAAATGTCAAACAATCAAAGAAAAGTTTCCTTGGTACATACCTTAATTATTTTTAATGCTTTTTTTGTTTGAATATAAATCAGTTAGTATCTGCATCCATGTATTTTTATTCATTACCGAATACATAATAAAAAGCAGAAAATTATTTAGAGCTTTTGCTACAAAACTGTTTTTGAAACAAAAACAAATGTAGTATTGTGTGAATATATTGTAAATATATTGAAGAAAGAAGAGCAATATTTTATTGTAAAAGTTGCAGTGAAAATATAATTTCACTCATATCTTCATTAAATAAAAGGTACATATTAATAATTTCGGATATCACTGTCTCATGATTTTACAATCTGAAAGTAATAAGAAAATTATTTCAATCCCAATAAGAAGAGTTTTTTAATAATTATTACACATTCTCTGAAAACTGCGCAGACCAAAATAAAACCTCTCTTCTCAAAAGAAAAAAAAAAATGTAAATCTTTTAAATTTCCAGAATTTTGTAGACTAAATAAAAAAATGTACTAACTTAGAATATAAAACCTTAATCTTTCAATTTTTTTAAATATTTAGCTTAGTATTAAGCTATGTAAACTAAAATAAATATTTACCTAAACTTCCATTTGCCTAAAATTAAAAAAAAAATTATTGATGTATTCTAGACATAATTTTCATTTAGTACCCTTCTGCTTTAGAAATATATAACAGTTGTACTTACAAAAAATACAGATACATTATCAGATAGAAGATCTGAAATTTTTCTCGTCATGCTGACATTTATGGAGTATTTTTTGAAAGCGTTATAACTCAATCGTTACCAGTAGACATACTATAAAACTACTATGAAATCATGTATTAACGTTCGTAAAATATTAATTTTTTAATTATCTTATGTTATTGAATTAAAAAATTCAAGTAATTTATCCACTGTACACATACTTATATATTTTTTAAGTATATTCGAAAAGTTTAAAAATATAGTTGCAGCGTTTGTTCTTCAGTTCAAAATTAATTAAATTAAAAATATTATTCAAGTAGAATTATCAGTATAACAATAAAATATTGTAATTTCATCGTTATAAATGTTGTTTCCACAAACATTACATATTTTGGAAACACAATGATTTAAATATGAGTTTTAATGCATGACAAAATTGCATTTATTTTTTTAATTATAACTCGATTACAAAATGCTCAGAAATTTTTTTACGAATTATTCGGAAGTAGTACTAATTCGGATAAATATTTGAATTTTTCTCGCAGAACAAAAAACATCCTCTTTCAGATGTTCTAATGATTTTTGCATATTCTAGGCAGTTCATGGATTTAGGACTCTCACAGTCTGTTGCCCTTATTATGGCAACTTAATCTTTCCTGATATTAATAGGCTGTCAAATTACGGTTCAAACACTTTTATTTATTGTACTCACGCGTATTTGGGATTCAAATTATAAAGGACCGAAGCAGTATTTTGATGAAAAGATTTCATCATAAAATATACTATCTAATAATATATTTTATTACATAGATAAGAAAAATGTGTTTTTCTATATGAAATTTATATATGTATATGGTTAAAGAATTTTAAATTAAAACAGCGGTGTTTAAAAATTAGTTATTACATTAATGTAAAACGTATTTAAAATATTTATTATCATTAACTCATTATGTTATTTATTTTTTATATTTAATTAATGATAGTCAATAATACTGGTTTAGAATTTTTAAATTGAATAACTTGAACAAATTGGGAAAACAAATTTATAAATTTCATTGTAAAGCCTTTTAATATTGCTGATATTTCAGATATAACAATGTGGAACTAACTAAAAAAATTCTTTATGCAATAAAATTTTATAAATGAATCTGTAATAAATGCTAAATACAATACATTGCTTTAATATCCTCTTTTCTAAATTTTATACACATGTAACAAAAAAATAATAATTGAAGTTTACTAAATTTATTGCTTTGATTTTTAAAGAATTGGTTCTAACATATGTCAAAACCTGTTCTGTAATTTGGCCATAGTCTCAAAACATTCACATGTAGCCCGTGATACCAGAATTATAGGAACTCCACCGCATCCCAGATACAATTTGTATGTAGGAGCAAGCACCTCCAACTGGTATCCCAGAAAACTTTTGCTTTAACACTTGCACCCAGCAACTTATTTCCCAAAACATGACCACCTCGCTTACTTTATATCACCTCATGGAATTTTTGGTTATAAGGGGTTAACTTTGACCACCATGTATATGAATACATAATATTATAAAAAATATGCATTCATTCAGCATTAGGTAAGCAAACATGAGATTTGTTAATCAAAGAAACAGTGTTAAAATTCTAGAAAATATACATAGTATATTTTATATTCAATAGTTAATTCTGTTTCAAAACAATTTTCCTTTATGTGATTATTTTATAAATATTTTCCTTAAAAGAAAACAGTTATTTACTTCGACATTCCTGTTGCATTATTATTCCCAAAATGCTGTGGATATTTTTTGATTTGTAAATATTCATACGATTTTTAATAAAACTTTCCTTTAAAATTGTTTATTTTATGCAACGGAAACATTCCCTTTCGTGATAGTATAACTTTTGTAGTGATTTGCATTTATATTACAAATTATGAAGGGCTGACAAAGATAAAGCAATTCAATTGATAAATATAAAAATATATAGTGGATGAAAATGCTTATTTTACCTTATCTTTTATTTGTATTTTTTAATGCATACATTGATTTTTTTCCCAGCATTCTAAGAGTTTTCGATTTTAAGTTTTCCTTTTAAAATATTTTCTTTAAATATCTCTTTCGAAAATATGAATTAATATCATAAATTAAAACTCTTTTTAAGCAATATTTTAAAACGTAAATCTATTCTAACAATGCACAAAAATATAAATAAAAATAAATGACATGGTTCCTAACAACATGGTTTTAAAAAATTGTAGAATATATATTATTTTAAATAAAGAAAAGTTGAATGAAATCGAAAGCCACTATTACAGTTCCCGTTTATTGTACTGTTAAAGAATTTTTTTTATAAACAATTTAACTAGCTATCCTTATTACGTTTCTCACCAACATTTATATTCGTACTAAAATGGTGTTCGTTAATACGAAATATCAAAAGTGTTCTTTTTAATTAAATGTAAAATATATTTTCATTAAACAGTATTTTTGAACGATACAAATGAAATATCTTTTTTATATTGTCACTTTCCGGTACAATTTGAAAATTGTTTATGACTTTGGTTTGTCTATCTGACTGACTTTCAGTTTGTCCATGTTCCAGTTCTTGTAAATATAATATGTTGCCATGAAAATTTTAAATATTATTGAGATTCACAATATAATGTTCACTATTAAACATGAAGTGTGTAACGTTTATAGTTCGTTTACAGGTAGACGATGGAGATCAATGATCAATGGAAAAAAAATGTTTGTAATGCATTTTCATGATGTTATGATACTTGAAACATAATGAAATTAATAGGTACCACTGAGTTGAACTACAACAACTTTTCTATAGACTGTTGAGTGCTAGCATTTTTCATTCATTTACAGATGCACACAAAATAATTCGGTTGTAGAACTGCCTAGATCGATAATTTCTTGAAATGCGTTTTCAGCTGCACTGTAAAAAAAGATCCTGGGTTTACTATAATTTTTTTAGTATATTTGTATTCCACAGAATTTTTTAGTAACCGGTATTATAAACTAGAATCGTTGCTAGCTGGTTTCTGGTATCGTTGTTAACTGTTTTCTAGTAATTCTTACACATTTTCTTGTAACTGAGTAAGAATAAAAAAAATTTTTAGTATTTGCAAAGATCAATGAGAAAAAGTAAACTTTTTTAGTAGATAGAACCATTTTTTTTTACAGTGTGTGGTATGCTTTTCAAAAAGGAACTAATTTTAAGTGCATTACGTTGTGTGTATAAATTCTAAAGATCATATAGAGGGATGCACGAAATAATTCGCACATATTACTGGATATGGAGAGGAATTGCTGATAATGGATTTTAAATGAGTTATGTGTTTTTTAAACTGTTTATTTAGATATCTCATTTCATTGTATTAAAAATATTTTCTTTTCGTAATAATAGTCTGTGAGTGTCTGAAAGTGTGTCATAATCTATTCATGATTCATGACATTTTGTTCTTCTTCAACATATTTCTGTTATGTGATTAATTTAAAAAATATTTTTTCTTTAAGTAAAACAAGTATTTCCTTAGACGCTATTATCTTTCTTTTCTTAAAAATACCCAGATATGTTTTGCTTGTAAATATTTATTCGCTTAACTAACACACACCTTAGAATAATTTAGTGTATGTAACAGCATAAAATTTTGTTGGCATAAAACACTAACATAAATTAATATATAGCGATTTGCATTTACATTACAAATTATGAAGTGTTGCCAATATTGAAAATAATTCATTGTATAAATATTTATAAATATAATTTGCAAAATGTTCAAAGTATTTAATTTTAAAATAAGATTTAAAAAAATGAATAGTTTGTCTATATTAAAAATGAATTTCTTTAATTCATTTTTATGACTGCATCTAAAGATCCACAAATAGAACAGAAAATTAATATCAATAATTAAATATATTTCAAGTGTGATAAGCTAAATTTTTAAGTCAAATATTTTCTGTGGGAGAAAAGAGATGTCTCAAATAATAATATCCCATACCTTTCATTGGATTTTTATTATGCTATATAAAACCTTCTTTAGACCATGTTTTTTGAGGCAATTTTTTTTAAATTTTCATGATGATGTTAAGACTAAAGAATCTGCGTAACAAAATATTACTCGGAAATTTGTACAATACTGTGTTACGTCATTCCCAGAATATCCTATACATGAGTATATTGTGAAATTTCTGTAAAAACGAAGTTTTTGACTTCTACTTGAATATTTTGACAGCCTTTAATTTCATATATTTTAATAACTCTAAATTAAAAATTATATTTTTTATTTAATACAGTTTATACCTTATTTTTACATTTCATGCAAGACAATATATAATTCACTTTTGCAAACTGAAATTATGAAATACTTTACACTTAATTCAACTGCATGCCATGAATCATGTTGTGAAATGAAATACATGGTTTGTTTTCAGAAAGAACAATTCTTCTATATTTATTCGAAAATTAGTTTCGTAATAATAAAAACAATTTCTCATAGCTTTAATCCAACAAAGCATAAAATTAATTATACTCACTAATTGAATATTGTACGCTTAGAAATAAACCGTGAAAGGATACTTTAAATAAATAAATATGTTTGCTTACTTTGGACAATTTTTTCGCAATTAAGCATACGTTTTTCATAAAAAAAAAAGAATGATAAATATTGTCTTTTGGATAAGCAAAATTCCATATTTTTGTTTAATTAAAGCAATAAATCATTTATTTCAGATAAAATTAATTACAGGGTAAATATTGCATAAAATGTATTTCTTGTTGTTCTTTCTTTTAAAAGTGAAACATCTAAATACGTTTGCGAAATAAAGTTTCTAGGGAAAATATTTTCAATATTAATAACGAAATAATTGCTAAAATGTTAAAATTTTTCATAAGAAATTTACAGGAATAAAATTTGGTTAAAAAAATAACATTCGAGAGTACATTTTAAAAAATGTCAAAAAATTAAATATTATAAGAAATGTTTTACTGATACATACCCTACTTATTTATAAAGCTTGTTTTGTAAGAATATCAATTATATATAGAAAAGTGAACATTGAAAATATATTGAGCAAAATACATGGTTTGTATAAAAATTAAAGAGACAGAATTTGGGAAATAAACATGTACTGAAGATATCGCTACAAACAATTAAACTGACTTCTGTCATCGCGTGTCCACGCTTGGAAATTGCCCGTCCTTTATACAGGTCATGGAAGCCGTTTTTACCGGTGCTACGGTCTCATGGCTGTGTTCTTTGAGGTCGGGTATTCAGTCGGGGGAACGGCAAAAGTCTGCCGGGACCAGATGAGGACTGCAGGGAGTTTGGGAAAGCGTTGCGACTTTGTTCAGTCAAGATAGTATTTGACTACGAAGCGGGTGTGACTTGGTGCATTGTCGTGATGCAACTTCCAATTGGCGGCAATGACTGGCCTCACTAAATTGACACTTCCCTTCAGTCTTTTCAGCACTTCCACGTATAATGCACCCGTAACCCCCCCTCCCCCTTCCTCTAATCGAGCAGAGGGACAGTGGTCCACTAAAACCAGGATACGAACCGCACAAAAACTTATATGCGACTGACGTTCCGCGCGTGTTGAAGTGGACTAACGTCTCCATCAAACACGTCTGTAGCATGCTCGCTGCGACATGGCATCAGAAAAAATAGATCTCATTACTTTTAATGCTACTGTATGCTACACAGTTATGTATCAAGATTTTATCAAAGAATATTTTTTTTTCATAAATGTTTTCTTATGATACATTAGACTGTATCAGATTACTTATTTTTCACTTTGTACCTTCATCCAAATATTATTTTACAAAGTCATAGAACAGGCAGAAATTTATCAGGATATATTGAAAAAAGTGAATAATATATTTTAGTGCAAAAGGTGGAGTGGAAATATTATTTTTATCATATATTTCTTAAAGAAAAATGTTTATATAATAATTTCAATTGACAGCGCTTCGTGGTTATGCAATGTGGATGTAACAAAAAAAAAAAAAACTCAACCGCAATAAGAGTATATTTTAAAAATACTTAAAAACAATTCTCTGAAAACTGCACATACCAGAATAAGACAAATATCTTCTTAAGAAGAAAAATATGTAAACGTTTTAAATTTTCAGAATTCAGTACACTATATACGGTAATGTTCTCCATTAGAGAAAAAACTCTAATATTGATGTTATATTATTACGTAGCTTAGTATTAAGCTATGGACAGTAAAAGAAAAATTTATTTCAATTTGCCTTAATTTAAAAACTTCTATTTGTATTATAGGCATAATTTTGATTTTTGATTTATTATCCTTCTGCTTTAAAAATATATGACAGTTATACATACACAATAGAGATAAATTGTCAGATAATAGATCTGAAATTATTCTCGTCATAATAACATATATGGAGTATTTATTTCAAAGAATTATAACTCATTCGTTACCATTTCATGCTATAAAACCTCAATTGAATCATCTATTAATGTTTTTAAAATCATATATTTTTATTTTATTTTTTCAATTAAAAAATGCATATATTGTTGAGGTCTTATCCAGTGTACACATATATATTTTTAAAGTATATTTGAAAAGTTTAAAAATATAGTTGGAGTAATTTTTCTTCATTTTATAACAATTAATCTTAAAATGTTGTTTAATCAGAAATACCATTTAACTATAGATATTTATAACCTCATCGTTATAAATATTTTCCGGCAAACTTTACATTTTGTGGAAACAGAATAATTTAAATATGTATTTTAATGCATGACAAAGTTGATTGTTCTTTGAATTTTAGCTTGCTTACAAAATGATCAGGAAATCTTTTACGACATATTCGAAATTCGTACGAAATCGGATAAATATTTACATTCTTCTAACAGTCAAAGAGTATCTGTTTCAGACGTTCTAATGATTTAGTATACTCTAGAGAGTCTATTGATTTACTATGCTCTTATTATTTCAACTTACTCATTCTAGATATTAAAAGGCTGTCAAATTATTGTTCAAACAATATTTTATTTATTGTACTCCCACGTATTTGGGATTCAAATTATACAGGTGGTAGCTTTATTTCGATGAAAAGATTTCATTTGAAACAGAAGAAAATGTGTAAAATATACTATCTAATAATATTTATTACATAATTTATTACATAATAGCTGACCCGCCCAGCGTTGCCCGGGCCCGTGATAAAACCATAAAGAAATCCCAAATTTGTATTATTTTATATATTTTACTCGATTTTGTATGAATTTATATCTTTAATGACAAAATCGTAAAAAAACAACATTTACTTCTTTTTTTCAAGTAGGATCGTTATATAGTTTTAAAAAAAAATAGCTTTTGCTGTGCAAACCCTTTAAAATTTTCAATGGTCATAAATAGAACGGTTTTACAGCCCATGTAAAAATGACGTTAGAAATATTGTTATCTGGTTGTAAATTAAATATTTTTTTTTTTCGCGTCTGGTCCGTTAACACAAAAAAAGTGTATTCGTCGAATACGAAACGTTTAGTAACTTTTAGCATAAGAATTTTTTTTTTCTCGGGAGGCGCGAAATGACTTGCGTTCGCCGGTATTTTTGAAAGAGTTAAAATACGTATTAAAAAAAAAATTGTTATACCGTCTATTAGAAGAAGGTTTCAGCTCTAAGAGCATGTGTTTGGTTTGTCTGTATCTCAAAAAAATGTGCTATTGAGGGACGTTAACGTAAGGGAGAAAACATAAGCCCGGGAAAACAACCCTTTTTCAAAAATGTTTTTCAAAGGGTTAACATTTTTTTTTTCAAATTGATTACTCCATTGGAGACATAAGAGTGCGATCTTTCAGAATATGCTTTTCGTTTTTAATAAACCAAACGGTTTAGCCGATAGAATTTAAAACAGATTTGCAAAATAAATGTATTCTTCATGTAAATGGTTCTTCATTCTCGTATATCTTCGTTCTCTGTGATAAATCGGGTTCTGGGCATGCGCGAATTCTGAAAGCCGTCTCGCAAAAAAGAGATGCGTTATTGATCAGTTTTTAATTAATATTTTTGTTAATTTTCAAAGTAATAAAATTCTGAGATTCAGGTGCACCAGGCCAGACCTTGGACTACCCACACCTAAATTGTGAGATTTCTATGTGGGCTAGATTTTGCTAGCCATCGCAAACAAACACACACACACACAGAGCGAAACTTTCTTTTATTAGTATAGATATGAGAAATGTGTATTTTACTATCTTTATTTATGTGTATGGTTTAGAAATTAATTAGTTAATATATAAATGGAGAAAATATTAAAATATTTATTATCATTAACTCATTATGTTACTTATATGTTATATTTAATTAATCACAGTCAATAATACTGGTTTAGCAATTTTTAATTGAATAACTTGAACAATTTAAAAAAAAACAAATTATAAATATCTTTATAAAGACATTCTGATATTTTTTATTGAAAAAAAAAGGATTTTTTTCATAATAGTTTGGAATTAAAAGGGAACTATGTCTTTACGAAATCAAATTTTTAAAATGAAACTGCAATAAATTCATTGCTTCAACGTCTTGTTTTCAAAACGTTATGCGCATATAATCTCTAATTAAAGTTTACTTAATTAACCTCTTTTATTTTTAAACATTTGGTTCTAACAGATTCCAAAACATGTTCTGTAATTGCTTAAAAACATTCACACAGCGCCTTTGATTCAAAAATTACTGGAACGTTACCGCGTCCCATACACAAATATTATTTAGGGGCATGAGCCTCCAACTGGTATCTCGGAAACCACTTGCAGTCAACCACTTTTTACCAAAAAATTGAACAACTCACTTACATTATATCACCCATGTTATTTTTTGTTATAAGAACTTTGACAAGGATGTATATGACATAATATTGCCTGAAAATGCTACAGTTACTATTAGGTAAACAAATATGAGATTTGCGAAACAATGTATCAATGTTAAAACTCTACAAATTATACAGGTCATATTTTAAAAGAAATACTTCATTCTGTTTTAAAGTTTTAAAACATATTTTTCTTATGTAATAAGTTTATAAATATTTTCTTTAAACTAAAACAATTGTTTACTTACATGCTACACTTGTATTATTTTTTATAAAACAATGTGGATATTTTTTGCGTATAAATATTCATACAATTTTCAATATAACGCCAATTTAAAATAGTTTATTGTATGCAACGAAAACATTTCCTTTGGTGATAGAATAACTTTGCAGTGATTTGCATTTCTATTACAAATTATAAAGCATTGATAAATATAAAAAATATATAATATATAAAAATATTTATTTTATCTTTTATTTTTATTTTTTAAAGCAGGTTTTTCAATATTCAAGGGATTTTTGATTTATAATTTTTCTTTAAAAATGTTAACTTATTCTGTTAACTTATTCTGTTCTGTTAAAATGTTAACTTATTCTGACAACGCACAAAAAATTAAAATAATAAATGACATGGATTTTATCAAATATCGAAAACTATACAAAATGTCTCAAAATATGTTATTATAAATGTAAAAATGTTGAAATAATATCGAAATCCACTATTATGGTTACCGTATATTATACTTGTAAAGAATTATTTAAAGTAATTTAACTAACTATCCCTCATATAGGTCCAAACATATATATTTGAACTTAAAGGTGTTTCTTCCTCCGAAATACCAAAAGTTTTTATTATACTTAAACGTTAAATATAATCACATGAAGCTGCATTTTTGAAAAAAAAAAAACAAATGAAATATAATTTTTATTAGCACATTTCAGAATAGTGAAAAGCGTTTATGACTTTAGCTTGTCTGTCGTCTGGCCGGCTCTCTGTTCATCTGGCCGTACTCCAATTCTTGTAAATAAACTCCAATTTCTAATGCTTAAATATTATTGAAGTTAACAGTAGAATGTTTGCTATTAAAACAGAAGTATGTAGCGTTTATTGTTCATTTACATTTAAACACAAAAGAATTCCGTTAAATTATGGTATATGGAGAAAATCGCTTGCGGTGCATTTTGAAGATGTTACGATACTTGAAGCATAAAGAAATTAATATGTACAACTGAGTTTAACTATAAGATGTTTTCTATAGACTATGAAGTGTTTAGCATTTATCATTCATTTACAAATGCACACAAAACAATTGGGTTACAGAACTCACTATGATCGATAAATTCTTGAAATGGGTTTTCAGCTGTGGTATGAGAATTTAAATTTAACTAATTTTAAGAGGATTAAAAAGGTGTGTATAAATTCTAAACATCATGTGCAGGGATGCACAACAGAATTCGCACATATAACTGGATATGAAGAGGAATTGTTGAAAATGGATTTTTACTGAGTTATGTGTTTTTTAAACTGCTTATTCAGATAACACATTATATTATATGAAAGAAATAAAATTTCTTAATAATAATCTGTGCGTGTTCAAAAGTGTGTCAATCTAAGCATGATACATACCATTTTGTTCTTCTTAACATATTTCTGTTATGTGATTCTTTTTAAAATAATTTTCTTTAAATGAAGCAAGTAACTCCTTAGACGCTATTATCTTCCTCTTAAAAATACCCGATTTTTGTTTTTGTTTTTTGTTTTTTTTTAGTTTTTTTTTGCTTATAAATATTTATTTGTTTTAATAATACACACCTTAGAATATTTTAGCGGACGCACCAGTAAAATGTTTTTTAGGCATAAAACACTAACATAAAATTAAATCAATTTGCATTTACCTTACAAATTAAGAAACGTTGACAATATGAAAAATAGTTCATTGCATAAATATGAATAAATATAATTTGAAAAATGCTTAAAGTCTTATCTGTAATTTTAAAATAAGATATAAATATTAGAATGTTTTTCTATATTCAAAGTTATTTTGATTTTTGAAATCAATTTTATATAACTGCATGTGAAGATCCACAAATAGATCAGGGAATTTATATCAATAATTAAAAATATTTCAAGTGTTATAATCTAAACTTTTAGGTGAGATATTGTCTATGTAAGAAATGGGATGTTTCAAATATTAGTATCCAATATGTTTCATTGGATTTTTATTATGATATAAAAATGTTCTTTAGATTATGTATTTGAGGCAAACTATTTTTAATTTTCAAGATGATGTTAAGCCTAAAGAATCTGTGTAACAAAATATTACTCTGAAATTTGTACGATACTGTAATGTCATTCCCTCAATGTCATATACATGAGTATCTTGTGAATTGCTACTACAATGAAATTTTTGTTACTAGTAGAATATTTTGACAGCATTTAATTTCATTTATTTTAATAACTTTAAAATAAATTTTATAATTTTGTGTAATACATTTTATATTTTAATTTTATATTTGAGGCAAGACAATATATAATTCCCTTTTATATATTGAAATTATGAAATACTTTACACTTAATCCAACTGCATGCCATTAATCATGTTGAAAAATAAAATACATTTTCTTTTGTTTTTCGAAAAGAAGAATTTTTCGATATTTATTCGAAAATTAGTTCTGTAAAAATAAAAACTCTTTCCTATTTGTTTAAACCAACAAAGCAATTTTACACTTATTGAAAATTGTACGCTTAGAAATAAAACCCCGTGAAAGGATACTTTAGATAAGCAAATATGTATACTTACTTTTGCTCATTTTTTTCACATTTAATCATCCTTATTTCATAAAAAAAGAGTGATAAATATTTTCTTATAAATAAGCGAAATTCCATATTTTACTTTAATTAAAACAATAAATCATTTATTTTCGATAAACTTAATTACAGTGTAAATATTGCATAAGATGTATTTTATTGTTGTTTTATCTTTTAAAAGTGAAACATCTAAAGTCATTTCCGAAATAAAGTTTATAGGGAAAAGTTTTTCAATATTAATAACGGAATAATTGCTGAAATGTTGGAATTTTTCATAAGAAATTTACAGGAATAAAATGTGGTTGACAAAAGAACAACCGAGAACTCGTTTTAAAAAAATGTCAAAAATTTAAGTACTATAAGAAATGTTTTCTTGATACATACTTTACTTATTTATAAAGCTTGTTTTGTATGAATATTCTTTACATATAGAAATGTGAAAATTTAAAATATATTGAGCAAAATATACGGATTGCATTAATGTGACCAAATTCTGGAAAAAAATGTGTATTGAAGATATCTATACACACAATTATAATTCTTCAAAATACGGCGCTTGGGAGTCGACACACTTCTGTCAACGACTTGCCCACGCTTGAAGCGCCCTGGAAGTCCTTTTCCGGAACGTCCTTCAAGCAGCTTGTGGAAACCACTTTGACCTCTGCTACGGTCTCATGGAGGTGTCCTTCTTTGGGCTGCCTTCCTTTGGTGAAACAGGCAAAGTCCACAAGAGCCAGATCTGGACTGTAGTGTGCCTGGGGAAGTGTTGCGATGCCGTTCCGATGAAGACTACGAAGCAGGTATGACCTGCTGCATTGTCTTGATGCAACTTCGAATTAGCGACAATTCCTGTCCTTACTCGATTGACACTTCTCTTTAATCTTTTCAGCTCTTCCACGTAGAAAGCACCCGTGACGACCGTATATCTATAATATATCAGATTACTTGCTTTTCACTTAGTATCGTCATCCATCTACTTTTACTTTCTTGTATCTCTAATAGAAGAAAGTATTATGATCGAAATTATTTTTCGACTTCCGGTTTTCCATGGATTTATACGTTTTAGTTGTCAGAAATAACGAAAATGATGTGTATTACAAAATGTCTCTCGGTCCGTCAGTCCGTCTGTCTGTGTGTACGTCTTCATTGTAGCATCGAAAATGTATGAAGTTATGCACAGGACTGAACCAAACTTAATTTATATGTTTTTGGCTGTAGCCAGCAGGTTTAAGTTAAATTTAGGGAAAAGAGGCGATGTGATAGCCATTTTTATTCCATTTTCTCGATTTTTCGTACTTGTTTTGTACATCGGATGTTCGAGCTAAGAAAGATGTTTCTCATCCAGGTAACCCGTCGATTGGCAAGTAGATAACGTATAACAGAATTACAAAAATATTGATTTTATTGGCGCTGTGATATCGAGTTTTGAAGTATTAACGTGTATGTGATAGAAAATTTTTTGAGATTGGCACATTCGACTTGTTTTAACATTACGACGACATAGTAAACGCAGGAATGTATCAGGATATAGTGAAAAAGAGGAAGAATATATTTCAGTGCAAAAGCTTGGGTGAAAATATTATTTATATATATATATATATATTTAAGAAAAATTTATATAAAATAATTTCAATTGTCAGTGATTCGTGCTTATCCCTCTGAGCGTTTTGAAAAAGGGTAAAATTGTAATGTTGTTTTCTCTGCATTTTATTTTATATTCTAAAAAAATATGATTCTTTCAACATTATAAATAAAACTGAATTACAAATATGACTGTAACCCTTGAGAGTATTAATCATTCTTCAGTGTTTTGAAAATTCATTAAATCTATAGAATTATAATATCTTAAACATTGCATATATTGCAGTGAACCCTGGAGCTTAGTGAACGGAATATTACGTTCTACATGCTTAGAGGGTATAATCTAAATGTAATAAAAAATTAAGAATATAAGAATATATTTTTTAAATATTTAACAACAATTCTCTGAAACCTGCGCATACCAGAATAATAAAAAAAAAAAGATCTCTTCCTCAGAAGAAAAATATGTGAAACTTTTAAATTTTCAGAGTTCTGTAGACTAAATAAAGTAATGTTATTTATTATAGAAAATACTGTAATCTTGCAATTATGTTTATTTTGCTTGCTATTTAGCTATGAAAAGTAAAAGAAATATTTAAATCCATTTGCCTTAAATTCAAAAAAAATATTGATGTATTCTAGAGGTAATTTTGATTTAGTACCCTTCTACGTTAGAAATATACGATAGTAATACTTATACAATACAGATAAACTGTCAGATAATAGATCTGAAATTATTCTTGCCATGTAGACATTTATGGTATATTTATTTGAAAGAACTATATCTCAATCGTTACCAGTAGATATGCTACAAACCTTCAATAAAATCGTCTATTAAAGTTCTTAAAATCTTATTTTTGTATTTTATTATGTCATTCAATTAAAAAATGCATATAACCTTAAGATAATTTATGCAATGTACACATAATTTTTTTTCATTATATTCTAAAACATTAAAAATATAGTTGTGGCGATTGTTCTCAAGTTTCAAATGAATTAATTTTAAAATGTTATTTAATCAGAAATATCATTTAACCATAAATATTTATAGTCTCATCGTTAGAAATATTGTTTCCTCAAACATTCCATTTTGTGGAAGTAGAAGAATTTTAATATGTATTTTAATAAATGACAAAACTGATTGTTCTTTGAATTTTAGCTTGCTTACAAAATGCTCAGGAAATATTTTACGAGCTATTCGGAAGTCGTACGAATTCGGATAAATATTTCCATTTTTCTTGCAGTCGAAGAACACCCTGTTTCAGACGTTCTAATGATTTAGTATACTCCAGACAGTCTATTGATTTACTATGCCGTTATTATTTCAACTTATTCATTATAGATATTAAAAGGCTGTCATATTATGGTTGAAAGAATATTTTATTTAATGTAATCCTACATATTTGGGATTCAAATTACAAAGAGCCGTAGTTTTATTTCGATGAAAAGATATCATTTGAAACGGAGGAAAATGTGTAAATATATTAATACCTAATAATATTTTTTATTATATAGATGAGAAATGTGCATTTTATATATTAATATATACATATGTATATGGTTCATAAATTTTAGATTTAAAATGTGGAATTTAAATATTTGTTTACACTGTAGAAAATATTTAAAATATTTATTATCATTAACTCATGATTTTCTTTTATGTTATATTAGGTAAATGATAGTTTTTAAATTGAATAAAAAATTAAGAAAACAAATTTATAAATTTCGTGATAAAGTCATTCTGATATTTTTAATTAAAAAAAATTGAATTTCATTGGATTTAAAATGGAATGTTTCCCTTACGAAATCAAATTTTGAAAATGAATCTGTAATAAATGCATTATTTTAGCATCCTCTTTTAGAAACGTTTTGCGTATCTAACATATAAACTCAACTTGAAGTTTAATAAATTCATCGCTTTGATTTTTAAAGATTTTGTTCTAACATACTCAAAAACTTGTTCTGTAATTGGGCCATAACGTCAAAACATTGTGACGACGCAAGTAATTCCAAAATTACAGGAACGTCACCGCGCCCCAGATGCTAATAATATTTAGAAGCATGCGCGTTCAACTGGTATCACTAAAAACTTTTGGCAGTCAGTCACCTATTCCATAAACTTGAATAACTAACTTACATTATATCACCCCATGTGATTTGTGATTGTAAGGAGCTAACTTTGACAACCCTGTATATGAACACATAATATTGCTAGAAAGTACAAAATACATTGTCGTTTACGGTTGGTAATTGTTGGAAGTGAGTTTCAATTTGCATTATGCGTTTTTTACCTGAATTAAATTTTAGCTTAATATGTGATGTGTACAAAAGTGTTTAGATATTATACAGGGCTGTACAAAATATTCCGAGTGCATTTCCATAGATTGGCGAAAATTGCTAAATGTGAATTTTCTAACTGAACTAAATTTTATCATGCGATGTTATTATATATCTAAATCTACAGATCATATACAGGGCTTCACAAAATAATTCGACTATTTTTTTACAATGGAAGATAATTTCGAAAACTGTGTCGTATGTATTTTCAATGTGGTATGTGTTTTCTAAACTGTTTACTTACATATCTTCTTTTAGTTTATTGAACGGTGAATTTTCGTTACAGTTTTCTGGATGTGTTGGAATGTGTTTCATAATATATGCTGGACGCATGATTTTTCGTTCTTGTTTTTTTTCTGCTGATATGCATAAGGCGGAATATTGACTACGACGTAAACATTTCTCAGTGCGGATAGTTTTCGCCTTAGACAGAGTTTACTGTATATATATATATATATCATTCAAAAGCATGAAAATAATTGAACTCACAGTTGCTAAAAATCAGCTCAAAAAATGCAATATAAAAAAATTCTCAATCAATTCCTGAAATATTGTCATGAAATATTTCTAGATCTAAAAGCAAGTGTATGAAATTAACTAAACTATGTTAATATTGAAATATAGCACAATATAAAAATATAGGAGGCATTTCAAACGAAGACACAACAAATAAACATCATAAATCAATAGATCAGTCTTCACTAATCAGTGGGTAGACGTACAAAGAAAACACTACTCTCCATTCAAAATAATAACAATTATACATTCATCAGGTTTCGTAAGCGGAGCCATTTTTACATTTAACGCAAAATAACAGCCATTTATTTAAATACACTGACGGAAAAAAAATCCCAACACCAAGAAAAAATTATTGTAGAGTAATGAAATTTGGACAATGCATTTGTCTAGTTAACATGTTTAATTGATTAGATTTTCAAGATCACATGTTAAGTTAAGCTCAAGAAAATGCATTTCAAATGCGAAATGCTGTTACATTAATAGCCGGTGTAACCTCCAGAATTTTGAATGCAAACCTGCAAACGTGCATGCATTGTCTCATACAGGTGCCGAATGTCACTTTGTGGTATAGAATTCCATGCTTGTTGTACTTGTTGTGTCAATACTGGAGGATGATGCTGGAGTTGTCGTCCAATGATATCCCATACGTGCTCAATTGGAGACAGATCTGGTGATCTCGCAGGCCAAGGTAACATGTCGACACTCTGTAGAGCACGTTGCGTTACAACAACAATATGAGGGTGAGCGTTATCATGTTAGAAAACTCCCCCTTGTATGCTGTTCATGAATGGCAGCACTACAGGTTGAATTACCAGACTGACGTACAAATTTGCATTCAGTGTGTTTGAGATAACCACTAGAGTGCTCAAGCTGTCATAGGAAATTGCTCTCCAGAATGCGACTCCAGGTGTAGGTCCAGTTTGTCTAGGCCGCAGACAGTTTGGTTGTAGGCGTTCCCCTGACCTCCTTTTGACCAACACACGGCCATCACTGGCACCAAGCCAGAACCTTCTTTCATCAGAAAACACAACAGATCTCTACTCCGTCCTTCAATGAGCTCTGGCTTGACACCACTGGCGACGTAAACGACAATGACTTGAAGTCAGTGGAATGCACGCTACAGAACGCCTGGCTCGAAGCTTCATTTGAAGTAACCGGTTTCTAACAGTTCGTTGTGTCAATGTGGTACCAACTGCTGCTCGAATTTCTTCCGCAGACACAGCCATACGCCGAATACGGGAGTCTTCCCTCTCAGTAATGCCACGTGGCCGCTCGGAACCCGGTCTTCTTGAGCCTGTACCATCCCTTGACCACTAATCCCAACAATCATGCACAGTGGATACATTCCGGCCAAGTCTTTCTGCAATATCGCGGAAAGAAACTCCAGCTTCTCGTAGCCCTATTATACGACCTCGTTCAACTTCGGTGAGTTGTTGATAACGGTTTCTTCGTCTTCTTAAAGGCATTTTTGGCTAACATCAACTCAATACGTCAAATTTCGAAGCTAAATAATGCTCACAAACTTTACAGCACGAATTTAAAACAAACCTGATTTGCAAGTTCTGAGTGGCGCTACTAGAACCACACTTATGCGCGAAGCGCGAAATTTGAATCGATGTCATCTTTCAGATGTATAAACACGCCTACCAAATTTCGTTTATCTAACACAAGTCTTTCTTGGTGTTGGTATTGTGGGTCTTGGTGTTGGGTCAATGGGACATGGTTCAAACAGGATGGGACCCTTGCCCGTTTCAGCTGTAACGGTCATAACCACCTACACATCAGTTATGACAAACAGTGGATCGAACGTGGTGGTGCGGTCCCTTGGCCTGTTCGATCACCGGACCTTGATTTCTTTTTATGGGCATATGATCATGGCATTGATCATGGGTCAATATGGATCAAGCTATTTTTATCTTAAAAACGGCTCAAACGATTTGAACTAAATTTTGTATCCTACGGTTTTTGGGCAGGAGAAAATCATTGGGCTAGGTCACATGCTCGAGAAAATCCGATTAGTGGGTCATTTTTGGGTCATTGCGTGTCAAGCTAATTTTATCTGAAAACGGCGGAGAATATTTTGACTAAATTTTATATCCTATATACTTCCTATATATAATTTTATATTTTATATCCTGGGTTTCGAGCACGAGAAGACAGTTGGGCTTGGTCACATGTCACATGTTCGAGAAAATTTGATTAGTGGGTTATTTTGGTCATGGGTCATGATATTTTAACTCAAAGCTAATATTGCCTGAGCCTAGCTTGGTATTCCCTGGCCGAGTGAAATTTATATTAGTGGATCATTTTGGTCATGGGTCATTATGAATGTCATTGGTCTTTACGATTTTGATATTTAAAACATAAATGGTGATGTCGTAGGATACATTACGTTATTACCCTAATCTATCCTTAATTGAAAAACGGTCTGAAATATATTGAAAAACGTCTCAAACGATTTGAAATAAATTTTGTATCCTACGGTTATGGGGCACGAGAAAATCATTGGGCTAGGTCACATGCTCGAGAAAATTCGATTAGTGGGCCATTTATGGGTCACTGTAGGTCAAGCTAATTGTATCTGTAAAAACAGCTCAGAATAATTTGACTGAATTTTATATCCTACGGGTTTCGGGCACGAGAAGACAATTGCATAGAAATAAAATTGCATAAAATTTCCATATATATATATATATATAACCACACACAGAGAATATTTGCTCGTATTAGAAAATATGATATACAGCTATTTTCAAGTCTTAATACTTGAAATTTCATGCTTTTGATGAATTATTTTTTGATTAATTATAAGTTGATGTATTATAAATTGATGAATTATAAATTGATGAATTATAAATTGATGAATTATAAATTGATGAATTATATTTTGATGAATATACATTCTTGAATTAGGAAGTAATCTTCTGAAGCCTACATTTTTAATGGAATGTAAGACTGGCACGATTTTCAAAACCTGCAACAAGTTTTTTTTTTGTTTTTTTTGTAGTCGGGGTGTGGAGTTATTTTCATGACTTTCCACCTACTGACGAGAAAAGCACAGTTTGTTTACCTGGGTATTTATTTTTTTTTGTTTGTTATTGTTTAACTGTAATATTATGAGTCTTATAGTTAATTGTTTAATGTTGTTTGTTTGTTTTACATATACAGCTCTTTTAAAGTGTCTCAATACTTGAAATTTCATATTTTTGATGAATATACATTCTTGAAATAATAAGTATACCTTAAAGCCTACATTTTTAACGAAATGTAATACTAGCACGCATTTTGAAAAAAATGCAAGAAGTGTTTTTTTTTTTTTTTTTTTTTTTGAGGGGGTGGTGGAGTTTTTTTCATGACTGTCCTTCTTCTGACGAGAAAAGGACAAAATGTACCTGGGTATTTAATGTTATTTTTTTATTGTTTTAACTTAAATATTTTTATGTTTATAGTTAATTGTTTAATGTTGTTTGTAACACATCCATATCATTTATCTTTGAAATAGTGAATATCTTTGAAATACTCTGTTAATGATTTTTCCCAAAGGCTATAATGCAACGGAATTCGTTTGCCTGTCCCTGTAAATTAATGATAAATGCTATACATATTCTACATGAAAAATCTTCTATTGCATCTCGATAATCCATGTCAATTTCATTAGATTTGAAATAGGTTAACTTTATAAAAATGCACTGCATACGACACCCCCCCCACACACACTCTACAGACCGTAATGTAACAGAAATGTTTTGCGTGTTCCTGTAAACTAAGTGTAAATATTACACACTCCATTGTAAATAGGGAATATCCTATTGCTAACTTAAATAACATATACCATCACTAGATTAATTTTAACACAATTATTCAAATTGGCAAAGAAATCATACGAGTTGTAATTTTCCAACTGGACAAAAAATGTCCGGGCCAGGATTCGAACCTGGGATCTCTATGCTGAAGCTGCTACGCTCTAACAACTGAGCTATCCCGGTTGAATCTGGATGGCATAATTCATCCAGTTAACCTTATTGATCATAGCATCTGGTCTGATATTTTAATCAGCTCAACAGAATAGATCGCAGGTAATGGAACTCCAGTAAACGCTGGATACGTGATTACACTAGATTAATTTTAACACAATTATTCAAATTGGCAAAGAAATCATACGAGTTGTAATTTTCCAATTGGATGAAAAATGTCCGGGCCAGGATTCGAACCTGGGATCTCTAGGCTGAAGCTGCCACGCTCTACCAATTGAGCTATCCCGGTCGTATCTGGAGAGCATAATTCATCCAGTTAACCTTATTGATCATAGCATCTGGTCTGATATTTTAATCAGCTCAACAGAATAGATCGCATATATACCATGTCCATGGTATCCAGGTATATTTATGCGAGTTATAATACGACCAGATCGACGGACAGACAAAAAGACAGACGGCTAGACAAATAGAAGTCATAAACAGTTTCCAGCTATGTTATAAGTGTTAAAAATTAAGTGATTGCAATAGATCGATTTCTACAAAAAATATTCTTTTTATATTTTGTTCGTTATCGTAATGACTTGGATTACATATAGATACACATATAGATGTATACATAGATAAATAAATTGATAAACGAAGTTATTGCAATGACGATTATGATAGAAATCAACATAAAAGGGGGAACCTTCCTATAAAGAAAAAAACCCTTTACTTTTTTTCCTATATATAAAATGACTTCGATTATATATATAGATAGACAGATAGTATATATATATAGATAGATAGATAGATAAATTGATAAACTAAGTTATTGCAATGGGTATGATAGAAATCAACATAAAAGGGGGGAAGTTTTCCTATATCAGAAAAAACCCTTAACTTTTTTTCCTATATAAAATGACTTCGATTATATATATAGATAGACAGATAGTATATACATAGATAGATAAATTGATAAACGAAGTTATTGCAATGGGTCGATTATGATAGAAATCAACATAAAAGGGGGAAGCTTTCCTATAAAGAAAAAAAAAGCCCTTTACTTTTTTCCTATATATAAAATGACTTCGATTATATATATAGATAAACAGATAGTATATATATATATATATATAGATAGATAGATAGATAAATTGATAAACTAAGTTATTGCAATGGGTTGATTATGATAGAAATCAACATAAAAGGGGGGAAGTTTTCCTATATCAGAAAAAACCCTTTATTTTTTTTCCTATATAAAATGACTTCGATTATATATATAGACAGATAGTATATACATAGATAGATAAATTGATAAACGAAGTTATTGCAATGGATCGACTATGATAGAAATCAACATAAAAGGGGGGAAGCTTTCCTATATATAAAAAAACCCTTTACTTTTTTTCCTATATAAAATGACTTCGATTATATATATAGATAAACAGATAGTATATACATAGATAGATAAATTGTTATACGATGTTATTGCAATGGATCGATTATGCGGGAAATCAGCTTAAAAGGGGAAAGCTTTCCTATAAAGGTGAAGAAGTCCATTCGCCGTTGTAAGCCATCTTGCAAGGGGCAATTTCCTGGGCTCCTATTCGCTAGTTTTTTTAGCAATATCCTGACGAAATAGCTGTGCAAATGTCCAGCAGGTATTTCTGGTCTGCTGAGTACCTTTTCACCGATTTCAGGAAATGTGTTTTCAAAATTACTCTTAATGTGTTCAGAAACTGCAATAGGAAGTGTATGGAACTTGGACAAGGACTTTCCTAATGGTCCGGTGAATACATGTGGACCAAAAGTTTTCCCATCGATCTTTCCTAACAAATGACGCAGAGGCAATTCATTGGAAAGGAGATGGCATATGATCCATCGTAATGGTATTGCAAGCTTCTCTTCCATTCGGCGTATTACTCCAGTATGCTTCCCCGTATTCGCAGGACAGCCATCACAACCCAAACAAGAGAGGCTGGACAAATCAATATTTTCATCTTCTGTAAACTTCTATATCCTCTTGAGACACCGCGTCCACTCTATTGGACATTTTGTTTTATATAAAATAATTAATTTCAATTCGAACTTGTAAATACTTGCTGTCCATTATACTAGATAGTCTAATGCTTCTATCTGTGCACCAAAATAATAAAAAAATTGCAGCTAAATATGTATTTTAATCATTTGAAAGTGGCAGAGAACAAGAAACAGACTGTTGAAGGTAAGCAAGCAGTTTTAACTCTAATTTTATATATTTTTTAAAAGTATTTTGATATTAATGCAACACAAATCTAATTTTAAATGTTGTATCAATGAAATGCCATCGCAGTTTAAGTAATTTAATGTATATTTTAGAGAATAAACCAAAAAATTTTAATGTCCATTCTATTGGACGTTGGGTCTTCATCAGTTGTTTTTATTCATATTAGACTCTTGTTGTATACTGAAGAAAAGCATTAGTTTTTACTTAAATGTCAAGACAGTATTGAAATAAATAATAGATACAGAAGTAGATAATATATTTTCTTAAATAAATAAATACAAAAAATTTAGTGAAAGATTTTTTTTTTGCAGCATTTGGTAAATGCAGATACTTAAAATTAAGCTTTTATTATGTGTTAGTCTTATTCATTGTAACTATTTTTGGTATTATTTTTCTGTTACTATGCTATTCATAATTGAATTAATACATTTAGTCATATTTAAATAACAACAAAATTTTAAAGACAATATATTTAAAGATAACAGTATAAGATTATAAATAAGCTCATTTTGATTTCTTTTACATTTCTTCTTGTCATTTACTTGTCAATTGTGATAGCTGTTTTACTAATTATTACTATTCTAACAAATAAATGACTGGTGTTGAGAGAGTTAAAAAACAAAATGAGATATTATTATTATTATTAATATTATTTTGAAAATTAGTACACTGATTAACACGTTTCGTACTTAAAGTACACTTTTTCTATTTAATGATGCAAAAATTGAATTTATGCGATATTTAGAAGTGACGTATAAACGATAAAAACACACTTCTGATGATACAAAAGTTTGTAGAAATGAGAACTTGATGCTGTTTTTTGAGTGTTCTGTTTAAAAATCTGTTTTTTTTTTAAGCCTATGTAGCGATCTTATGTGCCTATGTGCGTATACGCACAACCTTATTTTATATTATAATTCTTATCATCTTACCTGATAAGTATTATAATATAAAATAAGGTTGTGCGCATGAAATGCAACTTGTATTCGTATATTCGTTTAACTATAATTAGTAATTGACTTGCAGAAGCACATTTATAAACTACTGAATTTCAGGTTGATCTATTTATTTTTTACGGGTAATGAACTTTTTAAAACTCTTATTAATATTATTTGGTGTCTAATTAAATTTTGTATCATTATTTTATGTAGAATTCAATTTTGTGTCATTATTTTTTCTCAAATATTAAGAATTTTACATTTGGATTCATCTAATTCAATAGCAAGTTTTTTTACAAGACTAAGACCCAATGTCCATTCTATTGGACACGCTAAAAAACAAAGTATTTAAATTTTTTTTAAATAAATGAAAATTTGTATTGTTTTCTAGACTCAAAAGAAACATAAATCACAAAAATTGTAAAATTTGCTCAAAAAATATGAGCTTGGGTCTCAAGAGGATATATATATATAAACTTTATTTAATAAAAGTTTTAATTTATTTCGAAATCAAAGTTCCCTTTCTTAGTATACAAAATAATGTTTTGTTTTTTTTAGTCTGATAATGCAGTGAGTGTTACAAAATGGAACGACATATCATAATTTAATATATATGCATGTCTTTATTATATAGACATAATTAAAATTTAATTTATAAATATCTATGTTTCCAACACACATTCCATTTTTTAAATTTATTTATCAATATATAAAATTTAATTTTTAACTTAATTTTTGAATTAAAAACTTGAGTTCATAAAAGGTATTAAAAGATTATATTTATTATAGGGATTAATTTTTTTTTTTTTTTTAATTCAGAATTTGTGTCATTTTAATTATATCAAATGTGTCAGTTATTTAAAAGCCTTAAAGAGATTTCTTTAATTAGATTACTTTTGAATGAGAATACTTAGGGGAAAATAAATAACATTAGGGTATAACAAGAACCATAAAATATATGAATGTGGAAATTGTTTAGCGTATTTCAAATAAATTATCCTTACATTAAATATATGTAGCTGTAATTTAGCATTACTTTTCACTTTATCTCTTTAAAAAATAGCGATTAAAAACTTAAAACTAAAGCTTCGAGCTGTTAGATTTAATAGGGGATAATAGGATAGAAATACAGTTAGTAAAACACTGCGGCTACGGCGTAAGTCGATTTGGTGGGTTTTGGTGGATTTCGGCGGTGGATTTTGGTGAATTCCGGCGGTGGTTTTCGATGCCGCCTCCACTATGGACTATGGATTTCATCTACAAGAAGCATGTTACAGTACGATAAGGGGTGTTCGCCACTTTTGGAGGAGATGAGTGTTTTGACTGTGTTAGATTAGGGATTCATTATAAAAAGGAAATAAAATAAGAATTAAAAAAAAAAATTGGAATGAAGAATGGGGACTTAATAAATTTTACGCGATGGTCTTTTCTGTAGAAACGGTAAAATTTCTGTGGAAGTATGGAGGAATGGCCTCGGTCTGTTACTTCTCCTCCCTCTCCCTTTTTTGGGGCACACGTTAGGGTAAAAATCGACACAGCGATAGAGGTGTGTTCCCGGAAAATGAGTCATATGAAGTGGAGATAAGATTCACGTCCCTGAAGGCTCATCGGAAATGGATTTCATTCGGATCTATATTTTCTAACGCATGACTTTCATGTCTTGAAGTAATTCGCATTGTGCCCATGAAAAATACACACATAGCTTATATGAAAAATGAAAAATAGCTCTACCTTGCTCATCGGCAGAACACACAAAGGATTTTCAAATGGGTTAAAATATAAAATAGGTTTTTAATGAATGCATTTCTTTAGTATCGCGCGTAAAAATAAAAATAAAAATAGTTAAAAGTTACAGGGACCCTTCGAATATAATGGTTATACTTTTTCGAGACCCTTCGAAAGAAACTGAAAAAGTTAAAAGTTATAGATATTGATTAACCCTTCACAAAAAATCCAATGTATTCACGTTATGGTACGGGGACCCTTCCTAAAATCAGTTCCACCTCCTTCCTTCCCCCCCCCCCTCTTTTTGTAAACGAGTGAGGCTAGCGATACAGGGACCCATGAAGAAACTAAAATGCACAAGCGTTAGGGTAAAAATTATGTTCAAAATACAGAGACCGATAAAAAAGACACTAAAATGCACACGCGTTAAGGCAAATATTATGTTCAAAATACATGGACTCTTCAAAAAGAAACTAAAAATGCACACACGTTAGGGTAAAAAATTGTGTAAAAAAGACAGAATCCCATCCTAAAATAAGTTCCTATCTACTCCTCCCTTTTTTATAATATATACTATATTCACATAATATAGTGTAGAAAGTTAAAATATATTAAAGCATCTATTTGAATTAAAAAAAAATTCAATTACTTTCAGTAAGATATATTATTGAAATCGAATGCTTAAACCATTTCTTTAAAACATTGACGAATTTCATATTCCTTCACATTTTTAGGGTTTCGTACTTAAAACGTAAAAGGGAACCATTATAAGATCACTCATGTGTTTGTCTGTCCGTCTGTCACTGTCGTTTTCCTCAAAAACTATTAAATGTGGAAAGTTCAAACTTGGCAGATTTATAAAAGCTATTGACGCACATATTTATAGATTATTAGCCATTCACAAATATTAAAAAAAAAAAAAATAAGTGAGCTAGTTAAGTTACTGGAAAAAAAAATCATTTTTTTTATATCATGTGGGGTATCGTTCTAAAGATTTCGTAACGCCAAATTAAAAAATTGATTTGTTTGAATTGTAGTTTTATTTTATCAGAGATATCATCTAAAATGTACTGAAAAAATATGCCCCCCTCCCTTTATTTCCAAATCTACTAAAACTGAATTATGAAAAAAATAGTGATAGTAGGAGTTTATTTAAACCTTGTAGGAAAACTATAGCGATTATCGAATGTCACAAAATTTTTGCGAAAATCGTATTTCTCCGTTACACAAAAAATTTGCTTTAAGGGCGCTTAGCCGCGGCATTGAGGGGAGCTCGAGGTACCTACCGAGGTGAAATTATCCAAGGATTGTTGATAGTAATTTTCGAAAAAAATTGTCGGTAATCAGGCAAGAAAGTAATTAAAATCCTATCTCGAAAAACGTGACACGGACCAAGACGGTGGTCGTGTGAACTTTGCGACCTCCTTTCAAAGTGCGCTTGGCACAATGGTAAGTTTAAACTTTGTACATAGTCTTTGTTTTGGGTAAGGCGAATCGTAGTGATAAATAGTCAACTTTTTTTAAAAATATTTTTGTAACGATTTTCCGTAATATTTCAATTAGTAATTTATTGTACGGGATTATTTCTACGCAAGTAAATCTCGCTGTATAATTTTCTGTGTATTTTCTGTATGACTTAAAATTTTATAGACTGCAGTACTTTACAAAACGCAATTTTATTAGTAGTGTGAAATTGTTTTAAAAACAAGTAATTTTTAACAAAAATAAAATCTACTTCAAGGAATTGTTTCTTACATTTGCCTTTTTATGGCACACATGGATTGTTAACTACATTAAAGTCCAACACGGTTCCTAAAAAATACACGTATATGTATTCATTTATATCAAAATATTTCGCTTTTTAATCTTATACAATATTATAGATGTAATTTTGAAAATACCGGTTATCAATCCGAGAGTCATAACTGAAACCAAACCTGAAAAAACAAGATAGATTGTGATAAATTCAGAGTTTTACTCATTCTTTTAAAATTATTTGTTACCAAACCAAGAGTCAAAACCCAAACCAAACCTGAAACAATTAGAATCAGCCCAACAACAAAGAAAAAAAATATTGCAAATCCAGCTTGATCAAATGCAAACAGTGGGTAGGTTATGGTGTGAATAAAATTGGGTTATCCTACCTGATGCAGTACTGTAATCCTCTTTCACTGTAAATCGTATTGTCAGAAAGGCTCTTTTTCTTTTGTATAAGTACATTTTTTTCTTTTTTTTTTTATTATGCATGTTGAGGTAAAATATTTCCTTCCTAAGATTTCTCCTTGAAAAACGGTGTATCCAGTTTCTCACTCAAGTATTCTCAAATTTCTTGAATCCTTTTTAGATAATGATAGTTTAATTGAAGTAGGTAGCAGACTTGTCTATTTTAACATACATTAAAACCATAAATACCCAATAGTTTTGCTGCCAGGCAACAAATTACTTAACATAAATTTCAATATCATCATTTACGGGATTTTCATTTGAAACCACAGACAAGATACTACGGTTCGCCTAAATCATTGGCTATTTAGAGGTAGAAATATTGCACGAACAGTTGTCGATGAATGTGTAAAATGCTTCAAAAATAAGCCAAACAGTTGATGGACCATAGGCCCTCTGAAAGAATAATGCCTAGTTCTCAAGTTTTAAATGTCGGAAGAGATCTCTACAGAGCCTTTGAGAAAAATATAAGGGCAGAGAAAGAGTACCATGCAGAAAATCTACATAGCTATATTTGTATGTACAAACACAAAGGCTGTAGACTTAGCATCGGGATAAGACTTAACGTCTGAGGCTATTATGTCGACTTTATTAATGTTTTTGTTCGCCATTGTAAAAGTTTAGTATTTTTAACGACAATGCTACAAACTTTATTGGGACTTCAGTAGAATTGAAATGTTTACGCAAACTATTAAAAAGTTAATAAATGTCGAGCGTTTTAACCTCAGATGGCATCAGCTGGAAATTTGCATCACCTAGCACCCAACTTTGGTTCTCTTAAAGAGGATGGAGAAAAGGCCTTTAAATATCATTTTAAAAAGTGGTGGACTCAGATCATCTGACACTGGAAAATTTTTTACATTAATTATGTCAATCAAGTGTATATTAAATTTGCGATTGCTCTATCTTTTGTTGACTTATACCAACGATTTTAAAGTACTGACCCCTGAACATTTCATCATGGGAATACTTACTAATTCAATCTCCGAACTTAGTTTGATTGCACTAAGGAAACATATTCAAAATAGAAGGCAAAAGTCTCCAAAAATAGTTCATATTAGTTCAAAATGATGGCAAAATAATTACACGAGCCATTTAGAAGATATAAATAAATGTCTACTATAAAAGTTAAATATTCTGCCAGGTACGTTAATGTTAATGCAAGAATCACATATTTCACTTTGCACTTAATCTCTAAGTCGTATAACTAAGGTGATCCAGGTGCTAATGGAAAATGTCAACGTTGCTGAGATACGTACCCTAAGGGGTGATTTCTGGAGACAAATTATTGCATTAGTGAATTGCATAATTAATGAATTTCAAAATTCATGAAATGCATATTATATATATTTGTATAAATTTTGGAAAGTAAATGTGTGATATTGTCTATTATTCTGTCATTTGATTGCTTTTTGCTTGTAATTTATATTGTGTTTTGCTCATAATTTGTATTATATATACGTATATAGAATAATATATTTCAAATTTTTGCATTTGTCCAATTTAATTTACCTATTCTAATCATAACATAATTTTTCTTAACTTCCTTTAGCTCAAAAGTTAAATGATTTACGCTTAATATGTCAACTTTTCCGCATCAAAATCCATTCCATTTTAGAATTTTTATTCTGTCCTAAATGTCTGTTTCACATTCAAGAGTTTTCCGAGTTTTCCCAATAATTTCAATAATTTATTAAATCATTTTTATCCATAAGTTATAAATGGATCCCGGCAAAACATTGATTGGAGTTTCTTTGCGTATTCTTCCAAACTCGCCGATAAAAGCACATGCACGCTCTCAGAGAGAGATTTATTTTCTGTTTTTTCTCGATAATTACGTTTACGACATCATCATAGAGTTTTGGAGTCATTTATTGAGTATAGACAGTTGTATGTAAAATTGCATGGGAATAGATTTTAAATGAATTCATGTTATGGAAATGAGTAGCGTCTAGTTTTAGTTTCATTTTTCATTCCATCAAAATACTAATGTATTGAAAGTATTTGCAACACTTTAATATGCTGAAGGGAAGATTTTGTGACCTAAAGACTTATCATCAAGTTTGTAAGATCCTATTACTAAAATAAATGTCTTGAACTACAATATCTGCTTTGGGAAAGCTTTCTTTATGTCATACATTTGCCTATCGGCTGGATTCCAGATTTTCTGTGGGATATTGAGATCGCAAATATCACTGCTAAGTCAACTTTAATTAAAATGCTAATCTATTCATACCACGACTGGAATATAAACATCAAGAATATTGGGTTGAAATTTATTATGACATAGCTGCTTCATTTAAGTAAAATATCACAGCTTAAGAAAACAGCACGGTCACGTTATATATATATATATATATATATATAATATTTCAAATAATATGTAATATCGCAACGTCGGGCGGGATTTTCCGTATTTGTAACTTCAGCTTTGGTGATGGACTTTTACATACGCTACTATAACTGGCATGTCGTTTGTTGTAACACTTTCGCTAGGGCGAATGATTTAAGTTGGCTTTGTGGCCGTTGGACGCACGTACGAAAATTCCATATTTTTAATAAATGTTCACTCTAAATAAGAAAGAGTGACTATTCACTCCGGAGGAGTGGATACTCACTCTATCGCAGAGTCAAAATTTGCCCAACCTCTTTAGAGTGACTATTCACTCTAGGAAAAAGTGAAATTCTTGACTCTCTGAAAGAGTGAATACTCACTCCTGAGAAGTGAATATTCACTCTGAACAGGATAGGATACTCACTCTTTCAGAAGAGTGACTATCCACTCTTGCAAAAGGAGTGAGTTTTTTCACCCCTGATTGGAGTGAATAATCACTCGCTTAGGAATGACTAAAATTCTTGAATAAAAAAGAGAAACTCATTTTACACACACACGCTTGTTCGCAGGCGGTCACCCTCCCAACTACTAACCGAGCTCATTGCTGCTTGACTTCTGCGCTCGGACGAGAGCTGGTACATAGAGCATGCTACAGCCGCTAACGATAAAAAACGCTCTTATTACATTATTTTAGCTTTGTTTCTTTTGTGATATTCGAGCACACTTATTAAATTTGTGTAGAAATCACAAATATTTACGGTGTTTCTCAACTGTGTAAATGAGAAAACTGAAACTTTCTTTTTGTATCATATAATACAGAGACTGTTCGCACATTTTTTAGACAAGTTTGATAAAATGATTTAAAAAAAATGGAATTATTTTAGAGGAAAAAAATCTGACAACAACTTATTATGTGTAATTTATATTATCGTCTGATACTTTCAAATTTATTCTTATTTCAAGATTGCGCATGCAAAAAAGCTGTGAAAGGGAAGATGCGTTTTTTTTTCTACTTCCGAACAGAAGTATGCTAATTCGACAGTCTAAAATGATTGCAAAGCGCATAATATAAAAACTTTTTAGTGCGAAATAAACATAACAATTGATTGGAAAGTTTTATTCCAAAAATCAGTACATATGCATAGCAAAAAGGTACCAGATGGAAAAAAAAACAGGGGAAAAAAAGAGCCCATTTCAAGGCGGAAAACGAAGTTTCAGGTAAGGATTTATGACTATCGCAAATTTATCTTACAATGGGAAAATAAAAATAAGAATATTGTACAAAAATGTTACAATCAATTCATTATATTATTAAGAGAATGTGTTACATCCGATATTTACAGAAAAAATGCCATTTTCTTTATTACAATGTTTTTTAAAGGGTGAAACTGCATCAAAGCAAAGCTACTGCTCTTACTTCAAAAACTACCGCTGTATTCGTTGAAAACATTAAAAACTCACACAGGTATTGTATTTATACCTTTCAACATATTCCTCCAGTCACCTGACGTTTCTCTTATAGTTTATTGTGCATTTGGTCTGCTGAAAAGAGCTCTTTCAAAGGGCAAAACCACATAAAATGAGTGATTAAATGCAACGTTTTTCATTTCATACATAACATTTTCAACATAAGAATGTTTTACATTTTAATTTCAAACGTGCTAAAAATAACAGAAAATTTAATCTGTATAATTATATTTTGTTTATATTCATAAAGAGGTTAGAAATGATATAAAATATGTAGAATAGGTTATTTAAATAAAGAGGAAAATAATTAGCATTCAGAGATATTAAATTTCTGTTTATAAAATAGAAGCAAAATTGTGTTGCAGCTAAGCATAAATTTACTTCAAATATTTGTTTTCCCTGCCCTGTTCTTAGCACTGGCAAATCCTGCAATTTGTAAAGCATAAAATATATTTCCTGTCCATAATTCTATCGATTCATTTATTATTTCAATGCCTTTTTCAGTTTTTTTAAAATCGTCCCTTAGCAAAAAATAACATAAAATTACCATAAAAAAAACCATAAGGGAAATCTTATGGCGTTTTGCCTATGGTAAAAAATATCCTATGGAAAACCATATAATCCTATGGAAAACCATATAAACATTAAGTGTATCATACACTTGATACACTTAATGTTTATATGGTTTTCCATAGGATATTTTTTACCATAGGCAAAACGCCATAAGATTTCCCTTATGGGTTTTTTTATGGTAATTCTATGTAGACGTTTACCATACACTGTGACTTAATGTTTATATGGTTTTCCATAGGATATTTTTTACCATAGGCAAAACGCCATAAGATTTCCCTTATGGTTTTTTTTATGGTAATTCTATGTAGACATTTACCATACACTGTGTATGGTAAACGTCTACATAGAATTACCATAAAAAAACCCCATAAGTGAAATCTTATGGTTTTTTGCCTATGGTAAAAAATATCCTATGGAAAACCATATAATCATTAAGTGTATGGTAATTTTCATGGCACTGTATGGTAAACGCCTAAGTTTTTGGGATGAAATCTTATGGCATTTTTATGGTGTTTTTTAATGAAATCTTATGGAATTTGTATGTTACAATCTATGGTGTTTCAGAATAAAATCATATGGTACCATATGATAAGGTACAACCTATAGCAATTAAATAAAAATATAGCATTTATATTAATCCTTTACAGGGACAAGCAAAAGAATTCAGTTACAATACTGTCTATGAGCAATAATTGCTGGAAGTGCGTTTTTAATTGTGGTATGCATTTTAAATTTAACTATTTTTTTTTGCATATTACTTGCTATGTGTAAATTTATAAATCATATACAGAGTTGCACAAATGAATTTCAGTACATTTCTGCTTATTGACAAAATTGCTGAAGGAGAATTTTTAACTATGTTATACGTTTCGTAACTGAACAAACTTTTTGCACACTTCGTAGTATATATCCCAATTTATAGATCGTATACAGAGCTGCACAAAAGTATTCGTATATTTTCCTACTATTTGATGGCAGTTGCCGAAATAGAGTTTTCAAATATGTTATGCGTTTTCCAAATTGTTAGCCACTTATTTCTATCCATAGTTATTATTTACTCCAGCATCTTACAGTATTATTACATGGTAGTATTATTGCTCAATATCACATAGTAGTATTTAGTACTGCTAAGTAGGATTGGTAAATTGTATTTTCAGAATAAATATGCATTTCAGAATTACATAGCATAATTATTGCTGAATATCATAAAGTATAATTTGGTAACACATAGTATAATTAGGTAAACAAACCTGCTGGGTGGGTCTAGTATCTAGTTGAGCTTAAGTTGATAGGTAGGCCACCCTGCCCAGTTTGACATTGACATTGTTTACCTAACCATTACATTTCACATTATTAATGAAATCTTATGGAATCATAAGCGTGATAATTTATGGGTTTTTTAATGGAAATCTGAAGGAAAAAAACATAAAGAAAAGTACTAGAAATAATTTTCATAATTATAGAATAAAATCGTGTCTCAATATTTAAAAGAAAACAGTAATAAAATATCAAAAGATTTTTCTAAAGACAATAAATATATGTATAAATATTTAAAAATGCATTTATTAAAAAAATTACCTGGGTTTGGAAAGACAATTTAAACAAATCCAATTTTATATAGCTAGAAAAAAAATATGGATTTATGATATCACTGAAATATTACATTTAGACAATTATAAATAAACTAGGGGGCTCAGCCCCCTACTCGCTAACGCTCGCCAACCCCCCGTGAATTGCGAAGCCATTCACATTGAGACCGCTTCGCTCGCTCGCCCCTTTTTATCTTTCAGCAATTCTAGCCGGAATAAGTTCTTCCATAAAACATTTGAACATATGAAATTGACAATTTTTTTTAATCTAAAAAAGTAATTTTTCGTTGAAAACAGAACTAAAACTTGGCGCTACCAATGGTCATATAAATCATTTAAATACTATGAAAAAAGGATCTTGGAAACATAATTAGTTTAAAACTTGTTGCACCTATAATATTGTACAGTGCGGCTTCAATTCATTAAGAAAAAAAATGATTATAGATTTTTACAAACAAAATTATTTTTTACTTCAATTTACAGCAACAGATGGTGGCAGGTGCCACCTAGTCAGTTGATTTCTTTTTTTTTTCGATTCTTGAGTGAGTGAAATTCATAAATGAATTCTAAATATGAGTTGAGAATTCTTTTGAAATTAACGATATTACTCATAATTAAAATGAGGAATCATCTCAGACGCTTTGGATTACGTACATGTTACTTTATTTTTAATAATTGCTAATTTTGTATGGTTTCACTTTTCACTGCTCTCACAATGACCGCCATATTGGATTGGAGGCGGAGCTGATCTAACACAATCCAGTCTGTTCATTGGTCTGAGCTCTGGAAACTACGGCTGTTGCCAAACAATACGCTACAAATTCAGCCCTATTTTCGCGCCACGTAAGACAAATATATATATTGATTACACAGACTTAGAAATTTTAAACCATTAACTCCATTTTATAGGTAGTGTAAATTGAGTGTGCCATGCGACACAGAAATAGCTATTATTTTCCCTCAAACCAAATTATCAATACCTACCCCACCCTCCATTTATTCTTCTAAAACCCTTCTTTGAAAATATAACAGAATAATCTATAATCAAGAATCCATCCCCCCCCCCTTTTTTTTCAATTATTTAGTTAGAAAATCATTATTAGCACTATCACTGTATATGCAAAATACACATAAAAATAACAATAAATCTGTGAAACCTGTCACACACAGCCTATCGAAAGCAACAACTTGCTTGAAAAAGATCAAAATAAAGTAATTTGAAAATTTTCATTTTTTTTTTTTAATTAGATAAATATTGTTCACACAAAAATATCTCATACAGGCATAATTAGAATATAATAATTTTCACCCCCCCCCCCCTCCTTTCAAAAAGAAAACAGAAAGGAGAATCTGAACCTTTTAAATTATTTACATTATATAAAAATGTTTTTAAATACTCTTGGCGTAAAAACATAAAATTGGCACATTATGTTATATTCCCTACAAAACTTTGTTTTAACCAAATTTCTTTATTAAAAATCTTAAAATAATTTCAATGTAACTGCAAAAATTATTTGTTATTAAACTGTTTAAAAGAAACACCAATTCTCTAGCTTTATGAATTTCTAGTGATTACAGAGTTCAGAGTGAATAAAAGTTGGATTTATTAGATTTAAATAAAAGAATTTTAAAATCAGGTCTTTATATATTTTTTAAAAACTTTAGTTGCTAATTAGCTTACATTTATAAGTAATTAAGATTAAAATTATATTTAATAAAAATATAGTGATGGCACTGTGCTACATAAACTCTCAGAAGCAAACTGATTACTTGAAAACTGCATTCTGTTTCAAGAATTAAATAGGGACTTGTGAAATGTAAGTACTTATAAAGCTTCTTAGAAATGCAATACAAAAATTAGACATTAAGCACTTTCTTAGGACAGCAGGGACCCTGTAAAAATATTTTTTTGAAATCAAAATTTTGTTATGATTAATCAGAGAAAAAAAAATGTTTGCAATTTTTTATCCATCAGTGGCAGGCTATAATATTAAAAATTTCATCGACAATTTGGAGGAAATATATCATAAATACATCTTCTTTAAAATTTAAACTTAGTAAAATAAATTATAAAATTTAATCTGCTCCAATACATTAAACTGCAGACATTAACAATAAAAACTACTATATTTAAAATTAAAAAAAATTTAAACATTACTAATATAATAATGAAAAAATAGAAACAACAGAAAAAATAAAAAACACTTATACTAAAAATTACATTTATTTCCAATAAAACTAATATATATATATAGAGAGAGAGAGATTTTTTTTTTTTTTTAACAGACCATTTACAAGGTTACATTTTGAAATTGGTGCTAATGACATTTCATCTTTCAGAGCCACAGGACTGATTAAGAATGCAGGCCTTGATTCTGCCACAAACTATGTAAAAACTGCAATACATGTTAGCAACTACAATACTGCCATAATAGGACATTTTTCTTTAAACACTATCATGCTGTCAAAATGTAAGAATAGCAAAGTATCTTGCTTCATATCCGCAATTGCAAGTAGATAGAGATAATCTATCCTGGCCAGAACATCATTCACAGCATTATTATCCTGTAATAATAATATTAGTTAGAAGGAAATGTGTTCTTTCCTAATACAAATTCTAATATGATTATGATAAAATTTTGTATGTTAAACTGTCTTAAAACAAAATGTTCCAAGTGTGAGGCATGTATACTGGTCATGCAGGATCTGAAAACCACAAGCCTCAGCACCTATACCGGTCGCTCATCCCAAAGGGGTTAAGCTGCATTAGTTTTTTTTTTTTTTTTTACTTTGCAAAAGATTTTCAAAATTTTAATATTCTAAGAACTTATACCTTAAAATATTAATTTAATAAGGTTTCCATCAATCAATCACAGGTTATAAATTGCTGACTATTGTTTAGGGTTATTAAAACTGTATACAAGTTACAAACAGCAACAATGAAGTTAATCATGCACCAAACCACACGCTTTAAAATAAGCCAATAGGCTCTGAAACTACAACAATGAAACATTTTAAAGACTGCAAAGTAAAACAAAAAGGTACTTTTCTGTTATACCAATGCTAATGTAATAGTTGGTGCCAAATGAAACATTTGAAATATTTTTTTTTACCATTGTTAGTACGAAAGTGATCATTTAAAATATATAACATTTGGAAATTTCAGACTTTCACGAACTATTTTAGTATTAAATCAAAACAAATACATATACTTAAAATACAAGAGCTAATAAATATTCTAAAATAAAATAACAATTTAAAACTCAATTTAAACTGCAGACATGTAACTGTCTTTTAATTTCAAAAATAGCAAATTAAGATTTTTCGCAGACACTATTAAATAATAAAAAAATGAGGTATTTTTCCACTATACCAACACCATTGTTGCCAAGTGTAATAGTTGATGTGTAAAATGAAAATCACATGAAATGAATCATTTGGAAAAAAAATAATAATAATAATAACATTGATGGTATGGAATTAGGCATTTAAAATATCACATTTGAAAACTAGGACTTTCACAGATTATTTTATTAAATCAATACCAATATATATTTAATTAAAAGAACAAATAAATATTATACAATAAAATAATGAAACAAAACTCAATTTAAACTGCAGGCATGATGATGTGAATGATGCATGTAAATGTCTCTTAGCATTGAAGTAAACATTTCATTTTTTGAATGAAGACATTTATGATAATTTTTAATAAAAACTATTTTTATATACCTAAAGTCCTGAAACAATTTCATTGGTATAACCCCAATATAATGGTAAAAACCATCTCAGCGCCAATGATAAATGTAAGTTATAACTTAATAAAAAATTATTTGTAATCGAAAATAGCAAATTAAGATGTTTTTGCAAGGTTACGATTAAATGGCATAATCCTATTTCACTCCACCATTCGGCGCTTTTTAAATTGTTTACTTACATTTATCATATTGTAACACAAATTATCATTGCTCAGCCTTTCCAACAATAAAAGAGCTATATCTGGCTGACTATCGACTATTTGGCAAAATTTCGCCAAATGGTAGAGTCAAATAGGAACTAACCTGATTAAATAATATTAATTAAAAAACTTATTCATGTTCAATAACTAGCAAATTTTAATGTTTGGCATGGTTTGCAATAAAAATCCTTTGCACGGTCAGGGTTGAAATAAATGGCTTATTTACATACATTTTGGCATGGTGTTGGTATAACAGAAAAGAATACTTTTAAGTTAGCTGGGTGCCAGTGATAACTCGCCAAATCTTGTTTCAGGCATCATTTGAATTGCAACCCTTTCAATCCAAATAATTTGAATTCAATGAGTTGAATTTCAATTTCAATTCAATTCTTGAGATTTTGTTATTTGTGTTGATGTGTTTGTGTTTACTTATTTTATTACGATTATAATTTAGCCATTTTTAAGTAAGATTATTAAGATATTACATTGCAATGTTAAAATATCGGTTACTAGCTAATGTTAAAAGATTGTCAAAAAAAAAAAAAAAAAAAAAAAGTTGGCAAGAATAAACAATTTTGGTGATCGTTGGTGCCCGGCTAACACAAAAGTACCGAAAAAATACCAAAAATGATTTATGTTAAATAAATAGCGAGTCACAGTATTTGGCAGGGTTTTCAATAAAAATCTCACTTGGATGATCAGGGTTAATATAAATGGCACATTAGCGTACATTTTTGCATAACGTTGGTATAACAAAAAATATATAAATACAAGATATAGTACTATTTAAAAAATATATTATGCTTTTTAGTTTATAGAATCTCTCAGAACAAAACATCAAAATAAATATAAATTTTAAATTTAATGAAATAAATTTGATCATGCTTAAATTATTAAATATTTACATTATCTCAACAAGCATCAATTAATTTAGCATTAAAGGGATTTTCTGAAATAATTTCCACTGGCATCTTAAAAATACACCAAACATATGTTTGCAACAACAGGCAGACTGCTAACACTTATAAAAGGGTTAAAAACAAAAACGAGTAATTAAGATTGCGAGTTAAAAACAAAGATGAGCAATTAAAATTGTCAGAGATAACAAATACAACAAGGTTAACATTACTAGTAGAGTTCAACTTTTGTCTTGGAAAAAAAAAAACTATTTTAACACCATTTTATCCAAACAATAATCTTAAATATATAAAAATATGCCATGTAGTTTTGTTGTTTGGAAATCCTGGTGTAATTTACAGTATGTTACTAAAATGTGTAAAGAATATAATTACCTATCTTTTGATTCTTTGCGGCCATGCATAAACAATAGCTGGTGTTAGCTCCATTACTTTCTTCATAGTCATGTGATGAACAGTTGCAATAATTTGCCAAGTAGTTAAATTGTTTACCACCTCTAGGATTAGCATTCGTTTTCTGAAAAAATCACAAGTAGAAATCATATATTCAACCTTGGCAGTATTGTTTATTTTCAGAAATCACATTCCATAAAAAAAAATAATAATAATAACACTCAGAAATATCATACATATTGTGCAGGATACAATAAGGCGAATTTTTGCTTTACATACACTAATTTAGTACATCAAAATCATAAGTAATAAAATTTTATTTATTAATTAATCAGCTTTAATAGACAAAACAACATAACTAGAATCCGTCAGGCCGAAATGTCGGAGCATTGAGTGGGATAAACATAAAATATAATATTAACAATATATAATATATATTTTTTACTTTTATATTTACTGTTTAATAGTATAAAAGAAAAATTACAATAACTGCTGTTGAATCTTCAAGTGTTTATTCGGTCAACAGTTGTCTCAGATACCGCTCAAATGCTAATCTATCAGCAAGTGTCCCCCTTCTTCTAATTTGGTCTAGCCTATCCTTTGCGAAAGGCACTTCAATCAGAACATCCGCTAAACGTCGAACCCTGCTAAACGCGACATAAGTTGCTCCAAGTGACAACTCCTTTTCACCAATGTCCACAGCTATTTTTGACAAAGTTAATCCTTGGGATTTGTGTATGGTGACAGCGTATGAAACTGTTAAAGGTAACTGAGTACGGGAGCATGAGACATTGTTTTCTTTCCAAGACTTTGTAATAGGTGTGACAGGAAAAAGTCTTTCAGTGAGAAATGGTCCCCGATAATCATCAAAATGAACCATTACTGCCTGTGGCAAGCCTGGAGGCCGTAATCCTGGTCCGTAGACAATATCTTTTACCGTACCAAGTGCACCGTTGACCAATCCTCCCTCTGTCCACAGATTGGTACGCAACATATACGTGCTCATCTTCACTCCATCTTGCTATTTGATTATTGTGGTCTGCTAATATTCTTTCCACTGGCCATTTTGATTTACGAAGTACTTCTTGATTATGTTCTTCAGCTTGCTTGTTTGTGGGAAAAAGGCGTATGGCATTTTGAAATCTTTCAAGTTCAGCCGGAGGCTGTATAGCTTTACGTCGTTGCATAAGGGATGCGTATTGGTCGCCTGTAACTTCGCCTACGGAAAGCGAATCAAGAGTCTCTCTAAACTGTATTTGCTGATCGTCGCTTTGTCTCATTGACTTTGTTAAGGTGAAACATTTTTCAAACATCTTAAGAACTGTTTGTCCACGTAAAGCCAAAATGTCTTTTATAGAATGTCTCCTATATAGAGGTGTGTCTTTTACAGGCTGTAGCTGCCTAATATCTCCAATCAGGTAAACAAATAAGCCTCCAAAAGGTTCAATGCTGTCTGGTTTACCTTCGCGACATCTTTGCTCAAGTGCAGCCATCAGACGGCATCCGATCATTGAAAATTCGTCAATAATGAGAAATGAAACTGGATTCATGCTGAGCTGTAGATTTCTTGCTGCTTCACTTCCTAAATCAGCAAACGATTTAAAACATGTTGGTACTTTTAGTACAGAGTGAATTGTTTTGCCCTCGACATTAATTGCAGCAGCACCTGTTGGAGCCAAAACCATAATAGCTTCCGGTCCTAACTGCTCGGTAACTCTTTTACGAATTTCTTTTATTACCGTACTTTTTCCAGCTCCGGCTTTCCCAATAATAAAAGTACGTTTAGGGCAATTTATAAATCTTGATTTCAAAGACGAAAGCTGTTGCGTGCATAAGTGAAGTATTTTTTGCTGCTCATCTGTAAATCTGATCTCAGACGTATCGTAATTTTGATGCACTGTAAGTTGTTGTTCTTTACAGTAATTTAAAAATGAAGTAAAATTGCGATCAGGGTACTTGTAACTCTCACTTTTCCACTCACATGCATGATCAATCTCGCGGTATTCTTCTTGCAGGATTTCTGTCTCATGTGTACTGCTAACAGCAGGAAAATTTATTTCTTCGTGTGCATCAATATTTAGATCATTGAATGCTTCCTCCCATGAGTGATACGCAGACGGCAGGCCTTCTTGCAATAAAGAGTCAGAATTACCTCTCCAAGGATAATTGAGTAATACTTGTTGCCTATAGTATTCTTCGGCTAGAGTTGGGTCGTGGTTGAGTGATGTAAGAGGAAAAACTCTGACAACTGCATCTTTTCTTCTTTGGTGATAATCGACTCCTCTTACTGAGAAAGATTTTGCAAACTTAAGAAGCGTGCAGGAAACAAGTTTCTCCGGCCGCGCGCAATATTTCTGAAGCATGCTTTTTGATGGTCTTTCGTCGCTTGAAAAGTTGATTTCTTTCCTGTTCTTATCATGAAGCCGTATTGTAACTACTTCCCGACTACTGTGATACATTGGCCATCCCATTAATATGTGTACTACCTCTTGGGCTGAGTAATCCCTTTCAGAAACAGAAGACAAAATAAGTTTTTGGACTGCTTGAACCGCTGGATTTGTTTCGTTCATCTTATTTAAAATCTCAGATAACAATTCCTTGTAAGGAACAGAAGCTGTTTCTGATTTTGAGGCATATTTGGCAATGTAATGCAAAACCGCATCCTTTGATATAATAGGACAGAAATCCGTGTTAGCTCTCCAAACTTGTGACACGAAGCAATTGTAGGTATTCATTTCAGAATCGTTTCTTTTTGGCAAAAAGCTAATTATGCCATTTTCTACTTGAAGCTTTGGAGAGTCGCACTCTGCTTTTGGAAAACCAAATCTGCAGCTATAACTATTTGTACCTCTTTTTTTCCTTAGGCAATAATCTCCATGTCTTGTGTGACGTTGGACTTGATTTAAGAGCTGAGCGAGATCTTTTTCACGATCTTCACTGGAAATGTCTGAAAAGCGAACTCGACAGCGGTGTATATCATTTACGAGGACGTCCTTGTCAGGATTAACAGCACTGCATAGTTTTTCAAAATATGCTGTTACGGCTGTTACATTTTCAGCGTTAGTCATGTCTAGTGTTTCCATGTTTGGCGCCCCTCTTAACAACAACAATCCATGCATGTGAGGACTTCCACGCCACTGCCATTCGAAACGAACCCAGTAGTCGTCTATTAAAAACAACGGCGTCAAGATTTTTCTCAAAAATATATCACAACGTTTTTGAAAGAGCCAACCAGTCAACAGAGGGTTGTCGTGCATTAATTGTCTGCGTTCTGTATCAGTCAGCTCATTTGCATCTCTGTTAGGCTCTAAAAGTCTGAAAAGATCAGGCCAGTGATAATCAGCTGCAGACAGTGTAAAAAAAATTGTTGGTGCTCCAATTTGTCCTACCATGGAAAGGAGTTTCCCACAACGTGCACGCCAGTATCCTTTTGTGCATCTTAATTTGTTTAGCATACATCATAATGTGTTTTGCCATTTCTGGTTGCCTATTCAGAATATCACGCATCTGCTCTACCGTCTTATTGCTGAACCTATTTCGCTGAACGAAAAAACGCCCTTTAGCCAAAGACTGCCACCGAAGAATTGAATTCATGGCAAAGTAGCGAAATCGGGGGTCTTTAGCAAATCGCCCATCTTCATACTTCATTAGGAACTTAAAATACTCATCAGGAGAGACTGCTTTTTGACGAGGTTGTCGTAAGTCAGCTGTACCATGTGGAAAAAGATGAGGAAAAGCACGTGCTATGTAACCCTCTTCTTGAAATTCGTTGATAGGCTGTGAATTTAATGAAGGGTGAGGCACACGAATTGCGTCATTTATTAAGTTGTTTTGATCTACCGGTTCAAGTAGTGGTCTAAATGACTCGCGCCTTATTTCCTCGTTCAAAGTATCAATATCCTCAGTAATATCGGTTGCTGTTGGTAACATTTGAGATACGTCACCATTCTCAGGTAATGTAGCGATCAAATCTTCATCAATTGTGATATTTGAATAATAAGGATTGTGAGCTTTAAGCCACCTGAGTGCTTCTAGAAGGCGTTGTGAGCAAACAGAAAAACTCTGCACATCCTGATAAAGTATCTTTTGTCACTAACACAGTTGAAGTCATATCTGAAGGATTGACAGGCAGGCGCGAAATAAAACTCTCAATATTTTGTTTAAAGCTGATTACATTTCCGCTGTATCCATACTGTGAGCCTCGTATACGGTAAAGAGAAACCACTGGATGTATTTGAGCGATCATCATTTGTTCAATGTAGCTCAGATCTTTGAGACAAATAGGAACTGAACCTGGGTCCATCGAATTACTGGCAGAAAACTTGAAAGCACCGTCTCTACACTTGCATGTCTGGCAGAGCTCAGCAGTATTTAATATGATATCAGGGAAAGCTCTGTGACACGTATTACAGGACACATAGGTGGTTTGCGATACCTCTCTATCAAACCTGATTGCTTCATTCATTTGAGTTGTCAGTATACTGGTACTCGGCAAAAAATCTGAAGGTAACTGACTTGTGCGACTTCTCCGCATTGAATTACGATTCGCAATTCTTCTCATTTCAGCTGATTGCTTTCTCTTAACTGGCATCCTTGCAAATTCTATATAATAAAAACATATAATCCGTTCATATATAAAATGTTTCTTAATATATATATTTTTTTATCCTGGATTGGCTGGACTATATCAAAATAAACAGATTTACTCTCATACTTCTTTTATACAATAAGCTTGAATGAAAAGAAAAAAAAATATTTTGAAATGGAAACAAAAAGTTTAATTACACCAATTGCTGAGTTCGATTTAAAAAAAAAACCTAAATTCATGTACTTAATACGATTTAAACTTCATTGCACGTGTTTTAAGATAAAAATGTATGGGGTCCTTATTTCAGAAAAGTAAAATATATGTAAAATATATAAAAGTAAAATATATGGGACCGAGATTAAGAGCTTTTACTAAAAGGTTGTTTCCGAGTATATTGTTATTTAAATAAGTTTCTCATGATAAAAAATGGCAACAATATAAATTATTTCAATTTTCTTTTTATTTAATTCAAAAGTTTCTCATGATAAAAAATGGCAACAATATAAATTATTTCAATTTTCTGCTTATTTAATTCAAACAATCCCAATGTTATCTCTATGGGGAAATGGAAAAGTCTAGAGCAGACGATTCCGGGCGTTAGAGTTGACGAATATTTCTGTTTTTCAATCCCCGGCGAGATTTTGCCACTACCGACTTCCAGTCCAATTTTGGTATCAATGCGGCAAATATTTTGGTCGCTATCGTGTACACAAAAGTGTAATTTTTCATGGGAAGCCGGAGCTTTGCTCCGACAATTAACAAAAAATTTTGTAAAAACACTGATCACTGTTGATTTCAGTGCCATTTAGAATTTTGTTCCTTCAACTTAACTGTAAATTTCACTGTTTACATCTCCAATGATACTTGGATTTGAGAGTTTTTTGTACAATCAAATTTGGCTAAAATAAGTTTCTGGAATAATTTTCGTCGTCACACAACCCAATCCGAACCAGAAAATTGAAGTTAACACGAAACCTGACCCGAACCCGACAAAAAAAATCCATCGACCCGTAACCTGATCCCAACAAAATAAATTCTTTCATGTCACAACCCGATCCAAACCCGACAAATTAAGTTTTGTAGTTACGCAACCCGATCTGAAACTGAAATTTTAAGTTAACCAAAAAACCGATTTGAACCGGAAAATTTAATTTAACACGAAACACAACCCAAACCTGAAAATTAAAGTTAACTCGAACCACAAAGTCGAAACGCAACCCAACCCAAAACTGAAAATTGAAGTTAACCTAAAACCCGAACCCGTCAAAAATTTCATCGAACCGTAACCCGATCCAAACCCAACAAAATAAATTCCTTCGTGCCACAACCCAATCTAAGCCAGAAAATTCAAGTTAACTCGAAACTCGACCTTAACCCAATAAAAAAATCCATTGAACCGTAACCCGAACCAAACGCAACAAAATAAATTCCTTCGTTTCTGGTTTGGGTTGGGTTGTGACATGAAGGAATCGGGTTTGGATCCGGTTATGGTTTAATGGATTTTTTGACAGGTTCGGGTTTCAGGTTAACTTCAATTTTCACGTTGGGTTAGATTTCGGGTTAAATTAAATTTTCAGGTTCGGGTCGATTTTGTGTTAACTTAAATTTTCAGTTTTGGTTTGGGTTGCATGACAACAAAATTTATTTTTCGTGTTCGGATCGGGTTACAGTTCAATGGAATTTTTTTCTTGGTTTGGGTTAACTATTATTTTCAGGTTTGGGTCGGTTTGCGACAAAAAGGAATTTATTTTATCGGGTTTGGATTGAGTTACTGTTCGATGGATTTTTTTATCAGGTTCGGATCAGGTTTCGGGTTAACTTGAATTTTCTGGTTTGGATTGGGTTGTGATACGAAGGAATTTATTTTGTCGGGTTCGGATTGGGTTATAATTCGATGGATTTTTTGACGGATTCGGGTTTCAGGTTAACTTAAATTTTCAGTTTGGGTTAGATTTCGGGTTAAATTAAATTTTCAGGTTCGGGTCAATTTTGGATTAACTTAAGTTTTCAGATTGGTTCGGGATGCGTGACGCCGAAATTTATTTTTCGGGTTTGGATTGGTTTACAGTTCGATGGAATTTTTTTCTTGGTTTGGGTTAACTATTATTTTCAGGTTCGGGTCAGTTTGCGACACGAAGGAATTTATTTTATCGGGTTTGGATTGAGTTACTCTTCGATGGATTTTTTTATCGGGTTCGGATCGGGTTTTGGGTTAACTTGAATTTTCTGGTTTGAATCGGGCTGTGACACGAAGGAATTTATTTTGTCCGGTTCGGATCAAGTTACGGTTTGATGGATTTTTTGACGGGTTCAGGTTTCGGGTTAACTCCAATTTTCAGTTTGAGTTAGGTTTCGGGTTAAATTAAATTTTCAGGTTTGGATCGGTTTTGGGTTAATTTAAATTTTCAGTTTTGGTTTGGGTTGCATGACAACAAAATTTATTTTTCGGGTTCGGATCGGGTTATGGTTGATGGAAAAAAATTTCTGGTTCGGATTAATTATTTTCGGGTTTGGGTCGGTTTACGACACGAAGAAATTTATTTTATCGGGTTCAGATCTGGTTACGGTTTGATAAAATTTTTATGTCTTGTTCAGGTTAGGTTACTGGTTAACATTGAATTTTTAGGTTCGATCAACCTTTCTGTCGGGTTCAGGTCAACTTCGAATGTAATGTTCAGGTTCGAGTTGGGTACAACACCATATTTTGACAAAGATCTGGTCATTTTCTAAATAGACATTGTCATTTTTCAATTAGCCTAATGTTATATAGGCTCTTTGCAATTAGCCTGAAAAACACCAGGCTGATTGGGAAAAGGGAAATGATTCTCCAATTAGACCGGCTCTTTGCAAAGAGCCGGATTTCTCAATTAGCCTACGACATGTACATTAGGGTGGGTCAAAAAAACCGAAATTTATATAATCGAAACATAATAGTGCAGGAAAGTTGCAATTGGTAATAATGAATAGATTCGCAAAATATTACACCAAAGAGTCAATATCTTTTACTGCCGCAGAAGGGCCAAAGTTTCAAAAAATTACAAAAAAAAAATTTTATATAAAAAAAAATAATTATCCAACCATACCAATTCAATTTCAAATGGAACAGCTACATCAAGATGTTAGTAATGTTCCAATAAAATTTCATTATGGTGAAATCATTTCTATTACTGCCGTAGGGGCGGCCAAAATTTAAAATAAAAATGGCAAAAATTTCAATTATCCGTTTTTTACAATTTTTATTATATGCCTCTATTAAAAAAATTTACATTATATCTAGTAATAACTTATAAATGTCTAGTAATTTTGATCATGGGGATTGCCAACCAAGGGCGATAGGGGCCCCCTTCTCCTAAATTTGAGAAAAAGGGGCTTTTTGAAGAAATTTTGGGGATTTTCCGGTAAATTTTGGTGATTTTTTGGTAGGGGGGGGGGCTCTTACATAAATTCCCCCTCATTTTTCACTTTTGCCTCCTCCCCTACAAAAAAATGTCCAGAAAATCCCCAAAATCCCTTCAAAAAGCCCCTTTCTCTCAAATTGGGGGGGGGGGGGGCTCTCGCCCTTGGTTGGCAATACCTATGATCAAAATTACTGGACATTTATAAGTTATTACTAGCTATAATGTAAATTTATTTAATTGTAGACATATAATAAAAATGGAAAAATTTAGAAATAACGAAAATTTTAAATTTTTGGCGTTTTTTTTTTTTTTTTAATTTTTGACCGTTCTTGTGCCGGTAATAGAAATGATTTCACCATAATGAAATTTTACTGGAACGTTACTAGCATCTTGATGTAGATTTTGCATTCTATTAGAAATTGCATTTGTATGGTTGGATAATAAAAAAAAAAAAAAAAAACAATTTTTTGGCGATTTTTCAAAATTTTGCCCTCATTGCAGCGGTAAGATTTTAACCATTTGGTGTAATATTTTGCAAATTTTTCCTTATTACCAATGACAACTTTCCCACACTATTACATTTCGATTATATAAATTTTGTTTTTTTCGACCCACCCTAATATATATATATATATATATATAAATGCACATACACAGGGCATTAACTCTAAGCCCACTTCATGAGTACATCAGCGATTCTTTCTTACACAAAGTTACTTGTTAGTACTTGGTAACAATACTCTGTACTCGGTAGAGTAGTTAATAGCCAACAGCCAAGTACTCAATAACAAGGCCAAAGTAACATTGCGCTTTAATGTTTTGAAATAAGTTAAACATGGGATTTTTGAAATCGGGGAGTTTCAGTGGAGTGGCCCCTTAATATAATATTGCTATATATTATCAATTAATATGCTTAAAAAAAATAGTAAAATGTTATACTACTATTTCTGATTGATTCAGCCAAGCACAATCAAAATGTGGCTGCTGAACAATTATTCTGAATTAGCCTAGTACCAAATATACACAAAGTACTTAGTCCAAATGCATGTCTAATTATTTTCTAAGTTTGAAAATAAAAAATTGCAGCATTATGAATTTAAAATAGTGTAGCGAGTACTGTTTTGGCAAAATAAACGAGTACCAAATACTAGGACATGTACAAATATCAAATAATACAAGAAAAAAAGCACATAAAAGCGAGCTCAGACGTAACACTCAGAAAAATAATCTTACAAACCAACTGCATATAGCATAACTAATTGCACACACTAAGTTAAATGCAAAAGTTGTGCCAGTGCCATTGTGACCATGCATCTTTTTGAGAAAATTTCTACATAAATCATAAAACAGCAGCATTTGAAAAAGGAATGATTAAATAAAATTTACAACTGAAATAATTTAACCAAGCTAAGCTACATGTGTAGATATATCTATTAAAACAAAGTGTTATTCAACATTTATTGCATTCACAAACATTTTAAATATGTTTATTAGGGTGGTCCAGCTGTATATGTAAAAAAATAAAGTTTTATATAAATACCAGGCCACCCCTCAAATTTTTTAGACTTGTGTACAGTAATATTCTGGTAAAATTTAAACTTCATATTTCAACTGCAAGAGGGTGCTCAATCCCCACAAACTTTATAAGTTAGTGTATTCTATTGTAATATTTCTATATATTTGTTTAAAAAATAAAATCCTCCAAAATTTGTGCATATATTTTTTTTATTTTACAATTTCTGACAAAAGAATAAAACAATATAGAAGTGAAAAATAGAACTGTAAGTATAATTTGCTCTTTAATATTACAAAATACTGTCTAAAACTGATTTTAGTATCTGATGAATACATTTTCTGTTTGCAATTTTTGCAGCCATTCTTTTCCTTTACAATAGTCATCATTATCATTCTATTTATCAGGGCAGAGGCTTAAAAATGATTTCCCTATATTCATACTGCTGTTCTTTTCGCAAAGTCTGACAATCGCACATCATCTTATTTGAAAATCTCAGGTTCACCTCTCACATTAGGCTTCTTATTTCGTTTCTGCATTTAGTTCCAGTGCTCTATGACTATCCCTCACAACACCATTCCAAACATCCTTGAATCTTTTAAAGATTGGAATATCTGGAGAACTTGAAGATCCAAAACACAAAGTAAATGTTTTTGCCAAGACCAATTCCATTATATGATGGCGACAAAGCTAACCAGAAGAGTTCACATTGAAGTATTTTTTCAAGTAAAACACAGGTTCCATTTAAATAACCAGTGTTCACGCTTGTTGAGTCAAAGCATATTACTTGAGCCATTTTTGTGACATTCCAATCTTTCAGTAAAATATGTATAGCATTGGCTGCATTTTTTCCTGTTCCAGCAATCAGTTTTGGCACTCCAAGGAGCTTATTAAGACCATCTCCAGATACAAATACTGGTAGTCGATCAACGTTTCCACATCCAAAAATTTCAGGCAGCAGCCCAGTGAACCACTAAAGGGAAATCTGGTCTGAATTCACCTTTTATTGATTCTGCATATTTCTTCCATGCTTTTTTATGTGTTCGTCGGATAGTACTTCTTGAAACTGGAAGGTAAGACAGATTGTGACCAAGAGCTGTTGCGAGTGGAACAATTAGACGAGATGCTTCACGATCAGATATTTTATTTCTGTCTAAGGCACTGGTAACATGAGGAGTAAAAAGTTATTTTTTAGATACTATCTGTGTGTGTTCTTCCAATTTCAAAAGCTGACACTTCATCTTTAATTGTGATGGAATAAATTCATCATCTTATTTAAAATCAGAAGTTCCAGAGTTTTCCGTTTCACTAATTAGACAAATATCAAATGAGCAGACAGCAGCTGAGGGTAAAGAGGCTCTAATGCATCGTTCTTCCTCCTCTTTTTGTCTCTAAAGAGAACGTTTACACTTTTCCTTTAGCTCTTTATCTTCGAAACCCATGTAGATCTTATGACTGGTTCTTTGATCCTGAAGAAATTCATAATCTTCTTTAATTCTTATTATTTTCATAGCATTGGCTTGAGCAATATCAAAAAGAATGTCTAAATCTTCAAGAAATCTATCCACTCGTTGTTGTTGGGTTGTAGAAGAATGTCTTTTATTTTTTTTAACAAGAGCCAATGAGAATGAATGTTTTCGAGCTTTTCAATTATATGTTTCTTTAGTTTTGTAGGAATTGCAGATTTCTGCCATAGCTGCATTAGTTCTTCAACTGTTAAATGGCTAGCAGATCGTACCAATTTTGATTCTTTCAAATGATAATGAAAGCGCTGAAGTACTTGTCTTGTCGTAGCTAATTGTTTCAGTGCAGTCAATGGATCTATTGCTCTTAGACCAATCAGAAAAATTTCATTACTATGGCGAGTTGAAACTAAAGCCATCACAAATTTTTAGCTATAAAATTTCTTTAAGCAGAAAAGAATGGCTATATTTCATAAAATTAAAATTATTGATCAATTCACAAATTTTGTGATTATTTTATTTTGCATTAGGAATAGTGTTTGTCTTATGAATTGTAACATAAATAATGTTAGCATCACATAACACAGTAGATTAATATTCAATATAAAAATGTAACATAAATATAAGACTTGATACTTATTTGAAAGCAAAAATTCCTACAATAAATAATTAAATCCATTTTAAATATTACTTTCCTTTGTTACCTTTCACTTAGAAATAGCCATGTGCAAAATGTAAACAACTATGGAAGAGATGTTTGTTGCTAGATGCAGAATTTGAAAATATATAAGATAATTATTTTAAAAAAAAAATTACCATAAAAATTAAATGTTTCTCTTAAAAATTGTTTTCAATTGGTAGTAAAATGCGTTGGTAGAATTCTAGTTTTGGTTTAGTGTTGGCGTTAAATTCCTTTTATATTTATGTAAGTAAATAATTATCAGAAAAAATGTTACATACAATAAAATATTTTAGAAATATTTAAATATATATATAATACAACAAAATAAATTTCTACTAAAAATTTCTGACAAAAATTAAATCTAAGTTTGAAGTGTAAAATATCTGTTGCATTTCCTATACTCCTGCTAATGTTAAATTGTTCATTGAGCACCCTCTTAGAATTTGAGTAGAAAGCTAAAAATTTACCAGCATTATATTATTGATGAGTCTAAAAAAAGTAGGGGGTGGCCCGGACTCTAGCTCAAAAAAAGTTTTTTTGGACCACCCTAATGTTTATGTTTTCTTTCTCTCTGTATATATACAATATATACTGCATTAAAATAGTTGAATAGTTCAGGTAATCAAAAATGTCCCAGCGAACACAAAAACCATTTTCGTTTTAATGGAATTCATTTAACTAAGAATGTATATTTATTTATTTTAGAAGTTTAATTTTTAAAACAGCAAAATTAAACTACAGCATCTCAAACTGACGCAAAACTTCACTTTCCAAAGATCAAAATAGGCTTGACAACATAGCGTGTGTCGTTTGCATCCCAAATCAGAAAGTAATCACATATTACCGGTTCAACCCTTTTAACACCAAATGTCCATTAAACAATGACGTTTCATACCGTTACATCTTCATTAAGCTGATAAATTATAAGAAGTAGAATTAAAAATAGAATATAACTTAAAACTAATCACAATAACACAACTTTTGGAACTGCCAACATGCAAAAGCTTTTATTAGAACATATTTTTAACGTGATTACTGAAATCAAAAATGATTACATAAAGTAAAAAACAGACAAATACATACCTAAATAAATCCAGTAAACTAGCAGTCTTGAGAGTCGATCACCAGATAAACATCAAGCCTATACACTTCACTGTGCTTCACGCCAGACGCAGCCGAGCCGGAAGCGAGAGAAGTAAACATTTCTAACCGTTGCCATTTCTTCAAATACAAATAATTACCATATAATTATCATACATCATGCTATGAAACACCATTGAATGTATGGTAAATTGCATTACCATATAATTTTACCATATACCTTGCTATAGAGTACCATATGATATATGGTAAATTGCATTACCATATAATTTTACCATATACCTTGCTATGGAGTACCATATGATATATGGTAAACTGCATTACCATATAATTTTACCATATACCTTGCTATGGAGTACCATATGATATATGGTAAACTGCATTGCCATATAATTTTACCATATACTTTGCTATGGAGTACCATATAATATATGGTAAATTGCATTGCCATATAATTTTACCATACACTTTGCTATGGAATACCATAGACAGAAGAATTATTACCATATGAATACAGTAGTTTTACATATAATGACATAAAATTTTTATGGTTTTCCATATAAAACCATATGTTTCCATAAAAAATCCTATGTCATTTTTTGCTAAGGGGTGTTACTATATATAAAGGATTTCATTTTAGGCGTTTCGTTTCGATAACGGGGGATCTGAGAGCTGGCGACATTTTGTGGTTTTGTTGGAAAAAACTGTTTTTCTTCACTCTTAACGGAGTGAACTATTCACTCTTGTCAACGGAGTGAACTATTCACTCTTGTCAACGGAGTGAAACAGTCACTCTCGACAACGGAGTGAGATATTTCACTCCTTTCTAGAGAGTGGAAAATTCCACTCTTTAAAGAGTGCATATTTATAAAATTCACTCCTAAAAGAGTGAAAATGCCTCTCACTCTTCCAAAGAGTCAACTTCTCACTCCTTCCAATTTTAGAGTGTTTGTTAATACAGTTTGATTAAATCAATCTTACACAACACCCACTCCTCTCTTCCACACACACATTAGCAATAATAGAAATTCAAGAGATAATAATTAGAATATACTACGTTATTAGCAAAATCGAAATATCTAGTCGGCGAAACAGCTGAGAAAAAATGTGTTTATTTTCTTAAATTCTAATAAATAATTCTTGCTCAAAACACAGCCTTATTACTCTGCCACTACAAAATCATTTTATATTTTCAGAATAAAGTATTTAAGCTTTTGTAATTCATACCTGATTCAATACTTTAAGGATAAAGAATAAATTTATTTGAAAAATCATAATTGATCATTAATGTTCTGAAATAAAATTTTACTAGATAAAGTTGATGAAAGTTTCGAGAAATTCAAAAGATAATTGAATCTTTTTTATCTTTTTTCATGTCTTTGTTGAAGTTCGGATCATTAAAGTCATGAGTATGTCTTTTTCCACCGTTTTTTTTTCACGTTAATTATCTCTTAAAATAGAATATTACTACAGAAATAAAATTTGAAGAAGAAGAAACAGTCATCGTTTTTCTGTATATAAGAAAATATTCCACTTTGAAAAAGTAGATACCTTTGATATGTCTATTTTCTTTCATATATCATAAAAAAGACAATTTAAAGCTCTTTATCAAAATTTACCGAAAAATTGATAACACTAGAAATAAGCACCGTAAACTATATACTTACGTATCTGCATTGCCAATTTCAAAAGAACAAAAAGTGTCCCATTGTCTCACATTCTATGAAGGTTAACAATCTTGAGGAACGGCTATGCCACCGCCAAGTCGAGAAAGCACAGTCGTAAGCTTCCTTTTCTGAATGCAACTCAAGGAACTTTTGACTCCCTCATACCTTTGCGCTGGAGTTTTCCAAAAACCTGAAACTTCATTTATCTAGAACAGTGGTTCCCAAACTTTTTTTCTGTCACGTACCACTTGCTTACGCTTTTCATTTAGAAGTACCCCCTTATTTATCTTTTTTATAAACACGCCCCTACTCACCCACATAACGCATAAATGCTTGTTTTTTTTTTCTTTCTAAAAATTAATCATTGTAAAATTAATTTTACTTTTTATAATATTAGCTGAACATCAATATAGTATTAAAATAATTTTTAAATAACTTACGATGTAATTTTATAACAATTTTGCATCATGATACACAAATAGTTAAACATGGCTTTTAATACTCACAATGGGAATCCTTGAGCATATTTCATGTAGCTGAGTTTTTAAAATGATTAGAGGTGGACAAATCTAGTGACAAAAAATTATCTAGGAATTATTAGATATAGTGGGTCTTTTTCCTCATTTTGAGAGTAACATATTGGAGTTACACATTAGACTATCTTTGTAATTAAAAACTATGAAAATTGTTTATGTGTTTTCAGTTGAACCATTTTTGTAATTTCCGCCATTACCAATATTATTTCCACGTAGCCCCAACAGGCCCGCCACGTACCCCCAGGAGTACGCGTACCCTAGATTGGGAACCGCTGATCTAGAATATGCTACAATTGGGACAAAATTTTCAAATTTCACGATCCTATCTTTTCTAGTTCAGAAGATATATGAACTCAAAATTTCCATATTTTGACACTCGCTCCTTCCCTCACTCACCTCACCGATCCTCAAAAAGAAAAGGTACATCCCGTAGCCCTAGAAATTTGAATTTTGCAGTAAAAGTAGTATTTAGGATACAAAAAAAAACAATTTATATTAAAAAATCCAGAAAATTAAAAAAAATCGAAATTTTAGAAAAAAATTGAAAAATTGAAAATAATTCTATCTTTAGTCTTCGAAATTTAAAATTTGGAGCAAAGGTAGTGTGTAGGATTCAATAAAAGAGAAAATTAAAAAATTTGAAAATAAAATCGAAAAGTCGAAAAATTTCTAAAAAATTGAAAGTTGAAAAATAATTCGATTTTTTAGTCCTAGAAAATAGAAATTTGGCATAAAGGTAGAGCTTAGGATACAAAGAAAGAAAAAAAATGAAAATATCTGGGAATTTCGAAAAAAAAAAATAACAAAAAATGCGAAATAAAAAAATAAAAAATCTAAAATAGTTCGATTTGATAGTTTCTGGAATTTTTAATTTTGCCTTTCTGTTTAGATTAAGCATTTTTCTTTCTTAGTTTTTTACTTTTACTTTTGATAGTTAGACCAAATATCAAGTATCTAGAGCTATAACTCAGATCGATAGCACCTTTCCTGGAAGCAATTGAGGGTATATTTGATACCCCCCCCCCCACATAACTTAGTCCTTGCTTAGGAACCTCAAATTTATTTTTATCTAGAGGACTTTGCAAGCGGAACTAAAGCTCCAAATTTTTGGTACCTTTAAAGAATAGGGACAGGGTGTGGGCTTGGCGAAATGCAGTCGATGATGTCCTACAAGAGCCCAAAGTAAAGAAAGGGAAGATTACTTACCAAAAGAAGTGAAATCCCATGAAAAATGCCACATTTAAAATATGTAGCCAGGTCTCCTGTCTCTTTTACCATAAAAAGTTCTGATAACATGTAAAGCCAAATTTAGCTATGTTATTAACTCTAAAATTTTCATTTACAAATGAATCATAGTCTCCACAGCTTTAGTTAATAATTTTTTGTGACTTGGTCATTATGCAGTACAGGGGAGTTATTGCACGTTACTATGTATACATTCTGTAGATCGTATACAGTGCAGCACAAAGATCTCTCGTACATTTCCGTTTATTGGTGGAAATTCCAGAAATTTTAAACTGTGCTATGCGTTTTCCAGTTTTAATAAAATTTAGCATTCTACGTAGTGCATATATATAAATCTTAGACCATATACATGGCTGCTCAAAATAATTCGGATATCTATCTGAATAATGTTGGGATTTCTTAAATTTGTGTTAATAAATGTGTTATGCATTTTCCAAAATGTTTATTTCACCTTATTATACTGTAAAGATTTGTAAAAGTATTTTGGAAGTGTTGGAAAGGGCTACACAATCTATGCTTGATGCATCTTTTTTCGTTCTTGTTTTGCTTTTGTTTTAGATATACCTTAACTATAGCTATAAAACTGTATAAACGTTCAATTTTTTATTGCTTTTGATTTCTTTTGTTTAATAATATACTTAATTCTATTTTTTTTAAATTCCACGCTGGAAATTAATTTTCCAAACATATGCATAAAATTATTTTCTTATGATACGTAGAAAGGAAAGACTAATGATTTTCTATAATTATTGAAAATATGTAAAATAAATAATTTCATTTGTTTTATGTCAATAATTATTCAATTTACTTTTACAAATAACCTCTCATTACACGAGATTTTCTAGACAGAAATATTTGTTTTTAACGCAGAAATTAAAATACCAAGTAGAATGCTTTCGTATATTATTAAGGCTAATTTTAAATGCCTTAATTTTACTCTACCATAAACCAGTTTTACTGACATTAAATGGGGTTGAAGGTTTTATGAAGAGGGTAACCTCTTAATTTGCTACTCCTGCTTCGATTTAAAACTTTACATCTCAGAAGAATACGAGTTAGTTAATTGTTAAAGTTCCTTATTCTACATAATAATATTGGAATTTTCAGACTATAAATATAAAAGAACATTTTGAAATGCTAGTAACGCTGCTGTTGTGAAATCACATAACTAAACAATTTAAACTCACTTGCTATGAATGAATCTCACTTAATTCTTCAGAATGAGCTTCTGTCATAGTCAAATTTATACAGATAAAATTTTTCACGTGATAGGATTTTTATCGCAGTTGCTCCCAAGTAGAGAAATTGCGTAACAAAAATTGTAAATTCTTTTTTTCAGGTTTTGTTGTATGGTAACCATAACGTATGTTAAAATTAAAAAAGGAAGTTTCAACACATTTTCCTTTGCTTCGTTAACGACCCCAAGCTTGAAATACACAAACTAAATTTAATAAATATTTATTCCTGATGTTATCTTGTATGACAGTCTTACTCAACGTTGAAATTTTTAGGACAAATTCAACAGAAATTGCTTTTGTGTTTTAGTGCCCTTTGGGAGGGCATAGGATAATTAAATTTGTGAACATTATTTTTTAGTGTTTTTCTTAAGAGAATTCAATCTAAATTATTAAGAAAAAAATGCAGGCAAAAAATATATTATAGAATTGTTTAAAATTATATATTGACATGCTGTAAGTTTCCCATAAAACTAGACTCGGTGTAGATTAAATTTTCTGCATTAACAAAATAAAATAAATAAACTTCTACAGGTTAAAATAAAATTTTGCATAAAAAATCATCCTATTTAATATTTCTGAATTTTGTGGGATACACCTGCTGTACTGAAATATTTTCTAGTCTTTTTTTTACTCAAAGGTATAATTTTAATTATGAAAATTATTAATAATTTCATATTAAAAAGTATGAAATATGACCTACATGAATTTTTACATAACTGAATGGGTATCGTCAAAAACATGAGTGTGTAAATTTACAGTTAAAAGTCTAATTTTTATCATTAGTTTTCGATGTATAGAAGTTTTACTTTTCGAAGGTCTACAGGGATCATATTCTACTATTGTTCAATCACAAATCTGATAATGGAAAACATAAACAACCAGAAATTTATTACGTGATGTTTTTCTCAACATTTTCAATTCGAGTTCAAATTAACTTTTGAAAAATAAGTATGAAATAAATTTTCACAAATTTAGTTACACTACTTCCTGATAGACGGCATTATTAACACAAAAGGAAGTTGTGCTGAATCTGTCTTATATATTTTTAAATGAAGTACAGTGGTGATTCATTAAAACATAAATAATTAATTTTATTTAATTCAGATACTCTGTTTACCGCTAGGGGCTTATCGGATTAAAATAAGTTTCAGTTAAATCTGTCATATTTAAATTCAACTTTTGATAGGTTACAATATGAGAAAATAATGGAAAAATTTATAAAATTTTAGTTATGCAGTTAGTCTCCTAGGGCGCTATTAGAATAAAAAAAAAAACTATCACGTAACATTTTATCATATAAATATTTGCCCATGGCGGAAACTTATTCTAGAGATTTGAACGAAATTTGTCTGTGGAAAGTGGGTTTAAATTGGATAATTATGGTAACACGGTACTACTACCGCAAAAAAAAAAAATATATATATATATATTAAGTGAAAATTTTACCAAAACATAAAATTGAACATGGCGAAAGCTTATTCTGAATATTTTGAAAAAATTCCCTTCGTGGAAAATTAGTTTAAATTGTACAGTTATACAATTCCCCACCAGGGATACTATCAGTATGAAATATAATTATCATGTGAAAAAAAAAAAATATAAATTTGACCAATGCTGATGTTTTTTCTAAAGAAATAACCGTAATTCCTTCTTGGGAAGTGACTCTAGCTTGCGCAGGTATCCAAATTTGCAACAGGGTTGCTAATTGTATAAAAGCATTTATCAAGTGAAAAGTTGTTTTAAACATAAATCTGATCATGCCAAAAGCTCTAATTTGTTCGTGGAAAGTAAGTTTAAAATGTGTAATTATGTAATCTACCACCAGCGGCGCTACTGGCGTAAAAACTATGTGGACTTTTGTTACTGAAAAATTAATTTTATCACACTTCGTTAATTGTAGATTTAAATAAAACATGTTATAGAATATTAGATTCTATAACATGTTCTCTAATTAACTCAGAACTCTCTGAACTCTCTATTTCTAATTCAGAACTCTAGTTAAAACTAGAATTCACTAAGTGGGGAAAAGTTAAAACTAGTTTTTATTATGCGTTTCAGTTAATATTTTTTTTGCTGATTTGCAATTATATATATTTTTTTCAATAGGTTTAATTAAAACTAGTCTTAACTAATCAAATCTGGTTTTGACGGTACCACATACAGGTTTTAAAAAGTTCCTTTTTCAAGCTAAACTGTTTATGATTTAATATTTGGTATTCCTTTTAATTATATTTAATTAAACTGTAGGCTGTGATGAAATAATATGTGTCTGTACTACAGATTATATTTAATCTCACTACCATGTTTACAGTTATGTTGTTCATTTTTTTATAAATTGAATTTTAAGTCAATCTGATGTATGGTATAATTTGTAAGTCGCATTCACTTTTTCGCTACATTCCTGTTAAAATTTATTATCTCAAGTGTGTACATTAAAGAATTATATTTTTGAAATTTAATATAAATATATATATGTTTTTCTCTTTACTGCATTTACTCCTTTTACTTACCCATCATACGTAGTATGTCTTGTAATCGTTTTGAAAATCGAAAAAAAATTCTTCACGGACTTACACGTTTCAGACACTGAAGATTCCGAAAAACATATTTTTAGAACAAAAAAATAGCCGTCCGTCTGTCTGTGTGTGTGTCTGTAAACGCTCTATATCCCGAACAAATTGAGAAAGAGACTTGAAATTTGGTATGTACATAGTATGTAATAATGAGAAGAAGCTTATTGAGTTTTAGTATCCTCGATTAACCGGAACTATTTTTTTCGGACTCTCAAAATATTCATTCTCATAAAAGGTATATAAAAATTTTCAAAATTGTTTGTTTTAACCCTTTTAGTGCGGAAGTCGACAAAAGTCGACATAAGGTTTCGAGTGCGGGAGTCGACAGAAGTCGACATAAGGGTTCGAGTGCGGGAGTCGACTAATGTTGACATCTAGGAGTTGGGTGCTGTAGACTACATTAAGCGTCGACACAAGTCGCCTAGGCGTTCACGGCATGTATTGTGCTCACTGTAGTGCGTCATGGGCCTAGCAGAAAAAAACCAAAAAAAATCCGCACTGAAAGGGTTAAGGCGTGAATATAAAAGACAATAAAAAAACATGAATTTTGCATACAGAATGATGTTGATCGGATAATTAGTCGCCGAGATATTTGTAATCATATTTTTCACACTCTTCGATTTTTCATGACCCTGTATTTCATTCAAATAGCAATTTAAAGACATATTTTAATTCAAAATGAGACTCTTAATCTGACGCAGTAAACCGTTAGTTAATATCATTATCAATTTTGGAGTAAAAGGATGTCTGTTTTACACAATTCAGTAATAGAGCATTTAAAGTTTATGACGTCATCAAGCCAGGATTTTTTTCGAATTGCAATGCATTTTATAAATAGTTTACACGTTTTATTTTCATATTTTATATTATGCGTTATGATGGGTAATTATTACGGTGGCACCCAACGACTAGTGTCTTGTGGTGGTCACAGCTATATTATTTAATAGCATTTCAAAAATTTTGCGAAAATAAAAAATCTAATATTTTGAAAATACCGGAAATTCAATATTTTATGTCAATAATTCCTCTCTTTACGCCTACAAATATTCTCTCAATATTTCTCTCACCGTATTTGATCGACTAAAACATTCTTTCTAAAGTAACATTTAAATATAGTATTCCGTGTCCTTTTAATAAAGCCAAATTTTGAAGCCGCCTCTAGTTTTACTGTACCGTGAACAAGTGTTTTTGACTGTAAATGGGGTTGGAGGTTTCCATCAAGAGAGTGCACTCTTCACTTTCTAATCCCGCTTCGATCGAAAATTCCACATCTTCGAACAATGAAAGTCAGTTAATTATAAAAGTTCCTCCTGCTCTATAATTATATTGAAATATTCAGACGGAATTTTTGAAAGATTGTTTCGAAAGAGAAATATATATTATTTAACAACATAGAAAGTATGACTTTTGTCAATTTTTGAAGCATTTACATATAAATGTAAATTATTATTAGGCCACTGAAACGTATTCATTTCAATAAAATAGGTCTTTATTCTGTGATTTATAGACAACTTACAATTTATTTATCTAAAGTCATTTTGAAAAATAAAAAATATATTTGTTTTTACAGACTGCTTTTATTCGCATATTATTTAATATACAATCCCACTAAAAGTGTAATTAGACTCAAAATATTGTTTTCTTTTTTATTATAAATGTAATATTTGACAATGGAGTCGTCTACTTATTAAACATTATACCAAATTCGATTTTTCAAATAGTAACACTATTTTTTGACACTATACCTGTGTTCCTTGAATCAAATCATTTCGGAAAAGTATATAGTTTATGTATTTCAAATGTAAAGTATGTAAAGTAGTCATGTATTTTTGTTAATGCTTCATGGACTTACAAGAGGTCAAAGTTTGAGAATACTAATGTGAAATTCACGTGACAAACATTAATTTATATTTTACCAAAAAGGCATCCGATTTAAAATTTCTTTTTTCTGTGAGATACATTGACTAGACTCAAATATTTTGTAATCAGTGTATCTTTTTTTCCTACTCAAACGTATAATTTTAGAAATTTACAGTCAATAATCTTAATAACTGTGCATTTATTTCCTTAAAAATATGTCGCAGTAAGTAAACATTTTGTTGCTAGATATAAAATCAGTTTTATAAAATTCAAAGTTTAATATCTTTCGCCGACGACTTTCAATCACAAACTTGAACATCATCAGGGTTGATTTGATTCCATATTGAACGCCTTTGCTTTTATTCGTTTTCGGTCGGATTATAGGATGAGTACTTACTTAAGTCGTCTCATTCAAGCGTACACTCCTTCTGCAATGTTTAAAAAGTTAAACCATATCTCCGATATGTTATGTGAAAGATTATCATTAATTGCTTTCTTTCCTTTGATTAAAATATCTATTGATTATTATATGAGGGGGTTAGAATAATAGTAGAGGAAGTTCATATTTAGTAATTTGAGAAATGAAGGGTTTTGTGAAACTTGTCGTATTGCCATTGCATTAAGGTATCTGACTACGTTTAAAAAGTGGTTTTCAACCAAAATTTTCAAAATGATTTTATTACATTTTATTAAAGCCCAACTTTTTATCTTTCCAAAACTGTACTTATTTTTATCGTATGACAAATAGAACTGGAGTTGTAGCGGTTTCTAAACTACTCAGCAGCTGTCACTCAAATCAGAAGTACGGTTCAAAGTACCGGTAGAACTATTTAAATGTAGTAACTGGGAGGCGGGGAAGCAAAACTATGGCCTTCTAGAAATAAACAAAGGCTCAGTACTTAAAAACAAGAGTATGGCTCATAAAAAAAAGTGAAGTTTAGATGCATATTACTGTGTAATTTCCTTGTAGTAAATCATAAATCTCAACTTTAAATGCAGTTTTTGGAAAATGTAATTTTTGGTGAAAATTCCATACGCAAACTATGATTTCTCAAAAAGTTATTAGAATATCACTATGAAATTTAAAATGCGTGTTGATTATACTATTGTGAAGGCAATGAAATACAGATTTAATTTTCGAATAAATATTTTTTTGTTTTATGGATGTTTATGTGGAATGGCATCGATAAATTTTATGAAAATCAGCATGTAAAATGGCGCGATATGCTATAAGTATTGAAATATTTAAAATATCTCTTAGATTTTAGTTCATTGCCTTCACCAATGTCATAAGTATGAAGTGTAAAAAGGAAATTAAGATACATACAATCTATTTTTCTGTAGCGCGTTTTGCGTATTGGGCCAAATTTCACTAAATTTTACCACAAAATCCCCCATTTACCAAAATTTCATCAATGAATGAAGTATTTTTTGCTTTTTTTCACAGTTTCTAGTCATAATCTTAATAAAAATAAGTTCCAAAAATAATTAAATAGCTTTTTTGGAAAAAATTGCTCCGTACGTAGTCAGGCACCTTAAGTGGTCCAACTTGTTTTGCCCTCTAGCGACTCCCTACGTGAACTATGACTTTTTTTACTGTCGCACTGAACAGAAATTAATATACGTTCACTAAAAATATGGTTATCTAGATTTTTCTAATTTTTGACTTACTCCACCGTCATTCTAACCCCCTCATTATAATGCGATACGATAATGGGACGTAGTAATAATGATTCTTGCTTCAATAAAACATATAATTAAATATATCATTTTGGTTTAGCATTGATAACGCTGTAGCTGGTATATTAAACTTTATATCACATATGTACTTTTTTAATCTGCCTTTAAACTTTCGGCCGGTCATTCCAATGTTTTCTTTATTTCATTGTGCGTCTGTTATCAATAGTTTTACGTATATATCCTCAATTGCATCCTTTGGTATTGGGGCAATCTTGTTATGGATTTAATCTTTTAGCTTTCCTGTTGTTATAGCCACAATATTAATTTTAAATTTCCTTAACGCGTACCTTTGTCTCCCATAAAAAACCGGTATATATACAAAGCTACAAAATTTAATTTTTTGAGATCTAATATTTCATTATGCTTTTTATGTTTCATGTCATAGATGACTTTATTGTTATGATGAGGGGGAAAAACATATTTTACTGGCGATATACTACTTAATTTTAATTAATTCATTATCCAGATAGGTGTTTGTGCATATTTCAAAAGCACGTTTAACGTAAAATCTATATGCTTCCATCTTATATCCAAAAGGGGAGGCACTATCATAAGGTATAGTGTTATTTGATCTATTAAGTTTTCGTTTACTTTCCTATCTATTTTTTCTTCATTTTTTGTCAATTTCACATCCAAAAACGGTAAGGTCTGTTAATCTTCTATTCTGAAAGCAAAATTATATAGTATTGTTTATTGCTTTGGAATGCAATAATTTGAAACGAAATTAAAGTACGAGTGCCGGATGTTGAACAGAAATATTTCAAAAATGCGTATTCTTCAGTTATGTAATTTTCATAACATTATACACTATTTCTTAAAGTACAATAATCAATTCATATATTCGCAATGTATTTCAATAAAGAAGATATTCAAGAAAGTTTGCTTAAATAACTACGTTAAAAGAATATTCATGACAGTTGATTATTCGTCCCTACCATGTCGAACTATCGAATATGAAAAACTACATTTTTCATTACTTTAAAAAATAAGCCGATTACCACCATTAAATTTTATTAGAATATTTCGGCTTCTAATAATACTAATATAATTTCTTTGAAGAATAGGGTTGACAGTTTAGCCTCAATTTTTATTCAGAGATGTCGAATTGATATCAGAAATTTTGAGAAAAATTCTATACTTGAAATAATCGCGAAATGTCTGTCATTAAATAAACCAAAAATTTCTATTTGAATTTTCTGGTATGAATTTGAAATTTCTGAATGAAAAAGAGAGGCCAAACTGACAGCCCTGGTGAAGAATACTATTAAAAGTTAGTGGTGACATTCTGCCCATTTTTAAAAGTAATGAAAAATGCATTTTTTCACATTCGATAGTTTGACATGGTACCGACGATATCTCAGGTAAAGATTTTTACCGCTATGAACAACTAACGAAAACATTAAAACTTATTGAATTTGATTAGTTCTTAAAGATTATTCATGTATATAGGAATATACAACGGCAAATTAAAGATAAAAATATGTATAAGAAAATCAATTCACGTAAGCATTCATTTATTAGAAAACCATTGAAACAATCAGTTACATATGTTAATTTATATGACAAGATTTTAAGAGAAGAGGAACACAAAGTTTAAACCCAGAGCCCAAAGCATATTTTTGGTAATAAATTTAATATTACGCAATCTTACAAGGCACATGCGATCAAGGCACTCACCTTAGCCTTGATCGCATATTGTGATATTACTCAATCGGTGGACCCAAGTATGTAAGATGAAATGCGTGGGCATCCTACATAACAACATAAAGAGATTTTTGAAAGAACCACCAAGTTATAAAGGTAAAAATCACAAGACAAACAAGCTACGTATGTCAGACTCAGCAATCAGGATTATCCAAACCGACAAAACAAATAAAATTGCAGTCATAAATAAATGTGAATATATTATGTAAATGGAGAAATGCATTGTAAACAATTAACTAAGGATCCAAATAACATAATTTCCTGGTAAACTCAAGAATTAATCAAAACTTGTACATGACCGACAGAAAAGAGGAATAAAATCGAAACTAACAAAACTGCAACAACGCCAAGGTGAATCGGGCACTTAAAAAATCAAATGGATAATTTTACACTTAGACCCACCGTAACAAAATATTCCGGACCAATCTACAGTACCGACAAAGCTTTTATTTTTTACCTTAACACAATCCTTCCACCATCTAACCATGTTTTAAATTTAACCGCATATTTCATTAATAAAATTAAGGATGTTAAACTGAAAGAAAAATGCATAATAGCAAGTTTGAATATAGTATATTTATACTTCTCGATTGGTTTAAACGAAAGGAAAGATTTTGCAGTACATTCCATTGAAACCAATCGTGTCCTAAATATGAATATAAAGAAAACAGTAAAATATGCATTCTGTGTATTCACAAAATATGGGTTTTTATTTAATAAAAAATTCTATAAACAAAGAAAGAACGATCTATTGGTGTCACCCATTTCAGGGATAATGACAGAAATAAAATCAAGACCATTGGAGCATGAAATCTTATATACCTATAAGTAAAAGCCTAAAATTTGGTTAAGATTCGTTGATGACGTGATTGTTATATGGGAATACAGTACTGATGAATTAAGGGAATTTTTGCAAGATTTCAACGCAATATACAATAAAATAAAATTTACTTTGGAAATAGAAGAATAAAATACTTTACGTATTTGAATATAAAATTGACAAAGGGCAAAGAAAAATTAGACAGGAGAGTACACAGAAATCTTAACAGATAGAATAACAATATATACTTTATAACAGTGCTTCCTCTTTTAGATGTAATCTGGAAGCGTATACACGTTACTTTAAACGCGATTTTGAAATATACACTGACAAATATCTGGAAAATTAATTAAATAATATTAAGTAGTACATTTCAGGAAAAATACTTTCGAATCTTGTTCCATATTCCATAGTTTGAAAGTTTAAATTTAGAGAATAAAACGATAATAATGCTATGGGAATAAAAAAACTGAAATGCGAAGTTCGAGAAGGGAATTTATTGATTTTCTAAATTTACAAAATTATGAAAAAAGAACGTTTGAAAACAAAATGCATATTTTTGTTTCTTTGTTGCTTATTTTTGTTTGTTTATATATAATATTGTATTTATGTATTTTTTTTTCATTGAAAGATTGAACACTTAAAAGAATTTCACATAAATTACTTTCTTATTTAAATTGTTACTTCAAGCAGTATGTGTATAAATTAATTATGTGAAATTAAAAAAAAAATGTTTCTTTTATATAGGGTGGTCATAAAGTATTTCCCTTATTATAAATATTTATTACGAAAAAACTAATATAATTAGGCATATGTGTGTTTCAATATATTGTAAAGTCATTTATGAGGTTTTTAATACAAGTACTTACGTCAGTAAATTTCGATGTGAGCACCCTTAGTAGTTCGAAGAATGTCAAGACGATATTCCATTTCTAGCCTTGTATTGCCCAACATTTGGACTGTCACACTAGACACAACAGATATGATCTTGACCGTGAGTGTTTCAATATCTTTTACTGGTGTTGTAAACACTTTGTCGTTTCTGTATCCCCAAAAGAAAAAAAAATCTAGAGGAGTTGGTCCATCGTATCCAATCTATCTTCTAGGAAATATTTCATCAAGGAACTAACGAATGAAGATAGAGACTGGACTAAAAAAACTTAAGAACATGAATTTTCCATAATAAAAATTTTACAGTGTTACATTCAATGGTCGTAATATTTTTTTGTAATCAGGGAAAGACTTTATTACCGTCCTGTATATTGCATAACCAAGATTAGCATGTACATAGATTAGTATATTAACATCTAATCTAATAATAAAAAAACCCCTAATAAACAACATTATTTTTCATATGAACCTCCTTACGGTTTATGGCAGATTATTAATCTTCGCAAATCGTTTTTCATGGAGCAAGAGAAAAGCTTCACATCGATAATGTCGAGTACTTATCGTTTGATTCTCTTTTTACTGTCAGAATTTCTGCCTATTTTGTTTAGATTAAGCTGTAGAAATTTTAAATTCTGAGGCATTGGTAAGTCCAAAGAATAAATAGGAAAAATAAATGATTATCACAGACATTTAATGCCCAAAATTTTTCATATCGTACGCATGTATGTATTAACTTGTGAATGTGTGCCACAGTTGAAATTCTGCGTTAGTAAAGATGTTGTTCCAGCATTTATGTTAGCATTTAGTCCTGCATATAAGATAATGGTAATGAATCTCAAATGAAATTTAATTTGTTATTATGATAATAACGCACGTCTTCAAAATAATGCTTTATTGTGTGTTTCTAGTACTTTTAGATATTTTGAAGATTTTATAAACTAAAAACTTAACAATAAACTGTGTCTTACATTTTATAAATTTGTTTCACTTTTCATTGCTTCTCCAAATTAAAAAAAGAAACAGTATGTTTTCTCTCTGGAATGTTTGCTTATAACTTTTTCTCTTGTGCACTGACATCAATAATCTGCTACCATGTCATTTGGTATATGAATTCTTTGTGAGTAAATTTATAATTTGCTAATATTTAAACAGTCTGTTTATAACAAAATTTTTAATTAACAAACCAGAGAAATACCGATTTGCGCCAAAGCTGTGTGCTGTGTTTGACAGATATCAATCAGTCAACCAATCTTATATGAATTGAGACAAAAAAACCAATATAAAAAAATTAAAACAAATATGCTTCAAATAATCCACTTTGCAGTTTCTTTTTACAAATTTTGATTATAAAGTGCTGCATCATTAGGTGCGCAATAAATTTCAACCACACGTTTTTTTTCAAAGAAAGTAAGTAGAGAGTAGACCATTTATTAGAGTGAATTGCAATTACAATATAAAGACGTTTTACATATGTCTTCCTTAGATGCTTTAATAATTGATAGGGAGTTATGTTGTCTGAAAAAAAAAAAACAGTAGTAATAATTTACTTTCAACACGAGTATCACTTAAATGTATGTAAGTTCTTATAAACTGTTACATTATGTGTAATCTTAGATGTATTCTTTCGAAAGAAAAAAAAATCCGTAGATGAAAATATTTATAGTTAGTCTCATTTGTCTCTGTATATATCAGTGTCCACACCGGCAGTTTAATTATTCGGAAGCACATTGCAGAAACTCATTCTTTTGATGTTGTTAATTTCATATAAGTATACATTTTATTTTATTAGTTTTCAGATCGCTAGTGCTTTAGTGCTAGGCAATACATCAGTTATTTGTTTGTTTTAAAGTTCATTTCAGTTATGTGCAGAACATTTAATATAGCCATTAGGCGCCACTTTTCCCATTTTGGGAAATTTTTTTAGGATTTGTTTCTAAAGTAAGTATTTATATATTGTTAAAAGATTCATGTTATCTGTTTTTTGAATATATGAAATAAATTCTGAAATTTTTTTTAAAGTTTCATTTGAATTTTCTATTTTTTAAAACAAGTTAAAGAAGGTGAAATTTAGCCTTTTGGCCGCATTCGAAAAAATATTTAAAAAACAAACTCTATAATGTAATTGATATTTTTTATTTAAAATATGTTAATATTTTTATATTTATAGGGATAAGAGATTAATTATATTTATTGAAAGAGCGAGTTGTTCCCAAATTGGGAGCATTGGCGTCTTCGTTTGTTTTCACATTCCTCGAATTCGGACCTCCCACTATCGTGGTTTTGTTTTTCATGATGCAACATTCATTACAAAAGTTGTTAGAAATGCTGCTTTTTCATTCCTAGCATACTTTTCTTGGAAGTATTACTCATAAAATCAGATTCTTACTTTGTGAGAATATATTTCTTTTTGCAAAAGTGTATATTTGTAGTATTTCTTTTTTAATTTCTTCATTGCATAAATTTCAAATTTTAGGAAAAAATGATTGTAAAATATTTAACTGTACCTCAAGCTTTGAATCATTTCGAACAATTAGATTTGGATAACTTTTCGAATGTTTCGGAAATCGTTTGTTTGCTACCTAATACCAGTATAGTAACAGGTGAGGAAGATGTAATAGAAAATAATTTATGCGACGATTTATCCCGTGATACATTTTGTGAAGTAGAATTTTACGTAAATTTTAAATCAACAGATAATCAAGAAATAAGTCATTGAAAAAAAAAAAGACAAAAAATTAAACTCAATATTATAATTGAAAGTTTAGACGAATCGTAAAATTGGAATATAGAAAAAAATAAGCAAAGCAAAACAAAACAAAAAAATAATAATAATTAACAATAAATTTCAGAAAAAAAAAAATTAAATGCAATGCTGCATAAAAATTGTTCAATCATCTTCGAATAAAACTATCTAATGATGGAAAATAAAGAGATAATGAAAATGCTGATGGAATCGGTAATTTCATTTTATATTTTTATTATACATATAGATTTTGAACTAATTCATATGAATTATTTGTGAAATATCATTTATAGCTAAAGACCTAAAAAAAAAACACAAATGCACGGAGGCATACATAATTAAAAACAAAATAACTCCCACTAGGCGCCATTGTTCCCGTTTTGGGCACATGCTGGTTCTCCTAAATATTCGAATATATATATATATATATTTTTTCCAGACGTATTTTAAAGACTTCCTATTCATAAGGAAAAAACAATTGTTCCATGAAAAGTTTACTTTATATAGCGAAGCTTAATGGGTGAAATTATGATTAATAAATTAATAAATGTTAGTTATATGTGTATAAAATCCTATGTTTTGATACTAGAATTAAAAAATAGAAACATCAAAATTACTGTAAAACATTGTTCATAAAACTTTGTTATTTGCTCAAAGATTTATTTCAAACAAGATTCCACATTTTAACGCTCTTAAGTTTTAAAATTTAATTTCTGTGCGAAATTAAAGGCTTATTATATTTGCAAAAATTAATAAATAAAATAATTTATCTTATTTCAAGTAATTAATTTGAATTAAGCACAGACCTATTCTTACTTGAATTTTTATTTTTTGAACTGATGTAAAGGTAGGAATGGAATTTATTACGCTTTATTTTGGTTAAACAAATATGAATCTTAAGTAACATGATATTGAATAAAATAACGGCAATTTATTTCTGAAAAGAATTAAAAACTTTAATACTTTTCTGTCGAAATAGATTTTTTTATTTTTTTTATTTGGTTAACTAAATATATCACAATATTTCATAAGTAAAATATATCAAAATATAAGCAGTTTTCAAATAAAAGAAAACTGCCCAGTTAAACTGACGGCATTGAGCTCACAGGCTATTCACACTAACTGTAAATTATATTCTTATTTCAAAGAATTTGAAATAAGCCCTCGAAAAATGAAGAAATCGATAATATATTAAGAGGGGGGAACCATCCCCCGTTTCTCCTTCTTATAATTAACCAATGAACCCATAAAACTAATCAGAGAAGCGCCTTACCACAATGAACCTATATACAAAATTTGAAAAAATCGGATAATTCTGCATGAAAAATGCATTTATCTAAATTAAGGGGGGCGGGGTTAGCCCCCCCCTTTATACTTAATCAAAGAACCCCCAAAACTAATCAGAGAAGCGCCTTATCACAATGAACATATATATAACATTTGAAGAAAATCGCATAATTCTGCTTAAAAAATCCATTTATCTATATCAAGGGGGGTTAGTCCCCCCCGTTCCCCCCTTTATACTTTACCACTGAACCCCCAAAACTAATCAGGGAATTGCCTTACCACAATGAGCCTATATACAAAATTTGGAGTAAATTGGATAATTCTGCATGAAAAACGCATTTATCAAAATTAAGGGGGGGTAGCCCCCGTTTCCCTCCTTTACACTTCACCAATGAACCCCCAAAACTAATCAGGGAAGCCCCTTACCACAATGAGCCCATATAGAAAGTTTGAAGAAAATCGGATAACTCTGCATGAAAAAAATCATTTATCTAAAATAAGGGGGGAGGATTAACCCCCCCGTTACCCCCTTTATACTTAACCTATGAACCCCCAAAACTAATCAGGAAAGAACCTTATCACAATGAACCTATATACAAAATTTGAAGAAAATCGGATAACTCTGCATGAAAAAAATAATTTATCTAAAATAAGGGGGGAGGATTAACCCCCCCCCCGTTACCCCCTTTATACTTAACCTATGAACTCCCAAAACTAATCAGGAAAGAACCTTATCACAATGAACCTATATACAAAATTTGAAGAAAATTGGAAAATTCTGCATGAAAAAACCATTTATCCAAATTAAGGGGGGTTAGCCCCCGTTCCCCCCCCCCTTTATAGTTAACCAATCAATCCCCAAAACTAATCAGGGAAGCGCCTTATCACAAGGAACCTATACAAAATTGGAAGAAAATCGGATAACTCTGCATGAAAAATTCATTTATCTAAATTAAGGGGGAGGATTCCCCCCCCCCGTTACCCCCTTTATACTTAACCTATGAACCCCCAAAACTAATCAGGAAAGTACCTTATCACAATGAACCTATATACAAAATTTGAAGAAAATTGGACAATTCTGCATGAAAAGACCATTTATCTTAATTAAGGGGGGGTTAGCCCCCCGTTCCCCTCTTTATAGTTAAACAATCACTCCCCAAAACTAATCAGGGAAGCGCCTTATCACAAGGAACTTATAAACAAAATTGGAAGTAAAACGGTTATTTCTGTCAAGAGTTATCGCGTTACGTACGTACATACGTACATACATACATACATACATACAGAACGGCCGGGCACATAAGCTCTCAGGCTTTGATAGCCTATGAGCTAATAATATCAAAACGGAATAAAAAAATTGATTTGAGAAAATGTCATCAATAATTACTTTTTGAAATAGAAGAATATTAATTCTGTAAAAATCAAAATTATCTCTTACATTTTTTACAATATTAAAACAGGAAGATAATTTTATTCGAAAATTGAAAATTGTGCACATAGAAAGAAAATTTTTGAAATGATAAATGAAATTAAAGATCTTTTTTATTTACTTTAACGACACGTTATTTTCATATATTTCAAAATTGAAGATTATTCAGTGCTTTTCAATGAATAAAAGGAATTCATTTACATTATTTAATTAAAATAATAGATCATTTCTATTTGTTTTTAGTAAAATTGTACGAAATTAATAAGTAATTTTTGTATTCACTTAATGGATGTAGGAGCGTCACGTAAATTGCAAAATCCATTTATGGCAAGTGTATTTCCAGTTTCAATAAGTGAAAATTTTAATAAATTTCCAGTCTTTTATCCTCTGAAATAATTTAAAACTGTTTAAGAAATATGCAGAATGTATAAAATGTGCAGTAGTGCTTAAAAACCATGTCGATAAAGATAACAAATATATATCAGATGAAAAAAAGTTTCTAAATCCGTTTTCTAGTGATAAGGAAATTCTTGTTAGAAACGTATACGTTTAATGTTTTTAATATGTATTTTTTTTTGTCATGTAACAAAGTAAAAATTAAAAATATGTTTGGAAATTAAAAAAATTAAGCTCTGACTTGTCAATAATTATCAAAATAAATTTTTTGTGAGACGTAATTACGCGGATTTTATTCATAACTTAGAAGGCGTAAAACCAACATAGTTGGTTTTATTCATTGGTTTTATTCATTGGTTTTATTCATTTTATTCATTGGTTAAGCACACCAACGCTTTGTCAACTGAACTCTCCGGGACATACCCAGCCTGGTTTATCTCACTCTTATACATTGATAAGGCTACAACAGCAGCACAAGATGGGGTAACTTCCTGAACCGCCACCAAAGCCGCAAACATGAGTCGAAATTAGTCCAGCCTCGATGAATATATACATGTAATAATTGAAGTGATGCAATACGCCGGCAAATCTGAATTTTTCTAATTAAGTGCTCGTAATTTATTCGTAATTGACGTAATTAAAAAAATTCAGATTTTCGGTCATAGTGCATCACTTCAATTATTATATACATACTTAACCAGCAGATAAATTAAAATATAAATATTGGTTATTTCAATCACATGAATATAGTAAAACATATCATTAAAATATGTTTTCACAGAATGTTTAAAATAAATGTTTAAGTATAACACAAAATATAAATTTATGTGCAAGTGGTTCATTAATCATTGAATTGTAACTTGCTTACAAATATTCTAGCATAATTTTTGCGAACTACTTGGGAGTTGTGCGAATTTGGATAAATATTTCCATTTGTCTCACAGTCAAATAACATAGTGTTTTAACCGTTTTATTGATTTGTATCCTCTTATTCTGGTAACTCATGGCAGTTGCTCTTTTGAAATATGAACACGTTGCCAAGTTATGACCCAAATACTATTTTATTTATCGACCCAAACGTGTTTCACGGTCAAATTAGAAAATGTTACAGTTATTGCATGAATAAGAACATTTGAGTTCAACAAAAGAAAAGAAATTCCGAGATACACTTAAAATACCCCCCCCCTCCCCCCTACGAACTACGCTCACCAACCGCCCGCTGTTCTGATTCCGCAAACTCTAAAAACACGCTAATTTGATCGGCTCTAAAACGATTATGGAAGATTGAGTTATAATTAAACGACTATAGGCGATCTCCGGTAATCGAGTTTCCATTCATTTTTCTTTGACTGAGGGATTTTAAGACCGAATCAACTGCTGTCAAAACAACTAATAACTGTTTTCATGATTGATTAAATAAGATCAATTAAACATTTTAAAATCAACTTGTGTAAAAGTAAACAATGTAATTGCAACAGGGAATTTTATATCGATGGTATAAGAAAATTGTTTTAAGTAAGACGTCTAAGTAAATCTATCGTCTTCAGTATAACGAAGATTTCACCAAAGTTTCCTTCCTATTATTAAGCGTAAAAGTGTAGTTTTTAATTGAAGGGAAATATTATTATTTACGTTGTTTTAAAATTTTGTAGAATAGGTTAAAAAAATTGTCGAAAGAAATGAATCTCTCGTGTAAATATATTTTTAAGTTGAAACTGTTTGGAAATATTGTTATTTGCGTATTTTAAATATGGCGTAAGTTTACCATTTAATGCTTTGAACGCGTAATAAATTAATTAGTATGTTCAAGGTTTATTTCCCTTCACGCGGAAGTATATTTTTTATGACGTACTTTTCTCCATTTACTGATTTTAACGCGTGATCATTTATTTATTATTTTATTTCTGTTTTTAATAGATATGTGTAAAAACATTTTTTAATTGAAAGGGGATATTATTATGTGCGCTTTTTTTCAAATTGGCTACAATTTAAATAAAAGACTTTTGCAAGATGAAATAAATCTCCATCAAAATAATGAAAATTTGAATACAAATTGAAAACAAAACAAATCTCAAAAAGTTAGTCAAATTTAAAAAATAATTGTAATCTGCACATTGAAGCTAGTCAACTATATATGTTTTCAAAAGATGGTTAAATTTTTATGCACAGTTTTTGTTCCTCTAAAATTTGTTTAACAGAACTATTTTGACCGATTTAATATTAACTATTTCTTAAAATAATTCTTCTATTTAAAAACTGTCTGCTTCAGTGTGTTTGTCGAACATGTCACTATAAAACTACTAATTTTTATATTTTGATATGCAATAGTTTTATGATTGTTGGCCCAGAAAGACTTCAAGGCTCAAAAACTTCATTGACAGCGGCGGCGGTTACATTTTTTTTTTAAATATAGAGAGTTACATTTCATTACAAAGATTTAAAAAATATATATACGAATTTTAAAAAGTTTGTGACATGAATTTCAAAAGGTAAATGTATAAATTAGAGAATGCATGAATAGGCTTAATTATTATTAATTTTAAATTTGGGTTAAGCATTATGAGAAATTGCATATTTCGTATAATTCATATGTTGTGTTTATTAATTGATCATTAAAATACCTCTCCTTAATCTTAAAAAAAAAACTTTCATTAATTTGGAAATCAAGTATATTAATTTTTTAATAAGGCAGTCTTTTATGTATAATTTAGGGAAAGTATGATATTCTAAATAGTAGCTTGGATTTTTATAAAAGTATCATTTATAAATCGATTTTTTAAAATTACACTATAATATTTGTGTACTGTATTATATTTCTCAAATAAATTAAAATATCATTATGTTTTTACAATTTGATACTCATTTAACGTTTAAACGCTAATAGTGACCAATTTACTGGATTATTTATTTGTCAAGATGTGATTTCTAGTGTATGCCTGATGACAACATTTATAATTCTAAACGGACTGAAACGCCATTTGGTGCAGCACAATTTATATAAGAACACTGAGCCTTCCCAGATTCATTGTGGAGATCAAAAGTGTTATGGAAAATTTTTACGAATGCATAGAAAATCAATTTAGGAATACATGCATAGAAGTAATGTATCCAAAAAGCTCGGATACTTCACACACACGCTCTAACCCCGTATGAATACTACTTATGCGATTGTATAAGATCAGACCTGTGATGTTTTATCACATATAATTACATATTTTTAAGTTACCCTAATTAATAAAAACGTACGTAATTTATACTAAATTTAACATTTAATGGATACAAAGAATGTGAATTATCACTTTACTACACAGCGTACAACTAACAGAGTGAAATAATGTCCAGAACGGGTATCGAACCTGCAACCTTTGGTGTTACGCACCAATGCTCTACATTTGGAGCTATACAGACGACATCCGGTCTAGAATTCTCTCTCTTATATGGCAAGGCTACAACTCTGCAGCACAAGATGAAACATCAACCATGAGCACAACTTCAGTGGCAAACATGAGACAAATTAAACCCTGTATCTGTTAATATTAGTTAATCGGTACGCTGTGTAGTAAAGTAATAATTCACATAATTTGCATTCATCAATTTCCAGCGTAATTTCAGCTCTACTGAAAATTTAATTAACATTTAATTATTGGACATTTCATTCAAATATAAAATGAAATATGAATCTTATACCTGCTTTTATTATCTATTATGCGGTTTCACTCAATTTATTTTACCGCTACTCTGTTTCCCATCTCTTTCGCCTTAATGTATAGAGTAAAAAAAGGGGGTTACTCAGTGTTTTTTTTCTGAAATTAGTTTTCTCAGTTGTTATGATGTTCCTTATATTTATTGTAAGGCATTATCCTTCTGATAAAAACAACTAGACTTTTTAAGATTCATTTACATGCTATTCAACATTTTTAGTTTAGTTTACGTGTTTCAGTAATGTTCGTTATTAATATACTGCTTAACATTTTGACTCACATGCTACTGTATAGCAGCTTGTTTGAACTTTGAAAATCTGTAGACATCAAAGACTAACTCATTTTTTGCATAACTCACGTGTTTTGGAATTATTCGTTAATTGAGCACAACAGATTAAACGGCGGTCTGCAAAAATATTCATTTTTAGTTGAATTGTCTTTTGACTTCTATGGTGTTCACTTTATAAAAACAGCTTTCTCGAATACCACCCGTAAACATCTTGCCTGGATACGCCAGTCGCTCGTTGTGAACTGTTTTCTCAGAATGCTTAATGAAATTGCATTAATGGAAATTCTAACTCCTAGTTTTGTGAGTAGTCAAGTCCGGATTACATTTTATTTCAGTTCAAAAGTATTTTGACTTTCACTGCCTGCAATGTAATAAAATCTTCTCTATAAGTTGTACCGTGAACAAACCAAAACATTTGACATCTGAACGATAGCATTATTTCCAAAATACAAGAAATGCATATGAACTTACTTAATTCTGCAAGAAGAGCTTGGACATGTTTTACATTTCATACTGTAGAAAGTGCATTTTATATATATATATATTTTAACAGGCTATTGTTTCAAACATTTTAAACCAATGGATGAGAACTACCAATCGTAGCTTAATTATTTAAAGAGGAATTTATCTTAAGAAAATATTTTTTTGTCACCATTAGACTCTGACTCTGAGCGAACAAAACATTAAATTTTGTTCGCTCTTGTTTCCTACATGTAATAAAGTTTTAAATATTTCTAAAGATATTTGCATAACATGCTTAAGAACGTTTTCTTAAAAGTTAAAATTACATAATATTTTTACCTTCTCTTATGATTTTTATATTTTTATGAAGGTTCAGGTAATTTTAATTAAATATTTTGAGTATTTACCACTATGTATTTTTAACCAAAAGTGTTACACAATTATTTTCGAAAATAAACAAGAACGAAAAATCATGCGTCAAGCATAGATTATATAGCACTTTCCAGCGCTTCCAAAATAATTTTACAAATCATACCGTTTAATAAGCTAAAAGCTAACATCTAAGTAAACAATTTAGAAAACGCATAACATATTTAAAAACATAATTTCAGGAATTTCCAACATATACAATGTTCGGAAAAATATCCGAATACTTTTATTCAGCCCTGTATAGGATCTATAGGTTTGTATATATACTACATAGGATGATAATTTTAGTTCAGTTAGGAAACGCGTAGCACAGTTTAAAATTCTCCGTCTGGAGTTTGTCAATAAACAGAAATGTGTTCGCGAACTTTTGTGCTGCCCTGTATAGGATCTACAGAATTTATACACACCACGTAATAGACAAAAAGCAAGTTAAAATTAAAATCGCGTTCAATAACTTAAAACGCACTTCCAGGAATTATTGTTAACAGACAGTAGATAATTCTTTTGCGTGTCCCTGTAAATGAACGATGACTGCTATACACACAATATTCCGTAGTAAGTCTCTTGTAATGCACCTTAGTGATATATATAAATTTCAATGCGTTTAAAATAGTGAAACATTATTTAAATAAACCGCAGACGATTTTTCTCCATAGACGTAATGTAACGGAATTATTTTTACTGTCCCTGTAAAGTAACTATAAGTGCTATGCACACCCTGTTCCATATTAAGCTTCTTCTAATGCACCTTAGTGATCTATATAAATTTCAATGCGTTTAAAATAGCGAAACATTATTTAAATAAACCGCAAATGATTTTTCCCCATAGACCGCAATGTAACGGAATTCTTTTGAGTGTCCCTGTAAAAAACTATAAGTGCTACACACTTCCGTTGAAATAGGGAGCATGCTATAGATAACAACAATAACATATAAAAATTGCAGAGCAATCCGAGCATATTTACGCGAGTTAGAGCACGGACAGGTGGCAGACGGCCAGACGGCCAGACAAACCGAAGTCATAAGCACTTTTCAACTAGGTTGGAAAGTGCTAAAAACATGTCTTGTGTACAGTGTTTATAATAATGATTTTTTTTAAAGAATTTTTTTACACCTATTAATCACTAAAAAACATAATAATCCACTGAATGTTCAACGCGACTTACTTAAAATTAACTTTTGTTTGAGGAAAATGTAATTGTCATCGACTTTTTGTAAGGAAATGTAGCTAAAGAAAGTTTATGAAAGTAAAGTATTTCACATGGTAATTGATTCTTTTCACTGTTAAGTTCTCCAAGAGTTTTTTCAAGTCATTAGGTACACGAAGATTTCCTTACCTAACATCATTTTTGAAGTTAATTACTTGTTAAAGAATATGATTATTATAAAGGGTTTTTAAATATCATTCTTCTTTCACCATACTTGGTGTATTTCATACTTGGTGTATATTCACCATACTTGGTGTATACTTGGTGTATAGATAAGTTTAAATATTTAAAGTAGTTTTTATTAAATAATGCATCAAAACTCTTTTTTAAAGTTTATCAAAATCTAAAATTTAGACCTCAGATATTTTTTGCTTATTGTTTGTTCTTTTAAAAATGTAATTAAAGCTACCTAAAGAATTTTTATAGTTTACTTAAACATAGTGTGCTTAAAAAAATTATTAGTATGAGATAAATATACTGTTATTTTGTATTGCAGTAAAGAATTTGATGTTATAAAATTGCATTCTGGGCAGAAGAATTCTGCAGATTCAAATTATAGTTCAGAATCTTATTTTCAATTTTTCAGCAATTTTTGCTGATGTAGTCTACTCTTGAAATCCATTTTTTATCACATTAAAAGTTTTTTTCAATACATAATGTTTCACATCGAGAACACTCACCGATTATGCGATTCCTTTTATTATTGAAATATTCATGTGTGTTATCAGACATATTGTTTATTTTACATTTTATCACGATGAAAATAATCTTATAATAAAGAGCACTGCTTGTAGAAAAATAATCATATTTTTTCTTGTATTCTATATCTGTTTGTGATACTTCAACTTTAATAAATTATCAGTTATAATGAAAATATCTATATATTATCTATTTCACCTCAAACAGTATATAAGTACATTGTTTCATTTAAAATCTAAGATGGTTTAAAATATTTATGTTGTGCTATTCTAACAAGTTATTCTTATTTCGATGTATTTGAAATTTCATATTTAGTGGATATTACCACATATGTTATGAGGGACATTGAAACTATAATGAATGTATGACCACAAATACTTATTTATGGATTGAAATAAGAACATAATCTTAGCACAATAACTTAACTTTGCAATAACACATGTGGTGCGTATATTATGCTTCGCTAATACACTGTTAACTATTTTGTGCCGAAATGAACCAACCTTTGGCGCGGCAGTAATTGCAACCATAAGATGGTGAAATCTCATCCCAACATCTGAAGCTTTGGCTCAATTGGAGCTTCAAATGTTGGAACGAGATTTCACCATTTTTTGGGTGCAGCTACTGCAGCTCCAAAAGTTGGTTAACACAATACAAAATTTTTACCAGTGTATGCAAACCATACACTGTTAAAAACAATCTGAAATTCACGGGTATTTTTTTCCTGATTTTAACAAAAAAATTCCTCATATTTCCTGAAAACAACAGATCGGACGGAGACGAAAGGGGCTACGGAGATATTCAGTTATATGCTGCATATTTATTTTCAATGTTTAAAAACAGACGTGTTGCTGCACAAAAAAAAAAAAAAAAAAAAAAAAAAAAAACCTAAAAAATTCAATAAATTAAAATTTCGAATTTATTTAAAACAACAACAAAATAGTGTTTTCGAATTACAAAAAGTAATAATTAATTTTCCCATTCTTTTGAAATTATTTGCAATTTATTATTTAAAGTTATAGAAAAATATTCGCACTTAAAATATATTCTAAACAAACAGATTAATATATATATAAGAGTTAAATTAAGTGAAAAGAAAATCGATTTTACTCAAAAAAGCAACAAACAAAAATAATGCTTTCGAATTAAAAATAAATAACAAATAATTTTCTCATTCCTTTTAAAATCATTCGCAGTTTAATTTTTAAAGTGATAAAGGACACTCGCACTGAAAATATATTCTAAACGAACACATTTAAAAAATATATAATAGTTGAAAAAAATCGATTTTCTCAAAAAAGCAAACATTTTTCCTTGAATTTAATTTAAAATATAATATTCATATTTTACACCTAACAATCAAATTAAGAATATATATAATTCATGTTTTTATTCTCTATTAATACTAAAGTTTTAAAACCTCAACCATAATCTCATAATGAAATCTCCTAGCAATTAACTTCAAAATTACCAGGATTCTAAACCGCAAATTTTTTAAGTCCCAAGCCGCCATTTGAAGAAATCCCGTATCATCGTTTCAAACTCTTAGTCTAGCAAGTGCCTACCGGTTTTACCATTAAGACATTTTACTCAACGTAGTGACATCCCTAGTTCGCGCCAAAGGTCTGCCAGAATACACTCTTGAAGTATATCAAATATAAACACTCTCGTAACAGTCCACAGATAGCAGCAGAAAGATAAATGTATTTTTTTTTTTTAATCAGGGTTATTCATAGCCGAAAATATCCCTTCCTGGTAGTGTTGCCAGGAATATTTCCGTAATTTGAAGGAAGTATTTCCGAGAGCGTAACGGAAAGTTGCCGCTATTTTTAAACGGAGTTTTTCTTTCTTTTATCTCTCGAAACAGAAGACGTCGGACAACTTTGCTGCCAATAGTTTTACCGTGAATTTACAGATTTATTTTTAACAGTGTATCTTTAGTTACAGAATATAAGTGAGATACTTTTGCTAAATACAGTTTTATCATTAGATTATTTTTTTTTTAATTTTAGAATCATCACACTTTGAGAACACAGTAAAGCATGAGTAGAAATAGATAAAACTGTCTTGTATTTTATATCTACCCTATATATATAAAATCCTAATGAAACGAATTTGTGAAACGATTTTATGAAACGAATTTATGAAACGATTTTATGAAACGACTGGTTAAACGACTGATTATGTTTCAGGGATATTTTTAATAAAATATTAAACGCTTGATGGTGAAATTAATACCAATTGTCTACAAAAATCCGCGGATGTCAAAACTGGTAATAGAATTTTGAAATTCGAATTAGTTTTCGAGATATTAATTTTTTTCTAATATTAATAACATTTCTGTAATGATGGCAACTAATTACTCAGTTTTTTTGTGACAAAAAAGGGAAAAAAAGTGAAAAGGATCCCGATAGGGATTATTTATTTCTTTTTATTCGTCATTTTCAAATTAAAATTGAATTTATCTTTGATTTCAATCGATAATGAAGACAAGATTGTGATTAAATTATGTTTTTCAGGAAAATTTGAAGAAAAAAATCACATTTCTATCGTCGTCAAGATTCAATCGTCTGTCAGCATTTAATTTAATTTATAAACTGAAAATGTTTTGAATAAATTCGTCCAAATGACGTCATTTATGTAAACGCAAAAGAAAGGAGCAAAAAAATATTTATACAATTTGTTTAGCGTAAAATGTCATTTATCCTATTTTATATATAATCAGAAGTAATTTGTATAGAAAAAACAATAATAATATACGTATAATTAAAATACGCATATAAACAAAAAAATCGTCGAATTTGTTTCCATGGCTGTTTATGTCATTTGGCACCAAATCTCACTTTCTGATGCCCGAATTACGCCAAGCTTTTTAAAAATAGCGTCTAGAGCCCTATAATAGAAAAGCAGCAAAAGCTTATTGGGTTTGTTTTCATAACTTTTGGCAACAAATCTATGTATATTAACGAATCTATCCCTTTTCGAAGCTCGAATTACGCCAAACCTAAAAGCAAAGGATCCTATACTGGAAAAGTACCCGATTTTCTTATGGACACTATTCAAGTGACATAACAAGGTGTAAAATTATCGCGGATAGCAAATTTGTTTAAATATGTCATCAATTGATGCCGAATAAATGCAGGCATGCATGCACAAAATATTTAATTAATTGTGTAAGATAAATAATTATTAGAAATTCGTATATACATATTAATTAAAATAAATAATTTACATATTTAAAATAACATGAAAATATGCATGATGTCGCACTAAAATAGAGAGAAAATTAAAACCTGTTACTGAAAATGTCTATAACATAGTACTTTTCAATACCGTGGTTCTTAATGCTATTCACAAGCAGATGGAATTTTTATCATCCTTAAACGCAAAGGAAGAATAGAATACAGATCGTTGTTATAAAAGTCCGAGAGGTAGCCACAATTTAAACCTAACCATTTTATACAAGCTGGTTTTCAAGTTGTAATTGATTTTACTTATCAATCCCGAAAACAGTCGTCAGTTGTCACAACAGCTGTGTATGAGGCCATGGTAATAAAAAAAAATGCCCCATTAAAACGTTAAAAGCATGGCAACCCAATTACAGGTTTACCAATATTTTTAAAACAAAGCACGCTGTCATGTTTTTAGAGGCTTCGAAGTCTGAGCGGGGGTTGGCGAGCGTAGCTCGCAGGGGGTAGGACCCCTAGTTAATCCCATTTTTAGGCGGACTTTCCGTTGTGCAGCTTGTCTAAATTGCTGTTATAACGACAATCTGCAATAAAAATTTACAAATAGATTTACACTGCGTAGTTAACATATAAATAAGGAAAATTGAATTTCTGCACTATTACGGCGGACTAAGAGATGAAATGTTTTGAAGATTACTTTCGTTTTAAACAGTACTTTTATTATGCTAAAATTTTATAATATACCTAATATTTTGTTTTTAATTTTCTGTATTGTGCGCTTATAATACTGTTACTCCAAGTAATAACAAAACATAATTTTAATATAAATCCGAATTCCTTTAAAACTACTTTAGTTATAAACAAATGAAAAATATATAACATAAAGGTGGCATAAAAAAATCAGTTATGAAAACCTATAAAAATATCTTTTAAACTGTGTATATAGGTCAAATAAAGCGACGTCTTTGGTCTGCTTGGGGAATAATAAAATCAATGTTAAAAATTGTCTCATTAAACGCTCCGTTACTGATAACCATTACTGATCTAATAATCACAATTTTATTTTTTCAAATGTTCAATAATTCAGAAATGCTCATCGATTTACGATCATAATTTTTGGGAAGTTTATCATATATGAAAGATTTCAAACAACTTTCTTAATGATGTGTTTAGTACACCTACATTTTGGAACGTCTGGCTTCCTTTTCGTTAATTCACTTTCTTCACCCCCCCCCCTTCTTTTTTTTCTCCCTGCTTGAGCTCGTCCTGTCTGGCTATTTGCTTCTCATTGGTCTCCTCTGTAACGCGGGGACTCCTGAATCCGCTGTTTGTTTTTCAATACTTATCACCATTATATATTCTCAATTATTCACAATTATTATTCTCAAATATTATATATTTTCAATACTTATCACTCCGTTTCACTTTGGTCGCGAACGGAGACGGTTGCATACTGACATGATTTAAACACTTACATCTATTTTTGACCCTGGCACTGATGATGGATCTTTAAAAGCTCCAGAAGCTGTCTGACATTTTCATATGTATTTCATTTTTACTAATTTCACACTGTTCATTTCTTCTTTAATTAGATGCTTTTATTTTATGTTTTACTACGAAATTTTAAAGAGAAATAAAAAAAAATCGATAGTTACGCCTCAAATGTCTTTCTTGAAGCTGTACAGATAGGCTTTACAATTAATTCTTTTTCGGGGTCGGGGGAGGAGACAACACTTTAATTTCAAACGAAATAATAACTAAAAATAACGCAGCAGAAATAAAACTTTAGAGTCTTTAATGAAATATATTTTACATCAAGCAGTTTAAAATATTTCTTAAAGTATTGTATTTTCGCAAGAGTTATATTTCTTCATTTTAAATATGATATTATCAGAAATAGTTTTCGCGTAATTATTTCAATGCCTTTCAATATTTATTTTTACTATATTATATTTCATACTTATCGAAGATTATTTTTGTTTTAATATTCAAGAACACAATAATGGAAAATCACAAAATCGTATTTTTTTGTTTTAAATATGACATTTTCGTTTTCGAAATTATTTCTTCAGCAAATGGCATTCTTAAAAAAGTAAGAAAAATTTATTAAATGTTAGTCATGTTTTATTTCATATTTGCATATGAAATTGAGAATGATTTATTAGGAAATTAAATCAGAATATTAGATTTAATTTTTTTCTTTTTTTTTTTATCTTATCTTTGGCAAAAGTACTTTGAGTGAAAAGTTGAGAATATAGATAATGGTACTATTTTCTTACATTTAATATAGTTTTACAAAAATCCATAAATGATTTATACTTTTTTCTATTTTGTTTATACCCACATAATATTTTAAATTTTAGTCATGTTTTATTTCATATTTGCATATGAAATTGAGAATGATTTATTAGGAAATTAAATCAGAATATTGGATTTAGTTTTGTTCAACTTTTTTTTAAAAATCTTATCTTTGGAAAAAAAGTATTTTGAGTGAAAAGTTGAGAATATAGATAATGGTACTATTTTCTTACATTTAATATAGTTTTACAAAAATCCATAAATGATTTATACTTTCTTCTATTGTGTTTATACCCACATAATATTAAAATATTTTTTCGTATAAAGAAAAAATAATTGTATTTCTAAGATAGAAAAAAAAATTGTGTTTCTCCGACAGTTTGAAATGATTACTGCAAGCGAAAAACATAAACACACTGAGCCCCAAAATATTAAAAAAAAATGTTTTTGGCTGCTACTTTTCTTTTTCAGTAACATTTCCTAATTTTTTCATCATGTTATATAGCTTTAGTTGTATAGCTTTTTATTTATAAAGATACCTATGGTGCACAATTTAAGGCTTCAGAAACAATTAATAAGTGATAATATTTTGTTAATGAATCAATGAAAGCATGCTTTCCAAAAACGCCGAAATTTGAAATTTTGGGCTATGCAAATTCGCACTAGTGTCGCGTTCACGTGTTATAATATTAATACTATATTATAAATAATTAAATTTTGGTGCTAACACTATTATTCATTATTCATATTTCGAAATTTACAGCCAATATGATATTCCATTGAAAATATATTTCGAATTTACGTTGATTTTAAAATATTTTGCACACTTCACGAAATATTGGGATGTAGTATATATACGGTTTTATTTTTGTCTTTCAAAGAAGGGGTCAGCAATTCAGGTTACAGATTTGCCTAATGTAGATTAGTATATAACCAAAGTCTGAAAATATCTTTCAAGTAACTAGGCGCAACCTCTTAAAAATAAATAAATAAATAAATAAATAAATAAATAAACGTGCCAAAGTCTGTTACATCTACTTAAAACATTTGGTCGCTCGACTGACAAGAGTTCCGTTGCCGATTGATTAGAAAGCTTCAATCTGGTCCTGTCTGGATGGTATGGTTTCGATAACCACGATACCCTCCTTTACCGTTTTTTGTTCTTTTCAATTGATATATATTTTTTAAATGTTACATCTGTTGCTTTGTATTCTTTATGAAAATAAATTTATTTATACAATGTGTTTTTTTTTCGCACGTGAATTTACTAAACATATGAGTGTTTATTATTATTATTATTATTCTCGATTACCAAATTCTTAAAAACACTTTAAATTTAGTTTATAATGTTTGGGAATTTTCAAATTTCTAATCGTGTTTATTTAAATGAAATTTTATGTTCACGTCTATCATATATTCTAGTATTGTCTTTTTCAAAGAAAATTTATATGGGGTCATCCGGAAACTTCTCCAGTTTTTCAAAACGAAGTGTGGTTTTGTCAAGTTATTTTGCTGCTGCTAATAAGGAGTAATCTTGAATGACCCAGATGTGTACATTCAGCCTTTTCTGCTTGCGCTGCACACTTCTCGCTTGTGTTGTGGCATAATGTTTGTTTCAGTGCAGTACTAAGTATGGAGAAACAAAAAGTTCATTTTCGTCAGTTATATTCTTTTATTTCGAGAAACGTAAAAATGCTGGTCAGACTGATCGTGCAATTTGTGCTTTATATGGACAAAGTGCTGTTTCAGATGACACAGTTCGAAGGCGGTTTCAGGAGCTTAAGCGCGGAAATTTAATCTGGACAATGAAGCCATCTATGAACGACCACCATCTGTAAAAAAGGTCCTCTTAAAAAAAAAACTGTTTCTGAAAATCCACATTACACAGTTTTGGAGCTACCACACAGGTTGGTTCTCCATTCGTAGCACTGCACTGAAACAAAAATTATGGCACAACACAACCGAGAATTATGCAACGTAAGCAAAAAACCCGAATGTATACACCTGGGTCATTCAAGGTCAAGCATTATTAGCAGCAGTAAAATAACTAGACGAAACCGCGTATCGCTTTTGAAAAACAGCAGAACTTTCTGGATGACCCAATATATTCTATTTTCACAAATCTCACCCTTTTTTAAGCACTTTTAATTCTTCTTTTTAATTATAATTTTAATTTGAGATAAATGTTATAGACATTAAAGTTCCATAAAAAAAATTAACTATAGAAATCAGATATAAATGAAAGTATTTCTAAAGATTATTATGTATTTTCAGTCTAAAAGTCTTTGTTGTAGTTCTGATTATTCCGAACATAAAAATATCTTTACCTAACATTGATTTTTTAAGTTAATTATTTGTTAAAATCACGATTATAATAAAAAGAAAAATTATTTTTGTAGCAATTTATTTATTTATTATTCATACTAAGAAATATTTTATGCAAATTATTTATTTTTTTTTATTTAGAATATAAATTTACTAAAGACATAATTTTAAATATTTTAAAATATTTTCTATTACCAAATAATTAAAAAAAGTGTAAGCTTAAATTTTTCACATTTGGGGATTTAAAAATTAAAATCAAGTTTGTTTACGAAATTCTACTTTCACGCATGAGATATATTTTACAAATTATTTACTCATTGGCATGTAGTTTACTACAGGACAGATAATACAATATCTTTGAAATAAAAATGTATAGTTCTCTAAATATTACGTAACTCAGTAAATCTCATAAATTTTTCTTACCTCAGAAGATGGATTTGAAGGAACGCTTTTAAATGGAGAATCTCGATGACAAGTATTTATTCAAGTGGAAGGTGAAATATTAGAAATAACGAAACATTTAATTAACGAAAAACATACACTAACGACATTACTAACACAGAAATATTTACATAAAACGTTCACTATTACTTTTTAGGTGAATTCGTAATTATACACATACGTAGCACCTATAGTCGCCATCTGATCCGTCCGTCCGTCTGTCCACATATAACAGCGCAAAAACTACCCAACCAAATGGTTTGAAATTTAAGATATATTATCTTTGCAGAATTTTGCCGAGACATTTCAAATTTTAAGAAAATCGAATCAAAACTTTAGAAGATATTAATAAAAATATTTATTAAGAAATTTGAATAAAAAAAACTGTGCTTTCTTGTTATAGGAGCTTCCAAAGTTTAATCATCAAGCGACCGAGATACACTGTAGAAATGGGTACTCAAAATTGAGTAAAAAGTACTCAATTTTGAATACGTCACATACTCAAAATAGCTCTGATCCAAATGTACTCAAAATTGGGAAACACATGTACTCATTTTTGATCCCATGGATGTATTCAAATATGAACTGCTATGTACTCATTTTTGATCCCACGGATGTATTCAAATTTACAAGTTTTTATGTTGTTAAAATAAAATATATAGGAGGAAAAAAAAAGTTACTTCGCGAGGACAACCTTATAACGGATACATACATTTCTGTTCATTTTTTCATTCCAGCGTGAGTTTATAGTAATTTGCCAACCCTTGCCTATGAGAGGAATCGAACCCGTGTACTAACCTGACGACTCAGACCAACGCGCCATGAATGGTCACGCCTCCTACTCAAATATTGTCAGTTATTTTGCAAAACTTGCAAAAACTTGAGGTTTCATCTGTAGATGGATTTCTTCAGTTCCAATGTTTTTAATGTTTTCTTTTCATAATTTTCAATATTTTGCTGTATGATTTGGTTCCTTATAACAGATAAATTTCAATTTATTATGTATTATATGCGTAAAACATTGCATTAAGAATACTGATTGCTTCTTGTTACAACAGTACCAACAATTTCTTTATTCGAACATGTACTTTTTTTAAAATTATTTGCCTGATTATCTATTTATCAATTCTAATAAAAACAACAATTATCAATTATCTTAATCAGACGTGTTTATTACATGCTATTAAAATATTTTTTTTTATGTCTTATTTTAAAAAAAATATGTAAATAAATGTTTTTATAATAAATTAAATCATTATAGTTCAGCTATGCTGAGAGCTTTTGCGTACGGTTCGGTTAAACTAAATAGTTTAAAAAGAAAAGATTTTTAGAGACAAATTTGAAATTAATGACCTTGGGATAGGTAGGTTTAAATCTGGGCTTATTCATTTTATTTCAATTAAATTGTTTAATTTATAAAAATATAAGCTAAAGAAATAAATTAAAAACGTTATAAAGTTAAAAACTTTATTTTTATAAAATTAAAGAAAAAATATTAACTAATTTTATAAATTTAAGGAAAAATGATAAACTTTGTAAAATTATAATTTATAAAATAATAAATTTTAGCGTAATTCCTAAATTTGTAAGCCAAATCAGCTTAGTTTAATACCAATTTGCATAGCTATAATTTGCAAAGATATTATGTTATGAAACTTTTAAATAACACAATATTGCCTCACGTTAAAAAAGTTAAAATAAATTTTTAAAAAATTAGTGGGGAAAAAATCATAATTTTGAAGTACTATCAAGAAAAAAAAAGTAGATGTGTAAAATGTGAGGAAAAAAAAGAAAGAGTAAATGTGTTGTAGTGGATCCACTTTGATGAAAATCCCGAACAACCAGATCCACTTTTCATTTCACTTATTCTTCGTTTTTCCTTCAAATAATAGCTTTTTAGGCTCAGAAATTTCGTCATTACACATTCTGAAATATACAAGTATGTTGGGTTTGATCATATATTCATTTTTGATCCAAAAATACTCATTTCGAAATGAGTACATGAACTTACTCATTTTTGAGAATGCATATGTTCATTTTTGATCCAAAAATACTCATTTCGATATGAGTACATGGACTTACTTATTTTTGAGAATGCACATGTTCATTTTTGATCCAAAAATACTCATTTCGAAATGACTCATTTTTGAGTACTTCATTTTTTACAGTGTACTTATTTTATTACAGAAATTAATCAGCAGACGATATACTTCATTTCACAGAATTAAAAATCATCAAGATATGAATATTTATATAACTAGCTATATACGTCTGTCGCGTTTGACGTACAATTTCCAACTCGTTAATATAAGTCGTCTCTTTGCTCACAAAACATTGAACAAAATTTCTTTTATAAACAAAACGTCTTTTCAGATCAATTCGCAGATATATCGTCTGCGCCAATGAGTCTAGAAATAGAGTCAGGAAACCGCAACAATCATTCTTTTTAGTCTATTTTTTCTTGATGATCCCTTATTTTGTACACTAGGGAAAAATTGTAATTTTCAGTTTTGAACAGTAGGATAATTTGTATTTGAATTTATGTTTGACATGACCTTAATAAGCGATTATGTATTGTTCTAACATAATTTTCTTATACACTCTTTTCTAAGCTTAAAGCTTGAGAGAACAATAAGAAAAGAAAGAAAAACAAGTGGGTAAGTGTGATAGAAGATCGCTCAAAGGGTTTCGTTTAATATTCCTTTCAAAACACTTTATCCTTTCTTTAATAAATCCAAATAAATTTTATTTAGCAACCAAAAAAAAAAAAACCTCATGTTTTTTTTTGTTTTTTATAAAGTAAAAATTTACCGGTCTATTTTTTCGTTTTTTCGAGTATCCAAACCAGCCCGATAGCGGTCGATAGTCGTCTTTTATATTCTGTCATAATAATAGCTGTCACGCGGACTAAATGCGATATAAAAAAAATTTTCAAAATTAAACACGTTGTACACCTTCAAAATGTTAAAATATGCGAATATTTCCATAATCGGATTTTTATCATGATTCAATATGTTTCTCAAACTCATATATTTACTATTCTCTATTATTCATATTGATACTCGCTTTGTATTATTCTCAAACATATGAAAAATTCGTTAAACTTCCAATATGACGTCAGATTTTCTTTTTAATTCTCTAATGACGTGATATTAATTTGCTTTGTGTACATACACATACTCATACTCCTTGTATTATTAAGAAATCTTTGAAAATTTCAGTTTTATTACCACTATGACGTCAATCATTTTTATTTCATTTTAATCTTTCTTTCAATTGGTGAAACTTTTTATTTCATTTTCATTTTTCCCGGGGAAATCGTCTGATAGAAAATTAATTATTGTAGAAAGAATTCCATTGTTGATTTTTAATTTTTGGCATCTGCTATAACGAAAAATGTTTAAATTTAATAGGAGAAGGCTGTTAGAATTTTGGTTTTTTTTATCTCTATTTATTAAAATAATACGGATTTTTCAAATTTTAATATTTTGAGCCCTTTATAGCTGGTATTCAGCTATATACACAAATTTTCAACTCTGTAAGTTACCTAGTTTCTGAGAATAGCTATGTGACAGACAGACAACGGAGCGGCAGTAATAGGGTTTCGTGAGACGAGCGAAACCCTAAAAACGAATAAATTATATATTCTGTCCTTTATTTTTGCTCAAACAATTTAGTTGCGAACTTCTTTTCATTTCAATTTTTATCGCAGTTACTTATAAAAACATTGATGTTATCATAGATATTTTTACACAGTTACATGGTTGAGGTATCTATAATTTATTATAAACTATTAGATCTATTTCTTTAGGAAATGAACTATTGGAATCCCTTTGTTTATATACCTATATAGAATGCAAAATTTGCTAGCAAGATAACGTCTCAAATGCCGAAACCATTCGAACCAAATTGGAACTGTGTGCCGATCTTGCAAATACTTTGAATGAGACTTTTAATCAATGAAATTTAGTAATCCGTAAGAAATTACGACCCTTTGCAAAACATAATAACATTACGGTCAGTGGGGCTATATTTGCAGGTCATTATAAAGAAATAATTCTTCATTATTCTTCATTGTTTATTTATGTATCAGTTATATTTCTAGGCGTTATTTCTTTGGTAGTTGGGACACACTAAAATAATTTCCTTGTTATTCATTGAAGGTTATGCCGAACCTCGTTTGAGTAGAAATATATTATGGCTTAGTTCTATCATACGCAAGTTATAAAACTGCAATTATATTCTATTTTTGAATCAGCAAATTACTCTTTCCTCACTAAAAGGCATTTTACACTGAGTTGTGACTAATTTAATTAACTTGTATTAAAGCTGATGTATTAAAAAGTAAAAAGAAAAAAAAAAAAGAAGAAGAAGAAAACAAATCAACCTACTCTTTCGTCTGAGCCGGTAGGACTTGCTAATAGTCTTCAGATAAAGTAAATCTGGTAAACTGCAGTTTTTTTTTTTTTTTTTCTAATATGTTACGTTAATCTTCCCAATTTATATAAATAGCATAAGTTAAAATTTTATATTTTTTGACTTACATCTATATTTTATATCTAACTATGATAAATAGAAGAACTCGAGTGCATAGACACATACCCGTTTATATTTATCCTTTCCTATGGGATTACGGGTCATTTAAGTGTCATCTATCTTATTTAAAAAATTTTGCGAGAACTTTTGAATCATTTTGTATGAGAACTATAAAAATATGTTTTTGAAAAAGTGCCATGAATCACTTACACCTCATTATTTTCCCTTTACTTTTTATTTAATTAAACAAGGGAGCGTGCAGTTTTACCACTATTTTTGAATTGATTATTCGCCTTATTTAATTGCAGAAAAATGTTGTAAATTCTGAGAATAAACGTAGAAAGACTGTTAAATTGTAGAAAAATATTACCCCGACAAAATGGTACCAGACTCTTTGGAAATTCCAAAGAGTGTTTTCTCTTTCTTAAATAATAAAGAAAAAAACTATATAATTTTAATTTTGTTAAGACCTTTATTACATAATATTATTTAGAATCATACAACAGTAATTAGTATTGAAGGCAATAACTTTAGTTTATAAAACAAGAACGAAAAATCATGCATCAAGCATAGATTACGAAACTTTCCAACACAGCCAGAAAACTGTAACGAAACTTCAACGTTAAATAAGGTGAAAGAAGATATGTAAGTAAACAGTTTAGAAAACATATACCACATTGATAAATACAGTTTTCGAAATTACCTTCCAGTGTCAAAAAGTAGTCGAATTATTTTGTGCAGCTTTGTATAATATCAATAGATGCGGATATAGTATGATAAAATTTAGTTCAGTTAGAATATTCACATTTAGCATTTTTCGCCAATCGATGGAAATGCACTCGAAATCTTTTGTACAGCCCTGTATATTATCTGAAGACTTTTGTATACACCACCTATTAAGCTAAAAGGCAACTTAAAACTCACTCGCAGCAATTAACAAACGTAAACAAAAATGTATCTTTTTTGCGTAGCCCTGTATATGAATTTATTTATATTCCACAAACTTCTATTAGTCTACTAAATATAGTTCAGCTTGAAAATGCGTAAACACAATTAAAAACTACCCTTAAGCAATTCACTCCCATAGTCTGTAATACTTATGAATGCCCTTGTGTAGCCCTGTATATGATGAACCGAGTTTATAAACACACACGTATTATGAAAAAAAATTGTGAAACTTAAAAACGCACACATAGACTGTAAATATCGCACATATACTGTAACCAATATATTTTGTGTGTCCCTGTAAATAAACGCAATGCAACCAAGAGAGCAATTTATAGTACACCTCAATAATGCATATAATTTTTAGTATGTTTGAAATAGTGAACTATCACTAAATTACACTGCCCCCCCCATTTTCCCCATAGAACGATGTGTAACATAGTTCTTTTGTTTGACCCTGTAAATGAATAATAAATGCTTTGCACCCCATATTCTACAAAAAGCATCTTTTAATGCGCTTCATAATTATACATCAATTTCTTTGTATTTTAAATGACGTAGCGTCATCGAAATGAACTTGACGTGATTATTTCCCATTGACCGTAATGTAACGGAAAAATTTTGACTGTCCCTGTAAAAAAAAACTATAAGTGCTACACACTTCAGTTGAAATAGAGAACATGCTATAGATAACGACAAAAACATATAAAAATTTCAGAGCAATCCTAGCATATTTAAGGGAGTTAGAGCACGGACAGATGGCCATACGGCAGACAAACTGAAGTCATAAACACTTTTCAACTAGGTTAGAAAGTGTTAAAAATGAGAATACAATATCTTTTTCATAAGAAATAAACTTAAATAAGTTATAAATTAGAATTTACAAAACTTTTACTGCGAAATATGTTTAAAAAATATATACTTTCATTTTGTAATTCTGTAAATCCCACTTTTCTCAATAAGCAATTCTATGAAAGTCTCTTTTGCTAAATCATTTTACATTCTTACAATAAAGTACTTAAATCTTTTTATTTCATTCCACATTCAATGGTAGCGGTTCAAGAATAAATTTATTTGAAGAAACTTATTTGATCATTAATGTTCCAAAATACGTTTTCAAGCGATAACGTTGATGAAAGTTTCGAGTGTTTTTGGATATTCGGATGTTTGGATTTCGAGATATTTGGTGTGTTTATGTTTTAGTTTTACAAGTCTTTTTTGAATTTCAGATCATAAAACGCATAAAAGTTTTATTTTCAAAACTAGTTTATCAAAGTTACTTAACAATTAAAACAGAATAATCATAAAATTAAAATTTTATTTTATAAGTCATTCAAGTTAATTTCTACTTAAGTGGATATATTGCGTTTAGAAATAAAGATCTATGGTTAAGGCACTTCATTGAAAATTATTGAAATAAATAGAATACTTAAAATTAATACAACAATGAATATATTGGATATCATGCCTTTATTACTTATATCACTTTCGCATACACAAAACATTACTTGATTGTCTTTCAATACAAATACTTTTCATAATTTATTACATTTTGGTTTTCTAAATATATTCTGAAATATGTAAAACATAATCTGAAAATACAATGAAAAATATTATGAAAATATTGCTTGAATTATGATGTTCAAATCGTAATGCGAAATATCAGAACGAATGGTGAATGAATACGATTGAAAAATTTGCTAATAAATTAAAAAAATTCTTTTTAAATAAATGGTGCAAACATATTTTATTTCCTGTGCATAAACCGTTTTTTCTTAGCCAGAAGAAATTCAAATGTTAAAAAGTAAATTAGCCTCTAATGAGCCTCTTTATATTTATTTTGTTTTCATTCAATACTATCTTTACTCATCTTAATACAACACTGAAAGCTTTGTAAACGCTTATATATTTCATTTTATTTCTTATTTCTTCTGTCTGCGTTTTCTCACTGCACTTTATTATATATTTAATTATACGCCTTTATTACACGTTGTAAATTAACTTCAATAGCTGAAACACAAATTAATGCAAAGAATGTAGATGAAACATGCAAAGAGAAATCACCAAGACATATCTTTTATTCCGTGACATCTTTTAAAAACTATGAGAAAGTTATTTTTTAAATTTCAATAATTTCTATAATTGCTTCAAAAAATTAAAAACATATTTTTACTTTCTTCTATCTTTACAAGAAGAAAGTATTGGATTCATGAAAATTTTCGTCGGATTTATACGTTTTAGGAGGTCCTGAACACGATTTGACTGTATTTAGAAAATGTCTGTCTGTGACTCTGTGACTCTGTGACTCTGTCTGTCTGTCTGTATGTTTGTATATAACAAAAATTTTGTGGGCGCTCTATCTCAAGAACTAATGCACGAAATTTAATAAAAATTTAGATTCAGTTAGTCCCTGAGATAAATTGGTGCTAATTAGTTTTTGGTGAAAATTGCCCAATAGGCGGCACTGCTATGCTGCATTTTTCGAGATTTCCGCAATAGCTCTATCTCAAGAACTAAAGCACTTATTTTCATCAAACTTCAGATACAGTTAGACTTTCACATAAATTGATGTTGATTACGTATTGGTGTCCATATCCCAACAGGTGGCGCAGCAATGCCACTTTTTTCATGATTTTTACGATAGCTATATCTCAAGAACTAATGCACGGAATTTCATCCAACTTCAGATTCAGTTAGACGTTGACATAAATTGCTGTTGATTAGGTTTTGGTCTAAATCTCCCAAAAGGTGGCGCTGCTATGCTACATGTTGTAGGACTTACACGATTTTAGCGATAGTCCTATCTCAAGAACTAATACACGGAGTTTAATAAAACTTAGATTCAGTTAGACTTTGATATAAATTGGTGCTGATTCTTTTTAGTGTATTCGAAACCTGTGTGAGGAAGAAGAAAGTTTTGGGATTTTCACATCCGACTAGTTTTCAATAATGTCTCTCTTTACTGTTACAAAGCATACCTCAGAAAGTTACAATTGCTCAAATATTGAAATATTCATTTTTAACGCAATATTTAAATTACTTAGAACAGTATTACTCGCACTTATAATAAAGCCAAAATTTAATGTCGCTTCTAATTATACTGTGCAATGAACAAGTGTTTCTGACTTTAAATAGCTTCGATCAAGAAGGTAACATCTTCATTTTCTAATCCCTCTTCGATCGAAAATTCCACTTCTCTGAACAGCACAAGTCTGTTAATTATAAAAGTTATTTCTGCTCTATAATTATATTAAGATATTCAGACGAAAATTTTGAAAGAATATTTTCAAAGAGAAATATACTACTTAAGAAGGTCGTTTATATAAATTTCGTCATTTATTTAAAGCATTTAAATACAAACATAACTTATTACTGTGCCATTGAAACATGGTCATTTTCATGAAAGATTTCTTTCATCAGTATTTTATATGTAAACTACAAAATAGGCATTTACTTACGGACATTTAGTTAAGATTAAACGTTTTCCGCTTAAGTTTCATTTTATATAAATATTATTGTACTAGATTAAAAATAATATCTATATTATATAGTCTATAGGCAAATCCTATTACAGTTTCGTTTTATTATACGTTTGGCATGTATCCTCTATTTTTATTACTTTCTTCTATCTTTACAAGAAGAAAGTATTGAATTCATGAAAATTTTCGACTTCCGGTTTTCGACGGAATAATACGTTTTAGAAGGGTCTGAAAATGAATTGACGTTTTTTAGAAAATGTCTGTCTGTAAGTCTCGGACTCTGTCTGTGACAATTTTGTGGGCGGTCTATCTCAAGCCCTAATTCACAAAATTTAATGAAACTTTATATTCAGTTAGTACCTAATATACCTTAGCGCTGATTAGTTTTTGATGAAAATCGCCCAACAGGTGGCGCTGCTATGCTGCATTTTTCGAGATTTCCGCAATATCTCAAGAACTAATGCACGGATTTTCATTAAACTTCAGATTCAGTTAGACGTTGACATAAGTTGTTGTTGTTTAGGTTTGGTCTAAATCTCCCAACAGGTGGCGTTGCTATTCTGCAATTTTCAGGATTTACACGATTTTAGTAATAGAATAATCTCAAGAACCAATGCACGGAATTTAATAAAACTTTAGATTCAGTTAGACCTTGATATAAATTGGTGCAGAATCTTTTTAGTGTATGCAAAACCTGTGTGAGATAGAAAAAAGTTTTCGGATTAGCACATACGACTAGTTTTTATTTATTTTGATAAAGAAAAATATTGCTTTATTTGGAGTGTGGTTGTAAATATAGTTAATTTTAGCAGGTAATACTTTGTTATGTCGAGTGAATTTTGATGAACTCATACTAATACTTTTAGTATTCATGTCTAATACGTACTATTAGTATGGTGCCTAAAGCTAATACATTCATTTTTTTAAAATTTAAAGTTAAATTGCTATATAAAAAAAATAGCAATTCAACAAAAAAGTCCGGTTTTATTACCCAAGCACACGGAGCTTCTGTCGTTCATGAAACCGTTTATGAGAATCGTTTTGGATATATAGAAACATTAAAAAGCATGGGAGCGGATATCCAACTATTCACTCAGTGTTAATCACCTCTCTTTTGAAAAGCTGCTTTCCTTCGATCTTTTTCTAGTGCCACAAGAACCTGCGCGTTTATGAAAATTTCAGATTATTTTATATTTGCAGATAATTTTTATTTTTTCTGTTTTCATTTCCATATTTGTACCATAAAGTGGTTAATTAAAAAGTACAGAAATGTATTTTTGAAATACAATTTTCTTTTAACACTTTGTAGTTTTTAGCATTTACTCCATTTTCTACTGCAGTTTAAAATGAAAAGCAAATCCTTAAAAAAGAACTTTACTTATGTAAAACTTATTGTTAATTATTTTAGTTAGATGTACAAAAAGGCCGTTTGTTGAACAGTACTCAATATTGAATAGTTTGAACGTTTATATTTAGAGGATAAAACAAGGAAAATGATGTGAAAAAGAAGAAAAACTGAAATGTTAAATTTGAGAAAAAAGAGAATGTATTAAACAAGTTGGAAATTGTACGTCAAACGTGACAAATGAGGTGCGTTCGTACTATAACTAGTTACATAAATATTCAGATCTTTTCTGATTTTTAATTCTGTGAAATGAATTATATCATCTGCAGATTAATTTCTGTCATAAAATAAGTATCTCGGTCGCTTGACGATTAAATTTCGGAAGCTCATATAACAAAAAAGCACCGATTTAAAAAAAAAAATCAAATTTCTTAATAAATATTTTTATTAATATCTCCTAAAGTTTTGATTCGATTTTAATAAAATTTGAAATGTCTCCACCAAATTCTGCAAAGATAATATATTTTAAATTTCAAACCATTCGGTTGGGTAGTTTTTGCATTGTTATATGCGGACTGACGGACAGACAGACGGACAGACAGACGGAAGGACGGACCAAGCGACGCCAATAGGTGCTACGGATTTATATAATTACGAACGCCCCTAAAAAGAAGAAACAATTTTACAACACATTTTATATGAATTATGTCATTCATTAGAATAATTGAAAAAATATATATATTACTATGCTTTTGAAATGTAATAAATTTCAAAAAATAATTTCTCTTGCATTTTATATTATTTATGATCAGTATAAATTATCTTCTGACTTTTCAATCGCATATAAGGATAACATATATTATAAATAATATCTCCATTACAAAATATATAATACTCACGTTACAGTTTCTTAAAAGTTGTTGTATTTGCAATTTTGAACGATTACGTTATGATTTATTGTTAGTTATTTTAAGATTTATCGCATAAATATAATAGTAAATTGCTTTTTTTAAATTTTATTCCGAATGCTGCTATAAAAATTGTTGACTTTAGCAAATAACCTTATACATGAAGTTTTATATTATCCCATTAAATATTCGAGATATAGTATTAATATTGAGGGGAAAAATATGATAAACCGATTTATTATACGGAAATTTCAGTCGATTGGAAAAAAAATCTTTTTAAAGAGATTTTGATATTTTCTGTATTATTTTCAATATCTGTTAACTAAAGTACATAAAAAATAAAAATAATAACAATTGTGTAATTTTTTTCTAACATTCTTTTTTATTTTAAGCATTTAATCCGTTTTATAATGGTACTCACATTTAAAATGAAAACTAAAAATAATATTTAATATATATATGAAAAATAAAAGATTTGGAATTATTCATCAATTAAACCAAAATTCGCGTTTTTGGAACCTTATTCTACATTGATTTAATTGTTTTTTTCACAGGATACAACTACATTAATGATGCTGAATTGAAAAAAAAAAGAAATGCTAAAATTGGAGAAAAAAGTAGATTGTTTTTCAAAATTTACAAAATCTATGAAAAATAAGACTTAAAATAAAATGCACACGAATTTATTCATTACATGAATGAATACTTATGAGAATTTAACACAAAACCTGTTTTATTTAAAGTGCTGCATCAAATAAAATGTTTATAGTTTAATTTTATGAAAATGAAGTGTTATATATATATATATGTATATATATATATATATATATATGATTTATAATCAAGATTACCATATACATAGATTTCCCGTTTTTATAATATTATCTAATCTAATAATATATAAAAATCTAATAAACCACATTATTTTGTGTATGACCTTGTTTATTGTTTATGACAGGTTATTAATCCTTGCATATGAGGTGGTTAGAATGACAGTGGAGTAAGTCAATATTTAGTAATTTGATAATTTAATGGTTTTGTGAAACTTGTTGTATCGCCGTTGCATTAAGTGGTCCAACTTGTTTTGGCCCTCCAGCGACTCTCTGTGTAAACTATGACTTATTTGACTGTCGCACTGATCAGAAATTAATATACGTTCAGTGAAAATATGATTATCTAGATTTTTCAAATTTTTGACTTATTCCGCTGTCATTGTAACAACCTCATATAATTTTTTGTTATTGGGGAAGGATAAATCTGAAATCGATAATGTCGAATACTTTTTTATGTTATTCTTTTTCTACAGCAAAAATTGCTCTCTCTTTCATACTTGTTAAGCTAGAGTATTTTTATTTATTTGTGTTTAGTCATTGGCACGTCCAATGAAAACAAAGAATAAAATTCCGTTGTAACATAAATTTTATGCTTATAATATCGTATGCACAGTGAAAAAAAAAGTCACAGATAAAAACGTAACAAGCCATTTGACTAGAAATTATAAATTCATTCAATTTATGTTGAGTCAATTGCTGCAAAACAGGCACGAAATTTCTGGTCCCGAGTGCATTATTGGCGACCAAACATTTGACGGTGACGACTAGGAAACGTAAAGCGATAGTTTTCGAGATATCAGAGTAATATTTTATTTACTCTTGTCAAAATTAGTGAATCCTAATTCCATATTAAAAATACACGAAAAAGGCTTTTTATTGCATGCATTATCCTTTAAATAATTCAGAATTACAATATTTATGTACTTCCAATTTTCTCAGTTAGTGTTTTTTCATTATATCAGAATGCTCCAAATGACAAAACTTCAACAAATACTTTTCACATTAATCACTTTTTTTTGGGAGGGGGGTGCGATCTTTACTAACGATTTAATAAAGCTAAGGATCGGATTTTCAATAATATAAATTAGTTTTCTTCAGAAAATTAAAATATTAAGTAAATAGTTATTTTCTCTGTATATTGTAGATATGTCGTGGCATATTATTTAATTTTTTTTTGCTTTTCTCTTCTAAGCAAAATCTGAAAGAAAAGATAATTTAAAATTTTCTTAAATTTTTTAATATATTTTTTTTTATTTTACTACACAAGTTTTTTTCATAAAACTAGTAAGTAATATAAGTGTGAGATATTATAAAATGCGAAAAAATATACTTCATAAGATAACGACTTCCCTTAAGCATATAAAAATCTCATGAAACACAAAATAAAATTAAAATTATGCCAATTTCCACCTGAAAATTTACGACGCACAAACTTAATTTTTTTAATGTTATTTATTACTACTAGAGGATCTAATCCGGGATTCTCGGGTTAGAGAATATAGTTGAACACGTTTTCCTTTTCTTTTTTTTTGAAAAGTAATAATTTTTTTTTTTTTTTACATTTATTATATATTTTTAAATTATCTACTAACAACACCAAATATTTTTTTTTCTGAAAATTATCAATTAAGTATTCAAATAAAATTTCGAAATTCAGTAGTGATACTTTACAAATAATATAATTGAATCACTTGTTAAGTTTAAATTATAGTCTAATTAATGCTTAAAATGATAAAAACATAACACGAAATGTTTATAAATACCTTTTAATGATCTAATAATAATGATCTACAGATTGAAAAAGCAATAAAAATAAAAATAAATGATAATTTTTACGTTTTACAGTTTGACCATATAAGCACCCGCGTGCCTTGGGCATGCAATCTCGTGGTTTTATGTTTATCATTTTTCAAAAATATGCGACAATATCTTTTTTATCATTTAGATCTGAAGATGTCGCCGATAGAGCGAACAAAACATATAAATGTACATTAAAATGTATTTTTAAACATTTCGTGTTATGTTTTTATCACTTTAAGCATTAATTACACTTTAATTTAAAGTGATACTTTAGTTTTACCAGCAGAGAATGCGTTAAGAGCAGAAGATATCTCCCAAGAATCGACTATTTACAGCAGACATTTTGATTCTGACAATTTCAGTTGTTTAAGCGCGTAGTTCGTTTACATGTGTGTTAAATTTTTGTTTTATTTATTCTATTTTATTTATATTTGATAAAATTTTAATTTTGTTAAGGAATAGTAGCCGAAAACAAATGTTGGACTACTTATATTGTCTTTGTCAATGTTCGAGAAAATTTGATTAGTGGGTCATTTTGGTCATGCGTCATGATATTTGAACTCAAAGCTAATTTTGATCGAGCATAGCTCGATCCTCCCTGCTCGTATAAAATAAATGATATAAAAAATCATCGAAATCGGTCAATTAGCTATGGAGTTATGAAACTGCGACCCATTTAGCACGGAGAAAAAGAAGCATCTCCATCGCATAATCCCTATTTTCTTTTCTATGCACGTACTGAATAAAAATTATCAACCTTCCCCATACAAAAATGATTAAAAGTGCAGTTATATTAAAATATGAAACGACATCTTGAAAGGTAATGAGGAAAAATCTCTGGTGAATGCATTTAACGACTTCCACCAAATTTGCATTATTTTCTTGAAATTATAAATATTCCGATTTTTTAATTAAAGGTACCTTAGCAGAACAGAAATAAATTGCTTTAAGTAGATATTTCCTTTCCATCCTAAAAAAATAAGTGGCATCTTAATTTTTTTTCTTTTTTTCATCATATGACAGCCAAAGTTTGCGTTTTAAGAAAAAAAAAAAAAAAAAAAAACGGTACATTTTCTCTTTATCTGATTGTAGAACCGGGCAGGCACAAACAACATTCGTTGGAACGATTGAAGGTAGTTTTCAATGTTCAGTAACGTTTTTAATTAATATATTGGCTAATTATCAAAGAGTCTGAGCGTCTTGTGAATTTAGACTTGTTTTCGTCTATCTTTATCCAAATTTCTATACCTCTACGAGCGATAGATTTCACTAACCATCGCCAACAACAAGACACAGTGGCAAACTCCATTTTTTTATTAATATAGATATAAATAGGTAGCTAGCGAAGCATTTAAATTGTCAGTTGTTAAAATTTCGTTTCTTTCGTTGAAGCAGAATGCACTTCAGAGCATGCATATATATTGTTATCTATTTTCATTATTTAGAGATGACTTTTTCAAAGTAGAAATTACGTTTACGTTAATTTGATTTAAAATTTAATTAAAGTGCTATTTAATGCAACAATACAGTTTGTTTGCTTTTCTTTCTTATCTATACCATTATATAAAGAGAGAACACCTGACTGACAGATTCATCAACGCCCATCTGAAACGACTAAAGTCAGGATCACGAAATTTGGACTGTAGATTGTTGTTATGACCTAGGCAAGCAATAAGAACTGATTTTTAAAAATTCCCCTCCGAAAGGCGTTAAAGGGGGCGGGGGTCGAAAGTTTTACGTCATTTCGCCATATCTCAACAACAGTTTGAGATAGGAATGCGATATTAAGGGAAACAAATGTACTAAAAAATGGTTAAACACGTATTTCAGCGATTTTAGATATTCTTCCCCTAAGAGGTATTAATGGGGAACTTTTAGGTAAAATAAGAATGAATCTTGCAACAATACAGTTACAAAAATAAAGTCGCAACATTATTTACAACAAAGAAATTATAACAATGAAATCACAACAATGAAATACATAAAATACGTTAAACCGATCTACTAAAAATAGTTATTAAGAAGTAAAAAATATTAAAACACACATAAATAACGCCTGCATTCAGCATTTACAATTATATAGATATTACAAGATATACAATTATTATATAGACATACATACATTAACTACAATAATCCAACATTTAGTGAAAAATTAGCCGGAACCAGGAATCGTACCTCGGTCCGCAGCATACTGGATTATACTCTAACCACTCCGCCACTCCGGCCGATTCTTCTGTCTGCAATATCTCACTAATAAACCATGTTGGAGAGAAAGTCACCAGCCATCTAACAGACAACCTTGGATGACATTACAACGGTGAATAGATTTTTACTATTCCACCGATCTACGAATAATCATTAAAACACACATAAATAACGCCTTTAGCATTTAAAGATATACAATTATGATACAGACATACACACATTAAATACAATAATCCAACATGGAGTGAAAAATTCCTGTCTCTGGCTAATTTTTCACTCCATGTTGGATTATTGTATTTAATGTATGTATAATAATTGTATATCTTTAAGTAAAAAATAGTTTAGAACACGTATTTTAGCTATTTTAGCGATTCTGGTCGTCAATAAACCCGATTTTGGAAGGTTAGGCGAATAAAACAACTGTTGCAGATTTTTGATTAGATATTTTGAGAAGACATTTTTCCAAGGAAGTCGACACAATGTCCATCCGAGTGAAACTGGAACGGGACGCGAGTGTTTAATAAAATATTATATATTTTTAAAAATCCTCAAATTAGAGAAATGTTTAATTCAAAATGAACCATTCATAATGTTATTTGGCGCTTTATTAGCATGATTTTTATAATTTCATGAAGCTTAAATAATTTTTAAATGTATATTTTAAATATTTATTATTAAATTTTGCAAATCCATTTATTGTTTGAAAACTACAATATTATACTTTTTACAGACCATTTTTATACTCATAAACAGATAAAACTATTGTAACCCTTTGATTGTTCAGTGCTTTATACTTTAAAAATATATTTTAGAAAAATGTAATTGTCATTAAGTTTCTGTAAGAATGTTGGTGAAAAAATTATATGAAAAGTAATTCAAAAGATAATTCAGCATTTTCATACTTCAGTTATCCTTGTCTTTGTTGAAGTTCTAATCATTAGGGACAATATAATTTCTTTACATAACATTATTTATTGAAGTTAAATTTTGGTTAAAAGGTATCTTTATCATAAAAGGCTTTTAAAAGACATTATTTCTACTTACAAGATTTATTTCTAGAAAAGATGATTTAAAATATTACATTATTTTATATTGAAAAATTCTTTAAACTTTTCCTAAAATCATCAAAATCTAAAGTATAAGTGTAATATATTATTTTCGGACGTATTGCGCTTCTTTCAAACATAATATTTAAAGCTATCTAAATATTTTGAATAGTTCATACAAACACTGATTACTTAAAAAAATGTTTATTTAAGTATTGTTATTATTATTATTATTATTATTATAGAAGAATTTGATTCTACAGAAATAAAACTCTACTTGAGAATTTTAGAGAGTCAATTTAGATTTAAAAATATATTTTCAAGTATGAATTTTGGTTATTCTTGCCTAAATTTTACTGTTTTAAACTTTGTGTTTTTATCTTTTTTTATTAACATCATGGTGTATTAAGATTGCCGAACGGAAATATACATGAAATACAAAGAATGTGAATTATCACTTTACTAAATAGCGTAGAACCATTAGAGTGAAAAAATGTCCAGACCGGGGTTCGATCCCGGATGCCTTGGTTTAGCGCACGAAGTGCTTTACCAATTAAGCTACCCAAACGACATCAAGCCTAGCATTCTCGCACTCTTATATGGCATGGCTACAACCACGCAGCACAAGATGGAAAGTCAATCATGAGCACAACACCGTTGGCATGCATGAGACAAATTAAAACCAGTATCGGTGAATATTTATACACATATTAATTTATTAATTTTCAATCTAATGGTTCTACGCTGTTTAATAAAGTAATAATTCACATTCTTTGTATTTCATTAATTTACAGCGTATTTTCAGCTCTGCTGAAAAATTAATAAGTGGAAATATACATACTTATATTGTTCGCATGTTCCAGAAATTAAGAAAAACAATATTTTTTTGTATAATTTTGCGTTACATTTTATTTTGTTTTTAATTTTAGTGCTTCCTTCCGTTGTGAGTGGTATACTGATGGTACTGGATTTTGTTTTATATATTTAGCTCATCCTTTTAATTATTTTTTTTTTCGCTGCGTACCTCTCTGTTCTTCCTCTATTTTTTATTTACTTTATTTATTTACTTGTTTTTGTAAGTGTTTCGTTTCCAATTACTAAAGAGGTTGTTGTTTTAGTTTCTATTTTTTATTCGTTGTGTACATTTTTGTTTAATTTTATTTATCGTTTAAACTTTTGTTTATTTTAGATTCATTATATGGAGTATCCTAAAAGATCCCGTACTCCAACTTAAAGAACTCATTGTTCGTGATTTTTTTAAAAATATTAAATTTTATTTTCTGCTTATCATTGCATCAATTCTTGAGTTTTTTTTATCTTTTGGTTCTTTTCGCGCTTAAACGGTGCAAGAATAAAGTTATATGTTATTTTGTTCTTCATAGTGAAGTGAGTTTATCACGCATTCCGAGAATTGCGCTGCTTGAAAATTATTTTGAATGTAAATCGTATGAAATGTGCAAAGATGTTTGGTGAAATAAATATCCAAATGATGCAATACCGAGTAAAAATACGCTATATTGGCTCGTTGGACGATTTCATAATACAGGTTCGGTGAAAGACAAGCACAGGAATGGAAGGCCGGAAGTTGTTACACCAGCCTTTCTGCAAAACACTCAACGAAGGACATTCATAGCAAAATCCTGAAAAATCCGTGAGGCGTTTGGCACAAGAAATATACGCATCTCGTGGATCCTCATATAAGGCTTTAAGAACTTTGCATTTTCGTAATTATCGTGTAAAAATGGTACAGGAGATAAAGCCACCGGACTTTGAGAAGCGGATTCATTATGGCCGCCTGTGGTTCCGGAGATTTATTTGCGACAACAAGATTTTGGATTTCTACAAACATGCACAAACGAGTTTAATTGTGCCTCCTTGAAAGGATTGAACATTTTGTACATTTATTATAGATAAAAGTTCAGTATTTTTTTCCTACGTGATGTAAAAGGTCCTTTTTATCATTAGCATAAAAGTAATCGTTTTAAGGTTAGTTGATTGGTGGATAATAAATATATATGTCGTCAGTACTGGAACTTTTATAACACTCGGTATTATGCTTAATGTGAAATGATGTTCTTAATTTCATTGTATATTTCTTTCCTTCTTCTAATGTGTGTTTTGTTTATATATTATATAGTTATCCACGCTGTTTTAGTAGTGCTGTTGGTGCCGTCAAATACTTTGAGATACTTACATTAGAAGTAATGGCAATACAGACACCTTTAAAATTACTCCACTGATATTATTCGTTTTCTCAAAAGATGTCGTATCTTTAGAATTGCAGCAAAAAAGAAATAGAAAATCAATTTATAATCCTATTCAAAAATATGTACAAAATAATCAATAATCATTCTAAATTACTTTGGATTTCACATTCTTAATTTACCTCTATTGAATAAAATTACATTGCATAAACTAATACTTTGCATATTTAGCTTACGTGAGCGGTACATCAGTGTCACTTTTCACTTGTTTATCTTTTATCTTTGATAATGCATTTATTTTTGATAGGTTTATATCGGTGTCCTTGTACAAAATGCTAATATATTAAAAGATAGATTCTTTACACAAAAAGGGTGGAACAATAAATTAATTCATTTCCTGCAGAACGCCTAACATTTTATTGACTTTTTCTTAGTATTTTCTTATTTTACAGGCATTAAAATAAAATATTTTCTATATTAAAACTATGTAGACGTCCTTTAAGATAACTAACTTTTTTCCTAACTGGAGAAGTCAGTCTTAAAAACGATCTGTTGACGTTGTTAAAACACCATATCCGTTGTTAAAGGATCGTAGAAATCATTAAAAGGATAAAAATATTTTCGCCACATTCTCTCTGGGGCATCCTATGTTTACTGCTGTTTGTCTTTATTGCCAACCATTTGATTTAAGCTGTGCCCTGTCTTTTTTCCTAAATTCAATAGCTAGTGCCATCTGTTAACTATTGTGGCGTACAATATCTCGTTGCATATCTTTTAATCCGCCGTAGCAAACTTAGAAGCTTCACACATCAATGCGTAAATTGTATTAATATAATTTTCTAGCTTCGTAAAATGCAATTTTATTGAGGATTATAATAAACTGAATTGCGCACTCCTGCGTGAAGTTATTGAGATTACTACACATGCAGTAAATAATTTATGGAACTCTCATTACTATCATGCAATATTGCTAATTTAACATACTTTTTATTTAAAAAAAAAATATGTATCACTTTTACTGAATAATATTGTTCCTTTTATTGAATCATCAATGTCTGTCCATTAAATAAGGCAAAAACTACTATTAAAAAACGGTATATAAAAATATGCTAAATTGACAATGCTGATATCATACTAGATTATTTTTTCACACAATTATTTCAAATTGGTAAAGCAATCATACAATAAATTTGTATGATTGCTTTACCAATTTGAAATAATTGTGTTAAAAAATAATCTAGTGTATTCACGTATCCAGCGTTTACTGGAGTTCCATTACCTGCGATCTTTTCTGTTGAGCTGATTAAAATATCAGACCAGATGCTTTGATCAATAAGGTTAACTGGATGAATTATGCCCTCCAGATTCGACCGGGATAGCTCAGTGGTAGAGCGTGGCGGCTTCAGCCAAGCGATCCCAGGTTCGAATCCTGGCCCGGACATTTTTCGTCCAGTTGGAAATTTACAATTTGACTGATATCATAGTAGGTGAAATCTCGATGTACGGAAGTACAGTGACACCGAATGTATAATATAATTTTTATATGCTATTTTTTTTCTTTTACGTAGTGCTTTGTATGTAACTTACTTTGTATGTAAAAATGTTTGTTTAATAAATTTAAACACAAGAGTCACCCTCCTATGCATCGCTCTTAGTTATGTTCTTTTTTAGGTGCGTTCGTAATTATATAAATACGTAGCACCTATAGTCGTCGTTTGGTCCGTCCGTCTGTCCGTCCGTCTGTCTGTCTGTCCGTCCGTCTGTCTGTCTGTCCGCATATAACAACGCAAAAACTACCCAACCAAATGGTTTGCAATTTAAAATATATTATCTTTGCAGAATTTTGTCGAGACATTTCAAATTTTATTAAAATCGAATCAAAACTTTAGGAGATATTAATAAAAATATTTATTAAGAAATTTGATTTTTTTTTTTTAAATCGGTGCTTTTTTGTTAGAGGAGCTTCCGATGGATGTTAAATCGTCAAGCGACCGAGATACTTATTTTATTACAGAAATTAATCTGCAGACGATATAATTCATTTCACAGAATTAAAAATCATCAAGATCTGAATATTTATATAACTAGCTGATACATATATATCTGAATATTTATATAACTAGTTAAGATATTTGTATGAACAGTGTCATAAAATATATACTTAACTAGCTGTTTAGCCCGTTCTACGCACGGGATATCATGAATTTAATTCTAAAACGTGCGTACGAACGCACCTCGTTTGTAACGTTTGACGTACAATTTCCAACTTGTTTATTAGGGTTTCGTTCATCTCACGAAACCTAATTACTCACGCCTCGTTGTCTGTCTGTCACAGAGCCATTCTCATAAACTATATAACTTACAGAGTTGAAACTTTGTGTATATAACAGAATAACAGCTATAAAGAGCTCAAAATATCAAAATTCGAAAAATTCGTATTATTTTAATAAATAGAGATAAAAAACCAAAATTCTAACAGCCTTTTCCTATTAAATTTAAACATTTTTCGTTATAGCAGATGCCAAAAATTAAAAATCCACGATGAAATTCCTTCCACAATAATTAATTTTCTATCAGACGATTTCCACGTGAAAAATAAAAATGAAATGAAAAGTTTCACCAGTTGAAAAAAGGATAAATATGAAATAAAATTGATTGACGTCATAGTAGTAACGGAAAATGTCTAAGATGTCTCAATAATACAAGGAGCATGAGTATGTGTATGTAAACAAAGCACATTAATATCACGTCATTAGAGAATTAAAAATAAAATCTGACGTCATACTGGAAGTTTAACGAAATTTTCAGATGTTTGAGAATAATACAAAGCTAGTATCAATATGAGTAATAGAGAATAGTAAATATGAGTTTGAGAAACATATTGAATCGTGATAAAAATCCAATTATGGAAATATTCGCATATTTTAACATTTTGAAGCTGTACAATTCGTTTAATTTTGAAATTATTTTTTTAAATACCGCATTTAGTCCGTATTACGGGTATTATTATGACACAATATAATAGCGGGCTAGTTTAGATATTCGAAAAAACAAAAAAATAGACCGGTAAATTTTTACTTTATAAAAAACATGACTTTTTTGCTAAATGAAATTTATTTGAATCTATTAAAGAAATGATAAAGTGATTTGAAAGGAATATTAAACGAAACCCTTTGAGCGATCTACGTTCACACTGACCCACTTGTTAGGGTTTCGTTCATCTCACGAAACTTTATTACTCCCGCTCCGTTGTCAGTCCGTCACAGAGCCAGTCTCAAAAACTATATAACTTACAGAGTTGAAACTTCGTGTATATTTCTGAATACCAGCTATGAAGAGCTCAAAATATTCAAATTTGAAAAATTGTATTATTTTAATAAATAGAGATAAAAAACCAAAATTCTAACAGCCTTTTCCTATTAAATTTAATCATTTTTCGTTATAGCAGATGCCAAAAATTAAAAATCCACGATGAAATTCTTTCTATAATAGTTAATTTTCTATCAGACGATTTTCACGTGAAAAATGAAAATGAAATAAAAAGTTTCACCAATTGAAAAAAAGATTAATATGAAATAAAATTGATTGACGTCATAGTGGTAATGAAACGGAAAGATTTCTCAATAATACAATGAGTATGAGTATGTGTACGTACACAAAGCAGATTAATATCACGTAATTAGAGAATTAAAGAGAAAAGCTGACTTCATACCGGAAGTTTAACGGATTTTTCAAATGTTTCAGAATAATACAAAGCGAGTATCAAGATCAGTAATAGAGAATAGTAAATATATGAGTTTGAGGAACGTATTGAATCATGATAAAAACCCGATTATGGAAATATTCGCATATTTTAACATTTTGAAGGTGTACAACATGTTTAATTTTGAAATTATTTTTTTTAAATTACGCATTCAGTCCACATGACAGATATTATTATTACAAAATATAATAGCGGGCTCCGCCCGCTATCGGGCTGGTTTAGATATTCGAAAAAAACAAAAAAAATAGTCCTGTAAATTTTTACATTATAAAAAACATGACTTAATTTTTCTTTTTTTTTTTTTATTGCCGTTTTCGACAAATATTTTAAAAGACTCTGAATTCTGTTTAGTCCTGAAAAACGTGTTTTGGTGGGACAGTATTTTGTATATTGGCGATGTTAATTATTTGATAAATTATATAAAGTGATACATTACATAAAATGAAAGATGAAATGAGTAAAAATGTGTTAGAAATAAAAGTCGCGGTATTAAAGTTTAAACCTAGTAATTTTCTTTTTTTCTTGGAACATGTCCTGAACCCTATTTTAAACTATTTTTAACTTTTTCCTTCCCAGTAGTATTTACTACAGCTAAACCATTTACTTCATGTATAATCGACTCTATCTTTAGTCTCTATCGCTTCTTCTCTTATTCCAAATTTCTTCACCCATTTCTAAATTTATCTTTCTAAACGCTTTATGTAATCTTAAATTTTACTTTTAAATTGCTATAAGCAATCTTAATCTTATCTTTAATTGCTATATGCAATATTTTACCTTCCCCCAACGGCTCACTTTGAAAAGACATTGAACTCACACTCGACTGGGCGTAAAGTTGCTGCAACTAGGAAGCCCCTGAACCGGCATCAACTGTTCCGGACTGTAATGGTACATATAGTCAACGAACATCTGCATTCTATATGAATATATAAAGCTATTTTTAAGTAAACTTAAAGTGTGGAAATCAAACCGGAAAATTTATTCAATGAATACCCAGAGACTATAAAAAATAGACTTTAAAATAAAACTACTCTTCCAAAATTTATTATAAAAAAATAATTAAAAATATTAGAAAATTGATTTGTCGGTTTAATACTGTTTTTATACAACACTTTAAAAATGTCTTCAAAAATTCTTCCTTGGTGTATTGTCATATTAATAGTAAGTAAAAACGCTATATTTGTTAGATTTCAGTAAATTACATGTTTTTTAAATTTTAGTAACCCTCAACTTGTGTGATTTGGATAGCTAGTTTTATTTTTTTAAATGAAAAGTATTTTTTCCCAAAATGTAAAAATAAGTTCGACTACGAAATGGTTAAAGTTATTTCTACGAGGAAAATCAGTAAATGTAGTATCAAACGCTATGAATTCTTACACGAAACCAGAAGGAACTATGGTAACTCCTCATTGTGGAATATATATTTTTAATTATTTCTAATCATAATCTTCAAAAATATAATTACTGCTTTATTACTAGTGAAGTTGTTACAACTAAAATATTCATTGTGTGGTGTACCAACATTAATCCTCACGTTGTTTTTAATTCTTTTGTTTTTATTTTTGAAGTACAAAACGCATACAAAATGTATTATTCCGTATACATTGATGTCCCATCCCTCCATTCTCCTAAACATCGTGAAATAAATTAATCGATTTTTCAAGGAAATAATTAAAGATGGGTATTCGTTAGCGTTAGGAATATTCATGCAAAAATTTAAAATGCAGTTAAATAGACCATGCATTCAAAGAGATAATTGACTAAACAGAATTATCATATGCTAGATATGCCTGCAGGTTCCCAAGCAGTTTTTAGCTCACAGGCTATCAAAGCCTGAGAGCTTATGTGCCCGCCGGTTCTGTATGTATGTATGTATGTATGTATGTATGTATGTACGTATGTACGTACGTAACGCGATAACTCTTCATAGAAATATCCGATTTCCTTCAAATTTTGTTTATAGGTTGACTGTGTTAAGGCGCTTCCCTGATTAGTTTTCGGGATTGATTGGTTAAATATAAAAGGGGGAACAGGGGGGGGCTAATCCCCCCTAATTTATATAAATAGGGTTTTAATACAGAATTATTCCGTTTTCCTTCAAATTTTGTTTATGGGTTGACTGTGTTAAGGCGCTTCCCTGAATAGTTTTCGGGATTGATTGGTTAAATATAAAGGGGGGAACATGGGGGGGGGGCTAATCCCCCCTAATTTATATAAATGGGGTTTTAATACAGAATTATTCCGTTTTCCTTCATATTTTGTTTATAGGTTCACTGTGTTAAGGCGCTTCCCTGATTTGTTTTCGGAATTGATTGGTTAAGTATAAAGGGGGGAATGGGGGGGCTAATCCCCCCCCCTTAATTTATATAAATGGGTTTTTCATGCAGAATTATTCCGTTTTCCTTCAAATTTTGTTTATAGGTTCCCTGCGTTAAGGCGCTTCCCTGATTAGTTTTTGGGATTGATTGGTTAAGTATAAAGGGGGGAGGGAACAGGGGGGAGGGGCTAGTCCCCCCCTTAATTTATATAAATGGGTTTTCCCTGCAGAATTATTCCTTTTTCCTTCAAATTTTGTTTATAGGTTCACTGTGTTAAAGCGATTCCTTGATTAGTTTTCGGGATTGATTGGTTGAGTATAAAGGGGGGGGAACGGGGGGTAATCCCCCCTTAATTTATATAAATGGGTTTTTCATGCAGAATTATCTCATTTGCTTCAAAATTTGTTTATAAGTTCATTGGGTTAAGACGCTTCCCTGATTAGTTTTCGGGATTGACTGATTAAGTATAAAAGGGGGGAACGGGGGCTAATCCCCCCTTAACTTATATAAATGGGTTTTTCATGCAGAATTATCCCATTTACTTCAAAATTTGTTTATAGGTTCATTGGGTTAAGACGCTTCCCTGGTTAGTTTTTGGGATTGACTGATTAAGTATAAAAGGGGGGAACGGGGGGGGCTAATCCCCCCTTAATGTATATAAATGGGTTTTTCATGCAGAATTATCCCATTTGCTTCAAAATTTGTCTATATGTTCATTGTGTTAAGACGCTTCCCTGATTAGTTTTCGGGATTGATTGGTTAAGTATAAAGGGGGGGGGGGGCTGAACGGGGGTGCTAAACCCCTTCTTAATTTATATAAATGGGTTTTTCATGCAGAATTATCCCATTTGCTTCAAAATTTGTTTATAGGTTCATTGGGTTAAGACGCTTCCCAGATTCGTTTTCGGGATTGATTGGTTAAGTATAAAGGGGGGGACGGGGTCAGTCCCCCCTTAATTTATATAAATGGGTTTTTCAAGCAGAATTATCCGATTTTCTTCAAATTTTGTATATAGGTTCATTGTGATAATGCGCTTTTCTGAATAGTTTTGGGGGTTCATTGGTTAAGTATAAAGGGGGAAGGGGGGGCTAATCCCCTTAATTTAGATAAATGGGTTTTTCATGCAGCATTATCCGATTTTCTTCAAATTTTGTATTTATATATTCATTCTAATAAGAGGCTTCCCTGATTAGTTTTTTTGGGATTGATTGGTTAAGTATAAAGTGGGGGGGACGGGGGGCTAATTCCCCCCTTAATTTATATAAATGGGTTTTTCCTGCAGAATTATTCCGTTTTCCTTCAAATTTTGTTTATAGGTTCACTGGGTTAAGACGCTTCCCTGATTCGTTTTCGGGATTGATTGGTTAAGTATAAAGGGGGGGGACGGGGGCCAATCCCCCCTTAATTTATATAAATGGGTTTTTCAAGCAGAATTATCCGATTTTCTTCAAATTTTGTATATAGGTTCATTGTGATAATGCGCTTCTCTGAATAGTTTTGGGGGTTCATTGGTTAAGTTTAAAGGGGGAAGGGGGGGCTAATCCCCCTTAATTTCGATAAATGGGTTTTTCATGCAGCCTTATCCGATTTTCTTCAAATTTTGTATATATATATTCATTGTAATAATAGGCTTCCCAGATTAGTTTAAGGGGTTCATTAGTTAACTATGCGGGGGTAACGGGGGGATAACCCCCCCCTTAATATATTGTCGATTTCTTTATTTTTCAAGGGGCTTATTTCAAATTCTTTGAAATACGAGTATAATATACAATTAGTGTGAATAGCCTGTGAGCTCAATGCCCTCAGTTTAACTGGGCAGTTTTCTTTTTATTATATACTGTACCACAATCCAAGGCATTTTTAACAATTATAAAAAGCAATAGATTTTCACAGAGCACTCACATGTGATATCAGCTATTTTTATCGCTGTTTTTTTTTATTATGAGTTTACACTTTAACAAAGAGTTATACATATATTTTTATATATATATACGTAAATATTGAACATACGTTCTTAGTTTAAAATGTTCCAAAAAATAAATAAAATATATGTTTTTTATTTTACAGATTACCATAATGGTTTATGGTTTGTCGGGACCATTTAAAACTCGATTTTTTTAATGAGTATATTTTTTACTAATGGAATACAGAAGAATATATATTGAAGGGTAAAATGCGTATTACTACATTGTGGATAGCTAATTGCAGGACAGTTATGTGTTATCAAAATTCAAAAATACCGTTAGTCTCACTTGTGTAAACTTTTAAAAATGCATCTGATCAAAATGTCAATTACCATAGTGCACCAATATAAATAATGTTTGCTGCAAAATATTTTATTTGTCCCTATTAATAAATCAGTATTGACCAGTCGGACATTTTATAAACATTTTAATGATAATAGATTTAATGATTTAGTATCGAAGCCTGTTTCCAATAAAACATTCCCTGTTTTTTTTTTTTTTTTTTTTTTTTTTTTTTTTTCAGCGTGAATAATTCTCCGTTAATCTTCTAAAAGAATATTTCACTAAATAAAGTTCATGAAAGTTGAAACTATTTCTAAAGATAATTGATTCTCTTCACTTATAGTTTTCCCAAGTCATTGTTAAAGTTCAGGTCATTAAGGAAACACGGATTTGTTTTTCTAACCTAGTTTTTCAAAGTAAATTATTTGTTAAAAAGGATCATTATCACAAAGAAGAAATTCGATTTTAAAAGCTATTATAGTTTACACTTTAACAAGGAGTTATATTTAATTTTTTTTATATATACGTAAATATTAAAAATACGTTCTTAGTTTAAGAAGTTCTTATAATGAATTAAATATATGTTTTTATTTTTATTTTACAGGTTATCATAATTTTCTTGTTATATTTATATAAAATATTTGTCTAAGCTCAACCTAATTTTGGTATCAGTAAATTAAAATACTACACGTGTGTATGCGAAAATTAGAACTGCAAAATTAGATGAAAGAACTTTGTTTGCACCAATGTCAACATTTAGAAAAAAACAGATATTTTTACAAAACTTTATAGACTGTTCGGTAAAATAAGATATATTTTTTCACGTAAATAGTTATAAATAATGCGTATCGTATCTTACGTAAAAAGCCAGAATTTGCATTCATCTAAATTGAGTTTCTTAAAATCGTGTCACGGGGGTATTTTAGTGACCCGTTGAAGGTATTTTATTGGCCCTTCGAGGGTGTTTTAGTGGCCCGCCGAAAGTATTTTAGAAGCTCACTATTTTATTTCAGAATATTAATAACAGGAGTCATTAGAATGCAGAAGCATTGGAAGATTTCCGAAGTTCATTATTCCGACAACCCCATAGCTACCAATCTTTACCCTGTATTTGTGCCAAATAAACATATTTCAAACTAGAATATTAACAAAATGTTCTCTCCGTGCCAAAAAAGCAGTAAGTTTTGAGACCGACAGTACTACCATTTCATGCTAACGCATCTCGGTTGTATAAGGCATTTATTTTCATGTATCAGTCTGGTACTGTATTAAACACATCTTTCACTTTCTCCGGCGTTACTCGACAGATTATTTCAATGTTCTACTACTACTATTACTAAATTAAGTAACTAATGAGTCCAAACAAATTTAATGTTAAAATTAAATAATAAAGCAGTAATACACCACCGTGCATTTGTTATATTATTGCTTATTATCACTAATACACTCATCATTTTATTTACATAATGTCTCCTCATACATGGCTAAATATTGGTTACTACAATCTTTCCATTTGATCTTTATAACTATCTAAATTTTATTTACATCCTTTAGTCTTAATCACTATCTAAATTATATTTATTTTAAGCCAAAGCTGTTTGTATTTCCAGCTTTCCTTTTTTCCAATAGATGGCAGCACCAAGATTTCTCTTTAACTACAGATTGTATTTTCAGATTTTCCTTTTATTTATTTGAGGTATATTGGAGCACTGAGCATTTTTCTTGTTATAAATTTTATGAAATGAATCAGTTTTCTTAGCCATTTTGTATTTCATGGTGAAGTGAAGTACTGTAGATATTAATCATGTTCAATTTTCTTTGCTCTTTGTTTTTATTGTGAATTTTGTCCAGCGCTTTAGGATATAATATCTATTGCGTTTGACTCATGGTTTATTTATTTATTTAGTTAGTTATTTGATTTCTTATGTTTTTTAATCATATTTTGGCCCTTATATATGTTATAAGGAGCTTAATACAGAGGTGCCAAGCTCTCATTAATCTTCCGTAACACGTGGGTTAATTTAACCCAAGTTTAATACGTTTCACATCAGAAAATGTTTTAAGAAATCAAATTAAAAATATCCCATGTTTGAACTTTAACTTGTGATAGGTTCAATGGGTTTCTAAGTTGCGAAGCAACTGCACACTCTAGCTTTGAGTAGGTGTATATAAAATCCTGAGAGAGTCATATGAAATGTCTAGTCGTAGTCCAAATGACTACATAAAAATAGGATTGAAATTAATTAAATAAAGATTGGTCAAATAATTTTTCTGGTTCGAAACGTTGTTAAAATGGGTTAAATCAATCCAAATATTACGGACGATTAGTGAGAGCTTGTCACCTCTGGCTTAGTATTGTCGAGTTTAGGTATAATGCTGACAATATTTGATGAAATAACAAATATTTACTATGAATTATTCTTATGATGCTGTTCTGAAGATTCCATAAGATATTCCAAGTATTTCACTATGATTTTGCATTTTATTAAGTTTAATACTTGCAGTATCCTTTCCATTGAGTTTTATAATATATCTTCCTTTGTTTTTCATATGTGATTTCATTATATATATATATATATATATGTAGCATTTTGACGAGGTTGAGATATTACGATGAATAATATTCGATGAAAAGATGGCAATCCTTCAACGATATAGCAAGTTGCAGTCGATATTAGCAAGTATGGCGAAGTAGAAGGCAATGAAATGATTCCACCAAAGTTTTCCAATAAATCCAGCCAAATAATTTTATTAGAAGACGGCCAACACAGAAACAATTCCCAAAAGTCTAAAACTTATAGCCCTCGGGCTAACGTTGCTTCACTTCATTGAATTAAGATGTTACTGGGCCAGATGAATATTCTACGGACATAAAAAATACCAGACACATATTTGTTTAGCTTCCGAAAACGTCAAAAATCTGCCGCTCCGACCGGTGCGGGCGAGTTTTGTTCTCTCCGCGGAAACATACACAGAATTACGTCACGAGCGCACAACCCAATGAGTGAGAAGCTAGCTCCAGCCCAACGAATGAGGCTAGAGGGCGAGGCTAAAATAGTAAAGAGTCTCTTACTTGGGTGCGGACCAATTTAGAAGTTAAAATCCCAAGCGCGCGAAAAATTCAGAGGAATAATAATAATAATAATAAAAAGAAAATGGCTTTAAAAAACATTCGAAATGAGAACGCGTCTCAGAATTTTATAGATTGGGGAACTGATAAAAGTTACGAATGATGTTAAATTTTAGATTAAGATTTGGAATAAAATAATTATTAATATACGGATATTTACTTTTAAAAGGACTTTAAATAGGAATAGATATTATTAAGAATTAAGGAAATACTGACTATGACAGAAGTTAGATTAATTTTAAAATATTAATGCGAATAAAATTGAAGGATACGAAGGAAATAAATTTTTATATAACATTATCCCCCCCCACCTAAAAATCCGAAAGACGGGTAGATCCGATGATCTACAAGTTCATTAAGGCAAGCAAGAATTTGGATTACAAAATATTTATCTGGTATTCTAGTTAATGCCAAAATTCTTTGATTTTATTAAAGTTAATTCAATAGTTATTTTCGTAAACGCGAACCTGTGGGAATTGTTTAAATACAGAAATACATACAATTACAATATAAATAAGTTAGTAACAAATAATTTTTTTTTCACTCTTTAAACATAAATAGTGAAAAGGATGAATATGAAGTAAACAAAGCATTCTTATCTAAGCAGTGAAAAGTATAAATGTCTAATAGTCCTCTTAATCAGTAACAGTCTGAGTTATAGACCTCTCATTTCCAAAAAAAGTTTCTTGGTATGGATATGAAGGCACAGATATGTCAAGTATTAGCCAGTAATACAGTTTACGGCAATACAGTGTATTGATTCTGTAGTAGGATAATTCCAGTTAATCATAAAGTTCAAAAACATAAGAAAGTTTCATCCCCACTAAGTTCAATAAACAATTAAAGTACTGGTTTGTGATGCTTGATAAGTTTTGTGCCTTGTTAGTGCACTTATCAAATAAAGTCCAGTAATTTAATAAAGTTCAGTAAATTAGATATGAGTATTAGATATTTTGATAGCAAGATGTGACTTTTTATCATCAACTAATATACTATCAGTGGTTCTCTTTTATCACAATTCTCAAGAATATTCTCTTTTATAATCTTATCACATAATAAATAACAACAACAATTATAATAACGACATAATAATATCAACAATAACAAACAACTTCAAAATAATACTAAATCAGTAATTCATCTGTATATAATTTAATTCCTCATTTTTTTTTCAATATCCGTGAGGAATGAAAATATACTTAACAAAAGGAAACAAAATAAATAAATAGTAAACTAAGAAATATCTGTGAAAAATTATCAACAATTCAGTAAGATAATGTGCTCTCTGTTTTCAGTCAAACAAGAGAAACATAAGCTGTTCAATGAAAATAAGACCTTGAAGTGAACGGTGGATAATAAGTTTAATTATTAGTATTAGTAGAGAATTTTATTCTATTATTATAATTTAATTTAATCCAGTGAATTTTTATTCAATTATTTTAATTTAATGTATTATTCTAATCTAATTTGTTATTCCAATTTACTTTATTGTTCTAATTCAATTCACTCCAATATAAAAAATTCTTAACTCAAATCAACTAATTTACGCCTGCATAAAAAGTTAACTCAAGCAAAAATATTGGCTGTAATATTCTTGGGAATTCCTATATTCAAGAACATACTGTTATACAGAAGAGAATTGATTAGTCAATTATAATTTGATTTCATTAAATTTAGTTAATTTTTGCTTTACTAAGTTTAATATTAAGCTATTGATTTAACATTAGTTTGTTGTTGCTCATGGGATAACTTTAATTTGTCAGGAGGGTAATAAGGGCGTAATTTTGATAAATGGACTATTTCAGTAAATTTATTTTGAGTCTGTCAATTAATTTCAACATTTACATCAGATAATTTTTTAAGGATTTGATAGGGACCACTAAAAACTTGTGAGAGCTTTCTGGTATTGGGATAATGGAATTCTTCATAGATAACAAGATCTCCTATCTCAAATTTTGGCTCCACATAATTTCTATCATAATATTTTTTACTTTTCCAGTAAAATTCATCCGTGCGTTTTTTAGCAATGTTGAGGGCTTCCTGGACCGGAGGGTAATAATTTTGCTTAAGAGGGGAATCATAGGGTAATTTGCCAAAAAGTAAATAAGCAGGAGGGAATTTGGTTATGGAATGGGGTGTATTATTGTATTCATTAACTACTTCAGTCAGAAGTTTGGTCCAAGGAATTTTGGAGGTAGTAGAATTAACTTTACACTTTAATCTTGTAACTATTGATTGATTCACTCTCTCACATTTGCCATTCGTTTGAGGGTGATGTGATGTGGTTAAACGTTGCTTAATATTGTGATTCCGCAAAAAAATTTTAAATCTAGGTGAAGTAAAGGCTGCATTCCTATCACTTAATATCTTTTGAGGACCCTGTATATCGAAAATTTTGTTGAAACAGAATAATTGTTGAGGGAATTGAATATTGAAGACTTGTTTTAAGCAATTTGTTTATGTTTCTGTGGTAACACTTTTGGAAGGAAATGACCAAACATATCTGGTTGCATGATCGATGATGATGTGTAGATATTTTTTGGTGGAGTTATAATAATTGAATCCTCCCACAGTATCAATAGAAAGACATTCAAAAGGTTGATCTGTGGTGGGCATAGCTTGTAATAAGCCAAACTTTCTGTCTGGGTTTTTTATTCTTTTGACAAATATCACAATGTTTTACAAAATTGGTTATATCTTGCATCATGTCAGGCCAATAATAGTTAGGGGAGATTAAATTTAACATTTTTTGGATACCAGGATGAACAAATGTTTCATGAGCAACATTTAGTATTTTTCTCCTTAAAGACATGGGGACTACTATTTTTCGAAATCCTTTCCTTTTAATAATCATAAGTCCATTTTCATTTAGATAATTTTTACCACACACATTATCTTTTTCCTGCCTCTCTATAATTTCTTTAACGTCCAGAAGAAAAGTAAGTGGTTGAATAAAATGTGAAACTGGGTTTCTCGACAACATGTCGGCTTCGACATTTGTGGATCCCTTTTCGTAAACTATATTATATTCAAACATGCTCAACTTCAAAGAACCATCTAAATAACCTGCCTCTCAAATGTTTAGTATTTTTTAACCATACAAGAGATGCATGATCAGTATGAATGGTAAAATTTACACCATGAAAATAATGATACAATTTGTCTAACGTGTCAATGATGGCAAGACACTCTAACTCGGTAATAAAATAATTTTTCTCATAACTTCTCAATCCTCTAGAGTAATAAGCAATTGGATGTAAAAAATTATTACTATCAGGTTGTTTTAAGACTGCACCTACTGCCACCTTTGAGGCATCAACAAACATACGGAGGGGTAACTTAGGGTCATAAATTTTTAAGATAGGTTTGGCTATTAAGGCATCTTTTAATTTTTGAAAAGAATTTTGACAATCTGTATTCCATTCCCATAATGTATTTTTCCTGAGTAATCTGTTAAGAGGGATTCGAATTTCGGCATATTTATCTATAAAACTTGTGATAAACATTGATAGATCCTAAGAATCTCTGAAGTTCCTTTACATTTGAAGGGGGTTTTAGTTTTTTTATTACTTCAATATTAGCATTAGCAGGAGTTAATGTGCCATTCTGGATGGTATATCCTAATAAGTTAATTTTACTTTGAACAAAATTGCATTTAGATAGTTTAAGTTTAATGTTTTCACGTCTACATAATTCAAATATTTGGTTTAAATGTTGCATGTGTTCCTCTAATGAGGAAGAAAAAATAATGATATCATCAAAATAATGGCAAGCAAAGTCTATTTTGTATTTAGTAAGTATTCTTCTAAGGGTTTTATTAAATATCGGGGGGCCTAATTTAATCCCGAAGGGCAGAACTAACCATTCAAAGAGCCCAAAGTTGGTAGCAAAAGCCAATTTTTCAGTATCGGATGGATGTATGGGTATGTGCCAGTAGCCAGAGGGTAAATCTAAAGTTGAAAAATACTGTGCACTACTCAGTTTATCTAAAATTCCATCGATACGAGGTAGGGGTTCGGCGTCATTTTTCATTATTGCATTTAATTTTCTATAGTCAACACATAATCTAGTTTTCTTACATTCTTCTCTTTTCATTACTAATGTAACAGGGGCAGAATAGGGACTATTGCTCTCTTTAATTAAACCAGCATCTAATAGTGATTGAATTTGATCCGAAATCTCTTTTTCTTCTAAAGGGAAAGTTATGTATGGCCTCAGAGATATTGGTAGGTCAGAATTAAGTAAAATACGTTGCGGTTCAATATGAATTCTCCCGACATCAAATTTATTTTTAGAAAAATGTCTAAATAATCCCTTATACTTTCCCTTAAAGTTTCATTTTCTATAGAATTTATTTCCCCAATTAATTTAGAATTATCAACATTAGATGGAACAAAGGATTGAGGAGATATGATCTTTCCATAATCGGGTTGCACTCTCTGATAATCATAGTTAACATTAAAATGAAGTAATCTTAATTTATCACTGGATATGCTCTTAGATTCATTTAAAACAAGGTCTCCTTGTAATACTCGACATGTAGCACAATCAATAATTAAATTAAACTTACAGCATTCTTGTAAACCTAATATAGCATAATCTAAATTTGTATTACATATCAAAAATCTAATATTTTGTTGCACATTACCTAATTTAAACAATAAATTACAAGCTTTATCTATTACAACAGTTCCTTTGGCTTGGCCAATAATAAAAGGTGGAATATTTATAACTTTAGCATTTAACAATTTAACAAATTTAAAAGGTAAAATACTTATGGTTGAGCCAGAGTCAATCACACAAGGTAGTTCTTTGTTATTTACATATCCTGATACAATTAACTGTCATATATTATCAGTAGATGGTTGTGGTTGTCTAAGAGGGGGTGCAGAAGATTGCAGAGGCCTAACATTGAATACACAATCCCTCTCCCAGTGGTAAACATTTTGGATACCTCTATTTAAACACATTCGACATGGTCTACTTGGGTAATTTCTCTGAAAATGGGTAGTAGGCAACCTAGGATTGATAAATCTAGAATTTGGAGCATTAAAATTGCTCTGTGAATGAAAAATGGAATTTGGCACATGAAAATTTCGACTTGGGCGAACCCAATGTCTAGGTGCCTGATCATATTGTGGCAATGATATATAATTCTGAAAATTACTCCTAGAATTACTATTGTTGACATGGGAAGTAGGAATTAATACTAACTGTTTAGCCATTAGGTACCAGTCTATTGTATTTTTTGGAGGATTACTAATCATATAATTCTGGTACTCAGGTTTGCGACCGTCTGTTAATCCCTGTACTATTATAGTTTCACATAAACAAAGTTGTCTACCTATTTCAACCTTTTTTCGAAAGTACTTATCCAAATCATTGAGATCATTTAATTTCATAGAAGCAAATTCTGAAAATCGAGGAACATGAACAGTTATGAATTTTTCAATAAGAATATCAGTTATTTTGTCAAAAGCTTTACATTCTAAACATTCATTGATAAATACCTTCAGAGCCTCTCCTTTCAAATATTTTGAAATATTTTTAATCTTCCAATTTTCATCTTTCTTTTCAGAAAGGCATGTTTTGTCAAAATGGTTTAACCAAGATTGAATGTTCATTCCAGATTCGAAATCAAAAGGAATGATGTTTATTTCGTTTTCACTCATTTTGTGATCACCAAGGACTTTTACAAGTCCAGATCGCAATAACATTAATATAAAAATTAAAGAGAATTAACACAACAGATGTAAAATAAAATTTAAATTAAATAACAAATGTAAATACCTCCATCTCTAATAAATAATGATAGTAATAATGATAATACAACAAATAACAAAATCTGAGCGAAACTTAAATAACATAAAAATAAATAAAATAATAAATAATACATACAATAATAACTTTTTTTCAAACTTACGTAATTCCGTTCACAAGTTGTCTGCCTGTTTACTTTTTGAAATTTTTGAGACCGATCAATTTATTTATTTTTTTCTATAATGATACTTTTTCATTTTTTTTTTGTAAAAGAAAATATTATTTAGATCATTCCGTCATGATTGAGAAGTTGTTTTGTAGAACATTCACACTGGTCTGCATCTGGTATTTCCAGGGATAAATTATTCCAACACTTTTTGAAAAATTCGATGCATATTTTGGTGAGAATCAGTTGCACACACCACAATGGAAAATGTACTGCATCCGCATTCAGCAACATATCACAGCTTCTCCGTTTATCAGACGATCAGAAGAACAACTAATCGACATACTCTTCGCGAGAACTAGACGCACACTCTTCTCTATGAAGATGTACAACAGTAGCCGGCAATACATTCGCAGCTCATCCGTCCATCAGAACATTGGCATAGCTCAGCGCAAGTTCATGGAATCCTGCCGGCTTTTTGTAGTATTTTGACGAGGTTGAGATATTACGATGAATAATATTCGATGAAAAGATGGCAGTCCTTCAACGATATAGCAAGTTGCAGTCGATATTAGCAAGTATGGCGAAGTAGAAGGCAATGAAATGATTCCACCAAAGTTTTCCAATAAATCCAGCCAATCTCCAGACAAATAATTTTATTAGAAGACGAACAACACAGAAACAATTCCCAAAAGTCTAAAACTTATAGCCCTCGGGCTAACGTTGCTTCACTTCATTGAATTAAGATGTTACTGGGCCAGATGAATATTCTACGGACATAAAAAATACCAGACACATATTTGTTTAGCTTCCGAAAACGTCAAAAATCTGCCGCTCCGACCGGTGCGGGCGAGTTTTGTTCTCTCCGCGGAAACATACACAGAATTACGTCACGAGCGCACAACCCAATGAGTGAGAAGCTAGCTCCAGCCCAACGAATGAGGCTAGAGGGCGAGGCTAAAATAGTAAAGAGTCCCTTACTTGGGTGCGGACCAATTTAGAAGTAAAATCCCAAGCGCGCGAAAAATTCAGAGCAACAATAATAATAATAATAAAAAGAAAATGGCTTTAAAAAACATTCGAAATGAGAACGCGTCTCAGAATTTTATAGATTGGGGAACTGATAAAAGTTACGAATGATCTTACATTTTAGATTAAGATTTGGAATAAAATAATTATTAATATACGGATATTTACTTTTAAAAGGACTTTAAATAGGAATAGATATTATTAAGAATTAAGGAAATACTGACTATGACAGAAGTTAGATTAATTTTAAAATATTAATGCGAATAAAATTGAAGGATATATATATATATATATATATGAAAGGATATAAATGAACTATTTTATAAAATTCAAAATTAAATTTAAAGTTCAAAAATTAAAATTTAAAATCCCAAAACATTTCTTCTAACTTATAAATCCAATACTAAAAATACCAACGTTTGACACACAATAACATCGTGTAATAAACAGACGCACGTTTCATGAGTATCCTGGACTCACTTCCTCAGTGTAAATAAACTTAAACCCTATTGTATCCCCCCAAAGACATGAAAATGAATCTAAAAACCCAAATGAAAAACAACAACACACCGAGAAACTTCTCCAATCTGATTAAGTCGGTTGGTTGGTTGTAGAGGATTCACTATGACAAAGTAACTCAACCCAGAAAGGTGAGATGTACGGTACACTTGAAATTTTTCTATAAGTGCCTTTAGGCGTTTTAACCAGAACCACTCTGATTTTTCCATCCTTTCCATCCTTCCTTTTCCCATGAATAACTCCTTCAATTCTACCAATTAACCAACTACATACTGGTAGTTTTTCTTCTTTTAACAATACAACCATGTTAGGTTTAATATCACCCTTAATACTATGCCACTTAGATCGTTGTTGTAAAGTACACAAATAATCTCTGGTCCATTTTTCCAAACTGTGTGGACCAGTTTAGTTAACATTTGCCATTTAGAAAGTCTATTAGTTTCTACAGAGGAAATGTCTATCTCAGGTAACGAATTAAGTGGCCTACCGATCAAAAAGTAACCTGGCGTTAAAACATTATAATCATTGGGATGGATGAAAGTGGTGTCAGAGGTCGGCTGTTTAAAATAGCTTCAATTTGATTGCTTACAGTCAAAAACTCCTCAAATGTGAGTTTATGCTTCCCACCTACCACTCTTTTGAAATGGTGTTTGAAAGACTTTACACCCGTCTCCCAAAGTCCTCCAAAATTAGGCGACTGTGGAGGGATAAAACTCCATGACACACCTTCAGAACACAGGTAATCAATTACGTACTCATTTTTAAATAAGGCAAATAACTCCCTTATTTCTGAAGCAGCACCTCGAAATTTGTGCCATTATCAGAAAAAAGGTGAGATGTCAGACCTCTGCGTGCAAAAAACCTTTTTAAACATGCAATCATGGCTTCTGCCGATAACTCAGTGATAATTTCAAAATGAACTGCCTTAGTCATAAAACATACAAATACAAAAACATAAATTTTGTGATAAACACATTTTCTTTGATTTTTGTACCGCATTAAGAAAGGCCCACAACAATCTAGGCCTGAATTGGAAAAAGAAGGAGTAATGTTCACTCTTTCCTTAGGTAAAGGTGCCATAATTTGACTCATTTCTTTTGGGTTCGCCTTAAAACATGTCACACAATTATGGACAGTTTTTCTTGCAATAGCACGTCCCCCCAAAGGCCAATATTCTTGCCTAACGGCATACAACAAAGTTTGGGCCCCAACATGAAAATTTTTTAAATGAAAATACAAAAAAATCATTTCCGTTAATTTGTGGCTCTTAAAATAGGATGTTTAATATCAATTTGTAAGTTAGCATTAACTAATCGGCCACCCACGCGAATTATACCATCATTATGAATAAAAGGAGATAAACTACTTACATTAAATTCCTTAATCCTCCTTTCCTCTCTCAAGGCCTTCATCTCCTTAGGAAATACCTGCATTTGTACATATTTTATTAAAACCAATTTACCTTTCCTTAATTCAACTGGAGATAAAGGTCCTTTTTCCTTTATACAGCCCTTCAAATTAGAGATGAATCTGAAAATAAAACTAATGATTCTAATTAATTTTACATATGAATTTGTGATTTTAAATATATAGTCAATATCTTTAACCTCACTTAAAAAGTTTAGTTCATAGTTCGGCAATTTACAATTTTGTCTGAATTCCTTTTGGAACTCCTTTGTTTCAGTCACGGTTAAATGTTCTTTATCAATGTTGTAACTTTCCTGATTGTACAAAAAGTCAGGACCGTCCCACCACAGTTTAAGATCAAGTATTTTCGCTGGACTAACACAACTTGAAATTAGGTCTGCTGGATTTTCAGAAGATTTTACATAATTCCATGTGAAGTCTTTAGTACTATTTTGAATTTTAGTGACACGATTCGACACAAAAACCTTAAGTGTTTGAGGTGGTGAAGCAATCCATGCCAGTACTACTGTCGAATCTGAGTATAAATATACTCCGCGAATTTGAATGTCCAAGGATGATTGTACCTTAACAGTAAGTTTCGAGAACAACTCTGCCGCACAAAGTTCCATACGAAAAATAGAAATCTTCTTGAGGGGTGCCACCCGCGATTTGCTACACAGGAGTGAAACCTTGGCTTCGCCTGACTCGGAGAAAGATCGAAGGTATATCACGCAACCATACGCATCTTGAAGCATCTCCAAATCCGATCAAATCAATATGTTTCGAATTTGGCCATAAAACATGACGTTTTATCTGCAAATGTTTCAACTCTGTCAGTTCTTCGCGAAATTTATTCCAAGCCTTTCTTTCTTGTAGTGAAATTTCATCGTCCCAAGAAATTTCATCGTCAAGCTGAAGGAGCCACAATTTCTGCAAATAAATTTTTGCTGTAGCTATTACAGGACCCAGGATACCGAGTGGATCAAATAACCTTGCAATATCTGATAAGACTGTTCTTTTAGTTACAGAATTCACAAATGGTTGAATTTTAAAACAAAATGTGTCCTTGTTAGGATTAAACAGCAGTCCGAGCGTTTTGACAGTGTCTGAATCATGATAGTCAAAATCGTACTCTTTCTCCGTGGTTGGAACATTTTTTAGTAACAATTCATTGTTAGAGCTCCATTTGTGAAGTTCTAGCCCACCGGAATTTAGCATTAATATTAACTGTCGTTGAACTTCAATCGCAGTAGCGAAGTCATTTGTACCGCTGAGGATATCGTCCACATAAAAATCCTTGCCAGCAGCGGCACCTAATGGATATTTCTCCTTCTCATCGTGGCATAGCTGCTGAAGCACTCGCGTTGCCAGATAAGGTGCACACTTGGTTCCGTAGGTAACAGTGAGCAACTTAAAACGCGTATAATTTCATTTTCATGACCCTTCCATAAAATACATTGTAAATCGCACTGATCGGGACTAATGTAAATTTGCCGATACATCTTTTTTATGTCCGCCGTGAAAACTACAGCATGCTTCCTATATCGCAACAAAATTTAAAATAAATCATCCTGGACAACAAACCTAGAATACAACTTATCATTAAGGGATTGTCCAGATGATGTTGGCTGAGAAGCATTGAAAACAACGCGTAATTTAGTGGTACTATTATCCGGCCTATAAACTCCATGGTGAGGCATAATGTATTTTGGACTCTCGTTAGTTACCTACATATGACCTAAATCTTCATACTCAGTTATAAATTCCCTGTATAATTTTAGATACTCAGGTTCTCTTCTCAAACGTCGCCAAAGAGAATCCAATCTTTTAACAGCAATGTCTTTTGACTCTCCTACACACGGGGGTCTTCCTTTAATGGCATTCTAACGACATAACGCCCATCGTCATTTCTGAATGAGTTTTCATGAAATGATCTTCGCATATTAAACTCTCATCGTTTTGCACTCTTTCTGCCTCAACATTTTCGATCTCCCAAAATTTTCTCAAAGTTATGTCTAAATTTTCCATAATTAACATACAATAAACATAAGCTTCGTTCTCTATTGCAACACTCCCAGTAGCAATAAATCCAAATACTGAATTTTCCAAATTATATCAGTCTCGGGGATCCTCATTTGACCGGATTTCAAAATTTCATAGAATAGTTGTGCGCCCTACAATATGTCCACAGCACCTGGCCTATTGAAACACTCATCTGCCAATGTTAAATTCTCTAAATGTAGCATATCAATGTTAAATTGCTTAGCGGGTGCGTAATCTGTTATATTCGAGAATATCAAAAGCTCTACTCTTTTTTCGAAAGTTCTGGTATGATTCGCAATTTTCGATTTGACTACTGAATTTATCACTGACGATGATTTATTCAAACCAGAAACTACAACATTTATTTTTCTTTCTTCAAATTAAATCTGTCAACGCACCATTTTGATATGAAGCATGACTGACTTCCATTGTCTAATAATGCACGCGCTTCATGGAATATTCCAAAGTTATCTGCAATCATTATTTTAGCTGTGTTCAGCAAAACCATACGAGATTTGTTAACATTAACATTTGTGGCTGTGAAAGATAACGATTCTTTATTCTCGGCTGATGAGTTATCACCACATGCTCCTTTCGGAACAAAAACATTTGATCTTGGATCTAAAACGGCACCCGACATTACAACTGACTTGTCATAATTGGTATCTTTCGCATTGCCATGCGTACGCCCTTCATCTACATTTTTATCAATATGTAAATTGTATGATGCCGTTTCTTACAAATAGAGCAATTGAATTTGGAAGAACAATTAATAACCTTATGATGCTTAAGACAATTAAAACACAGTTGATTATTTTTAATGAACTTAATTCGTTCATTAACTAATTTTTTTTTTGAAAATGGGGCACATATCAAGATAATGATTCTAATTAGACTTGCAAAGAATACATTTTGAAACCCTAACTTCCGATACAAACACCTTACAATTATTTTGTGGACTGTACACATTACGATATTTTTGCGAATTGTTTCCAAACTGCGGACGTTAAAACGCATTATTTTCTGTTTTACATTTATTCTTAGACGCTACATAAATATCACAACATCTAGATAATTCTTGCGGTAAATTCCAAGATTCTCCTTGCTTTACACCTATATGAATTTGAAGTTCACGATCTAACGAGTTAAATATTTTGTCGGAAATCATTAGTTCACACAATCCCTTGTAATAATTGTAAAATATATACACATTGCTAAATTGATGTATTACTTTAAAATATATAAAACTACATTAAAAACATTTCTACAAGTTTCACCCTTCATCTGAGGTCATCATCGAGATAAAAGTCAATCACAAGGTGTTTATGACTGAACTGTCCTTGAGAATTCCAAGATCCTTCCGCTTCTCCAATCAGCTTCAACTTAACGAAATTGTATATTGGATAGCCAACGCCATCTATTAATTTAAACTAGTATTAAATGCTTGACTGAGGGAATAGTCCGAGAAAAAAAATGAACATAAAATATCGAAAAAAGATATGCCACTTTCTTTCATTCTGTCTTCAAATTTTCTTTTTGTCATACCTATATATGGAATATCTTTCAGAAGCAGGGGAATTTAATTATCAACAGGCAACAGGAATATTCAGGATTAAATTCAGTGATAATGAAGGAAAAGCTATTTCACATATAGATATGACAAAAAGAAAAACTGAAGACGGAATGAAAGTACATAGGGGAGATATAAATATAAATAAATCAACAATTACAATAGCCAGATTAAATAATAAGTCCCCAATTGCAATAGACTTCAATAATGTCGAACAATTACCAAATTATAATAATTTAAGCTACGCATTACAGAGGGCAGCAATTGAGATAATTATAGCAGACTCAAAAATATCTAATGATATGATTAACGCAAAAATTTATAACAGATTGCACCATATGTTGTTAGGAATGAAAATATGAGGAAGATTTCAACAGATTGACTAGCGAAAGAAGTAAAACAACATCACTAACTGAAGATGCCTCAGTGAACAAGAGGTGAAAATATTTGTAGAACTTTTAACATATTGGCTAGTTTTAGTGTAATTGTGAAAGTGTTTGTTAAAGCTTTTGGACGTGTACACTGCTTTTTGATGTGTTTTAAAATCATGAAAAATTATATTATTCATGATTTTGAAAGACTATTAGAATTTATTAGGTTAGAAAAAATTGTATTTTTCAACCAATGAAAATATTGATGTAAATCTGATTGGACATTGATTCACTCCCAGATAGTGGACTCCAAGAGAGAAGAATTTAATGCAAAATATTTCCTTTCAAATAATTAAAATTTATTTAAATGCTCGAAATCTGTTATAGATAAAGTTGTTGAAACACATATGTCTTTATGTAAACCATTTCCATTCCATTAGTATCTCTCCTTCATTGTATAAAAAGGGATCATTATAAAATTTTGAGTGCTTTTTAAATTATATAGCTATATGTGGATATCGCCAGCTAGATGTATTTCAGCTGGAGAAGCATAAATTTATTGGTAGTACACATATTTAAATAGCCATAATTAAAGTGCACGTGTTTTAAGGTCTCTACAAGCTACACTATTTGGAATATTTTATAAAGTTTATATATAGCGTCTATAGCATGCGTAAAAGCCTTGCAATAAAAAAAAAACAATTTAAAAATCTTCCAATAGATTGCGCTGTATATTATTAAATTAAAAAGAAAAAATGAAATTTCCTCCCAACTAACTTTTAAAACATTTTTTTGCGAAATTTCACATATTTCTGACTCTATAGTTTAGTCATAGAAAGTCTTATGAGCACTAATATTTTAGCCAAAAATAAACCGCGTTCTGTTAATAAAGTGGTTCTTTTTTATCAAAATGGTAGCAATTATAGTACTGCTATGAAAGAATATCATCCTCTCAAAATACGGATTATTACAAATGAATAATCGGGTTTGATACGTTACTACGTGCGAACTAGGAAACGTATATGTTTCCATAACAACTCAAACGAGAGGGCGTTAACTACAGTTTCGCTCTGCGTATGTGTCATGAGCGTGTTGTTGCCATGGTTGCGGCGCGAACGTTATATTCAAAATGGCGACTGGACAGTAGAAAGCAACTGGAACACGAAATCAACGGTTTCATTTACCAACAGGATGGAGCTCCGCCACACTGGCACAAAGAGGTTCGTGACTACCTTAAGAGCCTACACTAGTCACGGGAAGAAACACTCAAGCTAATGTTACGTCTATGGGAAGGTTCTAGCGCGCGATTTCTCACTCGCATTTTAATATTTTTAGATGATTTTTTTTGCATCAGATAGCTAAGGTCAATCTCAAACGTTGTGAGTTTTTACTTTTTCGATTTTTGTTGCAGTTATTTTTTATAAGCAGGCATTTTTAATTATGGAACCGGTTGGAACTGGTTCTGAAAATGAAAGTACTCTTATATAAAATAACTGGAACAAAAATCGAAAAACCAAAAACTAACAACGTTAAAGATTGACCTCAGCTATCATATGCAAAAAAAAAAAAAAAAAAAAAAAAAAAAAAAAAAAAAAAAAAAAAAAATGCGAGCGAGAAATCGCGCTAGAACTTTCCCATAGACTTAACATTAACTTGAGCGTTTTTTCGTATGACTGATGTAGACTCTTAATCGACAACTCCCACAACGATGGATTGGTCGATGTAGCCGGGATGACAAGACACTGTTTTCATGGCCGCCCAAGTCGCCCGACCTTTCGCCGTGTGACTTCTTTGTTTGGAGATATGTTAAAGACTTTGTTTACCGCCGTTACCTACCACTTAGGCTGAGTTGCGGAACCGCATCACGAATGCATTCGCGACCATCAACGCGACCATGCTGAGTATAACGTGTGGAGCGAATTGAAATATCGCCTTGACATCTGCCGTATCACTCAAGGAGCACATATTGAACATAACACATGGGCTGATAAGTTCCCGGTCTAATAAAGAAAACACAACTTTTTAACAAAGCTTTATAACTTTATGACTTTATAATTTTATAACTTTAATAATAAATAATAATAATTTAATAATAATAATAATAATTTTAAAATAATAATTTTATAATAATAATTTTATAACAATAATAATAATTTTAAAATAATAATTTTATAATAATAATAATAATTTAAAAATAATAATTTTTAATAATAATTTAATAATAATAATTTTAAAAATAATTTAACAATAATAATTTTATAATAATAATTTAATAAATGATTTATAATAATAATTTAATAATAAATAACATAATATTTTAACGAAAAAGCTCCAAACAGTGCTCAGAACTCGTTGTTGTTTTTTGTCAAAAGTCAACACGCGCGGCAGCCACTTTGACAACAGCTTCTTCATAGACAAATGTTCATTCAAAATAAAACCTACACGTTCCTTGGATATCTTCAGAGTCTGAGCTATCTCCTGCAACTTCACTTTACGGTTCCCCAAAACGATTTTGTGGACTTTTTTTTATGTTTTCCGGAGTAACCACCTCTTTTGCGTGGTGCATCACTGGTGTCCGTACGACCACGTTTAAATTCAGCAAACCAGTCAATGGTTGATTTACCTGGTGCAGTGTCCGGATAATGCTTATCTAGTCAAGCTTTTGTTTGAACGGTATTTTTTCCCATCAAATAACAATTCTTGAAATTCTTGTTATCCATTTTTTTGTTTATCAAAAAAGTCGTTCAACTAAAACCACTCTAACGTTTTATCCACACGGCGAATCGTCATGGCATTTTTTCTACTACCTTTTAAAGGTTAGTATTTACTAAAATAAACATCGGTTCGGCGATTGCAACGCCATCTGTGTGCCAGACCGGGAACTTATCAGCCCATGTGTTATGTAGTATGGACGTCAATCTTGTATACTTTAGGTTTATTTTCATGTATAACTGATTGCTGTAACGCAATTATGTTCCGAAATAAACGCTTAGGAAACCCGAGGATTCTTTTGTAATAACCATGTATATTGATTTAAAATGAGTTATATTTCTTAATTTTTGCTAATGAAACATCCCTAACATGTAAACGCCATCTATCGGTAAAACTCCGGAAAAATATTTTTATTGCACAACTCGTTTCAGCATATTCTAAATAGTGTTTTTCCAAAGCTTTTAGAAATATTCCAAATAGATTATCTTATACAGCGCTTCAAACACGTTCACTTTAATTGGGGCCACATTGTGCATTATTTGCACAATAGAAACAAATGCAGTTTTTTCCGTTTACAGACTTTTACTTTGGCAAATATCTCTATATTTATTTATAATTATTGTGATGGCAGAACGAACTCACACAGGGTTTTGTCATGGACATTCCCTATTTACCTGAAAAAGACGATGTACAGAATAAACAGATTTTTTTAGTTCATTTGCTTGCTGATACGAAGGTCCGCGATGTTGCAGTTATGGACATAACTTTAAACTGGTGCATAAAGGAACACTTATGCACACGCGTAAACACATTCACCGAATTAAATGATAGTCTATGAGATATAAAATCATACAACTTGAGGTTTGGTTTAATATATTATCACGGGCCCGGGCAACACCGTCCGGGTCAGATAATATATATATATATATATATTCAAAGCTAATGTATAATAATTCAAAGGAAATAATACGTGTATATATATATATATATATATATATACGTATATATTTCCTTTGAATTCAAAAGACAACGAACAAGTTCTTTTTTACTAATTCTGATCAAATCCGTAATTTAGACATGTCATATAACATGTGAAAACAAATAAATACAAGAGTTCGTTAAACCGAAAATTTAAAAATATCTATTTTTTATGAATTTATTCATTTTTTGATTAAAATAAAGTTGATTGTAACTATCCTATTAACACATGGGCTGATAAGTTCCCGGTCTAATAAAGAAAACACAACTTTTTAACAAATCTTTATAACTTTATGACTTTATAACTTTATGACTTTATAACTTTATAACTTTTATAAATAACATAACTTTAATAATAATTAATAATAATTTAATAATAATAATAATAATAATAATAATAATAATAATAATAATAATAATTTAATAATAATAATTTAATAATAATAATTTAATAAATAAATAATAATAATAATTTAATAAATAAATAACATAATTTTATAACGAAAAAGCTCCAAACAGTGTTTAAAATCATCGACTCGTTGTTGTTTTTGGTCAAAAGTCAACACACGCGGCAGCCTCTTTGACAACGGCTTTTTTATAGACAAATGTTCATTCAAAATAAAACCTACACATTGCTTGGATATCTTCAAAGTCTGAGCTATCTCCTGCAACTTCACTTTACGGTTCCCCAAAATGATTTTTTGGACTTTTTTTATGTTTTCCGGAGTAACCACCTCTTTTACGTGGTGCATCACTGGTGTCCTTACGACCACGTTTAAATTCAGCAAACCAGTCAATAATGGTTGATTTACCTGGTGCAGTGTCCGGATAACGCTTATCAAGTCAAGCTTTTGTTTGAACGGCGTTTTTTCCCATCAAATAACAATTCTTGAAATTCTTGTTTATCCATTTTTTTAATCAACAAAGTTGTTCAAATAAAACCACTCTAACGTTTTATCCACACGGCGAATCGTCATGACATTTTTTCTGCTACCTTTTAAAGGTTAGTATTTACTAAAGAAAGCCTCGGTTCAGCGATTGCAACGCCATCTGTGTGCCAGACTTATCAGCCCATGTGTTATATTAGCTTGCTACCAAGAGCGTTTTCTGTTAATAAGTTATATGCTAACGACGTTGAATTCGAAACTAAATTTAATATTTTGAAACAGAAATTTTTAATCAATGCTAGAAGTTATTATAATTTTTAGAAGAAATATTTTTTAGTTAAAAAAATCTTTCCAATAAGAATATTCTGTAACACTGAACTTTGTACATAAAGTGCTGCACGACCTAAGAATATTATATATTATATTATTAATTATTTTTTAATCTCAGTAATAGGAAATTATATAATCAAACATAATATAATCTTAGAAGGCTATTTCTGAAATCTGTTTTATTCTTAAGTATTTATAATGTTTTTTTTTTTTTTTTTTTTTTTTTTTTTTTGACATGCAACTTCCTTGATTCAATTTTTTTCTTCGAAATATATTAGAAGCTTTGTGTTGAATGAATTAATTTATTAAGTTAAATTAAATCCTCCCATTCACTGTAACCAAGCAATTCAGTTTATATATTAGCATAGATTATAAGGACTTTCTTCTGTCAGTTGATTTGTGTGAAAGAGAAAAATAAATGGATTTCTTTTAATTAAAATGTTATAAAGGGAAAATATTCAAACTTGAAATTAAAGATTAACAAAATATTATTATAAAACTATTTTCCCTATAAAACGATAAAATAAAGAATAATATAAAATACACATGAATATATTTTCTTTTGAGTTAACTATTTGTTTTATCTGTTATCAATATTAATATAGCAAGGGATTTTTTTATGTTTAAAAATAAGAGTTGAAATAGTTTTTCTATCCAAACTTATTTCTGAATATGAAAGATAATTTAAGGTGCCAATGGCATTCTTTAGCTAAACATATATTGAATAGTAAGTATGCTGAATTTGGTTTTAAAATGTCACATGAGAAAAAAATCCTCGAATATACAGTAATATAAGAGTATATATAAGGTAAACTATAGTATAAAATTCCTGCTGTGAGGAACAATCAAAAACAAAATAATTTTTTAATACGTAAAAAAATTTAGGAGTTAAAATTTTTCATTGGGGGAAATGTACCATTTGAGTGTTTATCTCTAATCCTCATTTGAAATAAATGATTAGATCAGTTCGGATACATTCAGTGTAAGAATTTCTAAATTAAACAATTCTATATTTCTATCAAATCCATGTGCTCTCTGCAGCAACAATTATCTTTGATAGACCTAAGATATTTCAATTTTGATGCATGGAATCTTTATGCAGTTCTGCTCTACAACTCTCCTATAGAGGAGTGGTAATTGAATAATATGTTTTGTACACATATTGGTGGTCTAGGACGGATATCATTTCAAACGACGAAAGCCAACTGGATGCAGCATGTGGAAATTCCCATAATTGCCTATTGCTTTGAGAAGAACGGTACACATGCAGATTTATCTTTTCACACTTGTGGGTCACGGGGTATCATGTAAGTGTATTTTAGGTAATTGGCGTCTGGATATATTAATTGCTAGAAGTAAAATGAGAACGGAAAGGAATCAATTCATTTTCTGCGTAATGTCTTTCAAAGATTTATAGAGGACCTACGGATAATGTATGATAGTAAAACTGGAAGACGGGGACCAAATAACAAATTTTGCCAGAAAATTTGACATCACCCATCGACTTTTCTTTCCTAGATTCGGATGGAATATGCAGAAAATGTAATGTATAGCTGGTGGAAGTTTGGAGGTCGACATTGCAGTATAACGGCCAATGATGTACTCTATAATTAGTTAAAAAATGAGACGTACCACCGTTGATTAAGTGGTGTCTTAATTCTTTTTTCAGAAGTGCTCACAAGTAAAAGGGCAAGAATCCTTCTCGACGAATTTAGATTTCTGCAGCTCATTCGTTTTGTGTCATTAAGTTTAGTAATTTGATATCTCACATACCGGCTATTAAGTTTTAATAATGACAAGAAGACCGGGCACAGTTTTTTTTGTAAAATTTTGCCATCAAAGAAATAAGCATGATTTAGTTTTGTTTATGGTTCTTACATTCATATCCATTGATTATTGCTAATGTATCATTATTTTATAACGATTATTTTAAGGTATTGTAACTGATGATGAATTGTTGTATGCTAATCAATTGTGAACTGAATTATCACTATCTACTTTTTCACATAATGTCAAAAACGTATTTTATCAGTCCCTTGAAGTTTGAAAAAAGGTTTTGTGCTTTGACAGATACGCCAACGTTACTTTCAGCTGAAATAACATCGCTCAACTTCTGTTTGAATAGTATCAGCATGAGCCGAAAGTCGCAGTTACCTTGAGCGACGTCGAAGATTGCGACCAACAATCTGATTGAATGTTTCAAGACAGGGATAGAATTTGAGTATGAAGACACTCTTGTCTTGATAATAGGAACTAAGTACACGTGTTTCGGAATTGCTCAGTATAATGCACATACACAAATATATATATATATATATATATATATATATATTATTTTGCAAAGGCATTATAAAAGTAAAATTTGTGCATAAATTTTCAAATAATATTTTATCAATTTCTGAAAATTATCTGTATATAATGCATTTAAAATATCTACTTATTCAATAATACCTGTTATTTTTGTTATATTTGTATAACACGGTGCCATCTATTGCAGATTCCGCCGAAAAATAAGAAATTATTAAAATAAAACTCTACATTTGTTATTTTTATGTGATTATTATAGTTTTCGAATATTTATGTATCTATATTGCAGTCATCAGCATAAAATTAATATTGTTTCATAATAACTAAATATGAAGTATGCAATACTTTACTTGCTTATATTTTATTATATATATATATATATATATATATATATATATATATATAATAGTATATACATATATTTTAGTCTATACGTATCAAATTCATTTTATTTACAAAAATTAAAATAAAATTTTGCATTTATGTTATAATATATATATATATATATATGTGTGTGTGTGTGACGAGAGTTACGAAAACGAGCAACGGAATTACTAGACGGGAAGTAAAGACATTTAGACTAGAAATAAAGCATTTTCTTTTTTCAAACCCTATTTATAATTCTCTTATACTTATTGTCAAATATAACTTAAAGCCATTGACTAAGTTTAAAAGATGATTTTTTTTTATTTCTTCATTGGATGCTATTTCCTTCGATAAATATTTTACAAATGCTATAAATTTTCAAATTTGTAATTCAAATTTAAATAACCTGTACACAGAAATGAACTACACTCCAAAAAGAATACAGCTTCAAAATTTTGACTATATATTTCTAACACGTGACACGTAAAGTAAAGTGGAAGAAAAAACAACTTTGAGAAAATAAGATTGTCTTAGTTTTTCACAATTTTTAAAGGTGTTATAATGCCAACTATTCTTATGAATATGCTATATATTGAAAATACATAGTGAGCAGTTAAAAGATTTAAAGTGCCTACATTTTTAGGAAAGACAACAGTGAGCATGTATTGGTTTAACTTTCATTATATGTGATCATACCTTCATATTAATCGTGTTGAAATCAGTTGAATAGACAGTTTGTCGTTTAGAAATAAATCATAATATTTGTCTTCTGCCACGCTTTATTTGTCCGTTTTGTCCGAAAAAAGCTGTGGCGATCAATGCCATAATGGAAGTGCAATGGGTAATTTAATTAATTGATTTTTCGTCAAAATTGCGCATTGAACATTACGAAAACATCCGCCGTGCAATGCGATCTATTTTACATCCTGCATACACATGACCACAGAAAAAAATCCTGTGTCCTAGTAATGATAAATTTATTTTCTTAAATAACACATTAAAATATGTGTTCACTATCAAAAGACATACATCAGCAGTCACTGCTATAAGAATCACGTGATCCAAGCATGAAGAAGAGGGACTACCGCTTCATCAAGACCTTTTTGTATTTTTCTGTCTTTAGTGCTCTGTCAATAAAAAGTGGGCTGAAATTACCGTCCAATGTCAATGCATGTCATATAGGAAATTCCTTCAGATGGAAGCTTTAAACTAAAGTGATTGAATGCCTTCCTGTGTCCTAGTAATGATAAATTTATTTTCTTAAATAACACATTAAAATATGTGTTCACTATCAAAAGACATACATCAACAGTCACCGCTATGAGAATCAAGTGATCCAAGCATGACTTAACCCCCCCCCCTCCCTGTCAATACCTAGCTCCCTCGTTGAACTTTTATCAAACGCTACCCTCTGAACCTCTGTTTTCGTAATGTTCAATGAGTAATTTCGACTAAGGATCATTTATTTAAATTACACATTGCACTTCCAGTATGGTAAAGGTCACAGTTTTACATATATTGAAAAAGCACAATAAATGTGAAAAATGTATATATAATTAATTTTCCTAAAATGTTAAAAAAATGCTTTTGATTTTTCTTTCGGATAAATTATATAATATTTATGTTTTTAATTGTCAAATGCTAAAATAATTAATAAGAACTACTAAATATGAATGAAGAAAGCTTGTTGAAATGTTATATACCAGTATAATAGGTTTCATACTCAATATTTTTAGTAAAAATAGTTTGGTTTGTAAATTTATTCTTTTTAGGAAATTTGCATACTTCAAAGACATATGATGTTCGAACGCATAATACTGCTTTTAAAGTGTTCCTTTTTAATTATATTTTGAAGTAATTTCATTTGACAGAGTGAAATGATTTTTAAAAAACTTAAGTTCTTCAATTAAATAATATTTATTTTATTTTCTAAAGGCATTTTCATCAGTAAAATATAAGAATTTCATGCAGTTGAAAGGATCTCTGTTAAAATTGTATGAAAATACTAAAATAATTACGTTGTTTATCATTATTAAATATGAAGAACAAAGTACTTATGATGACAGTATAATGAAAAACAAATATTTTTATTTTGTATACACAGGGGTGTTATAATTAAACTTCTCCTATAAACAGCATCCTACAGCGCAAATGGGTTAACGGAATGCAACGAAATTTGGTATATAGACTATACGCGAGATGCGATCACGGACTTTCGAAAATAAAACTTTTTTTCTAAAATGTCCACCAGAGGGCACCTTTTCCGGAAAAACGTTAAATTTAACACAATAAACGGCCAAAACAGAGTTCAGAAACAGCATTAACATTTATTGACTATTTTCTGATCACCTTGTCATCGATCCACATTAAGTAAAGATAAGGAAAAAATAACAGTACGCTGTTTGAGAAAAAAAGTTCAGTTTACACGAACAAGAACAGATTAGGACGAAATTGCACAAGAGGAGCAGTTGTTAATCGTATCCAGGACGATGTAGGGAAAGATGCTAAACACCCTCATTCACCTGCAAAATTTAAAGTCGATGGACAGTGTGTTCAACAACAGATCGTAACTGATCAGTTGTGATGCTTCACGCATGAAGTGTTATGGTGTTCTTTAAGTCATTCAACGTCGCAACAGCTCTAGGATACAACAGACTTTATAAGTGGCCCCATAACCATAAATCGCATGGATTTAGATCCGGTTAACGTGGTGGCAATGGATTACGAAAGAAGCGACTAATAACACGTTCGTCTGTGAAGTTTTGGAACAATAGCGCCTGCACGGACTCATGGATATGTGGGGACGTACCATCCTGCATGAAAATGGTCGATGTAAGGACCCGCCTTTGCTGTAGTTGCGCCACAACAAACGTCTGCAGCATATCATGGTACCGACGGCCCGTAACGGAACATGTGACAGGACCACGTGCAGTTTCCCCAAGTACGAATGACCCAAGTACGAATGTAGCCGTGAATCCACACCAGACATTCACCTTTGGAGAATGTAGGGGTATTTCTTTGTGCATCCGCGGATTTTCCTGAGTCCAAAGGCGGCAATTTAGTGTGTTGACTGTCCCAGTGAGGTAGAAATGAGCCTCGTCACTCTACAGAATATTCCAAGGCCATGACAGATCAACAGTCATTCTGTTGAGAAAACTGACTGCGATTGAGAGATGTTGTGGCTTCTGTTGAGAAAACTGACTGCGAATGAGAGATGTTGTGGCTTCTGTTGAGAAAACTGACTGCGAATGAGAGATGTTGTGGCTTGTCCCTATCCAACAGCTGGAGTTGCAAAAAAAAAACGGTTTATTCCCAGGTTTATTTCTAATACCCGGTTTATTCCTAGGTTTAAACCGGGTTTTTCTAGTCTTTGCAACTCTACCAACAACTCTTGGGTACGGTGGATCTTGTATGGGAAGTACTGCATTATGTTTCTGAGCACTTTTCGGACGGAGCTGTAAGAATAGCCTCTCTTTCAAGGAACTGCATGGCACGTGCGCTGATATCCTTGACTGCGCAGCAACAGCTGTATTGAAGGCATCAACAAGTACCGTTGTGACAGGTTTACTGCCTCTTTCAAGTTGAACTACTAATTTCCCAGTCTCTTCAAATCTCTTAATCATGGCCCGGAAAACTTTAGTAGACATATGTCCACGCCGTAGGTTCTTTATACGACGAAATTCACGAACTGCAGTAGAAGCATTCCCTTGTTTTTGTAAAACAGCTTCACCAATAACGTAAGTTCAACTAAAGATACCGTCATCATTACAGCCGGAAACATCGACATAAATAATGACAACGTCTGCAAACGTTTCATACCATAACCTATTTTGCATAAAGCTTCCTCTTTTTCACAAGCATGCAAATCTCGACATTTTTTTCTAGTACTGACAGCTTTTCCCAGTTTTACATTTTATTACTCATAATTCTTGTTCTGGATGTTAATATTGTTTCTGCATTCCGTTTTGGTCGTTTGTTGTGTTAAATTTAATGTTTTTTCCGGAAAAGGCGCCCTCTGGGGGACATTTTAGAACTAATTTATTTTTCGAAATTCCGTGAGCACATCTCGTGTATAGTCTATATAACATATTTCGTTGCATTCCGTTCACCCGTTTGCGCTGTAGGATGCTGTTTATGGGAGAAGTTTAATTATATACCCCCTGTATATATTATTTAAAAGTCACTGCTTTAGTAGTATTTTACTTAAAACAAAAGTTCAGTGTTAATATTTTAGTGTTAACTATACAGTAAATTTAAAAACAGTAAATAGTAAATTAAAATCATAAAATTAAACTTATTTCATGAATGAAAATCTTGGAATAATCCCCTTACAACGCATATTGATACACTTATATACTACTGAAATAAAACATTAAGCATTTTAAAACAAACAGAATTTACTAAAGGAATATTATTTTTATAGTTTGTTTTACCCATTTCGATTAGTTTTTTGAAGTTGTACAAGAAAAAAAAAATTCTTTGTATTTTAAATTTTATGTTTAGTTTAGACAGTTAGAATATCTGCAAATGGTTGTTGAATGCAATAACTATTCAACAACTTAAAACAAATTGAATTCCTGAACTGTTTTCTGTTGTCTACGAACTTAAAATTCTCAATGTATTTTACCATGTACTTCTTATATCAAATATAAAATACTTTTCTTTGTTTCAAATATACTACTGCAGCACTTTATTAAAGGCATATAATAATCTTCATTAAGTAACAATACATGAGGACTTTTATAAAAGAACAGTTGAAACTATGTAGAAATACTTATAATTTATTATGAGGCATGATTTATTCTGTTTGTGCAATAACTTATTCCGTGAGTATTTTTCTCAGAGGAAAAACCTTGTTTGCGTAGACATTTTGCTTCACTAAAGACTTGATAGATTCTTTCTGGAAATAAATACTAAGATTTAGATAAAACAGAACTCTAACGCGTTATATTGTATTCAATTGCAAATTTTTATTTAGGCGGAAACTTTCCATTCTAGGACATCATTTGCATTTATATTACAAATTATGAAGTATTGCCATCGGGTAGAATAATTCATAAGCATATAACAAAAAAAAAAGAATGCATAAACATGTTTATTTTTAGTTATTTTATAGCTCTGTAATAAAATGAAGATTTAAAATCAGTTTTCAATTTTCTATTCACCAATTTCTTTACATTGTGTTTTCTGAACACAAGATTAAAATGAATAATTTGACACGCGGCACTTTAAAAATGTTACATACTTTAAATATGTAAATTATTCTTTAAAATGCATGTGGATAAAAAATTTATTATAATTTACATAAAAGGAAAAGTGAAATAATAGCGAAGAAATTTAAACTCCTTTTCAATACATGACAAAATTTAAACTGAATCAATATCCATTAATACTTAAACCAATGACGCTTTAACCCTATTTAACATACCTATATTGATAATTTTATTCGAAGAGAAATAAATGTAATTATTTTAATTAAATATATATGTATAATAAAAAGCAGGAGAATAGTTTCTGATCGAAATGTTCACAAGGTATGTATAGATATTAATGAACTACCTTGAGTAATTCTGTTTTTCACATTTAATTTTATGAAATATTACACCAATGATAAAAGGCTAAATGTAAATTAAACTTGATTGTTTTTAAACACTGTAAAGCATTGAATTAAACACAGGACTCCAATGTATATTATTAAAAATGTAATAGCAACCTTTAAGAAATTGTATAAAGTATTAGTAATGATTGTATAAAAATTACAAAGAAATATAAGTACTACTCACTGATTTATTCTCATACAAAAATTATTGATTTAACGATATTTTCTTAATTAGATAAGATTTGCCTAAATTTTGTTTTAAGAGTTACATACATTTCGCGTTAAATGAATAATAAATAGAAATGCACACTAAATCAATCGGTTACAAAAGCATATTATAGGGATTTTTATTTCATTTTTATATAATATATATTCTTTATTTATTACAATACAAAAATAACTATTGAATGCAGAATTCCGGTTATGTTTTCCATTCGAACATATTAGTCTTTAGCGTTTTTGAGAATAACAAAAGAAAAATTTCGTTTTATAAAACATCTATAAAACTATACAAAAAATTGTAAAGATATTTGTCAAAAATGAAAGTTGAAATCAGTGGTTCTAAAAGAAGTAAAATCTACATAGGAAGAAAAATTTAGAATTCACTTATTTTATTTAAATAAAAATACAAAAACACTCTCCCATTCAGCCATTAATATAACATTAATGAATGTATTTAATTATGATAAGGGCTATAAGTGGGGACCAGAGCAACATTTAGACAGAATTCCTCTTACTAAGTATTGCTGACAGTATAAAGTTGCCATTACCCATATTACTGTGCGTTTTTTCATGCGATTTTTCTTGAGAACTTCTTGCGATGGTATTGCACTTCACACAAAGCATATATTCTAATACGAGCAAATTTGGGGTGTGTGTGTGTGGTTGGGCATATATATATATATATATATATATATATATATATATGCAAATTTTATCTTAAAAACGGCTCTAACGATTTTGTCGAAATTTTGTATCCTACCGTTTTGGGGCGCCAGAAAACCACTGGGCTAGGTCACATGTTCGAGAAAATTCCATTTCTGGGTCATTTTGGGTCATGGTCAAGCTAATTATATCTAAAAAAGGATTCAAACGATTTTGACTAAACTTTATATCCGACTATTTTCGGGCAAGAAAAGACTATTGGGCTGGGTCACATGTTAGAGAACTTTCGATTAGTGGGTCACTTTTAAGTCAACGCGGGTCAAGTTTATTTTATCTAAAAAACGGCTCTAGCGATTTTGATTAAATTTTGTATCCTACGAGTTTCGGGCATGAGAAAATCATTGGGCTAGGTCACATGTCTGAGAAAATTCGATTAGTGGGTCATTTTTGGGTGAATGTGGGTCAAGCTAATTTATCTAAAAAACGGCTCAGACTATTTACACTAAATTTTGCATTCTATGATTTTTGAGCACAGGAAGATTGTTGGGCTAGGTCACACTTTCGAGAAAATTCAATTAGAGATTCATTTTGGTCATGGGTCATTATGGGTCAAGCTATTTTATCTTAAACATGGCTCAGCGGATTTGAACTGAATTTAGCATCAAACACTTTTAGTGAACGAGGAGACTATTGGGATAGGTCACATGTTCGAGGAAATTCGATTAGTGGGTCATTTTGGTTCATGGTCAAGCTAATTGTATCTAAAAACGGTTCAAACGATTTTGACTAAATTTTGCATCCGACCAGTTTCGGGCACGAGAAGACTATTCGGCTGAATCACATGTTCGAGAACTTTCAATTAGTGGGTCATTTTTGGGTCAACGCGGGTCAAGTTAATTTTATCTAAAAAATGGCTCTAACGATTTTGATTAAATTTGGTATCCTACGAGTTTCGGGCACGAGAAAATCATTGGACTAGGTCACATGTCGGAGAAAATTCGATTAGTGGATCATTTTTGGGTCATTGTGGGTCAAACTAATTTATCTAAAAAGCAGTCAGACTATTTATACTAAATTTTGCATCCTATGATTTTTGGGTACGAGAAAACTGTTGGGCTAGGTCATATGTTCGAGAAAATTCAATTAGTGGTTCATTTTGGTCATGGGTCATTATGGGTCAAACTATATTATCTTAAAAATGGCTCAGAGGATTTGAACTAAATTTAGCATCAAACAGTTTTAGTGAACGGAAGACTATTGGGATAGGTCACATGTTCAAGAAAATTTGATTAGTGGGTCATTTTGGTCATGGCTCATTATGGGTCAAGCTATTTTATCTTAAAAACGGCTCGGACTATTTACAATAAATTTTGCGTCCTATGGTTGTTGGACACGAGAAGACTGTTGGGCTATGTCACATGCTCGAGAAAATTCAATTAGTTGGTCATTTTGGCCATTGGTCATTATGGATCAAGCTATTTTATCTTAAAAAACGGTTCAGAGGATTTGAACTAAATTTTGTATCCTTCGGTTTTTGGGCACAAAAAAATCATTGGGCTAGGTTACATGAAAGAGAAAATCCAATTAGTGAGTCCTTTTGGTCTTGGGTCATTACGGGTCAAGCTATTTTTATCTTAAAAATGGCTCAGAGGATTTGAACTAAATTCGGTATCTTACAGTTTTAGGGAACGAGAAGACTATTGGGCTAGATCACATGTTCGAGAAATTTCGATTAGTGGGTCATTTTGATCATGGGCCATTATGGGTCAAGCTATTTTTCTCTTAAAAACGCCTCAGACGATTTGAACAAAATTTTGTATCCTACGGTTTTTGGGCACGAGAAAATCATTTGGCTAGGTCACATGCTCAAAAAATCCGATTAGTGGGTCATTTTTGGATCACTGTGGATCAAGCTAACTTTATCTAGAAAACGGCTCAGATTAGTTTGACTAAATGTTATATCCTACGGGTTTCGGACACGAGAATACAATTGGGCTTGGTCACATTCTCGAAACAATTTGATAAGTGGGTCATTTTTGTCATGGGTCATGATATTTTAACTCAAAGCTAATTTTCACCGAGCATAGCTCGGATTTCCCTGCTCGTAAAAAAAAATGTGATGAAAATATCAATATAATATCTTCATTATCTTTTAAGTTGCGGTGGAAAAATTGGAATCATCTTGAATATTAAACCCTGTATCTTGGACTAAATAATTGATTTGCCACATTAATTTGCTATGCGTTTTTTAGTTTATTTCCATAGTTCATTCTTCCACTTTCATTTTTAACACTTCCCAACCTAGTTGAAAAATGTTTATGACTTCAGTTTGTCTGTCCGTATTTCTGTCCTATAACTCTTGCAAATATACTTGAATTGCCCTTAAACTTTTGCATATTATTAACTTTAAATGTAGCATGTTCCCTATTGAAAACTAAGTGTGTAGCATTTATAGATTTTTTTACATGTTTTTAAAAAGTATTCTGTTACATTATATTCAATTGGAAAAATTCGTTTCAAGTGCATTTTGATGATGTTACGCCATTTGAAACATGATAAAATTTGTATACAATTATGAAGGGCACTAAAACATGCTTTTTGTAGAATACGGCGTGCAAAACTTTTATTATTCATTTATAGGGCCACACAAAAGAATTATATTACACAATGTTCCACGAGGAAAATCGTTTCCAGTGTAATTTAATGATGTTTCACTATTTCAAATATAATGAAATTGATATACAATACTGAGGTGTATTATAAATTGCTCACCGAAAAGTATACATTTATCGTTCATTTACCGGGACACACAAAATAATTAGGTTACAGTTTTAGTTCGATAATTAAAGTCTATCTGTGATAAGTACGTTTTCAACTGTAGATTGCGTTTTTAAGTTTAACTACAATTTTTTATAGTATGTTGTGTATATAAATTCTGTTGATCATATACAGGGCTACACAAAAGAATTCGTAAATATTACTGACTCTGGTAGTGAATTGTTTAAGGGTATTTTTAATTGTGTTACGCATTTTCTTGCTGAACTGTATTTAGTAGACTAATAGATGTTTGTGAAATATAAATAAATTCATATAATGGTCTCCACAAAGAACATGATACATAGTCGTTTATGGTTGGTAATTGCTGGAAGTGAATTTTAAGTTGCCTCATGCGTTTTATATCTGAATTAAATTTTAGATTAGTATGCGGTGCGTACACAAGTCTTTAGATACTATACAGAGCTATACAAAACATTTCGAATGCATTTACATTGAGTGGTGAAAATTGCTAAATATGGATTTTCTAACTGAGCTAAATGATGCTCCAACATAGGTTATATTTTATGCCCGTGCAATAACTCTCAATTAGGTTCAGGAGCACAGAATGTTTGTTCTAAAATTGCTGTTTCTGTGCTACTGTTAGGTACAGAAAATTAAAATGTTGTGTGGTGGTTTTAACATGTAAATGCTCGCTAAGAACGATTTCTAATAAAATCGGAATTTACAAGCATCAAATCAGCGGAAATCACTCTAAAAATGTTCTAAATTACCATTAATATGGAATTGTCAGGGCAAGAGACTTGAAATTTGACACAATAGGTTAATTTTAAGATGTAAATGCTCGCACAGAATAGTTTTTAAAACGCATGTCTTTTTCACTCGTGTTGGATTTGTGTATTTAATTGTTTGAGTTAGACTGTTATTAAAATTATAAATAAACAAGAACGAAAAATCATGCGTCAAGCATAGATTATCTAACACTTTCCAACACGCTTCCAAAATAATTTTACAAATCATTACCGTTTAATAAGCTGAAAGGAAACATCTAAGTAAACAATTTGGAAAATGCATAACATATTTAAAAACGTAATTTCAAGCATTCCCAACATATATCTCCAACATATACAATATTCGGAAAAATATCCGAATACTTTTATTCATCCCTGTATATGATCTATAGATTTGTATATATACTACATAGGATGCTAAATTTTAGTTTAGTTAGGAAACGCGTAGCACAGTTTAAAATTCTACTTCTGGAGTTTCTGTCAATAAACGGAAATGTGTTTGCACGGAAAACTTTTGTGCTGCCCTGTATAGGATATACAGAATTTAAACACACCAAGTAATAGACAAAATGTGAGTTAAATTTAAAATCGCGTTCAGCAACTTAAAACGCACTTCCAGGAATTATTGTTACCAGACAGTAGAGAATTATTTTGTGTGTCCCTGTAAATGAACGATGACTGCTATACACACAATGTTCTGTAGTAAGCCTTTTGTAATGCACCTTAGAGATATATATAAATTTCAATGCGTTTAAAATAGTGAAACATTATTTAATTAAACCGCAAACGATTTTTCTCCATAGACGTAATGTAACGGAATTCTTTTGACTGTCCCTGTAAAGTAACTCTAAGTGCTATGCACACCCTATTCCACATTAAGCTTCTTGTAATGAACCTTAGTGATATATATCAATTGCAATGTCTTTGCAATTGTGTAACATCATTAAAATAAACCGCAAATGATTTTCCCCATAGACCGTAATGTAACGGAATTCTTTTGACTGTCCCTGTAAAAAAAACTATAAGTGCTACACACTTCAGTTGGAATAGGGAATATGCTATAGATAAGGACAATAACATATAAAAATTACAGGGCAATCCGAGCATATTTACGGGAGTTAGAGCACGGCCAGACGGCAGACGGCCTTACGGCAGACAAATCAAAGTCATAAACACTTTTCAACTAGGTTGGAAAGTGTTAAAAAGCGACCAGACGTATTGTGTTTATGTAATTTATATATGTAATTACGGACCGATGTTTAATTATTAATTCATCGCTGTTGTGTCATCTGAAGCTACTAAAGACTAGCCGGTGACTCTCTCCAACCTGCATAAAAATGAGAAATTGCCGAGTTAGGATATCGATCAAGGGTTGCTCAGTCTCAGAGCATCAGCATGTACGCTGAAGGTCCGAGGTTCGAGTCCTCGCCCCGGTCAATTTTTAGCTCATGTTGGATTTGTGTATTTAATTGTTTAAATTAGAGTGTTATTAAAATTATAAATCAAAAAGTGATCAGACGCATTGTGTTTATATAAGTTTAAAAACAAATCGAAATGTAAAAGTGTGCAGAACAAAAAAGGGTTCAAAACTGACAATTTACGGGAAACAGTTGGGTACATTGAAATTTAGAATGGCGATTACTTTTAATATGTAAATGCTCGCTGAGAACAGTTTCTGAAAAAATCTAAATTAGTAAAATGAACTAAAAAGATTGTAAATTAGGATTTATATGGCTGGATACTTGAAATTGGACATGATTGTTACTTTTAAAACATAAATTCTCTCACAGAACATTTAAAACAATTAAAAAAATTAAAAGGGTTAAATCAGTGAATAACCTTCTAATATAAAGATTAATTTCGAATTTACTGGGCCGACTTCAAAAATTCTTTCAGGATAATATTATTGGTAGTCTTTGTATAAAATTGGGTTATTTTTTTAACACCACCTGCGTACATCTGCTCTTAAAGGGGAGCAAGAACCACATGCAATATGAATTCGTTGATAGATTTAAGATGTAAAGGCTCGCTAAGAGTAATGAATTTAAAAGTGTAAAATGGTCAGAAAATATTCTTAAAGCGTTCTAAATTACGATTTTTTGAAACTATTAGGGCTAAAAACTTGAATTTCGGCAAGGTAGTTACATTTAACGCTACATGCCCGCTGAAAAAAATTTTCAAATTGAGCGGGAAACGTTCTAAAAACGATTACTTTGTAAATACTGAACCAATTTAAAAGAATTTCTCAGCATAATAATGAAAACAATCTCTGCTTAAAAATTAGCTATGATTCATCTCTTTGTAAACTGCCCTCAACGGGGTTCAAGTGTGAGACACGTTCTAAATTTCCTATTAATTAATCCTGTTGGTATGAAAAACCTGAAATGTGATACAGTGGGCACTTTTTAGACATAAATGTTCGGTAAGGATGTTTTCTTAAAAATATTCAAGGTTAAAAAGGATAAAAAGTTTAGAAAACCCTCTATAATCTCGATTATTTGGAAACGATTGATGATAAAACATTTTAATTTGACATGTGGGTTCTTATTAAGGTGTGAATCCCCCAAAGAAAAAAAAATAATCGAAAATTTTGGAATGGGGGTAAAACGTTTTACAGTTTTATTTTTACTGTAATTTCTCTAAAACTCTTAACCTAGAACCTTAAAATTTAACATAAGGATAACATCTAAGCAAACGTGCACGAACACTGTTTTTTTTTTAAATAAAATTTTTAAACAAAATTTAAAAAGTCCTTCCGGCCTGTACCAGGAGGAAAAGGTAGCTTTTCTATATCTTCGTTTTAAAATTTTAGCTAATGTTACACGAAAACAGCAAGCTAAAATGCAAAGAAACGTTTACAAAAGATTCGTTAATACTGAATTTGAATAAGAAATTCGCCAAATTATTGAGCAATAGCCAAATTGGCTTCATTTATGAAGACTTATTTTGATCGCCAAATTTGGCGATATTTCGCCAAATGTCGCCCAATTTTGCCAATTTTGTCGCCAATGTCGCCAATTTTGGCGTTAACGGATATGAATATATAGTTTTATGCGTATGATTGGGAAAATTATTACAACAATGAAAGAAAATAATTTGCGAGTAATCGCGTTAATGTGCTGTTTTGTTTCAAAATGTCAGCCACCCTAGCATTTCAAACTGCTCTATCTCAGCCATTTTTTAAGATAGAGGTAAACCAAAAAAAGCTCTGGAATCCTTGTATCAAGGCCTAACACGTAATTAAAAAATAAATTTGAATTTTTAAATTTTTTGTATATTTATTTTAGATTTTAAGTTATTTTACATCTTTAAATGGCCGCCATCTTGAAACAAGATGGCGGACCAAGCTGGCCAACGAACTCGGTCGAGACATTAGTGACCTTAATACACACAATTAGTTTCATCAAAATCGATTCATAATTACGGGCGTTATCGTATGACATAGGTCAGATATATATATATATATATGGATATATCTATATATATAAATCAACATTTGGACGGAGGGTGGTTTTGGGGTCTGGGGGTCATGATCGGTGAAAATATATCGAAATTTTCCGGAACTACTTTCCTCCGAACGGCTGCAATAGGTAGCTTTATACTTTTTTGTATTGAAAGCTACCTAAAAGAAGAAAAATGAATTATTGGTCATGCCATTTTTAGATACAACTTTCCTGAGCAATAGGGGAAAATACAGTAAAGGTAACTACAATAATGAATTAAAATGAGAGTGATAAAGAAATATAATTGCCAGTTAGGTACTGTATACAGGGTGATTCATAAAAGATGGGCAGAACTTTAAGGGGTTATAGTACACTTAAAGACAAATAATATTAAATAGGAGACTAAGGGTCCCAGACGTATTCCCAAGGAGATAGGGGGCATTAAAGTTTAGGGTCCGAAATTTCAAATGATTATAAAACATGGAAAAATTGGTCGATTCGTTTGCGGTTTTTGCAAAAAATTTTCTTTATGCCACTATTTTCTTGAAATAAAATTTTAAAGTTCAATTTCAAAAAATGCCGATAGGGGGCGCTTTAGACTTTGGAGTAACAAACAACTATTTTTTAACGTTATTTTTTGTATTTCTTTAAATGATTTCGAAAGCTTAGACTTAAACTTAAATTTTGATCTAAAAATCTGAGTCCTAACGAGTAGTTAAGTAGCGTAAACTGAAATTTGAAATTTGAAACCCTTCTCCCCCCAGAACAAAAATCAGTTATTCCCGATCTTTGTGTCGTAGATTAGGCTCTAACTACTGCCGCGTTTTGCTAAAATTATTCTTTATGTCAGTATTTTCTTGAAAATAAATTTTAAAGAAAATTTTCAAAAAATTCCGATAGAGGGCGCTTTAGACTTTGGAGTAACGAACAACTATTTTATACCGTTATTTTTTGTGTCTCATTAAATGCTTTCTAAAGCTTAGACTTAAACTTAAATTTTCAGCTCAAAATCTGAATCGCTGAGCGTGGTTCAGTAGCGAGGGGAGGGGGTTCAAATTTCAACTTCTGAACATAGTTCAGTTTGCACTACTTAACCATGCCCAACGATTCTGTGCTGTGATACGAGGCAAAACTACAACTTTCGTCAAGGACTGCATAGTCGGAATTCACTCATAAAGGCACTGGCACAGTTGGAAACGTCGCTCATGCAAACGTTAAAGCTCCATTCCTGACGCTAGTCACCGGGTGAAGAAGGAAACAGAAAGTATGCAAATGTCAAATGGGGAAGAAGAAGAACACGTATGCAAAATTTCGACACGATTCAGGCATAAAAACCACTGAACGGTGAGTCAAGTGTAAGTCGCTGTAGTAATGAATCGGAAGATGGTGCCCTTCACGAATAAGGAAAAGGCTGAGATGCATTTAATTTACGGAGCGGCAGATGGAAATGGTGCAGAGGCACAACGAATGTACGGAGAGCGATTTCCTAACAGGCGGTTGCCTAACCGCAAAACTTTCGAGCGCTTGCACAGACAGTTGTGTGAGACGGGATCATTTCTCGCTTCCCGGTCGAATGCAGGTCGTGCAAAAAAGGACGAATCAGTAGTTGTTGCAGAAGCCATTCTGGATGTAGTAGCGGCGCAGCCAAGTACAAGTACACGAACAGTGGCTAGCCAGGTGGATACCTCACAGTCCACGACTTGGAGGGTACTGAAGGATGAACATTTGCTCCCGTTTCATGTGCAACGAGTCCAGAAACTGTCTCCAGGGGATTATCCAAATCGTATTGAATTCGCCCGCTGGTTTCTGCAGCAGAACGCGCTAAATCCACATTTTGGACGAACTGTGCTTTTCACCGATGAATGTACCTTCACACGTGAAGGTACATTTAACACACACAATGCACATGTATGGGCGGATGTCAATCCACATGCTACGTATCCACATGCTCATCAGAGACGCTTTTCCATCAATGTTTGGGCAGGAATCCTCGGAGACCACCTAATCGGACCGTACCTTCTTCCTGAACGCCTCAACGGTAAAACATACCTCACATTTCTGCAACATGTGCTGCCAGACCTGTTAAACGTTGTTCCTCCACGCATCCGGCGGGTCATGTGGTTCCAGCACGATGGAGCGCCAGCCCGTTACGTACGAGACGTCCGCAACTATCTGGACATCACATTTCCGAACAGATGGATTGGTCGAGGTGGTCCTGTTGCTTGGCCTGCTCGCTCGCCAGATCTTTCACCCCTCGATTTCTTTTTTTGGGGACGATTGAAGGCTCTTATGTATGAGACACCCATTGAATCCCCCGAGGAACTGGTCGCCAGACTTTCCGCCGCTGTAGGGGAAGTGCTCGAAAAGCCTGATGTTTTCGCGAATGTTCGCCGTTCCATTCGTCGCCGTTGTTCTGCGTGCATAACCTCTGGTGGTCACAATTTTGAACATTTATTGTGATTACATGTTAATAAATATGCTTTGGTAACATAATCCTAATTTGTGTCTTTTTACCTCGTATCACAGCACACAATGTGTGGACATGGTAAACTGAACTGTGCTCAGGAGTAGAAATTTCAAACCCCTCTCCCCAGAAACTTAACCACGTCTAACGATTCAGATTTTGGGCTGAAAATTTAAGTCTAAGCTTTAGAAAGCATTTAATGAGACACAAAAAATAACGGTATAAAATAGTTGTTCGTTACTCCAAAGTCTAAAGCGCCCTCTATCGGAATTTTTTGAAAATTTTCTTTAAAATTTATTTTCAAGAAAATACTGACATAAAGAATAATTTTAGCAAAACGCGGCAGTAGTTAGAGCCTAATCTACGACACAAAGATCGGGAATAACTGATTTTTGTTCTGGGGGGAGAAGGGTTTCAAATTTCAAATTTCAGTTTACGCTACTTAACTACTCGTTAGGACTCAGATTTTTAGATCAAAATTTAAGTTTAAGTCTAAGCTTTCGAAATCATTTAAAGAAATACAAAAAATAACGTTAAAAAATAGTTGTTTGTTACTCCAAAGTCTAAAGCGCCCCCTATCGGCATTTTTTGAAATTGAACTTTAAAATTTTATTTCAAGAAAATACTGGCATAAAGAAAATTTTTTGCAAAAACCGCAAACGAATCGACCAATTTTTCCATGTTTTATAATCATTTGAAATTTCGGACCCTAAACTTTAATGCCCCCTATCTCCTTGGGAATACGTCTGGGACCCTTAGTCTCCTATTTAATATTATTTGTCTTTAAGTGTACTATAACCCCTTAAAGTTCTGCCCATCTTTTATGAATCACCCTGTATATAGCCTATCACCGCCCAAAAATGGTGGTTAAGTATATTAATCCACTGTTTTCCAACTTATTATTTAACGGTAATTTCATTTTTATACTAATTCAAGTTATACTAATAAAGAAACATTTCTTTTTGTTTCTCGGAAATAGACTCGGAGACTACTGAACCAATTTTAAAACACATTTCTCTCTACGCTAGAAAACAAACAGTGTTCCCAAGCATACTCCATTGTATTTACTTTTTGGAAAGGAGTGGCTGCAAATGGGTTGGAATGAAGATTTTTTTCATTAATTCAAGTCTCATTTTCTCCCAATGCAATACAACTAAGAGGTTACTTCAACATTAAATGCATGTAACATTTTCAGTTTTCAAAAATACCGTTAAAATTTAAGTACCATAATAATCATATAATCATACACGTTTAATATGGAAGAAAAAATATTAAAATATTAAAATGTTACATAAGATGGAACTTAATAACATAAAATAAAACATTTAGGAATTTATTTTTTCAATTTCCTAGCCTTTTTAAATCTAAATACTTATTATTGAAAAAACTTTCGTGTAAAAGTATTACAATACATACGCGTTTAGTTGTAAAATTTATTTCAGTCCCTCAAAGTAGAAATTTTGTTAGCTAATGTTAAATACCAGGAAGGAAAATCATTACCTCATCAATGTATTGATTTTACGAAAATAACACATTTCATAACTTTACGTTCCACTTCAATTTTAAATATAGCAGAATATTGCCTCAAAAATGTCATTTTTATTACCGTGAATAGTAATTTCATTTCAGTGGATGGGATATTATTCAACATAAGATATTCATTTGTGTGATAATAATGATGATACTATGAAGCATCGATGCGAGTTAAATATAAGTGCTCTAAACAATTTTATGAATTTTGAAAAGAGGGAATTATAAATGCAAGAAAAGTTACGTATCTATAATCTATTTTATTATTTTATTATTATTATGATTTTGAGAGTAGATTGTGTTGTGAATATTTTAGTTCTATCTGTCTTTAAATCTTGACATTTACACAGAAAATGTTACAAAACTCATTTCACATTTGTAAATTTAAATACATTTTAGATTGATTTGTTTCGCAAGTAAAATTTTCTCTATGCTTGATTCCAAGTTTTGTGTGTTGTTAAGAACATGAGTAAATTTTTTTTAAATGTATGGGAAATGTTTTTTTCTACCCCAATACCAAAAATAAAAATTAATATTGTATTTTATATATTACTATGTTATAGCCTATTTAGGCCAATCGCATAACAAAATGGCCAGAATTCTCAAACACTCACATAAAATTCTATTTATCCATTTTATCCAACAAATATTTAAATAACCCCTCTTGTAGTTCATTCTACATTAAACAGTTTGGATTTAAAAAAATGTTCATTTAAAAAGCGTAATTTATAATCAATATTCTATCAAAAATGTTTACTGTATAATATTGATGATTTTTTTTTTTTAAGATTCAAAAGATAATCGAGTAGATTTTCGCAAGCTTTGCAATTTTTTGTTGAAGTTCATGTTATTAAATACATGAGAATTTCTTTTCAAACTTACTATTTCCAAATTAATTATAAGATTAAAAAATATTTTGTTATAAAATAAAAATGTCTTTATTTCGACTTTTTCCTGCAAAGCTATTTGCTTATAGATAGTGGTAATAATTTTACACACACTGAATTTACTGAATCTTAGAAGAGCTTTTAAATATAGATTCATTTTAAACTGCTAATAAAAATATTACAACAATTGTTGTCATATTGATTTGCCTTATGTTATCTTTCGTTGTCAATTTTATAGATAAGGAAAAAAAAAGTTTAACTGACAATCTTTTGTTATACAGCATGCATTATATGGTAAACAAATTTTTAAATTTTTTTCCTAACGGCAAAAAACTGTAAAATCCAGCAAATATATAAATATATAGAAAATTAATAATAATATTTCTTAGTATTACAAAATATAGATCTTCACCAAAATATGTAAAATATTAATACAAATACTGAATAAATACTATACATTTCTTTTTAGTATATGTGTAATTTTTAAGTCCATTAAAAATATTTTTTATGCAAATTATATATATATGTATTGCGTATTAAATATATTTACAGCCATATATTAAAGAAAACATATCTTCTATATACTGAATAAATACTATACATTTCTTTTTAGTATATGTGTAATTCTTAAGTCCATTAAAAATATTTTTTATGCAAATTATATATATATGTATTGCGTATTAAATATATTTACAGCCATATATTAAAGAAAACATATCTTCTATTGCCAAGCATTCTTGGGATTACGGCCACAGTTTAAATTTTCAAAATGCTAAAATTATTTATAATGCCATTAGCACCTCAAAATTGACCTTTCTTGAAAATTCAGCTATTTATCTTAGTCGTGAAGATATTGTTAATGAAAAATCTGATTTTACTATACTCTCTCCAACTTGGAAAACTTGTTTAGTTCAACCATTTATTATTATTTTTATTTTTTAATTAATCCTATATATATTACTATTTCTGTTGTTAACATCCCTTTTTCTAAGCAACTAAAAACGCAAAACGATAAATGAGATACCATATAAAAGGATTTCGAAGCAGCTTCGGGCATAGGATACTCACATTTCCTTAAAGCATGTATTTTGATTTAAAATTGCAAGCAATTAAAAATGAAATCGGCTTTGTTCTCATAAATGAAATGAAAGACATTCCTCAAATGAATGTTGCCACAAAAATAAAATACCGCAATGATGATTATAAAAAAATGTTCAATAAAGATAAAGTGGGACTGTTGCATGGGTTTATTTTATATTTATGATTAAAAAGCAAAATTCAAATTCAAATTCTCAATTTATTTTTCTTTATCCCATGTTTTTTTTTTCCAAAACAGATGATGTCACCCTCTAATGCAGTTAAAATACGATTGATATATATATATTTTTTTTCGTTTGTTATCTTCAGTTAGTTTTTATAGTAACTTTGATGGAATAAATGAGATGATATTCCGACCTAACTAATGTTGTTTGCAGATATTTTTAGTCATTAATTTTTTTAGAAGTTTAAACCTGCATCTAAAAAATATTAGACTGCAGTGTGAAATTTTCGTACGTATCCACTGGTTATTATTAATATTTTGGTATTTATTTTTATAAATTTATTTAAAAATATTATTTTTTAAATTCTGCATTATTTACATTTATTTTGTATTTTTCCTTTTATTATTAATATATCTAATATATAAATAATCTGTCTAGTATATTAATGTACCTAATTTGTTTTATAATTCTGTAATTTATTCAATTTATTTATCTATTTATTTATCTGTTTATTTATTTATTTATTTATCTGATTATTTATTTATTTATTTATTTTTTTAATTATATACATACTTCATATTTTCATTTATTTTCCTTTATTTTTTGCTGTATTTTTATATAACTTGAGTCATAACTCTCCTTCTGCTTTGTATTCTTCTGATTGGGTAATGCTTTTGTGTGATTGTTTGATGCCTTCTGCTTTCCCATTGGCTATTTTTTTTCACTTGTCCCTTTCCTTTCCATTTCCCTTCAATCTTGATCCTATCTTCAAAGTGGTAGAGCGCGCAGTTTGCGCCTGAAAGAGAAAGACAAAGTTTGTTCGCAGTTCAAAGTTCTTTAGCGCATTTCCTAATTTTTATAGTGTTATTAAAAAGAAAAATTACTTTTACCACATACTAAAAGTGTAAGTTAAAAAAAAAAACACTGCTTTTTATTTTATTTTTCTTGTGGATAAATTAAAACTTTTACAATTGAATTTTGTGTTTATACCAATTGAAAAGTTCTCCAGTTTTCTTTATTTTGTCTATTTTCGTTATTTTAAATGATTAAGATATTAGTATGTTATGTATTATTAAATAAATTTGTTTACATGATATATTTTACAATATTTCAATAATAGTTTTGCAACGTTAAAGTCAATCTTATTTTTATAAAGTTTTTTCTTTCCTTTTCTTACAAATCTATTTTCACAGTTCATTTGCTTGAGTTTAATATTCATTTATTGATTCAATATTTGAAATATCAAATAGAATCAAACAACTTCGAAATAAGCTAAATTTTAATGCCACTCTGAAATTTACCGTATCATTAAATTTGTAAAAGTTATTCTAACTTTAAGTAGGTTTAAAGTTTTTTGTGAAGAGAGGAGCATTTTCACTTGCAATATTTGTTTCGACGTGAAAAATCGTCATAATTGAACAATACATTTCTGTAAATTATGAAAGTACCTGATTTGATTCACTTATATTAAAAAAAACATTTTTGAAATGATGCCTCAAAAGACTTAGTATTTTTTAAAAGTTTACACACACACACACACACACACATATATATATATATATATATATATATATATATATATATATGTTATATAAAAATTTATTTCCTTCGTATCCTTCCATTTTATTCGCATTAATCTTTTAAAATTAATCTAACTTCTGTCATAGTCAGTATTTCCTTAATTCTTAATAATATCTATTCCTATTTAAGTCCTTTTAAAAGTAAATATCCGTATATTAATGATTATCTTATTCTAGATCTTAATCTAAAATTTAAGATCATTCGTAACTTTTATCAGTTCCCCAATCTATAAAATTCTGAGACGCGTTCTCATTTCGAATGTTTTTAAAACCATTTTCTTTTTATTATTATTATTATTATTGCTCTGAATTTTTCGCGCGCTTGGGAATTTAACTTCTAAATTGATCCGCACCCAAGTAAGGGACTCTTTATTGTTTTAGCCTCGCCATCTAGTCTCATTCGTTGGGCTGGAGCTAGCTTCTCACTCATTGGGTTGAGCGCTCGTGACGTAATTCTGTGTATGTTTCCGCGGAGAGATCAAAACTCGCACGCACCGGTCGGAGCGAGAGATTTTTGACGTTTTCGGAAGCTAAACAAGTATGCGTCTGGTATTTGTATGACCGTAGAATATTCAACTGGCCCAGTAACATCTTAATTCAATGAAGTGAAGCACCGTTAGCCCGAGGGCTATAAGTTTTAGACCTTTGGGAATCGTTTCTGTGTTGTTCGTCTTCTAATAAAATTATTTGTCTGGAGATTGGCTGGATTTACTGGAGAAATTCTGTGATCTCATTTCATTGCCTTACTACTTCGCCATACTCGCTAAATTCGACTGCAACTTGCTATATCGTTGAAGGACTGCCATCTTTTCATCGAATAGTATTCATCGTAATATCTCAACCTCGTCAAAATGCTACATATATATATATATATATATATATATATATATATATATATATATATATATATATATATATATATATATATATATATACTATAAGTATATATATATAAAGTATCTGTAAGTACATACAGCAGAACAGACAAAAATACAGTGCACTTCAAGCAATATAGATAATGACATCTCGATTTGTATAAATTAAAGACAATTTGACAAAAATCAACTTTATTCTTGTTAATGTAGTGAACGGTAGAAAGGAAGATTAATCGATTTTGACTTTGATAATTTTTGACTCATTAATTTAGTTGTAAAGCTGGTTTTCAGTCTATAAAATGTTTGTCTTGATGCGTTTTATCACCTCTTACAGCACTAGTTATACACTTTTAGTAACCTTTGTTAATTTTTCTTATATATATATATATATGTAAATATTCTAAGAAAATCTATAAAAAAACATTAAATACGAGTCCCGCAATTAACTTTTTGAGAGACAAATTTATGGTGAAACATTAGAATCCGTACCCAAAATTTTGCTCATAACATTAACAAAAATATAGGTATTGTAACATTCATTTTAACAGGGTTACTATACTTTCAGTTACATATTACACATCGTCATCATCATCATCATCATCATCATCATCATCATCATCGTCATCATAATCCATTTTCAAGCCACTGAGAGATGTAGATCTCTCTCAGATTTTTGCATTGCTTCCTGTATAGAACTTTTGTCGTCCAATTAACCACAGCCACTTTTCTGAGTTTGTCGCTCTATCTTACCTGAGGTCGTCTTTTGGTTGTTTTACAAATCTGGTATAACAGTGTAGCGTGTTTTACTCCACCTATTGTCTAGTCCTCTTTAAATATGCCCAGCTCATTTTTATTATAATCTGTTTAATTCTGTCTATGATGTCAAAATATTTCGTATGACTTCCTAGCTAGGTTATTTTTATCTGTTATTTCTAGTTATGCTTAGCATACATTTTTCCATACTTCGCAGTATTAATTGTAATCTTTGTACAATCCGTTTTGTTAGTGCCATGTTTCCACGCTATAAGTTAGGGCAGACAAAATACATTGGATAAACACTTTTCTTTTCAAGCAAAGATCCATGTCACTCTTCAGAAGAAAACTGTTTATTTTCAAAAGCACTTCAAAAATAATATCATTCATCGATGCTGTTGTACGATGGTATTGCCTGTCCAATGTATACTTAACTCTGTAATTTCTTAATCTCAGTGTTATTGTAAACGATCTTTTTTATTTCGGCAAATTATTTGAGCATCACCTTAGTATTTTCCATATTTATTTTTAATCCCACGCAATGCTAGCTTCTGCCAAATATTCTTACATATCTTCCAATTTTTCAGGGCTTTTACTGATAATTAAATTGTCTGAAAACATGAGATGACTTAGACGTTTCTCATTTATTTTAATCCTATTGTTTTTCCAATCTAGCACCTTGAAAATATTTTCTAAGAGAGATTTATAGGGTTTGTCTATACCGATGTCCTCCAGAAATTTTACTAATGATGATATATAGACAAAATAAAGTGCTTTTTCAAAATCAAAAAATGCGATTCAGAGTAGTACATTAGAGTCCTTATGTTTCTCTGTGAGTTCCCTTACTGTTTGAATATGACTGCGATGATACATCGTGCTAAATCGAGCTCCGAACCTGCTGATTCTCTAAGTTGAGCTGAGTCTGGAACTGATTCAAGTCTTGTCATTAAGGTCATCATTCGGAAACAAATAACACTTGGTTATATGCGAAATAATTCGCAAAGTATCTGTAAGTACATACAGCAGAACAGACAAAAATACAGTGCACTTCAAGCAATATAGATAATGATATCTCAATTTGTATAAATTAAAGACAATTTGACAAAAATCAACTTTATTCTTGTTAATGTAGTGAACGGTAGAATGGAAGATTAATCGATTTTGACTTTGATAATTTTTGACTCAATAATTTAGTTGTAAATCTTGTTTTCAGTCTATAAAATTTTTGTCTTGATGCGTTTTATCACCTCTTACAGCACTAGTTATACACTTTTAGTAACATTTGTTAATGTTTCTTATATTTGGATTAAACAATATTTTCCAAGATAGTTTCTATCGATGAAAGAAGCAATAACTCATGCGACAAAGGACATTAATCTAAAAAACTGCACTATAAAACTAACGTGCTAATACCAATTTTTGTATTACTCTAAATCCAGCACAAGTGCAACCTGAAATTAAACTTAAATTAAATTAAATATTATAAGACAGGAAATTGTTATAATTCAAAGTCATATAGTAAAATATCGTACTTTAATTACAGAAAGTCGTTAACAATTTATGGAAACGATTGTCACAGTTAATTTCTATGCGCAAGTGCCGTAATTTTGAGACAGTTTGACACAATTAGATACAATTGACTCTTGGGTATAGCTATGGCTCACAATTTTCATGATTGCAGAATTCACATGAGTAGGGTCATCCCAATTAATCCCACATCTGTAATTCCAAATGCTTCAAAATGTTCATGAATGGCGTCTTTCTAACGATAGCATCAATAAATCAAATAGTGCGAAGTCTGCGAGGGTCTGGCGAGTAAATATATAGTCAATTACCTAAATCGGACAAAATTAATTTACGTTTATGATTTAAGTTTTCTCTAAATATTTTTTTGGTAATAGTGTTAATTTACTTTAACTTTTCTTGATGTATTTTAAAGTTTTAATTCACCTTCATAAAAAAAATGAAGCATCACGAACTCATTTAGGTGTGATTTTTTCCTTCAACTAATTGTCAAACAATTGTTTTTTTTTCAGCCATTTAAATGTCATGATTAGTTTAGTGCATCACGAATTTCCAATCACCACCAGCAAGAGGGTTTTTAGAATAATCGCTTCGAATATGCAACCACGGAAATTGTAATGACTTCCTAAAACTGCCCAAAAGGTGCTGGAGAAATTGGCACAATTCTCGAAAAATTTAAAGAAAAAGTTAGAGCCAACAGTCAAGGCTTTCTAATACATTCAAATTTACGCAACAATACAGCATTTATGCTTAGAAAATAAATGTCAAAATCGCTTCGATGAAGTGTGAACGACACTTTGCATAATAATATTAACCAATTGTGTATGAAGCTGAGAGCACTATACACATCAACTATGACCGCTTAAAATCATTAAATATAATATAAATGTGAAAGAATCTTCAAATTTATGTACCTTGTCTTTTCGAAAAAACTATTTATTCCATTATCAAGAATTCTCGGAAGGCATATGTCATAAATATTGAATGGGAAAGAAAGTATGTGTCCCTTTACTTTGTAGTACATCAACGAAGTTTTGTAGACACCGAAATTTTGACCAGGAAGTTATGTAGAGAAACGAAAGAAGTCGTTCGCTATTATAAGTGACATAAAGAAATACTCTCTGTGTGATTATCGAAATATAGTTAACTTTAAGCGTTAAATTAACAAAAATATTTCTTTCAGACTATCTGCTAAATTTTTGTGATTGAGTAATATTAAACATTGTTGATAACATTTTAAAATAGTTATTAACTAATTTTTTTTTATTATTTAATTTAATATTTAGCTATACAAAATGTCATTAGTATAAACCTTTTTCATGTAGTACAGTGTTCTATATGAATTCGGACTTTCTAATATCAAAGTGAAAGTCTGGAGAAACTAAACGAAATTATGATCGAAAAGTAGATTAGAGAAGCTTTTCATTAAGATTAACTAAAAAATGCCTGTTAGATTATATTCATGTATAGGCTAAAGGATTTTTTTAATGGAATAAATAAAAGAAAAATAAATCTATGGAGTTTATAGGAAGATGTTTTGTGTATATGATAGATGTTTTCCAGATAAGAATGTTTAGAAAAAGCATAGGCATCACATATATCGTTTACAATACATTTAAAGCATTATTAAAACAGTGTTCTAATCGTTTTTAATGTTTAAAATATTCAACATTTTGCTTTAAAACGATTTTTAAAGGTATGGAACTACTTAATCAACAACTCTAAGAAATGTGTAGAGAGGAATCTCTACATTCTTGAAACAACCTCCTAGAATCACTAATTAGAATATATCTTATTTTTTATTATAATAACTCAGTTGTTAAATTGAGAAAAACTGATAGGAAGAAATGCCTTAACCTTTGTAGTAAATGAATTTTCTTTTGAGTATTAATATTAACAATTTACAGTAAACAATATTAGTAAAAGCAACTTAAATATTTTTGACTTAAACCGTTTCTTCTGTCTAAAACGACGTAATGTTCATCAAATAAATTTGAAGTAATAACACAACGAAAAATATATTTGGATTAACGTCATATTTGGACTTTTTTGTGGTTTATAGTGCGAGGAGGAAATCAAATTCAAATACAGGTCTATGAACAGTGATTAAATTAAATCTGGACATACTCAAATAACTTTTAAAGGAATAAAAAATAAATCTGAAACAATTGTCTTATAGCGTACTTATAGCGAAAAAAAATGCAATCATTCAAAAGTGACTTCAGTGTGCTTGTGACAAAATTTGAAATTTATTCATGATATCTCAGAATCTTTAGAGGTTGCCAAAAAAACCAAGTATAGAAGAGTAGAACGTTCCCAATTTAACACGAAAAGGTATCTTAGATGTAAAAATAACTTTATTAAATTATCTGAGCGGTATAACTTTCGCTGTACAATCGATGTCCAATCATCGTATTAAATAGTGAGATCGCTATAGAAGAATTATTTTATGTAGTTATGAAAAAATGAAATGTGCAGCTTACGACCACGATAAGTTGATCACTTCGCAGGCAATATTATCGAAGCATGCATCAACGTAACAATCCACATGTTACTTACTGTACGTCAAGTAAATTTGTAACGCGATTATAACAAGTTCTGCTATCAACAAACGACAAATCGGGCATTCTTAATGTTATTTTCTTATTAAGATAATAAATTGTCATTTGCTTACATGTGATAATTGTATTAGTGAATATTCATATTTCTTATAATGCTACACTTCTTTGCGTGAAGTATTTAAAAAGATGATACTATATCGAAAAATATAGAATTTGAAGCATCTAATAAACTTACATTTACATATAAGGTATTGTTTCACACTAAATCGAAAACGGTATATACATTTTTAGTGTTCCGATCATCTGACGAAACCCTGTTAGGCTCATTCCTCTGTCTCCTCTGTTTTTCTGTCATAGAGTTCTTTTTCGTAAACTGTATAAGTTAGGTACTTGGAATTTTACCTCAGATCACACGACAAATTATAAAATTCTGAAAAGTCTTATATTATTGTAATTAAATGAATTAATTGAATTAAATGAAGTAGTTTTTAAATATTAAGTTTACTTCGTGGTAGCGTGTTTGCCTGCTGTTCAACAGGTTTCTGGACCGAAGCTGGGCGTCTGAGTTTTAAAAATTTTCCCTGGAATAAATTCCCTTATCTAAATCGATTCACTTTTTCAAAATGTTTTTTTTTTTTTTTTTTTTTTTTTTTTTTTTTTAAGGCCAAAATATGTTAAAAAATTTTTTTATCAATTATTGTTTTTTTTAATTCTTTTTTTAAAAATGGCGAAATTTTAAATTTGTTTTAAATTTTCGATAAATTTTCGAAATTTTGGAATTTTAAATTTCTTTTAAACAATTTTTTTGAGAAAATTTGAAATTTTTAATTTTCTTTGAATATCCACCAAATTTTCGAGACATTTCTGCATTTTAAATTTCGTTTAAAGATTTTTTTGTTTTTAGAAATTTTAAATTTCATTAAACCGCCGCTAAATTTTTGAATTTTTGAAAATTTGAATTTTATTTAAATAATTTTATTTTTTTAATAATAACTCTTATTTTTAAATATTAAGTTTACTTCTATATCCTATAATACGTTATCTGCTTAATAAAAGCGCAAGTCACTTGGTTGAGGAAACAAATTTTTTTATGCCAAGCGGCCATTTTTATTCAAAATTATTTTTTCGAATAAAATTACATAAAAGTTACATTTTTAGAAAGATCGTTAAAAAAAATTGTTTGCTTGAGAGATGAGTTACATTAAAAAAGTAATAGATTCTGAGATAACTTCATTAGAAATTAGATTAACAGCCGAATATCTCAATCCATTACAGTAACTAAACAAAAGAGATTCATTATTCGTGAGTCATAGAAATATTAAACCATAGAGGTAATCATTCGCAAAGCAAGACCTCCATGGTGAATTTTGCAGAAAAACAAATTCGCATTTGTAAACATGTCATACGTAATAATAAAAAAAAGGGCATGCTCATTTCTCTCATAACAGACGATAAAATTTATTTCACTGAAATAATAACAATGATTTTTTTTTTACTTTGTAAAACTAGTTATACCGCGAATGCACCTCATTTGTCACGTTTTACGTACAATTTCCAACTTGTTTTTCTTTGCAGCAGCATCTTTATTGTTATCCATAAAAATAATAGTTCAAAAAAGGTTGGAGAAATTGAGGAATATTTGGTCGCTGCTGTTGTGATAGAAGATGCAGTATATGATCTGCTTTGCATTGGTATAGTTTTATGCAACAATATCGGTCTATCAATCTTAATATTTGTAGCTAAACAACGTAATGATTTACCATTGAATATCCTTTATTTGGCTTCATCTAAAATATTTTATTGAAGAACTATCCTACATCATTTCGTTTTGTAACTACGCACAAATTCCGAAGTTATAAAAATACACAGAATTTAATTTCCAATGTCACTTTTAGCTTCAGGTATAAAACTGAGTCACAAAACCAGATAGCTAGCATTTCATATCATACGATTTTTAAACTTTAACAAACATAGAAAAATGTACTATTAGGGTTTGAAAAAAAATAAAAAAATTACTGCCATATGAAAACAAGAAGACAATAAAAGATAAACACATTCTGTTTTTATTTCTAGTTAATGTTGCAAAATATGTGATAGAATAGTATTATTATACCCTCAAGCACCACTCTCACATTAGCATACTGAGTTTGATCGTTTGTAATTTAGTCATATTCTAATTTACAGTAAACGTATTCCAATTTTTAAAGGCAAAATCATTCAAAATTTTTTACTAAATAAAAAATAGATTAATTTACCTAAGTTTTTATTTAAGTGTTTAAGTCAAATGTTGCGCAGTATTCCAGGATTTTTTTTTTAAGTAATCTTATGTAATGCATATATTTTTTTATTTGAGTTTACTCGTAAAATGTATATAAATAAAATATTGTTTTGCCTATAAAATAATCAAAAAGCCAATTTTATTGCTATTTTAGTACTATTTTATTAATTTTATTACAATTTCTGTGTATCACTCACTAGTTGTATTCTTTTGGGTTTTCTGATATCACGTCGATTCATCCTAAAAATTAACAAAAGCTATATTCGAAAAAAAAAACAACAACATATAGAGTAATTACGATCTAAAAATAAATAAATAATTAATTAAAATTAAAATTTTTGTTGAAAATATTTATGTCAAATTTCATTAAACAGAAATTCGAATTCAATAATTTTATACATACCAATTTAAATTTAATTTATAATCGGTGATTTACTTCTACAATAGCTAACAGGATCCAAGAATGTGGTATAGTTCATTTTTAATAAATTTCATAAAACACAACGGCTTTCCATTTTTCAGACATGATACCTTATTGAATTATTTTTCCATTATTTTCTCAGAAATTTTGACATTTTCCATCAAAATATAAATAGGCTGTCAAGTAACCGCTATATATTTCCTCTTTTTACTTTTAACCTACGAAGGTAGATGATAAATACGATAAAAATGCATACAAATTTTAATATGAATTTCTAAAATCGAACGGATGTTTATACAAAAAATTGACAGGAATAAGCAGAGTCTGTGGTGTAGTTATTATTATATTATTTTTTCTTTCCTTTTTTGTGATGCAGCAAGATTTAAGAGAAGTATACGAAATGAATATTTTTGTGAAGCATATGTTTATGCATATTTATGCATAATATTAAGGTTTTGATGAGAAATCAAGCATAAGGTAAAGCTAGGATAGTCTGCGCACAATTCAAAAGAATAGCAATAAAAAATCTAAATATTAATTTTTTGCTAAACTATTCTTGAATTTTACTTCATTTGTTTTTTATGCATTTCCATTGCTATTTTGTTGTTATGTTGCAATTTAATAGAACAGTTCTAATAAAACCAAGAAAGTTATTTTGCGCAATCTGTCCTTACAGGGTTGGTGTGATTGCGCACATGGGTAGGAGAGATTGTTTCTAATAATAACTACAATTAAATTGTTAACAGTAATAATTACACTTAAATGACATTGCTGTAAGGTTTTTTTTGAACAAATATTATTGTATTACGAGTGAATATTTCAAGCTAATGATTAAAGAATCAGAAAAAGGAAATAATTTCAAAAACGATTAAAATATTTTATTAAAAGGAAAAAAAATTAAAGAATCAGAAAAAGCAAGTCCAGATAAGATTACAAAATAAAATTATGTTACTTAATAACACGTTTAACTTAAAATTAGTCCATTTTCATTTTAAATTTTTTTATGCAAATTTACCAATAAGCTGCATAATCTCTCCTAGCATGGAAAATAATGGGAACACTGCGCCATCTCTCCTAAGTAGCAGATGCGCAAACTCTCCAATTTCGGTAGGAGAGATTGCACAGCCTTTTATTTAAACATGACCTCTTCTAAAACGAACCGTTGATGTTCACATTGTTAGTCTAGATTAGTAGCTTATGAGAAATCGTTTAAGTTTAAAATATTTTGTACAATTGACATTGTATAGAAATTCTGATGAATAGCTATGAAAATACAAGCATTTACTTTGGGAAAACAAAACAAAATAGCAATACTTTATTTTAGACGCTCAAAGCAATCAACGTGCACTTTCAAGTAGACACTCCACTACTGTTGTTGGACAACTACCTGGAGTCGCTGCACGCTCACTCTACTCCTTCCCGTTGAACCTCTGTGTGCGCAATCTCTCCGACTGCGCCATCTCTCCTGGCTTTACCTTATGTTTTCATAAAAATGATTTTGAATTTACTTATTTAAAATGTAACTATTCTTACATAGCGCTTATGTTTATCTGGTTATGCGTGTTAAGAATGTGAGGTTTTTAATTTCTGTTTAGACATATATAGAGAGTGTTTCAGAAAGGGCTTCCCAAATTTCAAATGACATAACTGCGAAACAGTGAAAGACAGACAGGTGAAACAAGTGGTATGTTGGACAGACAGGTCTGGAATTTGTTATACTATATAAGTTTGAGATTGGTTGACTTTATCAAAATTAATTTTTCTATAAAGTACTACTCATCCAAATAATATCCTTATCGCGATTCATATACTGAAGATTAAAATAGAAAAACTATTATGTTGTGTAAATCATAAAAACTCTATAGAAAGTTATTGTTAAAATGCACGCTTTTGCATTTCAAATAAAGTAAGGACAGTAATAATTTAAAATGCCAAAATATAGGATATTTCCGAAAGGACTCCCCAAATTTGAAATGATATAACTGCGAAACAGTGAGAGATAGAAAGGTGAAACAAGTCATTTGTTGAACAGACCGGTCTGGAACTTATTATATTCCGGTTTTCAGAAATGGAATCTCCGGATTCTGGATCTTTTATTTTGCCACGATATGATTATTAGGTAACTGTGTTTGTGTATGTATTGAGAAGTTAGCTGGAATAAGCGGATTTTGAACAGATATTATAAAAAGTGCGTTTAGTGCGTCAGCAAGCTAGTCCTCCTTGTTTCCGTTCTTGCCACGTGAAGGTTGATGTGAAGTGGAGATTCCGACTTAAAGCGTCAGATGGAGTCAGCGATTGTGAGTTTTGCCTATTTGGTAAATTGAATATTTCCATACTTTAAACAATGTAGTACCGGGGGATCAACAGAATTCCATTTAGAGTTTATATTATAATATAGGTGTAATTTTACTTTCTAGTAAAAGGAATAGTGGGAAAATTGTGACATGAGTTAATATTTTATAATTTAACAAGTTTGGGGAAGGATTTTCTCATCTTACTTTTCTTAATTGAGCTTAGTTTTTAACTGACTGAATTAACTGTAACCATCCCGCCGATGAAATTTCGTACTTATTGTTCAAAACATTTGTGTTCATTGAAATCTGTATCATGGCCTCTTTTCAAGCTGACGGCCTTGAAGGTGTTGTCACAAACTACTTAAATAAATAAAAGCTGTCTTCTAATGTACGCTAATTTATAAAATACAGGAAAAAGTGTTTGAAGGCGTGGCGACATTTGGCGAGATATCGGCAAATTTGACAACAAAATTGGTTGTCTTAAAGAAAGCCATCTTAGATATGGCTGAATAATTTGGCGAAATTCGGATTCAAATTCAATATTGACGAGAATTGGGTATGAATTTTCTGTAATCGGTTTCCACAGATTTTACCTTAGTGTTCTCCAATAATATTAGCTAAAATCTTAAACCAAGGAATATGGAGGATATCTGTTCCTTTCGGTACAGGCAAGAAGGACTTTTCGTAGTCATGTTGTACATTGGCTGCTGGCTTCGCATCCAGGTAAATCGACGATCCACAAGCAGCTGACGTACAACAGAATGACAAAAAATATTCATTTTATTGGCGATGGTATGGCGAATTTTGAAGTATTAACATGTATGAGATAGAAGAAAGTTTTGGAACCGGCACATCCGACTAGTAACATTTATCTAAGATTGAGTGCATTGTGTGGTGTGAATAAATTCTATAGATATCACACGAAATATCACGCGTGTTATTTCTACACGAAATAACACGCGCACATTACCAGAACGGACAGCAATCGCTATGTTTAAGTTGCTTATTTAGATATATGATTTCATTCTAGGGAAAAAAAAATATTTCTTAATAATGAAATGTGTTCCATGTCATCATCCTATGTTACTTTGAAATGTGTTCTATAATCTGTGCTTTATGAATGAGTTTTTATTCTTGTTAAGTAATTATAGAAGAAATAAATAAAAATATAAAATTATTTTACTTCATGTTTGCAGAAAACTCTTGAATTCATCGGCATACTAATAAAATTTGAAAAAAAAAATATATATATATTGCGCTGCAACATCAACTTCATTTAAATAAGGTTACTCCCAAAGTGTAAACACATTTAGAATAAATAGAAAAATGCAAAAGTATTTATTTAAAATAATGGAATATTTTCAATAAGCATGTTTTCGAAAGTTTTAAAATTCAAACTCCAGGGAAAAGATTATTTCAAAGAAAATGAATACGTTTCCAAAGAAAAACTGTTTGGAAATAAATTACTTTCTGTTGAAAAAAAAAAAACTTTTCTTGGAGCGATAGTTTTTATAAAAATGTTACTGCATAAATTGTTAGCATAAATATTTTTAAATTCAGGCTATTTGAAGAAAATTGCTTTGTGAGTATACGTATTAAAAATTATTATTTTTACGTTGATTGGAATACTTTTTAACACTTTCAACAATTGAAAATTTTTTGAGACTTTGTTTTCACAGAGGTGTGTGCTCTAAACTTTAACAGATTAGCATAAACTTATGTTTATATCTATATTTGTACTATCTCTTCTTTTGATTTTCACACATGTGCTTTCATCTTTACTATAGATATGTGTGGTATTACTTTTACCCTGTCTTTAGCGAGCGAGAAACCTCAACCAATCAGATGCTATCAGACGGAGCATCCTGATTTACATCACGAAGACTTGTCAAGTTGAGGTATGCAAACGGCAGATGACATTGCACGTTTCAAGGTAGATTGCAGAGTAGATGATATTGCACGGCAGTCTAGCGGGAGAGACAGTAGAGTGCGGCCAAGAAGCAAGACCGCATGCGATGGTGGTATTAGAAGGTAGAAACATTCTATGGAAATATATGTGGCAGATTTAAAATCTATATGTTGCTGCTGGTATAGTTTTTAAATACAACCATTATCATTCCTTTGTAAGTAATCATGATATATATTAAATATTTGATATATTCAGTATATTTTCTATTCAAATGATCAAACTTGTTTTTAATTATTGGAGTTTGAGTGAGTTAATAATTCTACATTTGATAATTAAAAACAAGCTTGATCATTTGAATATAATATATATTAAAGGTATCAAATATGTACATGTCAGGATTATTTACAGAGAAATGATAATATTTGTCTTTAAAAATTCGCGAATGCCAGCATTATCAAAATGGGATGCAGAAATTACTATGCTAGAGTATTTCTTGAGAAATGATTTTCACGCATAGTGAATATCTCACTAAACGAATCCTGTGCTGTAACGGGTGAATACACTATTTAAATGAATGCTTAACTGTTTTTTGTAATATTTGTATATTTGTGGCTGATTTTCTGTGTTTTTCTGTGTCCATCGACAGTAGATGACTGAACTGATGAGGCGTCGCAATGCGATATGAAACGGCTTGATATATTGTATTTTTTATGTTTTTTATAGAATATATATATATATATATATATATATATATATATATATATATATATATATTGTCATTTTATTTTATTAACTGTATTAAAAAATCTGGTTTGAAAAAAATATCTTTAATTGCAACTTACAGACTTACAATATTTTCACATTTTAAATTAAAAAAGTATAGCGACTGCAACATATCGATTTAAAATCCGCCACACACAATTCTCTAGAATGTTTCTACATTTTAATATCTCCATCGTAACGCCGCGCAATCTTGCTTCCACCGCCGTACTCAACTGACTAGTCTCATTTCCGCTACACTCTGCCTTGACGTGCGCAATTTCATCTGCCGCTTGCATACCTCACACTTGACAAGATTCTGTGACATAAATTAGGATGATCCGTCTGATGGCGTCTAATTGGTTGAAGTTTCTCTCATGCTAAAGACAAGGAAAAAGCAATCCCACTCATATATATATATATACAACTCAATCCCATAATAGAAAGGAGGGACCGATCCACTTTCTGCCGCAACCGCATCACACTTTCAATGCGCGCAAGCAATGAATCCTGCACTTTTCTTAATATTACAGGTATTTTTCCAATTTTTTTCGCATACTTTTTATTACTTTTGCTTATTTATATACCGTTTTCGTTATTTTCTGAGTAATACTTAACAAAGTTGAATTTTTTTTTTTGTTAACCCTTCAGCACACGCACCCATTTCTATGACGTAACCACACGCACTGGGTCAATCTGACCCTAACATTTTCGCGAACTCCTCAGTAAAATATGGGGATTATAAATAAAAAAATAAAGTCAAAAGTATTATTTGAATAATTTTTTAAGTAACTGGATGTATTATTTGTTTTAAAAGTCAAATTTCAAAGCAAAAAACACCCAAAAAAACTTACCTTTAATTTTGTATCTTTTTTCGGCATTCATTCGTTTTCTATCATTTTGAAACGCTTACACATTACATAATTTTACCGATATTTTTCTTGAAAAAAAGCGTTTAAATAACATTACAATCAATATTTTGAATCATTTTTGCATTTGAAAATTTTGAGAAAAGAAGGTTTAAAGATTCACTATTCAGCATTCAAATGCAGTGGTATTGTATTTATTTATTTTTGTTGATTATGCACAGAATATTTTTTTTATTCATCCAAATAACTGTTATCATTCTTTTTTGTAAAACAATTCGAGCATATAATGAGTGAATGGGTTTTACGCAAAGATTTATCGCATTATTCACAAACAGATGAAGTCTTTCGATCAGATTTCTTTGGGCATTCTTCACATCGACGACAAACTAGGGATTTCTTCAGTAGTTTCGCAGGTCTCTCATCTGGTAAATTTAGGATATTTTTGGATCCTATCATCCCTGATATTTTGCGGTGAATTTTTGTTCTTTGATCTCTTAAAGAGATGTTCTTTTAGTAAGTCAACAGAAAGTTCCTTCAAATAATTTTGTCGTGACAAATGATTCGCTTCATTGTTGAATTTATAAATGATATAAGAATTTATGCCTGTGATATTTAGTAAGCCAAAGAAAATTATCAAAGGCCAAAGACGACACTTTCTTGACACAGAACACGTTCCACACATTTCATCCACTGTATCTACTCCTCTTTTTGTCAGAATGTAAAATGTATTCATTTCAGTTTTACGCAAACTTGTTCACTTTCTGAATCGTGTTCAGTTTCAGAAAGTCCACTGGCCTCATTCGAATCTGAATTTCCATCAATTTCACTATCTGTAGAAACATTTGCAAGAAGATCCCGCAGTCTCTGCTGCTCCCTTTCGTACTCTATCAAATTCATAATGTAAAATTAATCTAAAAGGTTAGTACACGCAGTGGGTAAAACTGACCCATCCACACTAGCCACTATAGAAAAATCTCGTGTTTCAAGTTTCTGTTCCCAGGATCCCCTCTTACTAGACCATCCAGTAAGGTACCGGAAGTATCAGGGGCATGTCTTGAGAAATTCCTAAAAATCCTGAGCATGATAGGGAGCGTCGGGTCAAAAATACCTGATGCGTGTGCTTACGGATTAAGTTTACATAACATTTCATTTTTAACTAACATTAAATTAAATATTTGCAATGAATTTAAATGAAAACTATTTTTTTCAATAAAAAACTATTTATCCGCGAAAATTGAAGCAACTTCGTCATAATCAATTTAAAGATGTCTATCCTATACTACTCTGTGGGAGAAAATCTGCGTTTTGTCAAATATTTCTCTCGGAAATTCTTTGGCATAGAATTCATGGGTGGACCGCTGAATTCCGTGTATCGGAATAGGGAGGTAGCTCTCCGTTCTATTGTAGAGCTCCGTGTTGCATACAGCTTTTATATTCCTTTAGAAGAGCTCATGCAAAAAATTTTATACTTTTTTAATATGTATAATATTTCCACAAAATTAAAATTAAAATTTGAAAAAAAATATTTATGATATTAAATAAAATCTACGATTTCTGTCCTAGTTCTATGCTATCTAAACGTGAATGAAGTAAGTGAACGAAATTTTAAACGTATTTGAAAATTTTAAGGTGTATTTAGCAGGATATGAAATACTACTTATATAAAATAAAGAGACGAAATATACAACGCCATATTTCAACTATTGTTAAACAACCCATAGCCGTTGATATCTTTTTACGTAAATATATTTCTAAATATTTCTCTCACTCTGTTTTGCTTTGTTTTCTCATGTAAAATGTTTATTTTCAACTGCGTTTAGCTACAGAATTTTAATGTCATATTATGTGAGTTATGTTAATTAGGTTATGATTGTATATGTTGTTCTATTTGTTTAATAAACATTACACTACAAGTACTGCAGTAAGTTACTTGTGAAAATCCCTCGATTTCAATTTCTTTGATTTTTACAACGATTAACATAGAAAATATTTACTTCATATCCGTGACTGTAGTATTCTAAATGTAAAAACAAAAGAAATTTTTTGTGCAAACAATCAATATTTAACCACGGTTTATTCCCTTATAAACTGAAATAAAATTTCAAATGAAAATTCCAAAATGTAATTCGAATGAACCTGCATTACTTAATCGAATTACTAAAGTGTAATAATCTTTAAACCATGCATTGATGGTTTTAATTTGTGAAAAATAATAATTATATCCATAACTAAAGTTGAAAGTTTTGTTGGAACACAATTTTCAACAATCCATGTACTTAATTTTTTAAAGCTTCATTATTAGTATGGTCTTCTATATTACATATGACAAAATACCTGTAAAATACAACTGCATGTATTTCAGAAATGTATTTTAAAATGCCTCTTTGTTAGGTTATATTTATAAAAAAATTCCGGTTATTTCCTAACTTTTAAACCCTCTGATCAGATTCCCCAACATCAATTGTGAAAATCATTTTTATTTTCATTTCGCTTTACACAATATTAATCCGCTATTTAATAATTTCATATTTTACGTATGTTTCTAAGCTTATAAGATTTCCCAAAGATTTAGTTATTCTTTTTTTAAGAACTGTTACATTAACTATCAATTGCAATGATGCTTTTGAACTGCTAATAATTGGAGTTTTAGAACAAAAAAAATACATTTCTTTAGGGGGGCTCTGCCCCTTGAATCCCGCATTGACTGATAATTTTATGTTTGCAATTTTATGTTTGCAACTATGATATTTCAGGAGCCGAGAGACAACTACGTCTTGCGGATGTATTTTACGAGATGATTTTCTTGAGATAAAGGTCTCGTTTAAAAAAAGATTGAATCGAATCCTAATAATAATACTAACCTTCCAACCACGAATCATGGGTATCTGTTGAAGAATTTGGATAAAAGTCTAATGTGATAAAAGTAACTATGAAAATGTAAAATAATACTATGAGATTTATATCCAATTTAGAAATCTAACGTTTTTATATTTTTTGTTTGAAACAAAAACAGTATTTTAAAAAGAATTTTTATGCAAGAAAATCCAAATCTATTTCGGTGCAAGAAACTTGTCAAAATAACTCCCAAAATACTTTTTGCAAATAAAATGCTATAAGTTTAGATTAAATATTTTCCTATGGTAGCTATATTTGTGATCTTTTAATTTATACTGTATGGTGAAAAAAAATACTTTCTCAAATAGTTAACTTCGCCTTTCTAAAACAACAGCAAAAAAAAAAATATCTTCAGATAGCTTTAAATTTCAAATTGTCTTATATATATATATATATATATATATATATATATATATATATATATATATATATATACTCACACACACACACACACAAATATGTATATATCTATCTATATATATATATATATATATATAGATAGATATATGCGTGTGTATGTATGTATGTATGTGTGTATATATACAGGGTGCGCCATAAATTCGTCCAAACTTAAAAAATTCACAATAAAAGAAGTAATGCTCTGAAAAAAATTCTGTTTGCGCGAATATGATCAGAGGGATATTGGATTTTTTTTCCTTATATAAAAAAAAGATTACAAAAGTAACCGAAAGAGGTCACTCACACGTCAAATTGTCTGAGACGTTTTATGCAAATCAGACTAACAATAAATCACCTTGCTGAAAATGGATTCGATCTCAGCACCATGCTATCCTTATTAGATCCAGCGTTGGTTAAACTTTTCTACAAGAATGGTCAATCCACAACTATTGAATTTCAAAAGTTTCGCTCATAGAAAGGACTGAAGACGCAAAAATGTCCTATTTCAATGAATAGGATACCGAATTTAGTACAGCGGGCGTTTTGAGGGAACGGAGAGTTTGGAGAATCGTCCAAGATGTTATTGCCTGATTTGCATAAAACGTCTCAATATGACCTGTGAGCGCTCTCTTTCGGTTACGTTTGAAATCACTTTTTATACGCGGAAAAAAATCCAATGTCCCTCTGATCATATTCGCGCAAACCGAAATTTTTTTTCCGAGCATTACTTCTTTAATTATGATTTTTTAAGTTTGCACGAATATATGACGCACCCTGTATATTATTTATATCTAATTTATGACGAATCCATAGGTTATTCATAATATTTATATTTGATTTTCATCTTATTGGGTTTATTTATTTATTTATTTATTTTTTTTAATTTTATACTTATTATTATTTTATAATTTTATTCTTAGTTTATTGTGCTTTCATTTTAACTATATATAGCACAAACACCTTACAGTGGTATCCAACAGATGTAAAACGATGAAGAAGACGACCTCGAAGACGAGAAGAGTGACGAAATCAGAAAAGTGACCGGTGTTAATTAGATGAATAAAGCACTTGACAGGAAACAATCTAAAAATCTGGGAGAGACCTTCATCCAGTAGTGGATTGAAAACGGTTGATAATGATGATATGTATATATATATATATATATATATATATATACGTACACGTATTATCAGATTATTATATAATTATATATGTAGAGAAACTTTGGTTTTATTGAATTGTCGAGTAATATGATATACCAAATTTTCCATTTGGTAAAGTACTGCCGTCCAGCGACAATATCAGAAACGACTTAAGAAGGTTTCCAGAATGCCCCCCAGGACGCGTTGTGTAAATAAATATTTATTTTTCGTATATGTCAAGTTTCAGGAGGTAATTTTTCAATATATTTTACATATTATTAGAACTACTATTCCTACATCGAAATTAAGCATAATGTACACAGAAATACTAACAGTTTATGATGCAATACTCGTTTTTTAGCAAGCGGTTCACAGCAATAAACATACAGTATTTATTTATTTATTTTCCAGACCGGCTGTGTCACATTATATGGTATACCAATATCTCATGATACTCCATGATTATTGTGAGGCAAACATAGATCCTTGTATTTGTGATTTGTGAAAATCTGAAGTAGGAACACACATATCTCACAAAACCCTTCAAATAGGCTTATAATTATTATGATTTGTTTGCAAGTGATAAAATTTTGTAAAATATTTTTTGTCTGTAAAAACTAGTTACACATAGTTGAAGTTTGTAATTGTACTCAGTGTTCGGTTATTAAAGAATATCGGGATGTTGTATTGCCCCAAATGCAAATAGTATTCCATAATACCCGAAGTTCATCTATATGAAAATATTGCCTAACGCCCCCCAAATTTTGTTTCTTCTTCTCGTGAGCGAATTTTTTAAAGACAGCTTCCAGAATATTTTCAATTGAATTTCAATTGAATGTGCATGTAATTTTCAACTATTCTCATTAATGAATATAACAAAGGATGTGAATTATCACTTACTACACAGCGTAAAACCAACAGAGTGGAAAAATGTCCAGACTGGGTATCGAACACGAAACCTTTGGTATCTCGCACCAATTCTCAACCATTTGAGCAATCCAGTCGAGCATTTCTTACTCTTATAGGTTGGGAAGGCTGCAACTTTGCACCAGAAGATGGAAAGTCAATGAGTACAAATTTCCAGTGGCATGCATGACGTGAATTTAATCCCAGTATCGGTGAATATATATAACTATTCTTGTGTGTGTCCGTGATACCAGTGGCCCGGTTTCGATCCCCAATCTGGACAGTTTTTCAATTTGTTGGTTGTACGCTGTGTAGTAAATGATAATTTGCATCCTATATTTTATTCATTAGTTTCAAGCGTAATTTCAGCTCTTCTGAAACAAATATATATTCTCATTAGGCTTTGTAAATACCAAATAATTTATTTTCCTTTAAATGAGATAAACATTGTTTTAGTAACTTTTAAGAGCACATGATCGTTATTTTAGAGTTTTATGACTAGAAACATCAGTTTAAAATATTGCGTTTTTATCAAAAATTCATTTTAATTATATTGGAACAAGCATAACATTATTGTTCAAGGTATTCAGAATTAAACGTGAATAAGCTAAATTTTTAATTAATTTAAACGTTCGTGGCAGTAATGTTTTTGTTTTTTTCTTTGTTGCTACAGAAATTTACTTTGCGTTACAGCGCAAATAAATGTGAAATTTATTTGAACTTCGTTGTAATAATAGTTGTAAGTTTACGAAAATATTTTTGAAACTCTTCTATTGATATTCATAAGTATAAATGTAATTAAAAAAAATATATATATGGAATAAAGTTTTAAAAAAAAAAAGATTTGCTTAAATTTTTACGTGTCCTCCACTTGCAATGTGTATCTTAAAAAAAGATTTAAACAACTTTTTAAAAAAGAATATTACTAAAAACGTTATCAGCAATGCACAGTTTATCTTCCGTTGCAAGAATTCATAATTTATTTAGCTGACAAACGCATTCCCGAAGCAGACGTGCCATAGAATGCTGAAGAAGGGAAAAGTATCTGACACTTCTTCGGGATTACATCGACAAATGATATTTGTGTTCTAAATAATTGAGAATGTCTCCTGTTTTGTTACCGAATCAAGACATAAAGTATTCTAAAATACTGTTGTATCTTGACACATAACGCTTAAATATTATATAGATGTAAGATAGAATATTCATACCTGCCACGTCTGCCTGAGTTTGAGTGCCATTATTTCCAAATTATAATTTTAGTTTTATTTAATCAAAAATTTCTGTCATAAAATGAAAGGAATATTTCTTTTTCGAAATACTGGTACTCAAAGTACGCAGGACTTGAAAATTACGTATATTTAATAAAACAGAGTGAAATTTCTTTAAAAGTAACATTTGTAAAAAAGATATATTTTTAGTTTCATGTGTATGTTTCATTCCGTTTAACTTCTACTAATGTAAAATGTAATTACAATTGTCCTGATTTTGATTCCAATTTTTTCTCTATTCGAAAAAAAAAAAAAAATAAGAAAAAAGAAAGAAAGAAAACATCAAATCTACAACAAAACAAAAACAGAAATTATCGGCATTTTTTCGGGGTGTAATTAATATTTAAATATTTTAGAGTTATGTAAAACATGATAACTACAATATCCAATGTGTTATTTATAAGAAGTATGATAATTCTAGTAGGCATTCAAGATCTACAACGGACTCGCAGCTCTAAATGTAGAATAGATGTTATACGTATTCGTATAAGAGCAGTAAATGGAATTGCACAAAATAACTACAGGGTAGGCACAAAGAAACTTTGCCGATATATGAATCACTAGTTGGAGCTCCATTCAACCGACCGATAATTGTGGATAACAAGAAAAATAGAACCTCCACGGTTACGGTTACAGTGAGAAAAATTTGAAAATTTCTTATGGCAACACCACTTTTTCCAATGCCGATCAAAAAGAACAGCATTCTAAAGAACCAAAGCAACAGATATAAGAAGAAAAGAAAACGTTTTACTGCGATTACGTTTTCCTCACTGCTTTTTAAAGGTTTTCCACAACCGATGATTTGCGCATGGTGTTCTATGGTTGGAGTTAGTGCGCCTCGTCTCTCTGTGGGTATTGGTTAGTTAGAATACAGTTCTTTACATCTGTCTTACGTAACCGTTTTTCGTGCTACATGTACCGTTCCGATGCCATTTATGGTTTTTCAATACGCTGATTATTTTGAGATGGGAAAAAGTGAGTGCCCTTTTCTAAAATTTTGAAAATGTTTCACTGAACTGTAACCGAGCAAGCTCCATTGTTCTTGTTCACCACAATCTGGAACACACACCTACAGACTATATAATATAACTATATCTCTCATTTCAGTTTGATTCATTGAATGGAGCAGGCGTATGTATAGGCAAGGTTTCTTTATGACCACCCTGTATATTTTTCTCGAATTTTTACCATACATACAGTACATACGAGTACATAATTTATTGTAACTAATATGAATAAGGTCGTTAGTAGTGTAATCGGATGTGTGAGATTCAAAATCTATGACCATTGTCAGAAAATAGTTTATTTCAACTCCATTATAGTTCCAAAAATATAAATTCAGAGTAAACGTACCTAAATACTTTCCATTATTTATCTCAATATTTCTGACTATAGCGTATGTATATATATTTTTTATATTTAAGAAACTAAAATATATACTAACTTGAATAGTTATAAGAAAACAAATTAATTTTTCCCAATTTAATTACTCCATTAAAAGTACAAGTTATAATATAAAAAAATGAGAAAAATAAATTATTTATTAAAAATAAACAATAAAAATTAAGAAAAATCTGCTAATTATTGTCAATAAAATCATTAAGCTGGCACAGCAAATTTTATGCGTAACGTCTTCGTATACGTTAAATGCAATCTTGCAATATATATTTTTTTTATATATGAAAAAAATCTTTATCATATGTTTTAAAATTGCACTCTTTTATGTATATGTATTATTTTGGATGATATAGAATAAAATATGGTCATTCAAAATGTTCATATCGCTCACTTACGGAAAGTTTTGTAATTTTATATGTAATTTTACTTAAACTTAATCTCTTCAAAACAGTATCAAATAAGTTGGATATTATGGAAAAGTTTTTTATTTATCTAAAAAAAGTTTAAAACTATAAATATTTAATAGTTTGCATTAAAATATTTTAGAACAAAAAATTAAGAAAATACTTTCATCCTTCGGAGATCAAGAAGAAAGTTTATTTTGTACTGTTTGAGCAGATATTTCTACTCTAGATTGTACATTATTGTAGACACTGCGAATAATAATAATAAAATTCATGAGCTCTTTCATTAAACATAAAAAGTCTCTTGTTCTTCCTGTTGAATATTTCCTTTCATCTCAAGACGAAAGCACTCTCTTTCTAAAGAAGAAAAAGATGAGACTTCGATGATTTATTATTCCATTATAACTTTGATACTTTGACAGTGTGTCTTTCAAAATATAAATAACATGTCAGAAACAGATTTAAATGCGTTTTACGTATCGTAAATTATCTGCCTACGTAAAAAGTATGACAGAAAATCCAACTATTTGCAATAAAATTCTTTAAAAAAAGGGAAAATAAGAAAAGTAAGAAATACTTTCCCAGAAATTAAGAAATATGCAGAATCTCGTGAAATTGTATGTTTATCTAATATTTTATTATTTGACAAAATATTTAATTTTGAATAAATAAAATTAGAAATAATTACAACAAAAACATCTAGCACAAAAATATGTGTATAAATATTTAAATGTACATAATTTACATAATTAAAAAAATATTATGTACTATTACTTTTAAGCATGTACAGGATGTTCTAAAAAGGACTGACTGTTTTTAAAATGTTATAAATAACATGCAAGTGAAAACAATTATATATTATTGTGTGAAATTGATAATTTCTAGTATGTGCTTTCTCATTATAGTATTTGATTTCACCGACAGATGACAATGTGCTATTTCAGATAGTGAGAATCTTCAGGTTAAAACATAACGTAGATCAAAGTTCATACAGTTTTTACGTATAACTTTGTTTGACTGTTCAAACAGAAAAAAATATATATATTTGTTTGATTTTTGAAACTATAAAGTTATTTTAAGTAATCTAACATTTTAAGACACTGCAGCGCCATATTTTGGTACTAAAACAAGGCAAAATACTAATGTAATTACTGAGTTCACACAACACGTTCCTTCAAGAATAAAATTAATACAGGGTGTCCCACAAGGTTTGCAACTTCTAATATGCACAGTTTCGGATAGAGCACGTCAATATGAATATTTTTAATGGTAACATGTGGGGTCCCCGAATATAGCGTGATGACTATGCAAATTTGTGGCAACCAATGAGAGGAAAACGCGTGTGGCAGTGAATACGCAATATCCCTCCGCGGCATACTATAAGGCTAATCAAGAGGTTTGAAGAGAATGAGTTGGGCGTTACCTGCTAGGAAAGTAGGGTTGTATCGTTATCGTTTCGTTTTTGTTGTGTTACCGTTTCGTTTCTGAAATGAGCAAATATTCCAATGAGAATCGTGTTTTCATGGTACTGACTTACCATGAATTGCAATCCCCAGCGGTTGTGATCAGAAAATTCAAGAAAAAATTCGGCAATCACCACAACATAAGCGTCACGACGATCAAACGAACGTACGACAAATTTAAAGAGACAGGCAGTGTGTTGGACAATGTGCTAGCGAAGGGGACCAAAGAGATGAGTGCACGAACCGAAGTTAATGTTAAGAAAGTGACAGAAGTATGCGAAGAAAGTCCATCAGCTTCGGTACGACAGGTGGCTCAAAAAGTCGACATGTCCAAAAGCACGGTGCATCGGATAATGAGGAGGGATGTGCCTTTGTTCCCTTAAAAAATCCAAATCACTCAACCATTGACGGAATTGGGTGGTTTAAGGAGGTTTGATTTTGCAAACACGATGATCAGTAAAGTTGAAGATGGCGAAATGGATTTTAATCGGATCTTGTTCAGTGACGAGGCGCACTTCCACCTCCAAGGATATGTTAAGAAACAGAATTGGAGGTTCTGAGCCCACGAAAACCCCCATCATGCGATAGTTCGGCCACTGCACCCACTGAGACTCACAGCTTGGTATGCGTTATCTGCCGAAGGCAGGGTTCTGGACCGATTTTGTTTAACGGAAATGTCACCGGTGACGCTTATTTTGACGTGTTGTATGTCTGTGTTATCCCATTTTTGCATGGCATGGATAAGATAAGCGAATATTGGTTTATGCAAGAAGGTGCTAGATCTCACCGCACTCAGCGTAACTTCGACCTCTTAACAGAACATTTTCACGTTAGAATAATCGGGTTGGACTCCATTACGAAAACAGGCAATGTTATAGAGTGGCTGCCGTACTCCCGGGATTTTAACCCATGTGACTTTCTTTTATGGAGACATCTGAAAGACACAGTATATCGCACATAGCCCAAAACATTAGACAACTTGAGAGCAGCAATTGAAAACAAGATGAAGGAATCTGGAAGAGATCTATTGCAAAAAACAATTGCGAACTTCCATTCAAGACTTCAAAATGTTGTTTGTTGGAACGGCGGACATTTCGAAAATCTGTTTTATTGAAAGTTCTCAATAAACATTGATTTTCAATTGTTTTTTTTTTATCATTTCTTGTGTTTTTCATATGGCAAGCTTCATATCCGACTTACACTATCACGCTATATTCGGGAACCCCACATGTTACCATTCAAAATACTCATATTGACGTGCTCTATCCGAATCTGTACATATTAGACGCTGCGTACCTTGTGGGACACCCTGTAGTTGTCAATAAAATAATCAGAACATCCATATTCAATTTGATTTCGTTAATTGCTAAAGGATGTTATATAAACCTTGAAAAACACGCGAAAATGAAGTTTTTTTCTTTTTTTCAAATTGTCTATATGTTTTAGCTCCACCAAATTATTGCACGTTTATCCTTATACAGATAAATATCAGAGAATAAATAGTAATTTGACGTATCTAATGATGTCGCTTCAAAATAATGCAGAATAAATCATGCACCAATGAAATATTCTCAGTTTTCTTTTGAAGACACTTTTCAGAAATTAACGAAAGATTTTTAATAGTTGTCAGCGTTTGCTCGCTATTATATTTTAAAAATCGATAGTCACTTTTATGACACAGTGCACTTCTTGAGCATGTTTTCCTAAAATATAGTATGCGTACCAGGTATGGTACGCGAACTTTCAGATACTGATAAACGAAAATTATACAGAAAATTATTAAACAACTGAAAACCACACTATTTTAGAGACATGAGCTAAAGATTTACACCGTTAAAACACACGAATTCAAACTATCTGAACATTAAACCACATACTGCTGTTCCAAGGATAACTCAGATCCCATTCATTAGTCTAAAACAGAAAAAAATATATAAAGAACCACGTTCGGCTATATCCCCAAACTCTGGCTTTTGAACTGAACAAAAATGATGAAGGCAAGAGTTTATATACCAGAAAAAACAGAAGTGACGCACCTGACAATATAACAGCGAAAACACAGGCATCACAGCACAGGATTTCTACGTACAGGGGAGAGAAAAGAGGTGCTAGTCATGTCATTAACCAAGGAATATGTATATTTATGGATATGATAAGCCTCATAAAAGTCAAGATCAAATACCGAATTGCAGTTTTGAATAATTTTACCCCCGGAAAATTTAAACTCATGGTTCGAATTCCAACAATGTTTTGCTACAATAAAGAAAAATATCCCTGTATATCTACAATAGCTAAGCATTGTAGATCTCATATCCATAAATCTACAAATTCCTTGGTTAATGACATAACTAGCACCTCATTCTCGGTCATGTGTGGAGAGATCCTGTGCAGTGATTGTTTTTTGGTGTTTTCCTGTCAGGTACATTATTTCTGCTTTTTCTGGTATATAAGCCTTTGCCTTTGCTATTTTTGGACAGTTCATAAGACAGTACTCGAGGCTATAGCCAAACGTAGTCCTTAGAATATTTTTAATATTTTTTTTTCTGTTTTACACTGATGAAGGGGATTTGGGTTATCCTTGAAACGGCCGTATGTGGTTTAATATAGGGATAGTTTGAATTACTGTGCTTTAACATTGTAAATCTTTAGCTCATGTATCTAAAACCACACAAAGTGATCATTTTCTGGTTACACTATTTTGGTTTTGAAGACCTTCAATATACTTTTAATTGAAGTATACATTAAACGAAACACCTTACAATATAGGCAAACTCTCAGATGAAGAATCATATTCCAAACCCAGTTAAAATGGAACGTCACAGCTAATCTCGATGAAATATCAACTCTAATATTGTCAGAAGTTATGAGATCCCACAAAATACTCACTTCTACCGCCGTATTTATACCACTACCACGGAAACCTAATTATCATATCATTGCTCAAAATAATCGCGAAAATCATATCCCTGGAGATTGAACCATACCTTGCGAAACTAAAAGAAATTACACTAGCCAGTGTAGATGTAACATCATTAGTACTATTTAAGATAAGATTAATTCAATGTTTAATCAGAAATGACAGCTAGTCTGTTTATGCACAGATGATAATGTCAGTACAAAACGTTCACACACAAAACTGAACAATCCAATTGAACCTAGACTAACTTCATAAGAGATTAGCTAAGCACTTATGCTACAAAGTAGAAGAATAGTACTTCGAAATACTGGTGGCATAGTGCACACAGAGATAAAGAGCGTTGAGAACCTGAATAAACATTTTTCATTTTAAAAATAGAAAATTGAAGTTATTTTTCTTTCCCAAAAAATTTCTATTATCTTTTAAGACAATCGATGGGATGTGCAAGATTTATAACTAACGTATTTATATATTATATATATATATATATAAGATAAATAATCAACTATGTTTTTACGTTTTATTTGAAAATGTGAATATAAATTTAATTTTGTGTATTTAAGGCTAACTTCATATGCTTATATTGTACCTATAACTATATTTTTAGAATATTGGAATATTTTAAAGGAAAAATTTTCTTATACATACTAATCTCATATTCTGGAACAAGGGAAAGGAAATATTTCTTGAGACGGATTTGTTTTTCACAATTTAATTTATATTAATCATTCTTTTGAGAATCTTTTTTTATTGTTCAGAAAACAACACGGAAAAAATAGCAACAATCACATATAGCGTCTCTATTTATATTAATTTTTTTTCATCGTTGAAAATATATCTGAGAGTTTAGAAGAACATTCTCTCAGAAAGAACTTTGAAGTATATCATTGTCATGATGAAATGCTTACAGAGATGCTTCTCTGAATTGCATATAATCTATACTAATAAAAGAAGGTTGCGCTCTGTGTTTGTGTGTGTGCGATCGCTATAAAAATATAGCGCACCTAGAATTCTGAAAATTCCCTTGTCGATAGTCGTTTGCTAGAGTTAATCCTAGCCTGATGCACCTGAGCTCATTTTTTAATAGTTTTATAATTGGCCGAGATATTAATTAAAAACTCACTAAACAAATCGAAAATTCGGTCTTTTTACTGAAAATGACGCTAAAGAAATATCAAAACCACAAATAAAAAAAATTGTTCCATAATCGCAAACGCTGAAATTTTCTCATTTTCACTTATCCTCAAACATTAAGAAAATTATCGGACGTATCAATTCAAAACACCCAGTATATACGTATTTCATTTTTCTGGTTCCAAAAATGCAAATTTTGTGTAAATCGGTCCATGTTTTTTCTTCATTTTTGAAACAAACTGAACCGACGATGAATAAAAATCACACAGACAGAAGAGGGGATCTTATTGAATTTATTTCAGCTTGGGGCACTTCTGGGCCGTTCCTGCATTTTCCTACTTACTGAAACAAAAGGTCATAAATTATACGATATAAGATTAACAATGCATAGTAATTAATACAGAGAACTTAATTTTAAAGAGAATTTATTATATTTGCGTGGTTAGGAGGTATGTTAAAAGTTTTTATTCAATATCGCGTTCATGTTAGTAACTTTCCCCCCACTTTTGGGGGGAGGAGGGACAATTTACTCGTTTTTTTTTCTAAAAAGTTCTTAGGTACTACAGCTACTATATGCACTGCAAAAAATTAGCCTCCCAACTATTACCTGTTTCGTATAATAATATTCTTTTTCGGCTTTTATTTTTTGTTTAATAGTAATAATTATGATTTTTTCCTAAGATTTGGTACATAAGTCCCTCATAATATCTGAATTACAATCCTGCACTTTTGATCACATGCAGATACATTTTATAACCAGCATTTCAGAATAAAATAAAATTTTCTTACAGTTGATCCAACGACTTCCTGGTCTAATTTTCATATTTTGGGGTTCTTGAAAAATTTAAAGATTAATTTACGTTTATCACTTAGTAAGTCTGAACAACTATTTCCGAATAATGCATTTTTGTGGCTCATTTACTATTTATTTTTTTCCTAATGATATGATTTCTGTAATTCTCTTTTAACACTTTCCAAACTAGTTGAAAAGTGTTTATGACTTCGGTTTGTCTGCCGTCTGGCCGTCTGGCTGTCTGCCGTCTGTCCGTGCTCTAACTGCCGTAAATATGCTCGGATTGCTCTGCAATTTTTATATGTTATAGTCGTTATCTATAGCATGTTCCCTATTTCAACGGAAGTGTGTAGCACTTATAGTTTTTTTACAGGGACACTCAAAAGAATTCCGTTACATTGCGGTCTATGGGGAAAAATCATTTGCGGTTTATTTAAATAATGTTTCACTATTTGAAACGCATTGAAATTTATATATATCACTAAGGTGCATTAGAAGAAGCTTAATATGGAATAGGTTGTGCATAGCACTTATAGTTACTTTACAGGGACAGTCAAAAGAATTCCGTTACATTACGTCTATGGAGAAAAATCGTCTGTGGTTTATTTAAATAATGTTTCCCTATTTTAAACGCATTGAAATTTATATATATCACTAAGGTGCATTACAAAAGGCTTACTACAGAATATTGTGTGCATAGCAGTCATCGTTCATTTACAGGGACACACAAAAGAATTCTCTACTGTATGTTAACAATAATTCCTGGAAGTGCATTTTAAGTTACTGAACGCGATTTTAATTTTAACTTACTTTTTGTCTATTACGCGGTGTGTATAGATCCTATACAGGGAAGCACAAAAGTTCGCGAACACATTTCCGTATTATTTAACTCCAGACGGAGAATTTTAAACTCTGCTACGCGTTTCTTAACTGAACTAAAATTTAGCATCCTATGTAGTATATATACAAATCTATAGATCCTATACAGGGCTGAATAAAAGTATTCGGATTACTCAGATGTTATCTTTCAGTTTATTAAACGGTATGATTTGTAAAATTATTTTGGAAGTGTTGGAAAGTGTTACATAATCTATGTTTGACGCATGATTTTTCGTTCTTGTTTTTTTTTTTTGTTACAGAGAGATTTTTTTAAAGAAAATTTTCAAGAGTCCTATTTTAATTTTAGTACTATTCTTTCACCACCAGTTGGAGCTTTTAATTTCAGGTTCATTTTTTTTTCACAGTAATAAATCCCGAATTTTCTTAAGAATTGGTATATAACTCCATCATAAATATGTCCATTCCATTTCAGAACGTTCGGTTGCTTACAGATAAGGGGTATCACCACGATTTACGAATAAAATCCAATTTATCAACAATTTAACCTACATATTTCTGGTTTTTATTTCGTGTTCTCAGGTCCTTTAAAACCCTAAAAATGTAATAAGTTTCTTCCTCTAACTTTTCTATACGGTTCTGTAGGGAGCGGGGACAAATGTTGGAGGTTCGTTCGGAAGACGTTTGTTTAGAAAATAAAGCACCCCCTGGCAGTGGATTAAATGATGCAGCATCATTTAATGTACCAAAATTGTGGCTCGAGTTACTCCATGGTTACAAATAGGGAAATAAACATCCAAGTAAAAAATAAAAGTAATGTGCGTATTTTTTCTTAAGTACGAGGAAAATTAAATGATTGCGTTTCAGATATCTTCATAGACCGTGCATTTATAGAATATTTGTTTGTTTTAATAATGGCTCAGATTGAGTTGAAACATATTTCAACAGTCTAATAAAACCTATTTTACTGTTTATAATTTTTTATTTTACATCTTTTAGAAATTAAAAGACTTAGGTAAGATATTTCTCAATAAAATCATAAAGGTTTTTTTCTAAGTAATAAGTGGGACCTGAGCATCTCGTTACTATTAGTCTTATTGGCATATTTGCTTTATGATCTTTCAGTTTACCCACAATTCTTGGGATTACAGCTAATTTATTAACTCTACTAACTCAGGCCAGTTACCTTTATTGACTAATTCAGTAACTTTTTTCTTAATTATGTTAAGCGAGTTCTTCTTAACTTCTACACAATTCATATTATTAATGAAATCAATCATTTTGTTTTTATAGTCATTTTTATTATAGCTAATTTACTGGATTTATCCGTCTGAATAAAGATAATTTCTTATAAAACATGCCATCTTTATATTAAAAGGCATTTTATACCTTTTGAGTAATGTTTTATAACTTTAAGCAACATAATTACATCTTTAGTATAACTTTAAATTTAGTTAGACCTTGATATAAATTGGTACTGATTAGTTTTTGGTGTAAATCTCCCAACAGGTGGTGCTGTCATGCTGAATATTTCACGATTTTCTCAATAACTCCGTCTCGGGAACGGATTTTTATCAAACTTCAGATTGAATTAGATGTTGACATAAGTTGACACTGACCAGGTTTTGGTATAAATCACCCAACAGGTGGTGCTACTCTGCTGTATTATTCCCGATTTCCACGATAGCTATATCTTAAGAACTGATGCACCGAATTTCATCAAACTTCATATTCTGTTACACCTTGATATAAACAGACTTCATGTTAGGTTTGAGGGGAAATCGTCTAACAGGTACTGCTTCTATGCTGTGTTTAATCCCATTTCCTCGATAGCTATACCTTAAGAACTAAAGCACGTTATTGCACCAAATTTCATATCCTGTTAGTTCTTGAGATAAGCTTAGGTTTGTGTATACCGTCCAACAGGTGTCGCAACTATGATCTGTTTTTCATGATTTCCGCAACAGCTATATCTCAAGAACGAATAGATTATCCTTTAATAATACTTGCAGACGATTTTATTTATATAGAGGAAGGTTTTTTGATGGTCAGAATATGCTATTTATCTTGGAATTCTAATTCCGAAAACATACTGTAAGGAAAATAAAAAGATGATTTGATGTAAGATGAATAATGAGATGATGAAAATAGTCGAATTGGAAAAAATCATGATTTGTATATGTGTGTATGAGTGAACATGATATTTCCAAAACAGTACTTCCGGATGAGCTCCCATTTGGCAAATATATTGTAGACCACTGTAGCAAAAACTGTAGATTTTCGTAAAAAATGGCCGATGGATTAGGTATTTATTCCATTTTAAAACTATTTACAAACCATTTTGAGGCTGATTTACTAGGAAACATCAACAAGAAAATGTTGCAGAGCATAATTAAAATATATTGCTGCGATGTAATCAAGCATTAGTTTCGCAGAGGCAAAGTCTAAAGTTTCAAAACGGAAGATCCATTTTTCGAATCGAGCGAACAGTGTCAGAAATTAATAAGAAATTCCTTTGTTTTACTTTTTAGACACGTAGAGCAGTATCCGAAAAATCGAGTGGATTGACTCCAGATTTTCTTTTGTAAATGTACATTATTCCTCGTATCGATCTGGATAACTAACTTCATATTTTCGAACCCATAAGCAATTCGAATTTAAACTTTTTTTAGGTTTCTGTTCATTTTACGAAATTCTATTCGCCCCGCTCCGTTGTCTGTCCGCCACAGAGCCGGTTATCAGAAACTATATAACTTACAGACTTAAAATTTTGTGTATTTATAGCTGAATACCTACAAAGAAGCTGAAAATCATAACATTTTAAAAAATCGTATTATTTTAATATAGAGAGACAAAACACCAAAAATCTAACAGCCTTTTTCTATTAAATGTAAACATTTTTCGTTATAGCAGTTGCCAACAATTAAAACTCCACAATAAAATTGTTTCTACAATAAATAATTTTCTATTGAAAGATTTCCACGTAAAAAGTGAAAATAAAATAAAAAGTTTCACCAATTGAAAAAAGATTAATATGACGTCATATTCGTAATAAAACGGAAATTTTCAAACATTTTACACTTATACAAGGATTATGAGTATTTGTAAATACAGAAATCAGCTTCATATGACGACATTAGAGAATTAAAAAGAAAATTAATCTGACGTCATATTAGTAATAAAACGGAAATTTTCAAACATTTCTCAATAATACAAGGAGTATGAGTATGTGTAAATACAGAAAGCAGCTTCATATGACGACATTAGAGAATTAAAAAGAAAATTAATCTGACGTCATATTGGTAATAAAACGGAAATTTTCAAACATTTCTCAATAATACAAGGAGTATGAGTATGTGAAAATACAGAAATTATGGAAATATTGGCATATTTTAACATTTTGAAGGTCTCTATACAACATGTTTAATTTTGAAATTGATTATTTATTAATATCGCATTTATTCCACGTGACAGATATTATTATGACAGTGTATAATAGGGGGCATCGCGCGCTATCGGGCCGGTTCAGATATTCGAAAAGGCGAGAAAAATAGACCGGTAAATTTTTACTTTATAAAAAACATGACTTTTTTTTTTCTTTTTTGAAAATGAAATTTATTTGGATTTATTAAAGAATGGATAAAGTGTTTTGAAAGGAATATTAAACGAAACCCTTTATGTGATCTTCGATCACACTTACCCACTTGTTCTTTTTCTTTTCGAAATGTAGTATATATTTTTTGATATCGATCCGGATAACTGAATTTCGGGTAACTGGAACTTTAATCTATTCAAAACTGTATACAAGTTGGAAGAATGCTAATAAAGGTTGTAAACCATTGGTTTATTGCATAGATATTACATATAGGTAGCAAACATATCTCAATAAAGGGTGATAAAATGGCCTAACAAAATGATTTTGTTAGATGCATAAATAATTTATCTTCAGTACATCATAAATTAGATGCTTCAAAATATTATTTGCACAAGTAAGTTTTAATAATATCATATTTAACTATATCTAATTCGAAATCAAAAATACTCAGTTTGTAATATAAAAATAAATAAAAAGACATTTACCTAATTTTTTTTATGTATAAAGCCGTTTTTGAATTTTGCTTAATACATATAATACTGGATATATGAAATATACTCTTAGATGCTATTTGACAGCCTATTAATATTTTGCAAGAGTAACTGTCATACGTTACCAAAATAAGGAGATACTAAATCAATAATACTTTACGTCTAGAACAGAAAAAACTGTGACACACAGACAAATGGCAATATTTATCAGGTGCATGGCTTATTTCTAGTAGTTCAAGAAAATTCTGGTGCCTATAAATAGATAAAATGTATATTTATTTAATGTTTAAGCATCTATATTAATAATATTAGTTTTATTAAATTTATTTAGTTTTAATTAGTTTTATTTAAATAAATATGTTTTTTCAATAATATTTTCTTCAGCACATATATGTATAATTAAAAAAAAAAAAAAAGGATGGATACTCTACACGAATTCAAATTTATATCATAAAGAGAATAGACGTTTTTATTTTTGATTAAAAGTACATTAAAGACAAATGGTTAGTTCTGTAGTTAAATGGGTAGGTTTTATAAGACATGAAAATTACTAAAGGTCGACTGAAACAAGCCGAAAAATAGCCGACACCGAAATTCGCTTTTTCTCGGGTTTTGGTTGAAAATGAAAACGAAAATGAAACTCTTCAAAACGAAATTGTAATGTATGTATAGATAAACAGATACAAAATATTATTAATTAATCATTCACATTCAGACATGCCCATCTAAAGAGAAAATTTTATTTATACGAAAGAAAGTCATTAAGTAAGACACAAAAGATAATTAAATAATAACTTACAATGATATTCCCTTCAAAACTATTTTTATTTCTCAACATTTCTGAGCCACATTAGGATTTCAAGTTGAACCTTTTCATCATCTGTGAACATCATTTTGCACCTTCTTCAACATCCACCATACATATTTGACTTAGCCCCAAGCGACTTTCATCTGTTTAGTCCACTAAAAAACCATCTTGGAAGCAAGATGATGTTCACAGATGATGAAAAGGTTCAATTTGAAGTCCTAATGTGGCTAAGACAGCAACACTAAGAATGTTATGCAGCTGGTGTTGGGGCACTGTTAAACGGTGATATAAGTGCATAAATATTGGTGGAGAATATGTTGAGATAAAAAAAAATGGTTTTGAAGTGAATATCATTGTAAGTAATTAATTAATTATCTTTTGTGACTTACTTAATGACTTTCCCTCGTACATATGCATGAAAGTGCATGTTCTTGTTTTCAAAAATATCATTTAATCATTATTTAAAAAAATATATAACTAGATAGCATTTAAGTCTATTATTATTCGTACAATATTCGTATTTCATATTATTCGTACAATAAAACGTTCACACAAACCGTTTCAAAATGTTTAATATTTAGTTTTTCACTTGGTCCAAAAGAAGCATTTAAAATAATCTGCTTTAAGAGTGTGTATCCATTGTTAGAAAGGCGATGGAGGAGAGCGTGGCTATTTTAAATTTAAAATATTGTTAGTTCAGTAGCAATTTAAAAGTATAGTACATGTGTTTATTATTTTTTTTCTTAAATGTTGAAGATATTTAATTTTTTTTTATGTTTATGATATGTTTAATAAAGTGACCTTTTATGTACATGCACTGCTAAAAATTTACAGGAAACTGTCCAGTCATTCGACCGTTGTTATAATTTTTTGTTACAAAACCGTAATTGAAATCTATTATGATCATAACATGGACTGTAATATGCTCGGAATAGAGATAAATTACAGTTATGTAACCATTTTGTATAAAAACGGTCGAATGACTGGAGAGTTTGCTGCAATTTTGTAACAGTGTGTGATTGAAGATATTTAAAACAAGGTCGGAACAGAACTGAAAGCAACGCATAAAAAAAAAAAAAAAAAAAAAAAAAAACACTCCTTCGTCTTATTTTTTAAAAGCACATAAATTATATAAAAGGTAGAAGACTATGTATAATAAATTATTTTAGTGCTAAGACTGTAAGAGTACATACATATAACATTTAACTATTTAATTTATTCCAATTGTTTATACTGAAAAAACAATAATTAAATTATATATTCCACTTTACTCAAAAACAAATATTCAAATTACTTACATAAGAGTAAACTTTTTAGAAATAAACTACCAAAATTAACTGGATTATTTTTTAACACAATTATTTCAAATTGGTAAAGTAATCATACAAGTTGTAAATTTCCAACTGGACGAAAAATGTCCGGGCCATGATTCGAACCTGGGATCGCTTGGCTGAAGCCGCCACGCTCTACCACTGAGCTATCCCGGTCGAATCTGGAGGGCATAATTCATCCAGTTAACTTTATTGATCAAAGCATCTGGTCTGATATTTTAATCAGCTCAACAGAAAAGATCGCAGGTAATGGAACTCCAGTAAACGCTGGATACGTGAATACTCACGTGAATACTCACGTATCCAGCGTTTACTGGAGTTCCATTACCTGCGATCTTTTCTGTTGAGCTGATTAAAATATCAGACCAGATGCTTTGATCAATAAGGTTAACTGGATGAATTATGCCCTCCAGATTCGACCGGGATAGCTCAGTGGTAGAGCGTGGCGGCTTCAGCCAAGCGATCCCAGGTTCGAATCCTGGCCCGGACATTTTTCGTCCAGTTGGAAATTTACAACTTGTACCAAAATTAAGTTGATTTTCTTAAGCTATGTTCATACAGCAACATTTTCAATTTTATTAAAATGCATGATTGCATTTGATTATACTTCAACATTTCAATAATAATTTTAAAAAAAAAACATTATTTACAGAAATACTTAAGATATTTATAAGAGCTATCAATAAAAAACTTTGCGATCGTTTTTGAGGAAATAAAATTTTGAAAATATTCCTTTGTTTCTTCAGAAAATAGTCTATAAATTTCGCCATTGTTCGAATCTATACGCACATAACACAGGGAAGTTGAACTATATTTAATAAATTATTCGCTACAGAGAGTTTAACGTACTTAAGATTTTAAGCATCAAGGCGTAGGTTTGGTTTTCTTTTTTAATTCTAAAATATATTGAAAAAAATCACTTCCTTACGAATAGATTAATTACTTGATTGATGATGGTCGATTACTTTACACTAATGTGTATGCAGATCAAGAAAAGACCCAGACATATTAACCTTTATTTTCTTTTTCCTTATACCGACAATTTAAAAAAGGTGCTTAGGTCTCAGAATTGCGATAATAAAATTACATTACTATACAGAACATCAATATTAAAGATAAAAAAATATTAGTTACTGAGCTAATTTTTTAAAAGAAATGACATCACATTTAACTGAGATTGTTTTTAATGTCGAAAACAAATATAGCAGTTTAAGCAATGACAGGAATAAGTAGTTGATTATAAAAAGTAATCAAGAATTTATTGAACAAAGTGTATTATGCTATAGCTTGATCACGATACAAATGTTTTATAAACATTCTTTGAAATAAAAATTCTTATTTCAGAATCTAAATGCAAGTATCAACGGAATGTAAAATAATAAACCAATGGTTACCGTGCGAGGTTTTTGCAATACAAAACTTGTGTTTATTTACCAATACGTTTTATCATTAATTTTTTATTTTGTAATTTTTAGCCAAACAAAATATTTTAACAAAATGCGAGTGTACTATGTCAATAAACTCTTCAAAAACATTTCGTTTGATACCTCATTTATTCTTGTGCATTTCATATGTGCATAGAAAATAGGGACTTTGTCTTTTGAATTATATATGATACTTACAGACTGTTTGACATTCAGACATAGTGCAAATTCAACTTCTATCAATGCATTTTAGTCATACACATCTTGTTTTATTTCTCTGTTACTACAAAAAATAAACAGTTATTGTTATTGCTAAGTACTTGAATTGTCATCAATATTTTTCGTATCGCCAAACAATGACAATACGAATGAAAACCAACCTAAAGGACATATGAGTTCTTGCAAAAACAAGCTCTTATGAGATTTGACTATAGTTTCGGTACGCGCTGAATGTTCGGCTGTTTATCGGCCGAAACCGAATTTTTTCCAAAACTGAGATTTTGTGCTTGAACTCAACAAAAACAAAATAAAATTGATTTATCTCAAAAACTTCACTTGCAGATAAATTTCAATATTTTAGAAATTATACAAATTTCCAATTACTCGATTAATTAAACATAAAATAGCTCTTAAATGGGGCAATTTAATGGGGAAATTTAATCCATTATTTTTAAGAATACCTGAACTCGATATTTCGAAAATATTAAAAAATATATTCTTAAATAAAAAAAAATAATATTATTTATTGAGAAACTACATATGAACTTCCCCACATTTAGGAAATTTCTTCCAATTTTTTTAATGCGTTTTTATTGATCATTCTTTAATTTAAAATGTTTTTTATACACAAATAATAAATAATTTTAAACTATTTTGAAAAATATGAAACAAATAATAGTTAATTTAATTATATAAATAAGAAATAATAAATATCTTTTAATGTTTTCAATAAATAATATAAACAATTAATAAATCTATATTAATAAAATAAATATCCGTGTGTCTGTTTTTCTGTGTGCAATCGCAAAGGAAATGAGTCGCACGTAAAGGTCGGAAAATTTGAATGAGATTAGTATTAGGGGGCATGTCCGCATCACCTGAGGTTCTGACTTTCTATTTTCTGGTAATTAACCGAAATATTAATTAAAAACCATAATGAATATCGCAAAATGGTCCGAATTCTCGCAGCGTTGGAGCGGAAAGCACATTCCAAAGTTTACGTAGCAGGGTAGATACGATGGGCGAAAATTGCTGCGATTTTTCACGTCTTCAAAGCTTCCTTAGCTTCACTATTCAAAATGCGGAAAACTGCACTTTTGGAGAATAGTTTGACCTTTGTAACGATATAATTATTTAAAAAAATATTAATATTTGCCCTTTCAGAAACTATTTTCGAAATGTATTTTTCAAGTTTTTTTTCTTTCCAAGTCTCCAAATACCCTCCTGTTTAAAATATGAAAAAAAAAATATTCACTTAATTTGGGCACATTTTCCTTTATAACAGTATAATACGTTAAAAGGAAAATATTAATATTAACTCTTAAAATTTTTTTTCGTAATGCTGTTTTCGGTGTTTTTCGATATTTCTGTTTTTTTAAAAAATCTGCATTATGTATTTTTAATCAAATTACCTAAACACCAGAAATACACACTATTAGAATATAAAACGGCGTCTTAAGTTTAAAAAATATATTAATATTAACCCTTTCAAAAAATGTTTGTTCTCTAATTCATTTCCCGATTTTTCAAGACCTTATTTTACTGCTGTATAACTTTTTAATTTCTGCGCTTACGCTGGGAAAGCTACATTTTCAATAAAGTGTGACATATTTTCAATTTAAAAGAGGAAATTTTCACTAAAGAGTAATTTGTTACTAAAGAGTGACATATTTTTGATTTAAAAGAGGGAAGGGGGAATCAATAACTTTTGTTCAGAATACAAAGTTTAATTCACGTAAACGTCACAAATTAAATCTCAATCACTATAAGCGGTCCCTTATTTCGTTTGGCTAGATTTTCATTTTGAAGTATGAAATCATGCAAATTCGAAGGGGGATTGGCCTCCCCAAGATTAGGTTCGTTTGGAAAGATTTTCGTTTAAATATATATATATATTCATACAGCACTTATTTTAGGTATATTTAAGGTTATTATCACGAGCCTGGGCTACATTGATCTATCCTTTAAACATATAACATCGAAATCGACCGGAGCACGTCCGTTGTACACTGCTGAAAGCAGCGGCGTCCCTCTCAACACTATGTTCTTTTGGATAGATTTCCATTAATACAAATTCGAGGATGTGCGCTGGGTGGAGACCCAACATTAGGATCGTGTGGCAAACATTTCGCTTATAAATACATAAAATCATTCAGCACTGATTTTAGGTATACTCAATCACTTAAATATAGATAATTATATACAGGGTGTATCGGAAATGCTTCAACAAACTTAGATTGACATGGGGTCTCAAATGACGTTTAAAGAATGAAAATCGAGAAAATGCGTCTGAAAATGGACAAACTGAGACAAGAAAAAAAACACTCCAGAAAATTATTTATTGCACAGAATAGGTACAACACAGCTCGTGATGTCCAGAGAAAACAAATATTTTACAACAGTTGTTCAAAGTGTGGACCGCGGACATTATTACACAGAGTACATCTATGGAGGAACTACTAGCGGACACGCTCGAAGATTCCGGGAGTTTCCTGGATTTCTCCTGCAGTGATCAAAATACGCGCTACTACTTCTTCTGGCGTTTCTACTGGCATCTCATAAATGAGGGATTTCATCTGTCCCCAGTAGAAGAAATCCAAAGGTTTAAGGTCCGGCGAGCGTGGAGGCCAAACGTGTCAGCCAGTTCGTTCTTCCGTCAATGTACTTTGAGTAATAATGTCCGCAGTCGACACTTTGAACAATTGTTGTAAAATATTTGTTTTCTCTGGACATCACGAGCTGTGTTGTACCTATTCTGTGCAATAAATAATTTTCTGGAGTGTTTCTTTCTTGTCTCAGTTTGTCCATTTCCAGACGCATTTTCTCGATTTTCATCCTTTAAACGTCATTTGCGAACCCATGTTCCATTGCATTTTTTGTTCGTCTTCATGAGTACTATCATCCCTCTAAGTTTATTGAAGTATTTCAGATGCACCTTCTATATTTGAGGTGTCATGGCCCCGCGCAACGCTAGTAAAAAATTCAGCTAGTAAAAAATTAAAAATAAATGATTTAAAAAATGTTTTTAATAAAATATTTTAAATTATTTTAAACCTAATTAGCAAGTAAAACCGGAAGATATTATTGAAATATACAGTATAATTAAAAATATTATTTCAAATACTTGGATATCAATTTTACAAAATCCATAGTTAATTAATGTATATTATAATACAACTGTAGAAATTTAAATATAGCAAACTTATTAAAAAATACTTTGTAGATCATGTATGTTTTTAGAAAATGAGTAAAACATTTCAAATGCATAAAATTAATTATATAAAACATATCCATTCATTATAGAAAATCTTCTCTTTTCATGGTCATAGCGAACAAATACACTGCTCAAAACAGTTAAAGGATATTTGAAGTTTTATATAAAATAAAGATATAAACGAAATTTTTTTGCCGAAAATAGAAGAAGAGAATCACAAATGCAAATTTTTCTGGTTTTCAAACTGTGGAGTATGCAAATTTTGAGTTCCACGTCAAAAACGTCGCTTCAGCGGCAGCGAATGAAATTTGACTTTCAACTGGATAAAAGAGAATGAAGACAAGGATGATCGGCATTCAGTGATTGCTTTGTTTCGATGAGTACGATGTCTCAGCGAAGTCATTTGACAGATTCAGAAGCTTGGAGAATTGTTGGTAGGTTAGAAGGGGGCCAAACTCAAGCCGAAGTAGCGCAAGCCATTGGAGTGTCACAAAGTGTCATTTCCAGGATCTGGAACCGTTTTTTGGAGAGTGGATGTGCAGGCCGTAGACCGGGGCAAGGTCGTAGACGGGCAACAACGCCCAATGAAGATCGGTATTTAGCGTTAACAGCTCGGAGACACCGAAACATGAACGCTACTCTTCTCCAACAACACCTTCGCTCGGCTACAGGCACCACGATTTCAACTCAGACTGTCCGAAACCGGCTCCATGCTGTAGGTCTGTATGCTCGCCGACCGATGGTATGTGTTAGATTAACATCAAGGCATCGTCGCGACCGCAGAGAGTGGGCAACCGAGCATGTCAACTGGAGGAGAAATGAATGGATCAATATTCTGTTTTCTGACGAGTCCCGTTTTTCTGTGCATCCGGATAATAGGCGTATTTTCATCTGGAGGGACCGTGGCAGTAGGAATAATCCTGCGTTCGTGCACGAAAGTGTCAGATTTGGCGGTGGAGGAGTGTTGGTGTATGGTGGCATCTCCATTGACGGGCGCACTGACCTCTATATCATTCGAGATGGAGCTCTGACTGGTCGCCGATATAGGGATGAGATCCTCAGACCTATTGTAGTCCCTTACGCTGCAGCAATCGGAGATAACTTCATTTTAATGGACGATAACTGCAGGCCACATCGTGCAAACCTGGTGGAGGATTTCCTTTTCGAGGAAGGAATCGTTCGAATGGAATGGCCAGCGTGTTCTCCAGACATGAATCCAATCGAACATATTTGGGACGCTCTAGGAAGACGAGTTTCTGGCCGCCAACAACCCCCACAAACTCTCCAAGAACTGGAAAGAGCTCTTCTGGAAGAGTGGGGCAGAATACCCCAACTCGTCATTAATAGCCTCATTGAGTCCATGCCTCAAAGGTGTTCAACGTTGCTGGCCGCCCGTGGAAACCACTGAAAATGATTTTCTTTGAAGAAAACACCTTTTCTTATTCTTTTTTTCTCATATGCACAAATTGTGTTTTTTTCCTTTTGTACACAAATGCGCAATAAAATGCATTTTTTCTGCCAAACATGTGTAATTTATTCTCATATAACCTACTATGTCTGTCGACCATGTATCAATCAGCTAAAAAGTTTCCCAGATACAAAATCCACCTAAAACTGCAATATCCTTTAATTGTTTTGAGCAGTGTATATATACATTTCGACGACACAAAGTAATTTCTGTATAAAAATTCTTGTTGTCATTTTTAAAAGTTAATCAGCTTTGGGTTTTTTTAACCATACTACGATATAAAAAATTAATATTAGTAAAAATTATTACGTTTTATTGTAAAATATATTTGTCTTAGTATCACGTGTATATAATTTTTTTTGTTGTTTTTTGAGCGACTAGACTTTCAAATACCATATAAAGAAAAGTATGAAAAACACCATCGATTCTGAAGAAAACGTAACGTAATTATTATTCTTTTGGAGCATTTATTGTCTATTTTAAATTAACAGGGAATCGAAAGAAAACAGTCAAATCCTCAGATATAAAATTGTAATTATTAGAAACTGTTTTTTTAATGGGAGATGTAATGGATATTTTAAGTTATTGTCCTTGACATGAATATTTAAACTTAGTTTAACAGCAAATGATTTGATTTTAAACCTTCAAAATACTTAAATATAATGTTATATTTCAATCTGCGTATAAACACCTGTGGAAAAAGTAATTCCTATCACTATGTCTTCAATTCCTCCTCTTCAGAAATCTTTTTTAAATGTTCCTTGCAAGTATTACCTTTCAGTTATGCATCCAAGAAATCTCGGAACCCACTTTTAAAAGATAATTTTCTTAAACAAAAGTTTAATAAAATAGATTCCACTGTAGAAATATGAATATGGCTTAACTGAATATTTTTAATTATAAGTAATTTTATTTTTTTTATTTGGCAATGTCATCTCTGCATTCTCTTACCTAAACACATTGTTTCATTTCACTCAATGCACTGTAGAAGGATGCACTATTTTTAAAATATATTCGGTCTAGTAATTTATAAATTATGCATTTTGAAAATTTGAAACTCATGCTTTTAAATTTATTCTTAATATTTGCAAAACAAATTGTTATGCCAATATATTATAATGATTAAATCAACACGTACTCGGGAAAATGAGCTACAATTGGCATATTTGAAGATTTTAGAAATCGATTTCTGTTTTTAAATTATTATAGGTTAAAATTCGTTTTTTTTTCTTTCTTTCTTTCTTTGTTTTGCGAAAATTAATTTTATTATGCATATTTTTTTTAACTAATTTTCGAAAAATATATGATTTTTAACCTAAGAATTTTACTAAAAGAATGTCATTTCTAGAAGCATCAAATATGCAAATTCAAAATAACAGCTCATTCAGCTCAGTAGTTTTTGAGTTATTCTGTAAAAACTACTCGCACTTAAATCTGTTTTACAAAGAAATGAATTTAACAGTAAGTACCTTTAAAACTGCATAAATAACAAAACTACTTTACAGAATGAATGTACTTACTAAATGTACTTAATGAATTACTATTTGGTATCCGAACGTAATATTTAGCGGATAATCAAAATACGATGTCAAAATTAGGTGTCAGTATAGAAAGTTTCAAATTTCTTACAATTTTTATACGTAAACAATTATTTTTTATTTTAAAAAAAGTTTAATTTTATTTTTAGAAATTTCCGGACCCTATTTATTAGACTAAGGTGGGTGTCCCTGATATGGCCATGCTAAAGTTTAAGAATTTTCCCTGCCGTCATTCTTAAAAATTCGTGAAAAATTCAATTCGTGAAAAATCAAATTTAAGATTCAATTCGTGAAAAAAATCAAATTCAAGATTCAATTCGTGAAAAAAATAAAAATTGTTTTATTAGCTCACAGGCTATCAAAGCCTGAGAGCTAATTTGCCCGCCCGTTCTGTATGTATGTACGTATGTATGTACGTACGTATGTATGTACGTAACGCGATAACTCTTGATAGAAATATCCGATTTGTTTAAAATTTTGGTTATAGGTTCATTGTGATAAGGCGCTTCCTTGATTAGTTTTGGGGTTTCATTGGTTAAGTATAACGGGGGGAACGGGGGCTAATTCCCCCCCTTTGATTTAGATATATGGGTTTTTCATGCAGAATAATCCTATTTGCTTCAAATTTTTTATATAAGTTCATTGTGATAAGGCGCTTGCCTGATTAGTTTGGAGGTTTATTGGTTAACTATAAAGGGTGCAACGAGGGGCTGATCCCCCCACCTTAAGTTAGATAAATTGGTTTTTCATGTAGAATTATCTGATTTGCTTCAAATTTTGTATATAGGTTCATTGTGATAAGGCGCTTCCCTGGTTAGTTTTGGGGGTTCACTGGTTAAGTATAAAGGGGGAAACAGGGGGGTAATTACCCCCCCCTTAATTTATTATCGATTTTTTTTATTTTTTGAGGGCATTATTCTTTGAAATAAGAGTATAATATACAATTATTGTGAATAGCCTGTGAGCTCAATGTCATCAGTTTAACTGGGCACTTTTCTTTTTATTTACTCTTTAACGTTTTTGGATTAATGGATTTTCATAAAACAATATTGCATTCCCCATGAAAATAATTTTTCTAGTCCAAAAAAACAGAATTCCAAAAGTGTACCAAGTGGCCATATCAGGAACACTTGATATAGCCACCATTGTCCCTTATTTCACAAATCGTGATTGTTTTCAATTTAAAAGTGCTGTTCTGCTAAATTAAATAATTTTGGTGTAAAATAAATAAACATGATACTCAATAATTATTTTTGTTATTCAAAAGTGGATTTGAAACATGATTTTTTATCAAAAATTAAGTTGTTTACAAAATTGACATTACAATTTAAGTTTTTATTTAGAAAAAAAGGTGAAATCCTTTTAGAGTTTAAAAAAATTATTAAAAAATTAACTATCGCAACTTGAACAAATAAATATGTTTTTATCCTAGGTTTGCATGGTGCATTTTATATGGCCACCTAGATGGCCATATCAGGAGCAGGTCATCTTTCCCGAAAATCGTTTGATTTTGAACAACTCGCAAAATATACACCATAAATGACAGAATCAATTGATAGAACATTAAACATGGTACAGAGTATGATGATATGCATAAAAAAAAATCTTTTAAGAACGCGCATAAAAAAAGGGAGACTTATCAGATAAAAACAAAAAGTGATCACACCAAAAACATAAAATAGGAAATTGGCGACAAATTCCACAATCTAGCTGAATGATAAGTGATCACACGATACACCAGGAGAAGCCTTCACGGTATATTTATGTCATTTAGTGAATTGTTTGGTTAGCTAACGTACAATAGAGTGATGGCCATATCAGAAACATGGCCATAAAAGGGGGAATACAATACAATATATCTATACTAGTATTAAACAATGCTCTAAAGAGCAACAAAAAAGGTTAATACGTTTAAGTATGAAAAAGGGTTGGACAAGTGCTTCTAATTGAGCATGAGAAAGGAAAGGTGTTCCTTCTTGACTGCAGCTCACTGTCAATGCCAACTTTTGAAAAAATCATATTCGCGCTTTTTCATATAAAATAAATTTGCGGTACCGTAGTAAAACTTTCCATCGTGTTTTACAACTGCACTGTTCTACTGTTGTACTGTGCGTGCGTCTGCAATGCAACTTTGTACAATGCACTGTGTACCATTATTGTTCTACAGACTGTACACTCCCATTATACTTTTGAGTCTCAGTGCACGTCCGCACTGTTCTTTTGTACGTCCGTATTAAAGGTATGTGCGTCTAATGTTCGTTTATAACTAACATATGCATTGCTGTACTTCATATTGCATTGTGGAGCCACAGCCACTTGCATATAATTTCAACAATCAATGAATGTATTATACTGTCATGCTTGCATATGTGGAATGGTTCCTGTTCAGAGTGCTCTAACACTCTGCACTGCAATACAAATCAATTTTCTTCGCAGTTCTACACTGCGGGCATGCTTGATGCATGAGTGTGATACGCTGCATGAACTACGGTTTTTGGTACTATGTCGCCTTACATTCATGTTTAATCAAGCTGCGTCTTTACACTATACATTTTTATCGTAACTGTGAGTGATTTCATTTATACGGAAAAAGCGCGAATATGATTTTTTCAAAAGTTGGCATTGACAGTGAGCTGCAGCTTCCTTTCTCAGTGCAGTGAGCTTCGTTTCTCATGCTCAATTAGAAGCACTTTCCAACCCTTTTTCATACTTAAACATATTAACCTTTTTTGTTGCTCTTTAGAGCATTTTTTAATACTAGTCATTTAAAGTTTTTGATAAAAACTGAAGATTTTTTAATATATTGAAAAGCAAAAAAACTGCTGCTGTCAAAATTTTATTGTTACATAGTTTTTACAAAACTCGCCAAATCGTTGATTGTTCATCGCCAAAGTAGCATTTTTTCATGTCTACCTGCTCTCTCAAATGTCACGGGACCGTCCACATCAATAATTAAATTATGGTTTTCTATAGCTATCACCTCATAAAGAAACTGGATACTATCATTGTCTCGGTCGTATCCATGGACTGTTTCTGCTGCACTTAAGTCGCCTGCTATACGCTGAGTTGTTCTTTCAGTGGTATCTTTCCTTCAGTGATGATGCTATAAAAATTGAGTTTTGATTTTGCATCGTTTTTTGGTGTATGAGACTGTTATGTAAGAGAGTTATGCCGCAATATATATATATATATATTTATGTATATAACACAATGTTCATTGTTAGCTCTCTGTATTCCAATTCGTATCAAAAGTTGCATGTACAAACACCACCAAACAATTGTTTTACTTTGTTCAAAGGCAGTTCCTGAAATCAAAATTGCGCATTTACGGTTGCTAGCTGCAATAAATCTCCTAACAAAAGAATGTTTTTGCCACCAAAACTGTAATCTTGCTTGTTTTTACAACATTCGCCATATCGTAAGCTGATCATCGCCAAAGTAGCATTCGAAACCATACTGCACTCATCGATAATTACTAAATCCAATGATTTCCATTGTTGCTTAAATAATTTCAAATCGTCAGAATTAAGCTTAAATTATTCTGCTTCATTCGAATGTTGGACAGGCAATTTGAAAAACATGTGAATTGTACTTCTTCCAATGTTGAAGGCAGCAATTCCCGCTAGTGCTAGTACTGCAGCAGCATCATTTTTGTGATTACTCATTAAACGAACTTTCTGACTGAGTAATTAAATTTGAAAGCTTTTTCCTGTACCAGCAACTCTGCTTATAATCAGATTTATGGGTGGAACAGACGGGTCTTTCTTTTGTTCTTCTCTGTGCGTTATAATGATTCAAATATTTTCCATTGGTCGGCATTCATTTTTTTGTTAAATTTATCTTCATTAATAACAATTTCTTGGTGAGTTTCAATGTTCTCAAAATGTGCAACTATCGTATCAATGTATTCATTTGGTTCTTCGATATTTTCAAGCTGGTCGTGCAAATCACTTTCTTGTTGCAACTTTTAAGCCAAGTCGATTGCAGCTTGTAGTCGTTGTTTTGTTCCCGTGACATTCTTCAATCTCTGGAAAAAATTTCACATTGTGCTCAAAGGTTTCCCGGTAGAGTTTAAATTTTCCCAATCGGTCTTTTTCGTTTCGCCAAGGCTTAAACAACATCAGCAATGAATTATAGTGAAACTCAATCCCAGCGTCCATTTTCGTGTTATGATAGAGCGTTTTCAAAACAACTGGTTTCAAATGCTTTCTGAACCAACTGAGGTTCTATTTTAATTCGTAATATTCTACAGACTTTGGTTTATTTCGTTCGTATTAGTACGTAGTGGCCAATTTGTATAAACACATGTTTTCCAATTTGTCAAGTCGATTCGGGTAATAATCATGAATCATATTCCGACAGTAAATTTCAGTAGATCGTTCATCCTCTTTTGCCAATAAAACCAAATCATGGTGACTTTCAGCTTTCTTCGTTGGTCTTTTTTCATGCTAGTATTTAAGTATTGCAGAGCATCCCATGAATAGAAACATTTATGGCCAAGAATTTTGTGCACGACTTCGTAACGCGCACGTTTGCTATGATAAAAAAAAGAAAAGAAAAACCAATGTTCAACTGGAGCTTTACAACATAAATTCGATTTTCTCAGCGACCGACAAACATTCAAAGATAAAAAAAAAAAAAAAAAATTAAGTTTTATCAAGAGGAAAAAAATAAAACAAAAACGAAGTTAATCCACACAGTGGAACGTTACTGGCAGTTTGTTGAACTTTGCGTCTTCATTTTTTCGTTTAAAGTTATATAGAAAACTACAGTAAGCTACAATAATTTTTTGAATGCTATCATTTTATTCGTCTCGTCGAGTTCTTTCTTTCAAAAAAAAAAATCACTGTCGTATGTTAACTGGTTCGCCAGAAATTTCAGAAAAACGTTTGCATTTTCTATTTCTTAAACATATTATAGCAAACGCTGCCGCGTTTACTATTATAATATTTATCAATTATTTCAAATATAATGTGAAAACCACGATTTCTACCCACCGTCCTATAGCGGGCATTTACGCTAGTAAGAAAATAAAAACAAATAAGCATGTTCGACACGTGATTTACTTAATTTGAATGAGTTCTGTTGCATACATAATAATAATATTTATTTAAATTTTCGTGCGAACGCGCACGTTTGCTATAATAAAGAAAGAAAAGAAAAACCAAAGTTCAACCGGAGCTTTACAACATAAATTCGATTTCCTCAGCGACCCTCAAACATACAAAGATAAAAAAAAAAACCTATTCTAAGTTTTACCAAGAGGAAAAAAATAAAACAAAAACGAAGTTAATCCTTCCGGGTAAACGTTAGCTAGACTTTGTTGAACTTTGCGTCTTAATTTTTTTGTTCGAAGTTAAATAAATACTACAGTAAGCTACAGTATTTTTTTCAATCCTATCATTTTATTCGTCTCGTTGAGTTCTATCTTTAAAAAAAAAATTCACTGTCGTATGTCAACTGGTTCGCCAGATATTTCAGAAAAACGTTTGCATTTTCTATTTCTTAAACATATTATAGCAAACGCTACCGCGTTTACTATGATGTACAACAACCTTACAATATATATATATATATATATATATATATATAAATTTGTCTTACGTGGCGCGGAACTAGGGCTGAATTTCTAACTTATCGTTGGCAACAACCGTAGTTTCCAGAGCTCAGACTAATGAACAGACAAGATTGTGTTAGCTCTACCTCCAATATGGCGGTCAATGTCAGAGCGCTGAAACTCAAGCTAGCAATTATTAAAAATAAAATAATATGAACGTAATCCAAAGCGTCTGAGATGATTTCTCATTTTAATTATGAGTAATATTGTCGTTTAATTATGAGTAATATTGAATTCTCAACTCTTATTTAGAATTTATTTACGAATTTCACTCACACAAAAAATCGGAGATAATAAAATATAAACTTTCTAGAATCCCTGCTGCCATCTGTTGATGTTTTATTGAAGTAAAAATGATTTTTCTTCAATTTCAATGAAGCAAAAATTTCTTTTGCAGAAATCTATAATCAATTAGAATAGTAAAATGTTGAACGAGATTTAAACAATCATTGATGATAAACTATCTTTCTACCTCTTAGTGTTTTTAGTGAATTTAAGCAGTGCTGTTTAATATTATAGGTGCAATAAGTTTTAAACTAATTATGTTTCCAAGATCCTTTTTTCATAGTATTTAAATGATTTATATTTCCATTAGTAGCATCAACTAAATGCATTTTTAGTTGTGTTTTCAACGGAGTTTTCGATTACTTTTTTACATTAAAAAAATTGTCAATTTCATATGTTCAAATGATTTATTGTAGTACTTATTCCGGCTAGAATTATTAGAAAAATAAAAAGGGGCGAGCGAGCGAAGTGAGCTGGGACCGCGTAGCGGTCTCAATGTGAATTGCTTTGCAATTCACATGGGGTTGGCGAGCGTTAGCTAGTAGGGCTCTGAGCCGCCTAGTATATTATGTTTAACAATTAATAAATGAAACCAATCTCCATATGTATATAATTAATAATAAAACACCTTATTTATCAAACTTAGGCCACTTTTCAACATTTCTGTTCAGAAAAATGATACATTAATTTTTCTAAATAAAAGGGAAATGCATTAAATTATAGAGTACATGAAGAAATAAAAATGTACATTTCTTGAACGATTAAATCTTCTATTTATCACCTTTGGGATTTTGTAAGGAATGTAGACATCAACACTTTAGTCTGAGGGGCTTATTTTGTTTAAACATTCTGTAATAAATCATTTTGTTTGAACTAGGGATAAAGGGATACATTTTCCCGACGAACAATGGACCAATGTTAAATGAAAACACTTATTTGTTCATTTTAAAAATATCCAAGTTATATATAAAAATTAGGTAACAGGGAAAAAACATAAAAGCATAGTTTAATGTTTAAATGAAATTTTATATTTTCGTTTCATAGTTAAAAATATAAGAATTATAAAATGATTTTTTTTTCATTATCGATTTTAAAGGAGGTTTTAACACATTAAATTCATGATCAACAACCATGTTTAAAGCATAGAAGTTTAATAAGATGTATTTTATTTTTCTTTCATTAAATTTCTTTTTTTACATCTGTCTCAGTACTTGTAATGCGTTCCAAATCCCTAGACCGCACGTTATAGCTACTACACAACCACATTTTTCTTATTATCATATCTTTGCAAAAATTGCCGTGATTACCAGGTTTATGGAGATACATACGTACTTTAGGAAACTCAATGAAATGACACAATGGATCTCATTAACGCACAGATGTTAATTAAATTCAGGACATGAAGATCACACGTAAAATATCAAAGTTTACTCGTCCTCTAGAGCACCGTTATAAAAGTGCAACAAGGCACTCTGCCACAAATATGTTGCTGAAAATATTATATGACTTGTACCATTAAATATTATTTTGCATACTCCGTTCTGAAAAACATAATGTTTTCGAAAAATTGAAATTAAAAATAAAATAAAAATATGTAATAAAATAAAAACACTTTTAATATTTTTATAAAAAATATGATATTTACAAAAGTGGATATGTATAAAAATATTTTTTTTTAAATGTGTTCTTTCTTTAAAACTTTTTCTGATGTGTATAATCAACATGGAATGATTTGAGATATAGAAAAAAATATATTTATTTAAATTTAAATAAGAATTTTAAAAAATTAAATTTAATTAAAGAATAGTTCAAAATTTTTATTCCTCAAACATTTTTTACAGTAATTATAAGTTTAAACTTTATATGTTTAAATCATAGATGTTTGATAAAATATCTTTTGGACTTATTTCCATACACGTCGTTGTTTGCAACTGTCTCAGTACTTTTAATGTTCACTCAGTACTTTTAATCAGTTCTTCTTAACCCATTAAGCGCCATTGCTCCCATTTTGGGAACATTGCTTTAGGATTTTTTTCTAAAGTGCGTATTTTATAAATTGTTAAAAGGTTCATGTTATTTGCATTTTGAATATATTAGATGACATATGAAATTTTTTTTTAAAGTTTCATTAGAAATTTCTATTTTTTAAAACGTGTTAAAAAACGCGAAAAATAGCTTTTTGGCAGTATTTGAAAGAACTATTTAAAAAAAAAACTTTATAATAAAAATTATATATTTTAGTTAATATATGTTTATAACAGTGTATTATATTAAACAACTTCAATCCGGAATTAATATGTATAATAGATCAATCACAATTATCGAAAGCATAAGTTGTTCCCAAAATGGGAGCAATGGTGCCTAATGGGGGTAATGTTTTTGAAAACTTGTACATATGCCTCCGTGCATTTGTGGTATTTATTTTTCAATTTATTAGCTATAGAAGGTATAATATCATTCTGAAACTAATATTTTTAGGAGATTTCATATAAATTTGTCCAACTTTTACATTTAAAATAAAAAACAAAAAGAAATTACCAGTTCTATAAGCATTTTCATTATCCATCTCTTTATTTTTCATTATTACATCATTTTTCTGACTATTTTACATAAAAGATGATTGAACAATTTTTGAGATTTGGATGATTTTTCGGATGTTCTGGAAATCGTTTGTTTGCCACCTGATTGCAGTATTGTAACATATGAGGAAGATATCTTCCTCATATGTGTGTCGCATAAATTATTTTTATTACATATGTAATAGAAAATAATTTATGCGACGATTTATCCCATGTTATAATTGGTGGAGTAGAACTTTCTGTAAATTCTAAATCAACAGACAATCAAGAAATTCTGATTTAGTGTTTAAAAAAGACAAAGTATTAAACACAGGCTTGATATTTTAGATGAAAGTTCAGACGAATCTTCAAATTGGAATATGGAAAAAACTAAACAAAATGCAAAAAAGAAAAAAAGTTAAAAAACCAATTTCAGAAAACGAAAAAAATGTAATATAATGCTGCATAAAAAAATTTCAATCATTTTCATGTAAAATAGTAGAATAAAAATGGTGTAATGAAGAAAAATAAAGAGGTGGATAATGAAAATGCTTATGGAATCTGTAATTTTTTTTTATTATTATTATAAATGTAGATGTTGGGCTAATTTATATGAAATCTTCGTAAAATATCAGTTTCAGAATGATATTATCCCTTTTATAGCTAAAAAACTGAGAAATAACAAACATAAATGCACGGAGGCATAAGTAAAAGTTTTGAAAAAATTTACCCCCATTAGGCGCCATTGCTCCCATTTTGGGAACATGCTATTTTTCTTAAATATTCGAATTTATTTATTTTTTTTCTTCAGAAATACCTTAAAGACTTTCTATTCCTAAAGAAAAAACAACATTTTCATTAAAAAACAGCTTAATATATATAGCGGCGCTTAAGGGGTTAAATGCATAATCTGCTTAGAATGATTTCATGTCTAAAAAAATACATTTATTAAAATTTAAATGAGAATGTGTTTTTAAAAATTAAATTAAATGTAAGAATAATTCAAAATTCTTTTATTCTTCAACAATGTTTTACAGTATTTTTAAATTTTAAAACTTATAAACATCTAACATAAATGGAGCACATTATAAATAGTATAAAATACATTGTTTAAAATTATGAGACTTTTTTTTACAATGGAGAAAAAGCTCATATTCCCATGATCTCATATTATCTAATAACATTTTGCGCCTTAGGACATTTGAAGATCACGGAATGTAAACGTTTATAGTTATTTCAACGAAATTGAAGCTTAGTACAAACATAACATTCCATTCCATAACACGACCTCATTCACTGAAAAATAAAACTGGAATGAGCCTCGTGGGAGCAAACATCTTTTGTCTCGGATATTCCTGTAAAAATCGCTAACACTGAAACGTGAGAGAGAAAGAACAGAAAAAAATATTTTTATACATATCCACTTTTGTAAATATCACATTCTTTGTAAAAATATTAGAAGTGTTTTTATTTTATTACATATTTTTGTTTTATTTTTAATTTCAATTTTTCGAAAACATTATGTTTTTCAGAACGGAGTATGCAAAATAATATTTAATGGTACATGTCATATAATATTTTCTACAACATATTTGTGGCAGAATGCCTTGCTTAACTTTTATAACGGTACTCTGGTGGACGAGTAAACATTGATATTTTACGTGTGATCTTGATGTCCTGAATTTTATTAACATCTGTGCGTTAATGAGATCCATTGTGTCATTTCTTTGAGTTTCCTAGAGCACGTATGTATCTCCATGAACCTGGCAATCACGGCAATTTTTGCAAAAATATGATAATAAGAAAAATGGGGTTGTGTAGTAGCTATAATGTGCGGTCAAGGGATTTGGAACGCATCTGGCCCTCGAGATAGTTAATTCTATACTGCAGTTCAATGCACGTGTTAACTTCAATTGGAGTTTCCAAATAGAAGTTTTGATGGAGTCATCATCTGTGATTTTTGGCCAATTAGGAAATAATTTGATGTTTCTATTTCGACGTTTTCGAAATGTTAGTTGGTGCCGTTATCTGCTCACATGTCATTCGCTGATTTTCTTGCACGATTGCCCACACAGTGTTAACATTTTGATCATTCACAACACTTTCTGGTTGGACAGGCTGAAGAGCCAGTTCTGCAGACAAATGTCCTTTTTCTAAATCACCATGCCATCTAAAAATCGTAGACTCACCAAAACATTTGTCTTTGTAAGCTTCTTTCTTAACTTAACTGTTTCTGTAGCTGTTTTGCCCAAACGATAGCAAAATTTTATGGCACAACACATTTCATTTTTTAACTCTGAATCACTCACCTCCATTTCTGTAGAGCAAATAAAAAACTGTTCTTTAAACAAGCACGAAACTAGGAACATAAAATCGTTTGCTGCCTTTAGTAAATTTATAAATGTACAGTTTACAGTTTGAAAAAATCATCTGCAGTTTTACTTTTTAGTTTTGCGGTGTTGCCACTACGTAAAAAAAGAACTCTCAGTTATTATGAAATGTCCTTTGTATATCTTAAGATAATTGTAAAACAAATACATAAATTTGTTAACGTTTTCTTTGTGGAAATATTAAATTCAATTTAAGATAAAAAATCTTATTTGCCAAAATATTTTCATGGTTTGTGTTACCTTTCATTTTTATTTTCTGGTTTTCAAGAAATAAAAGCGTAACGAGAAAAAAGCGTGAAAAAAGTAGTAGCCACTCCCAAGTTTTTTTTTTATAGAGATAATCTTCTGGAATGTTCATTTGGATTATCTTTCAAAATTAAAAAAGTAATAAGAATGAACTAAATTGTGCAATACTATTTACATATGATGCCACATCGTATATGGAAACAAAATAGATGTACTTTTGAAACGCGGTTGAAAGGTATTGATAATTTTGGGTTGTCTATCTATCTGCTCTTTAAATTTCGTAGATACAGGATGATTGTTACGAAATTAATATAAATGATTGATATTTACAATAACACGTTTCTTATTGAGTCTATTTTCAGATAACAGAATTATGGCATTTTTTCAATACTAATTTCATGTAGATTTTACCCGTAAAAGTATCGATAACTGTATTCAAATGTAACGTGTGCGTGTTATTGTTGGTTTTCGAAGTAAAAGTGACATCTCACCAATTCTACTATACTCTTGCCGACATTGGCGATTCTTTTTTGTGCAAAAAAATAAGGTCTGTTTTTATAGGGGTCCTTTATATCTTATTTTTTTTAAAAATGAAAAGTTTTAATTACTATATCTGCACATAATAACAAGTATTATTATTATAGTATAATCGAAACGAAATTAATTTGAACAACTATGTTTAATATTTATGTACAAAATATTTTGTTTTTTTATATGTATTATGTATAAAGGATAATGTTTCATTTTTCTTATTCACAATATGTGGTGTTTTTGCTTTAGAAAATAGGTTGTAGATGGCAGCACCACAAAATAATTGTAAGAATTGCAAGACCTCCATCCTCTAGCGACATCTATATTCATATTTCTTTACTGCATTAGCCATGGACTGTACGTGCAGTTCTGTTATACCTTCATGTTGTGATGTACAAATTATGTTGTTGTGATGTTTATTAAACGCGTAAAGTTAAATTTATTCGTCCACCTCATTTTTATAATGTGTTCTATTTACTTTAATTAATATTCAATATACTATACATTTTGTATTGCCTTATACGAAGATAACATTTTTAAATCAAATATTTAAAAGAAATCTGAACTATAATTTGTTTTCATCATACCTTTTGGTATTTTTATAGTTTGCCATAAATAGTATTCTGATAGCATTTATTAAGATACAAAGGCAATAACTACATTATATGTAGATGAAAATGGTATTTTCAACATTCCACTTTTGATTTTCTTAATATATTTTATCTAAAGATACTCAAAAATTAAATTTAAATTACATTATTTTTTAATGAAAGAATATTCGTCATTGAAAATCAAAGTTATACAACAAAAATAAGATAAAAAAGGTAATATGATCACAGTAATTGTACAACTTTTAAACAATAAACGTTTCAACAGTAAATGGATCGCCTTCATTTAAATTAGACGCTTTAATTGTATTCTATAAAAAGAATTTATTAACTATTTCACTGAAAAACTTTCTTTTGAAATCGCGCTTGTATTATTTTTATTCTCAAAAGTTGAGAAAGAATATTTTTTCAAAGAAAACTATTACAAATGAAAGTTAAACGTTGTTCATTACGTCTCTTCATAAATGTGCAGCAAATCTAGAAAAAAAAAACTAAATTTCATCCGAATTACTCACGTACTTTAAAAACTCTTATATACATGAACATTAAAATTCTTTGTTAATGCAAATAATAGTGCAAATATCACTTTCAGTAAAATATTTTATTGTATTATAGTAAAACAATCATTAACCTTTAATAACACGGATGGTTTGTAGTAACATAAACGGTTATGCGCCAAGGCATTTCGGTGCCAAAACAATTATGCTATCTTTGTTTAACGCAATGTCCAGTAGTATAAAAATAATAAACATCAAATCGGTACAAAAGAAAAGAAAATTTAATTAGGATTAATATGACACGGATGATTTGTTGTAACATAAAGACACGGTCATCGTACTTCATAAGTCAAAGCTTTTGAAAGCCTAAATATCAACATTTGATGATATCCTTTAATGCAATGTCTAATCATAGTTTAAAAATAAAAATTATCAAATTACAAAAAAAGTAATTAAGAAAGAAAATGAAACAAAAAATTTAATTTAAGAAATTACAAGAACCATTGGGAAAATGTTCCGAAAGCTTAAAAAATCAAATTAATTAAAAATATTAATTATTCAAAAATATTCATCGGAACCATCTAAAAATAAATGCATTTTTCATTACTACACTTGAAGAGATCCTGGCATTCTCTGTCCTCGTAAAAATATTCGTTTGAATCATCACCGGAGTTTTTGAAATTCATTTTTCATTATTATACGTTATCCTTAATATATACTAATGTAAGGAAAGTACATTATCGGGACTTTCCCATAAGTCGCCTCAGTTGAAAGATTTAGGATGGCAAATTTATGACCAGAGACTCGCTGGCGACAATTTTAAGCCATAAAAGTCAAATAAGAAGAACTTTGATTTAAGTTGGTCTGGGAGATAATATCAAAGAACACACACATCGTTCCGAGAAAAAAAACAACACGCTACAGCAACAACTGATGCATAGCCGCATAGCCATTGGTTGGGGTTGGTAAGGAGGAGGTGAAACTGACCCTCTGTTATGCAAATTTCAGTTAAAACGGGAGATCAACTACCCAATGAAAAAAAAGAAGGATGGGCTTAAAGCACTGTCATGCAAATTTTGGGCAGAACGAAGTACGGCCCACCGTGGTCATGAAAAAGCAGTTGTGAAAAAGAATGAAAACAGAACATCACATCGATATCAGAAGCGAAAGTGAGAGGTGAAATAAAATGACGCGATGAATTTTGTGCGGTCCGAAAGAGGAAAATAGAGTGAGTGGAAAGTCTGATGGTAAGAAAGCAGCGAACCCGAACAACATATATGGAGAGTGGTGAAGTTGCGCTAAGTTTTGTGAAATGAACATTTTCAATAAGTGCAGCGCTATTTAGTTAGCGGAAAGTGTGCTCTGATACAAAGAGAAACCTTCTTCAATCAATGTGTATAGGTAAATATGACTCTGACCTAAGTAATTCCCCAGTTTGTTTGATTTTATCAAAATATTATAAGAGAAGCTGGTAGTGTGACCTTAGTCACAAATGGAAGTCAGTATTTTAATTGTAAACAAATAATGTTGTCAAAGATCAATTTAAATATAAATACAAACAAATATAAGTATCCTTTGCAAGGATCAAAGTGTTAATGCCAACATTATAGGAGAAATTTTGTTAGGAAATTAAATCAGATGTGTTCTGATAAATCTTTTTTTTTCTTGAAATAACTGTAAATATTGTAAATAAATAATAGTGTTAATTATTTGGAGTCTTCTCATTTAAATTATCTAGTATGTGTTTGTTTATTTAGATTTCCACTTTAAAAGTCAGCTAGGGGCAAGAATGATCATTCTCAAAAAGGGTAATGGGCTACTACGAAATTACACAACGCGATGGGGGAACATATCCAAAATTTAATCTCTAAGGATTCCTTTTATTATTATTATCTTGGTAAATTAATTTATTCTATTAGCCAACCCCAGAGAAACCTTTATGTATTTAATTCTAAGCTGTAATTTTGATCAACTTGTCCCAGCAAAAGGGTTATGTTGGAATGGGCAGCAATTAGAAGGGAAATTAAAGAATAAAAAAATCGTAAATAAATAATATAACTGAGCCATGCATATTTCTCTTCAACATCTGCAGATAATGTAAGGAAAGTACATTATCGGGACTTTCCCATAAGTCGCCTCAGTTGAAAGATTTAGGATGGCAAATTTATGACCAGAGACTCGCTGGCGACAATTTTAAGCCATAAAAGTCAAATAAGAAGAACTTTGATTTAAGTTGGTCTGGGAGATAATATCAAAGAACACACACATCGTTCCGAGAAAAAAAACAACACGCTACAGCAACAACTGATGCATAGCCGCATAGCCATTGGTTGGGGTTGGTAAGGAGGAGGTGAAACTGACCCTCTGTTATGCAAATTTCAGTTAAAACGGGAGATCAACTACCCAATGAAAAAAAAGAAGGATGGGCTTAAAGCACTGTCATGCAAATTTTGGGCAGAACGAAGTACGGCCCACCGTGGTCATGAAAAAGCAGTTGTGAAAAAGAATGAAAACAGAACATCACATCGATATCAGAAGCGAAAGTGAGAGGTGAAATAAAATGACGCGATGAATTTTGTGCGGTCCGAAAGAGGAAAATAGAGTGAGTGGAAAGTCTGATGGTAAGAAAGCAGCGAACCCGAACAACATATATGGAGAGTGGTGAAGTTGCGCTAAGTTTTGTGAAATGAACATTTTCAATAAGTGCAGCGCTATTTAGTTAGCGGAAAGTGTGCTCTGATACAAAGAGAAACCTTCTTCAATCAATGTGTATAGGTAAATATGACTCTGACCTAAGTAATTCCCCAGTTTGTTTGATTTTATCAAAATATTATAAGAGAAGCTGGTAGTGTGACCTTAGTCACAAATGGAAGTCAGTATTTTAATTGTAAACAAATAATGTTGTCAAAGATCAATTTAAATATAAATACAAACAAATATAAGTATCCTTTGCAAGGATCAAAGTGTTAATGCCAACATTATAGGAGAAATTTTGTTAGGAAATTAAATCAGATGTGTTCTGATAAATCTTTTTTTTTCTTGAAATAACTGTAAATATTGTAAATAAATAATAGTGTTAATTATTTGGAGTCTTCTCATTTAAATTATCTAGTATGTGTTTGTTTATTTAGATTTCCACTTTAAAAGTCAGCTAGGGGCAAGAATGATCATTCTCAAAAAGGGTAATGGGCTACTACGAAATTACACAACGCGATGGGGGAACATATCCAAAATTTAATCTCTAAGGATTCCTTTTATTATTATTATCTTGGTAAATTAATTTATTCTATTAGCCAACCCCAGAGAAACCTTTATGTATTTAATTCTAAGCTGTAATTTTGATCAACTTGTCCCAGCAAAAGGGTTATGTTGGAATGGGCAGCAATTAGAAGGGAAATTAAAGAATAAAAAAATCGTAAATAAATAATATAACTGAGCCATGCATATTTCTCTTCAACATCTGCAATTCCTATATAATTCACTGGTGCCGTCCAGTTCTTAATTATTGTTAATTGAGTTTTCAATTTTAATGATTAAAAATTGCAACTGGGTTATTGTCAAACATTAAGTTAAATACCTTTAATGTATTCTAAAATACAGGCTCATGTTAAAAGTAATCAATTTCAAATTTTATATTCAAATTGTGGAAATTTACAATCTATATAGTATATTGCAAAATAATAATTATGAAACTGTTAATTAGAATAATTTCAACTCTTTTATTTTAATGATAAGTTATTGGAAGATTAAATGGATATTTTTTTATTTTGATGGTTTGTTTGACTTCCTCTAAAAGGCTCCACTACCAGCAAGTCGGTGATTTCGTAAATATCAGTATTCAACTTAGTAAAATCAGTATATTCGTAATTGTATGTATATTTTATGTTACTCTTATATGAACTTTGCATTTGATCTTTAACAGTATACTGAAACATTGTGCTAAGAAAGTAAATCATAAAAAAGAAAAAAAATCAAATGATAGCGTAAAATGATATGAATAATAAAAAAAAAAATAAAAAGATAAGGATTTATGTAGCAGATAAAATAGTGTATTAGTAGATTGTTAATGCATATATATTTTGATACTGTATACTTTATTGTATAATGCATTTATATTTTGATATCTTTGAAATTTTGCAAATGTTTACACTTGGCTTAATAATATTTTTAGGGGTAAGAATTTCCATGCATTTTTAAAGTTAGATTTAGAATTCAGTATCTAAATAAATTTTAATTATCAAAAAGCTGAATGCCAAAAAAGAATCGTAGAAATCATAGAAATAGCTTGAACTCGAGTTTTTCTGGCGTATTAACGCGAGGGCATATAAAAAAGTTAAATAAAGAAAAGCAAATTGATTCGAGTAACACGATGGCAGATCCATCAGTGGACACAATAATTTCTCTAATCCCGAATTTCGATGGGAAAAAGTTAAGTGATTGCGAGTATTTTCTCAGACAATTTGAGGACTTAACTAAACAAATATTAAAAGACGATGCGAAGCTTACAATTTTGAAAGCAAAATTGTCGGGTACTGCGAGAGAGAAACTCTCACAAAATAAATCGCTTATAGAAGAGAAAAACTACAACGAATTCAAAAAGAAATTGTTAGATTTATTTAAAATCAAGAAATCATTTACGCAGGTACAGACTGAATTTTTCAATCTGAAACAGAAACCGGGACAAGACTTAACAAGTTTTATTAGCGAATTCAAAAACGCAGCGTCTCTTTATATAGAGAAAAGCCATACAGAAGTTGATCCGAACGGAAACGGGAAATTTTTGGACTTAGTAAGATTGACACGATTTTTGGATGCGATTAGACCGGATTTAAGTATGGATTTAAGAAAAACCTTTCCCGATAATTTTGAGGATGCTTGCAAAACAGCAATTAAATTAGAAGAGGCGTACAATAATATAGGGGCAGAACAGGTAAATACTATAACAGCTAACAATGAATCGCAACTTTTTGAGAAGTTATTGAAATTAAATGTAGAAACGGCGGAGCAGATTAATAATTTATCAAAAGAAATAAATAACATAAAATTGGGAACAATCGAAAAAAGAGAGGAAGTCGAAAAATTTTGTAATATCTGCAAGAAAGGGTCACACAATGAGGATAGTTGTTGGTATAATAAAGCTAATAAAAACAACAACCAGAATTATAGGCATAGATTTGTAAACAATAGGGGTAATTACAGAGCAAATTACAAGAATTATAACCAGTATGAAAGACACGATTCTCACAATGCATTTCCGGAGGGTAATATTTACTATAATCATGTACCAAATGCTCAACCTTTTCCACCCCCACCACAACAACATTACAACACGCCGTATACTTATTATCAACCTGACTTTAATAATTATGATGCACAGGGGTATTACACTCAACAGAGAGGAAATTATAGAGGTGCACAGAGGAATAACTATCGCAATAAATATACGGACTCTAGGGAAAACAGAGAAAATCATACGAACAGTAACAAGGATAGTAATCAAAGGGGTAAATTTCAGAGGGGCAATTATAAAAGATACAAGCAGAACAAAGATAAGGATGCGGAAAACTAAATACGAGACTTGTAAATACAGATAAAGAAGACCCGAGCAAGTCTCACGATAGCGGGCATACTTTAAGGGATAAAACTATTGCAAGTGTACAGAACGATACAAATGAACTTCCTCTAATTAAATTTAAAATTAAAGATATTGTAATTAACAGCCTTTGTGACTCAGGCGCACAAGTGAGCTTGATCTCACCGCTTTTGTTTGAAAATTTAAAACAAGCAAATATAAAATTTAAATATTTGGGAAATCAAATTAAGATTCAAACACTTACAAATTCACTGATTACATTCAAACAGTGCATTAGAATGTCATTTAAATTACAGGACACTTTTGTAAAAGGAACTTTTTATGTTACAAATAAAGATTTTGGCCGCAAATATCAATTATTACTAGGGTACGATTTCTTAAAAGAAAATCAAATGGTTCTAGATTTTGAAGAGAAGTATCTTAAATTCAAAGGAAGAAAAATGGCATTAAACATCAAAGATTCGGAGGACACTGGGGAAGTAAATACATTAATTACAGAACAAAACACAAGGACTAAAAAATACAGAAAACCTACAAAGGGGAAAATGTTTGCAAAAACGGTAGGCCATAATATTATAAACCCAGGGGAGGAAAAATTTGTAAAATTAGAATGCCCCATAAAATTAAAGGAAAATCAAACATTTATCCTAGAACCAATACAGCACAAAAATAAAATTTTCTATGAAAGATCTATCCATGACACCCCAAATAACAGAAAAATAAATATTTTAATTAAAAATATTACTAATAACAAGATACATTTAGAAACAGGTATGAACATCGGGCAAATTTTCACTAATTTGGAATACAAACAAGATAAATCTATAGACAATATTGAGCAAGGGAGAATTTTTGAGGTCAATGCATTAAATTTGGAAGATGTACATAAATTAAGAGAGGCAGAGATAAATGAGGAAGATTTTGATCTTAATCATTTACCATCGGATGTACAGGATTCGTTCAAACAAATTCTTTTAAAACATGTACACGCTTTTTCGAAATCCTATCAAACTTTAGGTCAATGCTCACTGGTGACACCAAAGTTTACACTTAACCACGACTATCCTATTCAAACAAAACCCTATAAAGTGCCACAAGCAGTGAAGCAATATGCAAAGACAGAGATAAGAAAATTATTAGAAGCGAAAATCATCGAGGAATCGGACTCTAATTACGCATTTCCTGTCATTTTTGTAAGAAAAAAAGCTGATAGCAAAAACAATCCTAAATTTCGAATGGCGGTAGATTACCGGCTGCTAAATCAGATTTTAGAGCCATATTCCTATCCGATTCCAGATATTAAAGAAATTTTACAGAATATTAGTGGGAAGAAGTACTATATAGTATTGGACTTACACAGTGCTTTCTTCCAAATTAATTTACGACCTGAAGATAGCCAAAAACTATCGTTTATCACAGAAAATGGTAAATTTCGACCTCTGAGACTTGCGTTCGGAACTCGAAATTCGAGCGCCTATTTCGCTGAACTGATAAATAAGGTATTGGGTCATTTTAACAAGCATCAGGTAGCCTACTTTATTGATGATGTTTTAATAGGGGCTGACACTATATCAGAATTATTAAGAATTTTGGAAGAAGTGTTACAGGCGCTAATCCAACATAATCTAACAATTGAGCCATCCAAGATGCAAATATGTAAAGAAAAAATAGAATTTCTTGGTTTTCAAATTCACAAGCACGGCTATTCACCATCCACAAGGAATATAGATAAAATTAAAAGTTTAGTAAGACCTAAAACAAAAAAAGGAGTAAGGTCACTCTTAGGTTTGGCTAACTACTTTAGAACACTTATTCCAAAATATGCGGAAATAGTAAACCCATTAGTTAATCTTACTAAAGATAAAATTAAATTTAAATGGGATGAAAATACTGAAATGGCCTTTAAGAAAATCCAAGATGAAATTATAAACAACCCAACATTACATCCTCCTGATTACACCAAACAATTTACTTTAATCACAGACGGCTCAAAAATTGCAATTTCAGCGGTACTGGCGCAGGAAATTGAAGGAAAATTACAACCTATTGAATTTTTTGGGAGAAAATTACGGGAACCGGAAAAGAATTACCCGAGCTTGAAATTCGAATTATTAGCGGTTCATGAAGCGGTGTTACACTTCAGAACTATGTTGGAAGGCAGACACTTCAAGATTCTCACCGATTCCAAGGCTCTCACGGAAAATTTACATCTAGAGAATCAGTCTGATTTGGTTAAAAGATGGGTGATAAATCTCAGCGATTTCTCTTATGAATTCGATCACATTAAAGGGGACACCAACCCAGCGGACTATATTTCGCGAAATATAAATAATATTATTACGGATACAAATTTACACAATAATTTATTTTCCGTTAATCCCGCATTATCTAATGAGAATATTAAACAACATCAATATTCAGACGAGAAATTAAGCAAAATAATTCAGAAAATAGAACAAGGTAAAGAAAACAGAAATACCAAAAGGTATACTTTAAATGAAGAGAAGATGCTAATTTTAAAACCGGGGAAACAGAAAACAGAACTAATTATAGCGCCGGATGCTTTAAAGATTGCTTTGATGGAAGAAGTGCACAAACCGCATTTTGGTTTTGACAAAACCTATGAAGCCATGAAAAGTAGAATATTTTGGCACGGGATGTATACAGATATTCGAACTTATTGTGCCAATTGTGTACCATGTAACACCGCAAAGCCACATAAAAAAATGAAAGTTCCTATTCAAAAAATGGTTAAGGACCATGAGATAGGGAGTGTATTACATGCGGATATCGTCGGAAAGCTTCCACTTACACTTCGCAAGAATAAATTTATTCTCACGATTATGGATTCTACTTCAAGATTCCTAGAAGCCATACCTATTCGCAATGTCGAGTCCCAGACTATTCTCAATGTCTTTAATAAATACTTCAGTTATTTTGGATTACCAAAACAGTTAAAATTAGATAATGGGCCATATTTTAGGGGAGCGGTATTCAAAGAGTACATGCGTGCTCTAAACATTGAAATTCGCTTCAGTTCAGTTTACAGAGCCCAAGGAAATGGACTGATAGAAGTCGTTAATCGAATACTGAAAGGATCACTGACAGCCATGGCACAAAGTTCCTTACAATGGGACATTCGCCTAGAGTTTTTCAAACTCCAATACAATATGGCGAAGCACAGAGCGATGGGATTTTCACCCGCATTCCTTTTTTTTGGAAGAAATTTACGCACTCCTTTTACTGCACACATGCCAACAGAACAAATTCACACTCAGACATATGTCAAAAACCGAATGGACCACATGCAGGAGGTTAGACTGCAAGCGTTGGCACAGCAGGAGAAAATGATGGCTGAATATGTGACAGAGGAAGACCTTGATAAAATAAAAACACTTGAATTAGGACAACAAGTTTACCTTAAGTCCATTAACCCTACTGTTTTACAAAAAAAATTTGAAGGCCCATTTAAGGTGGTTCGAAAAGTGCGAAATAACAATTACATTTTACAAGATGTAACGGAAGAAAGTAAAAGAACTATAAAAAGACACATTGACAGACTCTGGGCACCAAAGCATGCTGACAGGTGCAAAACAGAGGAGTCAAGCTCATCAGAGGAAGAATAGTGGGAATAAAATACCATTAAAAAGGGGTCGTAAAATGTTACTGTTACAGAAAGACTAATAGCTTAAACAGTTTATGTAAAAAAAAATTTAGTTGCGGTTTGCAGAATTCTACTAACTGTCAAATTTAAATATTCTCAAAACAGCGAGGGCATACTCAACTAGGGTTGAAAAAAAAAATAAATAAATAAATAAGTACAATAAAATAACATAAAATAAGATATCCCTGGCACATTTTTCAAATTTTGATAAGAGATAATTTCATAGTAAAAGCGACCCAAGGTATCACAAACAATAATAAAAAAAAAAAAAACAAAGAAAATCACATAATCAATTGAATAAATATTTGGATAAAGACAAATAAGCAAATAAGGCTAGGTTACGCAGGGCAATAAAATCTCTGAGGCGGTGTGAAAGATTTTGGTGACGTACCAGGTAGGCGCGGAGTGGGGATTTGTTTATCAACAAACATCCCCAGTTGCCATGTCAACAAGCATCGCGGACAACTTCGCGGAAGGAAGGGTCAGTAGAGATAAAAATAAATAAATAAAAATAGATAAATGAGGGTATCACTTACTCTGATGATGTCTTCTTCGCGAGGGTGCACTCTTTGGGTGTGTGTCTATTCCTTGGGGGATAATCCAGGCGTCCCTGACACACACCAAATTTTTCCATATTACACGAAAATAAATAAATAAATAAATAACATTCACAAACACACACCGGGGGGCAGTTTTCCATATGCATCCCCCGGTCTTTTCCTGTTGACACTGATACATTTTTCCTCCAGGGGCGTGAAACGGTAGCAGTTGGTTCCTAGCTCATCCGCTTGGTCAGGTTGGCAGGGGCCACATCATAAAAAGGAAAAAAAAAACGAAATCAGTAAACAGATAAACAAATATCGAACATTCGTTTTTCATGGTATCATTTTGTTTTAATTTCGTGTTTATTTTGGAAAATTTAGATAACGATTTTAAACTCTTAGAGAACGATAAAATAGTAATAATAATAATAATAATAATAATAATAATAAGACGAAAGGAAATAATTCAGTTAATTAATTAAGTGATAATGATAATAATGACAGAATTTATTTTCTTGTTTCTATAAATTAAGGCTCACTTTTCAAAAGACTGCATGAAATTGGGAAATGAATCGGTCAAAAGATCATTTCATTCACATTTGCATGGTAAAGCCAGGCCGTTTAATTAAAAAAAAAAAAAAAAAAAAAAAAAAAAATTAATTAATTAATTAAGTTACATTATTTTTTTTTAGTTTAACTAAACAATTTGGATTTAACATTTAAGCTCATTAACTAATTCGTTAAGCTGAGTTTAAAAAAAAAAAAATAAAAAAAAATAATAATGAATAATAAGGTATATATACATATAATTCCAGCTGGGTAAAATTTTTTAATTACTAGGATGCTAATTGCATATTAAGTTCCAACACTAATTGGAAATTTTTGCGGGCAAAAGTTTCTTAACTGCAGTAATTGGTGGCGGGCAATTAATATGTAATTAAAAACAATAATAATAAATAAATAAATAAATAAAAGTTTTTTTTTTTTCCATTTAAGTTAGGTTAAATGTTCTAAGATGTTATTTATTAATAAGTAGATCGGTAGTAAAAAAAAAAAAAAAAAAAAAAAAAAAAAAAGGAAAGAAATAATAATACAAAAAAAATAATAATAATATTAATAATTATTATAATGATTAATAAATAAATAAATAAATTTTATCGGTTTTAACATATTTAAACATTTTTTTTTTAAATAAGCATTTGGAGATAATCTTAAAAGTTGTCAATGATTCAGAGGCTTTTAAGTACTATGCATTTCAACGTGGGCTGCTCATCTAAAGGGGAACCGAAATTGATAAGATTCGCATATGCATATTTATGAAATTAATTTGATAACGGATTTTACGAAATAAATGTATGGCATTCCGGTAGTGGACATATACCATTTAATAATCATTTAGCGTGGAGATGACTTAGTTCACACGATCTTGTAGGCTTGAAATAATTTTTTTTTTCCTCCTTCTCGCTAAGTGTTTGTAATTATAAGGCCGTGATTAGATGATAATAAACTTTAAAGGATATTTGTTTTATATAAAGATGGTAATTTGGTAACATATTTAACGGGAAATGGATTATTGTCTTAATATTGAATTGCATGAAAGACCACGTGCATGTTATTTGGTTGATCTCAATTTACGGGTCAAGACGAAGGGTAGTTTAAACAATTGGCTTATAGTCAGTTTTAATAATTAAGCTTTTAATATATATCAAAAAATTATATATATAGATATAAATATCATTAAATAAATAAATAATGAAAATAATAACTCGTAAACTTACATCATAATTCACAGCCATACTCCATGTGACGGCGCAAATCAGGTAGGAGAGATCTGAGGTGAGTTGAGGTGTTATGCATACCGAAGGATCGCAAACGCTATTCACCTGCAGGGTTGAAAAAAAAAAAAAAAAAAGGGTGCGTTCAGGTGGCGTGTTAGAAACGCATTATCCCAGGTAAAGAAGCATTTAGGTGTTGAACCGGTCGTGGTATGGGATTAGGCCAGCATTTTCAGGTGTACGAGGAAGGAATGAATCACCTGTTCAGTAGGGCTACATGATTGACAGAAACGGGGTGAGTGTTTGACCTGAGGTCACGCAGCTTTCCGATTCTTATCATTGAGTAGAAGTTTTTTTTTTTTCTTCTTTCTGTTGGGCAAAAAAAAAAATGAACAGTGACAGAACGGGGAGTTATTATTTTCAACATATTAGAATTAACATGAGAATTTTTACGCTTAGGCGTTTAAAAAAAAAAAAAAAAAAAAAGAAAAGGAAATAGAGAAAGAAATAAATAAATAAAAAAAAATAAAATAGGAAAGAAGGGAAAATTATTAAAGAAAAATTTCATTTTTTTTTCTTTTTATTCATTCTTTGTTGTTTAATAATTCGAAAGAATTGTATGTATATAATAAAATTACAACAATCATATGAATGGACAATACAAATGGTAACTGAATTAATCCATAAAATTGGGTCAAGTAGTAGATGAATATCATAAAGTTACAACATCATGAATGTGTCATGTTTTCAGATTGCTAGGACTGTTTTTGTGTCCATCTAAAATATTTGTCTGTTTGCATTTATTAATTAGATATAGTGCTAAATTCATTCATTAATATGTGTAAATATTGTAAAGTGGAGGACATGCCATTTCATCGAACTCAGAAGAGTATTGCTATTATATATATATATATATATAGGTATATATATGTATGTATAGATTTACATTCGTTCCTTTTGGTTTGTTTTGGCCTAATTTTGGTTTCAATTTTAGTACCACTAGATATAATTAAATAATTTAAAAAAAAAAAAAAAAAGAAAATCTGAGAATGTGGATGTACAGTTTTATATTGGATTAAACTCTTTGCTCTATATAAATATGTATATATATATACATATTTTGAATGTATACTCATTATCATTATTTTTCTCTCAGGTATCTTACATATTCAGTTATGTATGTGTAATTGTAAGATTTTGCCTGAATTGGGTTTTATATATTGTATGAGGCATGTATTGTGTTAAAAATAATTATCAAGAATCATTGTAAAGTTGAATACTGATCCTTACATATCACAGTGTATTATATCTTTTTGTTTTGTATGGTCTGTTTGGCTATTTAGATATTTTGAATTTGGTGAGTGCTCTATCTTAGACACACCGGTTATATTTAACCACAAAATTTAAAATTTTTGTACTAATGATAATATTTTATCTCTAAATTGTTTGGGAATACTTAGGAAATGTGTACATATATGAACTGTTCTTTATTAAAGTCACACAAGTAATTTACAAATGAACATTTTCCTCTGCATGAACTTTAGTCTACAATATGATTCTGTATAGATGAACGTGGACTGATATCATCTATGTGATCTATAGATTATCTGCAATGGTGATGGACTTCTTGGGTATGCAATGCTAAAGAAAACTGGACGTTTTCTTTCTTTTAGTACGGGGGGAAAGATAATGTAAGGAAAGTACATTATCGGGACTTTCCCATAAGTCGCCTCAGTTGAAAGATTTAGGATGGCAAATTTATGACCAGAGACTCGCTGGCGACAATTTTAAGCCATAAAAGTCAAATAAGAAGAACTTTGATTTAAGTTGGTCTGGGAGATAATATCAAAGAACACACACATCGTTCCGAGAAAAAAAACAACACGCTACAGCAACAACTGATGCATAGCCGCATAGCCATTGGTTGGGGTTGGTAAGGAGGAGGTGAAACTGACCCTCTGTTATGCAAATTTCAGTTAAAACGGGAGATCAACTACCCAATGAAAAAAAAGAAGGATGGGCTTAAAGCACTGTCATGCAAATTTTGGGCAGAACGAAGTACGGCCCACCGTGGTCATGAAAAAGCAGTTGTGAAAAAGAATGAAAACAGAACATCACATCGATATCAGAAGCGAAAGTGAGAGGTGAAATAAAATGACGCGATGAATTTTGTGCGGTTCGAAAGAGGAAAATAGAGTGAGTGGAAAGTCTGATGGTAAGAAAGCAGCGAACCCGAACAACATATATGGAGAGTGGTGAAGTTGCGCTAAGTTTTGTGAAATGAACATTTTCAATAAGTGCAGCGCTATTTAGTTAGCGGAAAGTGTGCTCTGATACAAAGAGAAACCTTCTTCAATCAATGTGTATAGGTAAATATGACTCTGACCTAAGTAATTCCCCAGTTTGTTTGATTTTATCAAAATATTATAAGAGAAGCTGGTAGTGTGACCTTAGTCACAAATGGAAGTCAGTATTTTAATTGTAAACAAATAATGTTGTCAAAGATCAATTTAAATATAAATACAAACAAATATAAGTATCCTTTGCAAGGATCAAAGTGTTAATGCCAACATTATAGGAGAAATTTTGTTAGGAAATTAAATCAGATGTGTTCTGATAAATCTTTTTTTTTCTTGAAATAACTGTAAATATTGTAAATAAATAATAGTGTTAATTATTTGGAGTCTTCTCATTTAAATTATCTAGTATGTGTTTGTTTATTTAGATTTCCACTTTAAAAGTCAGCTAGGGGCAAGAATGATCATTCTCAAAAAGGGTAATGGGCTACTACGAAATTACACAACGCGATGGGGGAACATATCCAAAATTTAATCTCTAAGGATTCCTTTTATTATTATTATCTTGGTAAATTAATTTATTCTATTAGCCAACCCCAGAGAAACCTTTATGTATTTAATTCTAAGCTGTAATTTTGATCAACTTGTCCCAGCAAAAGGGTTATGTTGGAATGGGCAGCAATTAGAAGGGAAATTAAAGAATAAAAAAATCGTAAATAAATAATATAACTGAGCCATGCATATTTCTCTTCAACATATACCTTTGTCGGGTCCTTTCTACAATAACTTTAACTCTTGTTTAGAGTTATGTCTGAGCTAAAGGTACTTTGAGGTAATTAAAGTTGAAGACCACGTTTTTTTGCTTTATAAGATGATTTCTCATCCGACGCCAATTTTTGAATTCGGCTTTTTTTTGTCATATCTGATAGTTTGCATCTAGCCTTTTTGTAACTTTAACATTTTTGTAACGATTTTATGCATTTCTACTGCTTATTCAAAGAGAAATTCTTCTAAAGTTACAGAATTTCGTTAAAAACGCTTAAAAAATAAAGTGACGACGTCAAGAAGTCCATTCTCGACCGAAAACAAGAACCATTTTCCCAATGGTTAATAAATTGCACAGTTACACGGGAAGCGTATTCCTTACGCCAGTGGTGACTTTCCAATAAAAATGAGGAAAGAGAACATAAAAAATTGCAAACATTAACTGTAAACTTTGGTTTAACACCGAACGTTTTTTGGGAAGGGGCTAAAGGAGACATTGTTTTTAATCACTTAATTATTTTGCAATGTGTAGCTGCTTTTCCACTGGGTAACACATAGAGTACACCGGCCTTGTTTTTTACAGTTAGATAAAAGATTGTAAATTCTATAATAATATTCTGTATGATGTAAAAAAAATAATTTTTTATTTAAAAAAAAAAAAAAAAAAAAAAAAAAAAAAAAAAAACCTCAATATTTTAATAGGTTTATATAATAATTTTGTTTAAGTATAAATTAACGGAATTTCGCGTTTGTTGTAACTATCTCCGTTTATTCCATGTAAGTTAATGCCAGGAGAGATGGCGCGGTCGGAGAGATTGCGCACATAGAGGTTCGGGGGCAAGGAGTAGAGTGAGAGCGCAGCGACTCCATGTAATTGTACAACAACAGTAGTGGAGAGTCTACTTGAAAGTGCACGTTGATTGCTTTGAGCGTCTAAGATAAAGTATTGCTATTTTGTTTGTTTTCCGTAAGTAAGTGCTTGAATTTTCATAGCTATTCATCAGAATTTCTATACAATGTCAATAGTACAAAATATTTTAAACTTAAACGATTTCTCATAAGCTACTAATCTAGACTAACAATGTGAACATCAACGGATCGTTTTAGTAGCGGCCATGTTTAAATAAAAGGCCGCGCAATCTCTCCTACCAAAATTGGAGAGTTTGAGCATCTGCTACTTAGGAGAGAGGGCGCAGGGCGCATTGTTTCCATTAGTTTCCATGTTAGGAGAGATTACGCAGCTTATTGGTAAATTTGCATAAAAAAATGAAAAATGAAAATGGACTAATTTTAAGTTAAACGTGTTATTAAGTTACATAATTTTATTTTGTAATCGTATCTGGACTTGCTTTTTCTGATTCTTTATTTTTTTCCCTTTAATTAAAAATTTTTAATCGTTTTTAAAATTTTCCTTTTTCTGATTCTTTAAGCATTATGTTGAAAATTTCACTCCCAATACAATAAAATTTGTTCACAAAAACCTTACAGCAATGTCATTTAAGTGTGATTATTATTGTTAACAATTTAATTGTAGTTATTATTAGTAAAAATCTCTCCTACCCATGTGCGCAATCACACCAACCCTGTAAGGAGAGATTGCGCAAAACAACTTTATTGGTTTTATTACAACCGTTATATTAAATTGCAACATAACAACAAAATAGCAATGGAAATGCATAAAAAACAAATGAAGTAAAAATTATTCATGGATAGTTTAGCAAAAAATTAATATTTAGATTTTTTATTGCTATTCTTTTGAATTGGGCGCAGACTCTCCTAGCTTTACCTTATGCCGTTAGCGCACCACCATCTGAATTTCCCGTTTTCTGTATTTATACTCGGCTACTGCAGATATCGCGTTGGCATGCATTAAATTGTATTTTCAATGTAAGCAATAAAAAAAATATTTAATTTTCCAAATTTTTGAAATGTTACTCAATTTTACATCATTAAATAGAATTTGGTATGTGCGTGTATATTTGAAAATGCGTCTACAAGTATATACTGCAATGAAATGCATTTGCCTGATTTTGAAGTTTTAGTCATTTAATCATTATTATCTGTGGATTTAATCATGCTGTGATACCGGAAGTGTGACTAGCTCTTCTGCTTCTTTAGTCTTTTGTATTGAGAGATCTTTGCTTTCACGAAGTCTTTATTTTCAAATAGGCTATTTTAGAGCGTAAAAAAAAAATAAATGCTTTCGCTTTGTTTCAACGAATTTCAAATAAAACAGAAAAAGTACTTTTGGAATAGTTATTATTATTTGACTAAAAAAATCATATCAAATATATTTTCTTTAGTTTTTGACTGACATGTGTGCCATTTATTAATATCTTGTCAAATATTTTTGTATCATATTATAAGTTTTAAAATATATAGATATTTTGGTTCGTATTATTATCTAAAGTGATATTAAATAATCCCAATGATTTGGAAAGATATTTTCAACAATAAAAGGGACATTTTCCATTTTGAAATTATTTGGTATTAAAAGTTTATTTCTTCTAACTTTACTTCGAATAAGTTTCTAACTTACTTTAAATTTAATTGCACTTACTTCTTTTAATTTCAAATCATACATTATAATACAAGCATTATATTTCCTTAATAAATAAGTTAACCTTATTGATAGTGAACATTTTATAGAACATATCAAGATTACCCAAGCGAATTAAGTAAAACTCAATTTAATCATCAGCGCAATCACAATCTGTCTGATCCATCTGATCTGAGTAATGATCTACTATATAATAAAAGAATATAAAAGCAACAACATCATATGCTGGAGTTATTGATTTAATAATGAACAATCATTTCTATTTTGTTTCTGTCTAGTTCTATGATATGGAATAAAACCACTGCAAAGATAAATTGTATAGTGTTATATGCAGGAGCACTTTAATTATTTAAATGTTTTATACTTCATATAAAAATTTATCGATTTTTATATAAAAGCAAAATATATATAATCTAAAAAAAATTGCAAATTCATTTATTAAGGTTTTAGTATTTTAATTACAAATATTTTTACGTGAATAATTTATGTATTTTATTTTGTATTTAAATGCAATTTTAAAATTGTACTGGAAATTTATTGCATAAATTCTTGAAAGATTTTCTGTAGTCTCTTTAGTATTAAATTTTGTAAAGATAATATTACATAACTTTTTCAAAAATATTTAAATCTAATAATTTATTTAAATGATAGTGTTTTTCATTTTTACACTACTGCCCAAAATTTAAGGGGCAGTGACCAGACGCTTTCGCTTTTTACACGGTTTATCGAATATTTACTGAAATTCTTGATACATGGGATTCTCCCCCGAATTTGTCAATTAGCTCACTTTATTGCTGGTATCTTTCTGAGTTTTCACGATATTTGACTAGTCTTTTTATATGAGGTACTCTATAGAATTCACTATCAAATCATGAAAAAAAATTTCGCGCATGCACAGTTATAAATTATTTCATACAAATACCCATACCTCATCAACTATTCAATATATTAATTTTTTAATTGCAGAATACTGTTTCTACTGTTAATGAAGTCAGACATGTGCTTTACATCCTCGAATATCAAGAACAATTTGTTAAGAATTTCATTAGATATTCAGAAAACCGTGTAAAAAGCGAAAGCTGCCCCTTAATTTTTGACATCAGTGTAGAATATTGTATACATTCTCAAAAGTATAAGCATTTGAAAAATTTGCTTTGAATTTTTCTATATATGTTAAACGCAATGTAAATACGTGTTAAATATCATTTTATAACAACGATTTTACTTACTGTATAAAATGTATACTTTATGATTTAAAAAAAAATCTGTATTATATAAATATATAAGACTAGCCAGTCTTCCACCGCCTAGTCGGTCGGTACCGTGTGGGGCTCAGATGTCTTCTGTAGCGTGTAAGCCGTACTTCCATTGGTTCCCAGAAAGTGCATTTTACATGCAAACAGAAAATATAAAGAAAATACTTCATTTTAAACCATGTGAAAATAGCTAATAAGAATATCAATAAAACACGCAAATAAAGATTTCGCATCATAAAAAGCCTTTTTTATTTCATAAGCCCCTTGACAAAGATCCGCTCGGCTCTATCCCTGATTATCTAGTGGAACGGAGAATTTTCCGATAAATTTACATTTTAAAAATAAATTTTATAATTTAAATTTCTATTATATTAACAAAAATGGGCTCAGATGCGTGGCCATTATTGTAAATGAGCAAAGTGATTTCACGCCCCTAAATTGTTAATATGGTGATCAAAATAACGGGGCGATGTGTGCTTCTCAGCCATGTATCGTTAATACATCTATCCCTATAACCGGCCCCTGTGAATTTTGTGTGTCCTATATATCATAAAAATGACAATCATTTTAACAAAGCATTTTCTATAATTTATTTTCTTTAATTGTGCAAAACAATACAATCCTCCAAGTAGACAAAAGTAATTTTTAAAATATGTTCTGTTTTTACGATCGTTTTTACTATGGAAAATCCAGAATGTATACTACATAATTAAGAATATGTACTATTTGTTTATAATATATGTATTTTTATAATGAAAGTTGATAATTGAATTAAAAGTGCTGTCTATAGAAAAGGATACTCCGGAACAAACTCACACGTGAAACATCATACAAAAATATGATTGGTATAAATCTGTAACTAATAACGTGCACTAATTAATGTTATACATAAATTTAGTTTAGAGAGTCATCTACATATAGAAATCGTACCAAACTTTTAAAGTTTCAATATTGACATCGAATATTGACATCATATTCGAATTCTTCGGTAAAAGCTACCTTAGGGTACCAAGAAGGAAGTCATTCGATGGAGTAGTTTAGGAATTACCCAGATTTGAAATTTGGAACGCCTGTTAAATTTATTTTTGATTATTGGACAAAATATTGCTATAAAGGTAGCTTTTAAACCATAACTGCAACACTACATGGTGGAATGATCTGTAATTTTATATTCACAAATTTCAAGCTCTTAAACATCGATTTCTATTAAAATATTCATAGGTTACAATTCATTTTCTTTTCAAACATTAATTTCAAAATATATATCACTTTGAAACTAATAATCGGAAAATTGTAAAGCGAAATTTAAAATTTTTTAACAGGTATCGCTTTCTGGAAGCTTCAAATGTGCGAATCCAAAATTACAGGTCATTCCGCCAAGTAGTTTTAGAGTTATGCTTAAGACACCAATCCCACTGCAATGTGTTTTTCAATTAAAATTTAATTTATCATTAGGAGATCCAAACTTTAAACCCGCATAATTCCTTAACTACTTTCCTAAATCACTTCCTATTTGGAATCCGAAAATTACATTTACCGTAAAAGCCAAATATAATATCAAAATTTAGTGTTAGTATTGAAAATTTTAGAGTTTTGTAAAATTTCTATATGTACACGACCCTCTATGCAAAATTTTGATTATCAGTTGGTAGAACTTTTAGTAATCAATCCGTACCAGTCACACATTTTTGTTCAATGATTTGCGACAGAGTTAGCAGGAGGGGTAGTATGTTTTTATAATTATTATTATTATTATTACTATTACTATTACTATTATTATTATGTATTATTATTATTATTATTATTTTATTCAGGTCTGTACATTATTTTTTTTTGACAGCTCATATTTATTGCGGGCATGTGTTTGTTTTCACGACTGTACATATTATTATTAGACAAAAAATTCTAAAACGGCTTTTTTTGGTTATTATGTTGATTGAAAATATATACTGATGGAAATTTCTTTTCATGAAAAGTATCGAACAAAATTTTATTCAGAATTATTTTTTATGTTTATGCATTATTTTAGATGGGCATGTACGGATACATAAGAATGATTGTTTGTATGTGAGTAACGTATGATCTATAGGAAATTTTATTAACTGACGAAAAAAAAATTTAAAAAAACGAGAAATAATCTACATTTACAATTAAATATTAGATCGTTACACAAGTTTTAGCGTTGTACGAAAAATATTAATATCTACATATTACAGGTAATCATATAGTTTATATATGCTAGATTAGTGTGTACATTAATGAATGTTTGAGAGTATGTATGTATAATATTGTCGGTTTTCCACATAATTTAAAATAATTAAAACGAAATATTTCAGAGGTAATAAAATTCAGATTTTTAAAACATAAAGTATATGATAATACGAAATGAATAGCGTTTTAAAATAAAATATTACGTTTCACATAAAGAATATCAGATAATGTTTACTAATGTATGGGAATTATTTATATATGGTGAAACATTCTGTAACTGACACTTTAAGGATTCTTTCTTCTTCAAATCCCTATTACAAAAATTTAAATCCATTTTATACTTACCTTTGCTTTTTAAAGGATAGTAGCGATATATTCAAAAATTATTGTTGGCAAATTTTGAAAAAATTATACATTTTATTATTAAAAAATATTTTTATTCAGAAATATGATCAAAAACTCCAGTAACTGACACCGTCCCTATTTTGGAACACCAATAACTGACACACAGTGAACCAGTGACTGACACTTTATTTTAAAAGATTAAAATGCTTAAAAAAACTTTATTATTTATTATAAAAACAAAATGCATTAATATTTATTATAAAAAGTGGATTTAGTAAGCTGTACTGCATTATTAGTAATGCAGAGTATTTAGTGAGAGTATATAGGACTAATATTTAGTACTGCATTATTCGTAATGCAGATATCCAATAACTGACATTTATGAACCGGAAACTGACTGCTGTCAGACACAGGTAAAACAACTTAAATTTTAATGGTGTTTACTACAAGATAAATTTAATTTATTATTATGCATTTTTAAACAGTTCAAATAGATTTCAAATTTCTTTAATATAACCAATAATTAACACCTCTGTCAGAGAATGGTAGAGACCAATAACTGGCACCCCCCATTACGCTAAATTAAATAACTATAAACCCTAAATCATGGCCCTAATACACCATATTGCCAATGATGATTGGTCACTTACGATTTTAGACGTTTTGTTAAATATCTGGAAAGATACATGAGGAATTATCCTGAAACTTCCGGAGTGTAAACAACATGATTAACGTCATATATTTCCGTGAAGATTTTTTCCCGAAACCCCATAAGAGGCCGTCAACAAATTGAAGAAAAACTAATATCTTTTGGATAACCCTGTAAAAACTAATATTGCAAAAGCATTCAAACTGTAGATTATGATTAAGTGGCTTATTGTAATAATTTGGGTTCATTTTTATGAAGATAGCATGTATATTCGAAGAAAATTTCACGTTTTTATAAAAACAGTCCCAAATTTTACCAAGTTTTTTGCTTATAATTTGCAGAGTTTTTAATATAAAAACAAGTTATTTTCAGAAAATATGACAAACAAAATTGTACACAACACCCTGCAATCAGAATTATAAAATAATAAAAATTGTATGAAAAATGAGCATGTTTACTAAATATTGTTTCACTGGGCATGCGCGAATTCAATCAAAATATACTGTGCATAATATATTAGCTAAATATATAGACCAACTTTTATGAATATCTCAAAAACATAGCTTGAAAATTCTGATAGTAATCGTCGATAGAATAAGCTCGAATTTCGGTGTTCCCAAAAGGAAGCAAAAATATGAGGGGTTGTATCAAATATAGAATGAGAGACACTTCATTCTTATTATGTCAACTTTCATAAGCTAGTATATTTGGATACAACCCCTCATCTTTTTGCTTCCTTTTGGGAACACCGAAATTCGAGCTTATTCTATCGACGATTACTATCAGAATTTTCAAGCTATGTTTTTGAGACTTTCATAAAAGTTGCTCTATACATTTAGCTAGTATATTATGCACAGTATATTTTGATTGATTTCGCGCATGCGCAGTGAAACAATATTTTGTACACCTGCTCATTTTTCATACCATTTTTATGATTTTTTAATTCTGATTGCAAGGTATTGTGTACAATTGCGTTTGTCATATTTTCTGAAAATAATTTGTTTTTATATTAAAAACTCTGCAAATTATAAGCAAAAAACTTGGTAAAATTTGGGACTGTTTTTATAAAAACGTGAATTTCTCTTCGAGTATACATGGTATCTTCATAAAAATGAACCCAAATTATTACAATAAGCCACTTAATCATAATCTACAGTTTGAATGCTTTTTGCAATATTAGTTTTTACAGGGTTATCCAGAAGATATTCGTTTTTCTTCAATTTGTTGACGGCCCCTTATGGGGTTTCGGAAAAAAATCTTCGCGGAAATATATGACGTCAATCACGTTGTTTGCACTCCGGAAGATTCAGCATAATTCTTCATGTATCTTTCCAGATATTTAACAAAACGTCTAAAATCGCAAGTGACCAATCATCATTGGCAATATAGTGTATATCATATGCATCTTTAAACTAACTTTTACAAATACTTTAAGAAATATTTTAGAATGGTTGCATTACAAATAGATTAGAAAAACACTTCCTTAATTTTAGAAATAAGATGGTTGCTTCAAAATGGCACTTTTTATATTCTCAAAAGTTTTTCCATCATTAAACATGTTCTTGACCCTCTAGTGGTGAATAAATTGACTCCAAAATAAAAATAAGTTTCTCGTTTACCACTACATAGGCGTAACCAGCTTATTACACGGGGGGGGGGGGGGGTGCCCAGATTTTTATTTGAAACAGATAACGGAAATGAAAACAGACACATACATACATGTGTGTGCGTATGTGTTTGTGTGTGTGTGTGTATACATGAATGCACAAACCTGCAGTATAATAATTATAAACACAATAATAATAATGCAACAATAAATGTCACAATAAATAAAAAAGTTAAAGCAGTATAGTAATGTCTTATGGTAAAACCTCACTATTAACTCAGATTTAGTGCCGTAATAAAGGTATTGCTGCTAGTGTTTCTTAACCAGGTACCACATCGGATAGGCATACCATTGATGGTTTAAGTTACAACTATTTAATGGGGATGCACAACCTGTAGCCCGCGGGCCAAAAGCAGCCCGCGATGGGTTAACTGGTGGCCCGCGGAGACCCTAATTGTCATCAACTCCAGAAATTGTAAAGTTCGGCAATTAATGGCGAAAAAAATTGCAAATTTTGTCCGTAGGTTGCAGGAATACATCATGAATTTCGAAGATCGGGCGAATGAAATTCATGAATTTCGACGATCGGGCACGTAAAAATCTCGAATTTAGCCAATCGGGCACGTAAAAATCATGAATTTAGCCGATCGGGCACGTAAAAATCTTGAATTTAGCCGATTGGGCGCGTAAAAATCGAGAATTTAGCCAATCGGGCGCACAAAATTCATGAATTTTGCCGATCGGACGCGTAAAAATCGCGAATTTAGCCGATCGAGCCTGCAAAAATCTTGACTTTTTCCAATCGGTCGCACGAAAATCGTGAACTTTGTCGATCGAGCGCAAAAAATTGGGAATTTCGTCGATCGGCACGTAAAAATCCGTAATTTCGCTGATCGGGCGTGGAAAAATTGGGAGATTTTCGATCGGGCGCGAAAAACTGCGAAATTTGTCGATCGCCCGCATAAAAATCGCGAATTTAATCGATCATGCGAGTAAAAATTGCGAATTTTGCAGATCGAGCGTGCGAAAATCCGTAATTTTGCCAATCAGGCACGTAAAAATCGGGAATTTTGCCGGACGGAGGGGGCGTAAAAATCCGGAATTTCTCATATCGAGCTAATAAAATTCGCGATTTTCGACAATCGGGCGCATAAAAGTCTCGAATTTGCCAATCGGGCGCGTAAAAATCTCGCATTTAGCCGATTGGGCGCGTAAAAATCTTGAATTTAGCGGATCGGGTATGTAAAAATCTCGAATTTAGCCGATCGGGCACTTATAAATCTTGAATTTAGCCGATTGGGCGCGTAAAAATCGAGAATTTAGCCAATCGAGCGCACAAAAATGGTGAATTTTGCCGATCGAGGGAGTAAAAATCGTGAATTTAGCCGATCGAGCCTGCAAAAATCTTGAATTTTTAATATCGGTCGCACGAAAATCGGGAAATTTGCCGATCGAGCACGGAAAAACCACAAATTTAGTCGATCGAGCGCATAAAAATCGTGAATTGTGCTAATTGGGTGTGCAAAAATCGGGAATTTCGCCGATCAGACGCGTAAAAATCGCAAATTTAGCCGATCGGCTGCGGAAAATCCTTGAATTAAGCCGATCGGGCGCATAAAAATCATGAATTTCGCCGATCGGGCGCATAAAAAATTGTGAATTTTGCCTATCGAGCACGTAAGAATCGCGAATTTCATCGAACGGGTCGGATGGTGGCCCTCAACAAGCCAGTCATTTTTGTGTTTGGCCCTTTTCTTATAAAGGTTATGCACCCCTATATTTAAGCATCAGCGGTAAGTAAAAAATGTATATAAAAATTTTGCACCGGGTGTCAAATAGAGTTATTGCATCTCTGTTCATATTATGAAATTGATAAAATATTACCATTTTGTTGCGAAAGGAATCAACGTTATGACATGTAATGATAGTAAATGAACTGAATAATTTAGTAACTGATATAAAACAAATTAATCATTTATTCTGTACTAATCAAACAACATACACGTATTTTGATAATATAACATACATGTAATGGATTTTCTTAAATTTCAATAATTTCAATAATAATAATGAAAAAGAAACATTTGAATTTCGTTGAAGGAAAAATATATATGATTGAAACTATATAAAAAAAACTTTCATTTTAATAAAAGTTAGAGCACATTTCTATACAATAAAAATATGGAAAAAATGCAATACAATATACAACCTACTATAGAATATATAAATAATTAGAAAATTAAATTAAAAATCGAGTTATTCATATTTTATCCCATGACATGCTAATGAATTTTTACAGTCAAAAATAAAAAAACAATACAATATATAATTTATATGATTTGGTATGGAATAACCCTATTTATTCAAAAAAAGGTGCTTATTACATTTATCAAAGTAAAATTTAAAAAATAAATTTGATTAATTAACTTTTCAGTTAAATAAAAAGATTTTATGCACTACTGAAATTACACTTTTAGTATTGCCCACATGGGGTATCTATTATTGGAAAGAGACTAATTAAGCATTCCAGTAATGGGCACCGGTCCTTTGTAAATGGCCATTGATATATGAAATTCAAAGTTTTATATTACTATCCAAACAAAAACTTGCAATTTTTGCAAGAAAATAAGGAAGATATAAATTAATTAAGTGAAGTGAGTTCTTAGCATGTTCATTAAGATTTTCACATAAAAACAGTGGAACTGTGGAATATTATTTTCTGCTTCCTGATTGGTTTGATTAAGAGTGTCAACAATAACCCAGATTATAAAACATACAAGGGGAAGTTATGAAAAAATAAATAAAAGCAAAATTTTTATTGGTTATTTTTTTATAATGCAAAAACATTCGGGGGTGTCCATTACTGGAAGGGCGTTCATTACTTGGCACATCTACCCTACATAAATTTTAAATACGGCATACGGCTAAAATTCGTTTTTAAAAATTTAATTTATTTTTTTAAAATTTACATTCGGAAAGGAATTGAATATGTAGATTTTTTTAAAAAATAATAATGAAACATACTTATAAATAACATATACACAAATTTATCCCAGACCACCTTAACAAAAAATTATTGAATTAAAAAAATTTCAATTTTTTTTTCTCCAGAATTCATAGGTTATTTGTTCATAAATCCAAAACAAATCCAAAGGGACACTTTCTGACATATTTTTTAATTATTTTTTATTGGAAAATCCATTGACACATTTTTTAATTCTTTTTTGTTCGAAAGTGCATGAAACTGGCAGGTGTTGTTGTTCAGAAATGTTGTAATCGAAAGACGTTTTCCATTGATTAGTAAACGCAGTTTTCAGAAAATACTATCAAAGTTGGTGTTTTGAACCAAATTTCCGGACGTGACTGCGAAAGATACGGAGAAAAACCTGCCGCGGCATGACTAAGTCACTTGATAAGTATTTTATTTATCAAAAAAATCCCTGACGGCTCGGCCTACAGGCACAGGTAGATTTCGAAGACGCAGACCGTGGGGCACCTGTTTGTCGGGAATTGCGGAAGAAATGACCTTTTTGCGATGATGCTGCAGTTGGAACCGCATGACGCAAACAAGTAACACAGGCAACAACTCCCAACAAGACACACCTACAGATAACAGCCAACACACAGAAGAAGACATCCCCAAAAATCCAATACAAGAAAACGACACAATAAAATGCATCCAAATTAATCTACAGGGTTCCAAAGCAGCTACAAGCAACCTGATGGGCAGAGCCAATCAAGAAAAAATAACCATTCTGCTCATACAGGACTATTACAAACACAAAAACATGATCTGGGGAGTACCATCAAAAAGATGGCAAATCTTCGAAAGTAAAAATAACACAGCAGCAATAATAATAACAAGACCGGACATAGAAGCACTACACTCATATACAGATGAAAACTCCAGCTTCACAAACATAACCACAACAACAGGACACATCACCATCGGATCGATATATTCAAAACCAACATCAGACATAACACAAGACATGAAATGGATCGACATTTACACACCACTACAGAACATCATAGTAGGAGCAGATCTCAACGCCCGTCTCTCCTTGTTGGGATACCTCAAAGAGGACAGTAGAGGTACCCTCCTAACATACCTAATAATGTCAAAAGGACTAATACTAATAAACGACACGGAGGCCCCAGAGACTTTTGTTGGACAACCAAACAGGAAGTGCTCAAGTACGCCTGATGTGACGTTATGTACCGAAGATGTGGCAGAAACAATCCAATCCTGGAACGTAGACGTCACTAATGATAGCCACTCAGATCACAGGTATATCTATTTTACAATTAAACTCCAAACAAAAAAAATAGAATTAGAAAGATACAAAACTAAACACACAACTTTTAAAAAATTCAACAAACATATAAAAAATAAGCTAAATAACTTACAAACAAAACTACAAGACACACTTACACAAGAACATCTAGACACCTGGTTAGAAAACTTTAACGATACAATAACAGCAACAGCAAATGAAACACTAAAAACCAAAAAACTCAAACTCTACCCAGAATTCAACTGGTGGAACAACAAACTAAAAACACACAGAAACAAAATTTCGGCACTCAGAAAAAGGTTTAATAAAACAGGCGAAACTAAATGGAAAATTCAACTTAACAAAGAGAGAGCCCTCTATAAAAAACATATTAAATCAGAAAAACTAAAATCGTGGCAAACCTTCTGCACACAAACAAAAGATAAATTTGGCCAAACCTTCAAAATTGCAACATCCAAAAACATAACTAATAAACATTTTATACACACAATACTAGAGGACTCTCACACATACGCGACAAAATCAGATATCTTTAAAGATCTAACAACACATCACTTCCCAGTGCCTGTAGTCACACAACAACAACTAACAGACCTGACAACGGGAGAAGACGCACACTCTACATCCCCTCCACTATTCACATTTAAAGAAATCAAAAACGCAATAAAAGAACAAAATAATCTTAAAGCTCCCGGCTATGATAAAATAGACGCATTCATCATAAAAAACCTATTCAAAAACTTTAAACACATAATAAGAGACCTACTAAATAAATGCCTTACCCTTAATCACTTCCCAACAAACTGGAAAATAGCCCAAGTAGTATTTTTCACTAAGAAGAACAAAGACCCAAAACTACCTACATCATATCGCCCCATCTGTCTCCTCCCGATGCTCGGTAAAATACTGGAGAGGCTCCTAAAACACAGAATAACACACCATCTAGAAAATCTAAACTATCTTCACCCATCCCAATATGGATTCAGAGAGGGCAAAAACACAACACAACTATAAAAATTAACACACACAAAAATAAAAGACCTCCTAAAAACATATAAATATTGCATCCTAATATCATTCGACATAAAGGGAGCCTTTGACAGCATAGACTGGCAGGTACTGGGAGAAACAATAATAAATTCTCCACTTCCCACATATATCAAGAAACAACTACTAAGTTTTCTAACCAATAGACATGTAATAACAGACTACACAGACAACACATCAAAACGAAAAGTCCACCAGGGCTGTCCACAAGGTTCGTGCCTTGGACCCCTGCTGTGGCTACTCATAGCTAACAAAATACTAATAGAGTTCTATAAAAAATTTAAAAACCTTAGATGTTTCTGCGACGACTTTAACATGATAATCCATGCGAACAGTCGTCGCGATCTAGAATTAAGAGCTAACAAAAGAATAAAACTATTCCTAAACATATGCAACAACTTAAACCTCACACTATCTACAGAAAAAACAGTATACATAATGTTTGGTAACAACATCCTAAAAGCCCGCCCACCAACACTAAAACTTAATAACACTACAATAAAACAAGTAGAAAACATAAACCTCCTAGGCATAGTCTTTGAACAAAAACTTATATGGCAAACCCACCTCCAAAACATCAACAACAAACTATTATCAATAACATCTTCAATCAAAAGGGTTTTTTCGGCAAACTGGGGGGTGAATCGAGCATTCCTCAGAGAATGGTACCTCACCGTGCTTGAAAAAATCATTGATTATGGCTCAGAGGTGTGGTTTGACCACCTACGAATAATCGACAAGAGAAAAATCCAATCAATTCAAAGACTATGTCTCACATCCATAACAAAATGCTACAAAAACGTATCAACACCGTCCCTACAAATTCTGCTCGGAATACCACCGCTACTCATAACTCTAGAATATAAAAACATCAAAAATAATATTAACACGAAACAAGGAATCCTAATACACAATAACGAAATAATAACAAAAGAAAAAATAGAACAAAAAATCCATAGATATCAAATAAACCCAGAAAACCACATAAATAACTTAATAACGACAGAATCCATAATAAAACAACACAATACAATACACATCTACACAGATGGTTCAAAGATAGAAACAAACACGGCATGTGCATTAATAGCTTTTAAAAATGATATTAAAATCCATGAACAAGTACACAAGCTACAAAACAACAACACGGTATTCCAGGCAGAACTCCTAGCAATAATAAACACAATAAAATGGGCCATAAACCGAACAGAATCAATATTCCAAATTTTCAGCGACAGCCAATCATCAATACTAGCCTTAACTAACATATTCCCAACAATCCAGAACATATACGACATACATCAAACAATAAAACAAAACAAAAACAAACTCTTTTACCTCACATGGGTGAAGGGCCACGCTGGGAACAAGGGAAATGAGCTTGCAGACAAACTGGCAAATGAGGCTGCCACTTACTGTGATCACCCATTATCCAGAGACTTTAAACTCCCAAAATCGTACCTCAATAAAATAATTAAACAAAGTCTCCTGGATAAATGGCAATATAACTGGGACCACTCGGAAAGTGGCAGACACACATACTCATTAATACCGAAAGCTCATTTCTCACTCATATGTAGCGACAGGGTCTCCATGTTCTTTCTATCAGGCTGTGGTAGCTTTCCATCATTTCTACACAGAATAGGCAAGAAAGATGATGACCTCTGTCAATGTGGTCAACGTGGAGACCCAACTCACTATCTTTTTGGTAAGTGTCGCTACATGAAACATAAATTCCCACAAGACACAAGTAAAACCTTCCAACAAAACATAATGGAAATCCTCAAAGACAATACTAAACTTAAAAAACTATATGAAAACTATAACATTCTAAACGAAAAATACTCATTTATCAGATACAAATATCTAACTTAAATAAACTTAAAATAAATAATTACATCTCAAATTTAATAAATACCTGTGATTAAGACTGCACTATCAATAACAAATTGTAAATACTAACCGATAAACTGTAAATAAGCAATCAACTCATCTTAAACTGTAAATATTATATTTATACTCAAGAATAATGCAAATGTAACTTCAAGTAATAATCAAATCAACTAATATATATTAACCCCTTATAATGCCCACCCTCTTGCCAACTGGCAAAAGTATGTCAAATAAGATCTTCCATAAAAAGAAGAAACTGAGACAATATGCCATGTGGCATTAAATAATGCGATTATCTTGCCACTGGGCAATAGTATGTATAAAAGAAAAGAAGAAACTTCAACAATATGCCATGTGGCATTTTAACAACTTGTCTAAGTCCGAATGAGGACTTCAGAAATTGTAACCCTCAATGTAAAAAGCCAAAAATTTTTCTTTTCAATAAATCAGGGCCGGCTCTGCCTGGGGGGTTTTTCGAAGGGCGTTCCCTTCACTGAAGACGCTAGTAGTAGCTATTTTCCTACCTCAGGCTTTGGGGCTTGTCCCAACCATATGCCAAAAGCGGGTTCCTGAGGTGGGGGCTTTCAGTAACTTTCAGTTGGAACCGCATACTTCGAAACCAAACTTGTTTGCAGGCGGAACCAGCAAGGATTTTTTTTTTTTTTTTTTTTTTTTTTTTTTTTTTTTTTTTTTTTTTTTTTTGCTATAAGAGTTGGTCCTATAAAAAACATGTCAATATAAAAGTTTTAGATAATATTAAGAGGATTTATAATAAATTTAAGCGGATTTGAAATTTTGGGAATTGAAGTTATGAATTTTTTTCTTCTAAACCCCCCCCCCCCTTAAGACAATTTTTAATTATATCAAAAATCTGTCATACATAAATTTTCGGCCCTTCTCCTAGAAGTAATAATAACTTCAAACGGATTCGATATGTATCATAATTAAGAAATTATGGGTTTTTTTTCTGTTTTCAGAAAAAGTCCCCCCCCATTCCCCCCCCCCCTTGGTTCAATTTTGCCCATTAACGAACTTGACCGAGATTTTATGCCCCTTGATTTTATGCATCAGTTTCGAAAAGATGCGGGAGTTGGAACCACCTACTTCGAAAAATAACTTGTTTGCAGGCGGAGCCGGCAGGGATTTTTTTGTTTTTAATTTTTTTTTGCTATAACGGTTGGTCCTATAAAAAACTTGTCAGTATAAAAGTTTTAGATAATATTAAGAGGATTTATAATAAATTTAAGCGGATTTGAAATCTTGGGAATTGACGAAATTATGGATTTTTTTCTTCTAAAACCCCCTTCCTTCCCCCCCTTAAGGCAATTTTTAATTATATCAAAAATCTGTCATACATATGTTTTTGGCCCTGTTCCTAGAAGTAATAATAACTTTAAACGGATTCAATACGTATCATAATTAAGAAATTATGTTTTTTTTTCTGTTATCACAAAAAGCCCCCCCCCCATCCCCCCTCCTTGGTTCAATTTTGCCCATTAACGAACTTGACCGATATTTTATGCCCCTTGATTTTATGTATCAGTTTCGAAAAGATGCGTGAGTTGGAACCGCCTACTTCGAAAAATAACTTGTTTGCAGGCGGAGCCGGCAGGTAATTTTTTTTTGCTATAACGGTTGGTCCTATAAAAAACTTGTCAATATAAAAGTTTTAGATAATACTAAGAGGATTAATAATAAATTTACGCGGATTTGATATCTTGTGAATTGACGAAGCTATGATTTTTTTCTTCTAAAACCCCCCTTTTTTGCCCCCTTTGGGGCCATTTTTAATTATATCAAAAATCTGTTATACATAAATTTTCGGCCCTTTTCCTAGAAGTAATAATAACTTTAAACGGATTCGATACGTATAATAATAAAGAAATTATGAGGGTTTTTCTGTTTTCACAAAAAGCCCCCCATTCCCCCCCCCCCTTGGTTCGATTTTGCCCATTAACGAACTTGACCGAGATTTTATAACCCTTGATTTTATGTATCAGTTTGAAAGAGATTTAAGCACAATTTTTCCAGTTATCGTGGTCAGAAAAAAGTGACATAGATAGATAGATAGATAGATAGATAGATAGACAGATATATAAAGTTTTGAACTGGGGGTGGTTTTGGGTTCTGGGAGTCATGATCGGCGTAGATCTGCAAAAATTTTTCAAAATTTCCAACTTAAGTGAGAATGTAATAGGTAGTATTTCTTACGAAATCTACCTAAAATGGAAAATGTAAGTCGATTCCAAATCGCTTCAATAGACAGGCCTGCCAATTTTGTGCCTTTACATTTAAAAATAAGTCATAAAATGTATCAGAAAGTTTCGCATTTGTTGAGCAGGGAATTTGACAACAGCTTTAAGAGAGTATAAACTATTCTTACTTTCTTTGGTGACTGTGGCTTATGAAGTTTTGACACCATGTTGGACAATTATTTTCTGTTTTAAAACATCCTCAATTGTCTTGCACTTTTTTTCAGATTTTTCTAACGTTTGTTTTCTCTTTTCAGGCCATCCCATGTTTTTTAAATACACATGATAAAGTGTGAACATATTTATAAATTAAATATAATTTTCATTTGGCCTTTTTCGGAATGAAAAACTAAAACTGAACAGAACAACATAATTTTCTCTTATCGAAAACACTCAAATGATTGGCTATGTAATTTACCACTTTGTTGCGTCTTTTTTTCTTTTCTTTACTTAAAAGATAAAAAAATAATTAAGCATAGCTTCCATATGTAAATGGAAATGCTTCTGTTTTCCGAAAATACTCTCAGTGAAAAAAAAACGAAGTCTATTGCCAGTGTGAACATCTAATGCGACTGACGACGCCTTGCAAACGTTACCAAAAGGACGCGCCAGTAGTGTCTGGCGCCTACGTACGGAATATTTCGCATCTTAAAATATTTTACTTTATAAAATATTGTTGAATGAGCACAAATGTAATGCGAAAAATATTAATTATCAGTTATTGTGTCATGATACTTGAGAAATGATGTGTTCTACAAGAGTGATAATATATAAGAAATAAAAATAGTAACATCTATTTTTTTTTGTAACCTTGCTTTCATTTTTTAATGAATTTTGATTGTTTAAATTCCATTTAAAAATCCTGCGTGTATGTACATGAGCGGGGGTGTGCCCGGACACCCAGGGCACCCCCCCCCTGGTTACGCGCATGCACTAGATGACATTCCTTTACAAAATTTTACAAGAAAATACTTATTTGAATTAGATTTTTGCTCTAGTGTCAGTTACTAGTTAGTTGACAATAACTTAGGGGTTTCACCCTATCTTACATTATATTAAATATCACAACAAACATAATTTTTACTTAATAATTTTACTGTGCATAGCATTATAATTAAATTAGGTTACTTTCCAAACATAGGATAATTTTTCATAATAATGTATCAGAAAAAATATAGACTATACATTTATCACTGTAATGTAAGAAGAAAAACATTTAAGGTGAAAAGTATAAAAATACGGAAGGAAAATTTTGAATATTTGAATCATTAAGCCATCTATTTATGACCCTTGATATATTGTAAGGTACATATACATCAATTATTTAGTCTATGTCCTTAATTTTCACTCGATATTTTCATAAGTAATGATTTTGTTTAAACGATAGGTAAAATGAAGCTTTATTTTTTATGTAATCTAAAACTTATTGTTTTTTCTAAAATATTCGTGTTAAATGTGCTGCGTTAAATTGTTTTTAATCTTTTAAATAAAACATAATGTTGCTTCATTTTATACAAATACAGCATTATATCATGTAGCGTAATATTCTAACAATATTGCCTTAAATATTTTGATATTTATAAAAACTGAGAATTATTTGAAGGGTTCGGCGATAAAACAAGATGACAAAATGCAAGTTTTGAGATATTCCAGATTCAAGTTTTCTAAAAAACATATCGACATGCCAAACTATTATGAGTGCTTATTCTAAAACCTCTGATTGTTTAGAACTGAGACGTCTATGTTAAGCATTTTTTTGTCTGGTAGAATTATTTTATTGCACTTATTGAGTTTTTATGTATATAAAAAAGTAATGCATAAACGAGTGATAAAAATTAAGCTTTCCTGGAATCTACAGAATATATTTATTTTGCGTATTATTCCCATGAAATAGATGAAGAAAAATATTTAAGTGCATTTGGGAAAAATGCATTACAAAACGATTAAACCAATATAATATTATTCATATTTTATTTGCTTAATAGGCGTATAGCCAACATAGTGAAAAAGTACCCAAGCCGGGACCCGAACCGGGGTCATCAGTATAGCGCACTGACGTTCTACCAACTGAACCACCTGGGATCGATACTCAGCCTGGAACTTTTTCACCATGACATGTTGGCAAGGCTACAAACGCAGCACAAGATGGAATATTTTCCGTGAGCCGCCAACCCTGGGGCAAACACGAAATCAAAGAAAATCCAGCATCGACAATTGAATAAATTCATATTTAATACTTGAAAATTTTTCCAGAGAAAATGTCTCACGCCTTGCATTCATAATATTCATATTTTATTTGCTTAATAGGCGTATAGACAACATAGTGAAAATGTACTCAAGTGGTTCAGTTGGTAGAACGTCAGTGCACTGTACTGATGACCCGGGTTCGAGTCCCGGCTTGGGTACTTTTTCACTATGTTGGCTATACGCCTATTAAGCAAATAAAATATGAATATTATGAATGCCAAGCGTGAGAAATTTTCTCTGGAAAAATTTTCAAGTATTAAATATGAATTTATTCAATGTAAAATTTTTATAGCATTTTGTTTATGTTTTATCACATATTATTCGTGCGGAAAAGTATTCCCTATTTTAATGTTTACTAATTAAATAAAGTTTCACTGTGTGTGTCTGTCTGCCTGTCTGCGATAGCCATCAAAATTTAGTGCACCTATATATCTGAAAATATAGATTTAAGGTAGTACAAGGTCTGATCTGTTGCACCTGGGACTCAGAATTTTAATATTTTGATAATTACCCAAGATATTAATTAGAATCATATTAAACATCGCATTGAAAATACCATCTTTTTGAACAAAATGGCTAAAGAAAAGAACACTCTTTTTCGATTTGAAGCGGAAATGAACGAATTTGAAATATATTTACTAATTAGCGAATTTTAAGGAAACTAAATAAGATATCGATTTAAAATTTTCTGAGCATATGTAGACAAACTTTCTTCATCATACAATGCATTTTCTCTAAAATTCGGCCAGTAATTTTACTTATTTTTTGAAATAAAACTTCAAAAATCTGGAGGCGCCAGTCAAAAAAATCCGTCAGAAAGTTTCAGACAGGGATCGGCTCTCACTAAAAACTGAACTACAAACAGACCCGTTTCTCTGGCCGATCACTCCATTTACTTTGCGAGAATTAAAGTAAATAATTGCCAATTTTTACGTATGAACAAAAACTAAGTTAACTAATTAAGATATAGATTTGAAATTGAGGATGGGAAGGGGTGCCATCTGGCGACTATTTTTGCGTAGCGTCTGCGTTTAATAATCAGAAAAGTACAATTATTTTTTTAATGATCGCTTTAATGTATGTTGCGGAAGGTGGTTTTCTTCAACAAATTATTCGTTATATTTGCGGTTATGGGGCGCTAGGTGGTTAATGCATTGCTCTGATTTACACAAAATAAATTCCATTTAAGAACTTTAAAATTTTTAGCTTCTTACGTAGCGGTTTATAAATGTTATATAGATAACACTGGAAATTTCAAATAACGATTTTCGTAAAAATTATACTAATGCATGTACTAATAAAAGTGCACAACGCGTATTTACTTGATGCATACCAACAATCAAAGTAAATGATTTGTTGTTGAGCACTTGACCAACCATTGACCATTACTTTTTCGAGTTCTATGGGCGATTTCGACGAAATTTGATTCATTCAACTCCCATGATACAATGGGTACGCGTTTCGGATGTTCGTATGTAACAAATTGCACCCCCTGGTGGTGGAAATTGGAACTGAAGGATTTTGCAACGCGTAAACAGCACGACTGGTGTACGGTGCCTGAGGCCGTGGGGACACGTGTTGGAATTTCGTTCGGAAAGTGGTTTGTTTGAAACACAGTGTGCTCCTCGGCGGCGGAAGGTGGAATTAACAGATTTTGTTGCCCGTGCGCTGAATACCTACTATATGGTGCCGCAGGCAGAGGGAACACGTGTCGGAGTTTCCTTTATATCAGAATGTGCCCCTGTCGGCGGAAAATGTAAATAAAAGATTTTCCGTCGCGTGCGCATTAATTTTGAAGAAATAATTTCATACAAAATCGTATTAAAAATAAACAAGAACGAAAAATCATGCGTCAAGCATAGATTATGTAGCACTTTCCAACGCTTCTAAAATAATTTTACAAATCATTACCGTTTAATAAGCTGAAAGATGACATCTAAGTAAACAATTTGGAAAACGCATAACATATTTAAAAACGTAATTTCAGGAATTTTCAATATATACAATATTCGGAAAAATATCCGAATACTTTTATGTAGCCCTGTATATGATCTATAGATTTGTATATATACATAGGATGCTAAATTTTAGTTTAGTTAGGAAACACGTAGCACCGTTTAAATTCTCCTTCTGGAGTTTCTGTCAATAAACGGAAATGTGTTCGCGAACTTTTGTGCTGCCCTGTATAGGATCTACAGAATTTATACACACCACGTAATAGACAAAAAGCTAGTTAATATTAAAATCGCGTTTAGTAACTTAAAACGCACTTCCAGGAATTATTGTTAACAGACAGTAGAGAATTCTTTTGTGTGTCCCTGTAAATGAACGATGACTGCTATACACACACTATTCTGTAGTAAGCCTCTTGTAATGCACCTTAGTAATATATATAAACTTCAATGCGTTTAAAATAGTGGAACATTATTTAAATAAGCCGCAGACGATTTTTCTCCATAGACGTAATGTAACGGAATTATTTTGACTGTCCCTGTAAAGTAACTCTAAGTGCTATACACCTACTATTCCATATTAAGCTTCTTCTAATGCATCTTAGTGATCTATATAAATTTCAATGCGTTTACAATAGTGAAACATTTTTAAAATAAACCGCAAATGATTTTTCCCCATAGACCGCAATGTAACGGAATTCTTTTGAGTGTCCCTGTAAGAAAACTATAAGTGCTATACACACACTATTCTGTAGTAAGCCTCTTGTAATGTACCTTAGTAATATATATAAACTTCAATGCGTTTAAAATAGTGGAACATTATTTAAATAAGCCGCAGACGATTTTTCTCCATAGACGTAATGTAACGGAATTATTTTGACTGTCCCTGTAAAGTAACTCTAAGTGCTATACACCTACTATTCCATATTAAGCTTCTTCTAATGCATCTTAGTGATCTATATAAATTTCAATGCGTTTACAATAGTGAAACATTTTTAAAATAAACCGCAAATGATTTTCCCCCATAGACCGCAATGTAACGGAATTCTTTTGAGTGTCCCTGTAAGAAAACTATAAGTGCTACACACTTCAGTTGAAATAGGGAACGTGCCATAGATAACGACAATAACATATAAAAATTGCAGAGCAATCCGAGCATATTTACGGGAGTTAGAGCACGGACAGACGGCCAGACGGCCAGACAAACCGAAGTCATAAGCACTTTTCAACTAGGTTGGAATGTGCTAAAAATCATACAAACTTTAGGTTTGTTTCATTTTATTATCTCGGGACCGGCCAACGCCGGGCTGGTCAGCTAGTGTGAAATTATTAAACACATGTTTGAAATAAGATAATCGTCAATGGTGTAAATAGAGCAATGTTAACTTTTATTATTACTAATTTATCAAACATAAATAAAGTCATAACAATAAAGTTATGGACACATACTATAATTACTACATGCAAATTATAACAAAAATAGCTGTTCAGACAAAATATTGACGGAAATTGCAATTAAAGGGTAATCTTCTATTCGGAATCAACTACTCTTCAATCGTCAGATAATAATAAAGTACTTTAAATTTGCAGTAAACAACTTTAATTTTCTCGTCGGATATACCAACTCATAAACTGTTTTCAACTCAGCTAAGTACATGGAATAAACGCCCACGTGAAAGAATGATTATCACGTGCTATCATGTGCTTTTTCCCAGTGACGTCATCCAAGGCTACCAAGGACATGAAAAAACTCTTTAGACTTTAGTCAGTTGTTGTGTGAATTTCTTTATAAAATGTAGTGTGTGAAAATGTCAGAGCGATGTAAATGCTCTGTGTAATTATGTAATCAAAAAACGTATATTAAACCTAAATTTAATCGAAAGGAAATACTCTATTAATTCTACAGTGATTATTCAACGAAACTAATTTTATTATTTTGCAGAAGTGATCTTATAGATAATCCGGAATAATCTAACGGATAATAATATACGTGAGGAAGTTGCAACACGTCACCAATCTATTTATTGGATATACTAAATGCTTTCATCGCCCAATCAGGTAAGCGAATGCATGCTTACTTAACTCTATTTTTGAAGAAATGTTTTTATACAATTAAAGAAACTATTTTACACATTCAATTAACTGCGCCGCCGACAGATTATGAGACTGATATTATGTATTAAATAAAAATTTTAAGCACATTAGCTATATGCTGAAAAAACTCGCTTTATAGAAAATAAAAACGAACGCAAAGAAAAGCGATTCGTATAAAATTAAATTAAATATCTTTAAAAATAATTAAAGAAAATAAAAATGGCTACATTCAAAGAAAGCCAATTCATCGAGAAGCTAAATTCGAGCAATTATTCCAACTGGAAATTTAAGCTCGAAATGCTTCTCATTAAAGAAGACTTATTCGAAGTAATAAGTGATCAACCGCCAACTCCTTTAAATGAGGATTGGAACAAAAAAGATAGAAAAGCAAGAGCTTTGATTAATCTAAGCATAGATGACGCACAAATTGTGCATGTAAAAAATTCTACCACAGCCAGGCAAACCTGGGAAGTTCTCAAACGTACGCATGAAAGAGCAAATCTGAGTAGCAAACTGTATTTATTGAGAAAACTGTACAGTACTAAACTGCCCGAAAACGGTAATATGATAAATCATATAACAAATATTCTACAAATAGTAGATAAATTATCCGCCATAGGCGAGAATATAAATGACTCACACATATCCGCACTATTTCTATGCTCATTACCGCCCAGCTACAACACGCTTATCACAGCATTAGAGGCAAGGCCCGAAGCCGAATTATCCCCAGATTTTATCAGAAGTAAACTCATAGATGAGTATAATCGCAGACAAGAAATGTCTGAACAAAACAACAGCTCTGAAAAGGCATTTAAAACACAAAGAAAACACACTTATAACGACTACAAAAGAAATTCAAAATATTGCAGTCACTGTAAGATGACGAATCATAATAATAGCGAGTGCTATCACCTCAAGAGCAGATACACACAGCACAACAAAAACAAACACACATATCAAAATGTGAATAACTTTAATAATAAAAATAAAGCTAAACCTTTTTCATCATCACTATGCTATGAAAACACAGAGAATTATAAAGAGAATACTGACTGTCACGATAACGCGAATGATCAGAAAATAAGCTCAAAAACTAATCAATCAGAAGATCGCGTACTAATAACAGAAAAATTAGGAAAACAAAACTGGATACTCGACAGTGGCAGTACCTCACACATTGCAAATGATAAGAGGTTATTTGATAAATTTAACAATTTTGAAAAATCATCAGTCACCATCGCAAACGGCAACAAACTCGAAGCATTTGGTTCAGGCGACGTTTTAATAAAAACGAAATCCCCAAATGGAGAAATAAAACTCACAAGACTACAGGAAGTCCTATACGTCCCAGAACTAGAATCCAATTTAATATCCGTAAGCAAAGCAACTAAAAATGGATGCAAATTAATCTTTGAAAATGACAAGTGCGATTTAACGTTCGACGGTGAAATTTATATAAGAGCGAAGAACAAAAATAATTTATACATAATCGAACAAACAAACCACTTAGAAAATGCAGAAAACTATGCAAACGTCACACTAAGCTGTAATAATAATAAAGAATGTTTAGAAGTATGGCATCGAAGACTAGGACACCGTGATTATGAAGCAATCAAAACAATTGTTAACAAACAGCTAGCTACCGGAATAAAAATTAAAAACTGCAGACACAATAATAGATTATGCGAAACCTGCATCAAATCTAAATTAAACGACGCGCCATATCCAAAATCGGCTACAAATAGAGCAAACAAAGTTCTCGATTTAATACACAGCGACGTCTGTGGACCTATAAGTACACCAACACTAGGAGAAAAACAATACTTTCTCACATTCATCGACGATTACTCGAGATATACAACTATATACTTACTATCTAAGAAAAGCGAAGTAATTGATAAATTAAAAGAATACATTGCAATGGTAAATAATCAATTCGGTAGAAAACCAAAAGAAATAAGATCCGATAATGGAGGAGAATATAATAGCAACGAAATAGACAATTATCTAAAGGAAAACGGGATATTACACCAATTCACAATTCCACACAACCCGAGCCAGAACGGCGTGGCAGAAAGGAAGAATAAAAGCCTACTCGATATGACACGTAGCATGCTTTTAGAAGCAAATTTAAATAAACAATTTTGGGGAGAGGCAATACACACAGCGACATATTTACAAAACAGATTGCCAACAAGAGCGAACGACAAAACTCCATACGAACTATGGAAAGGTATCAAACCCGATCTCAAACATTTAAGAACCTTTGGATGTAAAGCATTTGTTTACATTAATAAAATACATCGAGGAAAACTAGATAATAGAGCGCAAGAAGGTATTTTTCTAGGTTACGACACACGTTCCAAAGGATATCGCATACACACAAAAGACAAACAAATAATAATTGCCAGGACTGTAAAATTCATAGAACATGAAATAAAACACTCAAACAACATTGAGGAAGATTCAAATCTCGAAGAAATCTCCACTGATGATAGAAATCAAGAAGAGAAGAATAAAAATTACATTGAAATTGACATTAATGATAATGAAAAACAACCATGCGAGTCCAAACAAACACAAATAGAACCAAGAAGGTCAAATAGATCTAACAGAGGAGTACCACCAGATAGATTTGTCTGTTTAGTTAAAGACACACAATCAAATGAACCAAAGAATTGGAACGAAATTATGGAAATGAAAAATCCACACGATAGGGAAAATTGGCTCAAAGCCACCGAAAATGAAATCAAGTGCCTAGCTAAAAATAAAACTTGGACATTAGTCGATCCGCCACCAGGCAAGAAAGTGATAGGTTCAAAATGGACTTTTAAATTAAAACGCGACAACCTAAACCAAGTGCAAACCTATAAAGCACGACTCGTGGCACAGGGATACAGTCAGAAATTCGGAGTAGATTATGACGAGACCTTTGCTCCAGTTGTCTCTCATACCACAATCCGTGCATTTCTCATAGCAGCATTAAATCATAACCTTAAAGTTAATCATATCGACGTGAATACAGCGTTTTTACACGGAAACCTACAAGAAGAGGTATACATGAAACAGCCGGAAGGCTATATAGCTCCAAATCAACAAAACAAAGTATGTAAATTACAAAAAGCAATATACGGGCTTAAACAAGCCGCCAGAGCATGGCACACGAAAATCTCCGAGAGTCTTAAAGCATTAAATTTTATACAAAGTACATCTGACTCATGTCTTTTTATACGCGAAAATGGTGAAAACTGGACATACATTATAGTATATGTGGACGATTTGTTAATTGCCGGAAAAAAAGAAGATATAATTGAATTAATAAACAATCTCAAAAGGGAATATGAATTGAAAGATTTGGGAGAAGTCAATAACTATCTCGGAATAAATATAAAAAGAGACGATAAAAATTTCTACTTAAACCAAAATTCAAAAATTGAAGAATTGGTAGATAAACTCAATCTTCAAAACGCAAAACCTTACAGCACACCTATGGAAGCAGGTTACAATCGACTCAACGATGATGAAAATCTATTACCTAACAATATTAAATTCAGACAAGCAACGGGAACATTACTCTACATCTCAACATTAACCAGGCCAGATATTTCAGCAGCGGTCAACATACTCAGCCGTAGAAATGAAACCCCTCGAGAAAAAGACTGGAAAGCAGTCAAAAGAATCGTAACATACTTAAACAACACAAAACACCTCAACCTGACGCTAAGTTCGAAAAATAAGCCTATTCTCGAAGTTTACGCAGATGCAGATTGGGGAGGTGATCCAGAAACTAGACGATCCACCAGCGGAAATATATTTATGTTAGGAAAATGTCCCATACATTGGACAACGAAAAGACAAACATGCGTTGCTCTGTCATCAGCAGAAGCTGAATACATTTCTGTAAGTAACGCAGCACAGGAAATACTATGGATGATAAAACTCCTGGAAGATTTAAAATTACCACAACAGAAACCCATAACAATATACGAGGACAATCAGCCATGTATAAAAATGGTTGAAAGTGAAAAACATACTCGAAAAAGTAAACATATAGATATCAGATTCCACGCGATAAGACAACTCAAGGAAGATGGAATAATAGATTTAAAGTATTGTCCCACAGAATTTATGACCGCAGATTCACTCACCAAGCCCAACCCCAAACCTGAATTCATTAAACACCGAAACAATCTGAACTTACTTCCTTATCCTACATAGAAGATTAAGGGGGAGTGACGGAAATTGCAATTAAAGGGTAATCTTCTATTCGGAATCAACTACTCTTCAATCGTCAGATAATAATAAAGTACTTTAAATTTGCAGTAAACAACTTTAATTATCTCGTCGGATATACCAACTCATAAACTGTTTTCAACTCAGCTAAGTACATGGAATAAACGCCCACGTGAAAGAATGATTATCACGTGCTATCATGTGCTTTTTCCCAGTGACGTCATCCAAGGCTACCAAGGACATGAAAAAACTCTTTAGACTTTAGTCAGTTGTTGTGTGAATTTCTTTATAAAATGTAGTGTGTGAAAATGTCAGAGCGATGTAAATGCTCTGTGTAATTATGTAATCAAAAAACGTATATTAAACCTAAATTTAATCGAAAGGAAATACTCTATTAATTCTACAGTGATTATTCAACGAAACTAATTTTATTATTTTGCAGAAGTGATCTTATAGATAATCCGGAATACTCTAACGGATAATAATATACGTGAGGAAGTTGCAACACGTCACCAATCTATTTATTGGATATACTAAATGCTTTCATCGCCCAATCAGGTAAGCGAATGCATGCTTACTTAACTCTATTTTTGAAGAAATGTTTTTATACAATTAAAGAAACTATTTTACACATTCAATTAACTGCGCCGCCGACAAATATTACTCAATAAAAAGACATGTTCTGTCAATAATTTGCCAGAACAGATGAGTTAAGAAGCACATAGCTTTAAGGTATATATTTTGTATTTAGAAAAAAGCCGTAAAGCTCACTGGCAGACTATGCCAAACAAATTTATGGTTCGAAATGTTTGCAATAAAAATATGAATTTAATATTTTAAGTTACACTATAATTATTCTTTCATAAAAATATTCCTGAGCTGATACCAAATTGATTTTGTAATAATCTGCCCATTATGTGTAATATTTAGCAAGTAATTTTAATATATACAGGGTGGAGACAATTTAGTTGGGAAATTTCGTAACTGAAATATTCATGAAATATTAATCGTAAGGTTCTACCTCAATGACAGATTACTAATATTGTATCATAAATTTTCGGATAAACTTGTTACCTCAGTGATGACGTCTAACTATAAATTGATCGACAATCTGTTATTCCATGCCCACCAAGATCACCAGTCTTTTCTCTCCAACATTTCCGTACATGAGTTTTTTAAAGAACATGTTTACATTCCACCGTTTCGAAAATCTGTTCTTGATTTGAAAGTACGAATTAGGTATGCTAAACTTCATTTAATTGACGTGAACATGCTCACAAATATGTGGCAAGAACCGGTTCATAAATGTAACAATTGAAACATAACGTAGGGCAGCCACTTCCAACATGTATAAAAAAAGGAAACTTTCTATGTTTCACTTTTTTTATTAATTTATCAATACATTTCAAATATCTTTATTAATATCTTTATTAATTACTAGCAGAACCACCCGGATTTGCCCGGGTTAACATAAATTAAAATACAATAATACGACAATAACAATGACGGGGCTTTGTGTATTCTCCACCATAAATCGATAAAAAAGACAATTAGGAAAAATAGCGTTACTTTGACTCAACCATAGTAAAATTTCTCAGCTTTGTAAATGAGAATGCGCGTTTTCTTTACAATGGAAAAATATACGATTTTCCTGATTAGATGAAAGTAATGTCTATTTTATATGTACTTTTAGTTGTTATTTTTTGTTGAAAAACGAAAGAAATGACCCTTTCTTTAATATAAATCAAAGAAAAATGTTATCACTGCTTCTAAATCAATAAAACACTTAGCAATATAACGTATAGCTATAAGATACAGCTGTAGTATACAACCGAAGTAGACCGAATAAAACATAGCAGACGATTACTTAGACTCAGTTTGAAATTTAACTGAAAACCTTTAACAGAATATGACGTCATACCTAGCATTTTTTTAACCTTCTTACTAAATGGTTTTCTTGAAATTGAAACATCTCAATCAAAGTAGATGTGTTAACTACAAATAAATTTAAATTAAGATACTACATCATTTTAATGCATTTAAAGTTATCATTTTCTATTTATATAGAAACAAAATGCGAATTTTCTTCTTAGAATCACTTCAATTTCGGAAATTAAAAAATATAGCGAGGGATTCTGAATTTTTATTGTCTTATAAAAAGGAAATAAATGTGTTATCATTTGTTTTTAAATTTTTGTGCATTTTTTAGAGTGTGGCAACAGGAAAGAATTATTGCATTAGAAATTGAGAAAAAAAGATTTCTGTAATGATAAATTATAGGAGATGTTTGAAAAAAATGATAAAGAATGGTCTGAGAAATTTTTAAAGTTGACAGTAATTTTACTCGTGTTCTAAAACGTATCAAATCGGATAAAAATTGTAGATCTGTATAAGGAACATACATACATACATATCAAGAACGGCTTTTATATATATATATATAGATTTGTACTCTTTTTTCGAACGTATATGTTCGCATAAAACGTCTTTTTGCCCAACTAATTTTTGACCGCCCTGCTTAAACGTATGTTTCTACTTCTGCGTGCGTGTGTGAAAAATTCAGGAAAAGCAGATATTAAGTATACAAATAATATCCCTTTGGGATTCCCATAAATTTTCCGGCATTTTCAAAAGTGCGGAGCGGAAGCAAAACGCCATAAAAATACCTCTGCGTCTGAGAGACTTAGGGTTTGAAGGTTATTGCTAACAGTAAGAGGGGATTGATCATGTGGGAGGAAAAAATCTCGCCAGTAGATTGCGCAGCCAAAAAAATTAATGAGAGGTAATAATTGTGAAATAAGATATATGATTTTAGTGTGGTTTATAGACGCAGTGCTCAATGGGCCCACCACCACATTTTAGTATTGATTACAGTCATAGTATTATCTCAGATGCAGCATAAAATGACACATCTAAAGGAACCTGCCGTTTCATGGGTTAACTCTTCTAATTTGAGCGTTTTTCAGTGATGTTCAGAATTGTGGATTTCCTCTATAAACACGTCATTTTAGGTAGCATTGTAGTAACTGGATATCAACCGATATGTTTTTGCGTGATCCTAATTTTGCGTTGTGCAAGCTGTACGCGTAGAAAACCTTGTATGGCATTACCTGCAGTAGCCACCTCAATGTTCGGTATTTTGAAAATTTTTTAAGCTAAACAAAATAATGTATCACGATGAATATCAATCTGAAAATGAAACTCTATTATCTCTTCCACAGATATATTTTTATTATTGTTTTTATCGTTAATTTTATAAATTTAGTCCTTACAATGAACGACAACTGTTAATATAATTATCTCTGCTGCTTGTTATAAAATGTTTACTATTTTCAAATTTTATTTAATTTCTAAATATGCATGATAAAGATTGCTTTTACTTAAAATGTCTTCTTTTTAATGAACATAATAAAAGAAAAAATAAGTTAAGCTATACAACTAATATGAATTATTCATTCTCGTACAAAAAAAAATATCGTATATATTATCAACATGAGTACATAATGCAATATACTATCCATAGTATTTTCTCGAATAGAGAGCGTAGCATTATCTACGAATTTTATTTTAGTAACTTTTCTAGGAATTTCCTGAGGGCTATTCATAAATGATAGTGGAAAATAAAAGAAGTATGCTTTTTAGAAAAACTTTTATTTCTTTTTCTATAGTTTCATCAGCTTTTACTAACGGTTTTCCTATAAATATATCCTTGTTTATCTGTTTTCTTGCTTGAAATTGTAGGTAAGAATATCTAATAAAAATTCTCTGTTGGAAAACACAGGAAAAATTTTAATATGAGAAATGCGATGGAGAAAGTATTTTCTTCTTGACTGAGAAATAGTATTTCCAAATAGTATAATGAATTAAATTAGATGTAAGGAATTAACTGTACCTAAAATATATCGTACAATAACGGCATTTAATTTTCAAATGCCGGTTACATGATTTTAATATTTCTTGAAATCTATATATTTGGATTATTTTATACGTAAATATTATACTTTTTCCATTTCCATATTTTATAAATATTTTCTATTTAATGGGAGATAGCAATTTGTAAGATTGTGTGCACGTTTAAATCATATTTCGCTTTTTATGTATCAGTTTATTATACTGGTGCTAGCTAGTTCAACGATATTTACTTAAAACAAAATCATTACCTTTTTATATAATGAAAATGAACAAATTGTTTGAAATACCATTAGCATACATACTAAAAGCAAATGGTAGACAAACACTTGTATGTAAATAACTCTTTTCTATTTTAATGCTTTCTATTTTAAAATATAGAGGTTTTAATTAAAATACATTTCATATAATAACATTTTCTTGTCATAATATTCAGATGTCACACGTTTGGTAACTTGTGGCGTTATGGAGACATTTTCCAATTTTGCATGTACTAAATTAAAACTAAATAAAAAAAATATATATATAAAATACCATTTTAGTTTGCATTTAAAATATTTGCAACTATTCCCAACATTCTGTCAATCCGTCAATGACAGTTTTAACCCTGTGAAATATTTTAACGTGCATTTTTAGTAAATTAAATTATTTTGTATTCTTTAATTTGAACTTTAAGAAATTAGTAATAATTGTTTAGAATGTACGTTCCTAAACAACTGCAACTGTTTCTGATATACGACAATAACCACAGCTGCATTCGTTAAAATTCAGCCTCGGCTAAACATTCATTAGTACTATATTAATTTAGTGAAATTAATTAGACGTGTGTTCAGACAATGAAAGTGATGTCCTTACATTACATATAGCTTTATTATTATAATAATGCCTCATATTAGAGGTTCCGGTTGAATACCTATTGTATTTCACGAGTTCCTCTTGAAATTCGCGGAATGGAAATTATTTGCAGAACAGAATCAAGCTCCATTGAAATCCTGTGACTATTGAAACATCGTTTAAATGTAAAACATAATACATGAAATATTGTTTCATAAATCATAAATTAAGTCATTTTGTAACACTTATAAATCTGAAATTATTATATAAATTTATAATGATATTTTCACTTTATCATTACATGCGTGTGTATTATTTACTTGCTGAGAAATTTTATTTCAATTACTTATTGTCATTAATTTCAACTCATAATTTTTATCTAAATAATTATTTTATTTTAAATATTCATTATTATTATATTAATTTATTTTATCAATTATGTTGATTAAAAAGTTTCAGGTTTTCTAAATCCAGCTAACTGTATGTTATTATTTATCGTTAAATTATGTTTTTTGTATTTTTATTGAATTTCTTTAAATGTATCAATATTGAAATCCAGATATGTTGGAATATTTAAATCTAATTTTGAAATAGAGACCCGATTTTTTTTGGTTTAATATCATTTTTGCTATTTTTAAACAAATATACTCATATATGCGAGAAATAAAATGTAAATGAAATGATGCGTCTGTTAGATACGTATGTACGGAAGCATAATTTATAGTACTTGACTTTTTGTTTTCGTCATTAATTATCGGTATGTATCTTAGATATTTTTATATTATCTACAAAAACGCATGTCGTTTTCATGTATCGATTGAAATAGGCATGTGTGAAAAGATATTTATATATATATTTACTAGCTGAGCCGGCCCGGGATAACAGTCTTAAATTACCAAAAATCAGTGTTGAATTGAAACCTTCTTCTTTGGGCAGAATTTATTGCAGGGGTTCCCAATGCATTTGGCAGCATGCATAATCAATTTTGTAGGATTTCTATATATTTAAAGCAAGAATGTATCCAAAGGAATTTACCTCAAGGCATTCAGCAGCGCAAATACGGGCGTGCTACGATCGCTCCAGTCTGTTTTAGCAAAATAACCACGAATTTCTATGATTATATGTTTTTAAGCGACAATATTTCCAAACGAATGTGTTGTTGAGCACCCCACTGCTTTCTGCAGCGAACACCCAGAAGTACTAAGTTCGATACTGCATGTTTTTGCAAGCGAACTTATTTTTATGGTTTTATATTTTAAATGAAAATCCTTCCAAACGAACCTAGTGTTGGCAGCCACATTGCCTTCTGCATTGTACATGTACATCCTCGAGTTTGTATGATTTTCTATTTTTAATCGAAATTTTGTCTATGCAAATCTATAGTTATGGGACCCGTTAAGTTCGGTGGTGTACAGTACACTCTAGTTGTGCGAGTTAGGCACGCTCCGGTCAGTGTTTGTAGACGAACATACGATTTGTATGATTTTATATATTTTAAAAGAAACTTTTCAAACGTAGTAAGGAAACTCGTTATAGTGAAACCGATTTAATTTCTAAAACTTAGATATATTTAAAAAAAAAAAAAAAAAAAAAAAAAAAAAAAAAAAAAAAAACGGCGGCCTGTTGTGATAGTGATTTTTATGTCACCTAACTTTTTCTTTTCCTTTCTTTAAATAAAGACATTTTGTAAAAAATCCTCGATTTCAGTCAATTACCCTTGTAGTTATTTAATTTTGACATTTTTAACACGTCGAAAAGAAATCCCAACGCATAATCCCACTCCGTCTTTTAAAACACGAAATGATATCTCCGAATATTGTAAAAGAAAATAGAATGTGAAAAAATAAAACTTGCCGCAATATGATATCTTTGAGGGGAATGAAAAAAAAAAACATTTGATGAAATTTTTTTAGGAATTTTTAAAAAAATAGTACATGTTAATTTTTTTTTCAGCATAAGACACCGTTACAACAGGCAAAATACATTAGTAAGTATTGTTATTTTATTTTCTTGTATACTTAAATCAGGGACTTGCGGATGATACTTTAAAACTGCAGAAAACAACGGAAAACGTGAAAACGAGTTTGGGATCGACGAAAAGGAACTTCGGATAATAATACTTTAAATATAAATATAAATGTTTTTAAACAAAATATATCATTTCAACCTGGAAGTACCCTTGTAATTCTATCCAGGAGCCCGAATAGCAGTTTCAAATTGCAGAAAAAAGGGGCAAAAATTAAAATTAACATGAAATCGACGCGATGTGCAGACTTATTAAAAAAAAAAGTAAATATAAATATTCCTTTAAACATAAGATATTGTTGCGACCGAGAAGATCCTCAATATATAGGTACCTGGAAATGAGAACTACTTAAAAATGCAGTAAAAAGTGAATTTTCTGCGTCTCATGGGAAACCACGGATTTCTTGGGAAAACATCTAAAATACAGCGAATATCCAAAAATTAACTCTCGTTTATTAAGGTTTTTAAATAATATACCAGATAATTATGAAAAAAGAGACTCAGGTGCATTCGGAACTGTCTTCGTCTATCCTTATCTAATTTTACAGACCTCTACGTGCGAGAGATTTCCCTAGTCATCGCTAACAGACGAACAGGGCAACAGATACACAAACAAAAAATTAATGTATATATTTACTGATAGCATAAATGAATCACTGGATTTTAAAATTTATATTTTCAAAACTATTAAACATTTTGTAAAAAGTAATTTTTGAAAAAAAAATATTCCAATTTTTTTATTATTATTATTATTATTTAGTTATTTATTTTTATTTTTATTTTTATTTTTATTATTTTTTTCAGTTACAAAGGTTCGATGTGTGAACCTTTCGTAATACAACGAACATCGAATCTGTAATTAAGTTCGTCTCACATTTTGCAGTTTTATACTTTCAACGATTCTTAATGCACCACTACAGATATTTTTAAGTTATCTGAGTGTTTCCGGAAATGGCGATACATAGATAATATATTTGCTGTAACACCATAAAAAAATCCCTTGCGTTATTCTAGAACACAAAAATATTTCCCTTTCATTATCGCTATTTTTAATTTCATGTATCGTTTTTTACAAAAGTTTTGCAATCGGCAAAAAGAAGAAAAAAAACTTTTTTCTTTTTTTTTTATCATATATCAATTATTATAACATGTTCAGGGCTTAATAAAAACGGTCGCCAGGACACCAATGGCTACCAAGTTTTTGATCTGGAGACCAAGTTATTTAATCTTTCGGGGTGATTGCTATAAAACAATTTATATAAGAAATTAGCACAAATGGCATTTTTTCTTTCCCCCACCCCTACTCATGCGCGGCAAGCACTGATCTTCCTCTTCTCTCGTACTTTCAATGGATGAACTAAATTTAAAAGGCATTTAACAATTCATGCACAATAAACACAATTCTTTTCAGCTATAGCCAGCTAGTATATGTCATGCTCATTAGAATGTGGGGGAAGAGAGGATATTTCAATAAAACAGTAAGAAATAGTGTCAATCCAGACTCTATGGCATCTGAAATTGGATAAAATGCTAAAAAATGCTCGAGTTTTTTTGTAAGTAACAAATCTGATTTTTGTGTTTATATACGTTGTCAACATAATACAGGTGATTATAAGTAATTATAATTTTTATAAGTTTCATTAGAAAACATAGTTTATAATATCTTTCTAAATTATGTACTATTCTAAACTATGTAACTAATAATTCGAAACTATGCTTGTTATTATTTTTTTCAATTAATTCATAGAAAACTCAATTTTTTTTTTTTTTTTTTTTTTTAATTAAATCAATGACGGGGAAGAAGAGGATAGGGCTAAATATTTTTACTGGTGACTAGTATTTTTACCGACCAGATTTTATCAAATTCCCTGAACATGTGTAATAGTTTTGAAAATATAAATTTTAAAAATTCGATCATTAATTTATGCTAACCCTGTATATATATATATATATATATATATATATATATACACAGGGCGATTATAAAAAAAACTATCCCAATATATGAGTCCCTAACTGTCATATCGTTCACAGAAACTGAATGAAATTTTGGTTTAAAGTATTTTGAGGTATGCGCTCAAGAATCATGTGAACAGTTACGGTTACAGTGACAAATTTTCGAAAATTTCAAATGGCAACACCAATTTTTTTTTAATTATTGGAATGTGATCTTCATAGTGAAAAACCATAAAAAGCGTTGGAATGGTACCTGTATCACGAAAATTGCCGGCGCTAGACAGACTAAGAAGAATAGTGAAAACAACCAATAAGGACAGAGAAGCAACAGAAAACAAAACATTTTATTGTGTTTCATACATTTTCCATTTCACACACGACGACACTTTACATGCGGCAGATGGTGGATACCACTGAACAATAAAATGTTTTACTTTCTGTTGCTTCTCTGTCCTTTATTGGTTGTTTTCACTTTTCTTCTTAGTCTGTCTAGCGTTGGCACTTTTCGTGCTACAGGTACCGTTCCAACGTTTTTTATGGTTTTTCACTATGAAGATAACATTCCAATAAAAAAAAAAATAAGTGTTGCCATTTGAAATTTTCGAAATTTTGTCACTGTAACCGTAACTGTTAGAATTTAACTGTTGTTTTTCACATGATTCTTGAGCGTATACCTCAAAATACTTTAAACCAAAATTTCATTCAGTTTCTGTGAACGATATGACAGTTAGGGGCTCATATATCGGGATAGTTTTTTTATAATCACTCTCTCTCTCTCTCTCTATATATATATATGTGTGTGTGTGTGTGAGTGTGTGTGTTGGAATTGAATCTGCAATATATGTATGTATATATATATATATATATATTGATTTTTTTTAGTTTGAATTCAGTTAATTGATCATTAACTGTAAATTTTGTTAAAAAACATCCAAAACGTTATTAGCCAGAATTACATTTTCTTTTCCAGTTTTATTGAGATTTTTGTTGCTTATAAAAAAAGTAACACACATTTTTTAAGGTTATAAAATTTTGTCCTTAAACTTAAGCAGGTGATTATTTGTAATACGTAGAGTTTTACTTGAAATTGCATCGTGAATATTATATGACTCTCATTTAAAAGTAAATTGTCGCTCTGAGAGTGATTTGAGATTTACAGCTAAAAGTATCATATTTAAGAGCCTCTTTATGGCTACACGTTATCCATTTTCTTGCGATCAATATCTTTATTTTTTTTTTCATTTTATGTCTAAGATAAAATTTTTAATTCCTGTCGGAAGTCATTCTGATCGCAGTTTATGTATTATTTTAATTATGTAGAGGCATTCTTCCTTCTTTTTTTTTCATTTTATTTTGATGTTATATTTTACCTTAAAAATCATGATTCTGTTTTAATAGAAAATGTTTCTTCAACTCTATAAATTATTACCTCATTTTTCTCTGAAAATAAATTACATTTGTAATAAAATAGTACATTGTATTTACGATTTTTTTTTATTGATAAATAGCAGAACACAATACAGGGTGTTTCTAAATGAATGTCGGAGTTTTAACGCTCGGTAGAATTTATTACATAAAACTTAAAATTATAATTAATACATAAAATGAAAGAGCAACTCAAACTGTTTTACCTACAAGCTTACAAGTGTTCAATGTGAACAACTTAATATAGCTTAATATAGAAACTTAATATAGAAACACGACAATAGCTTTCGTCACACGGCACACATCAAGTCGATAGCTCAGTTCTTCCCAAACGTTAATTAGTGTTTTTGGGGTAATTGTTGCAACAGCTGGCTGGGGAATCACATCTGAACTTCATCCGGAACGCACGTTGCACGGTAACTACAGATTTGGTCTTTGCAAACAGCAGAACACAAAATGCTTTCTGTTCACTAGTCGCCATTTTCGTTACTAGCGCTTTCTAACGGATCACGGAAGAAAAATTGCCTACGCATGTGCATGCACAGGTACCAACAAACTGTTTGAGTAGCTCTTTCATTTTATGTATTAAGTATAATTTTAAGTTTTATATAATAGGTACTATAAAGCGTTAAAACCCCGATATTCATTTAGAAAAACCCTGTATTTTAAAAGTAAGAAACCACAATTATATGGTGCATTTGTATTAAGATAGCATTGAATATTACATGCATTATTTCTTTTACATAAATAAAATTATTTGAAACGATATTTTAGTTTAATTATCACCAGGTAAAATGTCTGTCCGATGAGCCCCGTGGGACACGTCATTTATACTGTGCTCGTAATGTACAGGTAAATACATTAAATATTTTGCACTCCATCTTTCGAAAAGTACTAGATATTTTTTAATTAACTGGAAGCACCGTGAAGTATAAATAGACCATTGGAACAGTGCACGGATTTGCACAGCAGTCTAATATTGTTTTTAGCAATATCTAACACTTTTCAGATGAAGGTTTAAAATTCTAAGGAAACATCAAGGATAAAAATATCTGCAAGCAATATTAGTCAAGCCAGAATATCGTATAATTTATGTTATCAAAGTTACAGTAAGAACTGATCGAAGATAGCAAAAGACCCTCGCGAGAAAAAAAAATAACAATCCTGTTTAAACTGCATTAGAACATGACGTCATCCACTTCGAAGAAAACATGGGACAAAGAAAAATAAATTGAATACAAATAAAATACAAGTTAATCTAATATAACAAAACATACCTTTTAGGCTACACGTGAAATGCCGTTGCATCGATCAATCGATCGATGATGTCTTTTACTTCTAAACATTTAAATTTAAATTTTGCTTTTTAATTATACATATAAAATACACTAATGGAAATAAATCGCACTTTATCTATTCTATAACATTGCGGAGCTTGATATAACGCGTGATTTTATTTTTGTGGCAACGTTTATTTGAGAAAAAACCTTTCATTTATGAAAACAAAGCTGATTTAATTTTTAATTAACTGCAATTTTTATTCAAAGAACATATTTTAACGAAATGTACCATGTCAGAAGCCGATACAAAAACCTTACGAATGATAACTCGTTCATTGTTATACGTTTTGTAAATGCATAGAAAAAGGGATGTTGACAACAGAAATAAAATACATGATATAAATATCCTTGATATATTTTTAAGCTTTTATTTTATTTGCTTTGTATGTCCGTATTTCTTGCAATCCAACTTTAACACACTTCCTGTGCAGTAATTGACCTAATTTTTGGGTAGTGTGACGTAGTTCCGATGAGAATACAAAATACTGCAACACAATATTTGCCTCCGCCACCCCCAGGGGGCAGAAACATTTGTCCAATAAGATACGTAAATGCCATTGGTTGCTGCAGCAATAAGCGAATGTTTTCATATTGAACCGCAGCATAGTTGGTAAATGCTCCATCTTTCAGCTCCGCTCAGTGTATGAATTGGTGTTGGTTTGATTCCAAGGAGGACATTGAACGTTTTTTTTTTTCCCTTGCCTTTTCTTTTATATTGCTTCTTTACTTGAAGCTGGATTTAAAATTGTTTTTCCATTTTATTTACTGATAAAAATAATCACTCGCAATTAAATTTCTTTCTTTAAAAAAAGGGTATTTATTTTAATCAATTATCCTTGAACATCTTTTATTCCTATTCAGTACAGTATACTGAAAGTTTGTGTTTATTTTTTATTTTTTACTTGTGATTTATGTTTTAAAGTAAAAAAAAAATCGAAACAAATACTGTATAGACAGAACTGAAATTATATAAAGGGTATAATTCCAATTGAAAGCAAACCAGAACATGCGTGTTCATTAAATAAAGTTCGAATATATACCTTTTAAATATATATAATAAGTATTCTACCTCATATTAAGGGAGAAATAAATTTTTCTGAACTATTTTGTTTTTTAAACCTACTAATAGCTTCCTGTTTATATCTCTGTTGGATTTTATGAGGCTAAATCTGGATAACAAGAGAATGGATTAAATACAGTTCATAAATACTTGATAAAATAAATTAAAAAATAGATCATTAAATACATCTCATAATAAAATATTTACAATTCTGTTACATAATGACATGACTACATTATCGTGTTCTTCGCGGTCCATATATTACATTACACGGGTCTTTAATTGTTCCTGTTTATTATGTATAAAACACAAAACATTCTCTCTCAAAAATGCGTTTACAGCTAATGTCCAACTTTACGTCTGAATACTTCTAAGCACCAATCCTGAGCATCGATTAAATCATTGATTAGAGCTTAAACCAGCTAAAAAAAATCATACCTAAAGAAAACTTCCATGTATCGGTATATTTTAATACCAATATTTTAGCATAAAATGTTTTCTTTATATAAGTGCAGAATTGGGCGATTTATTAAAGCAAAATTCTTATAACAATGTACTGATATTCAAAAAATCCGAAGATGTGGAATATCTGCGTAAATCAAACGGAAAAACAGATTGAAGTAATAAGAACCAAAAAATATAAATAAACTATTAGACAGACAGACAGCGCCCACCCTAGGGACCAGCTTTTGGCTGATGGCCAGGACGAACCCCTAAGCCTAGGGATTGAAAAATATTACTATCCGGCGCTAGCTACAATAATTACAAGTTAAACTACAATTTTTATAAAGTATAAACGTTACCCAATTTTGCCACAAGGCTGGGCGAACGTTAAAATTATTACAATAATTGATATTTTACATAAACTTTAATTTTAGTTATTTATATAGCATTTTGAGATTAACATTATAATGACAATTATTTATAGTCGTACATTTTGAATGCATTAGTACGTATACAATAACCTTTAGGGGTATAATATATTTTAAAAAATGATTACAATATATAATTACAATATAAAATTCAAACAATTTTATTTACACACAATAACAATTTGAAATACACTATATACAGCGGCCCCTCACGCACACGCGACACACGGCAAACAAACCTCATCACCAGAAACTTAAAAAAATAAATAAATAAATAAATAAACAAACAAACAAACAAAAAATAACACCCGTACTCAAATGCAAAAATTAAAAACTATTTTTATTTATTTATTTATTTATTTATTTTATTTTTTTATTTTTTTAATTTTTTTTTTAAACCCAAAAAATTTATAATTTTTTTTTTCAAAATCAAACTTAGAACAGTCTGTTTTTGTATTATAAATCAAATGTGGCTGTATTTGCAGTTCTATATAACGCATTAAAATATATTATTTCTTATAGCCCTAAAAGTACTTTAATTGCCGTCCTCTAATTTGTTGGAATTTATAAAAGGAATTTAAAAGACCTATATTTAACACTTCATTAAATTTCACAGATTAAATAAAATTGGAAATAATTTCGTATTCACCGTTGCGTTATAATATGCAAACTGCAATTTTTCAGGATGTTTTCCACTCGTAGAATAAAACCTTAATTATTGTGAAAATCGTTGATGAAGTTAAGTTAAACTACTCGTATGTGCCCCTCCAAAATTTCATCTGTATTATACATATTAATACTTCAAAAATCGTAATTTTGTTTTTTATTACACTTTACGTTTTTCGACAATAAATTTTTCAAAACCATGGGTATGGAAGTATGAAAAGATTGTAATCAAGTATATAACCAACAGGTAATATGCTACCACACCCGTCCCGAAAATCTAACAAAATTCACTATTACAACGCCACCTTCCGGGCGATTTTCCTACAAATTAAAAAAAAAACTTTGGTCTGATACATTACACCAAAATATAAAACGAAAAATATTCATAAATTCTTCACTTAAACTGCAAAAAATCCAGTAAAATCAAACAAAAATCGCTATCACAGTACACATATTTGAGAAAATATCCACATTGTCAACTGTGACCCGACGTCCATAGTTCAAGTCTATCTATAACTTCACTCACCTTCCGATTACACAATAGAAAAATCGCCCAAAAATTGCTATCACAGCGTCCTCTTCCGGGTGATTATTTCCAATTTGAACTGTGACCTGCTGGTCATAGTCAAAAACATATATATGAAGTTTGGCAAAATTATATGCATAACTTCATACACTATCCGTGATACAATATGAAACTAGTCGTTGGGGGCCACCGTAATACTTACCCATCATGGATATGCATAATGTAAAATATTAAAATAAAAATGTGTAAACTACTTATAAAATGCATTGCAATTCAAACAAAATCGTGGCTTGATGACGTCATAAACTTTAAAGGCTCGATTACTGAATTGCTTAAAAGAGGTTTTTCCCGCTTTAACTCCAAAAAAAATAATTCTATTAACTAGCGGTTTATTCCATCTGATTAAGCGTCAAATTTTCAATTAAAATATATCTTTTAAGTGAAATTTGGATGAAATACAGGGTCATGAAAAATCGAAGAGTGTGGAAAATAGGATTCCAAATATCTCGACAACTAATTATCCGATCGACTTCATGCTTTATGCAAAATTTATGTTTTTTTATTGTATTTTATATTCATCTCTTAAAATAAACAATTTCGAAAATTTTTATATACCTTTTATCAGAACGAATATTTCGAGAGTCCGAAAAAAATGTTCCAGTTAATCGAGGTTATTGAAATGAAATAGGCTTCTTCCCATTATCACATACTAAGTACATACCAAATTGCAAGTCTCTATCTCAATTTTTTCGGGAGATAGAGCGTTTACAGACACACAGACACACAGACGGACGGCAAATTTTTTTTTCTAAAAATATGTTTTTCGGAATCTCCAGTGTCTGAAACGTGTAAATCCGTCAAAAAAATTTTTTCGATTTTCAAAACGATTACAAGACTTACCCTATACTACGTGTGATGGGTAAGTAAAATGGCAGGAAAATCGAAATCAGAGCGCCACCTGCCGGAGGAATATCCCCAATTTCAACTGCGGGCAATAGAAAAAAAAATATTTAAGAAGTTTTGTTCAATTCTATGCATAAGTTCATACATATTTCGATGATACAAAGAAGACACAAACAGACACACTTGGACAGACAGACATATTGTAAAAACATGTTTTTCGGGAAATATGAACCATAAAACGTGTAAATTTGACGAAAACAGGAAGTCTAAAACAATTCGATTACAATGAATTATTCTATTACAGATAATAGAAAGTACTTTCTGATTAAAAATTATAAGCTGATTTAATTTCCACTGATAAAATTGTTATTAAATTAAAACACATCTCTCGCAGCATTCAGTTTTGACTTGATAACGCGACTAAGTATAAATCTAGGTAACGATGCTTCTTTATTAAAAGTGAGATTATTACAGAAAACAGAAACCATGTTTAAAAACCCACACAATTCATTATATTTAAAGTGATATTTTCTGACAATGTGCAGCTGATAACTTCCACATACTTGCATGTTTTATAACTTTGCACATTTTTTTCCAAATGGAGATAGAGCATTCGCTAGAAGAGTACTTATTTTATTCTTATCATTATAATTAGATATCAAAGTTTACATTTGTGTTTTCCTTTCTTTTCTACATTCTCTATTTAAATTCCAGTTAAGAAAGGTAAATTTATGTATCCACTCTTTTCATTTAAAGGAATAACACTATATTCAATTTTTGAAAAAGAAGTATAAGAGATAAGTAGCATTTGATTATAGATTATTTTTTTGCGAAACAGCATTTTATTGGAAGGCTATTAAGGTTGAAGAAAATTATTAAATGTTGCTGATTTATAGTAAATTAAGAAGAGGAAAATTATTATTCTAAAACATATTTCTTCTATTTACATTCTTCTATCTTTACAAGAAAAAAGGTTTGAATTTGTGAATTTTTTTAAATTCTGTGTTTCGATGAATTTATACGTTTTACATGATCCGAAACAGCATTAACTGATTTTAGAAAATGTTTGTCCGTTTGCATGTTACACAAATTTTGAGGGCTCTCTAACTTACAAACATGAATTTAACCAAACTTCAGATTCAGTTAGATCTTCACATACATTGTTACAGGGTTTGAGTGTGGTGGTGGTGCTATGCTGTGTTTTTCACGATTTCTGCAATAGCTATATATCAAGAACTAATGCATGGAATTTCATGAAACATTGTAAAATGTTGGTAAAATGTTTAAAATTCTTGATAATTAAAAAGGTGTACAGAAAAATTATAAATTTAAAAAACAATGTTTCCATTAAGTGTTAGATGTTACTACGAGGATTCAGGAACATATTTTGTTTTGATTTTATCTTAAACAAGAACGAAAAATCATGCGTCAAGCATAGATTATGTAACACTTTCCAACGCTTCCAAAATAATTTTACGAATCATACTCTTTAATAAGCTAAAAGATAACATCTAAGTAATCCAAATACTTTTATTCAGCCCTGTATAGGATCTATAGATTTGTATATATACTACATAGGATGCTAAATTTTAGTTCAGTTAGGAAACACGTAGCACAGTTTAAAATTCTCCGTCTGGAGTTAAATAATACGGAAATGTGTTCCCGAACTTTTGTGCTTCCCTGTATAGGATCTACAGAATTTATACACACCACGTAATATACAAAAAGCAATTTAAAATTAAAATCGCGTTCAGTAACTTAAAACGCACTTCCAGGAATTATTGTTAACATACAGTAGAGAATTCTTTTGTGTGTCCCTGTAAATGAACGATGACTGCTATACACACAATATTCTGTAGTAAGTCTCTTGTAATGAACCTTATATAAATTTCAATGCGTTTAAAATAGGGAAACATTATTTAAATAAACCGCAGACGATTTTTGTCCATAGACGTAATGTAACGGAATTCTTTTGACTGTCCCTGTAAAGTAAGTATAAGTGCTATGCACACCCTATTCCATATTAAGCTTCTTCTAATGCACCTTAGTGATATATATAAATTTCAGTGCGTTTAAAATAGTGAAACATTATTTAAATAAACCGCAAATGATTTTTCCCCATAGACCGCAATGTAACGGAATTCTTTTGAGTGTCCCTGTAAAAAAACTATAAGTGCTACACACTTCCATTGAAATAGGGAACATGCTATAGATAACGATTATAACATATAAAAATTGCAGGGCAATCCGAGCATATTTACGGGAGTTAGAGCACGGACAGACGGCAGACGGCAGACGGCCAGACAAACCGAAGTCATAAACACTTTTCAACTAGGTTGGAAAGTGTTAAAAATGGCTGAGATATAGCTCATTGAAATTCTAGGTTGGCTGATATTTTCAAACGATTTTATTTTTGTTATGGTTTAACTCTCGTGCTGAAATTATCATTTAAATTCTGTATTAACGAAAACTGGGATTGAATCTTCTATAATCGAGATCCAAGCATTTTAGCTTCGGGTGTTTGTGTAAAATTAGTAGATTAAAAAAAAAAAAAAAAACATGGAATATGGAATCCCGAGGACTTTTTATATTTCTAGTCTTGTATTTTTTTTTCATTCCCAAAAGGTACTTGATTAGTTTCTAAAAAAAAATATTTTTTTTAACTCACCAACTCCATAATTCTTACTTTAAGAAACAAATTAGTGTTAAGTATAAATTTTATATACCATCTAATATTCTTTATTTTCAATATATTCATTCAATAACCAAATATATTATAGACTTAAACCCAAGTATTTCAAATAATTTTATTTTCAGTGTATTAATTATTACGTTCAATTAAATAAAGTTATAAATTTTGCGTAGATTTTTTTGCTGTTTAAATATTAATTATATGTGAATAAAAACTGGGAGTCATAATCATTCAAAGTGCGTATATATTTTTCTTATGTACCCTGTATAATATAAGCCTTATACACAAATATTTCGAATAATTTTATTTTGAAATACAGTTTAATTTATTATGTTCAATTTAATAAAGTACATTTTTAAGTATGAATGATAATTGTTTAATACAGAAAATGAATTAAAAGAAATTCTCCTACTACCTACACTGTAAAACATTTTCGTAAAATTTCAGTAGATATACCGTAAATTAACGGTATTTGTACCGATTTCACTCTTTGCGATACTCATACCGAAAAGAGTGAAAACTCTTTGAAAAAAGAGTGTATATTAAACGTAAATAAACCGTATATGTGCCATTTCGATTATAAACGATATTTATACCGTAAAATTATTGTTTTTCAGTAAAAAATCGCTATTTATACCGTAAAATAATTATTTTTCAGCTGGTAGCCCCGCCTCGGTGTACGGCAACCCCTGAAGTGATGCTCTTGCTATTGTTACGCAATGCGTGCAGGCCTGAGGAGAGGGGGGAGTGCAGCCGGTACATATACTTTAAATATTTTACAGTCATATACCGTCCAGTTAAATTACTGTATACATACTGGTTACAAAGTTATCAGTATATGTGCTTTAATTGTTGACAAAATTTTTTTACAGTGTAGAATTATTTTACAATATTTCTTGAGTTATCTTTTAATTCTTAACGGATGATGGTTTACTAATGTGTGGAGGAATATCTAAACAGTTTATATGCCAAAAAAATAAATCTCTTCTATGCATGTATTTTAATTATTTAAAAAAAATAATGAAAGTATTTTAATGATTAAAAATTAAAAATTAAATTTCATTTCGGATGAAAAGAAATGCGGTATTTCTTTGAAATTACTATAAATACATGATAAATATTAAAGGCTTGGATTCTCACAATGAGAAAACCGCTAGCACAAGAAGACAAGAAGGCATGAATAACGTGAAAACAGCCTGCGGCAAAACCACCATGTTCAAAACCTCGTCACAACTGGTTGTTAGATTCTAAGACTTTGTGTGTGTTTGTATCAGTACACCTATTAATGATAAAAAGTGTTCACAAATTTTTTGTAGGAAATTTTTACTAGTTAGGGGGTTATTTTTACTAAATTTACCCGTTTATACTATATGTAATTTCAATTGACTTGCCAAGGTCAGTTTTCAGGTAGCTATCTTATGTCAGTAAGTATGATAACACCGCATTTGTCTGACTGACCATCCTTTATTTTTCACCACCACGACTTGAGATCAGTCAAAAGTTTCGTCATTTGCTTGATTATAGCAGTGGGAAAAACGGGGACAGGAGCTTGCGTATTCTAGTGCCATGACAATAAAGGGATGAACTGGGGAGGACAGATGTCCTTGAGAAAACAATTGAATTTACTAAGAGTATAATCGGGATCCGATAGTCTAGAAACCGTTTGCTGAACGAAGAAGAAGTTTGATACACAGGTTGAACACTTTGATACACAGGTTGAAAAAATATTGAATATTGCACAGTCACGTATACATATTGAAAGAGCAACAGACAGAGTTAAAAAAAATTTAAATTTTAATAATGATACCAAACAGTTTGTTTTCATATATGTCCAAAGTTCAGCAGGTGTGTACCAACATTTTGACAGTCACCTGTTATTAAAGACATAAAAAAATAACTGAATCTTAGCACCAATGGTTACTAATTTCCCTTGGTCATATCTGTTAACCCTCCACCAACCAGACAATTCCAATGAATCTGACAGATACATTCAAAATTATTTATTTGGTGAAAAGGGAAAAAAAGGTGAAAATTTTGTAAATAAGTGACTTTTTCGGGAATGTTCAACTCGTGTATACTCAAAAGAGTAGACATTCAAGAAACAGTCGCATATTTACAGAATCTCCAAGTCTTCTTTTTAAATAAGAATAAAGTTAATATAAAATGTAAATTTGTATCTCATGGGACTAGTTTGTTGCCCTAAGGATATATTAAGCCAACTGCAACTGGATTTCTTTATACAATTCTTACCTTAAGTTAAACAGGCTAAATTTATACTGTTTCTTTCATTTACTTCAACCAGAAATCAGTTGAAGACAACAACATGTATATATATATATATATATATATATATGTCTAAACTGCCTTTTTTTTAAAGAAAATTTTTCTTATAAAAAAAAAAAAAGAAATGTTCGAAGTGTATTTCGATTTTTATAGGGCAATATAATCTCACACATTCCCTTTTTATGTACTTTTGTAGGACAAAATCAAAATAAGAAATATTGTTTTCATAATATTCCCCATTATCATGATTGCTTAGATTATAAGGGAGACTGGTTGCAGTTTTTTTTTCTTTAACAGACAAATTGATCTGCATGAAAGTATTTTTGAATATTCCTTAAACCTTTATATATTCATCATACTTTTCTCAGAACATAGTTTTCAATACATTTTTCAATTTTTTTTTAATGCACCCGTAAAGTGAACCAGTGATCTACAGAAGTGGGGCACACTGGTCCACCTACTGGGGCACAGTGGATTCCTATTAAGTATTATCTGAAATACAATATAAATCTATTTTTCATTAATCTAATTCTTTTTTATTTTTCCTTTACCAAAATAACATATTAATATAAATTTACAAGTAACCTTTTGAAACAAAAACAAAAAATAATTAATTATATTTTGAAAATAATAAGATTAATACAGGAACAATTGCAATTTAGTTCAAGTTATTACTTAAGTACAAAAAAAAATCAGCCCACATTAAAATTTGCGAATGAAATTCCAAAATATTTTTGAGAAAGATTGAGCTTGGAATTTTACTTAAATACTTTTGGGTCTGGGAGCAACATTATGAAATCATTGACATCAACAATTTATTTTATTATTTTTATATCATTTTATTCACTGATTTTTTTAAGCACTTTTTTCATTTTTTTACTAGCCACCTTTTTTTTCAACCTTTTAATCACCTTTTCTTCACCATTTTTCGATTTTTTTTCAATGATCCTGGGTACTAATTTATCATGGTAAAAGTTCAATAAAATATCTATACTTTTTGCCCATTGCTCATCTTTATGTACAGGAAATACTATAGTAGTTTTTTGAGTCCATACAACTAAATAACATAAATCGCAATTACAGAAATACAAGGTGCCTTGGATTTGATGGTAGTACTCGTGAGTTTTGTTTATCACACAATAATTGTCCTCATTTAAGTGAATTATATATTTTTTATCAGCTAAAATTTCACTTTGATTAGAATCCCTCTTTGTCTATGGGCATTTTATTTCCACAATAACGTTTTCTCCAACAACAAAACCATCAGGGCTTGTTCCTAACAGTCCACTTTCATGGAGCCACAATCCTGTGTTTTTAATCTCTTTATTAATATGTCGTGTAAAACACAACTTCGCGGTATCTTCATTGTCTCTTCCCCACATTATACTTTTAATTCCTTCTAAGTTGTATTCTCCAAAAATCATTTTAAATAAAGAAGGATGATATTTGCCTCGATTGCATGCTTTTAGAACTATACCGAAATTACTTGCAGTAAGTCTGTTTTGGCGAAGTATATACCATTCTTTACTTGCAATTTGCCCTACAGTAATTTCACTAATATATTTTTTTCCTCCTCATCAATTTTTGCGTTTTCCTCAATGTATGTTCTCTTATCTGAAGCTTGCAAAAATTCTGGAGAACTAAAAATTGTTCCTAAATCATTAGGAAATGATTTCTGCATGCAGGGTTCAGGTGACAGAAGCCACAATAATCCAGTAGAGCATTACTTTTCAGATAGTTTTTTGTGAATGTCATTCTTCAAACCATCTCTATTATTGACAGTTGTACAGACATATTCCTCATACGCTTCAGGCATAGGATACATATCCTCTACGCTTTTTGTTGAGGAAGCCTGATCTTGGTTTGGCACTGACCACCGGCATGGTGTATGCCTGTGACAGATATACTGTGATGGCAACATATAAGCAGTGCTGCCATAGGGTGGCATTCAGGAGCTTTGATTTCTCCATCTTTTGACAAAACAATCTGTAAAAGAACAAAAAATCATTATTAAAAATTGTAGTTATTAAAATACTTCCAAAAATTTTATTATCACTACTTCTTACTTAGTTTAAAAAACACAAAAAAATTTTTGCAGTCATTATTTAAAACAAAAAACAAACAAAATTATTATTTTGGAAACTTAAGTTTACAGTCGAACCTTGTTAGCATGATATATCAGATAACATGAAGCTTTCTGATTTCTTTTTTGTTAAATTTTGATTGCTAACATAAAATTTGATGAATGTGAATTGGGAGCCCCAATCATTTTATGTTAACTAGTAAATCTTCAAATGAGCAGCCTCAACATAAAATTTTCAAAATATTTCAATTTACATAGTTTTTATGATACTTCTCCATTATCCTGTCGACCACTTTTCATTCCAAAAAACTATCGCCAAACTATAGGATTTAATGCCAAAAATGCAGCCCCATTCACTTGACGTGGGTTTGTTATGCCATCAAGTGTTTTTTAATTCAACATTTATTTGTATTTTTTAATATTACTGATTTATTAGTTATTTCGTTAATTAAAATAACAATTGTGTCCTTTAACGGTGGTGCATTAATTAGCCATATTGAACGAAAAAAACGGTGCAATGTATAGTTAAGTACAATAGATCATTTTCAACTGACATCACAATCATTTATTCACCAGCCGAGAAGGATAATTAAGAAAAATAATGTAAATATATAAGTATCCAAGATTTTTTTTCTGTTTTCATTATTATATTGAAAACTTTTTTTTTTTCGTTAAAGTTACTGATAATTGACACTTTGATGAGTGGGTCTTTTCCGAATTTCTTGTAATTTTATTTATTTATTTACTTTGATATTCCAATGGCAACATTCTTCCATTTGTTTATTTGGCTTTAGAGCTTGGCGATAGTTTTTTGTTATCAAAAGTGGCCGACGGGATAATAGAGAAGTACCTTTTTTTTTCTAATATTTTGCAAGATGTGCTCAGCACACCTGTTATACGGTGCCATAAGCATCAGGGACCCCTGTAAAAGGTTCGAGATTTAATTTTATGGTACTTTGCAGTGCCACGGCCGTAGAAAATGGGAACCCGATTTGAGGTCCCGATAAAAGGAGGGGCCCGCTAGCGGGTGAAGCGAGCTGGTATATATTTAAGCATAGATTTCCTCAAAAATTCAGAAAATCTAATTTTTAAGAACTCTTACATTAAACACAATTTCATGCACTTATACTCTTCAACTGCTTATTGTTTCAATTTTGTAAAATAAAAATGTTCATTTTGTAAAGTGGGGGGGGGGGGAGGGTGCTATTTCAAACTTCTCGTAAATCTATACTGAATTATAAATTATATTTTATTACAATAAGCAAGACAGTTAAGCCAGACAAAATAAAAACTATTCACTCAGGATTTCAATGTGAAAAAAATGGTTATGCATAGGATTAGAGATTTTTGCAAAATTGAATTAAAGATATACAATCATGCAAATTTAAGAATATTATCACGGCTCGGACAGGTCAGCTAGCGTATAAATATGTGGATCCTTTATTACTTCTGCCAAGTTTTAGCTTTTCACATTCTATAATTTATGAGAAAAAGGGTTGTGACAGACAGACACATGAGTGATCATCTAATGGTTCCATTTTTACTTTTTAAGTATGGAAGCCTAAAAATTATAATTTAATGTTTGAAAATTTTATAATTATTAATTTGCAATTAATGATTGACATAATCTGAAATCTATTATACAAATAACTGTTATTAAGGGCCTTTCATTATAAATTCAGATCAAACTTAACAAAAATGCCCTTCATCAATAATTATACATAACATTGATACTTGGAAAATGTATTATGATTAAATTTTATGGAATCTATTTTAATTACTGGAACTACTATTTACCAAATAATTTCACAAAAATCACCAATTGTTCACAAGCGGAGGGAAGGAGGATAGTGAAATTAATCTATATGTTGCAAGAAGAAACTGTAAAATTCATCAATCGGTCTCAGAAATTTCTTTAATTTTCAATATGTTAATGCACAGAATGTCATTATTAAAATCAGAGTTTCTAGCATGTTTAGAAAAGAGCAGGATGCTGCTTGTGGAAAAAATGGTACTTTTTAGCAGACTTGTATAAAACCAAAAACATTCTACGCACATAAATATTGAGTTGAAAACTTTCTGCAAATTAATTTAATGTTTAATAAAATTACGTGTTATATTTATTTTGACGATAGGAATTAGAAAAGGTAGTTTAAAATAATTACTATTTAAAATATTACTATACCTATTATCTTTATTCTGCGCACAGCGTGCGTCTATATTATACATATCTGCTTTTTAGATTCTCAAGTGTACATTTTGGAGGGTGGTTTAGGCATTTTTAGAGCCACTTTTAATATTTAAAGTTCAGAAGACTTTCCAAGACAACAATAGGGAAGTTTTTAATATGCAAACACTTTTTTTAAAGCAAAAAAGAGTCGGGGGTAATTTTTGGAAGAAGACAAACAAAGGTGCCAATATTTAGGGTGATAAGCGAGGAGGGTGCTATTTTGTAAATCAAAGGGCAGGAAGGGCGTAGCAGCCTCCTGTACTTATTTTATTCTTATCATTATAATTGGATATCAAAGTTTACATTTTTGTTTTGCTTTCTTTTCTACATTCTCTATTTAAATTCCAGTTAAGAAAGGTAAATTTATGTATCCATTCTTTTCATTTAAATGAACAACACTATATTCAATTTTTGAAAAAGAAGTATAAGAGATAAGTAGCATTTGATTATAGATTATTTTTTTACGAAACAGCATTTTATTGGAAGGCTATTAAGGTTGAAGAAAATTATTAAATGTTGCTGACTTATAGTAAATTACGAAGAGGAAAATTATTATTCTAAAATATATTTCTTCTATTTACATTCTTCTATCTATACAAGAAAAAAGTATTGAATTTATGAATTTTTTTTAATTCTGTGTTTCGACGAATTTATACGTTTTAGATGATCCGAAACAGCAATAACTGTTTTTATAAAATGTCTCTCTGTTTGTATTTTACACAAAATTTGAGGGCTCTCTAACTCACGGACGGATTTTAATCAAACTTTCGATTCAGTTAGATCTTCACATACATTGTTGCTGGGTTTGAGTGTGGTGGTGGTGCTATGCTGTGTTTTTCACGATTTCTACAATAGCTATATTTCAAGAACTAATGCATGGAATTTCATGAAACTTTGTAAAATGTTGGTAAAATGTTTAAAATTCTTAAAAGTTCGAAAGGTGTACAAAAAATTATAAATTTAAAAAACAATGTTTCCATTAAGTGATAGATATTGATACTAGGATTCAGGAACATATTTTGTTTTGGCTTAAAAATGGCTGAGATATAGCTCTTTGAAATTCTAGGTTCGCTGATATTTTCAAACGATTTGATTTTTGTTATGGTTTAACTCTCGTGCTGAAATTATCATTTAAATTCTGTATTAACGAAAACTGGGATTGAATCTTCTATAATCGAGATCCAAGCAAAGCTTCGGGTATTTGTGTAAAATTAGTAGATTTAAAAAAAAAACATCGAATATGGAATCCTGAGGACTTTTTATATTTCTAGTCTTGTATTTCTTTTTTTTTTCATTCCAAAAAATTACTTGATTAGTTTCTGAAAAAAAAAATATATTTTTTAACTCACCAGCTCTATAATTCTTACTTTAAGAAACAAACTAGTGTTCAGTATAAATTTTAGATACCATCTAATAATCTTTATTTTCAATATATTCATTCAATAACCAAATATACTATAGACTTAAACCCCAGTATTTCAAATAATTTTATTTTCAGCGTAATAATTATTACGTTCAATTAAATAAAGTTATACATTTTATGTAGATTCTTTTGCAGTTTAAATATTAATTATATGTGAATAAAAACTGAGAGTCATAATCATTCAAAGTGCGTTTATGGTTTTCTTATGTACCCTGTATAATATAGCGTTATACACAAATATTTCGAATAATTTTATTTTGAAATACAGTTTAATTGATTATGTTCAATTTAATAAAGTAGATTTTTAAGTATGAATGATAATTGTTTAATACAGCAAATGAATTAAAAAAATTCTACTACTACATACACTGTATAACATTTTCGTAAAATTTTAGTAGATATACCGTAAATTAACGGTATTTGTACCGTTTTCACTCTTTGCGGTACTCATACTGAAAAGTGTGATAACTCTTTGAATAAAGAGTGTATGTTAAGCGTAAATAAACCGTATATGTGCCATTTCGATTATAAACGATATTTATACCGTAATATTATTGTTTTTCAGTAAAAAATCGCTATTTATACCGTAAAATAATTATTTTTCAATAAGAAAAAAGCTGGTAGCCCCGCCTCGGTGTACGACAACCCCGGAAGTGATGCTCTTGCTCTTGTTACGCAATGCGTGCAGGCCTGAGGAGAGGGGGTGAATGCAGCCGGTACATATACTTTAAATATTTTACGGTACATATACCGTCCAGTTAAATTAATGTATACATACTGGTCACAAAGTTGCCAGTATATGTACAGTAATTGTTGACGAAAATGTTTTAGAGTGTCGAATTGTTTTACAATATTTCTTGAGTTATCGTTTAATTCTTAACGGATGATGGTTTACTAATGTGTGAAGAAATATCTAAACAGTTTATATGCCAAAAAATAAATCTCTTCTATGCATGTATTTTAATTATTTAAAAAATTTAATCAAAATATTTTAATGATTAAAAATTAAAAATTAAATTTCATTTCAGATGAAAAGAAATGCGGTATTTCTTTGAAATTACAACAAATACATGATAAATTTTAAAGGCTTGAATTCTCACAGTGAGAAAACCGCTAGCACAAGTAGACAAGAAGCGTATTGGAGTGGATGGGGGAGGGGGGAGACAATAACGTGAAAACAGCCTGCGGCAAAACCTCGGCACAACTGGTTGTTAGATTCTAGTAGACTTTGTGTGTGCCTGTGTATCAGTACACCTATTAATGATAAAAAGTGTTCACCGATTTTTTGTAGGAAGTTTTACTAGTTAGGGGAATATTTTTACTGAATTGACCCGTTTGTACTATATGTAATTTCAATTGAATTGTCAAGGTCAGTTTTCAGGTAGCTATCTTAGGTCAGTAACTATGGTAACACCGCATTTGTCTGACTGGCCACTCTTTATTTTTCCCCACCGCGATTTGAGATCAGTCAAAAGCTTCGTCATTTGCTTGATTATAGCAGTGGGAAAAACGGAAACAGGAGCTCGCGTATTCTAGTGCCACGACAATAAATGATGGAACTAGGGAGGACAGATGTCCTTGAGAAAACAATTGAATTTACAAAGAATATACTCAGGATCCGATTGTCTAGAAACCATTTGCCGAACGAAGAAGAAGCTTTCTTTGCCAACCTCAGAGAGTGAAGTCGACTAGACGAAAAGTACTTGGGTGAGGACAATTGGCTGAAACTGTAAAAGGGATTATTTCCTGATTGGGAGTACTTTAATTGAAGGTTGTATAGTATGTCTCAAAAGTTTAAGCACTCTGCAAATTTAGATTAAAAAAAAATTAAGAAGAAAATATATGAAGCCAATTTACAATAAATACTCGACATTTAATCGAAATTTAAAAAAAACGCAATTTTTGTTGGTTAAAAGAAAAACTATATTAATTTTTATTTAATTTACGTGTTTTCTGGAAGAAACACTGTCTCAAAAGTTTAAGCACTTGATGGATTTTTTTTTAAAAACACAGGATTGGACGGGTGTAATGACGTTCGTGTATGAAGTCGCATTCCCGTTTTATAAAAGTATAAAAGTGGAGAAATCATTTCCATTAATTTTAAAAATGCCGAAGGATAAAGAATTCACAAAAAGGGAGATTTTAAAAGTTTTTAATTTGAAATCGCAAAATAAAAATGTTTCTGAAATTGCTAAAAATTTTATATCGATTAAAGCAAGGTACACATCAAGTACTCTCTAGAGATGATAATTTAAAACGGAAAATAAAATGAGGACGACCTTGTATGGCGACTGATCAGGCGGATCGGAGAATACGGAGATTGGTGTCTAAACAAAATTTGTCCATACGGCAAATTAAATATAATCTCGGTTTACAAGTGTCCAAAGGCACTGCACATATACGTATTAAAGAATGTGATTACTTCATACGAAAGAAAATGGCTCGCACACCGTTTCTCAAACTGCACCACGAACAGGCAAAAATGAACTGGGCTAAAAGACACATGTCCTACGGGGCAAGTGGCTTGTTGTTTTATTCTGTGATGGGGAAAAATGCAGCTTAGATGGTCCTGATGGGTGGAACATGTATTGGCATAATCTACGAAAGGAACCAAGAGCATTCTTCAGCAGCAGCAAGGAGGTTAGTCTGTTATGGTTTGGGGGTCGTTCCGCTTCAACGACCAGACCTCTATGGCTTTTCCAAAAGGAATACAAAATCCCCAAAAATATCAAGAGACGCCAAGCCAACATTTGCTTCCATTCGGTGACATTTTGGAGGTTTCAAAATGGATCTTTCAACAACTTAATGCCTCAATCCACAGATGACATTCTATAAAACTGTGGCTTTCATAGAAAAATATTAAAATTTTTGACTGGACAAATATAAGTTCAGATATAAACCCATTTGAGAATGTCTGGGCAATTTTAACCCGACATTTTTCAGCAATGGAAAGCAGTATGACTCTCTTAAAGATCTCCAAGAGGCCATTGAGAAAGCATGGTACTCTTTGCCACCATAAATCCTACAAAAACTAATAATTTCGATGGACGCACGTTTATTTGACCTAAACCCAAATCAAGGAAAAATAATCTGTGTGTAACAGTTTCGTAAATATGATAAATGTAGTTGTTTTTGCCTTTGTGTATAAACTTTGGAGAAAGTTTCGCTTGAAGATATTTTAAATTATATTTTTTACAATTATGTAATTTATTTTTTTTCTACTTTTGATATCATTTATTTAAATGAAGTTGCGAAATCCTCAAATTAAAAAATGCTATTTATCCTAACTTTTAATTATTCTTTAAAAATCGACAGTTTATTCTCGTGCTTAAACTTTTGAGACGGACCTTATAGAGGGAGATTTAATATACTTCATATCTTGAATATCCCATATACCAACAATATAAATCATTTGGAAAGTTGAAATTATTGAGTCCTAATATTTATTTCGCATTTTGAGAAATTTCATTTTTTTTTCATAAATTTCCAACAACAAAAAATACCAAACATAATTTAAAATAGTTAATGTTTTATTTTTTTTAATATCATTATTTAATAATCAAATCATGTTTCTTTATATGTACAATTCCATTAACTGTCTTTTGTGTGTGTGTGTGTATCTTTTTTTTTCAATCAATTTTCTCTACATGAGAAATAATTCTTTTTTATTCATTAATGGCAACTTCCATTACTTTGCATTATCTTTGCTTCCTATCTTATTTTAACAATAAAAACTTTTAGAATTATAATATTAATAAAATTTATTTTTTAATAACAATAGATATAGAAATTTTAAAAAAAAGACTGAAAAATTAGGCAATTATCATTTAACATTTATTGTCTACTTTCTGAAGATACTTTTTACATACATGGCACTTAATTTAATCATAGTACAGTTTCAGAGGAATTCATTTTCGCAGAAAATATAAATTAATAGTTCACACAATAAATGTAAGTTTCTATTTAAATATTAGTTCCTTCTTTAGAAGTTTTGCATTTATTGAAGATAAGTACCCCCTTTATAAAACAAAGCGTATACGCTCTTATTCTTCAAGTTTCTTCCACACACAACTTGTTTTTAAAATGAAGTGTTCCATAAGAATTTTTGATGTTGACAGCTGCATACTTCAAGTTAATGTAAGTATTTCAAGCTGTTTCTTTACAGTAAGAGTGAGCATGTCAATATCAAGTACCCTTATGGTAGTAATATGATGTTATTATTTGTTTGGAATAGATAACAATTTTCATATGCGTTTAGGACAATTTAAGACTACAGTGAAAATTATTCGTGTTCTTAAATTACTTTTATGCAAAAAGCAACAAATTTGACAATTGAAAGTTTCCATATTTAACTATCCATATTTCTAACTATTGAAACTTTATGTAGATAATAATAAAAAGGGATAAGAAATATTAATATGTATGTTTGTAAAAAGATTCAGTAATATTTAATAAACTAAGAAAATAATATTAGTTTACTAGTTATAGGTGAATTTTTTAAATCCATTCCAAAATACGTCTGTTGTATGAATGGTACGGCTTTTCACGGAAATTATATGAATGGGCGTTAAATGTAATGTTATTCAAAGTGTATTCATAGAAATCGAAAACTTTTTAGATTTTATACATCTATACTAATATTATAAAGTAGTAAAGATTGTTTTTTTGTTTAATTGTAGAGGGTAATCTCTGGAACTACTGGAGCGATTTCAAAAGTGATCATGGCAAATTGACGATGACAATCCCTGCTCCAACATAGGCTATATTTTATATCGGTGCAACTAACTCCCAGGGGGGTGCAAGAGCGAAAAACGTTCTAAAATTTCGATTTTCTTTTATACTGAAGGAGCTAGAAACTTGAAATTTAGCATGGTAGTTGTTTATAAGATGTAAATTCTCTCTAAGAACAAATTCTAAAAAAATCGAAATTTAAAAGGGTGAGATAAACGAAAAGCGGTTTAAAAACATTCGACATTACAATTTCTATGGAATCTCTGGAACTACAGAACCGTTTTCAAAAGTGATGGTGGCAAATTGATGGTGACAGTTACTGCTGTTACATAGGCTATATTTCATGTCGGTGCCACTGCCACTAGGTGCAGAGGTGCAAGAGCGAAAAACGTTCTAAAATTTCGATTTTTTTTAATACTGAAGGTGTTAGAAACATGAACTTTAGCATGGTAGCTACTTATAAGATGTAAATGCTCTGTAAGAGCGAATTCTAAAATAAGTCGAAATTTAAAAGGGTGAGATGAGCGAAAAGCGTTCTAAAAACATTCTAAATTACAATTTCTATGGAATCTCTGGAACTACAAAACCATTTTCAAAAATGACGGTGGCAAATTGATGGTAACAGTCTCTGCTGTAACATAGGCTATAATTTATGTCGGTGCCACTCCCACAGCGGGGTGCAAGAGCGAAAAACGTTCTAAAATTTCGATATTTTATTTTATACTGAAGGAGCTAGAAACTTGAAATTTAGCATGGTAATTGTTTATAAGATGTAAAATCTCTCTAAGAACAAATTCTACAAAAATTCGAAATTTAAAAGGGTGAGATGAACGAAAAGCGGTCTAAAAACATTCGAAATTACAATTTCTATGGAATCTCTGGAACTACAGAACCGTTTTTAAAAGTGATGTTGGCAAATTGATGGTGACAGTTCCTGCTGTAACATAGGCTATATTTCATGTCGGTGCCACTGCTACTAGGGGGAGAGGTGCAAGAGCGAAAAACGCTCTAAAATTTCGATTTTCTTTTATACTGAAGGAGCTAGAAACGTGAAATTTGGCATGGTAGTTCCTTATAAGATGTAAATGCTCTCTAAGACCAACTTAAAAAAAAATTCAAAATTTAAAACTGTGAGATGAGTGAAAAGCGTTCTAAAAATATTCTAAATTACAATTTCTATGGAATCTCTGGAGCTACCGAACGCTTTTCAAAAGTTATGGTAGCAAATTGATTGTGACAGTTACGGCTGTAACATAGTCTATATTTCATGTCGGTGCCACTACCCCCAGTGCAGAAGCGAAAAACTTTCTAAAATTTCGATTTTTTTTGTACTGAAGGTGTTAGAAATATGAAATTTGACATGGTAGTTACTTATAAGATGTAAATGCTCTCTAAGAAAAAATTCTAAAAAAATCGAAATTTAAAACTATGAGATGAGCGAAAAATGTTCTAAAAACATTCGAAGTTACAATTTCTATGGAATCTCTGGAACTACAGAACTGTTTTTAAAAGTGATGTTGGCAAATTGATGGTGACAGTTCCTGCTGTAACATAGGCTATATTTCATGTCGGTGCCACTGCTACTAGGGGGAGAGGTGCAAGAGCGAAAAACTCTCTAAAATTTCGATTTTTCTTTTATACTGAAGGAGCTAGAAACGTAAAATTTAGCATGGTAGTTCCTTATAAGATGTAAATGCTCTCTAAGACCAAATAAAAAAAAAAAATCAAAATTTAAAACTGTGAGATGAGTGAAAAGCGTTCTAAAAATATTCTAAATTACAATTTCTATGGAATCTCTGGAGCTACCGAACGCTTTTCAAAAGTTATGGTAGCAAATTGATTGTGACAGTTACGGCTGTAACATAGTCTATATTTCATGTCGGTGCCACTACCCCCAGTGCAGAAGCGAAAAACTTTCTAAAATTTCGAATTTTTTTGTACTGAAGGTGTTAGAAATATGAAATTTGACATGGTAGTTACTTATAAGATGTAAATGCTCTCTAAGAAAAAATTCTAAAAAAAATCGAAATTTAAAACTATGAGATGAGCGAAAAATGTTCTAAAAACATTTTAAATTACAATTTCTATGGAATCTCTGGAACTACAGAACCATTTTCAAAAGTGATGGTGATGATAACAGTCCTTGCTGTAACATAGGCTATATTTTATGTCGGTGCCACTACCACAAGGGGGTACAAGAGCGAAAAAGTTCTAAAATTTCAATTTTTTTTTATACTGAAGGAGCTAGAAACTTGAAATTTGGCATGGTAGTTATTTATAAGATGTAAATGCTCTCTAAGAACAAATTCTAAAAAAATACGAAATTTAAAAGGGTGGGATGAACGAAAAGAGGCCTAAAAACATTCTAAATTACAATTTCTATGGAATCTCTGGAACTACAGAACCGTTTTCAAAAGTGAGGGTAACAGTCTCTGCTGTAACATTGGCTATATTTTATATCGGTGACACTACCACAGGGGAGAGGGGGGGGGAGAGAGCGAAGGACTTTCTAAATTTTCGATTTTTTTTATACTGAAGAAGCTAGAAACTTGAAATTTGGCATGGTAGTTATTTATAAGATGTAAATGCTCTCTAAGAACAAATTCTAAAAAAAATCAAAATTTAAAAGTGTGAGATGAGCGAAACGCGTTCTAAAAACATTCTAAATTATAATTTCTATGGAATCTCTGGAACTACAGAACCGTTTTCAAAAGTGATGGTAACAGTCCCTGCTGTAACATAGGCTATATTTTATATCGGCGACACTACCACAGTGGGGGGGAGGGGGGTGAAAGAGCGAAAGATGTTCTAAATTTTCGATTTTTTTTTACATTAGTGTGGCTTAATTAGTAATTTCTGAATTATCTGTGGCAGTAAAATTTCCTCTAATGAAAATAGGCCAACGAATATCACTTGGCATTTTTCAAGAATTACGCGAGCAAAGCCGCGGGTTTTGCTAGTGAAAAATAAAAGGTGCTATGTATGAAGCGGTAAAAAAAAGCTATTGACAAGATTTGTGCCCGGCTAACATAAAAGTGCCCTTTTTGTGATCTATTTGCAAAATCAGGGATTGCCCCTGGCTAAAATCGGGACCACTACACAAAATTATTCTTAATAAAAGAAGTCCTTTCACAAAACTATTTTTTTTTTCATAAAAGCGAACACTTTACATTTTTTTTAAATTGTTGGGATTTAAAATTTGTAATTTGAAACAAAATTAGCTCACCAAAAAGGAAAACTTTAGCAGGAAAACATACATATATATACTATAGTTTGAATTTAAAAACAACTTGATTTTTTGTTACATAATTTTATTTTTCTCAAAACTATAACTAAAAAAAAAGTACCCATGATAGAAAAGGAAAAAAAAACCCTGCATCAAACTTTGATGTGGAATCAATCATATAGAAAAAATTTTCAATTTTTTGTACATTTATTTTGCATTTTACTATGAAGACTTTTTTTTTTTTTTTTGGGGGGGGGGGTGTCACAAAAAGTCGATGCAACTATATTCGATAATTCTACATTGTAGTGATTATATGATAAAACAAGCTGCCAGTGTGATGAACAGATACATGCTTAAATAGCATGTACTTTGGAGAAGCCTCATGTCTAATGACAATCCTGGAAGGTCCCTGGAGTGAGTGAAAGAGTTTCATTTATCACTGTTTCTTATAAGGGAAAAATTACTTTTGTGTTTTTAAATAAATGATAATTATTTTTATTTATTTCGAAAGTATAACTGTACTGGTACAAAATTTTATACACATGTACAAATAAAATGTTTAAGCACTGAAGTAAATATAAAAAACATATATTTAGATTTTTAATTTATCTTGTGTAAAGCAGAAATATAATTTTATATATATATTTTATATATAAGTCATATGGCACAAAAAATACTCTCAGATAAAATGGTTGGTTGGTTGGTTGGTTGTATAGGATTTTATGGCGCAAGGTCCCATTGGGGACAAGCTGCGCCAATCAGATAAAATGAGCTTCCACTTAATTCTGAGTGACTTCGAAATCTTATGATCATCATTATTTAAAAAATACAGTGTTTTATTTTTTGAAACCGCAAAAAAAAAAAAAAAAAAAAAAAAAGTTATCATTGATTTATTAACAGGAGATTAATATTTTTGTGGGGCATTATTTAAGACCCTCTAACAGCGAAAACTAGTCAAAACTTTCGATTATTTCTATACAAAATATTTGTTATTAACATGACAATGGTTAACAAATAATTATTTGTTTATGTTTATAATCATTGACAGCTGTTATCGATCCGTAATTACGACGCTTGCGCAGTAAAACCTTGAGTATGATTGGTAGGCGTTAGGGCTTCTCCGTAACCAGTGAAAACGCTCTTAGGTTAAAGGACTTGGGTCGCTGGGATTTTTAGATCGTTGGGTCGACCAGTGAAAACGCAACTTTAGGGGTGTTCAAGCTAGTATCGGATAAAGTCATTTGGCTTTTGCTGTGCATTTAATGTATAAATATATAAAAGAATGAATTATATACATATAAAATTTAAAAACATCGACATTGCATGAGTTTTATTTTTATTAATGTTAAGCAATTAGTGTTAATAATTAACAATAATTTCAGTATTAATTCTTAGTTTTAATTTATAAAATATATATATGTATGATTCAAAGTACTAAAAAAATATATATGTTAGCTTTTTCAATCAGACAAAACAATTTTTTACGTGATGAAGTATTGAAACAGACAGAGATATGTCATCTCGGTAGCAGTAAAATTGCAGCAATATTTGAAAATATTTCCAAATTGATACTTTATAAACTTAACAAAATTTTTAATTGTTTTTTATGATTATACTGCCTCCTTCCGTGTGCATATTTCGTGTCATGCAAATGATAATTCTATTCCAACATATGCTGTTAGACTCTTCACATCTTGAGTCACATGTTTGTATAAGGCTTTTTGATTTTATTTATAAAAAAATGACAACTCCTGCCACTATACCTCTAAATTTCAAACTATTTGTTTATTTTACATCATTAATTTTTCCCTCTTTCACTTGCTGTTTTATTAATTTAATTAGAAAGTCACCTAACGAATACATTTTTATTCCAAAAGCACATTTAATTTCGATTATTATACTCACAAATTTTGAGCTTGTTGGAAATACGTTGCATCTTTTGTTACTTTTGAATTTTCTTGTTTTTATTTTCAAACACATAATCTCAGTCGAAAGAAAGTTTATGTAATTTTCTAGACACGTCCTAAAATTCTATCTAGCTGATTATTCTTCACGACATGGAAATATTGTTATTACCTTTATGCTATCAAAAATAAAAACAAGTAATTCCTTATGTAATTTTTCATAAATAATATGTGCTTTTCATAACATTTCCTATTTTCGTCACTTTATTTAGTAAAAGACCTTATTGCGCAAAATTAAATAAAAAAGAACTTATGGTAACTTCAATCATACATTCTATTTAACTTGCAGATTCAAATACGGATGATTTATCGTTTTAATTAAATCAGAATATTAGATTTTGTCTATTTGATTTGTTTTTATGTTTTTCTCTTTTGAAGATGTATTGTGAACAAAACGTTTGGTTCAACAAAAATTAATAGAAATAATAGAACAGTAGTTTAATAAAATATGTTACTGCAGTTTTTCAGTTCCACTATAGTTTTCAGAACAGTGTCTTGTCTGTTATTTAAGATAAATAATATTTAAAAAAGCCGCAATAAAAAAGAAAATTGTTGCTCAGTTAGAGATTATTTCAAAAACATTTTGTAGAGTTCGATTATTTCCAGGAAAGCATATATTATTAACTAAGATAATTATTTAGAAATGAATATAAATACGTAAAATACTTTTTAAAATTTAAAGCTAATACGAAAGAAATAAAAGCCGCACCATCCTGCACTATGGCAAAAATCACCGTAAAAGGATATGACTGACCTATCAACTAGCAATAGTGGCTACTAATTAAAGCTATGCTTAAATTTTGCTTAGGAGGTCGTCTACATACAGAAATTTAAAACAACTCTAAAATTGACAATACTAACATCTAATTTTGACATCATGTTTAAGTTTGGCAAATTTTACCTTCGTGTACCAAATTGGAAATCATTCGGTCAAGCAGTTTATAAGTTTAGAACTCCGAATGATAATTCATTTTTCTAAAACAAATTACAATGCTTATAATTTTTTAAATATAAACCAAAAACCAATTGGCGGTATGAGCTGCATTTTGGATTATGAGTTATGCTTCTAAAACTACCCGCATTGAAATCTGTTTTTCGACATTAAAAATGAATTTGCCATTAGGAGTTCCAAATTACAAATCTGCATAATTCCCAAAGTACTTGAATGAATGTCTGGTATCCGAAAGTAAAATTTACCGAAATTCCGTTTGGTGTCGAAATTATGTGTTAGTATTAAATATTTTCGAGTTTGTTATAATTTTTATATGTAGACAACCTTTCAAGCAAAATTTAAATTTAGCATTAAGTAGTAACCGTTATTACTAGTCGATTGGTAACAGTCACATTTTTAACACTTTCCAACCTAGTTGAAAAGTGTTTATGACTTCGGTTTGTATGGCCATATGGCCGTCTGCCGTCTGCCGTATGGCCATCTGTCTGTGCTCTAACTCCCGTATATATGCTCGGATTGCTCTGCAATTTTTATATGTTATTGTTATTATCTATAGCATGTTCCCTATTTCAACGGAAGTGTGTAGCACTTATAGTTTTTTTACAGGGACACTCAAAAGAATTCCGTTACATTGCGGTCAATGGGGAAAAATCCTTTGCGGTTTATTTTAATGATATTACACAATTTCAAGCACATTGTAATTGATATATATCACTAAAGTGCATTATAAGAAGCTTAATATGGAGTAGGGTGTGCATAGCACTTATAGTTACTTTACAGGGACAGTCAAAAGAATTCCGTTACATTACGTCTAGGGAGAAAAATCGTCTGCGGTTTATTTAAATAATGTTTCACTATTTTAAACGCATTGAAATTTATATACAGTGTCTCACAAAAGTGATGGGACACTTGTGCTTTATAAAAAGAAACTGCAATAAAATAAATAAACAAACATGTGCAAAAATTTTTTGGGTGTGTTTCATATTTAAAGTTAGTAACAATTATTACATAACATATATTTTGTCAAAATATTAAAATATTAATTTAGTAAAAATACAATTGTTCAGAACGGAGCAAAAAATGGCTCACATAAGTGATGGGACACTTACTTTTCCATCAAATATTTATCCAAAAATTTTACTTTTTAAAAGGTTTTAATATTTTGTTGAATTTCCTTTTACTTTTAAAACATGATTTAATCTTTTTGGGATGGATTCGACTAATTTTTTTGTGATTTCTGGAGTGATTTTACCCCATTCTTCTTGAAGCACCGATTTTAGTTGTTGTTTTGAAGAAATGGTGTGTTTGCGAATTCTTGATTCCAATTCTTGCCAAATATTCTCTATGGGATTTAAGTCTGGAGATTGTGGTGGTGTTTTTATTATTTCAGGACAGTTATATAGCAGCCAGAGTCTAACGTTCAGAGCAGTGTGCTTGGGGTCATTGTCCTGGTAGAATTTAAAATCGTTATGAAGGTTCAATTTTCGTGCTGAAGATTTCAAATTTTGCTTTAAAATATCAATATACTTGTACTGATCCATTATACTGTCAATAAAAACAAGATTACCAACTCCAGCGGACGACATACACCCCCATACCATAACTCCTCCTCCACCATGTTTTACTGTTGGTACCAAGTTCTGTTTCCGAAATTCTTCCCTGGGTTTTCTGCACACCAAGATTCTACCGTCAGAACCAAATATATTAAATTTACTCTCATCAGCAAATATAACTTTATTCCAGTAATCAGAATTCTTATTTATGTTGGATTTTGCGAAAGCTAGTCTGAGTTTTCTATTCTTTTCACTTACGAAGAATTTTTTCCTGGCTACTCTACCGTGATATCCGGCAGATCGAATTACCCTTCTAATAGTCTCAGGATTAACAATTATTCCATATAATGCTTGTAAATCAGCAGCAACTTTTGAAGTACTAATTCTTGGATTTTTTTTAATATTTCGAACGATAATTCGCTTTATTCCATTGGATAGCTTTGATGGTCGGCCAGGTCTTCTTTTATCCTGAATCATATGATTCTTTTTATATCGTTTAATGATATTGAAAACTGTTGAACGACTTAAGTTAACTGTTTCAGCAGTTTTTCTAATAGATTTTCCACGTTCAATATGCAAATTAATAACTAATTTTCGAATTTCAGGCGAAGTTTCTTTTCGTTTAGCATTCATGGCTACACAGAGCTAAAAAACACAAAAATTCCAAAACAAACTGGAGAGAAATACTGCAGACGATTTTATAAATTATTGCCAATTGCTTTTAAGTAAAAATAAAACCCCAAAAAATATTTTTATTGCTTATTTCAGACGATTTTTGTTGCATATATAATGGTGTCCCATCACTTATGTGAGCTATTTTTTGCTCCGTTCTAAACATTTGTATTTTTATTAAATTAATATTTTAATATTTTGACAAAATGTATGTTATGTAATAATCTTTACTAAATTTAAGTATGAAACACACCCACAAAAAAAATGTGTACATGTTTTTTTAATTTATTTGATTAGTTTCCTTTTGTAAAGCACAAGTGTCCCATCACTTATGTGAGACACTGTATATAACTAAGGTGCATTACAAGAGGCTTACTACAGAATATTGTGTGTATAGCAGTGATCTATACTTTAGTGATATATATCAATTACAATGTGCTTGAAATTGTGTAATATCATTAAAATAAACCGCAAAGGATTTTTCCCCATTGACCGCAATGTAACGGAATTCTTAATTTACAGGGACACACAAAATAATTATCTACTGTATGTTAACAATAATTCCTGGAAGTGCGTTTTAAGTTACTGAACGCAATTTTAAATTTAACTCACTTTTTGTCTATTACGTGGTGTGTATAAATTCTGCAGATCATATACAGGGAAGCACAGAAGTTCGCGAACACATTTTCGTTTATTGACAGAAACTCCAGAAGGAGAATTTTAAACTGTGCTACGCGTTTCCTAACTGAACTAAAATTTAGCATCCTATGTAGTATATATACAAATCTACAGATCATATACAGGGCTGAATAAAAGTATTCGGATTCTTTTCCGAATATTTTATATGTTGGATATTCCTGAAATTATGTTTTTAAATATGTAATGCGTTTTCCAAATTGTTTACTTAGATGTTATCTTTCAACTTATTAAACAGTATGATTTGTAAAATTATTTTGGAAGCGTTGGAAAGTGTTACATAATCTATGCGTGGCGCATGATTTTTCGTTCTTGTTATACTATGATTTGTAGTAGAGTTAGTAGGGAGTGTTGTGTTTTCCCTCCAGGACTGTACATTCATAACATTCAATGAATCTTTTTCTAATAATATGTAAACTTTTATAAATGCCTTGTAACAATTATTGCAGATTTTTCTGTAAGATTTAAAAGTATCTTTATATGTTGACATTTCTGTTAAAAATACATTTTTTGTGAAGTTTGTATATAAAGGTAGGCGAAGATCTTTTTTTTTTTAGAAAAGAATAAGATTAGTTAATGTATTACAGAAGTGGTACATCTTCAGACCTCGATAAAAAAGGTCTCTATTTTAAATAAAATGTAACGCAAAGAAACCTTCTTAATGTATTTTTATCGTTTACGGTTTGAAAGGAACGACTATTTCATACTATTTCCATTATACTAGCATATAATTTAAATATGAAGATGTATTTTAAATCATTTTTATTTGATATATTTATTGACTTATTAAAATACAGATATAAATTCTAAGTGATACAAACATAACACGAAAAGACTTATAAAAGCCTTTTAATATAATGATCGACATGTTTCGAATGCACAAATGGTGCCATTAACAAAATCTATACCATAAATAAACAATTCTCGCAAAACTTTTTTAAATAAACATGTAAAACATACACCACGAGTAAAAAAAGGCAGGTGTTTAATAATATTTATTTAATAGATATGTAAAGTATATATATATATAACATTATATGAAGATCTTGAAAATGACGCCGTTTGTGCGTTAAATGTTTTTCTAATATTAAATGTTTTTCTAAGGCTTTTGGTGTTCTGTTTTTAGCACTTAATATTTATATTTTCCTTTTAATGTGAATTAGTGATTTTATTATACGATATATTGACTTAATAATAGTAAACGACGAGTTAATAATTTTATGTAAATTTTTATCATACTGTTAGTTTTTCAACACGAATAACATTAGTAAACAATATTTTTAATGCAAATCATAGTAAAAAATTCTCTGTTACGAGAATACTTAACATTTCATATCAAACAAAGTTTGACATTTCAGTTCATTAGAAAATCAAAACTTTAATTTTTGAAAAACTGATTAGGATTTTATCTGCCACATGATTGCTAAAACATGGAAATTTATTAAGAGTAACTAAAGATACAAAAATAACAGACTGAATTTAAATAGATATTAGCACAAAATGGGTTTTAGAACTTTTAAAATAACGTGAAATAAGTATATCGCATTTTCCCACCAAGCTATCGCTATCGATAATTTAGTTAAAATAAAATGTTTAAATGTGACGCAAATAAATAAATAAATAAATAAAATGAATAAATAAATAAATAAATAAATAAAATAAATAAATAAATAAATAAATAAATAAAATAAATAAATAAATAAATAAAATAAATAGATAAATAAATAAATAAAATAAATTAATAAATAATTGTAATAATAAAATGTCAGTTATATGTTTTTTATTCATTAAAACTATTTATACTTGGTCAAATTTGTGTGATTGAGAGCCACTCTAGAAACTTTTCGAAATATATTTTAATATTGATATTTTTTTTTTGTTATTTAAGATTTTAATTTGTTTTTCTCATGTCTGCTAAATGACCCTTTTCTTCTAGTCAGTCTTCATTCATAAAAGTCACAGTTTCTGTATTAAGTGCAGTACTTCTTATCACTAAATGAAAAACTTCATAACACACTAATATTAGTATAAAATGCAGGATGAATAAAAAATCGTATATTAAGTCATTATAAATTTATATTTAATGCGCAACTCATAAGTAATTTATTAGATATGTGCTATTGTTCTATTTAATTTCATAATAATTGATTCGATTTTTTGTTTGATCAGATACATTTCATTTTATATTGATCTTAAAGTACCTTGTTCTTCAAGAACTTTTGGAAAAGGAATGTTCAGTATTTCGAAGTGATATTTTGAAAATTTCTTTTCTTCTAAAAATATGTTTTTCGGAATCTCTAGTGTCTAAAAGGTGTAACCCCGTCAAAAAAAAAAAAAAAAAAAAAAAAAAAAAAAAAAAAAAAAAAAAATTCAATTTTCAAAACGATTGCAAGATTTTCCCTATACTAAGTATGATGGGTAAGTAATAAAGATTATTAAAGAAATTGAGTTTCATTATTGGAGTTAATTTTTTTAATGGTTAATTATTCAGCAAAATAGTATAAGGCTGTTGTTCCAAATACAAGCTTATATTCCATGCAATAAAGGCAGGCTTTCTTAAAACAGAAAATACAATAAGCATCGTGTGAGAAAACTTTTATTTCTGAAACATGTTTGTGAAATTCCTGGGGGCTATTCCAGGATGCTGTCGTAAAATAGAAGAAATGCACTTTTGTGGAAAACTGTTGTTCTTTTTTTCTGAACTTTCTTTTATTCTTATAAATATTACTACGCATGTATTTCTTTGTTTGAATTCTTCAAACACATACCTGGAAATTTGTCTATCTGTGTAGAAAATAAAGTGCTTTAAGGTTTCTGTCAAATCAAATATGGTTTTTATTTCAACTTGGTTTCTTTCTGACACTTTCAAAAAACCATTTTAATTTTTACATGCATGACATTTCCAGATGTTCTTATTCAGAAATTGCGAAATTGAAAAGATCTTCCCGTTTCTTGATAATTTTTATATAACGGGTGTCCTAAAATAGACTGACGGATTTTAAAATTCAATAACTTGCAAACGGTTACAGATATTAAAAAAAAATTTGCAAGATAGTAATGTATAATGTCAAGAGTTTTTTTTACTGCGATTCCTGATTTTAGTTCGAATTGACAGCAATAGAGGACGCTGTAAGCATTAGGTGAGTGATCGAGGGCAAGACTAAAATCACCCAGCATTGATGCGAAGGAAGGTGGTTAAATATATGAAGCGGGTCTCATTTTCTAATACAATCTTGCTTCTGAATAAGATTTTATTAGTGAATGAAACCCACTTCATGTATTTAACATCCTTCCTTCGCATCAATGCTGTCACTTCTGCTTCTGCCTCGATTGGATTTCTAATGCTCGCCGCTATTGCTGGTAATTTGGACTAAAATCAGGAATCGCAGTAAACAAATTCCTGATATCATAAATTACTTTTACTGCAAGAATTTTATTATATAGTGTGTCCGAGAAAGGTCTTTATCATTCTAAACATTAATAACAAAAATACTAACAGGTGAAATGGAATGCAGTTTTCTGCAAAATAATGAAGAAATCTGATAGTTTTTACTGGTATCAATTGCCGGTTTCCCGAACTATGGATTGGTCATGTAGTACCCATACCTTGGCCTCCGCGATCGCCCGACATAAATACACTGGATTTCCTTTTGTGGGATTAAATTAAAGACAGGTTCTGGCAAACACCTGTTTCTTATATATACGTTTTAAAGGAAATGATACAATTAGAAATCCTCACTTTTACACCGCAAAAGTTAAACAACATTTGGTGGGAAATTGAGTACAGGCTCGACAATCTTCGTGCTACTAACGGAGCTCACGTACAGCTATAATGAAGGTGCTGTAAAGAAAAACTCTTCGATTTCTTCATTATTTTGCATCAAACTGCATTTCATTTCACCTGTTAATATTTTTGTTAGTAATGTTTAAAATGATAAAGATCTTTCTCGGACACGTTGTATATCTGTTACCGTTTGCAAGATATTGAATTTTAAAATCAGTTAGTCCATTTTAGGATATCCGGTGATATATATATATATATATATATATATATATATATATATATATATTATGTTGTCATATGCAGCAACCGTTTTTATAGGTTACGGTTACTTCACCCTATTATGAATCGTGTTCATTGGTCAGAGTAGAGATAAATTAATGTTTCATAACCGTTTTGAATGACTGGAAAGTTTGCTACAGATTTCTAGCAATGTAGTACATGTGTCATGAGAAAGCAATCAATTATATCTCGAGTTTTAATAATAAAAATCGTTATTTGATTCTGCATCTTTTTATTAGTTATGCCTGCAAATTTACTGTTTTTACGTCTGAAAATAATTCTGTTAATATATCAGGTATTTTTTGAGTTGTAGGATGGAGAGTTACTTATTTATTTATTTATTTTTAGAACAACTGCAGAGCAAAACTTCTACAAACAACGTTGTTCTTGCATTTTCACGATTTTTTTGTTTAATGGATTTTGAGGAATAGTATGTTTTATGTTTCTTTATGTTTGTTATTTTCAAAAAACAAAATATTTATAAGATTACCAAATAATTTCTATTCTCAAAATATAAGATAGAGCATTTCCCATTAAAATAAACATTTTAATCAAAGATATTTGATTATTTATATTCCTTTCACATACATTTCATTCATTGTAACTATATAACACATTTAAATAATATTTATGTTTAAAAAAACAAATATGTAGAGTAGAAATGGAATGTTATGCAGCCACAATAAGAAAAACATGTTTATGAAAAATTATTTATTTTACACATTACTAAAATTGACGTCCAATAAAAACATATGTACAAATGTATTAAAAACTTTAAAACACGAGATATTAGTAGTACAAAATTATGTACTACTAATATCTTGTATTTAAAGGACTCGTATCATAACGACACGACATATTTTGTGTCACCGTATCGAGGAATGATGGCGCTTATGATGGTAAATAAGATTTCATGTGAGTTCATGTGATTTCACCATCCTAGAATTTGTCTAAAACATGGAAAGCTTTCAGGTGCTTAAATATAGAGAAATAATCTGTCCATGTTTTGGAATTTAGATTGGGTGAGAAAGAGTTTCAAGAAATGTTTGCGTACACACGCTGAATCCTTTATTAAACTGACAATTATTCCCATCATTGAGTCACACATGATTTTTTATGCATAATTTACACTCTCGTATATGACAGTAAATTTCAACTTCTGATCCATTATATACATTTAAAAACTGAATAAAAAAGAACATGTGACAGGCGGCGGATATTTCGCTTTTCCAGAATATTTTTTGAACTGACTACGAATCTTTTGCACCGTTCTCTAAAACTGAGATATCTGATTTGCCAATGTGTATAATTACTCGGCAAGCCTTCTCATTTGAGCTTTATAGAATAGCCCCTACATAAATTACAAACGGAACTTCCGTCGGAACATCATACATAGAAGACGTTATTTGCAAAATTATTATTTGAAGTTAATGAAAGGAAAATAAGACGTGCAGCTGTTTCTCCTCTCTATAGAAACTCTGTGTTAGAAATGTTTGACATAGCTTAATAAAAACGTTTATCCTTTATATTATAAAATTTAGGTATCACAGATTTGAAGTACAATATTTAAGGAAAAGTAACTGATTAATATCCTCTTGTTTTCTAAAATCTGACGCAAGTTATTAAATTATGTATATACAGATTTTTAAACGAAATTAGAAAACAGGTGCATTAAACTTGATTTTGTATAAACAACAGAGATAATCCAAATGAAAGTTAAATAAGACGTGCTGTTTTTTGTCCTCTCTATAGAAACTTTTTATTAGAAAAGTTTGACATATGATAATAAAAACATTTATTCTTTATATTATAAAATTTAGGTATCACAGATTTGATGTAATGAAAAGTAACTGATTAATATCCTATTTTTAAACGAAAATTTTCTAAAATCTTACGCAAGTTCTTAAATTATGTATATGCAGATTTTTTAACGAAATTAGAAAACAAATACATTAAACTTGCTTTTGTATAAACAACAGGGAGAATCAAAAATAAAGGAAGAACATAGCAAAACATCAGTTACGTAGAAAATGAAAATCATTGTTCAAAAAGTAATTTTATTATAAGGTAGATGACCACCCAAAGGTGACCATAGTTAAGCTTTGAGGATTTTTTATAATTTTCTGGTTAGGTGTGTGTGGCTGAATATTTGTTTGTAAAATTTTCCTAACACATTATCCTAACACATATCAAGTATACTTTTCTTTGTAAAAATAAAATTTAAGTGCTTTTATAACACAATTTCAAAATTGTAGCTTGTGGGTCACCTTTGGCGCATATTGTTTCAAAGGTGGTCCATATATTTAAATCCCTTTCATAATGTGGTGAAATACTCGGCAAACAATTTTGCTTACACTTAGGGTCTGATTATCGTTTCTATCTTTTGATATCTTTCGATTTTTTCTTCTTAATATTCTTATCTTATGACACGAAAAGACCTTGCAGCACTTTTTGCGCACGATAGTTCAGGGATTTTCTTCTGGGAGTTACTGACTTCTTTTGAGTGATGTCTAGTGTTAGCAATAAATGGTAATGAGTTTTTTCAGATATTTATGTAAAAAAAATTTTAAATCACCCTTAATGATTTTCACATTTGTTTTCTAATGTGGCCACCTTGTGAAAATGCGTATGGTCGTTATTTGCATAACGATAAAGTATTTGTCGGATAAATTTCGTAGAATTGAAGTAAATGTGGTTAAATAAAGAAGCTTTCGGAAAACTTCTCATAACTCAAAGTTCTAAGAATATAAACACGTGTAAATAAAAATATCTTCTTAGAACGAATTAGAACGAATATTCCGCAAAAGGGAATCACTGCATAAAATGGTGGGGAATCAAGGTGATCTCTTTAAATTCAGCCACATGCACTGCAGATACATGTTTGATAATTTAGTAGCACCATTTTCTGATTAAAAATTAAAATAATTATACTTTTGAGAGGTGGACACCTTAGGAACACTGCCTACCTTTGATTCACCAACCTTATACTGAGAAAATGTGTTATATCTATGAACCTAGTGAACACTAGTTAGTTTTTAAATGGTTTTAAGAATTAATGTTTCTTTTTAAAGTTTAAAACACTTGTACTCAATGTTTAAAAAATTTTATGTACAAAATATTTTGCAATTATTTATCACATGACAAACATTTGAAAGAAATTTCTACCATATGAAAATACACAATTTAACATAACTGAAACAAAATATTTCCTCTTAATTAATTTCTATTGTAGTTAGCATGTTTATTGAAGTCAAATTCAGATAGCAAGTCCCATTTCATCATGTTTATTGCGTTAGGGCTAATTCTATTATATACATAAAATACAAATGGAAATTTCGTTCCGGCTGCTCATAGCTCGTATTCTGCTCTGTTAGAGGATAGATATTTTTTCAGGGAAGGTTTAAATACTATATAAAATATTGTTCTACGTAGATTAGTTATAGAATTATGATGGAAAGGCCTATAATAAGATGAACGCTATTATGAAATGTTAGCCTTTTTAAAAGATCCTGCAGAATGGATTTCGCTGGAACCTTCACTGTTTGTTACATAATTTTTCATGGAAGGTTTTATCATAAAACATATTATTTTGCGTTGCTTAGTTTTGGAATTATATGGGTAAATGTTGTAAGCAGGTGACGCTTGTTATCGAATATTGGACTTTTAAAATGTTTTAATAAACGGATTTTGATGGGAATTGACTGATAGTTTAACACTTTTTCAAATATATTTTCTAGTATATAACATATGCTTCTACATTGCTTAGTTATAGAGTTATAGGGGAAATTTCTGTAAGAGTTATAGGGGAAAATTCTGTAGTTAGGCGAAACCGTTTATGGCAGATATCGGACGACAGATTTGCTTCTTGATTAACCATCGTTGATTTTCGAGGAAATATTCGTAAATGGGTCCAATCTATCCATTCCTGACTGATATTGGACGACAAACGTGGCTGTAAATTACTAATACAGGCATCAAGTGGTATCTTTTATGACCATCACTATTTCCTTAAAAAATTTTTCGTTTTAGATTTATCTTACAAATGCTACAGAAACCCGCGGCATGATGAGGTTTTTTCGTACTTTTATGTTAGCCGGGGGCAAATCTCGCAAATAGCATTTTTTTTCTCGGCAATAGCAGATTTTATTTTTCGCGTGTGTATATTAGAATCAATACTTTGATGATGAAATAGACTGTTTAGGTTTATAATATTATCTCTTATTTTTATTTTTTATATTTTTAATGAAATGTGTGAAATGCCTGTAATTTAAATGTTTGTAATATCTGTATTCTACATGTACGAAGGTTTAAAATTTAATAGTGGCAACACTGCTGGAGAGACGGCTTGCGACGGAACCTAATGACGTCGCTGATAGCACACGTCAGTTAGATACTTACCTTACCTCAGAACATGTCAATTCTTCCTTCCCACACCATGTTCGTGGGAACTGGCGAGAGGTACAGGGCCTCGTGTTAGCTGGTGGTCTAATGTAATTTTGTCACTATGTTTTTGCAACAAGAACAACGGTGAAGATTGAATGTGCAAGTACAGCAGTCGCACAAGGTGACAGTATCATGAAGATCTTAAAAAGGCTTGAGGATAATCGGCATTGCCTTACAGAACAGTGGCGCGATGGGTAAAAGTCTTCAACGAGCAACGCCAAAATGTGACAGATATGCGTAGGCCTGGTCGTCCTAGTGTCAGTGAAAAAGTAGTGCATGCTCTTTCCACGTTACTGGACAGTGATTGACGCCATATGATTCATGAGCTAGTCAAAACCACCGGATTAGCGCCTACGACTGTGCTTCATATTCTGAAGGAAAGAATGTGCATGACAAAAATTGCATCACGATGGGCTCCGCACGATTTGACGGAGATGCAGAAATGGTTACAGAACGGCGCTGCTCATAACCACTTGGAGCGCTATGAGAGCGAAGAGGCTTTATTACGCCGTATAATTACACTGAATGAGACATGGGCCTAACCGTACGAGCCACAACTGAAACGTCAATCGAATGAATGGCGTCACCACGATTATGGGTCACCACGAAGATCGAAAGTTCTTCAGAACCCCACGAATGTAAAAGTTATGGTGATCCTCGTGTACGACTTGGATGGTGTTATCCTCACGCATTACGTTCCTGCACAGTAGTAAACCGTCAATGCACAGTATTAAAGTTCATTTTTGGAACACAACCTGTGGCGTGCTTTGAGAAAGAACACCTTTCGATCACCCATCATTTTGCACTGCAATACATACAGCGCAAGCTGTGGCTGATTTGTTCGGTCAATGGGGCTGGAAAGTGCTGTACCATCCACCACACTCCCCGGACTTAAGACCTTTTGACTTTGACTTGATTCCTAGGATGAAGTATCTACTTGGCATTCGCTTCAGAACTGTTCCAGAAAATCGACAACAGTAGATGTCTCAGATCTAACTATCAACACAACAGGAGCTGCTAAAGATATCCTACGAGTTCCATATCGCTGGCAAATGGTTGTATACAATGCTGGTGACGACATTGAAGGACAGTAATACTTTTTACTTGTGTACCTTTTGTATCAGTTGTAAATATATAGTTGCCACTATTAAAGTTCCAACACTCCTATATATTTTAAATGAAATAAGTGAAAGTTTATAGTTTAAATGAAATGAATGCAATAGCAATGATGGCGATGGAAATAATATTTGGCTATTTGTCACATGCGCCCGATTACCACCTATCACGAGAATAATAAAATATATATATATATATATATATATATATATATATTGGCAGCCAAAAAAAGACCTCTCCGAGTACAGTTAATATTGTCAGAAATATTGTTAATATTGAATATTATGATAATATTTCGTAGGTCAAACTAAAATACCGCGACAATGATAGACATATTTACATCTATCTGTAATCGCTGTTCTTGATTGGAAAGTAGGTGTGGTTTGAACCACATGCATTAAATAAGGAGGTGCATTACATAATCAGGTTTACAGACAACTGGCGTTTGTTACCGGGCGTGGTTTGGCGCATAATTAACTTTAAAAAAAGGTTTAAGTTGATTTTATGTTTTTAAAGCGGACCTAGTCCCTAATCGAGTCTAAAAATAATTGGCGTAATTTGGAAAAAAAATCTTTGGATACTTTTCTGGTACTTTTCCATTAGACCAACATCATGCTCTAATGCACCATTTATTTCAATATTGACTGTTCAAAGAATTTTTATTCCAGACCGTGAAAAACATTGTGTCTCGCCATTTATTGAACGTGAATCCTTTTTTTTTTTTTTACTCATTATTTGATCGTAAGCATGCAAAACTTTTTAATTTACTATTTTTTAAATCGAAAATATATTTTTATTAAGTTATAACTTACATTCTTTGCTGGTGAAAAAATGAAATGTTTACTGCAGCGTTCAGAGACACTTACATTTACATCTGCAGTTTAAATAGAAATTTTGAAAAAAATATTTTATTGTATAATATTTATTTGTTCTTTTACTTTCAGTATATATTTGTATTGATTTAATAAAAATAGTTCAAGGAATTCTTTAATTTTGAAATTTTATGTATTTTAAATCATTACTTTTTCCCCAAACTTAATGAACCTTTTCTCAAATGTTTCATTTGGCGGCAATGATGTTGATATAATAGGAAAATAACGAACTTTTAGAGTGCAGCATATAAACTGTAATTTATAACATTGGCACGGATAATACACAATAATGTAACTGGTATATAACTTCAAGCTAGCACTAAGACGGTAAAATATATTTTTTAAAATAATTTTTAAAGATAGGAAAAATCTATAATGAGAACCCATAATAAATTGCTCAGTTTAACGAGAATTCTTTGGTACAAAAGGAAATACAGTTGTTGTAACCATGATCTTAAATCTCAGTACTCGCGAATTGAAATATCTTTAAAATTACGTCATTTTGACGCAATTGCAGTATTTATTCAGAAAATACAACAAGAAATAACTTGCACTTTCACAAATTTTAATGAGTAATATTCTTATGACGTTACATTGGATATAACGCTGATATATTAATTGTTCATGAAGACAAAGAAATAGGTTTAAATTCATAATTATGAGTTCAAATTGTAAATGCATTCTAAAAGAAACATATGAATGTCCATTGAATCAGTAAAAAGCAATAAAATTTGAATTAAAAAAACAAAAACAAATTAACTATTAATCGAAAGGTTTCTGCGTGTCATGTTTAGTTTTAAAATGGTCCATGTCCATTCGTATAGTTTTCAGAAATGCGGAAAGGAAGTTTCAGGTGAAGATCCATATCTCTTAAATATAAAACAAATGGTAAAATTTACCGACATATTTCGTTTCATTCCAGGTTCGTTTCTAGAATCTGACCAGCGTGGCTAGTAATGTTTGCTAGTAAATATAAATAGCTAGCTGCTTGTCTCGACTTCGCACGGGTGGGCAATGTGTCGACTACAATGTAGGTTTGTGAATGGGTAGGTATTTAAAAAAAATGTTCTAAATCGGATAAAAGCGGTAGTAAGACAGAGTTGCAGTACTTACAAATTTTGAACTTTAAATAATAGCTTGAAAGGATGTGATATTTTTTTTTCGTGTTTATGTACATATTGAAACTAATAAATTTATTTTAAAAAAGCAGTACCTGTGACGAAGAAAAATATTTTAAGTGCCGTTATAATATTATTATCTTAATGGATGGAAGAATAGATCGTATAGTAAACTTTTAAATATTATTGCAGTTGTGATTTAAATAAACAATTAACCCTGCACAATTTGTGCATCTGTTCTTTTGGTCAAAAATTCTTTGAAGAGAAACAATCATAATAATAAAATGAATTAAACGGTCTTACTTGAGTGAAATAATAGATGCAGACTATAAATGATGAATACTTCGTAAGATTTCATGGATCCATAAAATCTTTATTGTAATTCTTGAGGAAGGAGGAAGGATGAGGATGAAATCAGCTGCACATCATTGCTTTAAAAAGTACTGGCTCAAATTTCGTAAAATTCGAAGAATCTTTGAAATATACCTTCTGGCCACGTCCATGAAGAATTATAGAATTAATTCAGGAGTCAATTAAATTTTCCATTTGATTTTTACTTTTAAAATATTGAATTAAATTTTACAACAGCATATTTATAAAATAATTAAAAACTGAAAACGCGAAATTGATCTCCAAAGAATCCGCGCATGGCGATTCTAGGATACGAGCGCCGGCACAGGCCAGGCCTCAGATCAGACGACGTTTTGCATAAAATTTACAGCATCATTTTTGTTAAAATTCTGTTGGAAAAATGCGCAACATTAGTATTTATACTCATAAAAGGGGTAGACAAATGTGAGAGCAAGATTAATTTAAACTAATTTGTTGATTAGGAATTACGTGAAAATTAAAGTAACAAATCAGAAACTAATTAACATTTAATAATTAAAAAAACCATTCTAATTTGTATTTGAAAGACACGCCCCTTTCGCCCGCAGCGCCAAAACAAAACAGCTCCCGAAAACATACCGAACAAGAGCGGCGGTGACGCATGCGCACAACACACGCGTGCGGAGTGAGAGCCGCTGAATGACGATGACGTCACAGCTCAGCGCCGATTGAAGCGAACACAGGAGGGATGCTTTGCCATAGAAGCAACGTACAAGGTGCGCGATCGCTGGAAAAAAGGCATTTTAAAAGAACAGAAATTAAACTGGAAAGGCTATAAAATAGAAATACGTTGAGCTGAAATATAAAATAATTTAAAAAGATAAAACTGTGATATATCTTTATCACAGTACCCCCCCCCCCCCCCCGGCGTCGCTCGAGATACCCATGTCTTTCTGGGAAACATAAGTAAAAATGTAACATCCTGGAAATACGCCGATCACAATAATGCATTCGCGTCCGAAAACCATCAAAACGACTATCAGAAAAAAACTTATGTTATTTTGACGCAATCAAACTAAATCCCCCAGCTTTATAAATGACTTAAATAATTCTTTTTAAAAATGTCTTGCGCAAAATATCTAATAAAAAATCAGCAAGAATTAACTTATATGTCTAACCATCCATAATCGGGTTCATATGCAATGTTTAACCCGATTGGAGACTTTCTAAAATCGCTGAAATACGTGCTTAGCAATTTTTTAGTAGATTTGTTATCCTGAATTTCCTGTTTATACCTAAAACTATGACCTAAAACGTTCTACCCCCCCCCTCCCATTTAACATCCTTAGGGGTGAATTTCTAATATTGCTGAAGTGCATGTTTAACTAATTTTTTAGTAGATTTGTTATCCGGAACTCCATGCTCCTGCCTAAAACTGTTAATGGGATATGGCAAAATGACCTAAAATGTTTGACCCCCCCCCCCATTTAAAACCCTTAGGGGTGAATTTCTGAAATCGCTGAAATACGTGTTTAACAATTTTTTAATAGATTTCTTATACTGAATTTCATGCTCCTACTTAAAACTGCTGCTAAGATATGGCAAAATGACCTAAAACTTTCAACCCCCCCCCACCCCGTTTAATCCCCGTAGGGTGTGAATTTTTAAAATCGCTGAAATACGTGTTTAAACATTTTTTAGTAAATTTGTTTTTCTGAATTTCGCGCTGCTACCTAAACTGCTGCTGAAATATGGCGAAGACACCTAAAGCGTTCGACCCCCCATCATTTAACCCCCTCAGGGGGTGAATTTCTAATATTCCTGAAGTGCATGTTTAACTGATATTTTAGCAGATTTGTAATCCGGGATTCCATGCTCCTGCCTAAAACTGCTATTGTGATATGAGGAAATGACCTAAAATATTCGACCCCCCCCCCCATTTAAACCCCTTAGGTGTGAATTTCAGAAATCGCTGAAATACGTGTTTAAGCAATTTTTTATACTTAATTATACTGATACTTATACTGAATTTCATGCTCCTACTTAAAACTGCTGTTAAGATATGGCGAAATGACCCAAAACTTTCGAACCACCCACCCCCCATTTAACCCCCGTAGGGTGTGAATTTCTAAAATCGCTGAAATACGTGTTTAAACATTTTTTAGTAAATTTGTTTTTCTGAATTTCGCGCTGCTACCTAAACTGCTACTGAGATATGGCGAAAACACCTAAAATGAACGACCCCCCCCTTTAACCCCCTTCGGGAGGGGATTTCCAAAAATACTTTCTTATCGATGCCTAGGTCATAATAGCAATCTACTGTTCAAATTCCGTGATCCTGATTTTAGTCGTTTCACCTCGGCGTTGATGAGTCAGTCAGGACTTATTTCTTTATATAATAGTATAGATTAATATAAATAATTAATACAAATTTGTGCTATTATAAATTAATCTTTCGCTGTACAACAGTTTTTAGTGTTCCTAATTTGAATTTATACTGAAAATATAATTTTACATTTCAGTTGATTTTTGGATAATTTAATTTGACGCTTTAAAATTCAAGAAAAAGAGTGAATTACATAAATGGACTGATTAGTATAGAAAAATTCAGAATGTGATGCATTTTTTTTTGCTGTCAAATGTAAAGTGAAATAAAAAAAATAAACATGACACCTCGTGAAATAGTCGATTTCACTTCGTTTGAAATATGAGAAGAACATTGATCATTTAAATCAGACAGAGTCTGGCTTTTGTCTGAAAAACAAGGATTTTATTTTGTTTTTTCTTCTGAAAAAAAAAAAGTTCAAAACTATTTTTCGAAAACCAATCTTGTCTCATTTTTATTTTCAAATTATAGAGCTCTATAAGCTTTGGAATACGAAATAATATAAGTATCCTTTCAAAATTAGACTTTGACATTTTTTATTAATGTGCTACTAATTTGGAAATGAAAAACTCATGTGAGATATTTTTAAAATTATATTTAAATAACAATTGAAAGTCCATGTTATTGTGAATATTAAAATATAGAATGTTTTATTGCTATTTTATAAAAAATGCATAATTTATGAAATAATGAATAACTAGATGGAACCCGTCAAAACTTGACGAAAAAAAATACTATAACAATATCAGTAAAATACGTTTCGATATTACAGAAGAAGGGGTGCTTATGGAACAGTCTTTCAAATATTTTATTTTAAAAGTTTTTACCCCAGTGAAATACAGTACTATTTCCGATGCAAACTCCAAACAAACAATCCGTAAACAACTGTGTAATGCAAATTAGTTTGACATTACCGCCATATTCCCCATGGCAAGAAAAAAATTTCCATGGTCCTATGAAGTATCATAAAAATTGTAAATATCTACTTTCATCTCATAAAGAACATAGTAAATAAAGCACACATCCATCCCCCTGTGATAATGCAACCGAGTGAGCTCCTATGCGCATGGGCATTACATCTGCCCAAAGGCACAATCGAAATTCAACGTTAAAAAAAGTTTTAAAATGTTTAAATTAAAAGTTTTAAATTTTCCTCTTTAATCATTGTTCATTTCAAATCCATATCTTCTGAAATGCATACATTATTTTAAGCTAATCAATTTTTATGTAAAGACGAAGAATTTTTTTTTTTTTTACAATAATAAATCAATCTGTAGATGAGGGAGATTTTTAATGTTTTCAAGTGTAATTTATTTGTATGCTTTCTTCCGTCCCTTTACATAATTAGGATGATTATTCCTTTTTCATCACAGTCTATAATCTTTTCCTTCGTATACAGTTAAATATCCAATGGATCTTAAAAAAAAATAATAAAATACAGTTCCTAGTATATTCTGATGCAATATATACATTAACGAATTCGACATATCAATTTTATGTTAATCATAAACTAAAAATAGATTTTTTTTTTGACAGATTTTAGTTCAGTGCAAAAATGCTCTATCTTATGCATAATCTGATCTTATGATTTATCATTTTTTATTTATTTATTCATTTCACTTTTCATGATGGTTAGGGAAATCTATTTTCAATTGTGGCATCTTTCCCAGGGGCTATTTTACATTATTAAAGCAAATGGTCATTGTTGAGATAGAATTAAAAAATATTTCATGCTTAAAAATTATTTAAAAAGTCGTTAAATTAAGCGTCCGTTTTCAAATAAATTTCAATCGAAAGCTAATTTTTTTTCTAATTGATGATGTAAGAATTGAAATTGTAAAATGTAGTAAAATATAATAAAAAAATTAAATTTTTAGTATTTAGAAGTGATGTAAGCACAATGAAAGCTAAAGCGATAGCGCCGTTTGTTGTCACAACCGTTATACATTTTTAAAAATTGCCACTGTGTTTTGGCTGGCGTCCAAAAGTAGACTACCATTTTTTGACATCGAAAGAGAAATTCACAGTGAAAGAAATAAGACTTTGCCACTAATAAGGGACTGTTAAATGAACTTATAACAAACCTACCAAAATAATTTCTATAAAATATTAGCCTTACATTGTTTATTCTAGCTAAAAATACAATCATTATTTCAAGTTTTTTTTAACCATAACACTATTTTTAATAATTTAAATTTTCCGGAAATCCTTTACTTTTGTGAATTTTTTTATTAAAAAATGAAATCTTCTAACCTATAATTAAAAAAAAAGTAATTGGTAACATGTAATCAAGGTATGCAATCAAGATTAAGCAACCAATAAAGGCTCCAGTTCTAATCTTTAAAATTAAAAATTGAAAAAGCATTTAAAATTACGTCATGTTTACATTGACACAATCATACAAATTTTTCTTTTTAGTTTTATCAATGTTAAAATGCATTTCAAGCTAAGCATAACATTTTCACTGGCGCAAACTTTTCACACGTACTTTGTTACTTTGCATATGTTACTTTTATGCTTGAACACCATGTATACAAATAAAAATGTATTTTGAATTTATTTGGAATGAAAAACTGGCATCAACAAAGTTAAATGCATAATGATAAAATAAACCCAATGGACAATATTCCCGTGACGTCACAATAAATATGAATTTTTATTTGCTTATAAAACACGCGAATAAATATTTTTACAGAAATTTAACTTTCAAATTAAAAAATTCGGCCGAAAAGCCACGTGCTTTTAATACTTATTACTTCTCTTTTATTTTCGCCACAGAGTTTCTTGTTACTCTGTGCCTCGCAACAGTGGGCGTTATCAGATTGCCATCTTTATGACGTCATAAGCAGAATTAAAAGTTTAATTTAAAATTACAGCTAATTAATTAAATTTTTGAACAAACGATTGTACGATAACAAACTTGTGTCCAAATATATTTCATTTAAAAAAAGAATGATGTAATTTGATGCAGTAGTTTGTTCTCACGGACTGTCGAAAGAAAATGCTTAGCGTTTTAAATATATAGATATTGATGCGTCATCAGTAATTCCTGTCCCATTTCGAAAGCTATGGTTGAAACAATGGGAGAGTTATTTACAAACTTTTCGTTTAAATTTCAATATTTAAAAACTTTTTTTTAATAAGCTAATATAATAACCTAATATAATAGAACGTAATAGCCATACTTTTGCTATTTTGACAGAATTTCTTTCTGAGGACACTTTTATTTTCATAACCAGCAAACCATTTTACTAAAATTTAAAGTGTACTTGGAAATAAAATGAACAAAAATAGAAAAGTACAAAAATGTTGGCTATCATTTTTTTATATTATTTTTAAACCAATCTTACTAATTGGTTACTATATCATACGGAGTGGACTGAATGAAAAAGTGTTTAAGCCGAGAGACTAACCTAAGGCGTTTTCGCTTAAATTACCAACATGCAGCATATTGAGCTACTGGACCGACCACATGTAGACAAAGTAAAGATTATTTTTTTGTTTGTTTGTTTGTTTGTTTGTAGGGGGTAATCTCTGGAACTACCGAACCGATTTCAAAAGTGATGGTGGCAGATTGAGGGTGACAACCCCTGCTCCAACATAGGCTATATTTTATGTCGGTGCCACTACCCCAGGGTGGTGCAGGAGCGAAAAACGTTCTAAAATTGCGATCTTTTGTATACTGAAGCAGCTAGAAATTTGAAATTTGGCGTTGTAGTTACTTATAAGATGTAAATGCTCTCTAAGAACAAAATAAAAAAAAAATTCGAAATTTAAAAGAGTGAAATGAGCGAAAAGCGTTCTAAAAACATTCTAAATTACAATTTCTATGGAATCTCTAGAACTACCGAACTTATTTGAAATTTGGCGTTGTAGTTACTTATAAGATGTAAATGCTCTCTAAGAACAAAATTTAATAAAAAATCGAAATTTAAAAGAGTGAAATGAGCGAAAAGCGTTCTAAAAACATTCTAAATTACAATTTCTATGGAATCTCTAGAACTACCGAACCGATTTGAAATTTGGCGTTGTAGTTACTTATAAGATGTAAATGCTCTCTAAGAACAAAATAAAAAAAAAATTCGAAATTTAAAAGGGTGAAATGAGCGAAAAGCGTTCTAAAAACATTCTAAATTACAATTTCTATGGAATCTCTAGAACTACCGAACCGATTTGGAATTTGGCGTTGTAGTTACTTATAAGATGTAAATGCTCTCTAAGAACAAAATAAAAAAAAATTCGAAATTTAAAAGGGTGAAATGAGCGAAAAGCGTTCTAAAAACATTCTAAATGACAATTTCTATGGAATCTCTAAAACTACCGAACCGATTTGTAATTTGGCGTTGTAGTTACTTATAAGATGTAAATGCTCTCTAAGAACAAAATAAAAAAAAAAATTGAAATTTAAAAGGGTGAAATGAGCGAAAAACGTTCTAAAAACTTTCTAAATTACAATTTCTATGGAATCTCTAGAACTACCGAACCGATTTCAAAAGTGATGGTGGGAAATTGATGGTGACAACCCCTGCTCAAACATAGGCTATATTTTATGTCGGTGTCACTAACACCAGGGGGGTGCAGGAGCGAAAAACATTCTAAAATTGAGATCTTTTTTATAATGAAGGAGCTAGAAATTTGAAATATGGCATTGTAGTTACTTATAAGATGTAAATGCTCTCTAAAAACAAAATAAAAAAAATATCGAAATTTAAAAAGGTGAAATGAGCGAAAAGCGTTCTAAAAACATTCTAAATTACAATTTCTATGGAATCTCTGGAACTACCGAACCGATTTCAAAAGTGATGGTGGCAAATTGGCGGTGACAATCCCTGCTCCAACAGCCTCTTTAATAAAAAACTATGCGTTTATGACGACCGGGTTTTTCGCTAATTGTTGCCACAGATTAATCTCGGAAAATGAAACATTTGAAGTTACTGAAAAAAAATAGTAGCTCAAAAAGTATTTGTCAGAAAATTGTTAGGCAAACTCCATTTGAAAGGTAAAAAATTGTATTTTTCTTGATATAAATTTCAAATCTAATGATTATGCATATTTTTTCAAATATTGAATTTGAAAAATTACTAAATTTCACAATGGAGTACCATAGCAAAACCTTCATGCGTAAAAGATAATGATAAGGGCGACGTGTCCTGGCGTGTATATTGGCTATAGCACGAGTCACAAAATATAGTAGCCTTATTATTCTGTTAAAATATAAAAGGGAATTATGAAATGTCAATATTTTGTTGGATTAAAAGTTCGTTATAAGAAATTGACCAGCGTAGCGGGCGTAGCTTGCTAGTTTATAATAAAACTGTAATCGATCATATTAAATACAATTTTAAATTAAATGTCTATTAAATTTCCCTGATCGCATAAATGCACGGAGTCGGTATGTAAAATAACGAAGAGAATTTCAGTTCCGGATGAAACATTGGCTGATTGTAGAATGTTACGAAATATCGGACTTTTGTGCACGGTGAAAGAAGGTTTTTAGAAAAAAGACAGATCCTCAGTCGATGTATTCGCATTATTTGAGGAATATTTCAGAAACACGACGTTATCATGAAACTTCAAACAAGAAAACATTGTGATAAAATCAGCAAAACACAAATATTTTCTGTCGCTCTTAACTCTGAAACTTGTATCGCTTCTGGGTGAATTCTCTTTCACGAGCAGTCCTGACTATAATGATTCAATTGAGGGCGATCATGATGATGACGTCTAAATGCAAAGTCTATTCAATATACCCTTGATCTAGCATCACATTATTTCGGTTTGTTAAGGCTTGGGATTACTTTTTTGCTATACGACAAAAACAAACTATCGTTATAATCTATTTTATCTGTATAAGTACATTTCATATATTCAAACATCTTACAGTTATCGGCATAAATCTGAGAACAGAAAGTTTATAATCGAATACAGATGTTTTAAGTACATATTGCTTTACAAAACTAAAATGCAGAAAGTATAAACAAAATACTGCTTTTCAGTTAATGACTTTTCAATCGGTTCTTTCCGGATAATGTTGTTGCAAGTTATTTCATACGATACATTAAGAATTAAGTCTGTAGTATTTGCAATTTATTATATATACACTGTGCTTTGCTTATTGTTTTACACTCTTTTCCTAACATGTCATATATAATTATTGCAATGTGATTTCTCATATCATTACCGAATATATATACTTCGTTTTTTAAATTAATGATCGTTATTTGTTTTTAGAAATAAAAGATACTGAGTTTATAATTCATACACCTTTTTACAAAGGATTGATAGTGATATGTTATAAAAATAATTTAATTATATTAATATTTTTAAATAAAAGAAACTCAGTTAAAAACAGGAAGAAAAAAGTCATGTGTCACGCAGGAATTATCAAACACTTTCAAACACATCCAGAATACTTTAACGAAACCTAATTGTTAAAAAAGGTGAAAAAAAGATATGTAAGTAAACAGTTTTGAAAACACATAACATATTTAAAAATCCAGTTTCATCAATTTTCTTACATAGTCAAAAATTTAATCTGTATGTTTTGTGTAGCACATTATATAAAGCTATTATATATTTGCACATATACTACAGAGCATGCTAAAATCTATTTCAGTTAGAAAATTCACTTTTAGCAATTTTCTCCAATAGATGGAAATGCATTCGAGACATTTGTCTACTCCGTATATTAAGCTAAAAATTAATCCAGGTTAAAATCGCATAGCACAAATTAACACGCACTTGCAACAATTACCAACCATACACATTAATATATCTTGTTCTTTTCGTTGCCCTGTATATAAATTTATTTATATTCTACAAACTTCTATTGCTATAATAAATAGAGATCTGCAAGAAAATTCATAACATAATTAAAAATTACCATTAAACAATTCAACGTTTAGTAATACTTACGAATTCCTTTTTGTAGTCCTGTATACGATCATCGGAATTTATACACATCACGTACTATGCAAAATTCTAATTAGACTTAAAAACGCAAAACAAAGTAGAAAACATACTTGCAGCAATTATCTCTCTTAGACAGTTATGTATAACCAACTTCTTTTATGTATCCCTGTGAATGAACGATAAATGCAATTCAAACCTTAATTTTTAGTGAGTAAGCTCTAGTGCACCTGTGTAATGCACATAAATTTCATTATGTTTGCAATTGTGTAACATCATTAAAAGACACTGCAAAAGATTTTCCTCGTTGACCATTACGTAACATAACATAACATAACATAATTCATAACATAATTCAAAATTACCATTAAACAATTCAAAACCACGTTTAGTAATACTTACGAATTCCTTTTTGTAGTCCTGTATACGATCATCGGAATTTATACACATCACGTACTATGCAAAACTCTAATTAAACTTAAAAACGCAAAACAAAGTAGAAAACATACTTGCAGCAATTATCTCTCTTAGACATGCATAAGCAAATTCTTTTATGTATCCCTGTGAATGAACGATAAATGCAATTCAAACCTTAATTTTTAGTGAGTAAGCTCTAGTGCACCTGTGCAATGCACATAAATTTCATTATGTTTGCAATTGTGTAACATCATTAAAAGACACTTCAAAAGATTTTCCTCGTTGACCATTACGTAACAGAATTCGTTTGAGTGATCCTGTAAATGAATAATAATTGATTTGCACCCATATTGTACAGAGAGATTGCTTTGGTGAATATCACAAATCCATATCAATTTCATTATGTTTTAAATGGTACAACGTCATTAAAATGTACTTGAAACGATTTTTTCACATACACCGTAATACAGAGGAATACTTTTGACTGTCCCTGTAAATGAATAAAAAAGGCTCCGCACTTCATTTTCAATAGTGATCGTTCTATAGTAAACGTCAATAACATATAAAAATTAGAGGAGAATCCGCGTATATTTATGAGATTTTTACCATGATCAAACGGACAGACAAACCGAAGTCATAAACACTTTTGAACTATGTTGGAAAGTGTTACAAAGGCGTTTCATAATAATCTAACCAATTAACTTTAAAATACTTTAAATTTAAAATTCCTCACAATTAGCAAAAACGACAGATATCATTACTATCAATCTTGTTTCGACTAAGCAAATCAAGTTGCATTTACAAACTGGAAATTCATCTTCCATATGATCATTTTGAACATCTAACATGGTGTATCATTTAAACGACTTAAATGAACATGAAAAAGGTGCAACTAGGATTTTTAAAGATTGTGTCTTTTAGTTAGAGAAATAGCTGAGAAACACATGTACAATCTCATGGAGTTGATTTAAATTTTCTTAATCTGGGTAAATCATATGGTGTGAAAGAGTCATGTACGATCTCAAAACTCCCTTCAAGGCAAAAAGAACTGTAGTAACGAAGATTTCGCACGCAAAAGGAGGAATGTACGGTTGACAAGTCAAGTAAATTTATCTTTTTCGCAAGCAGACACACATCGAAAAATTAGAATTTCTGGAACTTCGAAATACGTGATGCAAATGTCCGCTAAGAATGACTGAAATGTATAAACGTCAAAGGTCGCCACGGTCCCATTACCATATATCCTGGAAGTCTAAATTGGAAAGATATATGTTCTCTGATGAAAAAAGTTTCAATTTCAGCCGTCCGGACGGGTAGGGCTATTAAATGAATGAGCTAGGGAGAAAACCTGATTTTACCAATGACAAATTTCTTGACTTTTTTTCTATGACTTTACCAAAGGCAAATTTTCAGAGGTTCTTTGATAGGGTAGACAGGCTTTGGGTGTAATGGAAAAATAGTCATAACATTTCCAAGAAGATGGTGAAACGTTAAGGCATATTAAGAAAAGAATCTATTGCCCCATTTCTGGAAATCAAGTAGCGTTATCTATATTTTCACAAGTGAATTCTCAATACATATAGTTACCAGTACTTTGGTGTAGTTTATGAATTATGGGAATCATGTAATGGACTGGCCGTAAGCTTCATCTGATTTAAATCTCACAGGCATATCATAATTTTAAATTATTCGCTTGGAATGTATTAGCTTGGGAAGTGTACAACAGTTGAAAAAATACTCAAGTTATGCAAAATTACAGGCTTCGGTAATTTGTAAATGGAAATATATAAATCAAATTGCCCTTACAGTATTTTTTGTCTATAGTTTTCTATTGCTATTATAGCTTATATAGCTTCTATAACCTTTTTTCTATAGTCTTAATATTCTTTCGATAATTTTTTTGTTATTATATCTTTTTCTTTAAATTAAACATTAAATATTTAAATCGTTATACTTTATTCGGGGTATTAAAATCATTTGCACTAAGTATATTTTAAGAACGTTAATGACTAGTTATAAATATTATATTCCACAACTAACGAATACATTGAAAATAAAAAGCACTTCTCAAAAAAGATCTAACTTTTTATATTTTAATTTACCTTGATATTCGTTTAAGTGTGTATCATTAGTGGCTAAAAAGTTTTACGTAACATCGCTTCTTCAAGTAAACGCTGGTAAAAAGAATCGCTATTATATAAAAAAGAAATTAAACATCATTTAAAAAGTCATTTTATTAATAATTTCTTAAGAGCTCTTGAAAATTTTTCATTAGAGATTTATTTATAATCTACAATGAATATTATAAAATAATTAAGTATTAATAGCACATGAAAGTTTTTTTTTAAATTTTTAATCGCTGAAATAATTAAATATTTTTTAGGAAAATAATATTAGGAAGCCAAACGAAAACACAAAAAATCTGCTCCTTCTAGTAAAATATTTTTAATTGGATAAATATTAAATTTCAAATATAACTATTGAAATTCTAAAAACTATTGGATTTTAACAGGCAGGTAATGTGGATTTAGATAATATAATGAATGAATGGGGTGTAATGGTGCAAGAAACCTAAGTGGATATGTCGCACCAAATGAGACTTTTTTTTTCTCTGAGTTTGCTTTTTTTACCAAATAATTTTGTCAGTGCTCTCTGAGTGGTTTCTTATTATATTGTTTTAGCTAAAACCGAATACGTCGAAAGGTTGTCTTTACCATTTGCCAATAACTGGTAACATGATGAAAAAATTGGTATACTAATAATAATAAATAAACTGGTAGAACATTGATTGCATCTTTTAACGTGGCGAAAACAAAGAATCTATGTGTTAGAAATACAGTATTATATTTAGTTTATCAGCTGGAAATGCATCTTGTAATTTTTTGAAAATTAGTAGAATTATTTTCTAACGAAAATTTCATTTTAATTTAGTAATAATGTCAATTTGGTAAACCTGCTGTGACTATTTATGTTTCACGAAAACTATAAAATTAAAGTAAAATTACATATGTACATAATTTTAAAAAGTTGTCTGGTAAAGTTAGAATCCGGCTAATTGAAAATACTGTGAAAAGTTTATAACGCAAAGCTAAAATATTTTATCATTCTTAATCCATTATAAACGTAATTACGTTTCTCTTAAAAATAGAAAAAAAAAGTGCATTTCATACCACATTTTTAGAAAAGAAATTTGATGTCGTATTTTATCGAAGACTTTTTGTCATCAAAGAAATAAAGTATTTCGGTTCAGAATTACTGGTGTCCAAACAACAAATGTGGTTTTAGCTATTGTGCTGCTATAATGCAATACTATGCTAATATGGGTTAATAGTAAGTGCTTTATTTGCGGAAAAAATCAACTTGCTGATTGATAATTTATTTATAAAGCTTCATAAAATATCATTATGGTTTAGGATGTATTATGAAATTTCAAAATATGCAATAAATGTTGATACTTGGCGTTTCACTAAACCTAAATCCATCCGGCTTGGACGCAGCAATTATACTTGAAAAAGTACCGATTGTAACTAAATTGGTAAAAGGTAACCCCAAATGGTACATATGATAATATCACACATCCAACCAGATTAACGTACATACCAGAGCAGATGTTGATGTAAACTAAAGATTTCTTTATTATTCTTAAAGATTTTATTTTACGCACAATATAAAAAATCAATCGAGCAGCCATCTCGCTGCATATATCTCAAGCAACATCACAGAACAAAACAAGGCGAAGTAATTACATGCACAAAAGTTCCTTCCAGTCTTGGCAGAATCATACTTACGTACGTAAACAACAATAACATGGCAAAAATTCTCCTATGACCAAAAAATTAATGTAAAAACAGATCAACATGATGCATGAATGTCTTTATTCTAAAAAAAAAATGATACTGCAGCCACACCTGCGAGGAAATCGGTCAAATAAGTTGAATTAAGAAGATATTATTGGATTCAAAACTATGCATAGCAATTTAATCAACTTTTGCAAGCACATACTTAAATAGATTTGGGCGTGCAGTTTGCAATCATTTACTAAATTTGTCTAATTTTAAATTTATTTTCCACTTTTTTAAAGAAATTTCATTAATTGAATACAAATTTAATTCATACTTTGAAATACCCAGTTTTTACCTACCATTGCGAGATTGTAAAAAGCCCAAATAATAATATTTACGAACACTTTTCAATTGAAAAGAATATTTAGACGTGAATTTTAAAATACATATATATTAAAATAATTAATCTCTAAATGGCAAAAAATATGTTAAATTCAAAACGATATATTGAAAAGATCGTATTTAAAACAGTATATTTAAAAGCATTTTCTTATCACATTTCCTATACTGTATTTTCAAATATATATTTACATGTGAAATTTAATAGTGAAAAAGAAATCAAACATTCAAAAAATTTAATTAATACGTGTGAAAAGCCTTTATAAGGGAAAGTTATGTCATATTTAAAACGACACATTTAAAACGACTTATTTAAAACGATTTCCTTATAGCATCTAAAAGAAAACTTTTTGTCTAACCATTGTAAAAATCTGGAAGGTAATGCATTTTTTTAAAACCATTTTATACAAGTTTGTTTTCAAATGTGTAATGAGAACAGCCGCCAGCTGTCGCGACAAAGGTAGATGCCGAAAAATCCCCCGAGTCGAAGGGAAATAAATATCTAACCGAATGCGGAAGATCACCACTTATCGTGAAAACATCATTTGAATCCTTTTGAATCGGGTAATCTATTTAAAACTCTGGAAATTACAGTCTTATACAGCCTGAGGGTTCTGGACGCGGGTTGGCGAGAGTACCTTGTAGGGAGTTGAGCCCCCTAGTGTTTAGAAAGAAAAAAACAAAAATCGTGGTGTTTAAACATTCATTGGGCAAAATAAAAGTGTAAGTTCGCAAAGAAAATCAAAACACGAATTACAAAATGCACTGAGAAATAAAACAACAAAAATATATTCTCTTTGGCATTAACCATGATGATAATAAATTATTTTTTTGCTGTATTACTTGACATAACAAAATCCCTTTAAGGATAAATAAAATGGAATAACATTTTACAAAAAAGGAAGGAAATTAAAGTAATTAATTCAATCATTTTGAATTTTCACTTCTAACATGTTTGGTAAAAAAAAAACTGAAAATAATTGAGGAAGGGCGTAAAAATGGAATTACTAAAAAAGGAATAACGTTTAAAACGATAATTATATAATACTTGTTTTTGTAGCATTAAATGGTAATTCAATATTTCATTTTTTCATTCAAAATACGCCTTATAGGGATATTATTTGAGGAATGATTCAATATTTGTGTTTAGAAAGAATAAATAAAAATCACTTTCTTTACAAAATAAATTAGATCTCATTAAAAAATTCTGATCAAATTCTAAAACTGCTTTTATCTAAATTTACATAAATCAAATCTAACATTATACCATAATTTAATATTTAAGTTTTAAAGGATTGTTCTGTGGTTAAAATTTGCTAAGAATTACACTTTAAAAATTAAAGCAGACATTCATTTGACTTAAAATAACAAAATCGTGTCCGTTCCACACATAGTGTTTATTAGCTACAGATCAACGTATAAATACTTCATATCTGATCCATATCCTAATTTTCTTTCTCCAGAGCACACAAAACAACTCAAATGGTTATACTGGGATTAGATTCCTCATTGATGTTGGTTGCATGTTTTACAACATAGGTTAGGAATCTTAAGAAATGAGAGATCTTAAGAAAAACCTAGCATTCACAAATATATTGATGACTTAAAGAAATGGAAAGTTGTAATTAAACTGGAGAGATGTCTATGCCAGTTGCAAATTTTTTGCAGAGCTGACAGTATGTCTCAGTTGCGTCTGCAGCATTTAGATAGTACTGTTTTACTAAACGGTTCCATAATGTAAATAATAATTACCCAATAGCTACGACGGCTAATGCAGATCATAATATGTCACTTTCCCTCTTTGAACACCAAGAGGGCTACAGTTTCACAGCAAACTCAATAATTCAATACCCACCAGGAAACACGAGTTTAAAGGGTTATAGTTAATTAAAGATTAAATGACACACAACACTTTCAACCATCGGACAAATGGCGTTGCACGATACAATAATATCAGTTTTAGATACATCCATTGCAATTCACGGGATATAGGAGTAACGCCCTCCTAAAAAGTGATGTATTCTGATGCAGGCTGTTTGTCTGCAGATGTTCACAGAGTTTACAGATTTTCAGAGATTTTCATAGTTCTTTAAGTTTCTCATAGATTTATTTACAGCTCATTATGAGATCTTGTTTTTTGTTGTTTTTTCGCATTGCGAATACGTTCAAAGCATGACACTCATTATTAACCCTAACACAATGATTCAAAATGGTAATGAATTCACACGAGTTGAAATTTTCGAACTTGACGAAAAATATCCATGCCAAGATTCGAACCTGGGATATCTTAGCTGAAGCTGCCACGCCAGATTCGACCGGGATGGCTCAATTTGTAGAGCATGGCAACTTCAGCCAAGATATCCCAGGTTCGAATCCTGGCCGGGACATTTTTCGTCCAGTTGGGAAATTACAACTCATATGCCATGACACTCATCTCTATAAATTTCATAGTGTATTTAAGAGTGATCTCCTTGCTCCTTTTGACTCTGTGTCATTATGATAGTTCCTTTTTGCTAAAAAGTCTATTAGCAAGTTTAACATTTTTCTTAAAGGAAATACAACGTTCCGTCAGCAATAGTTTAATTTTGTAAGGCGACCGTCACTATGCACCTTTGGACACTCCAGTGACGGATGATGTCAGCGACAATTCGATGTGCCAAGCCTTTATATAAAATTTATGTGTTCCCTTATTTCTATGTTTGTATTTATGTATATATAATTTTGTTTTCGGATTTGGACAACACATTTTGTATAGGTAGGTATTCAGGTCTAATTAATGGATAAAAAATCTGTGGAAAATCACCCATTGTAAACTAAATTACGCAATTCAATATTTACAAATAATTAGTTAAATATTTAATGCAGCACATAAATAAATATATCCTCTAAATGTAACGTTAAAGCTAAATCTTCAGATCATGTGATCTTTCATTATTGCTACAAATGGTATATTTTTTTAGTTCATTCTTTTAAACTATATTTATAAATATGCTCTGTAAATGAATATTTGTTTAACTTACTTAAATTTGTTTTCGTATAATTTCTGCATCGTGTGTACTATAATTCTAAGATATAGGCATACAGTAATTCCTAGTTAATGTCTAAATTGGCGGGCATTATTGTTTTAATTTTTGTTCATAAGTGGGGATTCTCCAAAACCACACTAAGCTATTTATGTACTGTTACATTAATTTATTTGGGAATTTTATGTGTTATTGGTCATTTCCAATAACCCCTGACAGAACTAGCGGTCACTCAATATTAACATTTACTTTATTTATTATTTACTGCATTCCTATATCGTAATGGTAAAGAAGATGGTATGGTTGTTTTGGTAGGTTTTCTGAAAATTTAACCAATTGTTTCAACATGCACAGATCCTTCCAACATTCTCCTCTTTTTGGTTATCAACGTATATATATATATATATATATATATATCCTTATCGAGGTACTGTAATCTTGCTCTCTGTTTTGACAACTTAAACTGCATCAATGAAAACTAAAACTGAAGAAACAAACACCTTTTATGGTGTGATTTAATTTAAAAAAATCAATTCACTTATGAAAAAGATTTTCTTAAACTAAAATATGCATAAAATGTGAAAAGCTGTGGTTTGTTTTTGCTCATGACGAATACTAGTCTCATATTTAATTTTTAGCATGTATCATGAGCCTCTTTTTACGTTGCCATATACTCATTTTTAAATATGTGTGTAGTTATCACATATTTATTCTAGAGGATATTTGTTTAATATTGATGAAGGATGTTCCTTCATCATATTTTCTTATATAATTAACACTAAAACATCGACTCTCTCTATCTCATAGAAATGCCATGGAATCTATTATTAGAAACCAAAATTAAAAAAAAAACAACTGAGAAAACTATTTTTTTATATATCTTTTTTTAAAATGTATGTAATATAAAATAAAACAGTTTGAAGAACCAAACTTTCAAATTCATTTGCATTATCCGTGTTTAGCTAACAGTTCTAAAGATTAATAGATTCTTTTCAATATCTTACAAATAAGGTACAAAATTGATTGCTTTAACTGAATTAAAAGAAATGAAAAACTGGAGTAATTTGAAATAAAATAAATTATTCAGTTTTTTTCCCTTCATAACAGCTTTTCTCATTTAAATATCCATGTTTTTCCTATTTATTGAGTAAAAACATTTCAGCTATTTAATTATATATTCTTTGGAATTTCAGAGCAATTGCTTTTATGTTATACAGAGAAAGATATTTGCATGACAACATTTGATTTTTTTTTATTTCTTGAATGTTACTATACTTCTAGTTTGGATTTTGCAATGCAAATTTCAGTATCAATGACCTATTTAATTTTGTTGGAACATGCAGATATAAAATAGAAGAGTACTACAAAAAATTTCTTAAAAAATAAGATTAACAATATTTAACAATCTGAATAATTAATTATGTAATTTTATTTAATTATGTTAACGGATATTGCTAATAGTGTTTTCTGTTCATGTTTCTTACAAAAACATAAAACTTAATGAATTTTGAAACTCAAAACATATTTTATAATTAATAATTTTCTCTCTATATTAAAAAAAAGTAACCACCGCAGCAGCAGCCGCAGCAGCCGCTGTCAATAAAGATTTTGTGCCTTCAAGTCTTTCTGGACTAATAGCCAGAAAACTATTGCAAATAAAAATTTAAAAATTGGTGGTTTTATAAAGAAATGTTTGATAAAAACGCTGAAGTAGACAGTTTTTAAATGGAAGAATTATTTTAAGAGATATTTAATATTAAAGTTGGTCAAAATAATTTTCTTATAAAGGTTTTATAGAAACGAAAACTATGCACAGGAATTTAAACATAATTTGTAAGTATATAGTTGACAAAGTTGCGGTGTGTAGACTGCAGATATTTTTTCAATTTGACTCATTTTTTGAGGTTATATATCAATTTTTATTCAAAATTTTCATTATTTTGAAGAAGATTTACTTAATATTTCATAAAATCCATTATTTGAATTGTTGCCAATTTGTAAAATAGCGCACAAAATAATATTCCCTTTCAATTAATACAATTTATTTACACGTGACTATTAAAAACAGAAATAAAACTTTAAAATAATAACTAAATGATCACGTGTTAAAAGCATTAAATGTAGAAAATTACGTAATAAAATATACTTGCGTATATACCTTAAAATCCCTCAGTCAAAGGAAAATGAATGGAAACCCTGTTACAGCAGATCGCCACTGGTTGTTTAATTATAATACAATCTTCCGTAATCATTTTAGAGATGCTCAAAACACAGTGTTTTTAAATCATGCTGTTTCAGAACGGGGGTTGGCGAGCGTAGCTCGTAGAGGGCAGAGCCCCCTAGTAGTTTTAAATAATTGTATTGAGTTGTACTTTCGTTACCTGCATTTGGACCGTAAACAACATAATATTTAGTAAAACGTTTTACACTTTTTTTAATCATGAGTTTCAATGAATTCATTTGCTGATACTTTATTGTTAGATTTTGAGAAAATAATGAACTTTTTCAGGAAAATAATTATTTTGCACATTTTGATGAAATTGATATATATAAAATATGGATGGGGGCGTCTTCGAGTGGTTCCGAATCAACCCGGATTAGATTTTAGAGGATGACCGGTAACTTGGCCGAAGATGCCGAGGCGGCCCTTTTCACTTTTGAGATAAGGATAAAGTGGGGTCTCTAACGGACGCCGGTACCGACATAGCACCACTTCCGAGTCTATAGGCGACCTCGGCTTTCGATGAGCGAGTGTAGCGGGCTCAAGCACTATTCATAGTAGTTCAATCTAGGTGCGGCACCGTGCGGCTTGTGCCTCACCCATCTTGCTCCGGGCATTCCAGAGGCTAGCCAAGATGAGTGCTTCTCCCGGCCCGTCTCGGGAATGCGTCACGGTTACGGGTATTTCAATCAGGAGTGCGAAGGATTGTGTCACCGAGTACCTTTGACAGTATAAATTCCTCTTTCTTTTTCCTCGGATATTTCTATCCCTTCCCGTAAAGCCGACATCAAGCCGCGGCACTGACGGGGAGGGGGGGGGGGAGACATTCTGTTGCAGGTTGGGACATGTTGGTAGAGTGGTTTCCTCTTAAGGGATGAAAAGCAGGTGATCGTATCCTGGAGAGGATGAGCGAATGGACTTGGACGGTATCAAGGTCAGGCCGGACAAATTTTCGCTTTCAATTCTCTACTCTGCCATACGGCGTCCCGTGCCTTGTCATCTTGGACCGTGGTGGTTTTGGGGGGATAACTTTCCTATTTTTTGGGTAGGTGTGTTATTAACATTTTATTTGTTGTATTTCTCGGTCCTCTGTAACGAAGACCAGAGGTAACCTTTTCAGGTGCTTCTCGTTTCCGATCGCGGGTAAAGCAAATCTCAGGAGGAAGCCATTGGTTAGTTTCCTGTCCCTAGTTCTTTCAGCGTGTTGTTTTTTAGTTTTATTAAATGTCTGATTTTAAATATCTCTTTAATTTTAAAATTATTATTTGGGCGGAATATGTTTAGTTAGGTATTTTAAATCCGTTTAAAACGTTTTCAGTAATCAAAGCATTTCATTTATTCCCTGTTATTTTCTTTTTTAATTACGTACCAAATAAACTCAAAATGAATGACTGAATGCATTTAAACATAAATCAGAGCAAACTCCATTAATCTCTTCTGTGACGTCAGAGATGTTTGAATTCAGATCCGATAATAAAACAAATTGAAATAGACTTCATGCCGGTTGTGGAATTATATATATATTTTGAAATGAAAAGTTTATATGCGAAAGTAAATCTTCTTTTTCTCCAGCTAATGTTTACAGAACACGACTATAGTTTTTAAAGAATTTAATATCTGGCATCATCATTAGGTGATAGTAACAGAGAATAGTTAATCAAGTAATGACTAAAACATGTTCTGAAAATAACAAAAAACATGTTCTCAAAATGTAATAATTATATGGGAAAAAAGAAGATTCACTTGGTACATTTTCCATCTCCAGTAATTTTATTATCGCTAATTATTGCTGAAAAGTTTATGTAATTTCATAAATATTTTGACTCTTTTAAATATTATTACTAATTATAAATATTAAGAAACTTTTAAAAAACCTTTAAGAATATGTTCTAATTCATATGAAAAGTTATACCATGGGTGGTTCCTGTACTTTGGAATATTTATTTTACATAAAGAATGTATTACAAATAGCAAATTTGTATCACAGAAAATTGGCTTTATGGATTGTCATACGTATATTTATTTTTTATGTAAATTTTATTTGATATGTTAAGAGTCAAATCTTATATACTCCATTGTCTTTCTGAAGAATGGATATAAATTTCATTTAACAGTTAAAAAAATGAAATTTAGGTCTCTTCTCTTCTCCTAGGTCTCTTCGGAATTTAGGTCGTAATGCTTCTAAGAAATTCAGTTAAGATTTAGAAACGAATTATAAAAGTATCTCCTTACAAGTATTTTAAAAATATATATTGGGTTGTCTGAAAAGTTCGCGCCGGTTGGGTAAATCAATTTGTACCGGAAAATTCAATCATTTAATTATTAGACACTGATTCCGATATCTAATGTCTAATAATTAACGGGCAGAATTTTCCGTTACAAATTGATTTTCCCAATCGGCACGAACTTTCCGGACAACCCCATATAAACACCAAATGTTGCGCTGCATCAAACAGTCCCAGATGAATCCCGACAATCCGTTTATACTACTATACTACTGTAGACTAACAGTCAAACTTAACTAAATGCAGTGGTGGCCAAAAGTGTGGATATTTTTTGAAAGTTTCATGTTTTTCCACTTTGTGTGCTTGTAGAATATATTAATTTTTACTTAAATATAAACGTTTATATATCAAATTGAAGGGAAATTAATGTAGAATTTAATAATAAAAACAGTATTACAATATCTGAATTACAAAAAACGTTATGCAACTAATAGTAAGATCTATCTTAGATTTGCATTTTTTGAAAGTGATACTTACACAATCAATACTTAGTAGGATAACCCTTATTTTTTAAGACAGCTTCACGGCGTCTTTTCATTGAGTGAACGAGTGTTTGGAGCTCATCTTTCGTAATCACAGGGTGCCACGAATCAATTATAGCTTCAATAAGTTGTCTTTTATTGGATGGACGTTTTTATCGTACAAGAATTTTCAAACGTCGCCACAAATTTTTTAAAGTGCATTTTTTTAAAGTGATACTTAAACAATCCTGATTTGGCCTTATTTTCCACTGATTTCGTTTTTTCATAACGTAAACAGAACTTTCGTACACCAGAACAAGTCACTGAACCACCAACTTGTCTTGCATTTTCAGCATAAGAGAGGCCATTTTCTGTCAATATGACAATTCGGCTTCTTTTTGTAGATGCCCAATTAGCTCTTCTTGTTGATGACATCGTTTAAAATTAGTTTAATTTAAAAAAAAGGACTTTAAATATTCAAAAACAGCAATACTCTATTTAATTGTACTAGTATGCATCATTCCGCAAAATATTTCCACAGCAAAAACTCTTTTACCATCCAAATAACCTAAACTATAGTTACAGACATTTGATTGGTCCTCAGAACAGTGTTTGTGATTGGCTAGTACGCTTTTATTACAAAACACGTCCTTATTCAAAACGATTTGTGTTTGTTTGTTCTACTAAAATGAGCATAACTTTTTTTGTAATACAGATATTGTAATACGTTTTTATTATTAAATTCTACATTAATTTACCTTCAATTTGATATATAAATGTTTGTATTTAAGTGTAAAGGAATATATTCTACAAGCACACAAAGTTGAAAAACATGAAACTTTCAAAAAATGTCCAAACTTTTGGCCACCACTGTACTTATTCAATAATTTCTATAAGTTTGGAACAAGAAACTCTTTTAAGTTTAACAGGAAAAACGACTGTGAAACAAAAAGTTGAATTTCTAATATTAGAAATTGTGGGAAGGAAGTGGAAGCCGATTCACGCCAACCTCCTCGTGCTGACTTCTAGGTTGTATTTAATTAATATAAGCAAATATGAACTAAGAGTTACGTTATTTCCTGTAAAGTATTTTATAATTAAAAATACGAGATTCTCATCAAGCTTTTATTTATGATGCTAGAGATGGTTTTATTTTGGAAAAGTTTAAGTCTCGCAATATTATGTGAAAGTTTAACAGGAAAAACGACTGTCAAATAATAAGTCGAATTTCTAATTTTAGAATTTGTGTGGAAGGAAGTGGAAGCCGATTCACGTCAACCTCCTCGTGCTGACTTCTAGGTTGTATTTAATTAATATAAGCAAATATGGATTAAGAGTTACGATTTTTCCTGTAAGATAATTTATATTTAAATTGTAAAACTTTGGCACACATACGGAACCGGAAAACAAATAAATTAACATAAAAGTTTTCACTGATAGTTTCGGCATGCAAAAATGGAAAAGAAATGCACAGTTACACATCAAAACACAAGAGTTATTTTTTCACAGTATAGTTACGTTTCACTCTAATCATCACCGTCACAACCCTGTGTTTGTAGGGTATACCTACAGTGTGGAATTTCTGCCCTGTAAATATATAAGTATGTAGATTTGTCGAAGCAAAGCTCTGGAATCCTAGCGTGTTATATGAAGTCATAGATCTTCAAATTTTGTTAAAGCTTCATAGAAGCGATTTCGACGTATGTTGTTTCGAATCTGAAATAGCTTTTTGCATTATTATTATTATTTAATATTTTGTTAAATAATGTGACTAAACTTCAACCAAAGTGGGTTTGTTTGAATAACTAAATTAAGTTTTGTTTCCTTTCTTATTTACTTAATTAAAAAAACTTCGCATTAATTAAATATATATATATACGTATACTAGGGGCCTCTGTCCCTGCGAACTACACTCGCCAACCCCTTTTCAGCCTCTAAAGATAGGAAAATGTCTTAAAAAATTTTCTGGTTGCGGAAGATTGAATAATATTATCACGAACGGTGACGATCATCTGTGATAGGGTTACCCTGATTTTTCGTTTAACGGAAGCATTTTTTGGTTCCCATGGCTTCATTCACCGCTGTCGCGAAAGCTGACGGCTGATTTTTGGATTGAAAAGTAACATGAATTACACATTTGAAAATCAGCTCGTATAAAATGATCAAGTAAAAAAAAGCAGATGTGGAGTCTTAAAAATTTGTCTGCTTGTGAATAAAATTCGGAACCGTAGCATTGAAAAGCATTGTGTATAGAAAATTTACATTTATGTCTTATATTTATATCGAGTTTTAGATATTTTCAGAGCAGGTACAGCTTAGGCATGAATTATTTTCTCTGTTTTAATGCATCTCGATGCATATTGCTTATGTTTTTTTTTTTAAATGTAAATTGTTTATTTTAATTAATAAGTGTATATGGGTTTTCCGATATGTATTTGTCAAATAGTAATTCGTACACTGTTAAAAATAAATCCTCAAATTCACGGTAAAATTACTGGCAGCAAAGTAGCCGGACTTTTTCCGTTCCGTTAGTAGATTTTCCGTTTTGAAAGATAAAAGAAGGACAAACTCCGTTTGCAGAAGCGGTAACTTTCCGTTAACGATCTCAGAAATCACGGAAATATACCTGGCAGCACTGGCAGGAAAGGAAATTATCCGTAAAGAATACACTCGGCTTTTAAAAAATTACCTCTCTACATGTGCTGCCATCTGTCGACTATCACTACTGTGGGAGTATTTACGATCTGATATACTGAAGAACATTTTCCGGCCGACATCGGGTTTGAACCAGGGATGACCACGTCTGGAGTCAAGTGTCTTGACCGTTATACCAGCGGGCACTTGTTAGAGTAGTAGTTTTAAAGGATGATATGGGGTTTTTCAAAATGGCGGCTTAGAACTTGGAAGCTTGGTAATTTTGAAGTTAATAGCGGGGAGATTTCGTTATGAGATGATGTTCATGTTTTAAAATTGTAATATTAATAGAGGATAAAAATATGAATTATATATATTCTTAATTTGATTGTTAGATGTAAAATATGAATGTTATATTTTGAAATAAATTCGATAAAAAATGTTTGCTTTTTTGAGAAAATAGATTTTTTTTTTCAACTATTATATATTTTTAAAATGTGTTCGCTTAGAATATATTTTCAGTGCGAGTGCTTTTTATTACTTTAAAAAATAAATTTCGAATAATTTTAAATGAATGAGAAAACTGTTATTTTTTTTTTATTCGAAAGCATTATTATTATTATTATTTTATTAAAATCGATTTTTTTTTTTTTTTTTTTTTTTTACTTAATTTAACTTAATGTATATTTTTTAATCTGTTTGTTTAGAATTTATTTTAAGTGCAATATTATTTTTTTTTATTCGAAAGCATTATTATTATTTTTTTTTTATTAAAATCGATTTTTTTTTTTTACTTAATTTAACTTATTATATATTTTACTTAATGTATATTTTTTAATCTGTTTGTTTAGAATTTATTTTAAGTGCAAATATTTTCTTATATCTTTAAAAAATAAATTGCAAATAATTTTAAAAGTAACAATTTTCCCAATCTTAATGGGAAAATTGTTACTTTTTTAAATTCCAAAGCTCTATTTTGTTGTTTTAAATAAACTCGAAATTTTAATTTATTGAATTTTTAATTTTTCTGTGCAGCAACATGTCAGTTTTAAAATTTTTTTTTAAAACATGCAGCACATAACGGAATATCTCCGTTGGCCCCTTTCGTCTCCGTCCGTTCTGTTGTTTTCAGGAAATATGAGAAAATTTTCTGTTTTTTAACGGAAAATACCCTTTTATCGCGAAAAGGGACTTTTTCTGTGAAATTCAGGAAAAAAATACCCGTGAATTTCAGATTATTTTTAACAGTGTACAAAAGAAATCTAAAGTAAAGCGAAATAGTACGTACTGATACGGACAGGTGAAAAAAAAGAAAAAAAAACACTATCACTATCAAAAAGTGGTTAAAAAAAGTGAAATTAAGAATGAGTGTAACTTGACAATTTAGTTAAAATTAAAGCAAAAATTCATAACTTTATCTTTATATAATCAAAAATTATTTTTTAAATACAACTTACGTTTCAAACTAACTTTATGATAAAAAAAAATCCTCTATTGTTCTTTCTATAAATTGAAATTATGCAATAGCATAACAAAAACAGCAAAGATATGTGCATCAAAGGTATGTGAAGACAGCAAAGATGTGTGCTATCACAGAAGAAAAAAACAGTTAAAATTTTATTGTGATTTTCAATATTCTCTTTTAAAACAAAATTAAAAAATATTCCATTACAAAAAATAATCTTTAATATTTTTGGCATGCACATGGGCAAAAATCAGAATATTTCTTTCATAATATTTTGATAAGTGTAAATCTAAATTATGAAACAAATCATAACACTACTGAATTTATTTTCAAAATCAGATTGTATTCTTCAAAGTAACATATTTTTTAAGCTAAAATGAATGCATAATTCAAGAGACCATTTTTCGAGATTATATTAGACATAAATTATACTATTCTGGTAAAAGGAATATTGAAAAAATAATTAAAACGTATCGCAATATATTTAGTCTGATAAATTTAAACAAAAACAAATCCTAAAAATAAGATTTATTTAATTACCTTTGTAAATTTCAATGTATGAATTAAATACAAAATTCCAAAAATAATATTATCATGTTTTATATCAGAATTTACATAATGACTTATTTTTCACACTTAATGTTATATTTGAAAGTAGCTTATCAGAAAAAATACTATATATACCTGTCACTTTTAATACAAAGTTTCGAAAAAATAATCTGTGGTGAATAACGTATAAGGAAGTAAACAACTATAAGTTTTAGTGACACTAAATCTGCTATTTATCACCCTTGGGATATTGCAAGGTTTGAAGATGTCAGTTGTTTAGTCTGCAAGATCTATTTTTGCATAAACGTAATTATTCATTTTGCTAAAGCTATAACGAAAATATTTCTTTCTGATATGAATATACTCCCCTTTTACTCAAAAACTTTGTTGTGTTGCATAACTTAAAAAAATAATACATTAATAAAGATAACAAATTTTAAAAAAGTCTTACAAGAGAAAATATTTTTGTTTATAATTTTCTTTTTATTATGCATTAAAGATATGTATCAAATATTTATAAATTAATTGTAGATAGTTGGATAAATTGTGGAAAAATGTTTTTCGTGTTTAATATATATCACTATGCCTTTCACATTATTTCCGGATATCATTTAAATGCAAATAATGTATTTAAATAATATCTGTGTGCAATTTAATGTAATTTAAATGTATTTAAAATATTATCTTCACATAGGACAATTTGTTTGACACGTGTTTCACACTTTTGTTTCACTTGAAGGCTCAAGTTATTTAAAATTATTGCACATATGCTGTAATCATTATGTGACAGCATAATAAAGTTAATTGCTTTTTAATCCATGTTATAACATCTGCAACGATGTATTTATTTATTTAAAGGACAACTCATGATCCACTGAGTTTAACGTATTTTTAAGTGCTGTTTTTAGTAATATTATTCACTAGTAATATTAGTCACTATCAAAACATATTTAAACATAGAAGTTTTAAAATAGAATTATAAACATATCATTCAGTTATTTCATGACTAGTGGATGTACCTTTTAAATGAGATTTTGAAATTAGGAAAGTCAAGAAATAAAGTGTTACGAAACTATCCAGGGGAATAGAAATAATGATGCAAATGAAAGTTTAGAGTATAGTATACAAGCAAATATTAACAGCAAAAAACCAGAAAACACTGGAAGAACTAAGGTAATCTGAAGTGTTAACTAGAATTTGATGTCATAATAAAAATTTTAATTTAAAGTTTAGAAATGACGTTGAACTTGAGCTGGAAGCATTGAAAAATAGACAGCTAGAATAAGTAGCCCAACAATAGGAAATTTAAAAATGAAAAAGTGCACAGATATACGCATTCATTTTTTTTTATTTTAGTGATATATCTTATATTTTCTCTATGTAAATTTATAAAAAAAAAATACTGTAAATTTTCAGGAAATTCTAAGATATTTAAACCAACGGTTCATAACATATGCAGTTACTACCATTGTTAACATTGTACGCAATCATAAATATAACCATATTTTTGGGAGATAGGATGTTACTTGTAACGGTTTGCTCACAAAAATCACACATTTTAGAAAACGGATTTAAAATTTGTATTTCTCGTTTTTAAATATTTACGAAAAACTATTGAAAAAAACCCACATTTGCATATTATACCCTCTAATTGTTTAATGCGGTTTTCTTCGGACACTCGGCACATATACATGACATTTTATGTCAAGCAGGCATACAGAGCTTTTTAGATCTATTTGGACACACCATCGTCATCGTATGGCTGCTCCTTGAAATTGTTTTTTTTAAATATTGTGAATCATTCTGTTTTAGTTTGTTTTAGCTTAATAATACCTTTAATAATTCCAATTTAGAACCACTAAAAATAATTCTTATACATATCTTTAATACTTATTTTATTCAATGATGTTATAGATTTTTCAACGAAACGCAATTATGTTATTATACGTTACTAGCAAGCTACGCCCGCTACGCTGGTCAACTTCTCTTCACGCACCTTTAATCAAGTGAAATATTGACTTTGAATTTGACCTTGTATTTCAAAACCCTATGGATGGATCTTTACTTGGAATGTCCTTCTGCATTTCTGAAAACGATACGAACGCTATTGCGTTATTACATTTTTAATGTGTCAGACAAAATTTGGGCTGTTAAGGACAAATTAGGCCAATTCTCTGTAGACTTTATTATGGAATAGATCAGCATTAAAAAAACTGAATAATTGTGTTAAATTATGGTGTGTATGGGGTTTACATTAAGGTGTCTATGGGAAAAAATAATTTCCGTTGGTTTCAAATTGGGTTTGAATGAAGTTACAATTTACAATACTTCAAATATAATGAAATTGATATGCCTTACTGAGGTGGACAAAAATATGGTACTCGTCGAGAATTAAATAAAAATCATGCACTCGCGACATCATAATTCACTTTTATATTTTAACAGAATAATAAAGCTACTATAATTTGTGACTCGAGCTATAGTCAGTATATATACGTCAGGACACAATGCCGTTATCATTATCTTTTTATGCGTGAAGATTTCGCTATGGTACTCTATTGTAAAATTTGGTAATTTTTGAAATTCAATATTTGAAAAACGGCATAATCATTAGATTTGAAATTTATATCAAGAAAAATACATTTTTTTATCTTTCTAACGCAGTTTGTCTAATAATTTTCTGACAAATACTTTTCGAGTTATTAATTTTCTCAGAAACTTCAAATGTTTCATTTTCCGAGATTAATCTGCGGCAACGATTAGCGAAAATCCCAGTCGTCAGCAACACATACCTTTTTATTAAAGAGGATTGTTAAAAATAGTTTCCAGGCACATTCACTCTTGTTGCTGTAAAATTGGCCATACATCTATATGTGAATGATGAGCATGATTCATCCTTCATATGTGTTGCAGGGTGCAGTGTTGCTAACGAATCTGGTGAAATATTTGGTGACTTATCAGCTCTGAGAAAAAAATAATGCATCAAAGGCTAATTTGAAATCAAGCTAAGACCTATGGAGCTGATTTATGGCTCCAAGTTGTCTGTAATAACGACCTCAGATATTTCGCCGTAGGGTAAAAGTAGGACTGCTAAACAGTCAATAAATGGGTGAAGTAGTAGCCATTAGCATGCGATAATAGAGAAGTAAGCCCCACCTTGTAATCTTCGTAAATTGAGAGTTTTGCTAGTTGCGTGAAATTTTAGAGACTAAGTGCGCCTTATAGCATTTCTTTCTTTCTTCTTCCTCTTCTTTTTTTCTTCTTTTTTATTTTATTTTTTTTATTTTGTGCTACGAATGTTTAAAAGGCTGACAAAATCATTATATTTTTTGCAAATTTCATTTAGTTTTTCTCAAGCTCATTCATTGACCGGGAAATGACTTTTTATTCCGGAATGACATTTTAACATGTCCAAATATAAAACTTTCATAACAACCTTTTTGCAATGATTTCCTAATATGGATTTTTCTTTTTTGCTTTACCATTTCCTCTTAAGAACAAAGACATTTTTTTCATTTTTAGGGGCAAATTATAATGCCTTCTGTAGCGTATTAATCGAATGTATTCTGAATAAGTGTGTATTATGCGTGATTTAATATAAATAGGCATCACTAATAATTTTACTTAATCTCAGTTGTAGTAAAAGTAAACTTATTTTCTAATTTTACTTATATTAAGTTCTCTTACGCCACATGGGTAAAAGTTCTCGAATTTTTGTATTATTATGTAAAATAGTTATTTATAAAATATGAACAAAATTATACTTGCATACATAGGAGATATGCTTAAACTAGTGCACGATTTACTTCTTTCAGAATTTTGTGTTTGTAAGATTGTGTATTAATTCGTTTGCGTGTAGGTTTATGAAATATTACACCTTTGTAACATACAATTATTTAAGCCACATATTTAACATAAAGTTTTTTTAAAATATTTCCGTACAACGTACAAATTAAAAAAAAAATCTCGTCCTAATTCATTAAAAAATATAAAATGTTTCGTAAACTATACAATGAGTTATCATATATAAAAACTATCAAAATATTTCTCTTTTATCGTTAGCATAAAATTTTAGTAGCTTGAAATTCTTAAAGTTGTATTTGTTATAAATGTATTCCATTTTGAACTGAAGAAAAGTCACAACTGGTAGAATTTCATAATAATACAAATTTTCAATACATACTTAAATTATGTTAAATGCATAAGAAAAAAAGATATCTAATAAAGACAAGCAATAACATCATTTTCCTACAACAAAATACTTCACGCCGACATTTTCATTGATGTTAGCAAGATTTTAGAGTGCTTACATCAAGTTGAAGCATTAGGTTGTCAGCATCAAAGGTTCTTCTGGAGCACTTCAGTTCAAAAGTAGGATGTGAGAGGAAGAAACTTGAATGAACAAGGGTTCATTTTGAGTACATGTTTTCAGTAAATGCAAAACTTGTGAAAAGAACTGATTTTTAATTAGATATTTAATTAGAAATTGAGATTTTTTGTTTAATTTAAACTTAACTTTAGTTTACAATGCAAACAAGTGTCCTGTGTAACTGTTTTCTAATAGATAAATATAATGCATTTTCTAGATATTCTGAAATTTTTAGTAGTAGTCAATCATATGTAAAAGCCTTCCGCTGTCTTTACAACTTCATCTTTGTCTCTTATAAGTTATTCATGTATCACACATTTTATTTTTCGAAAATATTTTTAGCTTACTATGCATTTAAAATAAAGTGCAACCATAAAAGTTACATTTTATTATCTAATTTTTTAAAGAATAATAATGGCTTAATAAATAAAAAATAAAACTTAAATTATATGCATACAAAATAATGTAGGATACTTTTCAAAACATTAACTTTTTGAAATGTTATTTAATTTGTTGAATTATAAAACATATACACATTAATTTAAAATATTATAATCCACTGCATTTTATTAGAAAATATATTTGAAGCAATAGAAATTGTTTTGGTTCTGTAACATGGTTTTTAACAAATCGTATAAATTCAAATTGTTAATTTTTTTTTAATTTTTAAACGATTCCCGATAGTTTTCCATACTGCAATATAAGATAAAATACAATAAATAATAATCTGCTTATACCAACAATGTCCTCATTTTCGGCGGAAGGGAGACTTAAAAAATTAAATATATATATATAACGTTCAAAAATGGCTGTAAGAATTAAAAACATATGTTGGAAAAAGACGAAATTTACTACTTTGAGTTAAAAGATTAAAGTTCAATTGTTTTTATGAGTGAAACAAAATCGCCTGCAAACTTGGAAAATTTTGGAAATACGCAAATTGTCCGTTTAATACAAAATAACCAAAAAAAAATTATAGAATCGAAAATCTGCATTCTGATTTATCTTTGCTTTCCGGAAGCAAATTTGCAGTCCAATACTTGCAAAAGGTCTCACTAACCATAACGCGCACATGCATGGACACACAAAAATTGTTCTTTTATGAAAACCGCTGCACACACAGTAATTTATTTCAAAAACATGGCGCAAAGATATTGCACATTTGTTTAGTGTGTTCCACATAAATATTTTCACCCAACATGCATATAATTTTATCAGCGTAAAATATGTAATATCAAATATAGTTTGCCATTTAGAATAAATGAATACGTGTAACAAATAAACAGAAATTAGCAAATTATTCTAAAATATATCTACAAATTCAATAAATAAAAAAGAAATAAAAAAGCAAAAATGCTATATTTTATATCGATGCCACTAACCCGAAAGGGTGCAGGAACGGAAAACGTTCTAAAATTGCGATTTTTGTGATACTGAAGGGACTACAAAATAGAAATATGGTATAGTAGTTACTTATAAGATGTAAAGCTCTCTTTACGAACAGTTTAAAAAAAATTCGAAATTTAAAAGGGTGAAATCAGGAAAAAGCGTTCTAAAAACGTTCTAAATTACGATTTATATGAAATTGCTAAGGATACAAACTTTAAATTTGACATGGTTGATATTTGTAAGATGCAAATGAAAACACAACACTCTTTAAAAAAAATCAAAATTTAAAAAGGTGCGGGTGAAAAGAAACGTTCAAAATTACGATTTTTATGATACTGAAAGGAATGGAAGTTTGAAATTTGCCATGATGGTTACTTTTAAGTTAAAAATGCGCCCTAATAACAGTTTCGGAAAAAAAATCGAAATTTAAAAGGGTGGAATAAGGGGAAAGCGTTTTAAAAACGTTCTAAGCTACGATTTCTATTGACTTGTTAAGGATAGAAACTTGTAATTTAATATGGATGCTACTTTTAAGACGCAAATGCACAACACTGTTTTAAAAAAAAATTGAAATTTGAAAAGGTGCGGGATACAAAATTGTTCTATATTACAATTTTTGTGATACTGAAAGAACTAGAATAGATATTTAGTAAAGCTTTTACATTTATGATAAAAATGCGAGCTAAGAATGGTTTTTAAAGAAAATCGAAATTTAAAAGGTGAAAGGAGCGGAAGGTGTTCTGAAAACGTTCTAAATTACAATTTCTAAGGAATTGTTCAGGATAGCAACTTCAAAATTGACATAGCTGCTACTTTTAAAACGCATTTGCTTTGCCAGAACTGTTTTCTAAAAATTCGAAATTTGAAATTGATGCAGGAGCAAAAATATTCTCTATAGATGAGCAGATTCGTAGAAAACGCCATTAAAATTATGATAGCTGTCTCTGTTGTATTGTCACTTGATCCGGAACTGTGGTTCAACTTACATTTCACTTTTTCATGTCGTTGTTAGTTGTAATTAAAACGTGGTTAAAACTTTTCAAAGCCTTTGCTAGAACGAATATTTTGATGAAAGGATGAACCCGCATTTTTAACTCTGTGATACAGTTAGTGAAAAACCTTGGAATTTGCCATGAGAGTTACATTTTAAATGTTAAGAAAGGTTTCGAAAAAAATCGAAATTTAAAATGTGAAATGAGCAGAAAACCTTTTATAAAACGTTCTAAATTACGATTTAGTTGGATTTATTCGGGTTAGAAACATGAAATTTAGTATACTGTTTACTTTTAAGGCATAGATGCACAGTATAAACAGTTGATTAAAAATTCGAAATTAGCTTAAAATCTTCTAAATTACGGTTTATTTAGAATTGTTAGGGATAGAAAATTAAAATCTAACATCACTGTTATTAAGACGTAAATATTCACACTGAACATCTTTTACAAATTTAAAAATTTGCAGAAGCAAAAAACATTTGAAAATTGTGATTTCTGTGATGCTGTTGAGCTAGAAACTTGAAATTCGGAATGGTGGTAATTTTAATATGTAAGTACTGGCTAAAACATTTTCTATAAAATTCGATATTTAACAGGTTGAAATGGGAAGGAAACGTTCTATAAACCTTCATAAGTATGATTTATTTGAAATTCTTAGGGATTGAAACTTGAAAATATACATAGTTGTTACTTTAGAGACATAAATTCCTCCACAGATAAGTTTTTAAAAATTTAGTGTTTTTAAAGTGTGCAGGAACAAAACACGCAAAATTCTGATTTCTCTGATATAGAAGCTTGGATAACTGGAAGCTTGGAGTTTTGGCACGGTGGTAACATTTAAAAAATAAATTATCGCTAAGAATGGTTTGAAAAATTTGAAATTGCAAATAAAAAATGAAATGAGTCGAAAACATTCAAAATAAATTCAAAAACACCATTCATTTGGAATTAATTTAAGTTTTTCTCAATAATTTAAGTGTTATGTTTCCCTAATGCAGTATAAGAATGACGTTTATTCAAAATGTGGCTTAATTAGTGATTTTTGAATTAGATAGCTGTGGTAGGTAAATTTTCTCTAATTAAAATATGCATACGAATACCACTTAATATATTTCAACAACTGCGCGAACAAAGCCGCGGGTTTTCTGGTAAAATGTATAAGCAGGGATTAGAGAGACTTCAGATAGGAATTGAAATGATCTGTTAGACATGAAATTAGAAAGCATTTTTAAGAACTTTGATACATCTTTGAAGATGAAGTGAAAATGAATAACGCATAGTTATAAAGGCCTCCTAAGCTGTGTAATTTTAGCTGGAAAACTCAAATCTCTCTCAAAGCGACAATTTCTATTAAAATGAAAATCATATTATATGCACAATGCAATTATAAGCCAGAATCACTCTCTAAAATGAATTCATATATTTAAGTTTAACTAGAAAATACTTGTTCCATATAGTGTGTGCTATATCCTTTACGATCAATAATAATTTTAAATAAATAAAGTAAATAATTCAGATTTGCCTAATTGTATTTTCGTGAAATTTTACGATAAAAAATTGTAATTAATAAATTTTATATCAATTTTAAGTAGCATATTTTTTTACATGCGAAAACACTGCATTTAATTATACATTTATATTTAAAGATATCAAAGTGTATTCATATAAATTTACAATGTACATGTGATGGAATGCTACATAGTGATCAATTAAATTATTTAAATTTAAGTCTGACTGCATAGGATTTACCACTATATTGCTGTTTATTTATTATTATTAGTATTTTAAATTATCCGAGACGTATAGTATTTATTTCGCACCTATGACTCTAAGGATCTGATATAATAATTTGTACTTAGAAAATTTTATTAGACAAATTATCAATTAAATATAGAAAAGAAGAAGTTGCGTTGTGAATTATTTTTGAAGTTCGGATCTTCTTTGAGCCAATTAAATCATCTAAGGTTACCGGTAGAGAGTTGTATAACATTAAATAAATAATGGCTTATTTTAAAACCTAGATTGTAATATTAAAGAAAACATTTCCTAAAATAAAAGAATTAACATTAATGCAATAAATTAAGTAAACAAAAGAAAACTGACCAAAATTAATTGAATATAATATTGAGTTTATTTACAAGAAAATTATAAGCATTTAACTAGAAACAAACATAAATGTTTGTAAAATAAACAAATTCGATCCTAGTTGAAAACTGTATTCTCACCATTCATTTTTCTGAGCATTTCAGTTTAGCTTTCTGAATTAACAAATTCAATTTTGAAAGGCAGAATCCCATATCATAGAAGTACATATTTAACAAGCCTCTTTGTGTTTAGATTTTGGAATGTTCTTCATATACACGTAAGTTCATATTATTAAAAGAATATAGCATAGCTAAATAAAATGGAACAATGGTGAAAGAAGTTGAATGGGGAAGTTGCACTCACTTTAGATTATGCATTCTTTTATGTTTAATTGATGAAGACAACTTTACATACCTCAAAACTTAACTCGGAATCGCAAAAATAATTTAAACTATGTAGTTATTGGAGTTTTAAACTCCGCTAAAAGCAAAACAAAACCACGTGATCGGAAAACGCGACGGGATTGGTTTGACGTCACTACACATGAAACGGGGAATTCTGCTTAGAGCCGAGTGCTCGCAGGCTGTTTTATATTGCTTTCTATGGCACTATAAACATCTTTTAAAGACTCGTTTACACAAAAACAAAAACAAAAATTAAAGTCAAAAGATTATTTTATCATATCTAAATATAATGCACTATTAATTTATACATTTGCATTAATTTTCATTTAGAAAAGTGTTGAAGTTGGTCGGATTCGAAAAATACAAAATTATGTCTTTCGGAAATAGTTTTTTATTTTTAAAATTCAAATTTGCTGTTAGGACAGAAAAACTGCATTTCATGTGGGTAAAAATACGAAATAGGAATGATACTTTTATTACAAAAGAAATCGTAAGTAAAATCGCATTTATATAGTTCTTGAAATGCATTATTTTCTTAATTCATTTTAATGCTTAATAATTCGTTTTAATATTAATATAATTTCGTGTTATGCAAGTTATATTACGGATAAAAAATGTATTCAAATTAATTATGAGAAAACGCAATTTTGAGCAACAATGCAGAAAAAAATGTCTTATTTAATACTTATTTATTGAATAAAAATTTTAATTAAATACTGACAATAATAATTGTGTATTCACTCTTCAGAAAAAAAAAAATTACTGCAACATACGTGAGTAAATTTATCACTATTGTCTTTTATTTTCTCTTTTTATGTACTTACTTAAAAATAAGTATTAAATTAAATATATTTTTTAGATACACATCTTTTATAAGCATCCAATGTTTATTTTGATAATCACGCCTCTTTTTATGATTGGAATTCATGATTTTTCAAAAAATGTCGAATATAATACTATAATTTGGCGTGGCCACCGAAGCTTAATGGGAAAATTCACCGCTTTTTTTTTACGCTTGGTAGAAAATGAGAGCTAATAAATTTATTAAAATAAATGTATAATCTTTGCTTTTTTTCTTGTTTTAAGGTATGGAAACAGGGGAAAAAAACATTATTTAAACTATCTTTTTAGGATTGCTAAATTGATTTCTCAACGTATAATCATAATTCAATTAATATAGAAAAGTGTAAAAATAATTTAATTATCGTTTATCAAGTTATTCAAGGTCAATTATTTGCTTACGTATAATTTTTGAATGGATGCAGTACTTTTTGTTTGTTTGAAATATAGTTTCTCAGAATGTCTAATTTTTAGATTTATCAGGTTCTAAAAATTTTATATCTTTATTATCTTCAATGTTCTAACTTTCGTAAAAAATAAAAATAATGAAAATATTTGAAAATCTTGTTAAAGAAAGCAGTATCTTAATTTTGAAAATAAGCATTATACGGCACAAAGCTTTTTTTAAACAGAGCGAGATGTGCTGAGAATTTGAATATGTTGTTGAAGTAGAGCCCACTCTTTTCACTTTTGAAAACAGCCATCTCATTACACGTAAACTTTTTATAGTGACATATAAAGAACATCAAGATATATTATCATTCAAGGTTTATTCTTTGTTTGAACAATGCATTAGTATCATAAGGGCAGGGCACTATGTTGAGAGATATTATGCTATAATATCACAATGGTTTTTAAATCTAATTCACAGGTAAGACATGAATTTGCATGATTAATTTTTTTAATTATTTGGAAGGTATGGATTATATATTAATTTAGTAACAAAAATTTAACATAGAACCAAAGAATAAAGAAAACATTTATAGATCGAAAATTCAAACATTACTACCATTCTTTTAATGTCTAAAATGTTAATAACAACAATAAAATTTAAATATACATAACATTGCTTCAAATACATTTAGAATTATTATATTTCTGCATAAAGGCTTTTGGCCTTTTTAATTTCCGTAGAAATATTGTTAATTTATAACAAAAATAAAACAGATAATTTTTAAACTAAACATCATCTCTAATCTGCGAAGTTCTATAAAGCATAAAACCTTCAATCCCACATTCTGAAAATTTCACAAAACTGACAGTATTTAAAATAATTACTTGATTGTTTTACCTGTGTGTAGTGTAGTCCAGAGATCTGTTTAGGAAGAAATTTAGTCCTTTAAAGGACCCTTCACAAAATTTTTCATATTAAAACAGGAACCTTCACAATACGTTCCACCTTAAAACAAGACCCTTCACAAAATTTTTTGTCTTAAAAGAAGGCCTTTCACACTTTTTTTTTCCATCTCCAAACTAAACCTTTTACAAATTTAATTATTTAAAAGAAAAATCTGACCTGACACAAAACAACTGAAGCTGTCAAAGAATCTATTTATGTAGCTTTTACATATATAAAGAATCTTGTCAAAAATTCACAAACAAGAAACTGAATATAACAGTTATTTAAAATTCACAAAATTATAATTTTTTTTTTCACAAATATGAAGTACTTTTCACAATTTCACAAAAAAAAAAGAACCCTGTCAGAAAAGTCTGGATAGGTCCCTGGAAACATTTTTTTTTTTTTAAATTATTAAACTTTTCTCGTGTATATTTATATAAAAATTCTGTAAGCCTGTCTTAAAGCTATCTTAGCACATTTCGCTCTTTCTAATAACTTTAGCTGTTTTTCAAAGATTCAAAACAGTTTATTTAACAATTAAAGAGATAAAACATATAGTGGAACCAAGCAAAATTCATAATTTAAGTATAAAATATAAATACAAAAACCCTTTTATAAGTTGACTCCACCCTCCCTAATGAAATAAATCCTATTTGTACGAGTTTATTTTATATTGTGCAATATATATATATATATATAAGTATACCTTATTCTATAAAATACAATATTGTAGTACGAGTATTAATTTGTACCGATACTTTATTTCTACATCGAGATCTGGAAATAAAAATTCTTAGAAACGCGATGGAATAAAAATATCACCTGGAATTCACAGTATTATTTATTCATTACAGCAATTTACAATACTTTTAATTTGTTATACTAATCATTTTTAAGAAAAGAAAGAAACCGTCCAGAGTAAAGCAAGCCGCCCCCATAGGAAATAACAGGGAGAAATACAGCGAGGGTTTGTTTACATGTGTAGTGACGTCAGAACAGCTTTCGTCACGTGACGTGGCTTTTTCCCGCCGCGACAAAAACTGCGTTTTAAAAGTTAATTTAATGAATTATACAAGTTTCAAATATATGTAAAAATGGTATCAAAATGTTCGTATTTTTACACTCTATCAGATGCAAGTTAAATTGAAAAACGTGCAATTTCCCCATTGTTACCTTATATTATTAGATAACGTTGACAGCATGAGTCTGGCTGACAGGTATTCGCTTTTTTTTTAGCGCACATATTTCCTTCTGTTGGTAAACACGATAAAAATCTGTTTAGTTAGAGAGCAGGCAACCTTCTACTTCTTCACATCTTTCAAAATCCGAACTCCCAAATAAAAAAAAAATTCGTTCTTCTTTTTCATGGAGAAAAAAGGGATGGACTCATTTCCCTCTTTTCACATAAAATTAAGGCCTTATACATTTTAACTTCTTGAAAATTTGCATGTTTCGGCCATACCTCTACTTTTAGAGAGATGACCATTGGCAGGAGGGAGAAATTTGGTACTCCCCTTGAGCGTTTCATAGGCCACTCGGTACAATAGCGATTCCTCTTGATGCCTGTGCTGTGTCTGGGAGGTAAAGATGCTCTGACTTGGGAGGTCTCCGTGCCTATTTAAACTCTCATAAATAAATGTGCCATATTATTGTCCTGACAATTTTCTCCATGACATTTTTATTAGGTGTAGTTAAATCATTCGTGGGAAAAGAAAAAACAAATATTTTCTTGACTGCAGTTATTCACTTTGTTCCACAATTAGCTACCTGTATGTACTGATCATAAAATGAATCTTTAATTGGTATTGTTTGCTGTTCGCTGATTAGAATGATACCAAATACTCTGCTAATATGCAGAAAAAAGCACAAATTCTTTTTTTTTTGTAGTGTTTGCTAGTTTAAGTATAGATGGTCTCCATCATCGTATTATATTGAAGATCAAAACGGAAAATGTTCAATAGGATAGTCTAAGAACGTGGGATTGTAGGCTGGAATGTAACTAGATTTGCAACACCAGAAAAAACGTTCTACACATTGGTGAAATAAAGCGTATTCAAAAGTTCACTGTTGAACAATCCGATGAAAGGGAAGTGACTTCTTCGGCAAATCATCATATGTGTAATTGGTTTTCATTTCCATTGTTCCAAAAAAAATTAATTAAAATTTTGAGTTTTAATAGGTCCAAATCGAAATAAAGCATGAAAATTTGAATAAGCCAAATAATAAAATAAAATGCCCGAGAGAGGAAAGAAAAAAAAATTACTTTTCTTTTCCATTCTTATATTTTGATTTTACATACATATAAATTGGCAAATCTTTTATTTTACTTATCACAAGCTAATTAGGTACCCATAAATGGAAACAAAATATACAGAATCATTTAAAACAAATACTCAATATAATCAGTAAACTGTATGCATTTATAATTAATACCATAAATAAAATATATATATATATATATAATATCAAAAAATATAGAGAGAAAACAGATATACATATGTCTGTTGTACTACAATTTTATTATCAACATTATAATATAATTCTCACATGAATTGTCTCTCTTGAGCAGAAAAGAAAACTTCTTTTTTTTATTATATATAAAGAAAATGTTATGTAAAAAAAATCTTATCCTTCTTACTAAAACAATTTTGTTTTGGAATTTGTGAAAAGGATGACTTTTCTGAATGAAAGATATTCGCAATAATAACATATTTTCATAAAAGAAACAACTCGAAAGAATGAATTTTTTTCTTTCTTTCGATACCAAAAATTTAAATGTCCGTTGATAAAGTCGAAAACACAGTACAATTTTACTGCCTGGCTTTTAGAATGAACAGGGTTAAAAAAAAATCAATGCTACAGAGTGATCAATTAAATTATTTAAATTTAAGTCTGACTGCATAAGATTTACCACTATATTGCTGTTTATTTATTATTATTAGTATTTTAAATTATCCGAGACGTATAGTATTTATTTCGCACCTATGACTCTAAGGATCTGATATAATAATTTGTACTTAGAAAATTTTATTAGACAAATTATCAATTAAATATAGAAAAGAAAAAGTTGCGTTGTGAATTATTTTTGAAGTTCGGATCCTCTTTGAGCCAATTACAATCATCTAAGGTTACCGGTAGAGAGTTGTATAACATTAAATAAATAATGGCTTATTTTAAAACCTAGATTGTAATATTAAAGAAAACATTTCCTAAAATAAAAGAATTAACATTAATGCAATAAATTAAGTAAACAAAAGAAAACTGACCAAAATTAATTGAATATAATATTGAGTTTATTTACAAGAAAATTATAAGCATTTAATTAGAAACAAACATAAATGTTTGTAAAATAAACAAATTCGATCCTAGTTGAAAACTGTATTCTCAACATTCATTTTTCTGAGCATTTCAGTTTAGCTTTCTGAATTAACAAATTCAATTTTGAAATGCAGAATCCCATATCATAGAAGTACATATTTAACTAGCCTCTTTGTGTTTAGATTGGGGAATGTTCTTCATATACACGTAAATTCATATTATTAAAAGAATATAGCATAGCTAAATAAAATGGAACAATGGTGAAAGAAGTTGAATTGTTACCTTATATTATTAGACTAGCGGCCCGTCCCGGCTTTGCACGGGTAGACAATGTAATTTTTTAGTGCATTTGTTTTCCAGAATTTCGCGCTCCTACCAAAAACTGTTGCTGACATATGGCGAAATGACCAAAAACTTTCGAATCCCCCTTTAACCATCTTCGGGTGGGGGGGGGAATTCCTAAATTCAGTGAAATACGTGTTTAATCATTTGTTTAGTAGATTTGTTTTCCTGAATTTCGCGCACCTATATAAAACAGCTGCTGAGACATGGCGATATGTCCTAAAATTTTCGAAACCGCCCCCTTTAAGACCCTTCGAAGGGAATTTTTAAAATCACTGAAATGCGTAATTATCCATTTTTTAGTAGATATGTTTTTCTGAATTTCACGCTCCTACCTAAATCTGCTGCTGAGATACGGCGAAATGACCCAAAACTTTTGAATACCCCTTTAACCACCTTCTGGGGGGAATTTCCAAAATCGCCGAAATACGTGTTTAACCAATTTGTTAGTAGATTTGTTTTAATTAATTTTGCCCTCCTACATAATAGCTGAGATATGGCGAAATGACCTAAAAAATTCAACCTCCCCATTTAACCACCTTCTGGGGGGAATTTCCAAAATTGCTGAAATATGTGTTTTATTCATTTTTTAGTAGATTTGTTTACCTGATTTTTGTGCTCCTAACTAAAACTGCTGCTGAGATATGACGAAATGATCTAAAACATCCGATACCACTTTTAACCCCCTTTGGGGGGAAATTTCTAAAATCGCTAAAATACGTGTTTAACAAATTTTTTTAGTAGACTAGCTTTCCTTAATTTCGCGCTCCTACATAAAACTGCTGCTGAGATACAGCGAAATGACCTAAAACATTTGACCACCCTATTTAACCACCTTCAGGGGGGAATTTCTAAAATCGTTGAAATAGGTGTTTAATCATTTTTTTAGTAATTTTGTTTTTCTGATTTTCGCGCTCCTACCTATAACTGCTGCTGAGATATGGCGAAATCACCTAAAACATTCGACCACCACCATTTAAACCCCTCCTGGAGTAGAATTTCTAAAATCGCCGAAATACATGTTTAATCATGTTTTTAGTAGATCTGTTTTCCTGATTTTCGCGTTCCTACCTATAACTGCTGCTGAGATATGTGAAATGACCTAAAACATTCGACCACCCCCCGTTAACCCCTTCGGGGGATTTCTAAAATCGCTGAAATACATGTTTAATCATTTTTTAGTAGATTTGTTTTCCTGATTTTCGCACTCCTACCTGTAACTGCTGCTGAGATACGGTGAAATGACCTAAAACATTCGACCCCCCCCTTTAACCCCTTTCTGGGGGGAATTTCAAAATCACTGAAATAGGTGTTTAATCATTTTTTAGTAGATTTGTTTTCCTGATTTTCGCACTCCCACCTATAACTGCTGCTGAGATCTGAAATTGCTGAAATACGTGTTTAATTATTTTTTAGTAGCTTTGTTTTCCCTATTTTCGCACTCCTACCTATAACTGCTGCTGAAAAATGACAAAATGACCTAAAACATTCGACCACCCCCCTTTAACCCCTTTCTGGAGGAATTTCTGAAATCGCTAAATTATGTGTTTAATCATTTTTTAGTAGCTTTGTTTTCCCGATTTTCGCACTCCTACCTATAACTACTGCTCAGATATGGCGAAATGACCTAAAACATTCGACCACCCCCTTTAGCACCCTTCTGAGGGGAATTTCTAAAATCGCTGAAATGGGTGTTTAATCATTTTTTTAGTAGATATGTTTTCTGGAATTTCAAGCTCCTACCTATAACTGCTGCTGAGATATGGCAAAATGACATAAAACCTTCGACCACCCCCCTTTTACCCCCTTCTGGGGGGAATTTCCGAAATCGCTGAAATAGGTGTTTAATATTTTTTTAGTAGATTTGTTTTCCTGATTTTCGCGCTCCTATCTATAACTGCTGCTGAGATATGGCGAAATGACCTAAAACCTTCGACAACCCCCTTTAGCCCCCTTCTGGGGTGAATTTCTAAAATCGCTGAAATGGGTGTTTAATAATTTTTTAGTAGATATGTTTTCTGGAATTTCAAGCTCCTACCTATAACTGCTGCTGAGATATGGCAAAATGACCTAAAACATTCGACCATCCCCCTTTAACCCCCTTCTGGGGTGAATTTCCGAAATCGCTGAAATAGGTGTTTATTATATTTTTTAGTAGATTTGTTTTCCTGATTTTCGCGCTCCTACCTATAACTGCTGCTGAGATATGACAAAATGACCTACAACATTCGACCACCCCCCTTTAACCCCTTTCTGGGGGAATATCTGAAATCGCTAAAATATGTGTTTAATCATTTTTTTAGTAGCTTTGTTTTCCCTATTTTTGCACTCCTACCTATAACTGCTGCTGAGATATGGCAAAATGACATAAAACATTCGATCACCCCCCTTTAACCCCCTTCTGGGGGGGAATTTCCGAAATCGCTGAAATAGGTGTTTAATAAGTTTTTTAGTAGATTTGTTTTCCTGATTTTAGCGCTCCTACCTATAACTGCTGCTGAGATATGGCGAAATGACCTAAAACATTCGACCACCCCCTTTTAACCCCCTTCTGGGGGGAATTTCCAAAATCGCTGAAATAGGTGTTTAATCATTTTTTAGTAGATGTGTTTTCTGTAATTTCAAGCTCCTACCTATAACTGCTGCGGAGATATGACGAAATGACCTAATACATTCGACCACCCCCCTTTGGGAATTTCGAAAATTGCTGAAATAGGTGTTTAATCATTTTTTTAGTAGATATGATTTTTGGAATTTCAAGCTCCTACCTATAACTGCTGCTGAGATATGTCAAAATGACCTAAAACATTCAACCACCCCCCCTTTAACCCCCTTCTGGGGGGAATTTCGAAAATCGCTGAAATAGGTGTTTAATCATTTTTTTAGTAGATTTGTTTTCTGGAATTTCAAGCTCCTACCTATAACTGATGCTGAGATATGGCAAAATGACCTAAAAGATTCGAACCTCCCTTTAACCCACTTCGGGGGGAAATTTTCAAAAATCCCTTCTTATTGCTTGCCTAGGCCATAACAGCAATCTACAGTCCAAATTGCGTGACCCTGACTTTAGTAGTTTCGGCTGGGCATTGATGAGTCACTTAGTCAGTCAGTCAGTCCGTCACCGTTTCCTCTTTATATAATAGTATAGATAACGTTGACAGCATGAGTCTGGCTGACAGGTATTCGTTTTTTTTTTAGCGCACATATTTCCTTCTGTTGGCACACACGATAAAAATCTGTTTAGTTAGAGAGCAGGCAACCTTCTGCTTCCTCACATCTTTCAAAATCCGAACTCCCAAATAAAAAAATTTATTTCTTCTTTTTCAGGGAGAAAAAAGGGATGGACTCATTTCCCCCTTTTCACATAAAATTAAGGCCTTATACATTTTAACTTCTTGAAAATTTGCATGTTTCGGCCATACCTCTACTTTTAGAGAGATGACCATTGGCAGGAGGGAGAAATTTGGTACTCCCCTTGAGCGTTTCATAGGCCACTCGGTACAATAGCGATTCCTCTTGACGCCTGTGATGTGTCTGGGAGGTAAAGATGCTCTGACTTGGGAGGTCTCCGTGCCTATTTAAACTCCCATAAATAAATGTGTCATATTATTGTCCTGACAATTTTCTCCATGACATTTTTATTAGGTGTAGTTAAATCATTCGTGGGAAAAGAAAAAACAACTATTTTCTTGACTGCAGTTATTCACTTTGTTCCACAATTAGCTACCTGTATGTACTGATCCTACAATTAATCTTTAATTGGAATTGTTCGCTGTTCACTGATTTGAATGATACCAAATACTCTGCTAATATGCAGAAAAAAGCACAAATTCTTTTTTTTTTGTAGTGTGTGCTAGTTTAAATATAGATGGTGGTATTTCTCGCCATCAACATGCAATAGAAAAATATTCGTGGATGCACGAAGCAGCAATGAAGAAGAAATATCGGCAGGTAATATTTATCCGTACTTACACATCTAAATTCAAACACAAAACCGTAAATAGTTCTTTTGTGCCTATAGTCATATACGTCTAAATGTGGGGTGGGAAAAATTCCGTAAGTACTTTCAGATGTCAGTGGAGGATATTTGTTTTATTTTTGTATAAGGCATATGCTTTGAATATGGTCATATAAAATTCCGATTACAAGTACTATCGTTCGATGTGAAATATATACTATCACCTCTCACTTCATTCGAGTGGCTCGTTCGCGCTGCATGTAGGGTTAATTTCAAGGATAAACTAAATCCACAAAAGTAAGTAACACACGTAAAATTTGGTGAATAATCACTGTTAATTGTTTAAAAAAGTTACTGTATAGCCAGAGAACAATTATTTTTCGAGTAATCTGACTGGTTGAATTCGAGTTCATATGTACAGTAGGCGAAACAAACAACGTTAATATTAAAGTATTGCATAAGCTGGTGTAATACTAAAAATAAATTTAAAAAATCTTCTCAATAACACCATAAATATAAGGAATGCGCTAGGCCTTTCGAAAGAACTTTGTCTTTTTTCGTGATGCGCAAAGAACACGTGCAACAACTTTGAAGGCAGGAGAAAGATTGGAAGGAAAGAATGACAAGTTAAGGGAACAGCCAATACGAAAGCAGAAGGCATCAGCCAATCACAGCAGAAAATTACCTAAAATGCAGAACATAACTAAAATTAGGAAGAAAATTTAAAAAAAAAATTTAAAAAAATTAAAATGCACAAAAAATAAAAGTAAAATGAGGATTAAATATACAAAATACAAAGAAACATAAACGTTAATACCAAGTTCTGCTTTCCTATTGACTGTTCCCTAAACTTCTTCCTCTTTCACTCCCATTTCCTTTCAGCCCTGCTTCTGCCTTCAAAGTGGTTGCATGTCTTCTTTGCGCCTAACGAAGGAAGCAAAGTTCTTTCGAAAGGACTAGCGCATTCCGTATTTTTATGGTGTTATTAAGAAGTTTTCTATGCTTTTAAACAGCGTTATGTTCGTCATTGATGAAATTTCAAGGGTAAACTATCACACGGTGTGTTTTCGACCGTTTTCCAAACGAATAACCTATTTATGTGTAATTATCCTGTATTTCTTATGATAGGATATTACTAGTACTTGCAGTTTTAATACTGATGTCCTTTATTGATGCAAAATACGAAATTTTAATTTAAAATTGCTCCAAATTTTTCTTAAGACTCCGATTTAGCAACTTTTCAAGCTGCTTTTATTCACTTATAATAACATTTAGTACATATAGTTTATTTACAATCATAATTGTAACATATTTGTTTTTCGATAAACATGGGTTATTACTAACAAACATTTCAAACTATTTAAGATTTAAGAAATAATATAACAACAATAGTATTAAATATTATGCCAATATACATACAGAGTCATTTTTTAAAGTTTTAGGAAATAATTAGAGACTCGTTAAATTTAAAAGCCCCCGAAACTTCCCAAAAGTTAGTTTTGGGGGATTAGCATTTAAAGATTTTATTTCACAAATCATTTGAAATTTCACAAACGAAATTGAATTTTTGTCGTCGAATACTAAGCGGATAAATATATATTTTTTGTTTGAATGTTAATGAATTTTAGATGCTTTTTCAGAAATCATTTTGAGGACTTATATTCCATCATATAACGTCCAATGTAGACATAGGGATACTGTAAATTGGGAATTCCCGGACACCGATTGCGGGACAAGTTCCATTTAATCAAACGTAGCTTATGTAGCTATTTTCTATTCGCATATACTTAAAGAAATGAACAAAAAATCTAGAGTGACTCCATTAGATTTTCCGAAAACTTTACAGAATACTATGCATTAAAAATATATTATTACAAAAATAAGTAAACAGTGCATTGGTGAATATCGTCTCATAGTCTAAAGATAAAGTGCACTTTTATTCATTAAGCTGAAATACTTTTCTAAAAATATGACGTAATTGGCAATGAACTTTTATTCCGCTTATGCAGAAGTTAAAGTCGGTAATTTAAAAGAAATTTTAATATTCAAATTGAATTTATATGATCATTCTAATTTGAGTTTTAAGTGGTTTCAAATGTAGATATTTCGGTGTTTTTTCCTCAACAAAATGCACTACTTCAATTTCAATACGCTTTCATCAAATTAATAACTCTCTGTATTTTTTCTTTTTTTTCTCTTTTTTAATACTTTCTAATAAAGTTAATAAATTTTTGACGAAAATGATTGTTGCATCACTATAAGATGCGTGTGGATAAAAAAAATATATATTTAATTGAAAAATTTAGTTATAAAAGTAAATACATATCCGATATTTCCGGACTGAACCATTTTCGTGAAATGGGACGAAACACTATGAAAAGCATAGTTTGGACGCTATCCTTTATATGCACATATTTACATACAGACATCATCGTAAAACACCAGAAATGGACTCTGGTGACAAAATACCAACATACAGGCATACATAACATACACCTGTACATATGTATTTATTCCAAAAATATCAAAAACGATTTTAGGAAACCTCAAAATGCAATGATGTACCAAAATTTACATAGTCGGGTTTTTATCAAGATTATTATAATACTTTCCTTAACTATATGTGTCCGCAAAAAAATTTATTTGGAATTAAAACAAAAAATTACGTACACCGTTGTAAATCTAACTCAACTGTCAATTCAGATACTTTTTTAAAAATTACAAACTTTACATTAATCAGTAGAAATATATCCACAACATTTTTGCCTGACTACACAGTTTCTTAGGTAGATATAATACACAATAATATACATGTATGCATTTATGAAGTAAAGGTAGCACCCTAATATTATGTATTCACGAAATATTCTATGTGTTTCAAAATGACTTAATTTCTGCTTTATGATAGCTATATTTCAAACATTATGCTTTACATTTAAATGATATTTCAACAGTCACAGAATATCAACAGAACTTCATTCTGTTATATGAATGACTTCCTTTGAGAGACTTTGAAGGAGAAACACGTGAACCGTGATACGTATTCAACTGAAGCGTCTAATATGATGCATTATTATATAATAATAAAGAAACATGTATGAACAGCATATTCATTGTTTAAAAACAAGTCTAATTGCTTTCAGTGAATTAATACAGTGATAATGGATGCGAGGTCTGAATTTTAACGAATGCCTGTGATGTCATTGTCGTACTTCATATTGCATCTATTTATGATCGTACTTAATAATAATAATAATTAAAAACATTTTAATATTTTTAAAATTGTTTTTTACGGATTTGATGCTATGCCTGAAAATAAATAAAACCACGTTTAGAATACAAAAATATCCATGAAATATTGCATGCATCTTTCGGCATACCATCATTAGCGGTAATAACGGTACGCTGAAGACTTTCGTGTAGTATCTGATTAATCTTTTGGTGCTGTAAACGTTGCGCTGTTGTATTTAAAAATTAAATGTTTATTTAATAAATTACACATGGCGCATTTTGTTAAACTTAACGCAATTTATTATGAGCACTGGCGCATGTTTTTTCCCGAGACCATTATTTCTCATTAATTTTATTCTCTTCGAATGAAGGTCTGGTGAAAACATGTGACTTGATTCAACGTATAAAACGTCACATGCTCTCTTTTTGCTTTATATTTTCTAGCTGGGGACAGAAATTATGCTGAACGGCAGCACAATTCTCCATATCTCTGACATGGTGTTTGGTAGAGCTAAAAGATACAGAGACGAAATTCTTAACCTGATGATCGCCTATTTCGAAAAGTTATTAGCCCTGGATTAACCTCTTCGCGAACCTTTTGCGTTTCAATTAGACAAAGACTTTCATTTAGAAATACTAGTGTATATTAGAAATTGTAAATCGAGCGCTCGTTGGAAAGTTGTTAATATCAATGAATGATTACACGCCACTTCACAGCCTCTTCACCGAGGATTATTTACATGAAGATGAAAATAATCAGCGCATTAGTAGTCTTTTAACTCTTCTAGTTTTAACTGTACAGAACACGTGTGGATATTCTTCGAAGACATATCGCATCTCTTCACCATCAACCGTTCAAGAAAAAAGCTTTGTTCTGGAACTCAAAACAGCTTATAGACAGACTTTAAAATCTTTGAACACATTTCATTAATTTCCCTCATTGAAAGTATGGGAAATATCCGTGCAATATACGGGGGAACAAGAGGTAACTTCACATTTTATTAAACATTTTCTTGATCATTTTTAATAATTATTTTTCACTAAAGTTGAAATTTGTAATATACCCATTGTTCTTTCAAACATTTTAATTAGTTAATAAAACCTAATATTATTCTTGTTTCCCATTCTTTTATTCTTTTACAAACTTATTACTACAGTATAACACGTTCTCTTTTACTCTGTTTAAAATTCCTGAAATATTTACATAAACACCAATTATGCCAATTTATTAGACACGAGTGTAACAGTGAATCTTCATCAACTGTAGTAATTGATTTAATGAATTATATGAGACTTTCGTCTCGCCATGGTTCTCGTCTACATTCGTCTCGACATGGTTTTCAGTACGTCTATGACGCATTATGGATGCTAATGGATATAAAAAATATCTGGGGTATTTTAAAATGTATAAAAATTAGCCTTTAAACAAACTAAATAAATAAACCCCACATGTCCTTAAAATTAGAAGTGATTTTAAGTGAAATATAACCTTCTCACTTAGAGCATATTCTTAAAAATGCAAAAATTTAAGAAAAATAATTCTTTACCAAGCTAAAATAATATCCGATGCTTCCATTAAAAAATTTTAATTCAATAATCCCATTATGCATAACATTAGAATTATATCATAATTCCTTTTCAAACTTAAGATCGCTTTTAGATAAATTTATCAACAAAATTAAGAACTATATGTTAATTGTTCTTTTGAAAACAAAAATGAAAGAATAAATATATCTAAGACGAAGAGTATATGAGTAAGTAACAAAAATGTTACCTTTTGAGCTATTAAGTCTTCTATTTATCACCCTTGGGATATTGTAAGATATAAAGTCGTCAATTATTTATTCTTCTATGTTTATTTTTTATTAAATTCTCCGTACTCAATCATTTCCTTGAAACTTTAGATAAAAATAAATATATTTTCGCCTGTAATCTACAAGATAATTTATTTTAAAATTTTCCATAAGTATTTTTTGTTAAATAACGTTTCATTAAAAATAAAGTAAAATACACTCCTCCATGTAAAATAAATGTTGTATTAAAATATTTTATGTAATATTTTATGTAATAATACTGCTTTCAGCAATTTTATAGTTTACAAATATATTTAGGTAGCACTTTCTTTTAGATGAAAGTATATAAATATTTAATTATGTTTATTGGATCAAGATTAATGCTTATCTATGCACATTGTCTGTGCATAAATGTTTGGATACAAATATATGCATCTGTTTCTGTAAGGGATCAAATGTGTGCAATAAGTGTTAAACATAATAGTTAGATAATAAGACTTCAGTTTCCGAACACAAACTACCGGATATGTTTTTAATTGTGTCGAGTACATTTATTCATTTAGCCTCTGAATAAGACAAATATATGCAATTTTAATGTTTTTTGTTTTTATTTATATATTGTTATTGTGTCATACACTACAGTGTGGAATGTGCACTGTGCGGTAGGCAATAAAGCAATTCCTTGACACTTTTCATAGGCAAGATTTCTTAACTAATTTACAAACGATAAACCGTGAAATGTAGTACGCACTGGGAATAAATGTCAGTATGCACCTTTTACATGCTACAAAAAACATAAAAATTTCGGCAACATGAAAATGTCATGTGTCAAAATGGTAAGATAAAGTTTGGAAAGATATAAGAATATCTCGTTATAATAGCAAGTGTTTAATAGATACTAACTACCTTCCTTAGTGACCATAAGAGGCTAACAGACGGGCCTGTACTTGCTGGCAATGATTAAAAAAATACGCAACAACAAGTAATATAAAAACAATTTTTTAAGTCAATCCCTACTTTTTAATCATAAATATATAAAATAAACCCGTGCAGCATTAATGTCCCACGTTATCGTTATTGAACATTATTTTATAATCATCGTTGCGGTATTTTATTTTTTGTTGGCATCACAAATGTGAGATAAATCTTTCATTTCATTTATGAAACAATGGGAGAAGTTTTTTTCTCCCATGTAAAAATTAAAATTAATTAATTAAATTTACTGAATGAATTAATATTTGAAAAAACTGTATTAACTTCAATTGTCATCCAGTACAAGTTTAAAAAAATTATTTGAACTTGAATGGATGAATAGAAAATATTTTATTAACGATTGAAAATTCCAAAAAGATATATATAGAGAGAGTGTGAGCTAATAGTAGGAATTTAAAAAAAAAGAGTCAAAACCTGTGTGTGCATTGGGAATAGAAATGTAAATACATGCAAATATTACAAAGATCGGTTTTTAAAATCTAATATATATATATATGAAAAAACATTAATGAGCAAGCGAAGCAGCAATTAAGTAAAAGAAAAATAAAATAAAGAGAATTTGTTTAAAACAATGAATGAAAAGAAAAATACAAATCTATCATTTGTAGTTTTCATGCCATAACTATTTAAACTAAACGTCTTCAATCTCTCCTGCTCGAAGTGCAATAAATTATTTATTTCTAAAATTACATGAACGCCCATGAACATGTTAAATAACGTAAGCGAGAATGCTTACACGCCAAGTTTAAAACGTTAGTAACGGGTTTCATAAAATAATTGAGAAATTTCAAATTTCTTATTTTCGTCTTGATTAAAAAAAATATATATAGTTATTTATTTTTATTTAAAATATTTAAATCTCTTAAGAGAAATTCTACATATTTAATTCTTTTACAAATAGAAGTAGTTATACATAAAAATAATAAAATTAATTCGTCGGGTAGCAATCGATGGAGCTACCAAACAGTGTTTCCAATTTAGCGGATTTTTTTAATAGAAATCTAACAGTATTTGCGAATATAATATTCTAACTTATTTAGTCGTTTGTTTTGATATGGCAGAAAATTATTGTTAGCTGTTTCCCTGCTTTCTTTATTACTTTTTATCCAAATAAAGGATTCGTTCTTATCAGGTGTTTCAAAAGTTTTTTTTCATATCGAGTAAAGCTTTTGTATCTTAATATTTGAAATGACGCGGTGCACCACTAAAATACTATCAGAGTACTACTTATACAATGCGTGACACTGGTTGAAGACCTCTACTTTAAACAAGGCTACACTAGATACCGGGCTTGCTCATTCACTATCATAACGTCACAAAAGGTGGCTGGCCGCGACCAGCGATTGGTGCAAAGCGACGAGCCCGTCGTTTTGTGCCAATCGCTGTATGTCTTTCATTTTGTCGTTTCGCTTTGTACCAATCGCTGGTAGCGGCCAGCCACCTTTTATGACGTCATGATAATGAATGAGCAAGCCCGGTATCTACTGTAGCCCTGCTTTAAACCACTGAAATAGTTAAATCAATCTCTCTTTCCCCATGCTTCATAAATGACTCCAGAAAAAGCTACATTCAGAAGTCGAAGTATGTGCTTAATTTTTAAAGATTCATACCAGACTTGAGGTTCATACAAGATTCAAAACGATCATATTAATGCAAATGTAAGTTTTACTAAATAAAATCATAATTAATGTATGTTTAAATTTTTGTAGGGATTATGAAGCGTCAAATTTAAGTTATTTTTCTTTCAATATTTTCAAGATAAATATTTGACGAACCATTTTCAAATAAAAAAGTCCTTCCGGCCTGTACCGGGAGGAAAAGCTAGCTTTCCTATATCTTCGTATTAAAATTTTAGCTAATGTTACACGAAACAACAATCTAAAATGCAAATAACCCGATTACATAAGATTCGTTAATACTTAATTTAAATAAGAAATTTGCCAAATTAGTCATCTATAGTCAAGTTGGCTTCATTTATGAAGACTTATTTTTGGTCGCCAAATTTGGCGATATTTCGCAAAGTGTCGCCATGTTTGGCGAGAATTTTGCACTAACGGATATTAATATATAGTGTTATGCGTATGATTGGGAAAATGATAACAACAATGAAAAATAATTTGCGAGAAATCGCGTTCACTAAAACTTATAAATTAATCTTTGGATTTTTGTAAGTGGCATCTTGTTTCAAAATGTCTGCCACCCTAAAATTTCAAACTGCTGTATCTCAGCCATTTTTTAAGATAGAGGTAAAACAAAAAATGCTCCTGAATTCTTGTATCAGGGCCTAAAATTTAAGCAAAAAATAAATTAGAATTTTTAACTTTTTTGTATATTTATTTTAGTTTTAAATCTTTAAGTGGCTGCCATTTTGTTTCAAAATGGCGGACTAAGCTGGCCAACGAACTCGGTCGAGACATTGGTGAGCTTAATACACACAATTGTTTCATCCAAAAATATTTATAAACACGAGTGTTATCGTATGACATAGATCAGATATATATATATAAATCAACATTTGAACGGAGGGTGGTTTTGGGGTCTGAGGGTCATGATCGGTGAAAATATACCGAAATTTTCCAGAATTGCTTTCCTCCGAATGGCTGCAATAGGTAGCTTTATACTTTTTTTGTATTGAAAGCTACCTAATACTCAATTAAACATAATACACCTTTTAAGATTCAAATACCATGTGTTTTATTAAAATTATTTTATTTCTGAAAATACAAACACATTTAAACCTGTGATGCATTTATTTCGCGATAACGAAGAAAATAAAAATTATATAATAATTGTTTGAAATTAAGCCCTTGACAATCACCATGATTTTTTATGATTATAACACTTTAGACAGTTTAAAACAAAGCATGCCAATGACTGCAGCCGATGCATTCGTAATTAATAAGTCTAATGCATTCAAAATACGCTTTCATATTTTCAGAACATGCTTATTTAAAATGAAAGAAAATTATAAATTTCCAATCAAATTATTTTTTATACGAGTACTTAAACATTTCCCATAAACAGTTTTTTTTTTTTTAAATTAAATACAACAAAGCTTGTTTAGTTTTTCAATATGTACCATGTCTGAACAAAAGCCATATTTCTAATTTGTAAGGGAATTCATTTTCAGTCAAGAACCGTACAAATTTTGCAGTCTGAAAACATTCTAAATTATGTTAGTCAAATGACGAATGTAGATTTAATTTTAAGTATTATTGAACTGTGTGACACAATAAGCTCATGACGAGTAACCTTCATCATTTTACAAGAAGGATTTAATAAACACTAAATACTTGATGAATATTATTTGCACATTTTTTGCTGAATTCATCAAAAACGGGAGTCATTTTTTTTACATTTTTATACAGTTCAGGTTTCTTTCTCAGTTTAAATTCTAATCTCGCTGAAAGTCTTGTCTATCTTGTAGGATTCCCAGAAAGTCTTTGCAAACATCTTAAGTCAGTATCAGAATATAACTTTACATGTTTTAACTTCTTTTCCACTTGGGGAAAAAAAGTCAAAAAGAAGAAGATGTACACTGTTTTAGTTTTATACGTCTTTGGCTAATAAGTATATACCTGTTTTAATAATAATATTTCTTTATTTTCTCTTTTTAAGCATTATTAAATTTCAATAAAAAACTAGTCGGCTGTGCCAATCCCAAAAATATCTTCGATCTCACACAGGTTTCGCATACACTAAAAAGAATAGGCACCAATTTATATCAAGGTCTAACTGAATCTAAAGCTTTATTACATTCCGTGCATTAGTTTTTGAGATATGACTGTTGCTAAAATCGTGTAAATCCTGAAAAATGTAGCATAGTAGCGCCACCTGTTGAGAGATTTGCACCCAAACCTAACCAACAACAACTTATGTCAACGTCTAACTGAATCTGAAGTTTGATTAAAATCCGTACATTAGTTATTGAGGTATAGTCATCGTGATAATAATGCAAAAAATAGCATAGTAGTACTACCTGTTGGGCTATTTACGCCAAAACGTAAGCAGCATCTATTTATGTCAAGGTCTAAAAGAATCTGAAGTTTGATGAAATTCCGTGCTTTAGTTCTTGAGATATAGCTATCGTAAAAATCATGAAAAATGTGGTATAGCAGCGCCACCTGTGGGGATATCTACACAGAAACGTAATCAGCGTCTACTTATGTCAAGTCTAAATGAATTTGAAGTTTGATGATAACAAGTGATTAGTTCTTGAGATACAGCTATTGCGGAAATCGCAAAATATGCAGCATATCAGCGCCACCTATTTTGGCGATTTTCACCAAAAACTAATCAATACCAATTTATATCAGAGACTAACTGAATATCAAGTTTTATTAAATTCCGTGCATTAGTTCTTGAGATAGAGCGCCCACAAATTTTTGTCACCGACAGACATACAAAGTCACAGACAGACATTTTCTAAAAACAGTCAAATCGTGTTCAAGAGCTTAAAAAACATATAAATCTGTCGAAAACTGGAAGTCGAAATTTTCTTGAATCCAATACTTTCTTCTTGTAAAGATAAAAGAAAGTAATAATGATATTTTACATAGTAGTAGACAGTAAGATATCCAAAAAATTTTCTAAAATTACTCAATGGAAATACTACTTTTAAGTCAATAAGAAAATAGTTTTTCCTTTAGAATTTCTATATTAAAAGTTTTCTTTGTCTTCATGCAGAGAAATTTTATTCCTTGATACGATTTCCTACGGTATTCTTTCCTACGATTTGAAGCATCTAAACAGATAAACTGGGTTATATTTATAGGAGCAATGTTAGTAGAAGCTGATGAAAACTATAGAAAAAGAAATAACAGTTTTTCGAAAAAGCACACTTCTTTTATTTTCCTCCATTATCCACGAATAGCCCCCAGGAAATTTTCGAAAAAGTTTCTAAAATAAAACTTGTAGATAATAGCACCCTCTTTTTTCGAGAAAATGCTGGGCATGGTGTGTTGCATTATGTACTTTCATTGATAAAATATACGATATTTTATTTTGTACAAGAATGATTTATTCATCATTGCCAAACTCTTACAGCTAAATTTTGTTTTATAATACAGTATTACGTTCGAGGCTTAGAAACTAAGCTTTAGGATAAGAGCTTTTTAGGAAAAGATTATCATGTATACTTGATAATTTAATAAACAAAATAAATTAGTTGAAAGATTAATCTGAACTTTCACTTTCGGAAATGATATAACTAATTAGGGACGAAAACACGGATCCATTACCATACTTTTCGAAATGTAAACTTTGACTTATTTAATAATTAATAATTATGGATTTGCCCTTACATAAAGCGAAGTTAGTTTACTTCTAAAAATTAGGGCTATACAATACATTTAACTTACGGGGAAAGCAAATTCCTCTAGCACGTATGACATACGAGCGCTACAGTTAAATTGTTAAAGGCATTTTGTTTCATTAATAGGGCTCAACATATAAATATAAAGCATTTTTTTCTTTACTGCCACGTGTTACGCAAATGTATTTGCAAATGATGCAAATTACTACAAATTTACTCTTTATCTGTATTTCTAGAAATCCGTAATCCACGGCTATCCACGAACACGCATTTGCGCGTGGTCACTCATGTACTTACCTACATACATTCATACAGACACACACACACACAGATATATATATATATATATATATATATATATCTACCCTATATATATAAAATCCTAATGAAACAAATTTGTGAAACGATTTTATGAAACGAATTTATGAAACGATTTTATGAAAAGACTGATTAAACGACTGATTATGTTTCAGGGCTATTTTTAATAAAATATTAAACGCTTGATGGTGAAATTAATATCAATTGTCCATAAAAATCCGCGGATGTCAAAACTGGTAATAGAATTTTGAAATTGGAATTAGTTTTCGAGATATTAATTTTTTTCTAATTTTAATGACATTTCTGTAATGATGGCAACTAATTACTCAGTTTTTTTGTGACAAAAAAGGGAAAAAATTGAAAAGGATCCCGATAGGGATTATTGATTTATTTTTATTCGTCATTTTCAAATTGAAATTGAATTTATCTTTTATTTCAATCGATAATGAAGACAAGATTGTGATTAAATTATGTTTTTCAAGAAAATTTGAAAAAAAAAAAATCCCATTTCTATCGTCGTCAGGATTCAATCGTCTGTCAGCATTTAATTTAATTTATAAACTGAAACTGTTTTGAATAAATTCGTTCAAATGACGACATTTATGTAAACGCAAAAGAAAGCAGCAAATATATATATATATATATCAGTACAATATGGAAAATATTACGCTGATTAAAAGAAATGAAATTAAGAAATTAATAAGTTTAAATAACTTACTTAATTAATGTGATTGTATGGTTTAAAAGTATATTATCGTGAACTGAGATTGCAAGAAAATAAGCAAATATCACTGGCTACGCACCATCATTGTGCTTTTAATCTAAAACTATTTACATACAAGTCTGAACATCAGTTCCTTTCTACATATTAGGATGGATAATAAATTTCATCATTTTAATTAATGGAAGAATAATTTCATCATATAAATGAATGATATTATTGACAGTTCTATAAAAATTTAATTTATTTTTAATTTTGTTAATTTTATTTGTTACAAGCCATGTGAATTCTTACGTAATTCGAAAATTGTAATTTAAACTTGTATATGGATTTAAATATAATTTTTTTCCGAACGGTCGCATTATTTGCTATGGCGCCAATGTTCGACATTTTTTTTTTTTTTTTTTTTTTTTTTTTTTTTACTGGAACTTTGAATTATCGCTTTTGAAGCGTTATTAAGATTTAACTAAGTATTTGTATTTTCTGAGACTTATATTTGAGCGCACGACATCGAATCCCATTAAAGCAGGCTCTGTATTTTACATTGATTAAATAAATTATAAATGATAAAAAGAATACCAACATACAAATGATTTTCTTAACTGACGATAAATTGAGTTTTATACGCATTAAAAAAACTCTTAAAAATAGTACAGAACATAATCACGAATTCTAAAGTTGATTCCAACAAAATGCAAGATGTTTGAGTATTTCAGACGTTCACCACATGCATTTCAGCAGAACAGAGTACTGCTTAAATTGCGTCAAACAGACATAGCTTGTTTTAACTTTACTATACATTTTTATGTTACTTTCCCCTATACGTATTAGGGAAAACAAGGTTCACTGGGTGTAACATAAGGTTTCTTACTATCACCATTACTTCGCGGAAAGTCATCTTTAACTTCTTTTATCGCACAACCATTGCTTTAAATTACATATATATTCTGTAATTTTCTTATAAGGATTGATTATATACTTGATGTCTGGATAATGTCTTAAATGTTGAATATTTTATGAAAGTAAGTATGGGATTACCTTTAGGGTAGGGCTTATATTTAGAACATCCTTACATATGGTACTAGGGCTTACTTTCCGCTTAGGTGTTATTTTTGGGACGACAAGTTATTCGCATTTTGTTTTTATTTAATTAATTATTACAATTATTTCTCGATGATTTTAACTACCAATAGTGAAATCCCTCCTAATTAAGGTACCTGCACAAATAGTACTTAACATTTATTCAGTTGAATGCGTATATTGAATTTCACGAGCAGGAAAGTCCGAGCCATGCTCGGTCAAAATTAAATTAGAGTTCAAATTTGAGTTCAACCCATGACCAAAATGACCCACTAATTGAAATTTCTCGAACATGTGACCTAGCTCAACAGTCTTCTCGTGTCCAAAAACCATAGGATGCAAAATTTAGTGTAAATAGTCTGAGCAGTTTTTAAGATAAAATAGCTTGACTCCTAATGACCCATGACCAAAATGACCCACTAATTGAATTTTCTCGAACATGTGACCTAGCCCAACAGTCTTCTCGTGCCCGAAAACCATAGGATGCAAAATTTAGTGTAAATAATCTGAACCCTTTTTTAGATACAATTAGCTTGACCATGACCCAAAATGACCCAAAATGACTCACTAATAGAATTTTCTCGAACATGTGACCTAGCCCAATAGTGTTCTCGTGCCCGAAAACCATTGTATGCAAAATTTAGTGTTAATTGAGCCACTTTTTAGATCTTGACCCACTAATCGAATTTTCTCGGACATGTGACTTAGACCAATGATTTTATCGTGCTCGAAACTCGTAGGACACAAAATTTAATCAAAATCGTTAGAGCCGTTTTTTAGATAAAATTAATTTGAGCCGCGTTGACCCAAAAATGGCTCACTAATCGAAAGTTCTCGAACATATTACCCAGCCAAATAGTCTTCCCGTGCCCGAAAAGGGATGGATACAAAATTTCATCAAAATTGTTTGAACCGTTTTTTAGATACAATTAGCTTGACCATGACCCAAAATGACTAAAATGACCCACTAATCGAATTTTCTCGAACATGTGACCTATCCAAATCGTTTTTGGTGCCCCAAAACGGTAGGATGCAAAATTTCGTCAAAATCTTTAGAGCCGTTTTTAAGATAAAATTTGCATAACCACACATACACACACACACAAGATTTGCTCGTATTAGAATATATGATATGATGATATCTATATATTTAAAACGCTAAGCATTTTTTTCGACAATTCGTGAGAGCAAACCACTGCATCAAATTACACTATTCTTTTTTTTAATGAAAGATATTTGGACACAGATTTGTTATCGTGCATTCGTTTGTTCGAAAATTTAATTAATTAGACGAAATTTTCAATTAAACATTTACTTCTGATTATGACGTCATAAAGTCGACAACTCCCACTGTTGCAAGGCATAGAGTTTATTCACTGAACTCCGTGTGTCCAATTGTGCCCTTACATTCTTATATTTTATTTATTTATTTATTTTGATATTCCAATGGCCACGTTCTCCCGTTTATTTGGCATTACAGTTTTGCAATAGTTTTTTGTTATGAAAAGTGGTCGATGGGATAATAGAGAAGTACCGTATTTTTAATTGTTTTACTGATTAATTAGTTATTTCATTAATTAAAATAATAATTGTGTCCTTAAATTCTTATATTTTATTTATTTAATATTTCGATATTCCAATGGCACCGTTCTCGCGTTTATTTGGCGTTACAGTTTGGCGATAGTTTTTTGTTAGGAAAAGTGGTCGACGGGATAATAGAGAAGTACCGTATTTTTAATTATGTTTTACTGATTTATTAGTTATTTCATTAATTAAAAAAATAATTGTGTCCTTAAATTCTTATATTTTATTTATTTAATTATTTTGATATTCCAATAGCAACGTTCTACCGTTTATTTGGCGTTACAGTTTGGCGATAGTTTTTTGTTATGAAAAGTGGTCGACGAGATAATAGAGAAGTACCGTATTTCTTAATATAACTATAAAATGCAGAAAAATATTCTGGTACTTCTTCATTATCCCGTCGCCCCATTATGAAAAAAAAAATTATATCCAACTTAGGTACTTTTCAGTTAGCCGGCACCAGTAAAAATTGGATTGAAATTTATTTGAAAACTGAATTTTTAAATAATTTTCAAGCATGAAATATTTTTTAATTCTACTCAACAATGATCATCAGTTTGCTTTAATAATGTAACATAGTCCCTGGATAAGTTGCCCCAATTGAAAATAGATTTTCCTAACCATCATAAAAACTGAAAAAATAAATGAAAAAATAAAACCCTAATAATATAAATCATAAGATTAGATTATCCATAAGATAGAGCATTTTGGCGCTAAACTAAAATCTGTCAAAGAAAAAAAAAACTATTTTTAGTTTGTGATTAACATAAAATTGATATGTTGAATTCGTTGATGTATTATATGTTGCATCAGAATATGCTAGGAACTGAATTTTGTTATTTTTTTAAAGATCCGTTGGATATTTAACTGTATAAGAGGAAAAAATCCCCGACTGTGATGGAAAAGGAATAATCATCCTGATTATGTAAAGGAACCAATGAAATCATACAAATAAATTACACTTGAAAACATTAAAAATCTCCCTTATCTGCAAATTGATTTATTATTGTAAAAAAACATTCTTCAGCTTTACATAACAAGTAATATATATATATATATATTTTAAATTCAATTCCTACTTTTTAATCATAAATATATAAAATGAACCCGTGCAGCATTAATGTCCCACGTTATTTTTATTGAACATTTTTTTGATAATCATCGTTGCGGTATTTTATTTTTGTGGCATCACTAATTTGAGGAAAATCTTTCATTTCATTTATGAAAACAATGGGAGAAAACTTTTTCTCCCATGGGAGAATATGGGAGAAAACTTTTTCTCCCATATAAAAACTAAAATTAATAAATTTAATTTAATTAATGAATTAATATTTGAAATAATTCTGTTAACACCAAGTGTCATCCACGAGAAGTTAAAAGAAATGTATTTGAACTTGAGTGGATGAATAGAACATATTTTATTAACGATTGAATATTTGAACAAGATATATAAATATATAGAGAGTGTGAGCTAATAGTAGGAATTGAAAAAAAATTGATTAGCTTACAACAATGGATGCGTTTCAGAAGATATGGATTTGAAACGAACAATGATTAAAGAAGACATTTTAAAACTTTTAATTTAAACATTTTAAAACCTTTTTTTAACGTCGAATTTCGACGGCGCGTTTGGAGAGATGCAATGCACATGCGCATAGGAGCTCATTCGGTTGCATTATTACGGGGGGGGGGATGTGTGCTTTATTTACTATGTTCTTTTATTGACTGAATATGAGATGAACGTAGGGATATACTATTTGTGTGATACTTCATAGGTCCAGGAAATTTTCTTTCTTGCCGTGGGGAATATGGCTGTAGTATCAAACTGATTTGCATTATTACACAGTTGTTTACAGATTGTTTGTTTGGATTATTTTAATAATATTGATATTGTAATTTTTTTCCGTCAAGTTTGGACGGGTTCCATCTAGTATCTAATTAAAAGTCAAAAATAAATTATTGTTTATTATTATATGAATAACTACAACATGTGATTCTATTGTTTCCTTTTGCTTCTGTTCTTTAGTACATCATTACTCAATCCATACGGATGAGACAGATTGAGATGGCACTGATGATAAACTCTATTATCACGGATTTCATTTCAGAAATCTTCCGATATACTATTAAATGATTACAGTAGATATATCTATCTTCTATTTTAATCCCTTCGCGTCGAACGTCCTGTACACAATTTTTAATCTTTTAGCACCGTAATCCCAAACAAAATATTTGTCTAATTTAATCAGAAAAATTATATAATCAAATAAAGCGAAAATTATTGTACAATTTAAATTAAAGATTGTATGCACTTTATCGGTTACGTATACACGTATACACGTATAGGTTACGTATACATAGGGTACGCTCGTCGTGAAAGTGTTAAATAAATATGTTCTTGTAATAAAATATCTTTCTGAATTGAAATAAATTAATGTAATTTAACTTTAAGGGTGTTAGCCAAACTGAAATGTGAAACTAATAAAAATGTAAAATGAAAAACGACGTTAAAAAACTCTTTTCACATATTATTGAAGTGAATTTTATTAAAAATTCAGAAATGAAGAAAATTTGCAAAATTTTTATTTTATAATAAAATTTCAAGAAACTATTTTTGATCTGAGTTAAATGATAAAGCTATTCATATTCAAAGTTAAAACATTTTATTTTCATATACTAAATTAAAATTTAAAAATTTACAAAGCACTGCAAAGGATGTGAATTTTCATTTCACTTTGCTTAACAGCGTACAACAAACATGAGTGAATAATGTGTCCCGACCGGGAATCGATCCCAGATACCTTGATATAGCACACCAAGTGCTTTACCAATTAAGCCATCCGGATGACATCTAATCTGGCACCTCTTTCACTAATATACGTTAGCAATGCTGCAAATCGGCAGAGCAAGATGGAATGCCAACATAAGCACACTATCAGTTGCGTACATGCGACGAATAAATTCCCAGCATAGGATAATATATATTTAAATGTTCAATTAAATTTTCTGTAGGACTGAAACTACGCCTTATATTTTTAAAGATTTAAGGCGCAGGTTCAGACCTACTGAAAATTTAATTGGATTCCCGGTCTGGACACATTTTTCACTCAAGTTGGTTGTACGGTGCTAAGCAAAGTGAAAAGACAATTCACATCCTCTGAAGTGCTATTTAAAGATTTAAGGCGTAGTTTCAGACCTAATAAAAATTGAAATTGGAAATTTAAATTAAAATTTTACTTTACGTGATCTTGTATTAACAGTTTACCGTTTAGTGATTTTGTTTCTAATTAAAAAAAGATCGAATTTTAAGAAGTCCTTCCGGCCTGTACCGGGAGGAAAAGGTAGCTTTCCTATATCTTCGTTTTAAAATTTTAGCTAATGTTACACGAAAACAGCAAGTTAAAATGCAGAGAAAACGTTTACAAAAGATTCGTTAATACTGAATTTGAATAAGAAATTCGCCAAATTATTGAGAAATAGCCAAATTGGCTTCATTTATGAAGACTTATTTTGGTCGCCAAATTTGGCGATATTTCGCCAAATGTCGGCAAGTTTGGCGAGAATTTGGCGCTAACGGATATGAATATATAGTTTTATGCCTATGATTAGGAAAATTATTACAACAATGAAAATTTTTGTAATGTGCTGTCTTGTTTCAAAATGTCAGCCACCCTAGAATTTCAAACTGCTCTATCTCAGCCATTTTTTAAGATAGAGGTAAACCAAAAAATGCTCTGGAATCCTCGTATCAAGGCCTAACACTTAATTAAAAAATAAATTTGAATTTTTTACTTTTTGGTATATTTATTTTAGTTTTAAAGTTTTAAGTGGCCACCATCTTGAAACAAAATGGCGGACCAAGCTGGCCAACGAGCTCGGTCGAGACATTGGTGAGCTTAATACACACAATTAGTTTCATCAAAACTGATTTATTAATACGGGCGTTATCGTATGACATAAGTCAGATATATATATATATATATATATATATATATATATATATATTTAATTACGTTGTAGGCCTTGATACAAGGATTCCAGAGCATTTTTTGGTTTACCTCTATCTTAAAAAATGGCTGAAATAGAGCAGTTTTAAATTCTAGGGTGGCTGACATTTTGAAACAAAACAGCACATTAACGCGATTACTCGCAAATTATTTTCTTTCATTGTTGTAATAATTTTCGCAATCATACGCATAAAACTATATATTCATATCCGTTAGCGCCAAATTCTCGCCAAAATTGTCGACATTTGGCGAAATATCGCCAAATTTGGCAACCAAAATAAGTCTTCATAAATGAAGCCAATTTGGCTATTGCTCAATAATTTGGCGAATTTCTTATTCAAATTCAGTATTAACGAATCTTTTGTAACCGTTTCTTTGCATTTTAACTTGCTGTTTTCGTGCAACATTAGCTAAAATTTTAAAACGAAGATATAGGAAAGCTACCTTTTCCTCCCGGTACAGGCCGGAAGGACTTTTTTGTATTGAAAGCTACCTAAAAGTTGTTAATTTAATCATAATTAAATTCCTTAATATAATTCAAATAAAATTAATGAGATTGCTAAATATCACATTCTCTTTACTACAAACAGTATTAGCAAAACTCTGTTATTTCAAGACTATTCTACTTTAACAATTAAATATGTCTCAGAATCTGAAAATTGCATTGGAAAACTATATCTAAGAATGAAAAAAGGTTGAAAAAAATGTAATTACGATTTTTTTTCACTTTAAAAGGAAATGCACACAACCATCACAGAATAAAATAGCAGAAATAATTTTATTCAATGATTGAATAAACATGGAAATTTAGATGATAAAAACTGATTTTGAAGTAAAGAATAATAATGAAACATTTCAAACTTATTTTACCTTAAATTACTGGTATTTTTCATTCATTTTAATTCTATTCATTGAATTAATGTTATTCATTATTTTGTTAGATATTGAATAGAATCAACTTTTAGTTAAACTGTTACCAAAACATAAAAATTCAACTCATTTTAAATGCCTAGCTTCCTTTTTATTAAATAGTCTGTCATTTTAAAATAAATATTCAGTGAATTTGATTGCAGTTTTTTTTTACAATAATGCATTTTATTCTTCCATGAATACTTTTTTTTTGTCTTTTTAACTTTTTTTTAACTTTATCATCGCTTTATAGCCGATGCTTTATTATTATGGATGTTACACTTGAATTCCTGATTAAGGAAAATTTTCACTTTCATAAATGTAAATAATTATCTCACGACAATTAGAATCATGTCTAAGATAAATATTTAAAATAAGTTTAATAAAAATCAAATCATTACTATGTGTTTATATTAAATAAGAGAGGTTTAAAATAGTAAACTCAGGTATGTCTGAGTACACAAACAAGTGCGTCATTTTACTCAGGCGTCCAAATTTCCACTCGTCTGGATACTTTCGGTAGGTACCATTCGTGGCGCTGTCGATGTAGTATTACCAAAGACCTTTTTTGTAGCACACGATTTTTAGAAATCGGTTTCTTAACTGCTTACCTGTATCTCAAATTTTCATAAATAATTTAAATACTGGACGAAAAGAAATCTTTTACGGTGAATATAGTATATACATATGGCTCACTAAAAATACAAATACTTATAAAATTACAAAACTACAATCAATCAGAATACACCCACAAAAAAATCAAAATTTTCATATTGTATAGAAATAAACTCCAATTTACTCTTGATGTATGGTATCCTATATTTTATTTTACATTTGAATTTGTTTCATAGACAGACCTATTAAGGTAGACAAATGTTATTGGCAGCTGTGTAAATTTTCAAAGTCAAGAAAATATTAGAATCAGAGCCGGATCTCTATTCTTGCCAACATGGTCCCAATGTACGTAATATGCCTCTACCCTCGCACTATTGTTCCTTCGAAGACCTAAAACGGAAATAAAAATGCTAATAAAGATAAATGTTAACTTCTGGAAAGTTTCAAGTGAATGCACAGCAATTTTTTTAAGAGTGAAACAAATTATTCCAGTTTATGATTATCTTTCGCTACATATGTTGCAATTAATTTGAAAGTGTGGTTGAAAACTTGATATTTATACGAAGTTCCAGTTCATTCATTTATGTTTCATATAAATCTGGAATGTCTTGTTCGAAAAGAGATTCTAAAATACTGTATTGGTGACGAAATAAATTTACTTTAGCTTTATTTGATATTTTTGGAGCTTTATGTTACCTTCATAAAAAAATCCAGCAGCAATCAGAAATGTTTCCTGCCATTTTTCTTTATATTCACAAACATATTTACTGGAATTTTTTTTATTTCACTGATTATTTTTAAAAATGCATTGTTTATGTTATAGCCTTTTTAAATAAAGCCATCCTTTACCTAGTGGGAATACAAAATTACAATTAGCGCCAGATATGTATCTTTTAAAGTCAGCGTGAAGAACAAGTCATTCATAAAAATAGATTAATTTTCGGAAGGCTGTCCGAGGTTTCAATTAAAATGACTTTAGTAAGAAAAATTATCTCATCATGGAAATATCGAAGTAGAGGTATAGTCAAGAGTGAGAAAATCAAGAAAAACGGAATTTTTGCACATTTTTCCACGAAATCAAAATGAGGATAATCACTTTATTTTCTTAACTACAATCCGTACTTGCTCATGAACACTTTTGCAATACTTAACGTCCTCCTCCGTTTCAGAAAGTAAATGCTTATTAATTCCTTAATTTCAAAATTAAAAAATTATAATCTCAAAAATTCTTCACCCCCCCCCCCCAAACTCTAGATGTTATAGAGTCAGCCAAATGTGGCCCATGTGTAAATCACGCCACGATTAGAATGTCAGTTGAAAAATATGCATGAACTTAGTTTGTCTACCTATTAGAAAAACAGACTAACTGTGAACGCTCAACTTGATCGTCAACGCATAACGTAACGTAACAAAGTGAATGCATTATCTCTAATATTTTCCAAAAAGTATGCTATCAGCTTTTACGCTTTAATTGTTGCATTATATATCACATTTCGAAACCATCAGTACCCTTCACCAGAAAATGTTTAACGTATTTATTTTCTATTGTCGCCCATACTCAAACTAAATATATTTTTTTATGATTCAAAATTTTTAACATTTTCTAAATATATTTTATACTAGCAAGCTACGCCCGCTACGCTGGTCAATTTCTCTTAACGAACTTTTATTCAAACAAAATATTGACATTTCATAATTCATTTTTATATTTTAACAGAATAATAAGACTACTATAATTTGTGACTCGTGCTATAGCCAATGTACAAGTCAGGACACGTCGCTCTTATCATTATCTTTTTACGCGTGGAAGAATCGCTATGGTACTCCACTGTGAAATTTGGTAATTTTTGAAATTCAATATTTGAAAAATGGTATAATCATTAGATTTGAAATTTATATCAAGAAATATACAATTTTTTACCTTTCAAACGGAGTTTGTCTAACAATTTTCTGACAAATACTTTTCGAGCTATTATTTTTTCCAGTAACTTCAAATATTTCATTTTCCGAGATTTATCTGTGGCAAAGATTAACGAAAAACCCAGTTGTCAGCAAAGCATAGCTTTATATTAAAGAGGATGTTGGAGCAGGGATTCTCACCATCACTTTTGAAATCGGTTCTGTAGTTCCAGAGATTCCATAGAAATTGCAATTTAGAATGATTTTAAAGCGCTTTTTGCTGATTTGACGCTTTTAAATTTCAATTAAAAAAAAATTATTCTTTGAGAGCATTTACATCTTATAAGTAACTACAATCCCAAATTTCAAATTTCTAGCTCCTTCAATATACAAAAGTCGGAATTTTTGAACATTTTTCACGCCTGCACCCCATTGGGGTAAGTAGTACCGATATAAAATATAACCTATGTTGGAGCAGGGAGTGTCACCATCAATTTGCCACCATCACTTTTGAAATCGGTTCTGTAGTTCCAGAGATTCCAAAGAAATTGTAATTTAGAATGTTTTAGAACGCTTTTCGTTCATTTCACCCGTTTAAATTTCGATTTTTTTAAATTTTGTTTTTAGAGAGCATTTAAATTTTACAAGTAACTACAATGCCAAATTTCAAATTTCTAGGCCCTTGAGTATACACAAATTGCAATTTTAGAACGTTTTTCGCTCCTGAACCCCCCTGTGGTAGTGGCACCGACATAAAATATAGCCTCTGTTACAGCAGAGACTGTTACCATCAACTTGCCACCATCACTTTTGAAAAGGGATCGGTAGTTCCAGAGATTCCATAGAAATTGTAATTTAGAATGTTTTTAGAACACTTTTAGCTCATCTCACAGTTTTAAATTTCGATTTTTTTTTTAATTTGATCTTAGAGAGCATTACATCTTATAAGTAACTACAATGCCAAATTTCAAATTTCTAGCTCCTTCAGTATAAAAAAAATTGCAATTTTAGAACGTTTTTCACTCATGCACCCCGCCTGGGATTAGTGACACCGACATAAAATATAGCCTATGTTACAGCAGAAACTGTCACCATCAATTTGCCAACATCACTTTTGAAAACAGTTCGTTAGTTCAAGAGATTTCATAGAAATTGTAATTTAGAATGTTTTTAGAACACGTTTCGCTTATCTCACCCTTTTAAATTTCGATTTTTTTTAGAATTTGGTCTTAGAAAGCATTTACATCTTATAATTAACTACCATGCCAAATTTTATTTTTCTAGCTCTTTCAGTATAAAAAAAATCGAAATTTTAGAACGTTTTTCACTCATGCACCCCGCCTGGGATTAGTGACACCGACATAAAATATAGCCTATGTTACAGCAGAAACTGTCACCATCAATTTGCCAACATCACTTTTGAAAACAGTTCGTTAGTTCAAGAGATTTCATAGAAATTGTAATTTAGAATGTTTTTAGAACACGTTTCGCTTATCTCACCCTTTTAAATTTCGATTTTTTTTAGAATTTGGTCTTAGAAAGCATTTACATCTTATAATTAACTACCATGCCAAATTTTATTTTTCTAGCTCTTTCAGTATAAAAAAAATCGAAATTTTAGAACGTTTTCCGCTCTTGCACACCCCTGTGATAGTGGCATCGACATAAACTATAGCCTATGTTACAGCAGAGACTGTTAGTAGAAGTATTGTTCTGTAGTTCAAGAGATTCCATTGAAATTGTAATTTAGAATGCTTTTAGAAATCTTTTCGCTCATCTCACACTTTTAAATTTCGAATTTTTTTAGAATTTGTCCTTAGAGAGCATTTATATCTTATAGGTAACTACCACGCTAAATTTCATGTTTCTAACACCTTCAGTGTAAAAAAAAATCGAAATTTTAGAACATTTTTCGCTCTTGCACCCCCTTGGGAGAAGTGGCACCGACATAAAATATAGCCTATGTTGGAGCAGGGACTGTCACCATCAATTTGCCACCATCACTTTTGAAAACGGTTCTGTAGTTCCAGAGATTCCATAGAAATTGTAATTTAGAATGTTTTTAGAACGCTTTTCGCTCATCTCACACCTTTTAAATTTCGATTTTTTTAGAATTTATTCTTAGATAGCATTTACATCTTATAGTAACTACCATGCCAAATTTCATGTTTCTAGCTCCTTCAGTATAAAAAAAATCGAAGTTTTAGAACGTTTTTCACGTCTGCACCCCCCTGGGAGTAATGGCACCGAGATAAAATATAACCTATGTTGGAGCAGGGATTGTCACCATCAATTTGCCACCATCACTTTTGAAATCACTTCAGTAGTTCCAGAGATTACCCTCTACAAACAAACAAACAAACAATCTTTACTACTTTATAATATTAATATAGATATATTTTTAAAAAACAAAGCATTACATGAAATTGAATCAGTTATTTTGAAAATGGCGGAAGTCACACATTTTCATTTAAGGACTTATGTATACAGTTATATATGTCTATAGTACATTCATATACATCTATAATACATTCCCCCCCCCCCTCCATTCGCTAGATACGACATGTCTGTTATATAGTTTAAAGTTGCTGAAACACATTCCTAGTGATTACTTGCATTTTTATAAGTTAATAATAAATTGACATACTAAAACTTCTCACGAACATTTAAGAAGATGCGTAATAAATAATAGTAAAGTTTAATTGTAAGAATCTGTGTATTTTTCAAAGTAAAGACTCAATAACCATATAAATATGATTTTTTAAATTAAATTTCCCTTCATTTAATTTTGAAGATTCCACAACTTAATTTTTTTCTATGTTACGAATTATCGGTGTATACAAAATGTATACACTATATGGCCATTAATGACCGGCAACTTTCAATTTTAGACATTTTGTGGAATAGTTAAAAATGTACTTGTTATATTCTTCTGGAATTTTAGAACAAAAAAAAAACATGTTTGACTTCATATTTATCAACGTCGATTTGATAAGGAGTATAATTAGGGGGACAAAAAAAAATTAAAGAAAAAAATAATGCTTGGGATCACTCTGTAAAATAAAATGCACCAAATGATCTATCGCTACAGAATATACATAGGCAGACATTGTAATATATGTGTATTCATTTGTGTAAGAATAGCATGTATAGTAATAGAAATATAGCGATTTAAAAAAAAAAAATCTTGTATGTTTTTTGCTTATAACATACAGGGTTTTTAACCAAATTTAACGTCAGTTTCAGAAAAATTGAGAAAATATAGTAGAAACAATATAGGGCAAATGAAATGTAAATATATTAAATATTTAAGGAAATATGGGCAGTTGTATAAAATATTTTTTATCTGCGCATACGCGAACGATAACAAGGAACTTTTAGCATAATTTAATAGTCAACTCTATGGAGCAACTTATTAAAAAAAATCAGTCAAATATCATAAAAATTCAAAGAGATATCGGCGTTAGAGTGAGCCGTTTTGTTTCTCACTAAAACTCGCTGAATGATAAGGGATTTTCCACAAATTGTCATTTTTTATTTTATACTATTTTCCAATTTTTAATGATACTTTAGTTCTCTTTGAAAAACTACCCTAACGAGCTTATTCGAACAAAAAAAGAATTATCAGAATCAAAGGATCCATTCCAAAAGTAGTATAACCTGGTGCAGGCGAACTAAAGTATCAATAAAAAATGAAATATAGTACAAAAATTAAACATCACAATTTGTGGACAATCCCTTATCATTTAGCGAGTTTTAGTGAGAAACTAAAAAACAGCTAACTTTAACGCCGATATATCTCTGAATTTTTACGATATTTGGCTGAATTTGTTTAATAAGTTGCTCCATAGAGTTGACTATTAAATTATGCAAAAAATTCCTTTTTTTTCGTTCGCGCATGCGCAGATAAAAAATTATTTTATGCAACTGTCCATATTTCCTTAAATATTTAATATATTTATATTTCAATTGCACTATATTGTTTCAACTATATTTTGTCAATTTTTCTGAAACTGGCGTTAAATTTGGTTAAAAACCCTGTATGTTAAAAGCAAAAAACATGCAAGAATTTTTTTTAATTATTTTAAAAATTGCTATATCTTTTTTAATATACATGATATTCTTACACAAATGAATACACATATTGTACAATGTCTGCCTATGTATATTCTGTAGTGATAGATCATTTCGTACATTTTATTTTACAGGGTGATCCCAAGTATTATTTTTTTCTTTAATTTTTTTTGGCCCCCTAATTATACTCCTTATCAAATCGACGTTGAGAGATATGAAGTCAAACCTGTTATTTTTAATTCTAAAATTCCAGAAGAATCTGACAAGTACATTTTTAACTATTCCACAAAATGTCTAAAATTGAAAGTTGCCGGTCATTAATGGCCATACAGTGTATATTTAGTAAGGTTTAATACTGTCTTAACATATAAAAACACTAAAACACCACCACTCACTGAATTTTGGAAATTGCGTCAGTTTTTCCGGAAAATGGACTTCCGCTCTTTTCAAAATAGCCGATTAAATTTCTAAGTAGACTTTTTCGTCGTTATCCAGATATTAATGAATACTTTTATTCTATCAGTTTACATTATTTCTGTTCAAATATTCTTATAAAATAATATTCTTTGTCGGTTTAAATGCTAAATATCCCTACAAACTATGTAAAAATTGTAAATTAGGGAGAATTCTAATGCTTCAAATTGTGAAAATAGAAAATGTAAGATTGTTTTTTCAATCTTTTACTATTGGTTAATTGTATAAACTATTAATGTAAATAAATAAAAATATATTTATCTAAATAAAATGTAAATAAATATTTGTATAGTAAACATTGTAAGTAGATACAATTATTTATCTTTTGAGGAATACATTATCTACTAAGATTACATTTTTAAATTCTACAAAGTTTGTTTAGTGTACTATTTTTTATCACGTCACAAATATTTAAATGATTCGCTGATTAAATCATTAAAAATTTTCATGTGCTTATTATATATATCATATTATTTTTTGATAGAATAAATATATTTACAATTGCGTAACTTTAAAACTAAACGATTAAAAAATAAATGAATTTTAAAATGTTTTATTTTCTTAAGAACAATTATTTCTGACAATAATTAACTTGAAAAGCTACGTTCGGGAACACATGTCAGAAGCTAATGATCTGCATTAAACGGACTATCTGGAAAGTTTAAGAGTCAAAGAACTTTAATTTCTTTTGAAGTTCTCTTAATTTTTGAGAACTTAGTTAATTAATTTTTGTAACAGATCATTAATAACAAGCGATTTCACTTCTTTAGAAAAATAGTTTTAAATATTCTGAATGAATCTGGGAAAATAATAGTCATTTTTAATATGTATTTAAAGTGAAAAACTATTAAAATAAATAGTAAAATTAGCCCTTTTTTTATTGGACGAGTGTGGTGAACACACACTTAAAAGAAAAACTGAATAAAGATTATTGAAACTATTTGAGAAATGCGTACATGCGTCGTTAAAAAACTTTTTTTTTCTTTTTTTATGAAAGACACGTTTTCTCGATTATCTTGATTTAAGTTTTTTTAGATAATGAATAATAATCTTTAAAAGTAAAGAGTAAATTTTTGAGATTTTTAAAGAAAGACTAAAATTATTTAAATTTCCAAGTTATTAATCCTTCCAATTGTATCATTCATATGAATTTGTTATAAAATGTTTTTTAGAACAGTAATTATGAGCACACACATTGTATTAAAACAACAACATTTTCGTTTAGTCTCAATGCATTAGTCATAGTTCGAATGGTAACAGTAAAACAAATCTAGCACAATATGCAATGTATGATGTATCACAAGCACTAAATTTTTTGAAAATATTCAGGGTGGACATAATTAAAGTGCAAATGTCTGTAGGTCTTTACAAGATAAACTTTTAGAAATATTTTTAAAAGCTTTGTTATTTATACTGTTTAGATTAGGCGAATTTCCATACACACAATTTCTCATCAGATAAATTTTAAAACATTTTTATCAAAACTCTGATATGATACGCATAAAATTCAGCCATGATGTTGTCAAAATAATAATAATAATAACTTGCACTATTATTTTTTTTTATCAGAACCGTACGGATCATTAGAGAAAAGCGTTCTCAAAGTGCTACTTTGAAATAATATCGAAGTCTTCAAAGATTGCGAAGGGGACTGACGTGTGTGAATAGTCTGAAATAATGATACAAATTTTGAAACTACAGGAAAACAAGTAAGACCTATTAAGTAACTATTAAGTAACTATTGACAGAACAGCGTGAGCTAATGACAAAGCTATTTATTCAGGTACTATAGATCAATTTATAAGCACATGAAGTGTGGCCAGAACCTTATATTTGGAATGACCGACGGTGCACAAATTTCTGCGTTACATTTTAAAACGTTATGCATACAAAATTAAGATTTTACAAGAATTCAAATTTCCGGATCCAAAGGAGTAAATTGATTTCACCAATTTCATTCTTTCCAAAATTATTGATGACGAATCGTGTATACATATATAAAATTTTGATGAAGCGTATATTTCGTTATCAGGACAAGTCAATACACAGAATTTTAGGATACAGGGCGCTTTCAATCTTTGGGCTGTGCATAAAAAAACACTGCAATCTGCGTAACAGCCTGGTGCGTAGAGACAACAGAGTTTATTGTAGTACCATTTTTCTTTAAATCTCTTATTTCTAAAGAAATTCTTCATACAACTGAAACAAAACTATTTTTGTTTTTACATGCAGTCACATCTTCTAAATCCTAATCAATTCCAATCCATATCAATATATTTAAATGTTAGACTTCACTTTGGGTGTGTTTGTTTCACGCATAATATGATCCATTGAATAAATTTATTTTAAAACGCTTTCTTTTGCAATGTCATAAACTTTTCTCTAAATATAATCTAAGATACAAAATCAAAATTAATCTACGAACTTCGGAATAGAAAAAAACAGATTTCATATTTCAATTAAATACTCACGAAATGTAATTTCATCCTTTAGCGTTTGACTAAGGTTCGAGACATATATGTCACAGTATGCTATTGTCATTTTATTGTACCAATTTCTGAAAAAAACCCGCTGCCATACACTTATGATAGGATATTTTCAAAAAAAATTTACCACAAATTAAACTTTTTGTAAATTGTGGTACGATTGAATATAAAAGTAGTCGTTGTTTCTGGCCCATAATCAAATGGTTAAACAACGACAGCAAATCTGACACGGTGAACTGAAAAACATCTACTGCAAAGGAAGTTTTTTAAAATGCAATTTATATCACCTAATGTTGAAAATAATAATGAAATTGTATTGGTAGAACTAAAACGGTCTGAAATGCAAACTTTAGTATGACACGAGAAGAAGTTGTGAAATTTATATGGGAGGAACATAGCTGAACCGGAATCGGAAAGTGAAAAATAACAAAATTAGGCTCAATCGCTGTACAGAGAGAAGTATGAGACATGTAAAGTATTCAAAAAATTTTAATTGAAATATTTCGCAGTCTAAAAGGACAAACATTTGTTTAGTGTATAAAGTTTAATTAAAGTTACGTGTAAAGAATAAATCTGTACTAATCGAAATTGTCGAAATATTCTGTCATATCGCCATCATTTGTTTCTTAATGAATATCTATGCATCTTAAAGTAGTACACGTTTGACATGTTCAAATCTTCGGAAGAAAAAAATATAAGGTGGGTGAACCATAGGTGGCCAGTGTCCCTAAGGTAGCTCACCCCTCAAAAGTAGAGTTAATTTAATTTTTAATCACAAAATGGTGCTATTGAATTATCAATCAGGTATCTCAAGAGCATGTGATTGACTTTAAAGATATCCCCTTGATCCTCTGACATTTGATGTAGTGATTTCAATTTTGAGGAGTAGTCGTTCTAATATCCAGGTTAGAATATATTTTAATTTAAACGAGTTTTATTCTAAGAGCTTTGAGGTATGATACTTTTACGAAAGCTTATTTCCTTCTCTTTAACCACATTTACTTGAATTCTGAGACATGTATCAGATTAGTATTTTTACGTCGTTCAAATGGCGACCATACGCATGTTCCCAAGGTGACCACCTTAGAAAACAAATATAGAAATTAGTGTAGTAAAGGTGATTTTCTAAATTTCTGCATAAATATCTGACAAACCTTATTACCATTTATTGTTAACACCAGAGATCACTCAAACGAAGTCAGTAACTCCCAAAAAAATCTCTAAACTACCGTACACAAAGAGTGCTTCACGGTCTTTTCATGTCATAAGATAAGAAGATTAAGAAGAAAAACTTGAAAGGTATTAAAAGAAAGAAAGGATTATCAGACAAATAAGTAAGCAAAATAGTTTACCGAGTATTATTTTCACATTTTAAAAGTGATTTCAACACACGTGCCTGTAATGACGTTCCCCATTACATATCCTCTTTTTCTTTAAAATTAATCCTCCCCCACCTTTCTAGTTTCAAAAATTATTTAATTTATTTAACTTTTACTATTTTTAGTAACAGTAAAATAACTTTATTCTAGCCTTCTCCATTTTTGCCTATTAAATTTTAATATCCGTTTTTATTCAGTGCGGTTCCACTCAATTAATATTACGCATTTTTCTTAACATGTCAGCTTCATTTATCAGCCTACAGAAATAAAAGAAGTATGTAATCACACCCATATACTGCGATTTTCTCTTCCTTTTCACGCCAGCCGGCATTTGCAAAAAAATAATAAAAAGAGAGATAAAGTAACTGCTTCCTTTCTACTTGATTCTAGGCTGTCCTTTCCCTAACGAACGTTCATCTCTTATATGCAACCAATATCTAAATTTAGCACGCAGTATTGTCTATGTTCTAACGTACATGCATTCCAATTCAATTATCCAGGCTCTTTCGGCACCTAATTAAATACAAAAATTTGTACAACCCTAACTTCCGACGAATCTGGTGCTGGGTCTATCATTTTCCAAATAACTCCCTTTAATTCACCAAAAATACTTTGTTCTTTGCATGGTTGTCTCCAAATTCATTGTACGTTGGCGGTATATAAATAAAACCGCACGCCAAATTAGAAAAGTGTAAAATATGTTTGAAACATTTTTGTATCAGTATCTCCGCTACTGTCTTGGTAATAATTAAATTTTAATCTGTGCACCTCCTCTTCAGGGATTATTGCCTGTAATACGAACCTGGTCACCGAATCAACTGCTCAATAAAATGTGCTTTGGACATTTTGTAATGAAACTTCTATTCTTAGCCACATCTACCTTTTATTCCAGCTTATCAGCATTATTTCTACATAGATATACTCTTCCTGTGATGTCGACGCTATGCAAATATTCACCCATGTCCACCATCACCATTATATTGCCACCTTTGGAACACTATGCGCCAAAGGTGGCCTACAAGTGTCAATTTTGAAATTGTATGATAAAAGTAATTAAATTTTATTTTACAAAGGAAAGTATGCTTGATAAGTGTAAAAGTTGGCAAACAAAAATTCAGCCACACATATAGCCACTTAATATCATAAGTAAATTTTAATAGATTCTTATTACCTTATTATGCGGCTGTATGGTGGCTAATAATATGAGACATGCACCAAATTACATGATTATATATATATCTATATTAAAGTTTAATGAAAATGTTTGTTCCTTAACTTATGAAGGTAAACTATAAAACTTAATAGTAAAATAATAATTAAAAATAAGCTTAACCAAATATACAAAAAATCAAAAAAATATCTTATAAATAGCGATAGTTTGCAAATACGTGATGTATATTAAACAAGAACGAAAAATCATGCGTCAAGCATAGATTATGTAACACTTTCCAACGCTTCCAAAATAATTTTACAAATCATTACCTTTTAATAAGCTGAAACATAACATCTAAATAAACAATTTGGAAAACTCATAACAAATTTAAAAACGTAATTTCGGGAATTTCCAACATATACAATATTCGGAAAAATATCCAAATACTTTTATTCGGCCCTTTATATGATCTATAGATTTGTATATATACTACATAGGATGCTAAATTTTAGTTTAGTTAGGAAACGCGTAGCACAGTTTAAAATTCTCCTTCTGGAGTTTCTGTCAATAAACGGAAATGTGTTCGCAAAATTTTGTGCTGCCCTGTATATGATCTACAGAATTTATACACTCCAAGTAATAGACAAAAAGTGAGTTAAATTTAAAATCGCGTTCAGCAACTTAAAACGCACTTCCAGGAATTACTGTTAACAGACAGTAGAGAATTCTTTTGTGTATACCTGTAAATGAACGATGACTGCTATACACACAATATTCTGTAGTAAGCCTCTTGTAATGCACCTTAGTGATATATATAAATTTCAATGCGTTTAAAATAGTGAAACATTATTTAATTAAACCGAAAACGATTTTTCTCCATAGACGTAATGTAACGGAATTCTTTTGACTGTCCCTGTAAAGTAACTATAAGTGCTATGCACACCCTATTCCATATTAAGCTTCTTGTAATGCACCTCAGTGATATATATCAATTACAATGTGTTTGAAATTGTGTAACATTATTAAAATAAACCGCAAATGATCTTTCCCCATAGACCGTAATGTAACGGAATTCTTTTGAGTGTCCCTGTAAAAAACTATACCTTCTACGCACTTCAGTTGAAATAGGGAACATGCTATAGATAACGACAATAACATATAAAAATTGCAGACCAATCCGAGCATATTTACGAGAGTTAGAGCATGGACAGACGGCCAGACAAACCGAAGTCATAAACACTTTTCAACTAGGTTGGAAAGTGTTAAAAAGATATATATTAAAATATAATCAGTGAAGCTTTAGTTTCAATGGAAGGCGAATGAAGTTTTTTTTAAATACAGTTTTTCTCACTTAATGTTGAAAATAAGGATTTGTTCTCCAAACTTTTTTCTACAAGCACTATTTTTCACCATGCATAGAAACGTTTATTTAAGTGTGCTTGCAAACAAATTTCAACAATGAAAGAAATAAACAAAATAATACAAGGTAGAATGCTAGTATTTAATGGGGAAAATGTAGGAAAAGGTATAACAGTTTTTTCTGAAAATGCATTTCTCCTATTTTACGACATCACTTTCGGATAACTCCAACGAATTCAAGAAAATGTCTCAAAATAAAATTTCTTATAATATAGATACATAGTACTTTTTATTTGGGAAGATTATTTTGTATACATTATAAACTTGAAATTATATTTCACGATATATTATAATTTCTAAATATTGAAATATTTCCAAGTTACTTTGACTGAACAATCACAATTTAAAAATATTCAAAATTTTAAATGTTTGATGAAACCAATGTATATCTAGATATATATAGACAGAAATATTACCCAAAAATATTTTTTATTGTATTTGGAATGTTAGGAATCTCCTTAATTTTACATTGTTAGGCAAACGGAGTTTTACAATATATATATTTTTTTAAGTATAAATAAAATAACATCTCTATTGATTCAGTACTAAATATGAATGTATTTATTTTTCTTTCGTTGCGACGTTACACTATATATTCAACGTAATTCTTTATCGTCATTCAAGTATACTAAGCGGTTCTTTCCATTACATTCTTCGCGCACCAATCTCTGGACTTACAATTAAATAGTGCCGACAAAGTTGATCTTCATTAATCCATTGTTATAAATGTGGTCCTTCTTCTTCAATGAGACTTTTAACCTTTACAACTGAAAGGACATTTTTGATAATGTTGAAATATGTACTGTTCCGCAAATTAATCTTCTGAATGTGTTATTGCCGGAACTTGGAATTGTTTGAACCACGTACGCACGGACGCGGTTGTAAATAAGGAGTTCATTCATTTATTGTTCGGAATTATTTATTTAAATATATTAATTAACTTTACATGTTATAATTCAAATTATTTTGTTTGCTTAATTTTAAATTACGAATTGTTTAGAAATAACATTTTTCTTGCAACGTTTTTGTTTTTCTATTCCAATCAATACACTTTAAATATTTTCTCTTATATTAAATATTTTTCTTCTACAAGATTATGTGCAAAGAATATTTGCCGAAGTATTGTTGAAGCTAAATATACCAGTCGTCGACTTTATCGCTCCACAGAAATTTGACACTGTAATTTGTGAAATATTAGAGTATCGGCCTGTTGATGATTTGAAATGTATTATCTGGTCAGTTGTATCAACGTTTGAATTTTGACAGGTTGTTTGAAACATGCGAGTAGGGTTAAAACCTACCTAAACGATGCAAATCTCGTACAACGTGGTATTTCTACAAACTAACTGTAGTAAAACATTCAGGAGTGCTTTTATATGATCCTTCCTAATTCCTCTCACAGTATTGCATGCTTTTTTAAGAAGTACACGTTAAACTAGTACAATCGTATTTTCCAAAATCACAATCCCATCTCACCACAAAATAATGCATTTTCAAATCACTTACTTTTCACAACGTGTTGGTTAGAATAGCAATCCTATGAGTTTAAAACATTCACCTGTCTTCGCGGACGAACAGATATTAAAACTGTTAAAATAAATGTTCGATTTTAGCTCTACGGGAATCTGCACATTTCATGCTTTAAGGCAGAAACTCATGAATTGTTGAGCGAAATTAATACCATCTCACTTGCAAGAGTGTGCTGAATCAGTAAAAATGCGTTTTATTCAATAGCAAAATTTCAAAACCTTATTTTGGAAAGCAATCAAATGTCAGTGACCAATCTTCTAAAACTCATCCCATAAAATTGATTTTCATCCAAAATTAATCGGAAATGTTTCATCGATATTTCCTCAATCGATGTTCAGAAGCCGATGACATTTAGGTGACAACACCAGTTTAGTCTGACAGTGGGTGACACGCGCAGGTGAAAATAAAACTTTCTCGTAGTTTCACCATAAAATCGTTTCTGTGATCTTATTGGAACATTTATTTTTACAGAAAATGAGGTCAATTCGGGTTATTGTGAACATTTTACTACTTTTAACTACTGACCTACTTTAAGGAGCACAGGACCCATGTAAAACGTTCTAAAACTACCATGAATCTATTGTTTCAATCTTGTAGCTAAATTACAAATATATAGTGGTTCTTTTGGGATGTAATTAAGTGCTTAAAATTTTTGTTCTTAATTATCCCAGATGTTCAGAATTACTACCAAAAACTACGGGGTAATTCTGAACATCTATGATTGTGTCGGAATGGTATACTTAAAAAATTATCAAATTCATACACAACGTTTGTTGAACAAAAAGTTCATACACATACTATTATACCACTACCCCTACCTACCCGGCGTTTCTCGGGCACATGATAATAGCCTTAAGTATACCTGAAATCAGTGTTGAATGATTTTACATTTGTAAACAAAAATGTTTTCAAATAAAACTAATTTTGTAGATCGCAGTGCCTTCCAAAGCGTATACACTCGAATTTGTATGATATTATATTTTCAACGTAAATCTATCCAAAGAAAGCTACAGTTGATCAGGGGCTGCCTTCCGTAGCATACACCGTGAGTACTGTCCCCGATCTGTCTTAAATGTGTATTTTTAAATGGAAGTCTTTCCAAACCAACCTAACGTTTGAGACACCACAGCGTTATATTTTTTAACGAAAACCTATCCAAACAAATTAAGCGACCCGCGTTATAGTGATAGCTAATCTAATTTCTGATATTTAGATATGTTAAACTTTCAATACTCAACAAAACATTCTGAGAAAACTTAAAGTTTCAACTGTACAAGCTGTTATGACTTGATATGAGTCTTAATACGATCTAATGTGTAACAGAACACTTAAAAAAGAACTGTTAGTAAATACCCAAATATCACAAAACGTGTGGGGAAATCATGAACATCATCCTGTACACCTTGTTGAAAATTTGTTGGACAAGAACTTATGTATATTCTGTGAGATTATTTATAACTTAACCAATATTTATTAAGAACAACAAGTTACCTAGATTTTATCTGATCGAAACGAAGAATATTCACATACACTACAGAACTGTTTGTCACTTTGAACCCTTAAGGATTTGATAAGCGCGTGCGAGGGTTCCAACTGTGAGGCAGAAATTGCAGAAACGCTATCATTCACTCAAAAGATATGTAATCCTTTGCTTTCTATTTCACTTTAGTATCAGCTACTCTCACAAGAGCGTCAGTGGGGCTTGTTCTGATTTACCCCATGTTCATAATTACCCTCAATTGGCCCTCCATGTCACAAATTGATCTAAACGATATCTGTATGTGGATATTTGTTGCGTTTGTGATACAATGAATGGCTAATCAACTAAATTTGAATAGTTTGATGCTGCTAGGGTAATTGCTGTTAGTCGAGCGAAATATTTACCTTCACGCTACTCGATGTATTAGTATAATAAATAGTATTTTATATAAAATATAAAGTGTAAAAACTATGTTGGGAATGAAAGAAAATGAGAGTATTTCGTTTTTTTATAACTAAGAATTATTAAGAGTTTGTGCAAAAATAATCCTACATCGGTAATTGTAAACAAACAATTCACTCTGAATTTCTAAAGACACATTTAAATATTTCTTTAAACATTTTGTTTAAAATAGAAGAAGATTTTTAAATCAGAAGTCCTATTAATACATATTTAATGAATATGACGTGACTTTCGTCCAATAAACAGAACGCTGACATGGATAGCCTCAAGAGTAACTAATTCTTTTTACTTCTTTGTTCACTTTTTCTTGTTTTACCGTACTATTTAACATTTTTTCATTATATCTATATTGTGTTTCTTATTATTTTAAAAAATATTTTGGTTTGTGACAGAAACGGTCCAAAATGAGAAGATAAATTTTTTTTAATTGAAAATGCCTTATTTTAGTGAAATATGTTTTAAATAGAAAATTATGGAAGAAGTTATTAGATGACGGAATTTTACAACTTTAAGATTTTTTATTACATAAAAAATGATTATATAATAAGTAAAATACACAATGTTTTGAGAAACAAAAGATTTATCAAGTATTTTATACTAGTTCCGGCAGAATTCAACGTACCACAATGTTTGTATTATATTTAAATGTTTTGCTTAAATGTATAATTAATATATAACGAATATTTTTATTGAGTATGCTTATAACAATCTAATGTAAAAATAATCAAATATTCAAAATTAAATAATACAATATGTTGTAATCTAGCATGACTAATATAGTGTGTCCCCCCCTAAAACACCGCTAGGGAAGTTTTGAAAAGATTACAAATAAATTACAAAAACGCATTTGTCTAACCTAAACTACAAAAGGTTCATTTTGACCATCCTCCAACTTCTAAATACAGAATAACATTCTAGATGACTCGTTTCAGCATGTAATATTATTATATAATCATTATAAAATCAGTGCTAATAGCTGAGTCCAATAGCAAATACTGTACACCAGACTACCCAGTCGTTTCACTTCTTTGAACGATTTCTTGTTTGAAAAATGAACTTTGATAATAAATAGCACTCTTTCGGAAAAAACGCCATGTTGATGTACCATTTCCATGAACGCTTCTTGGCGTTATTCTAAACTTTGCTCGCTTCGCTGATTTAGCAGATAACATACCATACCCTAATGTTGCACCTGGACTAATATTCTTTTGCACTTGTCTTAATTCTCTGTTGATTATTTAAATTCCCACGACCCGTTTGTTGAAATATTCTGTATCTCTCAAACTGAAATGAAGTATGTGTTATAGTTGCATGTTTGTGGATAATTGTCCACAAATATATATAGATATAAACAACACTGTAGTCAGAATTATAATCTTACATTTTAAAATTTTGATTGAAAAGTTATACACGATTATATTTTAAAACATAATTTAGATGATTATATAAATTCGATGAAAATTCTATAGGAATTCTTACATTTATTCATTACCAATAATTCAAATAACATATTGATACATTATTATTCTAAATTTACATAAACAGTATGCAACAGTTAAAATAAAGATTTTTTTAAACAATTTTATGACAACGTAATTCAGGGTTTGTCGGATGATAATGTCTTTTCCAGGTAAATTAATAGGCAAATTTAAGAATTTAAGTTTTTTCATTTTCCAGACAAACTAAAGGAAGCAGTACCTATAACGTTAAGAGTGCATAAATAAGTAAAGAATAGCTTATCTTTTCAGTGATTAGGTCTTCGATGTATCACTCTTAAGATGTATGAAGGTATAAATACGTCAATTCTTTATCCCACTGGATTTATCTTTTCTTAAAGTTTCCGTAATCAATCATTTCGTTAAAACTATAGATGAAAAGATATTTTTTTTCTGTAGCCAAGTAACTCATTTTTTTCTAAAACATACATGTTAAAAATGCTGTATTAGATATTTTTTTTATTATTTAATGTGGCTTTTTTTAACACAAATTTATTGATGAATCGTATTCAGAAATAGTCTTGAACTATTAATTAAATAAAATAAAATTCCAATATAAAAATGACCGCTATGTAACTTTTTTAAGTAAAAAGGTTAATTAAATACTTATTAAGTTCTAACTTTATGATGCATGCTAAAATTTATTTACGTGTGTAAATATGCGTGTATTAAGTTGAGGATCTATTTGTTTTGTTCTAAAATTTTATTTTTCATTTTTTGCATCCCTAAAGCAGTTTCGTGATATTCCATTTAAAATAGTTTTTGCTTATTGAATGTAACTCTATTGTAAAATTTTAAATTTGGTTTTATCGAAGCCACGTTTTTTAAAGTGGTCGACCATTTCTCACGAGAACTGTTCGACCAATTTCCTTCTTTTTTATATAAAAGAAAGGTAATCGTTTTTTCTGGAGATTATATCACAGAAAATAAATTTTTTTCTGGATTGTTTTTTTCAGCTCGCAAAAGGGAACAAGAACGAAAAATCATGCGTCAAGCATAGATTATGTAACACTTTCCAACGCTTCCAAAATAATTTTACAAATCATTACCGTTTAGTAAGCTGAAAGATAACATCTAAGTAAACAATTTGGAAAACGCATAACATATTTAAGAACGTAATTTCAGAAATTTCCATTATATACAATATTCGGAAAAATATCCGAATACTTTTATTCAGCCCTGTATATGATCTATAGATTTTTATATATACTACATAGGATGCTAAATTTTAGTTTAGTTAGGAAACGCATAGCACAGTTTAAAATTCTCCTTCTGGAGTTTCTGTCAATAAACGGAAATGTGTTCGCGAACTTTTGAATCTGAATCCTTTTAAACACGAGGCAATAAAATTTCCCATTAGTAAAAAATTCTAAAACAACATTGACAATTGACCTATTAAATCCTCACATAAAAACTTGTGAAGATTAGGCAAGAAGAATTAAAAGTTAATACTTTATTGAAATGACACAAAGAAAAACACTTACACACACAACCTACGACGTTTTCCATATAAGTTGAAGGATATCATATAATTTTATTGTTATACTTTTCCCCTCAAACCTGTCTTTCTCTCATTTTCACTTCAAGTTACATTCCGTCTGGCTCCTTCTTTCTAAGTGGTTACAATTTTCTGCGATATGAAGAAAAAACAAATTCCTCAGAAACGCTTTTTAAAGATTACGGTACTTTATGAATCTTTTTTTAAATTCTTAATATTGATATTTATAAAATCTCAGCGTTAAAACATCAAAGATTCAGCGATGTCTGATAAATTTTATACAGGCAAGAACTTTTACCACGTACACTTGCAAAACCTTACAAAACTGTAAAACTATAATACAATCTGAAACAACATTTGAATCGGTCTATTCCGTTCGCACTTTGAAAGTATCGAAGCTTAGGAACGAAAAACTGAAAATTAAAAGTTTCTTAAAATAATATGTAGAAAAACCATTTACATACACAACTTACGAGGTTTTCCATATAACTTACAGGATGCTGTCTCCCTGTGTTGTACTGCTTGTTCCCTCTCACGTGTCGTTCTTCTTCGATCTAAGTGATAATACTTTTCCACGGTATGATGAAATACCAAATTCTTTCCGAAACGATTTTTAAATATTTTGGTATTTTCAAAAGCTTTTGACAACATAATTTTTTTTAATGTAAAAGTAGAAGATGATATTTCATTAAGAAATAACAAACGACTAGAAATAGGTTCTTACATTTTTTACAGTGATTTTTGTATCAATTTCACTAAATTAAAAAAACAAATTCATTAATTATCAATCTAAGAGTTTCAAAAAAACTTATTATTTTGTCTATAGCCAAAACAAGATGATTTATTATAGAATTTTAAAATAAAATAAGACGTATAGGCTAAAGTGTTGACGTCTTCATGATATAGAATACCCCAAAGGTGATAAATAGAAGCTTTAATCGTTCAAGAAGTATGCAGTTATTTACTTCTTCATACACTCCACACCTTAGGTGCATTTCTTTTTCATATTCTGACAAAACGAGATAGCCATACAATGTGTATTTTTTCTGACAAGAAAAGCTGAAAAATGACCTTCAGCTTCATAAACATAGTATTGTGTTATTTCTGACGTTATACATAAGGAGATTAGTTTAAAATATTTTTCATGAGTGGCGATCAAATGTGGTGCATCGTAGCTGAAACAAATATACCTGTAAATTTATATAGATAATGAAACGATTTATTTTCCTTCAAGCATTTTCATAAAAATTTAAAAGCATTTTAAGTAAACATATTGAGCAAATTATGCATATTTAAGTGTGTTTTCTCTTTTATTAAATTAAAATCCGTGTAAGTTTTATAAATGCTTTTATTTGTGTCCATTATACATATATGTTTTATTTTGAGAAATACTTGTACTGCTACGCCATCGTTCTTATTTTAGTCATTTTTCTATATCGTTACACTTGCTGTTTTTTTTCATTTTAAAAAGTACATAAAATAAGTTGGCTGGTATCTAATGCAACTCTTTCATTTAATAAAATAAATCTGGCAAGTATGTAGACGATTTAATGGTTTTAGATTTTAGATATAAATTTTAGATAGATTTTAGTTTTCGATTTTCATTTTTTTTCTTTTTTTTACTATGAATATTTGATTTCAATTCCATAACTGCATAACTGACGTTAATAATTACAAATATATTTTAAACTTATGAAAATTTAATGTTTGGTTTTACATTCAATTTCTAAATAAAATTATAGAACAGAAACAAGACGAAGTTATTTTATTTTAAATATGATGCAGAAGTATTAAATGAATTTTCAAACTTTAGTGAAGTATGAATGCTGATAGTTGGTATTTATAAACAAAGTCTGAATAGAATGTAAAAGATTTTAAAGTTTTACTTGTTGTGTACTTATATTTTGTTTAGGCTGACTTTTAAACTTAGACATAGTTGAAAAAGTGTAGAAAAATGTTATTTGATCTCAATTCTATAACTGCATAAATAATGTTAATAATTCAAAATATATTTAAAATTATGAAAATTCAATGTTTAGTTTTACATTCAATTTTTAAATAAAATTATAGAACAGAAACAAGACGAAGTTATTTTATTTTAAATATGATGCAGAAATATTAAATGAATTTTCAAACTTTAGTGAAGTATGAATGCTGATAGTTGGTATTTATAAACAAAATCTCAATAGAATGTAAATGATTTTAAAGGTTTATTTGTTGGGTACTTACATTTTGTTTGGGCTGACTTTTAAACTTAGACATAGTTGAAAAAGTGTAGAAAAGTGTTATTTGATTTCAATTCCATAACCGCTTAAATAATGTTAATAATTCAAAATACATTTAAACTTATGAAAATTCTATGTTTGGTTTTACATTAAATTTCTAAATAAAATTTATAACAGAAACACGACGAAGTTATTTTATTTTAAATATGATGCAGACGTTTTAAATGAATTTTCAAACTTTAGTAAAGTATGAATGCTGATAATTGGTATTTATAAACAAGATCTCAATAGAATGTAAAATATTTTAATCGTTTACTTGTTGTGTATTTACATTTTGTTTAAATTGACTTTTAAACTTAGACACAGTTGAAAAAGTGTAGAAAAGTGTTATTTGATTTCAATTCCATAACCGTTTAAATAATGTTAATAATTCAAAATACATTTAAACTTATGAAAATTCTATGTTTGGTTTTACATTAAATTTCTAAATAAAATTTATAACAGAAACACGACGAAGTTATTTTATTTCAAATATGATGCAGACGTTTTAAATGAATTTTCAATCTTTAGTAAAGTATGAATGCTGATAATTGGTATTTATAAACAATATCTCAATAGAATGTAAAATATTTTAATCGTTTACTTGTTGTGTATTTACATTTTGTTTAGATTGACTTTTAAACTTAGACAGAGTTGAAAAAGTGTAGAAAAGTGTTATTTGATTTCAATTCCATAACCGCTTAAATAATGTTAATAATTCAAAATACATTTAAACTTATGAAAATTCTATGTTTGGTTTTACATTAAATTTCTAAATAAAATTTATAACAGAAACACGACGAAGTTATTTTATTTTAAATATGATGCAGACGTTTTAAATGAATTTTCAAACTTTAGTAAAGTATGAATGCTGATAATTGGTATTTATAAACAAGATCTCAATAGAATGTAAAATATTTTAATCGTTTACTTGTTGTGTATTTACATTTTGTTTAGATTGACTTTTAAACTTAGACATAGTTGAAAAAGTGTTGAAAAGTGTTTAGGACTTTTGTTCGTCTGTCAGTCTAATCCGCTCTAAGTTTCCTAAATATACTTCGATGGCCATTCCAATGATTTGAGATTTACTATAAGACATTATCTATTAAAGTACGCAGCATTTATATTTCATTTACAGAAACACACAAAAGGATTCCGATGCAACACTGGCTTGAATTAATAATTGTTGAATGTGCGTTTAGAGTTATATGTTTTTCAGAATGTTTTATTATTTAGTAAAACAGCAATTTGTAATTACATTAAGCAGCTTTTTACTGTATAAAGATTTGTTGTTCATATTTAATTAAAGATTTAAATCTAAAATGTGCACATTTCTTTGTTTTTGTCCTTTATATTAATTCTAATTATGGTTTTAAATATCATGCTGTAGTGTTAAATATATTTTCAAAATTTAGAGATGTATCAATACCCGTTCTATGTATTTATTTAAGAGATGCCAACTAAATGTAACATATTTTAAACTTTTTCTTCTGTGTATCTATATTTTGTTTAAGCCGAATTTTCAGCTTAAAATATAGCTATAAACAAGATAAGCTAATTAGTATTAGCAAGATCAGCTAATAATACAGTTCAAAATGTGTGGGAAAATATTTTACATCTTCTGTTCGTCTGTCTGTCTAATTTTTCAGATATTTTTTATTGTTTAGTAAAACATCAACCTGTCATAAGCATTTTATTACTTTCTGAAGATTTTATTATTTTTTTATATTCAATTAATGATTTAAATAGAAAATGCCTACATTTCATAGTTTTTACCATTTAAATTAATTCAAATTACAGTGATAAAATATTAATGAAAATATCAAGTACATGTAAGTCTCTGCCATACATATATTATTTATACATACTTTAAGACCAAGCATTCATGATCTTGCGGATTCGAATTTACTGAAATTTGCTTCTTCCAAGCCATTCAGAGCTAAATGCCTGTAATTCCCAAAAATGCAATACATAAAATAAGTAGTTTAGAATGAATGATAGAACTTATTAAAAAAAAATCTTGTTTTAATAAAGCTATTACCACTGTTCCGAAATTTTCCCAACCAGTGTTAAAGGAATATCTCGTTGCCTGCATAAATTGCTTCTTCTAGGAAGAACATATTTTAAAACTGTACTAACAAAATATCACTTTCGGAAGCTGAATGATAATGATTACACCTATTGAAATGACCGAATGATATTCAAGCTTATGTTTGGGAATATTGTTTTAGAAACTAATTTTCTCTTCGTTGAAAGGTATATAAATATAGAAGGTATATAAAGCTATGTTCGTATAAATATATCGTTAAATATCAAATCTTACACACTGAAATATAAAAAAATATATAACGAGGCGTATTCAGAAAGTAAGTACCGTTTTGAAAAAAAACTAGTAAAACATATTTTTTTCAAGCCAATTTTATTTTTACATGAAAGAGCATACCTTAACCTATTTTTATACCTAGTTTCCGCCGATATTCAAACACTTGTTGTACTGGTTGATCAGTTTATCTATACCTTCTTCATAGAAACTTCCCGCCAGTGACGACAGCCAACACTCCAAACAGTTCATGAAATTTTCGGAAATTCGTCTGAAAGCATTGTCATTGTAAAACGCCTGTTCTCATGGATTTTTGATCAACTTCCCATACGAGATCATCGTTGACAACAGAAGGCCGACCACTCCGGGCTCCATCGTGGACATTTGCTCGACCTTCATTAAACTTTCTAACCCACTTTCTCACCATTCCATCAGTCATCGCGTTTTCACCGTAAACATCTTTTACTTGATGATAAATTGCGGCCGGTTTCACATCCCTTGCGTTCAAAAATCGAATAACAGCACGGATCTCACAGTCGGCGGGATCAGTAACTGTCTTAAACATTTTAAATGTGCAAAGGAAACTGAAAACACAGCGTAAAGCAGCAAAAATGGCGTTAGTTGAGAGCCAGTGAACAAGGAAGACTAGCACGCCTTCGCGGAAAGCCCACCGCAGCGCTGCGGCGGCGCTAGAATGAAACGGTACTTACTCTAAGCATGCGCTTCGTATTACTTAAGAAACATTTTCTGAAAAAGAAAAACAAAGCCTATATACGGTATTTTCTTATGTTTAATGACATGAAACGGTAGTAGAAATAAAAAGAGTATGTGATCAAATAACCAATATGAGCTCTTTGAATATGGAATAGAACATGGATAATAAAAGAGATAGTCTCACTTTAGTCTGAAATAGATTAAATTTATTAACTGTTTTCGTAGAATATATAAAACTTTCATGATAAAATGAGCTTTAGTTATATTTCTTCATGCTTAAGAGCAAAATGTTTTGTACAAAAAATTTGAAAGAGAAATATTGTAAATAAAATATCAGAATTTAACACCGATTGAAAAGATAAAAATAGAGATCGGAAGTAGGGACAAATAGCGACAATGCGGTAGTCACTACTTTTTACAGGAGTTTCTAACGTTACATTTAGAAAAATGTAATGTAGCGAGTAACGCGAAACAAATTTCAGTAATTTGCAGCGAAAACCAACGCTACTTCAGGAAGGGAAATTGCCATTCTACAAATCACGTAGTCATAAATTGCTTCTTTTTTATTTTTACAAAATTTGTTCGGCTCAGTAACTTGCGAATCTAAGCGACTAATCTCAGCAACAGGGTACAGGAAAAAACATGAACTCATACAAAATTCACATTGACACTTGCTGCTAAAATAAAATACTCACCAACCAAACTATTTTTTTTTTTTTTTGCTGCCAAGACTTGTCCTCTTACTTGCTGTTAGGTATCGATGTTTAAATGCGGGTTTTTATTATTTCTTATTTTTCTATTTGCAGATTTATTTACTACTAGCTGTTACCCTTGACTTCGTTCACTCAAAATTAAAAGAATAATAAATACTTTAATAAAGCAAAATATTTCACTCCCAATATAATTAAAAACGTTAATAATTAACTAACTATTTATCACATTTCATAGGAGACAATACGGTATTTTTTGTTATAGGGACCTTGACATACCTTAATCTTAAAAAAGTGAAATTTTGTGCCAAATAATCGTGAAAATGAATTTGCAACCAATGTAAAAAGAAGGGCCAAATAAAATCGTGAAAATAGACGAATTGGGTAAAAACAAATGTCAATTTTACCTGAGAAACAATTTTACTTTTAACGCCTGTTTGAAACGTTTTAACAGCCATCCTTAAAAAAAAAAAAACATTAATTGGAAATAGTTTATGCTTTTTCTTTAAATTCAATTCTGCCTCCTTGGTTTAATGTATAGCTGAAACAAATCTTGTTTCCTAAATGACAGTATATTTAGAGGCAATTTTTGTTCTCCAAAATAAATTGATTCATGAAGTTTGAATATGTGAAAATATGTTTTTATTTTTCGGATAATTTACTGAAATCAAGATTTTGTTTTCACCATCTATTCAAAGAGAAAATAAATTCTCTTTTTCAGTTTTACTGAGAAAATGGTGTAAAAAATATACTGATCTGTTTTGTTTCTCATTTTTTATACACAAATATGGAGTAATTTACTTTCCGTTTTTAGAGAAACTTCGTGAAAAATTACAAAAACAATATTAAATAAATAAATAAATAAATAAAATCTTGGCATCTAATTTAATTTTTTAAACTCTGAGAGTTTCTGTGACATCCTAGGATCAATGATAACCGGTATTAAGTAAATCGCGTTGCGTTCGATAGTCTAGGAGTAGTTGCGAAATACAAACACACGGTCAGATTTTAATATAATAGATTCGTGTTCATTTTCCTTTTTTTTAAAATTATGATGTGATTTTTAACAGAAAACTCTCATCTGTATATAAAGGATACTCATGCTTAATAATTAGTATAGATAAAAAAAAACATTTAAACTTTTCGTTATAAATAAGGCGTGAAACTCATCTACTTTCTATACTTACTGATCCTTGTATTATTAATGTAAGGAATTGATTCACACTCATTTTAAAACATATTGGAAAATATGTCGTGTCTTTTTCCCCAGAGAAATCTCTTTTTAATGACATAATTCTTATTAATTTTCTTTTCCAGGCAATTAATTTAAATACTGGCATAGGGGAAATTATGTTACTTTAACGAAACAATATTAAATATTTAGGTTTTATCAAAAAAAAAAATGGAACTATATTAACATTCGTCATTTTTTTTAGGTAATCGAGTTATTTCTTTTAGTTTTAAGAATGAAAATAACTATTTCTCACTATTCTTGACATCATTTTCGACACGGATAATTTTGCGGAGCATATTATTGACATATGCTAATCATTTTCTTTTCAAACTTCTTTTTACTTTTTTTTTAAATTTAAATAAAACATACCGTATAGTTATATTAGTCGTGCGCAGACGGTAAAACGCCAAGTATTGTTACCATAGAAAAAAAGTAAAGAAAAAACACAAGATCATTTTATTTCACCATCAAAGCATTATTATTTTCGCTTATATTGTTAGCCGCTTTATTTTCGATGTATGGCGTCATATTTGCCTGTTTCCTATGGCTACGCATATTAAAACTTTGTATTATTATCAAAAACTAAAAAAAGTAAGTTTTATTTCTAATAATATTATTTAATCTTCTTTTTAATTCTTTAATTTTTTTATTTGATTTTCTTTTTTCACGTGAATTTTTTTCAACTGAAACTAAATTGTTGAGTAAAAATTATTATACCGGCTTTTGATTTAGTTTTGGCAACGGTGAAGTATTAGCAACGTAAAGTAAATTTAACCATTTTAAAATATTATACGAAAAAATGTCTATTTATTCTCTATGAAAATAACGAAATTTTGAATTATTAAGAAAAATATTTGAATATAAAAAAACCCAACCAATATAAAATCATACAGCTCAATATAATTACCTATCAGCAGAATTGATTGCAATTGACATATTAAGAGTGTATTGGAGAGTTAAATAAACAAATCTTTTGGTAAATACATTTCAACGGCAATTTTATATCCCGACGCAATAATTAGTGTAAGAAAAGCAAATACAATTTATGCAGTGTATGATTGGGCATAAATGTATACAATATTAAGCCCTTTGTTTATATCACTCATTCATATACATAGCACTGTTTTCGTGCCTCCCAAAAAATATGCTGTTGTTCCATCGCATTTTCACTTTCCATACACATGTGAAAGTAAATTATTGTAATCAGGATTAAAACCCGATTAAGAAAATAGGAGATTTTTTTTACATTTTGAGGTGCTATTTTGAGGACGTTTTAACTATTTTTACTAATGATTCCATACATATGGGTGTATGCACGCGTGTATATTAAACTTCCGGCAAAACTTTCAGATCGCCAGACCTCACCTTTGTAAACTTATGATCTAAAGTTTTATGTGTTTTTAAACTACTAGTTATTTGGACCCACGGTATTCTGTAATGTTCTATGTTCGAAAAGTCAAGTGTAGTAACTCCGATTTTTTTAAAACTGTATTTAAATATTTATTGTATAATGATAGCACTCTTAATTTTCTAGGAAATCGGTAATATGTGTATAAACGAACATTTTAGAGAAAAACACAAAACATCTGCTATGATATATTTCTTCATTTTTTATTGTCTTCAGTTTTATAATACACTTATTTAATTGTATCCGAGCAGACGTGATATAATGAGGGCTCACTTTATTATTTAATCAGTGTCTTCAATTTTGAGTGTAAATTGAATCATTTGACAAAATCTGATAGTTTCGAAGTAGTGACTACTTTTGAAAAAGTAGTTTGTAGTCGCTACTTTTTAAAACAAGTAGTTGTAGTTGTAGGTAACTACATTTTTGATAAAGTAGTTGTAATTTTAGTTTGCTACAATTAAAAGTATTTTTTCAGACTCTTGGATAAAAGCGTAGAAAATTTGTAAAGGAATGTTGATTTAGGAATTAATTATACAGTCTTAGATATTATTTACTAATACACTATCAATAAATTCTACATAAATAAAAACAATACTTCATTTCACTTGTGTAAAATCAATGCAACTAAATTCAAAAGAATTTTCGAAACACAAAGTAAATACATTTGATAAATGCGCTTTGTATGATATGTAAATATATAAGGAAAGAATACGAAAAGTAAAAATAATTGTTCGGGAGTAAATGTATTCTGGATTTCTAAGTTTTATAACTGCGTCAAGTTTGAAACAAATCTTTTGTATATGGGTCTATATTACACCATTTAAATTAACTTTTATTATTTTTCACTTTCTTTCTCGATATAGAACCCTTTACAGTTAAAATAAAAACAGGAACCTTATTTCATTATAACCCTCCACAACAAAGAATAGAAATATTGAATAGAATTTGAATGTATACCACTGGAGTAATAGACATCATCCATATTGAATGAAAAATCAAAGTCAGGTTTTACAGTAAAATCTCATTACTTGTGTTAATAACATATTGTGTTATACTAATATAGTTAAAAAATAAGAACAAATTGGGCTTAACAGAGATAACTAAAATTTACATGTAATGACAATTATATATTTAAAAACACTAATATGCATGATTTAAAAAAATAAAAAAATTATCAGGAAGGTTTAAATAGTATTACAATTCCTTAAATTTAAATGAATACGTGAACTACTTCATTTTAATACATCTGTCTTTGAATGAACTAAGAGATAAAACTCTTCTACTTTCAAACAGAATTTATTTTTATACACCTATCTTCTTAATTATTTTTCATAGTTTTGTATCCAAAAAAAAAAAAAAAAAAAATAAGTATACTAACTAATTTATAGGTTTTATAAAAAAACATATTCCTTCGCTTTTTTCGAAACAAATATTATTTAGTAATAATAATATTACACATGATACCTGAAATACATACATGTTTATTCCGTTTATATATACAAAACTTTTCTTCAACTACTAGAAATAAGCCAAGCATCTGATAAATATTGCCATTTGTCTTTGTGTCAGAGTTTTTCCTGCACTAGACGTAAAGTATTATTGATTTAGTATCTTCTTATTTTGGCAATGTATGACATTTGCACTTGCAAAATATTAATAGGCTGTCAAATAGCACCTATGAGTATATTTCATACAAGGTTATATGTACTATGTAAAAATCAGAAATATTTGCACATAGGAACAAAGTAACTGAAAGTAGATTTTACCAATTTTTAACATACATGTTAAAATTTTATGTGATTATGAATTATTTTCAAAGCAGGTACAGTTAAAAACAAACATGTTGATAGAAATTATTTTTAAGATATAGTGCTTTAAATATAATGCGTAATGCTGAAGTAAAGTAATATATTATTTTCATTAAGAAATAAATTTTTTCACTGTTATTATGCAGTTGTAAAACTGTGATATTTAAACCCTTTTATTTATTTATTTATTTATTTATTTTTTACATTTTTAAGGATTTTCTAAAGATGATAAAGTAATTTTCGGATTCTTAGTTATATAAAATCATGCATCAAAAAATTTCAATAAAATCTAACCCTTGCTCTTATATGTAATATATGATATATGTATGGAGAAATGTCTCTAATCGTCATTCAAATGCCTGGATTCTAGTATGTTTTTTACTTATATATTTTATAGTTTAAGTTTTATTTTCTCTTCATTTGAGATAATTTGTTTATTATAAGGACAAAAAATCATAATTAAATAATTTATTGTGCAACAATGTATTAACAATGTATTAAAATATGTCTGTAACACTTTATACATGTTATCTCTAATTTGTTTTATTTCAAAATATCGTGAAACATTATTTACCTTTGTTTTATATTATAGTGTTACAGGTTACCAGTACGTTAATTATTTTTTTTAATGATTTCACTTGGTTTTGTTTATAACGTTGTTATCCTCGAAAATTTTACGAACAATTTAACTACTGAAAAAAATCAATTAATATTTCAAGTAAATATGAACTGAATTATAAAAACACACATCCTATACATTTTCAGTTGATAACAATTTAAAAGTTTCCTTTTTAATTGTACTAATTTTTCTAATTTCACCTAATGTTATATTGACAAAATGGAGAATTAAGATTTTTTTAAATAAAATTTAAAAATTTAAAAAATTATTTGTGAGAAAATGTTTAACAGTTATCTGTTTATTTTTACAATAAAATCTCGACAAAAATTAACCTCAAAATGTAGCATATATTGTAAAAAAAATGTTTCCTCATCTAGTAAAATATAGTATAGCCACGAACGGAAATATACAGGGTGGTTATAATATAAGTATCCCTATTTGGAGCTGTCTGTAGCTCGAAGGAATAACCCGAATGAAGCTGAAATCGGTACACTTACTATTCGTGAAGGGGGAAGAAGAATGGAATAATAAAAAATAATAATTGCAATAATCATCTACAGATGGCGCTACTGAATGTGAAATGTAATGTGTAATACAAGAACAAAGAATTAAGGCGTCAAACGAGATGACAACGCTAATTTATTCGAAATTGTCACAGTGAATGTGGTTACGCTTTCGCAACGCGTTGTCGATCATGTTCAGGTTCCACACGGCCATTGTGCTCGAGGATACAATCCAGGTGGTGCACGACTTGCTCAACTGCGGAATGTAACGCATCAGGAGTGATGTTTCGCACATGTTTTGATATGCAGTAAAGTAATTCAGGTTTGAGACACCTCCACCGTACATAAGATTAGATATTACATTTCATACTCAAAAGCGCCATCTGTCGGTGATTATTGCAATTAATTATTTTTATTGTTCCATTCTTCTACCCCTTTCTTGAATAGTAAGTGCACCGATTTTGGTTTCATTCCGGTTATTCCTTCAAGCTACAGACAGCTCCGAATAGAGATACTTATTTTATAACCACCCGGTACAACATCCTCTTGATAAATAGACATTATTCCGAAAACAATACTTGATTTTCAGAAACCGACATATTTTTTAGATTAAAGACGCATTTATAAAGACGCATTTACAAAGTTTCTTTTAAATGTTTACTGATTTTCGAAAGAGTTTCAGAGTAGTTTTTATAATGTATTAACCGGCTTTCCCAAACTGGAATATATGTGTTTGGGTGATATCAATTCTCAAGTAAACAGTTTCATGTTCAACATATATATTTTACTCGAAAGCATAATAAATGAATAGCATTAACATTAATAATAACATAAGTAAATATGAACTGAGTTATAAAAACACACATACTATACATTTTCAGTTGATAAAAATTTAGAAGTTTCCTTTTTAATTGTACTAATTTTTCTAATTTCACCTAATGTTATATTGACAAAATAGAGAATTAATGTTTTTTAAAAAAGTAAAATTTTAAAATTTAAAACATTATTTGTGAGAAAATATTTAACATTAAAATTATTATTATTTTCTTGCATGTATAAATTCAATTCAGCAGAAAGTGTTTAAATGAGAATTGATAGCATCCTAAAAACCGATATTCCGGTTTGAGAAAACTGATTACGATATACAATCTACTCAGAAACGTTTGCGAAAATCAGTAGGAAAAGAAACTGTTTTTAAAAATGCTTCTTAAATCTCGAAAATATATTTGCTTCTGAAAATAAACAAGTTGGACATTGTACGTCAAACGCGACAAACGAGGTGCGATCGTACTATAGCTAGTTGTAAAAATATTCAGATTTTTAATTCTGTGAAATGAATTATATCGCCTGCAGATTAATTTCTGTAATAAAATAAGTATATCGGTCGCCTGACGATGGAACCTCGGAAGCTCCCATAACAAGAAAGCACCGATTGTTTTTTTTATTATTATTATTTAAATTTCTTAATAAATATTTTATCAATATCTTCTAAAGTTTTGATTCAATTTTCATAGAATTTGAAATGTCTCGACAAAATTCTGCAAAGATATTATATCTTAAATTTCAAAGCATTTGGTTGAGTAGTTTTTACGCTGTTATATGTGGACAGACGAGCGGACGGACGGATGAGACGACGACTATAGGTGCTACGCATTTATATAATTGGGTCATTCCATGTCAAGTGGCCTAAAATTTGGCATGGTTCCTGCTCGACCCCCTTCAATTTTTATATAATTGATACATATACATGACATACATATAGGTATAAGATGGACATTTGCAAACTGTCAGTGTCAGAAATAATATATTTGAGGCGCTTTTGTAAAGCTCACTATTTCATGGTCTCAAAAGAACGAGGAAATCTCCAAGAGTGCCCTCTCATTGCTCATGATACAAGAAACCTTACTTATTGAAAATAGGTGACCTAAAACAACTTTTTGTGCTAAAAAACGTAATTAGAGTATTAAAAATCACAAATCAATACCTTTGTCATTACTTGGCCTCAAAGTAGGCCACACGGCCTGTCGCGATAAATTTTACCCGTACTTTAACATGCTGTAACTACTGAAAAAAATTATTTTAAAAGTTTGTCCCTTTAATAATTAATTACCTATGAAGATGTCATAGAGTTGCTAGAGTTGTTTCTTTCCTGCTTAAATATTCATTAATTTATTCAGCTGTGAAATATTCTAAAAAATTCAAATCATCAATTCCACCCAATTTTCATGGTCGCTGAAAAAATGAGGAAATCACTACCTTTGCCCTCTTATTTCTCAAGATACAATAAATCCTACTTATTAAAAATAGGTGATCTAGTACAACGTTTTGTGCTAAAAAACATAATTGGAGTATTAAAAATCGCAAATCATTATCTTCGTCATTACTTGGGATCAGAGTAGGCCATATGGCCTGTCACGATGTATTTTACCCTTTCATTAACAATCTGTATGTACTGAATAAATTAATTTAAATATTAGTCAATTTAGAAATGTATTACCTATGTAGATATAATAGAGCTGCTGAAGTTGTTTATTTCCTGCTTAAATATTCATTAATTTATTCAGCTGCGAAATTTCCTAAAAAATTAAAATCGTCAATTCTACCCCATTTTCAGAAGCGTATATCTCAAGAGCAATTACGGTTAGTACCACTGAAAAGAGCACATTTTAGTCTATAAGAAAAACTCTAAATAATTTTGGGCTTCTTATATAAAGGGAAAAATAATTAAATTAAAAAAAAACCTATTTTACACTGCTGTTCCGAGATTTCTCTTTTTCAAAGTACTTGACTGTTGTACAAAATCCATCCCAAAAATTCCTTACACAAGACTTTTGAACTGGGCAAAAAATATGTTTATCTGCATGAAAATTAATTTATTTTTATGAATGGAGTTTTTTTCTTTGCATATACATTATTTTAGTGATGGATCTGCTGCAAGAATTTTAAAAAAAATATTTCGAATATTTTTTATCAACAGTAGGGCCGGGCGATATATCGATAAAATCGATAAAACCGATATAAAATGCATATCGTGATACCGATATCAAAAAATCCTACCTAACGGTATATCGCTAATATAATAAATTTGACGAAAACCATGAAAACCACGATATTAAAAGCTCTTCCTCGTCTTCGAGTATTCATGGATACGAGCGATGTGTGTTCCCCCCAGCCTAAACCATGATACACCGTATTCATGAATACAACGGTGTGAATTCTCGCAGCTGATAAGGTTTTTGACTTTGAAAAGAGGAAGGGTGATTTTCTCCAGCGACCACTAACAGTGGATGAAATATCGTTTTTATGCTATTGACGGTGCAATTTTAAACTCTGAGCGCATGCGTGGGATATCGTATATTCATTCATTTCATTATGATATTCAGTGGTACCGGTGTGGATGAATATTCGAAGTTGTTGAATGATGTGTGAATTAGGGCGATAAAGAAATGAAGTATTTTATTTGCAACAGTTGATTTAATGAGACAAATGAGTAAAGAATAATTAAGACATGTTTTTATTTGTTTTTTATAATTATTGTTTTATGAAAAAAATATTAATTCCTTAGTAGTATTTATTAATGCATATTCTAGGGTAAAGAAAGATTTTTAAAAATGCAACTATTTTTACTTCTATACTGCGAGTTTTTTTTTCTCCCCAGAATTTATTTTAAAAATCGCGTTTGCGTGACAGATATGAGTATTTGGTATTTGATTCTGTATATATGACCACTGGCCTAAAATCATTTGGTGGTAATTTTGCATTTAAAATTTTAAAACCATTAAGCATTATTATATTTTATTTGCAACGGTGGAAATGAATATCATGCAATTTTAATTTTAATAGAATAAAATATGTTGAAATATTTCTTCTCTATTTTTATGCGATTTACCCCCCCCCCCTCTTCACAAATGATATATTAAAAACCAGTTTAGGCGATGGCGCGGCAAACAAGAAAAAGATAATCTATATATTTAAAACGCTAAACGATTTCTTTCGACAATCCGTGAGAACAAACTACTGCATCAAATTACATCATTCTTTTTTTAAATGAAAGATATTTGGACACAGATTTGTTATCGTGCATTCGTTTGTTCGAAAATTTTTTTAATTAACCGTAATTTTCAATTAAACTTTTACTTCTGCTAATGACGTCATAATCGGATAACGCCTACTGTTCCGAAGCACAGAGTTTATTTTCTAAACTCTGTGGTTGAATAAAAGAGAAATAATAAATATTAAAAGCACGCGGTTTTAAGGCCGAATTTGTTTAATTTGCAAGTTAAATTTCGGTAAAAATACTTATCCGCGTGTTTTATAAGCGAATAAAAATTCATATTTATTGTGACGTCACGGGAATATTGTCCATTGGGTTTATTTTATCATTATGCATTATAACTTTGTTGATGCCATTTTTTCATTACAATTAAATACAAAATATATTTATATTTGTGTGCATGGTGTTTAAGCATTAATGTAAGGTATATGAAGTACGTGTGAAAAGTTTGCGCCAATGACGTGAAATGCAGGTGAAAATGACGTTATGCTTAGCTTGAAGACATTGATAAAACTAAAGAGAAAAATGTATATGATTGTGTTAACATGACATAATTTTACTGATTTTTGCATTCATAATTATAAAGATTAGAATTGGAGCCGTCATTGATTTCTTCATCTTGATTGCATACCTTGATTACATGTTACCAATTGCTTTTTTTTAAATTATAGGATAGAAGATTTCCTTTTTTAATTAAAAAAAATCACAAAAGTAAAGGATTTCAGGAAATTTAAAGTTATTAAAAATAGTGTTATGGTAGAAAAAAATCTTGAAATAATGATTGTATTTTTAGCAAGAATAAACAATGTAAGACTAATATTTCATAGGAATTATTTTGGTAGATTTATTATAAGTTCATTTAACAGTTCCTTATTAGCGCAAAGTCCTATTTCTTTCACTGTGAATTTCTCTTTCGATGTCAAAAAATGTTTTTCCAGTTTTGGACGCCAGCCAAAGTACAGTGGCAATTTTTAGAAATGTACAACAGTTGTGACAACAAAGGCGCTATCGCTTTAGCTTTCATCGCGCTTACATCACTTCGAAATACTACAAATTTCTATTTTTTACTACATTTTACAATTTCAATTCTTACATCATCAATTAGAAAAAAAGTTAGCTTTCGATTGAAATTTATTTGAAAACTGCCGATTAATTTAACGACTTTTTAAATAATTTTCAAGCATGAAAAGTTTTTCAATTCTATCTTATCAATGACTACCAGTTTACTTCAATAATGTAAAGTAGCCCCTGTGAAAGTTGCCACAATTGAAATAGATTTCCCTAACCATCATAAAAAGTGAATAATAATTAAAAAAAACAAAAACATGATAAATCATAAGATCAGATTATCCATAAGATAGAACATTTTGGCGCTAAACAAAAATCTGTCAGGAAATATATATATATATATATATATATATATATATATATATATTTAGTTTATGTTGAACATAAAATTGATATGTTGAATTCGTTGATGAATATGTTCCATCAGATATCATGATATGCTAGGAATTGCATTTTTTAATTTTTTTACATTTGCCAACTGTATAAGAGAAAAAATAATATCCCCGACTGTGATGGAAAAGGGATAATCATCCTGATTATGTCAAGGAGCCGAAGAAATCATACAAATAATTTACACTTGAAAACATTAAAAATCTCCCTGATCTGCAGATAGATTTATTACTGTAAAAAACTTCTTAATCTTTGCATAAAAATTGATTAGCTTAAAACAATGGATGCATTTTAGAAGATATGGATTTGAAACGAACAATGATTAAAGAGGACATTTTAAAACTTTTAATTTAATCATTTTAAAAACTTTTTTAACGTCGAATTTCGATGGTGCTTTTGGGCAGATGCAATGCACCTGCGCATAGGAGCTCATTCGGTTGCATTATCACAGGGGGGGGGGGAGATGTGTGCTCTATTTACCATGTTCTGTTATTTACTGAATATGATATGAACGTAGGAATATATTATTTGTATATATTTCATAGGTCCATGAATTTTTTTTCTTGCCGTGGGGAATATGGTGGTAATGTCAAACTGATTTGCATTACACAGTTATTTACGGATTGTTTGTTTGGAGTTTGCATCGGAAATAGTACTGTATTTGACTGGGGGAAAAAATTAAATAAAATATTTGAAAGACTGTTTTATACGCACCCCTTCATAAATAATAAAGAAGCTTATTTTACTGATATTGTAATAGTATTTTTTTTGCGTCAAGTTTTGACGGGTTCCATCTAGTATATATTTATTTCTTCATAATTTTAGTTGTAAAATATTAATGTACTATCTGATAAAAAAATAATCGAACATGCAGATTATTCATTTTTTAATTATTTTTCATATTTCCATCGATTTTTTAAATTTTCTTCGTGCTTCTTAGGTGCGTTCGTAATTATATAAATACGTAGTACCTATTTTCATCGTCTGGTCCGGCCGTCTGTCGATCCATCTGTCCGCATATAACAACGCAAAAACTATCCAAACGAATGGTTTGAAATTTGAAATTTAATGTATATTATCTTTGCAGAATTTTGTCGAGACATTTCAAATTTTATAAAAATCGAATCAAAACTTTAGCAGATATTAATAAAAATATTTATTAAGAAATTTAATTTTTTTTTTAAATCGGTGCTTTCTTGTTATAGGAGTTTCCGAAGTTTAATCGTCAAGCGATCGAGATACTTATTTTATTACCGAAATTAATCTGCAGACGATATAATTAATTTCGCAGAATTAAAAATCATCAAGATCGGAATATTTATATAACTAGCTATAGTACGAACGCACCTCATTTGTCATGTTTGACGTACAATTTCCAACTTATTTCCATTATCATGAAAAAATGTGCTTGATGACCATTTAACACTCTAACCAGTCTTGAATTCCGATATTTTTCTCTGGGAGGTATTTCGAAGGTTTTTGATGACGGGTAGCTGTGTGTGTGTGGAGGCGGGGGGATTATCATGGGCGCCTGCAAGGAAGGACAATTGCCCCACCCTGTATTTTGAAATTTAAATCTGTATTTTTTTATGTTGAAAAAAATATATAATTTACTTATCCCCAAGTATCATGATTAATTACGCACTGGCAGAAGAAAGAACTATGAAATTTTGATCACTGGCGATCTGTCCGCTATAACTCTCATGGAACAAAGTTTTTATTATTCTTTTTAATTTTGTTTGAGTTTATGTGTTGAAAAATTATCTCATCTGACGAAAAAGAGATGTAAAAAAATTATATTTTTTATTTGTTAAATTTCTGTATTGCATGTTGAGGACTAGCAGCACAATTGTTTCAATATCTTACACCCCCCTGTGTTTCGTCGGCGTCCATGTCATTATGGTATTCAGCGTGTGTGTGAGGGGGGAGGGTGAGATTTGCACTTTCGGGACATTAATTAACCGAAAATGGGGAGACTCTAGGGACTCAGTATCACCCCTGAATTTCTCACTGACTGTAATGTTAAAGTAAAACAATTTCTGTTGAAATATTTTGCATGATAGATAATGTTTCTCTGAAGTGTTTATTTCAGTTATTTGGGATTTTGAATATATCAGTACATGAAATTGCTGATTGTTTTAATATAATATATGCTGTTAAATGTATTATATTATAAATTGAGTGGAGGAGGGTGTGAAGCGAACCAATAATTACAACGAGCAAACCTAACATTTTTGTTTGAATTGTTGTAATAATCAGTCTCATTATTAGATTTCACAAGAAGATAAAATTTCATAAAGCGCAAATTGGCGAATAATTTAGTAAAACTTATTTTATATTATTTATAGATTTTTTTATGCAAGTAATGCTCTTTAAAAGATGTTATATATAGCAATTGTTTTAATAATGGAATATGGAAGTATTTAAAATTTCCATGTTTGGTGCCAGATGCGGTTTACTAGCCCGGGTCCCTTGACGACGAAATTTTTATTCATTGCTACGAATGATATCTTTTAAATATATTTAAGTTTTAACCAAATTTTTCCAGTTTGATTTTAGCGACTCAAACGGTCTCCCTAATTCGCTTTCGTCTAAAGCCTGTGGAAATACGAGTAAAACTGATTTTTAAGTAGATTTCGTAAGAAATACTACCTATTACATTCTCCCCTAAGTTCGTATTTTTTAAATATTTTTGCAGATCTACGCCGATGTTGACTCCCAAAACCACCCCCAGTTCAAAACTTTATCTATCTATCTATGTCACTTTTTATGGACACGATAACTGCAATAATTCTGCACGAATCTTTCCCAAACTGATACATAAAATCAAGGGGCATAAAATCTCGGTGAAGCTCGTTAATGGACAAAATCGAACAAGGAAGGGGGGGGGGAGCTTTTTGCGAAAACAGAAAAAACCCATAACTTCTAATTGTGATTCTTAATATTATCTAAAACTTTTATATTGACAAGTTTTTTTATAAGACCAACCCTTATAGCAAAAAAAATGTCCCTGCCGGCTCCGCTTGCAAACAAGTTGGGAAACAAGTAAGATTGTGGGTGGTCCCAACTGCGGCATCATGGCAAAAAGGTAATTTCTTCTGCAATTCCCAACAAACAGGCGCTCCACGGTCTGCGTCTTTGAAATCTACCTGTGCCTGTAGGCCGAGCCGTCAGCGAATTTTGTTTCTTTCTTCTTCTCAAAATATTCTGTTATTTATTCTGTATATTTAGTTTTAATATCACGATATATCGTCATATCGCGATATTTAGCTGACGATATACCACGACGATATTGAAATTGAGATATCGCCCAGCCCTAATCAACAGAGTTACTTTGGAATCTCTGCAGAGTAAAATTTGTTTGGTACAAGCCATGGAAAATCAACCTGTGACGGAATAGGAGGAACTGTAAAGCAATTGGCTGCATTAGCAAGCCTTCAAAGACCAATTGAAGACCAAATTTTAACTCCGACGGATCTATATAAATTCTGTGAAAAGAACATAAAGAAAATTAAATTCATTTTTGTTTAAAAAAAGTAAATTGGAGCAGTACAAGCTGACCAAGAAGAGCGTTTCAAAAGCGGATGCACAGTTTCTGGCACAAGAGAACATCATCATCATTTTGTACCCGTCAATAAAAAACAAGTTCGTGTCAGTAGAATAACAAATGATGCACAATTTTTTACAACACATGTTGATAAGAGTGCTCAGACTGCATTTCTATGCATCCGTTTCCTATATACAGCCTAGACAGTATATTGCTGTATCTGTGACAGAAATTGGTGAATTGGAAATGTGCGTGAAATATCAATTGAAGAGCGCAATGTCTTAATAAATTTTATGCACCTTCATCGAGCTGTCAAAATGTTTTATTGGCTACTAGACAAGACCATTGTTGGATTCCAGAAGAGCATATAATAGCTACGTTTCCAGTTCCAACAACAGCAACAATGAGTGAGCAATACAGTTTACCTTAAACTCTTGTAATCTCAATCAATAAGAATTTTAATAAACTGAACCAATAAGTAGAGGTTCTTTACGACCTGGAAACCCTGAAGCAGCCCAATTGAAGCTTAGAATCATCGAAGAAGTTTCTATAATAGACTTGGGAACCAGTTACATACTCACATTTAGGCTTGTGAGCATGTAGTAAAGAAACTCCACTAGGAGCTAGTCTTTCATGGCTATCGGGCGTGACCCTTGGTGACGCGGTTACCAATCATTCAGAATGGTAGAACAGAAGCAACCATGGACCACAACAAGAGATAATTATCTGTACATTTATCATTGTAAATAATAAGACTTATGTTAAATTTGTTGAAAGAGAAGATCTTCGAAGAAGAAATATCGCGTAAAATAGGTCTTTTGAATTTTATTATTTTTCCCCTATATGTAAGAGGCCCAAAATGAAATAAAGTTTTTCTTATTGATTAAGATGTGCTCTTTTCAGTGGTACTAACTGTAATCATATCAGGAGTGCCCCTTTTGAGATATACGCTTCTGAAAATTGGGTGGAATTGATGATTTTAATTTTTTAGAAGATTTCACAGCTGAATAAATTAAGGAATATTTAAGCAGGAAAGAAGCAACTCCAACAGCTCTATGACATCTCCATAGGTAATTAATTATTAAAGTGATAAATTTTTAAAATATTTTTTTTCAGTAGTTACAGCATGTTAAAGTACGGGTAAAATTCATCGCGACAGGCCGTGTGGCCTACTTTGAGGCCAAGTAATGACAAAGGTATTGATTTGTGATTTTTAATACTCTAATTACGTTTTTTAGCCCAAAAAGTTGTACTAAATCACCTATTTTCAATAATTAAGCTTTCTTGCATCATGAGCAATTAGATGACAAACTTGGTGATTTCTTCGTTTTTTCTGCGACCATGAAATAGTAAATTTTACAAAAGGACCCCTAGCGCCCCAACTATACTATTTCTGACACTGACTCTTTGCAGATGTCCATCTTATACCTATATGTCCTGTATCAATTATATAAAATTTTAAAGGGGTCGAGTGGGAGCCTCTAGGTCAGTTGACATAGAATGACCCAATTACGAACGCACCTAAAAATGCTTTACAGAATCTTGGGTAGCTCGGAAAATATATTGTTGTAGCTTTCCATTCGTGGTATATTATATTTTCGCAGAATAAAAAAATATTTGTCTCTTTTTATAATGTAACCAAAATACAAACAATAGCATATACACTATATAGCCAATCATCACCGGACACTTTCGCTTTTAATCGAATGCCTAGAGAAATACCTAACGAATTATTATAGAACTTCAGGAACATAGAGAACATGTTTCAACTAATTACTTTTTTTACTATATTTGATCACGAGGACTATTAGGGGACTAACAACAAATTTAAGAATCAAAATAATATTTGGGATCATTCTATCCCATGATTTTTAGCTATATAGTATATACATTTAATTTCTTTCAGAAATGGATTTAAATTAACGTTAGCAATGACCTGTAACTTTTTATATTCTCCCTATCACATGGTGAAAGTGAAATTAATGTATTATTTTTTAAATTTAATTTTCACTTTTTTATGCTGCTGTGGCCTCGTATTATATTCGAATAAAGCTTACTGCAAAAAAATATTTTTTCCCGTACCTCATGGATATACAAAATAGGAAATTACAAAAAAGAAAATATAATCCAAAAATATTTAAAAAATGTTTAAGTAAATGAACAATAATGAACAAAGGGAAGTGTAATAAACCTATATTTCTTTACAACCTTATAAACACCTTATAACGAATTCAAAATAACGTATTTCAAATATTACTTTGGAATCCCAATTATTAAAAAGTTAAAAGTTAAAAACATTTAACTTATTTAAAACATTTAAAAATACTATTTTTAAGAAAGAATTATTTAGACAATTTTTTTTTAGCATTATGCATCATCCTCATTAAACCACAAAAGTCCTACTAATTATGTCTCCATACCATATTATAAAAATCTGTCAGAAAAAATGTCCAATCTATTCAAATCAAATATTATTATAACAGCGTTTATACTGCAAAATGTTATGAAACATACGTTATGCAAATCCAAACCTATAATTATTCCCTTACTGAAAAACGGTATAGTTTCTAGTATCCCCTGTAAAGATTGTAACTCCGTATTATATCGGTGAAACTGGTCGCATATGCAATATACGCTTTGGTGGAATTAACTGTAGATTATTCTCAGGATTATATATAGAAGTATTATATAACCTATACATAACATATATGAATAGTTTTAAAAATTCAACAGAAACTTTCCTAGATATAATGTATAGAAAAGAGAAAATATTTAAATAAATATTTCAGTCATAAAAATAAAAATATATTATGTAATAAAATATATTCTTTATGTTAACCCTGTAATTTTATATCCTTTTATCAGATTTTCACATTTTTTTAAAGATTTCTACTGGACCAATTTTTAATATTTTATATTATTTAAATTCTTTAAGAATACTTAAATTTTTGCAGGTGTAATTTTTTTCCTTTGGTAAATTTTCCTAAGAACTTCCAGTTTAATAACTTGAACATGTTTAATAACTTATATAAAAATTTCAAATTGTTTCATTCAAAAGACCTAAGCTAGTTAAATTTAAAATTAGGAATTTTAAAAGATGCACATTTTAAACTTGAGTGCATACATAAGAAAGCCTTAGCACTTTGAACTGAGTGAAAATCATGAAAGAACGATTTTAGGACACTCACTTTATAAAATGGCATTGAGTGCCTTTAAATTTTTGCAAGTAATTAGATAATTAGAATATGATCAATTAGCGCGTGTTTTAAATGTATGAAATCCCATATGTTTCTCAAATATTCGTCATATATTTTATAAACAATGAAAAATAAAATTAGGGATATTTTGAGAAATATGATAGACAGGTCTTAATAAACATACGTGTTATTTATATTCTTAACTTTCCTTTCTTATAGAATCTCTTTATAGCGTATTTGAAAAGACTTTTAGTATAGGATATCTGAAAATAGGCTGCCCCAGAAAACCGACTCCTAGGAAATAAATGGTATAGGTAACATCAAGGAAATATTTCAAGAATCCGTTTGTATGTTACATTCGGTTCAAACCGTAACCAGAGACATTTATATATTATGTATGGAAATTTGAATTTATTATAATTTTTAAAGTAATTTTTTAAAAGTTCTTTAACATCACTCTAATTAATAATATCTTAATTTCGCAAACCATATTAGCTATTTAACCAGAAAGTACATGCCTAAAATTTCCATAAAATGTTTAATCTCTCTCTTAGTAGTATAAATATATGAAAATAACTTTTTTAAATATTTTTTTTTGCTGCATTTTAGTATTGTACAGTCATTTATAGTGTTATTCGTGAGAAATGAAATCTAAAACATTTAACTTACATATCAACAATAAAATAAAAAGAAAAAACAAATAAAATTAAAATAAAACACTAGACTACGTTTCATATTATAATTCATAGATTCACAGAACAATTTGTTTTGTTTTTTTCATTTTTAAAAATTGATTAACTGTAATTTGAAATTATTTTATACTTTTAAAGTATATGGGTAATTTATGATCTGTACAACACATTTAAATCTGTTCGTGACAACGTATTTACATTTTTTAGAGATAAACTGTCAAAATATCAAACATAATGGAATAATAAATCATCGACTGTTCAGAATTTTCTTAGCCTGAAAGAAACTTCTTTCGACTTGTGATGAAACAAAATATTCAACAGGATGTGACACAGAATTTTGATATTTACTAAAATAGCTGATGACTCTTTGATCAGCAGTGTCTGTAAAAATGTAAAACAGAAAATATATAGACATGGACACCGTTACAAAGAAAAAACTTCTGATTGAACCTCAAATATTAATTAAGCAGTCATAGAACAAAATTAATTATGGAAATAATTAATATTCATATTATCTAATTTTATTTTGAATTACTCAGATAATTGGTTTATTATAAATAAGAAGTATTTTAAAGTTTTTAGAGTACTAAAACTTATTAACAAATAAAATATTAGTAACACAGTTTTATCCAAATGTTTAATAGATAGAATATATTTTTTTAATTATAAATGTGAAAAGTATTTTTCAAGTTAAACAACTAAATCATTTTTTAGATAATTCCCGAAATAACAGTACATAATAAAATAAATCATTTTTCAGCATAGTTTCAAGAATATACCTTCTACATGGATATTAAGTCTCTGTGAATCAAGTAACTCTCATTACATAAATTTTCCTTTGTGAATTACATTAACCTTTCTGTATAAAATAAATGAAATGATTTTTTTAAATTAAATCCGACCTTTTTCTGTAACGAGTGCATCTATTTAATACATCAGCATAAAGTACACGAATTTATTTCATGAGATAAAATTTTTATAAAAGTAAATACATTTCTTTATGCCACCAAGACAATGATTCATTTATTAAATGAATGACTGAAAACACGAAAACGTTCTTTAAAAGAATTACATAGAATTTATTATTTTAAAATCTGGCTGTCTGTTTGTATTACACTCCTCCTCGTAAAATATGGAACGATGGGCGATGAAATTAACACCAGTTATCCGCTTGAATCCAAAAATGTCACACAAGATTTCAGCATTTTAAAATTTGAATTAGTTTTTGCGATATTTTTTTTTTGTTCTTTTCAACAACATTTCTGTAAAGGGTGGCAATAAAAGAGGTATAATGGGAAATAAAATGGGTTATTATATTTTCATTCATATAATTTCCCCATTAAAATTGAAAAGATAATTAATTTTCAATTTCCATACATGGAGAAAAAAAAAAAAAACCTTTATTAAATTAAATTCTCCAAGATAATTCGAAGAAACTAAAACGTATGTTAAAACGTATGTTTACGTATTCAAGCTTCAGGAATAAATGTATTCCACAGATTAAAAAATCATCTGTCAACATGGTGACATTTAAAACCTTTTTTTTTTTTTTTTTTTTTTTTTTTTAATTTGTACATTCAATCAACTAAGAAGCAAGATATAAAGTAACTGCATTTAGGTGTCAATTATTTTTCTCTATTCACTAGTATTGTATATGAAGAAAAAGCATGTAGTATTTTCAATTAATCGTTTTGAAAGATGACGGTTAAAACGTTTCATGAGGACGCTAAAAGTAAAATGGTTTATTGATTATAAAATGGTTATAAATAAATAAATAAATAAAATAATTTGGACAAATAATGCTTTGCACCAAAAATCAGGTAGTCGGCAAAATGTAATTTTTGCAATTTTTATTTAAACTACATTGCATTTAAATACTGTTTCTTACTTAAATTTAGTATTTATAAAAAAAAACTACGTTATTAATATTTTTAAATATATAATCATTTTTTTTTTTCCTTAAAAAATCGAAAGATCTTATGCAATACAAACGCAACGCATCGGGTTGCCACAAGGCTAGTTATAATTTAAAAACTGGGTTGGTAAATATTTTCTTCCAAAATATCAAAGATCTTACAAAACACAAACGCAATCAACGGGTTGCTACGCAGCTAGTTTATGAAAGAAAATCTGCTTTATAGTACAAATTTAATGTAATGAATTTAATTTTTAAAGTTTAAAAATAGTTTAATTTATAATACAGTATAGGTAAGACGTTCATTTCTCTCCAGTTGATAATAGTGGTGCATAAATATGTTACGGTTAATAAGATGTATAGGAATAACAGATAGTTCTACCAAGAAACATGCAGGTAGAGATTTTTTAATAATTTTCGAATACGTATCTAATTTCCATAAAATGAAGTTATGAAATATATCAAACAGTAGCCATCATTTCCACTTTACTTTATTGTACATAAATTTACAATATATATATATATATATATATATATATATATATATATATATATATATTCCAATAATAATAATAATAATAATCCGCTGAATAGTTTAAATATGTTTTGGTCGTACAATAATCAAAACGTTTTTTTTTCTATTTTAGGAAAACAGAAGATTTCTATATATAAATTATAGGATCCAAATATAGCATTAAAATATAAATTTTGTAACTTTTACACAACTATCTAATTTTGACGTAATTTTCTTTTGTACGATAAGCAGCAACATTTAAAACATTTTTTGCAATTGGAAATTTAACTCTAAAATTATCGGTTTAGGAAATTTATTTTTTTATCCATATGTTTAATATATCATACTGATTTGTAAGGAAAATAATTGTTTTATTTATTTATTTACTTATTTAGTTATATTTTTGCAAGTTAGACAGAGGAAGAAAATTTTAAGCTAAGTCCCGGAATAACAGTAAATAGTAAATTAAAATGAATATAATAAAATATTCAGCCTTTTTTTTTCAAAAATAAACTTCCTGCATAATTATTAATTCTTTTTGAAACTAGCATCTTCCATTACTTTCAAATTCTTTCGTGAATTACATTAGCGTTTCTGTAGAAAATAAAGGAAATGATTGTTTTCAATTAAATCCACCCTTTTTCTGTAACGTGTTCATCTATTTAATACATTAGCATAAAGTACACCGAATTTCTTTCATGAGATGGGACTTATTATAAAGTAAATGAATATATTTATGCTACCAAGTCTAAGATTCACCTTTAAGTGAATGATTCGAAACATGAAAATGTGCAGCGAAAAATTTTTTTATCGGAGATGTTCAGAAATACAATCTAACTTGAGATTACAAAGTTAAAATATTGCATTTTGTTATAAGGTTTAGTGATATTTTATATATTTAAATTTACTCTTTTTACATTAAATATGATTTCATTGATTAGTGAAATGTGTTAATGCATCCCTTTAATCTTTCATTAAGAAATAAAACACAGATATTTGACGAATAACATATAAAACTGTGAAAAATGAAATCCAAGTAGTCTGCTAAATAATCGATTTTATCCTATTGCCTCAAAACAAGAGTCTTAAATGTATGCATACATATTCAAAACACTCACACACGAAAAAATTCAAAATGCACTATTTAAGCATGCTTACATTTTGAAATTCTCGGCAAAATCATAATTCTATGCATAAATGTTCAAAAACCTATACTTCACAAAAATATTCATTATATAAACTTTTTTCTAAAATCTCTCTGTATATCAAAAAACGGGAAAAAGGTATAATAATAACTAAATTATCTATTTTCTTTATTCCTATCACAGTTTTTTAATATATATCTGTTCTGTTTCAAAAATCTACATATATATATATATATATATATATAATTATAATAACTGTGAACATCACAAGACATTTTATAGACTTTTTATAACTGATCATTAGTATCACTTAATATAAAGGTGATTGGCTAAACGCACATTCACCATGACTATATAAATTGTAAACATTGTTCAACCAGCTTAATAATAGTCCATATATATGTTTTAATTGTATTATTTTCTATATCATTTGCTATATTTTATCGCACACCATAACAAAATAAATTATTACATAACATGTTTATATTTATGTAATGTAATAAATGTTATTTAAAAGAGTTGATAATTGAATTTATCAAAAAAGTAGGATAACCATATAGTTTTGCTTGATTTCGTATAAATCTAATATTTTTGTTTTTATTTATATCTGAGCATAGATATTTTATACGATGAAGGTAATTGATAATTATATTTTTATAAACTGATTTATGTAAACATGATGCAAAATTGGTAAAAATATTTACTTTAAATGGAAAGTCAAATATTTTATCATAAATATCAAATATTAATTTATAATTATCATTAATATTAATTTTTAAGTCAAGAAAATTTATATTATTATTAATCAAATCATTTTCGCGTAATGTAAGCTGATTAGGATAAAAATTGAGTGGTGATGTGCAGTTTTTATCATTGAAATAAAAAATAATAATGTCATCAATACAGCGATAAAATACATAATCATTGTTCGGACCAATATTTCTTTCATAATAATATAAGTAAAGGTCAGAGAGAATACTAGACGCGGTCCCACCCTGCGGTAATCCCTGGCATTGTTTATAAATAATATTGTCATATATGATGTAATTATTATGCAATGTAAAGTTTAATAAAGTTTTTAAAAAGTTTACGGAAATATGATCTTTTAATTTTAATTGAGATTTAAATTCTTTAAATAATATACACATTGTTTTATGTAAGTCTTTTATATCAATGTTATTAAATAAACCATTAAAATCCAATGTTTTTATGAATTTTGCCGGATTGATATTATGTATTTTATTAATAAGCTGAAAACTGTTTTTTAGGCAATGTTGGTTATATATATATATATATATATATATATATATATATATATATAGAGAGAGAGAGAGAGAGAGAGAGGGAGAAATGTGCGTGTCACTATATATTACTTTGCATGTGGTAGTAACCTTGAGTCTCCCATCGTGCACTATTGGGGTTGCATGAAAGCAGTCGACCTAGGGCATTTTCATATTTCGACTAAAGTGTTCTAAAAATATTTGGAATCTGCTTCGACAGGAATTTGGTCATTAAACTTAACATGAACTAATTAAGATATAGATAACTAAGCAAGATGATTTCGTGCCCCTAGCGGTGGAAATTGGGGACTAAACCGTATTGCAGAGCGTGTGTATCACGCCTTCTATACAATGCCGCAGGTAGTGGGGACGAGTGCTGGACTTTCGTTCGGAAAGAGATTTGTTTAAAACAGAATGCGCGCCCAAAATGACTATTTTTATCGAAACAGCAAAAGAAAATTACTGATTTCCTGGTAACGCCGGATGGATCAGCTAGTTCTTATTAAATTTTTAGTAATTTTTATGGTGTTTATTATTTACCGTCATATGTTAAAGAAAAAATTAAATTTATAGCTGTTATTTGACAATTTATTAATATTTCCAACAAAAATGTAAAAATTTCTGAAAATATGATTGGTGATTAAATCAATATGGTATCATGTCTAGAAACAAGAAATCTTTTGTGCTTATATAAATATATTTAAAAACAATTATGGAACATCTTGTAAATTTGTTAGTTATTTTATTGATTATAATTTTATAAAGTTTAGTTAACTTATGCATTATAAATAAAATTTAAATCAATATACATAAATTGTTATAATTCATTAAACATTTTTTGTGTACGTTTACATTAAAAATTTGATTTTGTTTTTAGATTCAAATTACCAAATAGAATGTTTGTTACCCTTTAACATAGAATTTATTAATTTTTAATTTTTTCAATTATCTTTCGATATTATTACACAATTTTGCATGCGTGCAATCGTTTTCATGCAGTATCATGTTGAAGAAATAGCAAAAGTTCTGAGCCACGAAAAGAGAACCTGGAATTCTGTTGTATATTTTTAATGCATTAATGAATTGCATTCTATATTTCACTCACACACTGAGCAAAGATATTTTGCGCAAATTTTGTCTTGAAGACAATAATTAAAATGTGTCAGATGTTCCCTATACCAATTAATAAAAGTTTAATATTAAATTTTTTATTCAGAAACAAATTAAAGATTTTGAAAATATATAAAAAACCATAAAAGACACCATTCGAATTTCTGAACACTATATACAGTACTATGTTTTTACATAAGTATCAATGTAAAAATAAATAGAAACTTACATTATAATTTTACAAAAGTAAAAGGTAAAAATGATCTCATGTTCTTAAGAAAATGTCCACTTTCATTCACAAAGCTGAAACATTTTTCGAAAATTATGCGTAATTTTGATTACTTTTCATACCGGCCGTGCTGTTTAAGGGATGTAAGTTAAAATAAATAATGTAATTGAATTTACATAGCCCTGCTAATGACACTTTTACATTGTTTTACGTGTAGATATTTATCCATTTTGTTCTCAATAGAATGCATTATTTAATTTCGATACGCTTTCATCAGACTAAAAAGTCTCACTATAGTTTTTTTACATTGTTTTGTTATGAAAAACGGTTTTACTACTTTCGGGAGACGTCATTGCTGTATCAATCTAAGATGACCATCAGCAATAAAACTATTTCTTTGAGTTTAAAAAGAAAATACTTATCAGTTTTCTTTCGTCTCTAAATGATTCAAAATTAGTTTAAATAACAAATTCTCTTTCTCCAGTTTATTCTAAAATGTGTACAGCTCTTTCGGCTGTGGCCTATAATAAATTTTCCAAATAGGAACTCAATCACAAACACTGTTCGGATTCTATGGTGTTCATTCGCAAACACACATCCATAATGAAAAGATTCCGTGGCATGTAGCTGTCAACCGTATACAGGGTGTTTCACTACCAGACCGACAAACTTGCAGGAAGTGTAGAGGGCACAGAGACGACTCGGAATCAAATAGCAATGCAGGGTCAAAAATTCCATAGTTGCGAGCTATGGTTCAAAGAAGCAGAGATAAAAAGAACAGAAACAGAGACATATTAATGGGAGAGAAAACATTTTATTAAAAGGTTGTACTACAGAAAATGTTCGAAATTACGTCCAAAAGTCGTCTTCTTCTTTTGGGGTCAAATGAAGAGTTTGGTGTACGAGATCCCTGTTCCTTCATTTGACGACTTCGCCGATCAAATATCTGTAGCTGCCGGGAGGATACGCGACACGCCAGGAATTTGCCAGAACGGAAAGGAATCCATGGACCGCCGCTGTCAAGCCTGCCTGATGAATTCAGGTTGTAATTTCAAACATCTTCTGTAGTACAAGTTTTCAAAAAAAAATTCTGTCCCATTAATGTGTTTCTGTTTCTGTTATTTTTCTCTGCTTCTTTGAACCATAGCTCGCAACTACGGCATTTTCGACCCTGCATTGCTATGTGAGTCCGAGTTGCCTCTGTGCCACCTACACCTCCTGCAAGTTTATCGGTCTTGTAAGGAAACACCCTGTAGACCTCAAGGCAGTTATTCGCCTGCAAATAGTCGAAAGGATATTCAGCAGGAGAGTGCATTTAGCCGACAAGCACAGTTAGCGGACAAGTAAATTTAGCCGACTCGTACATGACAATGTCAGCGTCAGAGTCAGAGCAAGTGGAGCTTCCAACCTATAATGTTTATAGCTTCTGTGATAAACCGCTATTTATTTTAAATAAGAACAAAAAATAATGCATCAGGCAAATATTATAAAACATTTTTTAAACAGTAATTGAATATCATTAGGAACATTCAGTTTCTTGTACAATAAAATATCTAAATAAGCATTTAAAAAAACCGCCTCCCTTGGGGACAATCCATTTTAGAAATGTCCACATGCGGTAATGTATGTGAATTATGTCGGAAAGCCTTGTGTATGATTTAAAAATTATATAGTCCATGTAATGCACTAAAAATTCGATAAGTTAAAAAAGGCATATCACAGAGGAAAATGCACGTACTGAGTGATGGTAAAACCATTAAGTAGGGAATTCTTTACTTTTTTAACGTAATGTTGGGAAAAATAAAAAATGTAACACGCTTGGATAAAGTTTAAGCAGAAAAACGTTCGGTCAAACTTTTTAAAATCTGTATGCCAATAAGATAAAGACTTAAAGAAGCAGTTTATTTTATTTAAGGACCTCTGAGACTCAAAAAGCCCAAAAAAGCACCCTGTAGGGTAAATGTTTCCACCATTTTGAAAATCAAATGACGTAAACGGCATGCAAATACAACAATTACATTAAATTATATAAAACTTTTTTATATTTTATTTACAGTGGTTGAAAAGCGAGTACTTAAAATTTTATATCAATTTTTACAAGAATATAGTGGTGGTGGTAAAGAAATGTTTCTGATATATGAATCATTAGCAGCCTCTCCATTCCACCAACCATAATGAAAAAATGTGAGATATAGTTATTTGAAGGTATGCTCTCAAGATTTCAGCGAACCAGTATAATGAAGCCAGCATGGTAACGGTTACCGCAAAAATAATTCGAAATTTTTATATGGCAACAAACACTTTTTCTCACTCCAAAGTAATCAACTTAATAAAAACCATAAATGGCCTTCGAACTATGTATGTAGCACGAAGAAGGGCGACGTAGGACACATCCAAAGGACAGCATAAAAAATAGCAACAGAGAGACGATGCACACACGAACCAATCATGGATCACTATCCGCAAATCATCGTTTGTGGCAAACCTGTAATCTCAGCAAAACTTTTTATTTTCGTCTCGGTTTACTGTGACAATCATATTTTTAAAATTTGCTCTGAAAACAAAAATAACTTAATGAATGTATTACTGAAAAGTGCTGCACAAAATTCCTTAAAAATACCTTTATAAAAATTTAGATATATGAATATAAAATTAACAAATCTTAAATATATATACATTTTAAAATGAAAACTATATACACGCACATATATATAGCTGGAACTTTGTTACCCTTATTGCTTAACATAAAGTGTTATTTAAGAGAATACACGTCCTTCTATATTCTATTATCATACAAGCTTCTTTCTTTCACTTTTAGGTCACATAAAGAGTGATACAAATGTTGAGATTTTGTGCATCTTAAGGCATTATTTTAAACTACGCCTTACTACCAATAAATATGTTCGCAAAACTCGTGCAGTTGGAGGGCAGGACAATAGTAGTGTTCGGACATTTCAAAACAAATCCAAACGTTTTTAGGAAGAACTCAGCCTTGAAATCAAATCCAGAATTGACAGACCATCAGTTGTGACTTTTGACCAGTTGAAAAGAAAAAGAGGAAACTCCAATCAATAGCATCCGAAAATTGTCGGGAGCAACTACAACGCATCAAGCACGCCACATGACAAGTTCTACATAAGATTAAACACACTTGCAAAAGAGTCAAGAAAAATGAAAAAACGAAAATTCTTTTGAGACACTGAATACTTACTATCCAATCTCATAAATTTCTTTCTCCCCAACGGAGTGTCAGGCAACCGAGTTGAATATAATGATGCTATGAGTAGCCATTAAAACGCCGTATCATTTATGAAAACAATGAGGTAGCTATTATTGTATTGTAAATTACGTTTCGTTTTAAAAACGTCTTTATTAGTCACTGTTAAATAGATTTCTTTAAAAAAATATTTTATTCTTGTGTAGAGGAATTTATTATTTATATGTAGTACGTGTGTATGCTACAAAATGTATTGAAGTATAAAACATTGATGTAAGTATTTAAGACTGATGTAGATAAAGAAAGAATGTACTTGTACACAACTAAAATTTTTGCAGCAAACTGCCGTGTCATAAAAAAAATGTTTTTATTAAACTTAAACACTTTGCTGCATAAACAAATATTCAATACACAATTTTTTCTTCCTTGTGCTTATTTTCGTAAATTATTTTACTACAAACATGAACAGTTTTTATAAAACTCGCGTTTTTTTTTTTAAATTTACTTATTGTACTTATAATATCAAAGAAAATGTTTAAAATATTCGTGTTAATCTTCTCTTAGATACCATGTCATTTTTTCCGATGACGGCATTTTAATTTCAATTAAGACATTTAATTTATTTTATATTTGTAGGAGAAAAATTAGTCTGAAATCTTTAAAAACAAATATTGTTTTCTATTTTAGGGAAAATAAGGACGTGCATTTTTTTATATTTCTGCCAAAGAAGCTACCAACGATTGTTTTTATGTAACTCAGTTTGTTACGTAAATTAATGCGAATATTTTTAACAACATGAAAAATTAAATAACAAAATCAAATGCCTATTAAAATCAGATGTTATATAGCTAATGAAATCTTCTTTCCATTATAGTTATTTTCTCTACATGCATTTCCCTCTATGCCCAATTTCTTTTGTGAAAAATCTTATAAGTTCTGCAGAAAGGAAATTAATTAAATATTTTGACTTACGTCCGCCCCTCTTGTGTAAGGCGTACGCCCTTTTGTTTATTTGCATAGTGTACAAGTATCTTGAAATGTCACGAATTGCGTCTCCGAAAAATAAACTGTTTTATTTACATCACTAAGACAAAAAGATAAAGAAGCGAAAACTTCTATTCCTGAGCTGCAGTCATAGGTTAAATAGTACAGCTGTATCAGGTAAATTTATGCAAAGAAACGGGAAAAGGGTAAATATTCTTTATTTTACATTTTATAGCACTGAATATTTCTCTATATTGTTTAAAATATTTTTTAAAAATGACAATTAAAATAAACTTTTGTTTTGTAATAATTTACTGATTTTTTATAAATGTATACACGGCGCTAAGGAAATACAAACTTATTATTACCTGACAATCTTTAATGAAATCAGGCCCGTATTGGCATAGTCTATAAGAATTCTAGCAAAAAGGAAATAGACGCCTGATCATAAACTTGGCGAATATATACTAATAAAAGAAAGTTTCGCTCTGTGTGTCTGTGCGTGTGTGTGTCTGTTGGCAATGGCTAGGAAAATTTAGCGCACCGAGAAGTCTGTAAATTTAGGTATGGATAGTCCAAGGTCTGGCCATGTGCACCTGAGCCTCAGAATTTTAATATTTTGATAATTAGCGTAGATATTAATTAGATTCTCATTAACCATCGCTTCTAAAATATCATGTTTTAAATCAAAATGGCGAAAGAAACGAACCGGCGCATTGGATTTGGAAGCGGAAATGAACGAATTCGAAATTATTTTACTAATTTGCGAATTTTAAGAAAACTAATTGAGATATCAATTTAAAAATTTCTGAGCATATGTAAAAAAACATTCTGTATCTGACTATGTGATTTTTGAAAAATTCGGTTAGTATTTTTTTTTAAATTTAAGCAAAAAACTGATAAAAAATACGTTTTTTTTTCTCTTGGCTTGGTTGGTTCACTGGTTGGTTGCATCGATTCTTCACAGAAGTAATTAAATAAATCAGAGTAGCGATGCATAAATAAGGATTTCTAACTAAATAGTGTCAATATGGATTGAAGTTATGAGCGTAGAGCCATGCGAATGTCGCCCCACCTGCACATGACAAATTACACATACGTCCCCCTGATTGAAATATTTTTCAGGCGCATTTTTCTTCATGACAATTAGTCCGGTTTAAGTTTTTTTTTTTTTTTTTTTTTTTTTTTTACATGACATTTATATTATTTTGTTGGAGATTGTTAGTACAGAAAACTTTATTTAACAGATTCTTTTTTATATTTGCGGGAATGAAGAGGGGAAAGGGTCTAATTACATTTAAGCTTCAAGGTGTATTTCTAGAAAGCCGTTACCAGGATTTCCGAATAATAGTCTAAGCCAAATTTCAAATTAAGTTCCTAGCTTAATCAAATGAATCAATCTTTAAAGATGTATTGTGATCCTCCTAGTTAGTTATTTGCTGAAGGCCACTTAAACAACCCTCCCCCCCCCTCCCGACCCGTCCTTCAAGGTTTTTTCTCTAACTCTGCTCCGTTTCCATATCTCAGCAACTATCTTTCCGATTTCAACGCAAGTGATTTCAAACATTATAACTAATATAATAGTCACCCTTTATAACATTAAACTAAATTTATGAGTAGCGGTTACCACTATTTACGAATAATAGTTTAAGCCAAATTTGTAATTAAGTTCAAAGCTTAAGCAAACGAACGAATTTTGAAAGATACATAGTGGTCCTCCTAATTAGTCATTTGCCGAAGGACACGTCAACAAGCCCTCCCCCCCGGCCCTCCCTTCAAGGTTTTTTTCTCTAACTATGCTCCGTTTCCATATCTCAGCAACTATCTTTCCGATTTCAACACAAGTGATTCCAAACATTATAATTATCTTAAATGTCACTCTTTATAACATTATACTAAATTTATGAGTAGCGGTTACCACTATTTACGAATAATAGTTTAAGCTAAATTTGTAGTTAAGTTCAAAGCTTAAACAAACGAACGAATTTTGAAAGATGCATAGTGGTCCTCCTAATTAGTCATTTGCTGAAGGGCACTTGAACATCCCCTCCAGCCCGGGACCTCCTTCAAGTTTTTTTCTCTAACTATGCTCCGTTTCCATATCTCAGAAACTATTTTTCCGATTTCAACACAAGTGATTCCAAACAATATAATTAACTTAATTGTCACTCTTTATAACATTAAACTAAATTTATGAGTAGTGGTTACCACTATTTCCAAATAATTGGGTAAGCCAAATTTGTAATTAAGTTCCTAGCTTAAGCAAACGAACGAATTTCGAAAGATGCATAGTGCTCCTCTTCATTAGTCATTTGCTGAAGGGTACATGAACAACCCTCCCCCCCCGGCCCCTTCTTCAATGTTTTTCTCTAACTATGCCCCGTTTCTATATATCAGCAACTATCTTTCCGATTTCAACGCAAGTGATTCCAAACATTATATTTAACTTAATAGTCACCCTTTATAACATTAAATTAAATTTATGAGTAGCGGTTACCACTATTTACAAATAAGAGTTTAAGCCAAATTTGTAATTAAATTCCTAGCTTAACAAAACGAACGAATTTTTATGCATGCATAGTGGGTCTCCTAATTAGTCATTTTCTGAAGGACACTCGAACATCCCCTCCCCTCGGCACCTCACTCAAGGTTATTTTCTCTAACTGTGCCTTATTGCAATAACTGGGCTAATAAGGTTCCAATCTTCTCGAAACCAGCTCAATTTTGTAGTGCGCGTACTATACAGTAACGTAGGCAGCGGGGACATGTCTCAGAAGTTCGTTCGGAAACAGGTTTGTTTAGAACAGAATGCTTCCCTGGTGGTGGTAGGATTAAATAAAAGATTTTCTAGAGCGTACGAGCATGCCGGGTATACGGTTCCGAAGCCATCGTAGACCGTGGCCAGAGTTATGCTTTTTACGAGATTTAAGTTTATTACAAGGGCTCGGGCAACGCCGGGCGGGTCAGCTAGTATCAAATAAAGTAACAACGAAGTGGTTTATTATCAAAGTAAGTTCCGTGACTATGTTAAAAGAAAAGAATTCAGATGTGGGCAGAAATACATTTTTTAAACTATTGAAAGACATTACATTTTATTTGTTCTTTGTCATCCGCCGCATCATGTCATTTATTGTAACGAAATACAGGTAATTATATAACTGCATAAAAGAAGGTGATCGCTTGTCAATCTTAACATGATGCTACGGTATCTTTCACCGACTTATCGTCATGAGAACGCCAAGTACAGTTTCTTCAAATACAAGAAAGGCAGAAAGTTAATATGGGAATCAGACGAATCAGATCGTCATTCACCACAGATGACTCAGTACTTTTCTCTTCGTTGTACATATTAGTTTTTGCATGTGTTGAAGAATTAAACCTTTTTTCATTATTCATCATTTATAAGTATATTACCATACACTTTACAGGTGAAATCAAATGATTCTGTTAAACCGTTTTTCTTTACGATATTAGTGCCATAAAAAAACTAAAATTTCATAAAATTTAAAATAAGAAAACTAGGTAAATTTTTGTCGTTGAAGAATGGAAATTTTATTGTTTCAGTAGTTCATGCGTGGAGAAAATATTTCTTTGTATAAAGTGCAGGACCCAGTTACCGTATAAAAATTTAAAGTTCGTAAGTTTTTAAAAAACAGTACTTGAAACAATTTTGAAATTGGAAGGTTAGCTCTAAAACTATCGTTTTCAGAATCAGTTATTGGTTAACGTTACAGGCAATTCACAAGCAATTCAATTACAATATTCCCTGTATAGACAAATTATATTAAATACGGATTTAGGTTATAATCGTGTTGGAATAATCAGCTGCTCATATTTGAATGAAATACTAAAGAAAAACTCTATTTTAACAGTTTTATGCTGTCTGTAAAAGCAATCCTTTCAACCGAATACAGTACTTATATTTTGCTGTTGTATTAGAAAATAAACATAATTGTACTTTCAGTAAATAACTTAATTTGTATTATAAGTTATTCTATTATGTTAAAGAAACTTTCTTACAAAACTGATAAAAATACCACCTATCAGAAGCATTATTATAGGTTCGAGCATTTTCTGACATTTGAAACGAGTTAATTTTCAAACTAGTCGGATGTACCAATCCCAAAACTTTCTTCTATCTCAATAATGTTAATACTTCTAATTTCGTCCTCACATCGCCAATCAATCAATATTTTTCGTCATTCTGTTGTACGTCAGCTGCTTACGAATCATCGGGTTACCGGGATGCAATCAACTGATGTATACTAAACTACGAAACGTTCTTTTGGCCTGTACCGACCGAAACAGATAGCCTCCCTATTCCTTGGTTTTAGGATTTTAGCTAATTTTACTGGAAAAAACGAAGTTAAAATACGTGGAACCCAATAACAGAAGATTCATTCCCATTTCTCGTCAACATTGAATTTGAATGAGAATATCGCCAAATTAGTCTTCTATAGCCAAGTTTGCTTCATTTGTGGCAACCTATTTTTGTCGCCAAATTTGGCGATATTTCGTCAAATGCCGCCAAGCTTGGCGAGAATTTGACGTTGGCGAATATAAATATATAGTGTTAAGCGTTTAAGAATAGGAACAATGGTTACAACAATGAAAGAAAGTTTGCTGAAAGCCTGTTAACTAAAACTCATAAATTAAACCCGTTTATGGATGAATTCTGCTGTCTTGTTTAAAAATGTCAACCACCCAAAAATTTCAAACCGCTATATCTCCGACATTTTTTAATATAGAGACAAAACAAAAACTGCTCCGGATTCTCCGGATCAAGGCCGAACATTTAACGGAAAAAACTTTTAGGATTTCTAATTTTTTTTTACATCTTTTTGAATTTGAAATCTTTAAATGGCTATCACAGCGCCCCCTTCCGGCGGAATATCCCCACATTCTAGTAGGACCTTATGGTTACAGCCAAAAACATATTAAAAATTTTCGGTTTAATTATCTGCATAACATCCTACACTTTTCGATGATACAATAGTGAAAATCGAACAAAAATCGCGATGGCAGCGCCCCCTTTCGTCTAAATATCCCCGAATTCAACCTGGACCTGCAGGCTATGGTCAAAAACATAGCAAAAAAAATTGGTTCAATTATCTGCATAACTTCATACACTTTTCGATGATACAATAGTGAAAATGGAACACAAATATCGATCACAGCGCCTCCTTTCGTCGAAATATCCCCAAATTCTGAAAGAATCTGCTTGCTATAGCCTAAAACATAGAAAAAAAATTAGGTTCAATTTGAAACATAACTTCATACACTTTTCGATGATACAATGAAGACACACAGACGGACAGACGGACAGACGGACAGACGGACGGACGGACAGACGGGCAGACAGACATTTTGTAAAAACGTGTTTTTCGGAATCTCTGATCCCTAAAACGTGTAAATCCGTCGAAAACCGGAAGTCGAAAAAAATTTCGATTACAATACTTTCTTCTATTATAGATAGAAGAAAGTAAAAAATTATATATTTGTGAAACATACTAGAAATATTGTATAATGAAAGCTTTAAATTGGTAAATCAAACAAATCAGTATGATGAAAAATTATTGTAGAGCATCAGTTTTCTTTAAAGTTTATTTGGATATTATTTTACATAAAAGTTTTAAGTTGTAAATTATGCATATTTTTATTTATAATTTAAAAAAAAATACTTATTGTGCTTCTATATTACATTTCATGAAATTTTAATGCAAGTAAAACAGAACATCATATGGTCATCGCACTTTTGAAATAACATTTTATACCAAGACCAAATTTATATAATTTTATAAAACTACGCATGTTATTAAAATTACACATTTTTAATTTACTTTTTGCGCGGCAGAATGTCATAAAATAGTATATTTTATGAAATTTTTTTATTATTCATATTTAATTTAAATCACATTGTTGTCAGTAAATATTGCCAGTAGTTTTCTTTAATACAAAGCATAAATAAAAATTCTGGGCATACTCACAAATGCATGTTCTTGTAGGAAATTTTAGTTTATTCTATGATAATCTACATTCCAGAACTTTTCAAAACACACCTGGTCAAATTGAACTACACGATGTCTGTTAATATTCTTCCATTAATATTTTTCTCTTTTATATAATTGTTTTATAGGTATGGGGATCATTTACACATTTGCAACGAAAAAATATGCAAGAAATAATACTAAATAGTAAAATAAATTATTTTGCAGCCTATTCTTCCAAACTAATAATTATATATTCTCTCTGAAACTAGTAGCTTCCAATAATATTATTTTCGTTCGTGAATTACACGAGGCTTTCTGTATAAAATGAATGAGTTGATTATTTTGACTTAAATCCACCCTTTTTCTGTAAATATTGCATCTGTTTAATATATTAGCATAAAATACTACGAGTTTATTAAATCAGATGTTAATTTTATAATAGTAAATAAATTTCTTTATGCGACCAAGACTCATTTATTAACTGAATGACTCGGAACACGAAAATATGCTGTGAATGACTTTAAATCAGAGCATTTACAAAATAAAAGCTGCCTTTCGTTTACACGGTTAACATAATGATTTTTTTTCTTTAAAAATTTTTTTAAATGCTTCATATGTTCAATATTTTTAGATATTTTAAAATAAAATATCACTTTATTGTTTCGCAAAATGCATTACATCTATTTATTTTAATTTGTATTACGAAAATGCACAGTAAAATTTGCCGACAAAAATATCTTTTTTTACTAAATTAAAAATAGCATCCCACCCCTATAAAAATTTTATAAAAAATTCTTTTTCTTATTTTCGCTCGTCTTTTAATTGTTAATGCCATTTACTCTTAATCAGGAACTTTTTATATTTTTTACTTTCTTCTATCTATAATAGAAGAAAGTATTGTAATCGAAATTTTTTTCGACTTCCAGTTTTCGACGGATTTACACGTTTTAGGGGTCAGAGATTCCGAAAAACACGTTTTTACAAAATGTCTGTCTGTCCGTCTGTCCGTCTGTGTGTCTTCATTGTATCATCGAAAAGTGTATGAAGTTATGCTTCAAATTGAACCTAATTTTTTTTCTATGTTTTTGGCTATGGAAAGCAGGTTCTATTAGAATTTGGGGATATTTCGACGAAAGGGGGCGCTGTGATCGATATTTTTGTTCCATTTTCACTATTGTACCACCTAAAAGTGTATGAAGTTATGCTTCAAATTGAGCCTAATTTTTTCTCTATGTTTTTGGCTATGGCAAGCAGATTCTATCAGAATTTGGGGATATTTCGACAAAAGGGGGCGCTGTGATCGATATTTTTGTTCCATTTTCACTATTGTATCATCGAAAAGTGTATGAAGTTATGCAGATAATTGAACCAATTTTTTTTCTATGTTTTTGACCATAGCCTGCAGGTCCAGGTTAAATTCGGGGATATTTCGACGAAAGGGGGCGCTGCCATCGCGATTTTTGTTCGATTTTCACTATTGTATCATCGAAAAGTGTATGATGTTATGCGGATAATTAAACCAAAATGTTTTAATATGTTTTTGGCTGTAGCCAGTAGGTCCTACTAGAATGTGGGGATATTCCGCCAGAAGTGGGCACTGTGATAGCCATTTAAAGATTTCAAATTCAAAAAGATGTATAAAAAAGTTAGAAATCCTAAACGTTTTTTCCGTTAAATGTTCGGCCTTGATCCGGAGAATCCGGAGCAGTTTTTGTTTTGTCTCTATACTAAAAAATGGCGGAGATATAGCGGTTTGAAATTTTAGGGCGGTTGACATTTTCAAACAAGACAGCAGAATTCATCCATAAACGGGTTTAATTTATGAGTTTTAGTTAACAGGCTTTCAGCAAATTTTCTTTCATTGTTGTAACGATTGTTCCTATTCTTAAGTGCTTAACACTATATATTTATATTCGCCAACGTCAAATTCTCGCCAAGCTTGGCGGCAATTGACGAAATATTGCCAAATTTGGCGACAAAAATAGGTTTCCACAAATGAAGCCAACTTGGCTGTAGAAGACTAATTTGGCGATATTCTCATTCAAATTCAATGTTGACGAGAACTGGGAATGAATCTTCTTTAATTGGGTTCCACGCATTTTAGCTTCGTGTTTTCCAGTAAAATTAGCTAAAATCGTAAAACCAAGGAATAGGGAGGCTATCTGTTCCGGTTGGTACAGGCCAAAAGAACTTTTCGTAGTTTAGTATACATAAGTTGATTGCATCCCGGTAACCCGATGATTCGCAAGCAGCTGACGTACAACAGAATGGCGAAAAATATTGATTTTTTTGGCGATGTGAGGACGAAATTAGAAGTATTAACATGATTGAGATAGAAGAAAGTTTTGGGATTGGCACATCCGACTAGTTTTTTTATGAAATAAGAGCATGACACTGATAATGAACTTGATTTTCAATAAATTCAATTTCAAAATGAAAAGTTTGTAGTTTAAAGTATTAGAAATACTTTTGTTCTTTTTATTTTTCTTTGCTTTCCTTTTTTAAAGAATTTTCCCTTGAAGAAATTTTCAGCATGTTTACAAAATGTAAAATATGTTTTCAAGAAACTGTAATTTGACAATAGATAAATTTATTTTAAAAAGATTTCGTGTCAGTTTACCATTAAAAATGGCAACAACAATGATTCTTAGAGAGCACACTACTAAACATGCAATTGTTGATTAGAGGAAACTGGAGAGAATAGAATTGGTTCCTGCCCGTTCTACAGTGTGCAAAATAATTATGGCCCTTTTGCTAATTTTAAGCAAACACAAAAACTATAATTACAATTTAATAAAGACATTGTGTATAAAAGAATATACACTACATTATGTACAATGAACATTCAAATCTCGTATGTTCAAAACAATGACTTATGAAGGCTTTGTACAAGTTTAAACGATACATGAATTGCTAACTAATTATGGTCTCTTTTAGCTTAAAGTCCCTTATATTGATTGTTTACACAAGAAATCTTTAATATTTACTCCAACTTAGCATTGTAGCAAGCTTCCATTAGAAGCTTTTATGTAAGTCTTAAAAATATTTCATATTAAGAGAGTTCCATGCTTCAAGAATAGCTGTTTTCAAATTGTCCTTGGACATAAAATGTCGGTCATTTGCATAAAATTTTCTTGTCATTATATACCAAATATTCTGTATTACAATCGAATTAGGCAATTTGGCTGGCCTGGCCAAGGTTCTAGAAGTTTCATTTTCTTCGGCTTGAACCAATCCTTGGACGTCTTTGACGCAGAATTTTGCAGTTGTTCTGCTGAAAAACCAATTTCTTCCGGCCATTTGAAATCCATTTCGAGGACACTGCTTACTTATTATTTTCCCGATAATCAGAACTGTTCATTTTCAATGAAAGCCGGCAATGACTGCTGGCTTAAACGGACGCAGTAGCCACATTATCAACGCTAGATGACAGGATTTGCTTTCGTCCTCTACCTGGAAGAATGCAAAGTTTCCCAGTTGTTTCAAATTTCTTTATCATCTTGCGTAGAGCACATGGAGTGATTAGACCTCTTGGTATCTGCTTCGTACGGCGGATTTCTTTTACACCTGCAATGGAGGTCTTCTGGTTCAGGTAGAACAGTTTTAATAGTAGTGCTTTTTCTTGCAACGTAGGTATGATGTGCAGAGAAGTAACTAATGCTCATTCAGAATTCGCCTACTTTTTATCCAAAGAATAATGCTAATAGTCACTCACTGTAACGCAAATGATGTTTCACATTTTCAATATATGCAAATAAATGCAATTTGTGTTACACCGCCATCTATTGGTGAATTTTCGTATTATATATATATATATTTTTAATTTAATAAACGTCAAGAGCATCATTTGAATTATCTGTAGTTCAAATTTTATCTCATTTGGACGAATAGAACGCATTCTAGTGACCTAAGTGGAAAACTTATTTATTGCTAACCCTGTATGTAATATAAGTATATGAATAATTTTACAAATAAAAAAAGAGTCTTGTTGTAATACACATACACATATCAGGAAATAAAAAATAACTACTCAAATGTGCTTACATTTTGAAATTGGTAGGATCAAAATCTCTGTATGAAAATATGTAAAAGAATTCGTGTTAATATACATATATATTTGTAAATATAGTATATATATACACATATATATGTATGTAAAACATTTATTCCGTATATTTTTTCTTAACTTTCGCTTTGAACTAACTTTCCTCTAAAAATGAAAAAAAATAGAGTAATAACTACACGTCGACGTTGTTTATTCCTGTCAATTTTTTGGGATAAGCGTCGGTTCTGTTTTTGAAATTCTTATTAAACATTTCATGAATATTTATCCTATTTATTATCTATCGCCATAAGATAAAAGTAAAATGAGGAAATATATAGCCGTTTTTTGACAACCTATTTATATATTGTAGGAAAATGTCAATTTTTTCAAGAAAATAATGGAAAAATAAATCAATAAGATATCACGCCTAGAAAAAGGAAATCCTTTGTGAATGAATAAATATTAAAAAAGGAATTATGACACCTTTTGTAAGTTCTAAATTTTATTAGCTATTTTATCAATTATAAACAAAAGTTAAACTGATATGTAAAAAAAATAATGTTTTTTTTCATATATTAGGTGCCATTAAAATTCGCTTAAAATGTTAAAATTACATTTTTTTCTAGAATTTAAATGACCACTGTGTTTTATTTTCTCTGACAGAATTTTCTGCGCAGAATTACATATTTTGTTATTCAAAAAACTTGTTTTTGTAAGACCTAATTCCTTTTTTTCAGCAATTGTTTATTATTTTGAATTATTACTCTTAAAAGTTACAATAGAATACAGGGTGTCCATTAATTATTGTCGGGGTTTCCGTACCTCATAACATTTGATTTAAGAACCTGACCGAAAATATTATTACACATTCATATAGTACAATTAAAAAAGTAATTTTAATAACACAAACATTGTTATGTATTATCCGCCAATTTATGCGGCAACACCAGCGGCGTCGCATAGTGGAATGCTGAGACATAAGAATTCAAAATGACGAGTACACAAGAGAAATCAACTTGCGTATTTTGGTTCGTTGAAACCAAATCCGTCAGCACTACACAACGTCGCTTCAGGAGTAGGTACAATACAACTCCTTTAAGAAAAAAATCTACCCTATATTTAGAAAATTCTAATGAAACGATTATATGAAACGACTATTTCGGATATATGAATAGAATATATGAAATAATAATTGTCCAACTGATTGAAAATGAGGTAAATTTTCCTCATTGGTTTTCTTTTCAATTTTAATGAGGAAATGACATCATTTACTCTGTTCTCTTATCCACAGAAATAAACAAAATGTTGGCGCAATTAGAGAAACGATAGTAAAATTAAAAACAAATTAATATTTCAATAATATTACATTTTTAATATTTTAAATTTGTAAATTTTAAGAGTTATTACGAGATATTTGGACCCGTTTGAATGCGTCATCGTAGACATCACATTAGACTTAGACATAGAGGTGACGCCATCTGGAACTGGTTTATTTCACAGTAAAATATTTTTGAAGTGATACATGGAGAGTTTTTTTTGGTCAAATTTACCACATGGAAAAATGGTGTAATATCTAGCAGGAATCTATACTTATAAAAGAACATGTCCTGACTGACTCATAATCAATCCGAGCCGCAGCCACTGCTCCTAGGAATGAAATTTGGACGACATGTTCCTTCCACAATGTCGGCAGCCACTAAGAACGGATTTTTGAAAAATAACCCGCAAAGGGCGTTAAATGTGGGTCGAAATTTTCAGGTCATTTCCAATTTACGCCATATTTTAGCAGCAGTTTTAGGTAGGAGCATGAAATTATGGCTAACAAATGTACTAAAAAATAGCTAAACACATTTTTCAGCGATTTTAGAATTTCAATCACTAAAGGGATTAAATGGGAGGTCAAGAGTTTTAGGTCATTTCGCCTTTTCGCAACATCTCAGCAACAGTTTTAGGCAGAAGCGTAAACTTCAGGATGAAAAATCTACTAAAAAAGTACTTAAACACGTATTTCAGCGATTTACGAAATTCAACCACTAAAGGAAGTTAAATGGGAGGTCGACAGTTTTAGGTCATTTCGCCTTTTCGCCATACCTCAGCAGCAGTTTTAGGTAGGAGCATGAAATGCAGGATAACAAATTTACTAAAAACATAGTTAAAAACACATATTTCAGCGATTTTAAAAATTCAACCACTAAGGGAGTTAAATTGGAGGTCGACAGTTTTAGGTCATTTTGCCTTTTCGCCATACCTTAGCAGCTGTTATAGGTAGGAGTATGAAATGCAGGATAACAAATTTACTAAAAAAATAGTTAACAAGTATTTTAGTGACTTTGTCAGCAATATCGGCTATGAACCCAACTATGGAAATAAGACAACTATATCTGATTTTTTATTAGATATTTTGCGTGATATTTTTCCAAGGAAAAGTATTTTTTTTTTGTTTCAAATTTCATATTTTATAAATTGTTTTAGAGCTTTTTTAGCGATCGAATTAAAATTTTAATACAAAATAAGTACATTTCCGCCTCTTCTCTAAATACATTTTTTGAAAGTAAAGATTTGTGATTTAAATACTGATCGCCATACTTATGGGCTTGGGTTACAAGGCTTCGTTATAATGATTATCGTATAATCCATTTATTGGCGTGAAAGCCACAGAGCTATGTTAAAATTGATGTCATTTTAACGAACTATGCACGAAAAATATACAGAACCCCTTTATAGGGATCGCTGCTCCGGATATTATCGGATATTTGGATCAGCATATCAACTGTTTATGGATGTGAAGCCACAGTGTCCATTTACAATGATCGTCATGTATCTTAGACTATCCCGTATTTGATTATTTTATTTCAAAGCTCTCATTTTCAACTCAAGGGCAGGCAAAAGCGCGGGTCTTTGTCAAGTGGCTCATGAAAAAAATATATTATTTATGTCGCAAAATCTTTATTTGCGTGCTATTTTGATATTCTTATTAATTATTTTTGTATAGTTTAAAATGAAGTAGTTTATTTATAGTTTTCTGTTTGCATGTAAAATGAACTTTCTGGGCCACGAGCGAAGTTAGGTCTATACGCTGCAGAAGGCATCTAGGCCCCACACGGAAAAGAGCGGTTAGATAGGCGAAGACCGGATAGTTTTTTAAATAAAAAATCTAAGATTGTGTCAAATCAAAATTTACTTTTTATTTTGTTTTAAAACGTTTGTCCCATGTTTACCAGAAAGGAGATGTGTTTGTAAATGTTGGTTTGTCAGCATAATTTTTATATGTAGTCAAATGTAATGTTTTGTATGCTTCTGTATGTAACGTTTTATGTGCTTTTAATTTCATTTAAAAAGTTATCTTTCCAATTTAGAATTTTGCGATGTGCAAATATTTGTGCAAGATAATTATGTCATATTTTTAAGTTGGTGTGTTTGAATGTATTCTAATTAAGTAGTGTAAACAGAAATCGTAGTGAGGATGATATTCGTTTTTTGGAAAATGCTCCCACAGCTAAATCATTTGCTTAGCGAGTGAGAAAATGTCGAGTCTGTTTACTACAAGACCAAAATTTCATTACTTACAAACAATCAGCAACAGAGAAGGATATTAGTTTTTCGGAAAGTTATCAGCAAGCTAAATAATATGCTGAACGAGTGAGAAAATGTGGAGATTTAATTACATACAAACATAAAATTACATAGAAACAATCAGCGACAACATCTACTAGGCGTGTTAGAGAATTTAGGGAAAGCAAACCCAAAAATAAAAAGAAAAGTGCCCAGTTAAACTGATGATATTGATCTCACAAACTATTCACACTTACTTTATATTATATTCTTATTTAAAAGAATAATGCCCCTCAAAAAATAAAGAAATTGACTATAAATTAAGAGCCAGCCTCCCGTTTCCTCCCCTCTTTATACTTAACGAATGAACCACCAGAACTAATCAGGGAAGCGCCTTATCACAATAAACCTATATACAAAATTTGAAGAAAATCGAATAATTCTATCAAGAGTTATGGTGTTACGTACATACATACGTGCATACAGAACCTACGGGGAACATTAACTCTCAGGCTTTGACAGCCTGTGGGCTAAAAACAATTACCCTCAACGTCTAAACGACCTTCAAAATTATCTACTAAGCGTTTAAGAGAATTTAGGGAAAGAAAATTTAAAGAAAATTTACCCTCATCGTCTAAACAACCAGCGACAACAGCTACTAAGCGTGTCAGAGAATTTAGGGAAATAAAACACCAAAAGTTATCCGCAACGTCTAAACGACCAGAGCAATTATCAAATATAAGTATGTTAGAGAGTTTAGACAACGATAACATCATGTACAAGGACCATCAAAATCATCCGTTTTGATTGTTAATCATCATTTCGTAGCAACTCACGACATTGGGTATATGACTGAAAAGTGTGACTTATGTAACTCTATATATTGGAAAAAAGGAATTTTGTAAAAGGAATTGCTGTCATAACGGTAAAATAAGGCTGTCTGAATTATCTTCATTCCCTATTAAATTACAGAAATTTTACTGCGATATAAGCATTAGAAACGATATACGAATATTCAACTCCATGTTTGTTTTTGCAACTTTTCAAACAGATATAACATTAGACAGACGGTTTCACATTCTAAATGTTCAAAAAAGGGTACATCATATTGCTTCAACATGTCTTTATTCATAACGTATAAGTAATAAATTGTATTATGGTAAGATTTATATGTTCAAACTTAGTGATGCTTTTTCTTTCGGATCAAAATATGAATCAAACAGTAACTTACACCATTACATTGGTAAAATTACAGAAATTTTAGAAAATTATTAGATTTCCTCAAACATTAGAAAATCCTATAGGCTTATAAATCTATATACACTGCTCAAAACAATTAAAGGATATTTGAAGTTTTATATAAAATAAAGATATAAACGAAATTTTTTTTGCCGAAAATAGAAGAAGAGAATCACAAATGCAAATTTTTCTGGTTTTCAAACTGTGGAGTATGCAAATTTTGAGTTCGTCGTCAAAAATGTCGCTTCAGCGGCAGCGAATGAAATTTGACTTTCAACTGGATAAAAGAGAATGAAGACAAGGATGATCGGCATTCAGTGATTGCTTTGTTTCGATGAGTACGATGTCTCAGCGAAGTCATTTGACAGATTCAGAAGCTTGGAGAATTGTTGGTAGGTTAGAAGGGGGCCAAACTCAAGCCGAAGTAGCGCAAGCCATTGGAGTGTCACAAAGTGTCATTTCCAGGATCTGGAACCGTTTTTTTGAGAGTGGATGTGCAGGCCGAAGACCAGGGCAAGGTCGTAGACGGGCAACAACGCCCAATGAAGATCGGTATTTAGCGTTAACAGCTCGGAGACACCGAAACATGAACGCTACTCTTCTCCAACAACACCTTCGCTCGGCTACAGGCACCACGATTTCAACTCAGACTGTCCAAAACCGGCTCCATGCTGTAGGTCTGTATGCTCGCCGACCGATGGTATGTGTTAGATTAACATCAAGGCATCGTCGCGACCGCAGGGAGTGGGCAACCGAGCATGTCAACTGGAGGAGAAATGAATGGAGCAATATTCTGTTTTCTGACGAGTCCCGTTTTTCTGTGCATCCGGATAATAGGCGTATTTTCATCTGGAGGGACCGTGGCAGTAGGAATAATCCTGCGTTCGTGCACGAAAGTGTCAGATTTGGCGGTGGAGGAGTGTTGGTGTATGGTGGCATCTCCATTGACGGGCGCACTGACCTCTACATCATTCGAGATGGAGCTCTGACTTGTCGCCGATATAGGGATGAGATCCTCAGGCCTATTGTAGTCCCTTACGCTGCAGCAATCGGAGATAACTTCATTTTAATGGACGATAACTGCAGACCACATCGTGCAAACCTGGTGGAGGATTTCCTTTTCGAGGAAGGAATCGTTCGAATGGAATGGCCAGCGTGTTCTCCAGACATGAATCCAATCGAGGATGTTTGGGACGCTCTAGGAAGACGAGGTTCTGGCCGCCAACAACCCCCACAAACTCTCCAAGAACTGGAAAGAGCTCTTCTGGAAGAGTGGGGCAGAATACCCCAACTCGTCATTAATAGCCTCATTGAGTCCATGCCTCAAAGGTGTTCAAGGTTGCTGGCCGCCCGTGGAAACCATACCCCCTACTGAAAATGATTTTCTTTGAAGAAAACACCTTTTCTTATTCTTTTTTTCTCATATGCACAAATTGTGTTTTTTTCCTTTTGTACACAAATGCGCAATAAAATGCATTTTTTTCTGCCAAACATGTGTAATTTATTCTCATATAACCTACTATGTCTGTCGACCATGTATCAATCAGCTAAAAAGTTTCCCAGATACAAAATCCACCTAAAACTGCAATATCCTTTAATTGTTTTGAGCAGTGTAATATAAAAGTAATAATAAAATTTAGGATTCTATGATTTTGATATTATATAAAGAAAGATCAGAATAAATATGTCTTGCGCAACGGATGTTGAGGCTCCTTATTTGCACATTCGCTAGTTAGAGATCATAAGTGTCATAGACATACCGTTGAAAATCGAGCGTGCGATTTTTTTCATAATTTAGGTATTGCCAATGACATCATCTCCTGTCACATAGGCTTCAAAGTTTGGTATGTAGATATGAAAAGTAGTCAAGTCCGCTTTAATCATAGAGTTTGAAATGCGCCAAAAACTTATAAACGCAGCACTAAAAGAAATCAGTTTAGCGTTAAGTATTAAGTTAATTTTGATGTGCGCGAAGTTAAACTTTCTTTCAGCAACGCAAGTATTCTTGATCTTCATTTCAAAATTAGAAGTTATCTATCTCTGTATGACGACATAAAATTAACGTATTGAAATTAACTAGCTAAAGCTCAATTTTGGGCAGAATACGCATGTGCTGCCCTAGTTTTTTTCATTGTTATTGATGTATTTTTAATCATTTAATAACTTTGTTGTTTTAAACAATTTTAAAAATTCTTTAACGCATATCCTGCGTTAAATCTTCAGATAATTAACAAAAATAAATTTTATTTGACTGTCTGTGTCTTAAAAATCTGACAGTGAAAGGTAATCTGATAAATTAATTTTTGTACCAAAATTCTTATTTTTTAACCATTTTCTCTTAGATATTTAAACTAAGTCGATTTTTTTTTTTTTACTTAAAGAAATAAAGTTTATATAAAATGTTTAACCAGTATCTCTTTAAAATGTCGTATTGTCTTACACATAAAAGTTGGATGACTTTACAGGAAAATTTTCTCTTTTGTCAAAATATTCTTTTTATACCGATAATTAACTTGGAAAAAATAAATTTCAAAAGAAGTCTTTAATGACACGAGCTTGAACAAAGATTTGAAAAAAAAAAAATAATAGCGGAAGGATTTGATTATCTTTTGAAACTCACAAAACTTCCATCCACATTATCGAGTAAAAATTTGTGATATGATGATCAACATTAATGACCAATTTCGGTATTTCAAGTAAATTTATTCTTGATACAAAAGCATCGAATGAACTACAAAACATTAAGCTATTTATTATATGAATAAACGAATAATAGTTAAGAAATGTGTAATGCAGCTACAGCTTACAGGTACAAAAAAGTGTTTTTTTTATTTCTAAAATATTAGTAACCTCCTTTACAGTAAATTACTTTACAAACTATGTATAAATTGATGTTTTCATAGATTCTATTGTTTATTTCTATTACATACTTAAAATATTCGTAAGAAATTGGTGTCTTATAATTTAATATTTTCCATTTTAGCAATTTATCTAAATAACTATATGAAATTGAAAACATCATACAGTTTCATAGTCTGTGATTCATTTGTTAATAAATGCTTGTTTTTTTATAGTTAAAAATATATATAACAATAGTAAATTTCTACAGTTGCTGGATTTTCTAAATATTTACATGACAATTTAATTAAGAGTTCAACATCACATAGCAGATGACTATCCAGAAAACATTCGGTATCGTTTTTAATATGTAATCAGGGTTTTGTTCTTTGATTATGCATCCCTTCATAATGTTTTTCTTCTTAGGTAATTATCTTAGGAATTACTTAATTCCTGCTCAAGGAAAAGGTAATAGCAAAAATTGTGTTTAAATACCATGGCATTTTGAACGCTTTTCTTCCCTATCTGCTATTTAAATATTTCCGCTTACTAGTTGCTGTTTTAAATATAAAAATAGATTCATGTCATTGTGATAGAATAGTAAGTGATACTTATTGCACATTAAGACTATTTGAAAACACAGCATTAATTTATAGTTTATTAATTATTTCTCCAGTTACAAATATATTAATAGAAGGGGATTTACATGGGAATTTTAAATGTGGCTTACCAAATGTAATTGAATAGATATGAGGTAATTATATCGAAAATATTAAGTATTTATTGAAATCATAGTTTAAAAACGGTTCGTAGGCTGTAATTTAACTCACACCATTTAATGTCAACCATCGAAATTTTTTGTGTGTCTCTGTTAACGAACAATGAGAGCGACACACTTCATTAACTAATTCATGAAACATACTTGCAAGATCAAACTTGCAATTCAAACCTATTTGGTACCGTACCCAGTAACAAATGAGTTTGAATTGGTTCAGTATTTCGGAAGAAGCTGTCGTGATGACTTTCTGCATGTTTTATTTTTATGTAGCTCTGTCAACAAACTACATACTTTATTAACTAAATTATACAAGATGTTTGCAAGATAAATGCAATACCCCAATTAAATTCAAATGTCTTCAGTATTTCAAACGTTATCGTGATGCCAAATTTTTCATGTTTTTTTCCTTTTATGTGCCCTTGTAAACGGACTATAAGAGCTATATATTTGGTTAAGGGATACAGGCAAAATCAATACAATTTCACAATGCTGTATGTGTATTATACCAATATTTTAATTCTTTAAATGTCTTATAATAATTGCCTAGTAATTTGAGATTATACTGAAGTCAAGGCAGTTTAATCAAAGGTTTCACTTACGGAATGCATCAAAAACAAAGCGGCATACCGTAGCATGTATCTTGAATAAGAATTTCAGTAAATTAGGAATTTAATGTTACGATTGCACTGCTCTTAGTGACTTCGTTTTTTCACAAAAATGGCAAAAAACTCGTATTTGGCAGTGATGGTTTTCTTATCCCTACAATGTGATACACTTATTCTGTACCATCTGTAGTATGTTCTACTCCTACGAGAGCAGAAGGAATGTTCTTTTTACTGTCGTAATGGTAGGATGTATTTTTTGCTGCAATTGAAAGAAAAGTTTATTTCTTTTCAAACGCGTTGCATTAGTTCCTTTTCTATTGTGTACTTAAGAAATGCCTTTAATCCTTAAATGATTCAAAATGACATATTCTCAAAACCAATACATTAATTCCTTACTAATTTCCTATAATGCATTATAATATTAGCTAACAAACGCTCTACCTTCAGTAATTGAAATAAAACTTTACAGTTTAAAATCTCTGCGTGATATATAGATATTTTATTGGTATTTTTATAAAATCCTTTATTCTGTTATTTAAAAATTATCCAATTTTAAACTTAACTATAAAGTTGGAAAATTATTACTTTTTAAAAGCGTGTTCGTAAAATGTTTATTTTTATTTTTAATTTTATATTTCTTTCTAATATAACCTAAAGTTATATCATATGTTCTTAGAATTAGATATTGCAACTGAAATCTATTGTATTTTTGTTTGTATATTAAAAGATTTTCACTGTTTATTTTGCGACATTTTTATAATACAAATTACCTTTTCTATATTCTAAGAAAAAATATATCTAATACCTAAAATGATATAAAGAAGAATACCGCAAATTTGCACCCATTAATATTTTTTTCACAACACGATTGGAAAAATTACATTATTTGAGGAAAGTTAAAATCTGATGTAACTTTCTAAATAATTTAAATTGCATTTCAATCAATAATCCATTTAACCTGGGCAAATATTTTAGAGTAAATTCTACTTAAAAGAAACTAAATTACCACTTGTACAAGTATCTGAAATTGTATTATATGTCAGTAAACAGGAAAATAAAATTGTAACAACTATTACAAAGAATGGCAGTGCCTTATGTAACACCATTATTCAGAACTTTTTAAATCATTTATATAGAAGCTTGTAACATAACTGCTGATTCAATCAAAATGTTACATGAACTAAAATGATTTTAGATTCTTAATATACACTGTTAAAATTTTGCAGAAAACTGTCCAGTCAAACTGTCAGTTCGTTTTTACAGAAAATGGTTACATAACCGTAATTTAACTATATTCTGACCATATTATTGGCCATATTATGTTCAAACTGCAGTTAAATTACGATTATGTAACCATTTTCTTTAAAAACAGTAAAATGACTGGATAGTTTGCTGCAAAATGTTAACAGTGTGAGTTGTGGAAGTTAATTTTGTTATACAGTTATAATTATTTCTTGATGATAATAATCCAAAACTTTTTTGCTTAAATTTCCCTAACAAATTACGAAACGCTTTCAAACGTTTTAATTGAAATTATTCCTTTTACTCTATAATTTTCCTAATTTTTATCTATTTTATATAAGCAAATATGTCCATGGAAGTATTCAAAAGTAAAAAATAAATTGTATTTTCAAAAATAGTGAAATTAAACAGAATTAATTCTCCTTTAAATGAATTACAGATTTATAAAAAAAAAATATTCAGTAAATATTTTCTTCATTACAAAAAAGGAAGAAAAACGTGTAAAATTATGCTTTTCTTTTAAGCAACAAATCCGCTTATTGCTCTCAATAGCGAGAAATACGTCATGTCATTTCGGAGAAAAGCACATCGTTCTTAGAAAGAAATGATGTGGTTATTATTTTGTTGTAGATTACGATTAAGAAAGATTCTGCACTAGTCGTTATTGATTTCTTTGGTAAATAAATATTGTTACATAACATACATTAAAAATTGTTTTATACAATTATGTATACTGTAGATTGTATGTAAGTATATATATTGGTGTAAGTATGTAATATGGATGCAAGTTGTAAGATATAAGTAAAATATATGAATAAAGGACGGGTATGTGTATGTATGCAGATAATGCACAATGAGATGAAATCGCGATAAAGGGCTTAAAAATCTTTTTTTATTATTATTTTTAATGGAGTAATCAATAGTACATATGTATTAACCTCTTTATTACGGGGCAGGACTGGCGATTATTTTTTCGTCACTCGTACCACATTTTGTAAAAATATTTCTTTCTGTTAGATAACTCTTGAAAGTATCGTATTATAAGTGTACGGAAGAGATTATTTTTCACAAGGAAGTGCGAATAGAATAACGTAATATTCGCTGTGATGCGAGTATGTAGACACTAAACACTACTATAATAGACGCTACTATAATATACATATGCTCCAACTCCGTAATCAAAGGGTTACACAACATCTCATGCCATCACAAATCGAGTATCAGAATGTTGCGTCCACCAGAAGGCTGACATGAGCAATCTCACTATAAAATTTAGGTGAAAATGTAAAAGAATTGAGTTAACAAAACTTTTCTCTTTTATAAATATTGTATATGGTGAGTTAAATTTTTGGTCCAATAACAGCAGAAGAAAAAAAAAACAAAAAAAATTAGAATTAAAATTAAATACTGATTACCGAACTTTCACACTATTTTATCAGTATCATGATTTCAATCCCTGTGCAGCTTTTTTTGCGCCTCTTTGCGTCTCTTTTAAATTTACGTAATATATTCCCCAAGGTTCTGAAAAACGTGGCTTTAAAAGAAACAGCTGCGGAGACTTCCGTAATTAAGGACTAGAGGTCACATAACGACAGCTCCGTGATATCAACAAATCACAATAACCATGTCTTCGTGAATCCATGTCCTTCTTTGACGATTTTGTGCCACGCTATTAAATTTGATTTTGCCAAAGAAACTGGTGCTAAAATTGTTGAATTATTTGATGGTGTAACGAACGAAATCGAAAACCTCCTACCTTCATCTATTACAATCAATGACATCCATATCTCGCAAACAGTTAATAATACTAATCCGAAATTGGTCTAACTCGATTCAGCGTGCAAACATACATAGGTTTGGATACACTAGATGTGACTTTTGTTAGACATTAGTAGTATATGGCACCTTCTCTGGAACACTTTTCATACTCCACTAAACGCAAATATTGAACGATTTTTGTAAGATTTTTCATCAAAAATTTGTCTGTTTAAAATATCGACTATTGTAAGATTTTCATCAAAAAGTTCTTCAAAATGTGTGCATTTTTGAACAAATTTTAGAATATTACTCTATAAAGATTTTTTTATCAGTGTGGAACAATTTTTAGAGAGATCCAATGCTAATATTTAACGATCCAAAGGTTTAATTGTTGAACAATTTTTAGACATCCGATGGTAATATTTAATGAGATCAAAAAGTTTGAGCGTTGTAACGATAATTGTAAGATTAAATAATCATAATTTGCCAAATGCTAATATCTATTGTAAGATCAAGCAAATGATGATTATAAAATAATACTATGATAAAATCATTAATAAAATACCTTTGAAAATCTTTATATCGTATGGAATCATAAATTAATGGATCCTAAATTAAAAACAATAATAAGAATTACAATTAAAAAAACATACCTGAATCCCGCCTCTCAGCATTTCACAACCAGGGCTTGAGACCTAGCTACGGCTGCTTTAGCGGGCGTTTCCACCCTTTTTTCAATTTTTTTTTGACATTTTTCAAAAGTTTTTTATATTTTTTTTGTCATTTTTCAAAAGTTTTATATATTTTTTTTGTCTTTCTGGAGAACCTTGACGTAGGCTAAACCGGGCTATTTATCTGAGGCTGCCAACAGCTATAGAAAGATTATTTTCGAAGTTTGAAATTTTTACTTCAGATTGAAATATAGATAATTCAACAGCTTTTAAATCTTCTAGTAAAGTTTTAATTCTGAATTTTAGTTTGCGTCTTCTTTCTTCTGTCCTTCTCTTTTTACATTTTTCAGCTGCTAGCTCTCTTTCTAACGCATTTGCTGAGGCTGTTTCATTATAAATAGTCTCTAAAAAATGTTGAACTCTTTGGTGAACTGGACTTGTTGGTTGTTGTTGCTGCTGTTGCTCCGTCATGATAAATAACACCTTTATCAATATTCATTTTCTATTTATGTCTAGCGCAACGTCATCAAGGCAACGTCAGAGCTTCCAGAATTTTCGATTAGAACGAACGCCGGGGATGGACGCACGGTATGAAATCAAAGTTTTTTTGGAACGCATTTCAGCTCTGTTTCCTGTAAATCGCGCTGCTGTTATATCTCCAATCAATCTTTGAATCTCTTATCAGAGTTCGAAGCGAAATTCAGTTAAGGCCTTGAATATATCGGTTTTATCGCATCTCCTCTTACGGAAATTAATTAAAGTCTTCCTGAGAGGCGTAAGTATTAAAAAATAGCAGGCAATTAAGAAATAAACAACCTTCCTCTAGGATAATATTGATAGGAATAAGAAAAGCAAAGAGCTGCGTATATTATTATCAATTGCATTACAATGAAGTCTGAAATAAAAGTTAAATAATTTTTATAATATGTTTTAAATTTTTAATAGATCTTTCTTTTTACTTACAATTCTATTTATTCTGTTAGTTCGATAAAATAAAAAAATAGTTTGTGTCGAACTGAACACATGTATGTCAGTAAAGAAATTTGTAGTTAAAACAGAAATATTTTGTATTTTCGTAAATATTATTTAGGGAGTTTGAAATTTTCATAGTTCGATAAATGTTGAATATTATTATTGTCAGATTTAAAACAAATTGTAGGATTAAGCTTTTTCTACTTCATAATCATAATAGCCGTCATTATTTTTTCCTTTAAAATGAAAAATATAACCACCTTTATTCAGTTTTGTTATTGCATTTTCAGAAATTTTTCCATGACTCTTTTTAAGAAAATAATCTTTTTCTACATCATTAACTTCCAATCTCGCAATAGTCATATTACCAAATTTTGTTTGAATTTTCTTCAACGAAATCAGTTTGTATTTCCCTGTCTCTAAATCTTTTAACTTATGAGTTACAGGCAACGATCTGAGGCTGTTGAATTCTTCCATTTATTCAGAAACATTTTTTGAAAGACAATTTTTATAGTATAGACATCTGTACATAGAACATCCAGGTCCTAATATTCTAACGCATCTCGGTACATCTAATATTTTTATAGGAATTCCCCATTCTTCAAAGGTACTTTTCAGAAAAACTCCTCCCTTAAAAGCAAATGTCCCTCCGTATATCTGATGCAATTGTATGAAATAATCTTTTACATTGTCACTACTAATCCATAAGCCTGTATTATCTGAATATCTTTTAAATCTTAAACCATGGACATCGTTAGTACATCGACGAACTATTCCATGGTCTTGATCAGCTAATTCATAGTTAGGTGTAAACACAGAAATCGTTTCACCTATTTCTTGTTTTAAATGAACCCAGCTTATTTCTCTCGCTATAGATTTAAAAGGAAATATAAAACCTTGAACATTTATGATAAGGGTGACATCGTCCATTTATTAGAAAACAATTTTTATAAATTAAAAATTCGGCTTAAAATCCAAAGGGTACAGTATCAAAGTTATCTAAAATTCTTCTTTTATCATATCCAAACATATATCTTTTATTCATTTTATTCACTTTAATATTTCTATCTTTTTGTATCTGAAATTGGTTTATTTCTACATCTATATGGTCAATTTCCCCCGTTATTGTTTTCATTCTCTCGTCAAAATTGAGCTTAGTTTCGCTCTCATAACTCATTTTAAATCCTTTTACTTTTCCTTTTACAGAACCATCGTTCAGAATATAACCATAATCTTTACTAGCTCCGGATATCCACGATTTCATATATTTATCTTCTCCTAATTCATCGGTCCATTCGCCTAGCATACAGCCCGTTTTTACTTTATTGGAGCCATCATCGATATAAACAATACTATCTGTATCGTAATACATTACTTTATCTCCTAATTTATCAAGCATTTCATATAATCTTATTCTAGCCGAACTGGTAGTAAAAGCAGCTATATAATTATTCGTATTAAAGTTATTCTGGACATATTCATCTTTCATCTTATAATCCATTTGCACACACTCATCATTTAAAAATATCATATTCAAATCTTTAATGCGGTCGTTCAGTATAATTCTATAAAAATCTGCCAATTCTGTAACATTCTCTGTATGTTTCATATTTTTTCTCTGTCCGAACTTTCCCCATAAAGAGTTTAAACAAATTTTAGATATAAATCTCATTCCTGGGTTTTCTTTGATTTCTCCTAACCTTATACCCAATTTCTTTTCTACGCACCTTTTATATTCTTTTTCAGTTTTGAAATTTTCAGACCATTTATCATCTGTTTCTAATTTGATTTTCAAAAACATTTTAACATAATCCTTAAATAATATATTAGATTTTTCTTCAAAATGCCAAACTTCATAGATATTTAAAATCTTATAACCTTTTTCAATAGCCAGTTCAACTTCGGTAGTTGTCCACGTACCAGTAAAAGCTCTCTCCTCATCCGTATGATTACATTCATTATTCCGCATATCATAACATTTTTTACATTGTTTCTTTTCGCATTTTATAGGTTTTGAACATAATTTACACAAACTAAATATTAATTTTTCTCCTTTATAAGGTAAAACAGGACGATAGAGCTTTCTAGGTGGAAGTACTTTGCATTGTATCAAACCATACCAATTTTTATCATATTTTTCCGGATTATAAATCTTTACCGGATGACCAACAGGATAGTAATCAAAGTAATTCACTGTTGGATACAGTGAACAAACATCGATATATCTACCCTTTTCGTTTTCTTTCATTTCGTATATTAATTTGGTAGGTTCACACCGACCTCCGGTGAATGCGTTTCCAGGATTTAAAGGTTCTACAAAATCTCTTTTCCATTCATTTTTCATATATTTTTTAATTTCTTTGTCACTATCAAAATCGCATTCCCATATTTCAATCAATTCAAATCCTTTATCTTTTATTTTTTTATTTATTTTTTGAGTTCTTTCATACAAATCTTTCATACATATCTGATTTTGAAGATTGACAGTGGATTCTGTAAAACAGCGAGGACAACCGTGCCAATGACATCCTTGAAACTGATAAACGGTTTTATTATAAAAACCATCTACTTTATAAGTTTTATCACCTAATTTCAGTTTTTTCTCACCGCCGTTTAAAGCATGCTGTATTTTGATAGTGTGTTTTTTAGACAGATAGTCTAGCCAAATGATCGATTTCTTACTGTATTGATCCTTTGGAATAAACTCCTCATCAATCGCTATTGTATTCACTGGAATGAATTTATCTCTGTATATAGCCATACAAACGCCAGCTAAAGTGATATATTTAAAAGGATCAATATTAGCAATGTTTAGAAATAATCTCCGCAATTCTAAACATCCTTTTCTTAAAATATCAACATCAGACCTACAATATTTTATAATTTCTTTTTGGAAATCAAATGTTTCATTTTTTACCGATTTATACCATTTATCAAAAGTTTTTCTTTGATCTAAAGTCAGAGTATCATAACCATAATAGTATTTTTCAGGATATTTTCCTACATAATTTTGATTTTCCATAGTGTTAAACAAATGAGGAAAATAACCTTTAGCCAATTCCGTTAGTCCAAATGTTTTAGGAAATTCTCTTAACGGAATCAGTGTAAAATTAATAGAATCGATAAACCTTATATTATAAGCGGTTGCTTGCATATATATGAGTTTATTTCCTTGATATATTGTAAACACTTTAATTTTATTTTTAAAGCAGTATTTAGCTAGAAATTGAAAATCGAATCCTTTTCCATAATGCGCTAATACTGTATAACCGCTATGTTTCTTTTGAAATAGCCATTTACAATATTCATTTTCATTCTGAAATATTTTTTCTTTTCCGTTAAAATCATGATTTATGACTAGATTGACTTGGTGATTTCCTGTCTCTTGGTTCGTTTCAACGTCAAAAAACATATATTTTTCTGTAAATCCTGACCTTTTACATTTCTCACACCATTTCTCTCTCTTTTCTATATTTTTGGGACAAATGTTTTTACAAGCTCCTCCCTTAGATTCTTTCCTACGTATATAACATTTATGATCTTCCATATCCCACTCTCTGCAGTTTTTACATTGTCTTTCTCCGCATTTATGATCTTTCGGTTCTCTTTCACTTCTGTTGATAATTCTCTTACATTTTAAACATTTCCACAGTGTTTTACAGACTGAGTGATTTTTATGATTTTCGAAGCAGTTTTTTCCTTTAAAAGATCTAAAACAATCATTACACTGAATATCATCTCCCTCGCAATTACTCTCTTTCTTAAAACATCTATTGCATTTTAAAGGACATTTATGTTGATCACTTCTATAATAACTGACTTTACAATAATCACAATAATTCTTTTTTCCTAAAAATCCTGTAACCGTTGTAATGACATCAAAATGATTTCTATTTTTTAAAATGTAAACACAATTAGATTTATGGGTACCACTGTATATTCTTTCGTTAAAATTTTCTCTGCAAAATATAGTTATTTGAATATCTAAAAAAATTTCGAATTGTTTAACATGCTCTAAATTACATATTTCTAACGGAATATCACACATTTTATGCAATTTTACAGCTATATCTTTTTGTAATTTTCTACCCATTTTTATGTATTTAACATCTAAATCTGTAAGTTTTTCTAGATTCAATTTTTCGCATAAAATTTTACGATTTAGAATAGCTAAGGCTGTAACGATGGATCTAGCCAAACATATATTATCGTCATTTTTAATTTGAATTATACTTTTTTTATCAACAACATCATTATCGTTCAGTAATTTCAATCGTTTACCGCCTTTGGGTAAATCAACAACCGTAAAAATAAATTCACAATCTTTAATATCCAACTCTTTGTATTCAATTTTATGCGTTAAAACATCTAAATAGGTCTCATAGGCTTCTTTCGTTGACATCATTTTAGGATGAAAAGGCTGTGTCAAATAGGGATTGAATACAATTATATCTACCTTTCCTTCAATTTTTCCAATTGCTCTCCTGAATAAATCTTTTAAGATACTATAATACTGGCCCGGTGTGAGTTTGTTTATTTGTCTTATTTTATAAACATGTCTATAGGTATTAAATTTTTTTACAATTTTTTTTTCTTTCTCAACAATTTCGTAATCGGGTCTAAACAGATTTTCCAAATTTGCTTGTAATTTTACTTTCTTTTCTGTCTTTTTAATCAATTTTTCATCTTTATATTTCAATCCATAATAATCAAAGAGTTTCTTAAGTTTTGACCTGTTTTTTGGTTCATTTATAAATTGTTTCAATTTTTCATTTAAATCGGGAAATAATTTTTTAAGGTTTACTTCTGTTTTTATCTTTTTTTCTTCATTATTTTTTGGATTAAATTCTACTGTGTTATTGTTAAATTTTAAATCAAAAGAATCGAATATTTTTTTCAATTTATTTCTTTTTTTAGGATTTTCGATAAACTTTTTCTTCATTTCATTTAAATAATCTGTTACATCTAGATTTAATAAATCTACTAAAACGTATTTATATTCCCCTGTACTTTTTACATATCTTATTATCAATCTAATTAATTCCTCTTTTTTACACCCCTTAGGCTGTTTTATATTTAAAAGTTTTACAGCGTGTCTCAATTTAGATATAGGTATTGATCTTAGAGATTCCTCCATTTATATAGAAGGAATTCTATCAATACTTTTTGCTACACATTTCTAATTAGCAGATCTATAAAGGAAAGTCTGTTAAAAAATTAAATGTTAAAAGAAACTAAAGGTCCATTTCGGATTTAAATTTTAAAATCGGCAAAAAGATGTAGAAAATTAAAAAAAAGGTCTAAAAATTATAATATTAAAAAGCTGGAACAAACAGACTATGTCAGATCTTTTAAATGAAAATTTTAATGATGATATAAAATTGAATAATTTCTGAAAATGCAAAAATAAGATCGTTTACTCAAAAGGACTAATTGCTGTCCATTGAAAGAAATCTGAATTTTTTTCTACAGGTTCGCCATTCAATTTTAAACATTCAAATCGAAATCCGTTTTTATCTATTTCTGTTATTCTAACAAAAAATGGTTCGCTGTATTTACATACAGGCGTTATATGAACATTAGGATGAACATTAAAGGTATAATTCCAATCTACATTTATTCTTTCAGTTGTACAATTACCTGTCAAAATCTTTGTACTTTTTGAATTACCCATTTATTTAGCCGAAAAATCACTGTCATAATCAGGCACTTCTATTTTACGTTCAAATAAATACTCAACATTTAATATAATATTTTCATCTAAAAAATATGTTCAATTTAAAACACAACATTCTGTATAATAATTTCATTCAAAATATGTTCAATTTAAAACACAACATTCTGTATAATACTTTCATTCAAAATATGTTCAATTTAAAACACAACATTCTGTATAATACTTTCATTCAAAATACGTTCAAATAAATACTCAACATTTAATATAATATTTTCATCTAAAAAATATGTTCAATTTAAAACACAACATTCTGTATAATACTTTCATTCAAAATATGTTCAATTTAAAACACAACATTCTGTATAATACTTTCATTCAAAATATGTTCAATTTAAAACACAACATTCTGTATAATACTTTCATTCAAAATACGTTCAAATAAATACTCAACATTCTGTATAATACTTTCATTCAAAATACGTTCAAATAAATACTCAGCATTTAATATAATATTTTCATCTAAAAAATATGTTCAATTTAAAATACAGCATTCAATATCTTATAATCTGTTTAAAATAATAAATAAAATATGTTTGAATAAAAACACGACATTCAATATCATAAACTTATTTCGACGTTCGTTTGATATGATAATTGCTTTTTAAATGTCTCTTTTTATGAGCTAAAGTGTATTTTTTACCGCATTCGCAATCTAATTTTTGATTTTTCATAGCTAAATGACAACTTTTGCAATTAGCGTAATGTTCTGTTTTACCGTAACGAAATCTAGTATAAAATTGGTCTAAATTTTTTGTCATCTGACAATGCTTGCAAGACTGCTCCATTTATTAAGAAATATTTTTTAGAAAGCTATTCCAAATGTCTTCGTTTTTCTTATTAAATTTTACTTTCAAATTATTATCAATATTATAATAATCTAATATTTTCTTTATGAAATATAGGTAATTTATCGACTTTTTATAGTACACTAAATCTAAAAGCTGAATAAACATTTCTTCAGCTTTATATGGAATATTTAACTTCAATTTCCATTTCAATGTTTTAAAACGACTTATTCGGGATTTGCGTCTTTCGCTTAAAAAAACATCTATATTTTTATATGTAAAATATTCACCGTCCGAATCGTACATTATTTCACTTTTTTTCATCTGGTCATAAATCTTTAGATAGTTTTCAGGCATTTCAAATTTTTTTACTTTGTCAAAAGTTTGTGTTAAGCTTGATTCGGTATCATCTATTAGAATGTCTTTAAAAAAGTCGTAATTCATTTATTAGACAGCGAAAAGCTGACGCTTTCTAATCTTATATTCTAGCAATACGTCGATTAAAGCAGACCTTTTTTCTACCAAAGACGTCATTTCCTTCCAAGTACATTTTTTGACAAGTGAGTTCACTTTTTGACGCGCGCTCCAATTTAATGTTCATTTAGAGGTCACCGCTTTCATTCAGCTGACCTTCCTGATAAAGTTACGCTGTCCTTACGGAGTAACAAATTCCGTTCGATAATAAAAAGCAGATTATTAAAATTAGATAATTTATAAAATCACTTAAAGCAGAAGACTTTTTAATATCGATAAAGTTATGTAAAAGCAATTTTATATAATATCATGCTTATTTAATTCACCATAAAAAGTATGGAAGATTATTATTATTTAAATAAAAAACTCAGTTAATTTATTTAACAGAATCGATCATTTAAAAGTGGAAAAAACTAAATTGACTTGATATCTTTTTCGTCAACCCAAGAGTTAAATTCGTCGGAATAATTTAACCACTTTACAAGACATTTATTGCCTTTCTTTTTTATTATTTTTTCAATTTTATACACATTGTCTTTTTTATTATATTTAACTAATTCCGGTTCATAGTAAGTTCCTTTTATTTCGTAGCCGTTCAAATCTTTTATTCTATAAGTAATAGGATCAGTGTTTAATATTTCTGAAACGATAAAAATTTCTTCAGTAAAAGTAGGTTGGTATCCGCGGGTAAAAGCAGTCTGGTATTTCGAAATTCTTATTCTATCGCCAACCTTGAATTTCGGTTTTCTTATTATTTTTTCTTCGTATAAATTTTTATAAACTTCAGATTCGTTTTCTTCTCTACTCGCTTCGGTAGGTGTCATTTTAATAGATCTATGTCTGGTATTATTATAATTTTTAACTAATTGGTCCAAAACATCTATATATCTTTTAGTATTGTTGGCCGCTAGATAGGTTCTAATTTTTTTATTAATTGTTCTGTTAAATCGCTCGACTATAGAACATTTTATCTCAACATTTTCTGTTGTAAACCACTGAATATTATTATCTTTAAATAATTTTAAAGTCCATTTATTTACAAATTCTAATCCTTTGTCTGTCTGCAGTTTTTCAGGAATTCTTTCTTTAAATATCTTTTTAAATGCTTCAGTTACTTCTTGTCCTGTTTTTCTTTTTATCGGTATGGCCCACCCATATTTACTAAATATATCTATCACTGTCAATAAGTAATTAGTTCCGTTATTATATTTACTAAAAGGTTTGATAAACAATAAATCTGCTTGCCATTGGTCATCGATATGACTGACATAAATGCGTCTTCGTTTAAATTTACGAATTAAAGGCTTATGTCTGGTATAAACATCTTGGCTATGTAAAAAATCTGTAATTTGATTTTGACTGAAACCTGTTTTCCGTTTTAATTCATTGATCCCACAATAACCACTTTCAGGATGATAATATATTTTTTCTAAGATACTTTTAGGACCTAAGGTTTTCCTAAAAAAACACTCTTTTTAGAACCACAATCTAGACAAATACCTTTCATCATTGGCCTGTTATTTTTAGAAATTGCATCTTTAATATCTTTTGTTTCTGTATGGTTTTTACATTTTAAACAATAGATCTTCGTATTTCCCATACCGAAAGTTTTTTTAGCTTGAATAATCGGTTTTACAATCCCCCTTTCAATTCTTTCTCTCATCGTAGGATTTTGAATATTATCTAGTCCATCAATCATATTCTTATCGCATACTTCATTTCTACTTTTTGTATCTTTATTTTCTAAATAACATTTATCATGCTTATATGCAATTTCATCTACTCTGTTAACAGGTTTAGACGAATTTTTATACGTTAAATCTGGATTTAATCGTGTTTTCCCCCATAATAATTGTGTCCCCGGGCCTGTAAAATTATGGCCAGGTAAATGCATTTCGAAAGGTAAATTACTAATGACTTTATTCAGAAGACCCGATCCAGTTTGTCCGCATTTTAAACATCCGCCTTTAAATTTACCTTTTTTACTTAAAGATGTAACACCAAATTTTTTACTTTTACAACTCATTTATTAGGCAGCAAAAAGCTGACGCTTTCTAAGAAGAATATTTATATCCATTCAACTGTACTTTTTTCACATACTTTTCGATTGGGAAGTATACTAAATTATTTATAAAATCTTGTTCTCTGACATACACTTCTTCTTCTGAAATTTTTTTAGCTTTCAATAAATTTAACTGCTGTTTATAAAAATTATAACATTGCTTGTATTCTTCTTTTCGTTCCAAAATATTTAAAGATTTCTCAATGACTTCTACAATTCCAGAACTTAAACTCAAAGCAGCGAGGGGTATGAACGCAAAAGCTGATAATCCCGAAGCACTTAACATAAATTTGCTAACTGATAAGGAAATACTTATCTTTTGATACAAATTGTAACTTTTCCGATAAATATATAATCTCTTTTCTAAATATTCTTCCATTTATATAGGTTCAAAATTTTTTCTGTATCTCATTTCAGAATTTACTAAATCTAGCATAAAGAAATTACCCTTACAAGAATTATATTTTTCTAGAAATTTTTCTTTTGTAAGATTTCCGTCTATTTCTCTGATTATCTGATTAATTTCCCTAGGCTGTAGCTTAAAAAATATGAAGTAATTACAATTTTTTCTAATATTTATAGGAGTTGAGTAATAAGACTGCGTTAAATAAATAATGGATGCATTTTTCTTTCTACCTCTTATAAACAAATCCTCTATAACTTTCTGATCTTTTTCTGTAACACAATCGTCAAACACAACAAGATTTTTTTCTGAGGAATCTAGATCATCAACAGTAATAAATTCACTCAAATCTGAAGAAAATAGTACTTTCTTTTTATACTTATCATACTGTTTTAATAATTCCTTTATTTTATTTTTACTTATTTTTTTACATTTTAAAATATCGTCTCTTTCAACACCTTCAAACAGTGTATAATCTTCTTGCAATTTAGAATACTTTGGCTCAGAAATGTCTTTTGCGCATAAATATAAAGCGTCGAAATCTAATCTTAAATTACTAGGATTCTCAAAACCGTTTAATAAATTTATTAGTAAATTTGTCTTTCCGCAACCTGATGCCCCGATTATTAATAATCTGAAAGGATGTCTGGGTAAAAAACGATGTTGTTTAGGGTCAGGCAATTCTTCCGGTTCTGTGTAATCTTTAATTTTAATCATTTATTTACTGAGAAAATTTACAGCTAGTAAAAATAAAATTACTGCCAGTAAAAGCATATTAGCTGTCAGTAAAAAATAGACGGCGAAGCTGTCGCTTCTATTTTCAAATCATATAAATGGATAAAATAAACGATTTAGAAAAAGATCGAAATAAGAAACAAAAAGAAGAATTAAAAAATGCAATAAAACTTGTCAAATTACAAGCAGATATTAGAAAAAATAATGAAGAACAGCGTGATAGAAAGCTAGGTATAGACAAAAGTTTAACTGAATTTCATAAACCTGTCACTAAAAAATTAGAAGAACAGGATAAAAGTAGAAAAGAAAATATTAAAGCTATCAATGATAAATTGGACGAATTAAATATATCTTTACAGCCTATTGCAGAATCATCTAGAATTATTCCTGATGCGATCGAAGATGTCAAAGAATTATATAAAGAACCACCACTTACTTACAATGTTGATCAAAATTTAGATATTAATTATTTAAAATCTGTACAATTATACAAACCTTCGAAACTCCTAGACAATAAAGAAAAATTAAATGAAATGTATGCAAAGGCAAAGCAGTTAAAAGAAGAATTATCGAGGAAAAAAGGCAACTTACAAAGTACAATTAATAGGGCTAGAAATCTTTCAGAGGAGGAATTAAGTCAGAAAAAGGTTGAATTAGACGCTGTTAAAAATAACGAAGAGGAACTACAAAGATATCTGGGTAGATTAACTACAATTCAAGGTAGTGAAGTAATGAAAGTGGGAAAAGGATTAGATTTATTATCTGAATTATTGGATAAAATATGTCAAGGTAGCAAGTCGAAAAAATTAAGAAATGAAGTCAAACTGCTAATAGACAAACTCATTAAAGCTAAAAAAATAACTAACGGAGATAAAGAACGATTATACAATCAATTTCTTCTTTAAAGATTTTACTGTCTAATAAATGAGTTATGTAAAAAAGAAGATTCATTTGAGTGACGGGCAGATTAGTATACTGAAATCAGCGCTCAGAAAAAAAAGAAGAACTGACACTGCAGATAGACAATTCTAAAACTCCCAATTATGAGATGTATTTGACCAAAACACAGATAAATCAGATTAGCAAAGGTAAAAGAATAAATATAAGCAAAACTCAATTAGATAAAAACGGTGGATTTTTACCCTTTTTAATTCCTATTTTAACATCACTAGGACTCGGTGCTGCGAGCGGTGCGGCGGGTTGGGGAACTAAAAAAATCCTAGATAAAATATCGGGATCTGGAGTTTTTCAGCCTTGGGAAAACAAAGGATCGGGTCTAAAAGCGTCAGTGTCTAAAAAAAAAAATCCCGGTAACAGAATTGGGTATATCCGATGAAACGATTAAAGAAAATATGAAAGATGAAAGAGGATTCAGGGGTGTTTTCACTTCCGATTTACTTCCTAAAAAGATTGGAAATTTTGAAAGCGGGATTATTAATTTAGATATTTCGACGGGTCCTGGAACACATTGAGTTTGTTACTATAATGATCCAAAATATAACTATGTAGAATATTTCGATCCTTTTGGGGAATATATATATAAAAATATTAAACTCAAAGAAAAATATATTCCCGAAAATATTATGAAATTTCTTAAACTGTCCAATAAAAAAGTCAATATAGCTCACAATGATAGTTTTTTACAAAAACCTACTTCTGTAAATTGTGGATTATTTTGTATGAAATATATAAAGGAAAGAAATAAAGGTAAATGTCCAGAATGTGTACTTAATTCATTTACTCAACAGCCTAGCGATTATAACGAAGAGTTTGTTTTTCATCTTTAAAGATTTTTTACTGTCTAATAAATGATCAAATTGAAACCAAAAAGTCATGAAAAATCAGAGGACTTCACTGTTGAATTTCCTCAACCTCTAAAATTAAAAAAATTAGCATTGCAATCTTTTACTATGACAGTTTAATGGTTTAACATAACAGATAAAACTAATATGTTTGACGTATACACAGATGAGAATAATGTTAAATCTATCACTATTCCTTACGGTAATAAAAATGTTGAAGATTTAAATATAGATGTGATGAAAGCGTTTGGTTCAGACGATCCTCCGGTAAAATTTGGTAGAATACAATCTAGACTAAGAATGCTTATTAAATTAACTAAAGGTTGGAATATCGACTTAACAAAAAGCGATTTTCATAAGTTAATAGGCTTTGAAAAAAAGGTCTACGAAAGTCATGATGAAGAGACTGTAATAGAAGGTGAAAATATAGCGGATATAACCAACGGAAACGATATTATATATATTCATTGTGATGTAGTGAATGGATCTTTAATCAACCAGAATAATTCAGAAGTTATTTATTCTTTTACACCGAGGGATGTACCGGGTGTTATCATTTCGAAAGAATTCAATAATTTAATCTATTATCCTGTGAATAGGGATTCTATTCGCAGAATAAGGATGAGAGTTACGAATCAAAATGGTGAATTAATTGATTTAAATAAAGGTTTAATTGAGTATAATTTTAGAGTCGTAGGTGAAAAAGAAGATTATGTTGAAAAAATATATCAATTGATGTTAACTAAAATTTTCTCAATAAATAAATGAATCAACACAGATTATATAGGAAAAGTAAAAGAATTCAAGGAAAAGGATTTTTTAAGGCTAAAAAAGTAGAATTGAATGAAAACGTAGATTTGAATGACAAATTGACGGATGCTGACATATTGAAAGAAATATTTTCAAAAAAGATGAAAGGAACAGGTCTGAAAATTCTTCCTAAATAAATGGAAAAAATTTATGATCTGAGAGATACTCATTATTATTATAATAACGATATAAAAAGTAGCGAATTAAAAAAAATAAGATTGCCTAGTACAAGCCATAATGACAAAAAAGAAAATACGACGTTTCATTTCGAAATTACTGATACCAATGATCCTGTTTCATTATCGGAGAGTTATCTGGAGACAAAGTGGAAAATTGTAAAATCCAGTGGCGCATCTATAAATGATGAAAATGTCGCCGCAGTGTGTTCTATGAAAGGCGTAAAACTTCAGATAGGTAAACAAATAATCGAATCAGTTGGAGACTATCACTCCTACATTCTACAGGTTAAGAGTCTGAAGGATTATACCAGAGATTATTCAACATCTGAAGCTACCAATATAGGTTTTTATCCAGATACCAGTGATAGTGCTGATAGAAATAAAAGTTTACTTCAAGACGATGGTACGATAATTGCTACCACCCCTGTAACAGATATCGTCAATAAATTAAAAATTGTAAAAAATGAAAACTACAATAAAGGATTTAAAAAAAGATGGGAATTGTCGAAAAACAGCAATACAGTTACAACATGGACGCCTTTAAAGGAAATTTTTGATTTCGTCGCAGAATATAAAAAAGCCATTTCTGGATTCATAATAAGACTGGAATTCCAAAGAGACGATAGTAGAAATATGATCTATACAGACGCTGCAAATCCAGATTATAAAGTAGAAATTGAAGACATAGCACTGTGGGTGAGATACGTCGACTTTAAAAATGGTGCGGAGATTCTCTATAATGAGTTAAAATTATCTAACACGGATATAGAAATAAACTGGAATCAGTATGAAATTAACAGATCTAGTCGTATTAATAAATATAAAAGCGGTTCTGATTCTATATCTGCTACATCCGATGAAGTTTTAAGATTATTCGTAATACCGCAATATTTTGAAAGAAATGAAAATCCTAAAAAGAATAATATGATATTTGATAACTTGGATATGATCGAATGTTGGTTGATGATTAACAGATCGCCGTTACCAGCAGAGCGATATACTATGGATTTTGGTAAAAAGGAATATAATAGATTATATGAATCTTTTCTGGAATCAGGTCTCAATAATCTAAACACAGAAACCGGTTGTATGGTAAATTACTCAGATTTCGGTAAATTATATCCTATAATTCATTTTGATTTGTCAAATCATGTAAACTATACTACTCTGGAAAATTTGAGAATAGAATTCAATTGGAAATTAGAAAAAGAAACAACCAAAGAATATGTATTTTACTATATTTTAGAAGTAAGAAAGAAATGTATATTAAATATGAATAAAAAAGAAATTACTATGATTAAAACCTTAGGAGAATAACATTTTTTAGTCTTTATAAATGGCTGTTTATTATCCGCCGTATGATAATCCTGTGCGAAAAGGCCCTATCGGACCACCCGGTATAGGTTTTAAATTAACGGACGAGGGTCATTACGATATGGAAAATAAAATATTAAAAAATTCTTCAGATCCAATCGATGATTTAGATTTATCCACTAAACGTTTCGTTTTGAATAAAATAGAGAATAATCATTTTGAATTAAGAGATTTTATAGACAAAAATAATACTAATTATGACAGTAATTTTGTAACTTTCACAAAAGAAACGGCTGAGAGAATACAAGAACTCGATGAAAATACTTTACATCTAATCGAAGGAAAAGCTTACGACTCTAAAGGAAAAAGAATAGGCAATGTTGCAGACCCATTAGATGCAAAAAATGTTATCAATAAGCGATATTTTGAGAAAAACGCGTTAATATTAAAAAATGATAAATTTGATGCAAAAAACAAAATAATTACGAATGTTTCAGAACCCGAAAACGATAAAGACTTAGTCAATAAAATATATGTAGACAGTAAAGATATCTGGGTTACTATAAAAGATGATTTTCAGACTTTTCCAGGAGAAGAATTTACCAAAGTAAATTTCGATAGGATGAGTTCTAAATTACTGGATCAAGAAATGCGATTATCTACAGATATGCATATGAAAATTACTATATATTTAATAGATAATAGTAGATATTCAGATATAGAAATAGAACTTAAAATCGAAGATAAAAGTATTTTACAAATAGAAATAAGTGATAATTATAAAACTTGTTTTGCCAATGGAAAACGCGGTGACATCGTTACATTGTGGATAAAACCCAGAAGGGAACACTTTCCAGTCACTTTAAAACCTTATATACATATTGAAAAAATTGCTTTTTAAAATAGGTCCATTATTAAATGGATATCAACTGGGACGAATTTTCTAAAACTAAAAATTTATCCGAAGATGTCCTACGAAATTTGAAAGATCAACTCAATTGGAAGTTAGTTTGTAGATATTCAGTATTATCCGAATCTTTTATGGAAGAACTCATAGATTATATTGAATGGAATGTTATATGTATACACCAAAAACTTTCAGAAGAATTTCTAGAAAAATATAAAGAAGAATTCGATTGGGATCTAGTTTCTAGAAATCAAAAGCTGTCTGAAGGATTTATACTAAAACATTCGAATTATATAAATTTGATTATTATATCTCAATATCAAACCTTAAGTGACGAATTTATTCAAAAATATCATGAAAGATTATATTTACATAAAGTATCCATGTTTCAAAAACTTTCAGAAAACACTATGTGCAAACTGGAAGAAGGACTAAATTGGTTGCAAATAGCCCGTTTTCAAACATTTGGTGAAAGGTTTTTAGAAAAATATATGCATAGACTAGATTTTTGCAATCTGATCGAATATAAGTTTGATCAATTACCAGATAATTTTTATAACGATAACTGGAAAAAAATACTTTCCGTTCAACTGGGTGAATTAAATAGAAAATTTGGTCATTATTATGAAGAAGAAGAACCTCATAGAGAAAGATTAATGGATGAAATTTTCGAATTAAAAAATATTTTAATACGATTTATTAATGAATTGAGACTACTTTTGAATAAAGATGAAAAATAAAAATGTTTATAAAAATACTTCTATATAAATGGAAGAATTCAACAGTCTCAGATCGTTCCCTGTAACTCATAAATTAAAAGATTTAGAGACAGGGAAATACAAACTGATTTCGTTGAAGAAAATTCAAACAAAATTTGGAAATATGACTATTGCGAGATTGGAAGTTAATGATGTAGAAAAAGATTATTTTCTTAAAAAGAGTCATGGAAAAATTTCTGAAAATGCAATAACAAAACTGAATAAAGGTGGTTATATTTTTCATTTTAAAGGAAAAAATAATGACGGCTATTATGATTATGAATTAGAAAAAGCTTAATCATACTATTTGTTTTAAATCTTAAAATAATCGGATGGATTTTATTTAATACCAACTATGAAAACTAACAGAATAGTATTTACTGAAATTAAAAATATATCTGTTTTAAGTACAAAATTCTTTTCTATCAAAGACGTGTTAATTTCGACACAAACTATTTTTTTTTAATTTTATCGAACTATGAAAATATCAAACTAGGAGAATAGCATTTATAATTGTAAATAAAAGGAGAGAATTGATACATTAATATTTTCTTACAGCTGATTTATTTAATCTGTCTAAACTTTGTTCGAATCATCTATCGAATTTTTTTCTATATAAATGCTACAATATTTTGTGATAAGTACTTTACTGTTTAATTGTCTTTCGCCTACCTTTCATTATTTCAAATTTGACCCCGTTATTACAAATTATAGCATCGATAACTCTAATAATTATACTATATTTAATAGTTTCAATGATACAATAAAATTAACTTTGACCGCAAAAATATACAAAATGGATCAACCCTCTAAATTTTCTCAACCTGGAATTTATTTTTGGATAGAAAGTAAATGTGATGACAATTGGAATATAATACCAGAAACAAAAGAATGGTTTGATATTTATAGTCCTGGAGCTAATGACTTATATTATTCTATAGCTTTTAATGCAACTAAAGATTTTAGGATTGGTTATAATGCTGATAACTTATTATATAACGCTGGTCTTTGCTTTCATTATTCCTATCAATATCATCCTAGAGGAAGGTTGTTTATTAGCATTTGATAGACGATTAATAAAGTTTGATGAAAAATATTAGCATTCCATTGGATTTTCAAGGGTTGTTTTATAATCATCATTTGGACAATCTTACAATAATCGGATTAGTCGACAGGCAAACTTTTTCATTAAAAATATTAAAATTTGTTCACAAATGCACACATTTTGACGAACTTTTTGATGAATAATCGTTACAACTCTCGATATTCAGACTGACAAATTTTTGATGAAAAATCTTACAATAATCGTTCAATATTTGCATTTAGTGGAGTATGAAAAGTGTTCCAAAGTAGGTGCCATATACTACTGACATTTTTCAATTTATTTGGATTTTTGGACTGTTTTTGTTTAATTTGCACTCTCTAATGAGGTCTGATCAAAATGATAAATACAACCATTCAACTGTTCGGTTAGATGTATTTGTAGTCCAAATTGGAAGTCTCTAGGACTCCCCGTTCAAATGTTATTGATTTTTAGACGATGTTGTGCGATTTAAAAACATCATTTAGCAATAAATAGCTTTCTTTCTGTTATTTTCTCTGATAGCTAAAATTTCACTAAAAGTTTTAACTAATTTCAGAAAATACAATTCTTCGTTTTGAATTCACTCATTATATTTGATAAACCTTTAAAAATAATATTTAAAAAATTAATCTTAATCTTAATCTTTTTTTTTATTATTCTGTTTATGATATTTTGATTTTGATTGTGAACTATCATTTTATTTTATATTTGTTGACAAAAACTCTGTACGAAATCTTTTCATTAAAACGATTTAAGTTGTCGTTCAGGAAATGAAAACGCATTTTTAAAAAAATATGTTTTGCCTTTCAAGTAATCATCACAAATTTCTTTTTATGTAATCCAACCTGTTACGTAAATAATTGTGAATATATTTAGTGACATGGAAAAGAAAAATTATGAAAACAATTGCATAATAAAATGATATCTTCTGAAGTTAATGAAATCTTCCTCTTATAGTAGATGTCTTCTTTACATGTATTTCCCTTTACTTCCAATTTCTTTTTGCGAAGAACGTTAGAAATTCTGGGGAGAGCAAATTAATTAATTATATTCTGACTTAAGTCCACCCTTTTTCTGTAAGGAGTGCGCTCTTTCGTTTATTTGCATAGCATACAAGGACCTTGATATGTCAAGAAATGCGTCTGCATAAAATAAACCAATTTGTTTACCTTATAAAAACTGTACGATAAATAATTGAAAACAAATTTACTGATGCACTGCACTCGTAGGTTATATTGTGGAACCATATCATATATATTGTTACAAACAAACAAAATCTAAAAGTGTAAGTATGTATCATTTTATATTTTATGCTAGTGATTGCCAGTGTCAATAAATGCGTCTCCATAAATCAAACCAATTTGTTTACGTTTTTAAAGCTGTAATATAAACAAGTGAAAAAAATACTGATGCACTGTATTTGTAGGATATATTGTAGAATTATAACATATATTTTTACAAGGAGAGAAAACTGAAAAGTGTAAATATGTTGCATTTTACATTTTATACCTAAGATTATTTGAAAAGTTGTTTGAAAATATTTTGAATGATTAACGAAATCTCTGTTATTTGATTAATTTATTTATTTACTAAAAATATTCACTTGAACCAACTCTCGAAATGAGATTTACTTTAATTACAACCTTTAATACCGTCATGATGTGCGACTCACGAGTCTAAAGAAAAAGAAAGGCTATGCGGTGCTTTACGCGTATCTATTTTTACAGACCGCGGGAGTCACGTGATACTCGAATCCACCAATGCAGGTGTACGAAAAGAGCATCACGTCACACTAGCGGTCTGTAAAAAAAGATAAGTGGAATGCGCCGCTGTAGCCTGTCTTTTTCGTTAGCCTCGTGTGACTCATATATGACGTTTAAGGATTCTCAGAATCCTTGATTTTTCCTACCAGTACATTTTAACAGTAAAGTTCACCTTAGTTTATCACAGAATTTTTTTAATTCAATTATTGAGAGATTTCTGTTTTAAAACACTTTTGAAAAAAAGCGTAAAAATCCTGTAAAAGATACTTCTTAGAAATAGCTCAAAAATATTCTTTGAATGATCTATTACGTGTTACTCAAGCAATTTAAAAAATTGAGTGTGTGAAAAAAAAAAGATCATTATAAACATGACAGATACGAAAAAAAGTAATATTTAGATAATATTAAAATTATTTTCAACATAATAAAAGTTTAGTCAACCTTATACAGACTGAGTCAAAAAGTCTTAGACAAATTTAAGATGTGGTATAGCATACAACTATATTTTTGGATGCAACACACGGGTCATAAACTATTTATTCAGTCAAAAATACAAGACGTTCCACTTTATTGAAAACAAAACCATTGTTCATAAGTTTATTCAAAATACATATATTTTAACGTACTTTCCATCAGAATTACTTTGCTAGGTGTGAAATGAAATCACATTAAGAAATACGTTGGAATTATACGGTATGTTTAGCAGTGAGACCGTGTGTAATGTTAACTACATTTGAAAGTATGAGGTAAATAATTCACTGTGATTTGAATATAGATGGTGCTCACTTCTAATATATATCGTAATATCGCTACATTACATGCACAAAAAATTAAATTCGTTGCAAATGCTGTTAAACTATTTCAATTAGTCATAAAGTTATGAACTAATAATTTCCGGATTAGAAATGGAATGAGACACCCTGTATTTTTGACTAAATATATATATTACGACCCTGCTTTCCGATACAAACATTGTTTATTTTAGTGTGCTCCATCACCCTTAAACTTTGTGTAAGAAATTGTGACCCACACTATATGTTGCGTAGAAATACTTCCGAAATGGACAGTGTTTCATAATTTGTAATATAAATGCAGATCATGTTATAAAATGCAATGTTTGTACATAATAATAATATATTTCGTTACAATGAAATACTCCACAAAGCTATTTTATTTCATTCCAAATATTTATTTTCAGAAAAAAATATAGATTGTCTTGTAAAGGCCTCTCCTTTAAGAAAGTACTTACATAAATAATTAATTCTATGGCAAAATAAGATTAATTGAGGGCCTTTTGCAATCGCTGATCTTCGCTTCACGAAATTTAAAAGACAAAAATGAAATCAAGGAAAATATCCAGTAATTGATGGGCCCTGTGCAATAACAAGGCAACTAGAGTTGCCTTGATTTCATGTAAACCATTTTAAAAACGGCTTGTTGACCTACCTAGCTATTCTTCGGGTTCTATTTCGTATTCGATCCCTCATGGCTTGTAAAAACGTTTTTCAACTCTCATGTGTCCCAGTTTCCCGATTCTAGTAACAAGTGGCGCAACTGTCTGGGACCCTTTTAGCAAGCACTTGTGAGATACGAGGACACGGTCCGGTAACGGATCAGTTCTATAAACGTTTCCTGAGGCTGTATCTGTTCAACGTACATGTTCAAAAACGCAAGCACTCCGATCTCCTACATGTTCCACATAATGGAAGGAGTTGAAAAAAACGTGCCAACACCATGTGCTCCTTCCTGTATCATGTGATAAAAATGAACTTTGATGATGAAAAGAATGATAGAATCATTCTGTTCTCATATTCCTGCTCGGGACAAAACAGGAACTACACGTTGCAACATTCCCTGTGTATGCTATGTAGATCTCTGAATTTTCAGATAGTGCATCTTTTCCCGTTTAGGAGACACGGATATTGGAGGTGGTGGAAACTGAACAGGAGAATGTGGATATGATCGAATCTAGCATAAAATCTCCATTTATAATGGTTGATGTGACGCGAGATGACGTCCTGTTCAACTTTGAGACTGCCATGAAGGGCAAGATTAAAAAAGACAAAAACCTTCAGATTTCAAAGTCTGTAGGGGTAGCATACAAAGCAAATGGATCTGTGACAGTTTCGGAAAACTACTGTGGCATAGGGGAAAAAGCCTACCCATTGCAGGCAGTAAAATTGGATACCATTCTGTTATCATTAAATAAACCAGAAAAGCTGAAAATCAAGGATTCAAAGAAGAAGGATGTTGAATCTCTGCAACGAATTGTTACTCCTGAAAAGCAGCAGTTTTAAAAGGACTTTGTGAACCCTAATGGTGTATTGGAATCTGAGCTTCAAGAGGCAGAGTCTGAAATGGATGAATCGAATTTGGAATTTTTCTGAGGGACTCCATTTTAACAAAAACAAATGCTAAGATGATTTCATATTTTGTAAACTCTTGTGTTTCACTATATAAAAGTTGTAAAAAAAGTCATTATATGTACCAATTGTATATTCTCTTTCATCCAAAATCATAGAATATGCAATAATAAGGTAAGTGTTAATTTTTCAGATTTATATAATGTATTAATCAGCATATAAGGATATAAAGTTTTATGATCATAAGCGATGAAAAGATGCTAGAAAACTCTTCTTAATAGGAATGTATTCAAAGAAGTTATATTCTAAATTAAAATGTTGAAAGTAAATTTAAAAGCTTCGTATCTGAAACCTCCATTTTTCACCTACCTTGTTATTGCAGAGGGTCCTGTTTCTTTTAAAGTAATAATTGTTATCTTAAAATGGAAATGGTATGCTTATCTCCATTCAAATCAAAATCTAAATTCTAATATTATAGCTGTTGATTCATAAACGTATAAGTATTAGTGATCACAAAGTCTTGATATTTTCATGAATTAATAATATTTCCTAACCTTTTTCTTAATTATTCCCTTTTTCCTTTTAATTTAATTGTAATATATTGTATTCATATAGATTTTACGCTTTGCAGAGGACTAGCGACTCTCTTATACAGGTAGTCTAGTTTTTTGAGTGAGAACATTCCGTTAATGTTAATCTGTGTGCCAAAAAAGCGACGTCTATCCTTCCTTTTATTTAATTTCCCTAAGTGTGTTAGTAGCTGTCCGAATCTGCGGTTTTCGCTGTAGTTTAACACAAATTAGATTAAACTGGTCAATCTACAGCGTATAAAACCAGGATTGAGAGTCTGTATCGGCAGATCTTGGGATGAGACCTGCCTTCAATAGGATTGCCAGCCCAGACTAATGCTTTTGGAGTAAAGTTACGTACTCTATAAGATCAGAAGTGTAGAGTTTAGATGAGTAGGCTAATTTTTGTGAGAGAAATTTTTGTCGTCCATCACGGGTTGCTAGTTTTAGTAACATTTATATAGTTATTGAAAGTGTGAGCTGATCTTTATTTGCAGCATTAGTCATGCTCGATCTCGAAGCTATTTGTGACTGCCGTTTTAACAGCCAATCTTTTATTCGTAAGATAGTTTCAGAAATAGCAATCATAAATTTATTGCATTATTGAATGTCGATCTAAGGACTAGTTTATCGTTAAGCGCACAGTAGTATAGGCTAAATTCGAAAACTCCATCGTAGCTCTTCACTCTGTGTTTTGAAGAAACAGTGCTTTTAAATGTACATCTGGCTATACGTGTATATCACTGTGGCGACACTAGTGGGTATGCCGCAACTTATATATTAAAATTATTTTAAAACAGTTTTAAATTTCAATTTTCATTTCTATCTTAAGTTCATGAAAATGCATAAAATTAATTTTCCAAATTTAAAAGTCTAAACTTCCGATGAACATTTTGAAATCTGCATCTTATTAGAAATATTTTTAAAAAAATACAAAATAAACACGTTAGTACACTACATTTATTTATACTTACATTGTAAATTGTTTCCCTGCTGACAATATTTCATAAATTGTAATATAAATGCAAATGATGTTGTAAAATTGAAAATTTCTACCTAAATAAAAGTTTGCTGCTCTAAGCAGTGAAACACTCTACATGACTGTTTTGTTTAAATCTTAATATTTATTTGCAGAAAAAAATATCGAACATTTTGAAATGATAAAAGAAAAAATATTTAAGCAAGCAAGGTCTTCCGAGGAAAATATTCACAAAATAAGTTACTGCACAAACAAAATAATTTATGCATTATAATAAATTAAAAGGATGTAATGATAGGTTGTTCATGATATTTTGCAGCAGAATTTATGTATGCACATTAAAAGAAAGTTATCATATAGGTAGAATAAAATACTGCACTATTATATTTCAAAAACAAACCAGTATAAAAAATAAAGGAATATTAGAAAAAAAATAATTATATATAAAAGAAAACGTAGCTTTTGAATTGAATTTAATTTTAAAATACATAGTTATAGTACTGAGCTATAGTACTGAAATATAGTACTGACTGTACATTTTTACATGTACATAAATATTTTATTTTGTCCTAGTTAAACACAAAAGGGGAAACGACGTTTTTTTTAAACATGTTCTTGGTTCTTGCATAAAACTTGTAATACTTTTTTAAAACACTGATCAGTTGTCCACTTTAGGCATTTTAATTCATGTTTTTATTCACTTTACATGATGTTTAATTTGTATTGTATATGAGAACCTATTAACCCATTAAGCGCCATTGCTCCCATTTTGGGAACATTGCTTTAGGATTTTTTTCTAAAGTGCCTATTTTATAAATTATTAAATTAAAACGTTCATGTTATTTGCATTTTGAATATATTAGATGACATCTGAATTTTTTTTAAGTTTCATTAGAATTTTCTATTTTTTAAAACGCGTTAAAAAAAGGCGAAAAATAGTTTTTTGGCAGGATTTGAAAGACATATTAAAAAAAAAAAAACTTTGTAATAAAAATTATATCTTTTAGTTAAAATATATTTATAAGTGTATTATATTAAACAACTTCAATCCGGAATTAATATGTATAATAGATCAATCACAATTATCGAAAGCATAAGTTGTTCCCAAAATGGAAGCAATGGCGCCTAATGAGGGTAATGTTTTTGAAAAGTTGTACATATGCTTCCGTGCACTTGTGGTATTTTTTTTTTCAATTTATCAGCTATAGAAGGTATAAAATCCTTCTGAAACTAATATTTTTAGTAGATTTCATATAAATTATTCCAACTTTTACATTTATAATAAAAAACAGTTACTGCACAAACAAAATAATTTATGCATTATAATAAATTAAAAGAATGTAATGATAGGTTGTTCATGATATTTTGCAGCAGAATTTATGTATGCACATTAAAAGAAAGTTATCATATAGGTAGAATAAAATACTGCACTATTATATTTCAAAAACAAAGCAGTATAAAAAATAAAGGAATATTAGAAAAAAATAATTATATATAAAAGAAAACGTAGCTTTTGAATTGAATTTAATTTTAAAATACATAGTTATAGTACTGAGCTATAGTACTGAAATATAGTACTGACTGTACATTTTTACATGTACATAAATATTTTATTTTGTCCTAGTTAAACCCAAAAGGGGAAACGACGTTTTTTTTAAACATGTTCTTGGTTCTTGCATAAAACTTGTAATAATTTTTTAAAACACTGATCCACTTTAGGGGTCCACTTTAGGTATTTTAATTCATGTTTTTATTCACTTTACATGATGTTTAATTTGTATTGTATATGAGAACCTATTAACCCATTAAGCGCCATTGCTCCCATTTTGGGAACATTGCTTTAGGATTTTTTTCTAAAGTGCCTATTTTATAAATTATTAAATTAAAACGGTCATGTTATTTGCATTTTGAATATATTAGATGACATCTGAATTTTTTTTAAGTTTCATTAGAATTTTCTATTTTTTAAAACGCGTTAAAAAAAGGCGAAAAATAGTTTTTTGGCAGGATTTGAAAGACATATTAAAAAAAAAAAAAAACTTTGTAACAAAAATTATATCTTTTAGTTAAAATATATTTATAAGTGTATTATATTAAACAACTTCAATCCGGAATTAATATGTATAATAGATCAATCACAATTATCGAAAGCATAAGTTGTTCCCAAAATGGAAGCAATGGCGCCTAATGAGGGTAATGTTTTTGAAAACTTGTACATATGCTTCCGTGCACTTGTGGTATTTTTTTTTCAATTTATCAGCTATAGAAGGTATAAAATCCTTCTGAAACTAATATTTTTAGTAGATTTCATATAAATTATTCCAACTTTTACATTTATAATAAAAAACAAACTGAAATTACCAGTTCCATAAGCATTAGATGATTGAAAAATTGTTTAGATTTGGATGATTTTTCGGATGTTCCGGAAATTGTTTGTTTGCCACCTGATTGCAGTATTGTAACATATGAGGAAGATATTTTCCTCATATGTATGTCGTATAAATTATTTTCTATTACATATGTAAAAGAAAATAATTTATGCGACGATTTATCCCAAGTTATATTTGGTGGAGTAGAACTTTCTGTAAATTCTAAATCAACAGACAATCAAGAAGTAACTAATTTAGTGTTTAAAAAAAACAAAGTAGTAAACACAGGCTTGATATTTTAGATGAAAGTTCAGACGAATCTTCAAATTGGAATATGGAAAAAAAAAAAAAAAAAATCAATTTTAGAAAACGAAAAAAAACGTAATATAATGGTGCATAAAAATTTTTCAATCATTTTCATGTAAAATAGTAGGACAAAAATGATGTAATGAAGAAAAGTAAAGAGGTGGATAATGAAAATGCTTATGGAATCGGTAATTTTCTTTTATATTTTTATTATATATGTAGATGTTGGACTAATTTATATGAATTCTTCGTAAAATATCAGTTTCAGAATGATATTATCCCTTTTATAGCTAAAGAACTGAGAAATAACAAACATAAATGGACGGAGGTATAAGTAAAATTTTTGAACAAAAATTACCCCCATTAGGCGCCATTGCTCCCATTTCGGGAACATGCTATTTTTTCTAAATATTCGATTTTTTTTTTAAGTTTTTTCTTCAGAAATACCTTAAAGACTTGCTATTCATAAAGAAAAAACAACCATTAGGTTTTCATTCGTGGAGATATTTTAAATGACAAATGATGATAATTTTTTAAATGATAATTTTCTTTCAGTTTCCTAATTAAAATAAAAAATTTAATTCAGAAATATGTTTTACTTTTTGCAAAGAAATACATTTTAAAATAAAATAATTCTATATACATACATATATGCAAAACGTGTTTTATAAAGGATTCGCTAGCTAAAATTTCAATATGTTTTTTAAAAAGTATAAATATTGTTGAAATACATAATTTGTTTATCAAGTCTTTCATAAATTTTACGTAAAGTAATTTTATAAATAACTCAAACTTTTTCAATAGATGGAGCTGTGCTGTCTCAGATTGTAAAAACGCTCAAACTATCGTGCAAAACTGCATGAAACGTCCCTCAGACTTTATTATTTATTCTATTTAGCCATTGAAACGAAAACAAATGTAAGCATTTTCAGCATTTTTACAATTGAAGACAGCACAGCGCCATCTGTTGATGAAACTTTGTTGATTCCGGACAAAAATTTTATACATTTTTCAGATACTTTATGTAAAATTTGAGCTACCTAATAAATGTGTTCAGTTACACAATGTTTATAATTATTATACTTAATGAATTATTGAATCTTGACGTTTTCGAGCGTTTCATTCAATAACAAACTATTTCGAAACATTGGATTATTAATATATTATTGATTTACCCCAGCAATAAGCCATAATAAACCTATAATTTTTTATAAATGAATGAACACGAATGGCATTCTTATCATTACAATCAGTGCCTACGGCACTTCAGTTTTAGGGAATTTTTAAGTATTGGTCGGAATTCACCCAAGCTCGAAAGTACTGCGCTCCGGAGCCCAGCGGAACAGCACTTCTGAAAAATCAAAGCCTATATTATCCTTTCCTTTTGCAACTATCTCCAATCTTTTGTGTTCTTTCTTACCAAAGTGCTTACGTATGTGACGTAGCGTGTCGCACACGCAAGAACGCGCTCAACTCATCTCTCTACTATCTAGCGCTCGCAAGTGTAGAATCGATAATTTCCGAACAGTGACGAAAAATGAAAGGATTAACTGCAAACGTATCCGCCGATTTTACTCGGAATTGTTTTATGTTTACACGCTTTCAGTGCTCAAAAACATGTTCGTGTTAATAAAATATTTTTATTAATCAACGAAAAATACAAACTTTAAAGATGCAACTTTAAACCTGCATAGATGCATAGTTTAACTGTTAGAATAATCAAGGATTCTGATACGTGATGCTTGTCGCAAAGGTGTTAAAAAAACCTAAACAAGTTGGGAATTGCACGTTAAACGTGACAAATGAGGTGCGTTCGTACGATAACTAGCTTTACAATGTAAAAAGAAAATCATCGTTATTATTTCAGTGAAATGAAATATGTCGTCTGTTATGAGCGAAATGAGCATGACTTTTTTTAAATATTACGTTTACAGATGCGAATTTTTTTCGACACCAGACAGCTCTGCAAATTTCACCACGGAGATCTTGCTTTGCGAATGATTACATCCATGGTTTAATAATCCTATGACTCAGGATGAACTAATTTCTTGTGTTTATTTACTCTAATGGATTGAGATATTCGGTTGTTAACCTAATTTCCACAAGTTTTCTCAGAATCTATATATTTTTTAATGTAACTCATCTCTCAAGCAAACAATTTTTTTGAACGATCTTTGTAAAAATGTAACTTTTAAGCAATTTTATTAAAAGAATAATTTTGAATAAAAATGGCTGCTTGGAATATGAAAAAAGAAGTGGTTAGCCCTTATTTGTTTTCCTCAGTCACATCACTTGCGCTTTTATTATATAGATTACGTACGATACAATTTTATAGAATAAAGAAAACGTTTAGTAATATCTTTTAAGTTTTGATTGGATATTCATAAAATTTGAAATGACTCGACAAAATTCTGCAACGATTATACATAATAAATTTCAAACCATTCGGTTGGGTAGTTTTTGCGCTGTTATATAAGGACGGGCAGACAGACTGATGGACGTAATAGACGACGACTATAGGTTCTACGTATTTATATAATTACGAACGCACCTAAAACGGATTAAAACTACTCAGAAGAAAATTAAAGCTGTTACATTTGGTGACTTTATTTTGTTAATTGCCCATAATGTTGATGGTAGGCGTTTAAACTGTAAAAATTAAATTCAGAAAATTCTCAACATGCAAAATAATATTAATTACGTAGAGAAAAATGTAGCATTATTGAAACATGGCACACTAAATGTGACATCCAATATTCTGGAGCGCAAATCCTTGAAGATATACCAGAAAAAAATAAATTTTGAACTACATCCCTTTACGTGTAATTAAAAAAAAATATGTTCCTTTATCTCCTTTGTGAAAACTGCTAATTTTAATTATAATTGTCTTTTAAATTATTCTTTAAAGTTTCGACGAACTTTTACGCAACCTCTATAGATTCATAATTTTAAATATCTATTTAGTTCATAATACTGTCGAAGTATTTTGTAGCTTATTTCTAAATAAAACGCTAAACAACATAATTGTTTTAAAATTATCATGCAGTCTTTCAGAGCAATCCTTTCAACCGAGTGCAATACATATATTTTACTGCTGTAAATGCCTTTTGAAAATAAGCATAATTATCAATTCAGTGAATAACTTATGTTGTTTTATAAATCATCCTATTATGTCAAAGGAAATTACATGCAAAACTGATAAAAATACCATTTTAGCAGTATTATTATAGGTTTGAACAATATTCTCTGCTTTTGAAGCAAGTTAATTTTCACGAAATGAGTACATTTACGATTTAATGATTTATGTACTTGAAAATACTGCATAATGAAATATTTAAACTGATAAAATCTAGCTAATTTATATCATGAAAAGTTAGTGTAGAGTGTTCTTATAATTAAATATTTTATTTCAATTTCATTTCAATATAATTTTACATCAGCGTTTTACTTTGGTAATTTAAATAATTTTCTTTCTAGAATTATTTTTATTCGTATTGGGCTTTTTTATGCCCCTTATTGAAATTTTTATTATATATATAATATATTAAATCAAATCTGATCATTCTGCGTCACAAGTTTTGATTTGAACTTATTCGCTATTGGCGCTTAACAGATAAAGATCCAATTTAAATCTTTAATAACAAAAGAAATATTTTAATACATATATAAAAATTTCAAAAAATAATTCATATATAGGTATAATACATTCGAAATAAAAAATAGCTTATAATTTTAAATAACAATATTGACCCAATCATTGAATTAAAGATGTTATAGTAAAAAATGTAGATGTACAAAAATCTTAATTAATAAAACCTACATATACAGGATGTATCCGGATTGATCGTTCAAATTTGGTGGAGAAGTAGAATATAGCAAAAGGAGACAATATCACATAGGAAATTAAGGGCACAAACGAACGCATGACTTTGTACAGGGCGCTGTGTATCCACAACTTCTGAGAACTGCACAAATGTATGCAGAACGCTACCTCAACCGGCGCAAACTTTAGAACCAAATGTTTGGATGGGTTACCAGTACTTGTCTTTACAGAGGAAGCGACCAACCGAACGACCTAGACAGTTTCAGGTACAGGGTGTTGTTACGTAAGTTTTTAGTTCTGCACCGGTTGGGTAGCGTTCTGCATACATGTGCGCAGCTGTTCGGACGTTTTCCCCTGCCGCACCGTAAGTTAGATGCATATCTGCATTTTAATTAAAAATATAACGATTAATGTTACTTCTGCAAAGTCACTTTGTCAAATGATGACAGGCTGGCCTTGTCAGAGAGCTTTGAGCGTGATCAGAAGTTGTGGATACACAGCGCCCGCTACAACATCAAGTGTTCGTTTGCATCCATACTCCTATATGATATTGTATGCTTTTGCTATTTTCCACCTCCCCACCAAATTTTAACGATCAATCCTGGGCCGCTTTACACACACACACACACACACATATATATATATATATATATATATATATATATATATATATATATATATATATATATATATATATAGCACATTATGTATGAAATGCATTCGGCAGACCCAGAATCTTGCATCATAATTAAACGAAGAATAAACAACAAACATCAAAGAAATTTCAACAAATATAACCTGAACAAATAAAAACCAAGAAAAAAACCCCAAAAAGCTGTGGTCTCGTCAGCAGTGATCATATTATAAAAGCACAGCAATGTTTTAGACTAATGACCATACACAACAAACTATTATTCATTAGTGGCGGTGGGTTTTGGCCAGAGCGTCGCTAGGCATAAATCAAATGCATAAAAACAATTGACAGCATATCACGAACACTCCCCAACCGGACCTGACGCCACAAATAAACAGCACATCTCGAAGATACAGCTGATTCAAAACGTATGTGTAATCAACACTGAAACAGCAAAAGAATTATTTAAGCGTAAGGCACACAGCCACAAAAAACAATAAACAATAACCAATAGCCAGTGATCCATAATCTGTCCATGCTCGTTTCATGTCTGTTGCCACATAACTGCAGATATCCTTGTTAAACCGTCCAAAAAAGGCTTTAAGTGATACAAATCATTAATTGTCAATCATGTAGCAACGACTCAAAAGTGAAGACTGTCTGTAAAACTAGTATATCTATTAATTAAATTAAAAGGTATGTTATTTTTATAATACAAAATACTGGTTAAATTAAAAAGTTCTTATGAAAAAGTTCTTATGGAAAAAATAAATTTTTATTCGTACAGAGCTTATAGTACCGAAAAATCTCACTAATGATAATATTGATGTAAACACGTTCATGCATATTCGAACTCCCGTTAACTAGTTGGTTAACTTCAAAACTGAAGTTATCCCGTTTATTGTAGATTGAAATGTGCATACCATTTGAAATATTTATTTTCAAATCAAGATAAGCAGCACTATTATTTTCATTTTTTTTTCAAGATTAGTATATCAGATTAAATGTCACATGATATCCCCAATCAGCAGTCGACTCTCGGCTATTGAAGAGAGCAGGTTCTTGTACTGTGAACTCCTGTCGGAACGCCTCGTCACGGAGAATCATGGAGCGTTTTCTGGAGTAGCGATGCGCGATAAAATTTTGTGTAAAGCTTGGTAAAACTGGCAAAGAGACTCACGAAATGATTACGGAGGCCTACGGTGATGCTGCCATGGGTAGATAGGGTGTTTTTGAGAGTCACAAGCTGTTCCGAGAAGGTAGGGAAAGAGTGGAAGACGACGACCGCTCCGGGCGCCCTTCCACCAGCAAGACGAAAGAAAATGTGTCGCATATGAAAAATTTACTGAACAGTGATCGTAGGATGAGTATCAGAATGATTGCTGATGAACTGAGCATTCCCAAACCCAAGTTTTTGAGATCGTGACAACGCGCCGAGCCACACAGCGTTTCGCGTAGTAGAGAATCTTGCCCATCACAATGTGGCAACGCTGCCTCATCCCCCCCTACAGCCACGACTTGGCCCCGCCAGACTTTTTTCTATTCCCGAGAATAAAATCGACGCTCAATGAGAAGCATCACGGCTCGGTAGAGGTGGTTCAACAGGCCGTGACGAAAGAGCTAAACAGCATTCCGGTCCAGGCGTTCCTGGAGGCGTACGAAAACTGGAAAACTCGCTGGCAGCAGTGTGTAGATGCAGAAGGGTGCTACATTGAAAAATTCTAATCTTTTGTACTATTCTCATGAATAAATTAGAAAAAAAAATGAGTCCTACTAATTTCAGACCAGACACTGTATATCTGAAAGCCAGAAAATTAACATCGTTATAAACACTACAAAATTGAAATTCATAACAAAAAATAAAAATAAGTTAGCTGCCACTGAAGAGTAACTAGTACCCCATTTCTATCCCATCATTCTGTAAATAAATATTTGAACCTGTATAAACATAGTTGTTTTATAAACAAAATTTACATAATAATTTAAATAAATTAAAATCTAAATCAGTATCAGCTATAATTAAATCGACAATTTTTAGAAGGACATTATTTAACCCAGCAATAGAAATATTTGTGAAAAAATTGTCAAAATCATATGTTTGGATACTCTGTATATCTTTTTTATTTCTTTATTAAATTTTTTTTTCCAAAATTGCCTTCCAGTATCAAAAAAGTAGTCGAATGATTTTGTGCAGCCCTGTATATAATCAATAGATTTGGATATATAGCATGATAAAATTTAGTTCTGTTTTAGCAATTTTCACCAATTGAGGGAAATGCACTCGAATCTTTTGTACAATCCTGTATAACATATGAAGACTTTTGTACACACCACATATTAAGCTGAAAGGTAAAAAACGCAAAAGACAACTTAAAATTCACTACAAGTAGCTACCAGCCGTAAACGACAATGCACCTGTTTCTTTGTGTAGCCCTGTATATGAATTTATTTACATTCCCCAAACTTCTATTAGTGTAGTACATATAGTTCAGCAGGGAATTGCGTAACACAGTTAAAAACTACCCTTAAGTAATTGACTCCGATAGTCTATAATGCTTCCGAATTCTCTTGTGTAGCTCTGTATATAATCAACAGAGTTTATACAGTCCCACGTACTAGGAAAAAATTTAGTTAAATTTAAAAACGCAAACCAAAGTTGAAAACGCACTTATCACACATAGACTGTAATTATTCCACATGTACTGTAACCGATACCCTTTGTGTTTCTCTGTAAATTAACGATAAACGCAATGCACACCATACTTTTAAGCGATCAATTTATGGTGCACCTCAGTAATGCATATAAATTTCATTATGTTTTAAATAGGGAAACATCATTATGGGAAGGATAATTCATTTCCACTAGGTGATGCGTAATGTTTTACGACATGTTAACATTACTCTTAAATAAAGACTCTCTAGTGAAAGCTGAAGGCGTAGCTAAAGAACTAGCCGATGAAATCAAGTGATGTGATTCAGAACAAAAGTACTGGTATGTTTTGGCGCGTAGAACTGTCGTGAAGTGCAATGAGAAACAACGTATTTTTTTAAGACGCAGACGATGTAAATTTACAAAGGGTGGTTTAAGCTGTTTAATTCTCGAAATGTGTATATTTTTGTAAATATTGTGTGCAACTTATAATATATATTATTATTTTATTCAAATGTTTCTTCGTTGAATTCCGAATTACACGCCCAGTTTCTATATAATTAAATTACACTGCAAACGATATTTCCAGGTGAAACTTTGTGTAACAGAATTCTTTTGTGTGACCCTGTAAATAAAAATAAATGGTTTGTACCCCATATTTTACAAAAAGCATGTTTTAGTGTGCTTCATCTTTATACTTTAGTGTATCAATTTCATCATGTTTCAAATAACGTAACATCATCAAAATGCAGGGGATATGCTACAGTAAACGACAATAACATACACAAATTTCAGGGCAATCACAGTATATTTACACGACTTAGAGTACGGCCAGACGGTAGACGGCGAGACGGCAGACAAACCGAAGTCATAAACACTTTTCAACTAGGTTGGAAAGTGTTAAAATTCTTCGATTGTGGAAATCCAACTATTCAATGCAAAAATAAAAATTGTTTAAAAACTAGTAAAATGAAAGCTAGATGATTTAAAAGAACTGTCACATTGGATTGACATTAGCGAGCTGTTGTTTTTCCGTGAGTGAAGTAGCCCTTAAAGACCCGTGCTCAAACACAAAAATTATGCTAATCTGTGTGTCACTTAAGCGCATTTAACAAGCATGCTTAATTTTGAACTGATAAAAATGTTACATCTTTCGTAATGTTGATTGCACAGTACTTACCGCATATCTACTGCATGCGGAAGAAATTGGAACAGTCATGCTGCCGTAATAAAATAAACCTCTGTGTGCTAAGATCGCTGTAAATATATGTTGGAGTCAAGTAAGCTCTATCAATTTTCTTTCTGTGCCTGGCAATATATGCAGTCTCCTGATTATTTCAAAATTTCTTTTTTGTCTTGTGTACAACAATGGGTACACTAGAATTCGCAGTAAGTACTGAAGAGGTGACATTATTTAAGAGCTTTGTACTACATTTCACTTTGTTTGGAAAACTTTAATCTAATTGTTTCTTCTGTTCATAAAGTAATGCTATGATCTAGACATGTACTGCAAAAGAAAAGTATTTCATTTGTTCAATTTAAGTAAATAAAATTTATTTCTGTTACAGCTGTATATGTTAGAAAATCTTCAGACCTTTTTTTCCATTTACAAGTGACTTGTGGGACATTTGAATTTTCAGTAGTTTAAATTTTGGCTCATTGCCATAACTGGTCATGATTGCAATTTTGATAAAATCTTAAACACTTGTTTCGAAATCTGTTTAGATTTTTATGAATGAATATTTAATTTTAATACACAGGGTAGTTCAGAACTATATGTCAAAAATATAAAGGCAGGTAGAGGGGACCTAAATAAGCAGATTTCGTATAGGAAAGTGTGTGCAGTAATTCCGCGTTGAGCTGGTAGAGAGCGCTGATGAATTTGGTGTATAAAAGCGCTGCTCTGGCTGGATTCTTCAGTTCCCACACGGGTCTCGAGCAGTATGCATCGTTTCACCAATGCGGACCTTGCCGACATGCATTTCATGTATGGGGCTGCACAAGGAAATGGATTAGCTGTTCACAGGATGTACAGGGAGCGATTCCCAGGTAGGAATAAACCGGATCGTCGATAATTTTAGCGTCTGCATAGGGAGTTAAGCATTAAAGAAGCGTTTTATGCTTCCAGACGTGATACTGACATTGTAAGATATCGCAGAACTCCTGCAGTGGAAGAAAGAAAAGTAAACACGGTACAGGATAATTCATCGACAAGCTCAAGAGCTGTAGGATGTGCGTTGTTTGCGAGCCATGCAACTGTTTCGAGGACCTTACATGAAGGCGGAATGCATACGTATCATTTACAGAGAGTGCAAGCAAAAGACCCCTGACAATAATCTTCCGCATCTCAACTTTCCCGTTGGTACATAAAGTAGACTACAGCCAATCAAAACTTCGCTGCAGATGTTTCATCACAAATAAGGCTACCTTTGCATGATCGGGTATGTTTAACATCCATAATTCTCACCTGTGGGCTCATGGTAACCCACATGGCGCAATAGCACACGCCTAAGAAGAAAGATATTCCATTAATGTTTGGGCAGGCATTGTGCACCATTCTGCCTAGTCGTTTGACTGGCCACACATACAGTATATTTCTACAGGAGATCTTACCTGAAATTCTGGTCGATGTTCCTCCAGCTGTTCGCAGACGAATGTGGTTCCAGTACGATGGAGCCCCACCTCAATTCCACCGAGACGTCAGCAATCACCTGGACACTGTCTATATTTAAAGATGCATAGTGGTTCTCCTAATTAGTCATTTGCTGAAGGACACTTGAACAACCCCTGCCCTCGGCACCTCCCTCAAGTTTATTGTTTCTAACTGTACCTTATTTCACTTACTCAGCTAATAATGTTCTCATCTTCTCCAAACCAGCTCAATTTTATAGCACACCTATTATACAGTGTCGTAGGCAGCGGGGACCTGTATCAGAGATTCTTTCAGAAAGAGGTTTGTTTAGAACAGAATGCCTCCCTGGCTTGGAAGGGGGAAATAAAAGATTTTCAGGAGCGTATGAGCATGCCCTGTATATGGTGCCGAACCATCGTAGACTCTGTCCAGAGTTTTATTTTTAAAGAGATTTCAGTTTATTACACGGGAACCTCCGGGCGGGTCAGCTAGTATTAATATATAGTACTTTCAACCACTCATCGAATTTCAGTTAAGCTCAGACAATTATGCTAAACAAATACCACATGTAAAATGGGATACCCTTGTGGATATAAATAAGAAGTTAACTTTTCATTAAATACTTTAGAACTAAGTTCTTTTAGTAGATAATACTTATAAAAAATTAAAAGAACTTCATTTTAAAATATAAACTATAATGGCTTTTAAAATGGAATTTCTCACTTGTGAGAATGATCCTTTTTAACTGATAATTTACTTCGAAGAACTAGGTTAGAAAAAGAAATCTGTGTTTTCTTAATTACCTGAACTTTAACAATGACTTGGAAAAAATATGAGTGAAAAGAATCAATTATCTTTAGAAGTGCTTTCACCTTTTATGAACTAGTACAATATTCTGTTAAAACTTTAATGTACAATTATTCACTTTTAAAACGCAGACAATGTTTTATTTGAAATATGTGTGATAGCTAAAACATTAATTATAATATCACTAAATAAATTATTAAATTCCGGAAGGGTTATGTATTCATTAAAAAAGTTGAGACACATAAAATATTTAGAAGAAAATATTAAATTTACTTCATACAACCCAGTTTAAATAACAATTCAATGTACGCTTCAGAATTTAAATACTGTGTAACTAAGTTTATGGTTAAATTTTGATCGAATATTAATTTACAACAATTAATTTTAAAACAGAAAGAAAATAAATATCAGCAGTATAAACTAATACAATTTTTTCTTTTTAGTTGTGTATTCTGTATATAAAAATAATTGGTCATAGAATATTTAAATAATATAATAGGTAATGCATATGAGTAAGTAAATAATTTGGTAAGTTATGAAATAACAGTGTTCAAAAAAACAATTTTATGAATTTTTTTATAATATTGAATTTTTTGAGCCTTGTAGAATATGAAAGAGTTATTATGAGTAAATTTTGTTAGTATATTTTCAGTATATCTTTTATTGGTTAATGACCTTTAAAAATCTTTTTCGGAAGTATATGGTTGAATTATGTTTTGTCTTTATGAATTATTACCGTGTTTTTCTAATGCAGAATAGATTGATCACATTCACAGAAAACGTTCCACGATTTTTCTTACTATGATAATCATCAATACCGTGTTTTTCTAATGCAGAATAGATTGATTACGTTAACTAAAATATGAGAATTTTTCTAGTCATAATTACTACGTTCTATCTTAAATTATTTAATTTAGCTATAAGTTTTTGTTTTTTATGACTTTTATGAAAACTTATTATCTTTCCGTAGTAATTAACGATGATTATATTGGTTATCTTGTTTGCTATTGAATTTTATTAATATTAATTATGATGTCCAGAATAGAATACATAGAAAAAATACCTCCAATGAAATATCCATGTTGGATAAATATCGCTTTTTCATTAGAAATATTTGTAATGAAATTTCTCACTTACCACATCACTGGCTTTATTTTGGAAAAAATTGTAATAAAATTTTACACTTATCAAAATATTGGCTTTACTTTAGAAAATTGTAATAAAATTTCATTCGTATCAAAACATTAGCTTTACCTTGAAAACATTTGGAATGATATTCTACTCTTACCAAAACATTTTCTTTACTTTCGAGAAATTTGTTATGAAATTCCACTCTTACCAAAACGTTTGATTGCTTTGGAAAAGCTTGTAATGAAACACAAGTATTGCCAAAAATTGTTTTTATATCGGAAATGAAAAATATTTCCTTCAAATGTTTGTGAAATATTTGCTAAATTTAGAGGCATGAATGTTGGATTTATATTTCATGAAAATATTGCAAATATTAGGCAATATATAACCAATAAAACAGTATTGTTTTACTTATTGGTTTATTCTCTGCAAAAAAGCATGTACAAAAATTTCATATAATAGTCACATTTTGAATGAGATTTCATTAATCCTTATTGATAACACAATTGGACTTTTTCTTACCCACACTTCTAATGTATAAAAAGTACTGAAGTCCTTAAATTGAAAAGAGATTCTGATATACAAGGTACGTTCCGTAAAATCTGAGAGTAAATGCATGCATAAATAATAGCTATATGCACAGCAATAATTTATTTTTTATTTCGAAATACATTCCCTCTGATGACATACAGTAGTTTAAAAATTCAGTGCACTTTTTCAAAGCAAATGACTATATTTAATGGTATCCAGGACACACAGTGTGCCAAAAGAAAACACACTAACGATGGGTATAATTGACTGCAAATGACTTTATATTTAGTTGTATCTACGACAGATAGAGTGCCAAAAGAAAACATCCGAACGATGGTTATAATTGGCTTCAGTTCTAATTAATGCAAAAAAGTGCTTATTTAATTGTTGAAAGTTCTCTATAATTGTTTGTGGTTTATTTTGTCATAAGGGGTATTATATATAGGAAATGGAACCTAACTTTTAAAAGTTAAATAACAACACCATAAATTTATTAAATATTTAAATTCAGTATTCCAAAAACGGAGAATACTACTCCGGGGAAAAAATAGAAATATTCCAAAAACAGGGAACTTGCATGTTCATCAATTTCGAATGATTACTTACAAGGATACCGCCAAACGTATTAGGTGACCGATTTGCTAAGGCGTCGATTAATGGTAGCTTCGACAGAAGATCCCAATAAAGCTTAAATAATGTCAGCATCTGTCTTGAATTTTCTTTGATGGAACTTAAACTTTAACTTGCTTGCACTTCAAATCAGGGTGGTATCTATAAACATTGACTCGCAAATACACTTGCTTTCATAAACTTGTTTCATCAAATAATTTCTTTCTGGCATTATTTTGTCCAAACGACAGCCCTGTTGATGAAAATCCAATAATGATTCTAATATTATTGCAGCTGGTTTTCTGGAGTAGCCTCCTCAAATTGCCTTTCAACATGTTTAAAAAAATACACTGAATTCTTGAAGAAGCTTGTAATATGTGATTGTAGATATTATTATAATATTTAGAAACTTGAATAATGGAAGCATCTGTCTTGAATTTTCTTTGATGAAACTTAACCTTTAACATAATTCCACTTCACATCATTGTCTCCTCAAATTTCCTTTCCATATGTTTCGAAAAATACACTGGGTGGTTGCAAAAGTGTATAATAATTGTTTGAGGATAATATTTTAAAATTCAGAATAGTTTTTTGTAGTACAATAAGGTATTGTTTATTCAAAAATATATTTCAAATAATTCCATGCGCATGTGCGTTACTGTTAAATATATCTGCGTGTGCTTAAAAGTAGATTTACGATAAAAGTTTATGTGTAAAGAATCAATAGAACATTGTTCTTTTTGATCTTCCTTATCTTCTTCCAATACAAAAAGTAACTCGACTCAATGCAATTGCTGTCTTTGTTTAAAATACAGAACATAACGTTACAAACATGCAGAAAGATAATAAATAAATTCATTTTAAAACACTTTTATCAGTTTTATGTATTGAGACTTTCTACATAAAGGATTCTCACAAAACAAACTACTTCAAAAGTTAATCGTTGATAGAAGACAGTTGAATAAAGATGATTTTGAATCCTTTGTTCTATATCTTAAGTATTTATCCGAAACACCTGAAAAGTCTTTACAACTTGTTTATAGTTGTGCATCAACAGAAAAGTTTGCGGTCGCTTGTTATAAAGCTTCTATTTTAAGTTTAGGGAATAAGTGGAATTATTTTATTTTTTATACTTTTACAGGTAGAAAAACTGCTCTATCTCATAAGTATGTTTTATTTATTGGAGAATATTTTTCATAATAGATATATAACAATAGAGAATAATAAGTAGAAAGCATATAAATATAAAGATAAAAGTGTGGTATTGGGAAATATTTATTAAATGAATGATGCGAATTTAAGTTGTATTTCTCATTATAATAATTGCAGTAAATAATATATTTCAGTGCTTTTAAAATTTTGTTACCGATAGAACAGAGTCAACACTAGACAGTCAACTAGATAATATAGTTTCATTAATATTTATTTAAAAATTTTATTTTTATCAGGAAATGCAAAATTAAAATACCAAAATGACTATTATAAGAATATACCAGTAGAATATTTCCTATCGTACAGTATAAATAAATATCTGTATATCAGTTCAAGATAGAATTTTTTTCTTTTATTTCCAACCGATAAATTTATTAAACAATTTCTTTCAGGCATCCTGAGTTCAGATAATATTTAATAAACCTTTATATTTTAATCTAATTTCAGCGATAATTATTCTGTTTACAAGTTTTTTTCCCCAAAAATGGTTTGTGTTTTTGAAAATTTTATATCTTTTGATATGATAATTTCCATCTTCATCTCTTTCATCTGAGTTTAAAAATAATATTTGTCTTAAACATATTTCATCATTTAATGAGTTTCGTTTCAACTTTTTCTTTAAAGTTTTTTTTTTTCTGTTTTTTCTGTTTTAATTCTGTTTATTCCGATAGAAATAGAATTAAAGTAAAATATTTTCATAAAATGTTGTTCTTATACAAGATAATATACAAATTATTTGTAAACCGACAAATCAAGCATTTTTTGGTTAATATCTTATATACAAGGGGTGGCTATTAATTTGCAGGACTAGTGAAAAAACTTTTGAAATATGAATGTACAGTACACAATTGCTTAATGTGTTTCGAAGTAAGTTCCGTCTGACGTAATACACATTTGCGCGAGGCTGTGAAATTGTTTGAAACAACTTGCAAAATCATCTTTGGAATTCCTAATAATTTCGGACGTCACGTTTTCCTTAATGTTACCAATATCCAGAAATCTTGTTCCATTTAGTGATGTTTTCAGTTTACGAAACAGAAAATAATCTGCTAGTGCGAAGTTCGAAGAGTATGAAAGGTGGTTTAACTGCATGATAGCATGCTTGACAAAAACACGCTTCACAGAGTACATCAGAAAACGTCGGAACAATTCAGAAATGTGAGAACGTTATAATGCGTCATCATCGTACACTTGCTGCAACATTTTACATGTTCCGCTAGCACGTTTTCCCAATTTGAAACAAAATGTAATGTTTGTCCTCTGCTCCATTACTAACACTTCAACAACAATGCTTTGACAACGAATGTTTGCTTGCGTGTTTCAACACCTGAAAATAAAACTAGAATTACGCGCAACGCAGATATTATGCGCAAATACATGACCTTTGAAATACCATCGTTCATCAACTACCAAACTTTCAATTCTAATAATTGTTGCTACAGTCCTGGAAATTAATAGCCACACCTTGTATATATTTTTTCTGTATATAATGCAAATCCTATTATCCCTATAACAACCAAAATACTGAACCAATTCCAACCTTATTGGGAGAGTATTGATTTTCCTAGTATCTTGGATGCGTTTGTTAATAAAGTATGTTGTTTCTGTAGTTCGTTTCAAGGACACACAATTCGAGAGGGACATGCAAAAGTTTTCATCACGATACCATCCGAAATACTGAACCAATTAGAACCAAATTGGACCATTGTAATGATCTTGCCAGTATCTTGGATCGGTTCGTTAATCCAATATTTTATCGTTTGTTTACAGGGACGCACAAAGTGTTAGATGGCATTCATTGAATGGGTTGTATAATATGAGCGATTTTTAAACTGCTATTTCAAAAATTTGTATCATTTTTGATATATTTGCCTCATATTCATATCGGCAACAGTATAAAATAATGGCTCAAGCTTATCAACTATATCCCTGCAAAATGTGATTGAATTCCTATGCATAGCTTTTGTTCCTATAAAACTTTTTTAACGCAGCTTCTATGACCAATTAGAGCATTAAATATCTCTTTAAATAATTCTTCGATTTAAAAACTGTCTGTTTCAGCATGTTTATCGAACATGTCTCTATAAAACTACCAATTTTCATATTTTTACAAACAATACTTTTCCTAACATTTCACCAGTTTCAGTTCTTAACTGAACGTCTGGCGGAAAAAAATAATAATTTAGAAATATTCTGCGAAAACTTTTTACAGTTACAGCAGAAATTCCAGAGCCTGTATCTAACTCCATTTCAGCTTTAGCTTTATTCTCAATTAAAACATACACATTTACTGGAGTAGTACCTTTATCATGACTCAAACACAAAATATAAACTGTATGAAATACATTTGTTTGTTTCTGAACATTGTTATTTTTACTTCCTCACACCTAACTTAAACTACCCATTTTCTTACAATGGTTGCAAATTGTATTAATATATCTGCAGAAATTAGGTAAATGTGATGCATTTCCACATCTGTAACACTTCAATTTATTTTTATTTACCTCAGTATTTCCCCTATGTATATTATTGTAAATTTTCTGTTTTTGAGAATTATTTGTAAATTTGAGGGGGTTAGAATGACAGTGGAGTAAGTCAAAAATTTGAAAAATCGAGATAACTATATTTTCACTGAACGTATATTAATTTCTATTCAGTGTGACAGTGAAGTAAGTCATTGTTCACTTATGCAGTCGCTAGATGTCAGAACTAGTTGGACCACTCAATGCAACAGCTCACGACAACTTTCACAAAACCCTTCATTTTTTAAATCACTTAATTGTGATTTACTCCACTGTCATTCTAACCCACTTATTTATAAGGGTGTACATTTTTAGTACACGCAAGTTTATTTACATTAAAATTTTTAAGCTTCAATTCAGAAACATCAATTTCAGCATTTTGCAAAATTATTGCTTTTCCAATGGCTTTATCAAAATTTAAATCATCAACTTGCGTAATTAATTTACTCTGAATAGTTTTAATTTTTTTAAACTTCTAAGGAATTGCTCCAATAGATTTTCATTTAATGTATCACTAGAAAATGCACAAAAAGTTGTCACTTTTTTAAATCTAGCAGCAAAATCTTGTATTGATGCAATTTCATTTTGATAAGAATTACTGAATTTTATTCTTTGACAAAATTTATTAGAGGTCAGGCTTAAGTGCTTTAACAGAATATCATCAACAGTTTCCTCATATTTCAAAGATTCAGTAGCTTTAGGAAAAGACAAATTGCATAACATATTATACAATTTTTGACCCATACAAGATACAGTTGCAGGAAATTTCTTTTCCTCTTTAACATCATGAAGTATAAATGACTGTTCCAGCCTGTTAAAATATGATTTGAACGTCTGAATTGAATCCTTACATTCTTTAAAATTTGAAAACATTTTAGCACTTTATTAAATTTAGGAACGAAGAAAAATGTAGACTTATCACCGCCGTAAAATTCTCAATTAACAGACTTAATGTAGGAAATAAATATCATTGAAACTGCCATTTAGTACAATAAAGTAGAATAAATCACTCCGTAATGCCATACTCAAAGCGATGGGAACACAGTGTCGGTTTCGAACAACTTTTCCCGGGGAGCCTGTGGTCATCTACTACACATTCCCAACACATAGCAAATGGTGAAATAGTTGTTAGTGTGAATCATAACTCGAGTCATTTTGTTCTCGACTCATTCAATTATTTCTGGTGTGAAAATTTGATTAAACAGCAGCTTCACTGGCAATTATAATACAGTCGAACCCCACTATAATGAACCTGGGATATAGTGAACACTCGGATATAGTGAACTTTTTTGCTGGTCTCGTCCGAACTCTCATTTAACTAATGTTATTTTTATACGCTTATAGTAGACAGCTGAGATTTTGGTAGCTTGTTTATAGTGGACTCAAATTTTATTTCCCCAGATTTCTTTTTTCAGTTCTCCTACTTTAAACTTGCACTAGTTTTTACTGCAAATGATGACATGGCTTTATATTGTGTCAAATTTCACTCTTTCACACTCATCGTCTAAACAGCACATGCTTCTTTTTTCCCCTCCTCTCACTATTACAGGCACAAACCTCTCTTCGTTTCTCCCTAATTCTAGGAATAAGCTCTGTTGTTCCCTTGCTAACTTCATCCCCCGCCCCTCGGTATAATCGGAACAGTCCAAGAATGTCCCTCGTTTTACAGTGTCTCTCTTCATTATTCTTTTGATTGATTTAAGATAAGACTTTTTCAAGAGCAGCTAAAAATTTTATAAAAATGGCGAATTCTATGAAAATAAAAGCATTTTCGATTGATAAGGTTAAAATAATTAAGCGTACTGAAGATGGAACAAATCAGTCGGCATTGTGCAAGGAATTTTCCTTGTCAAAATCTACAGTTTCGAACAGTTGGAAAAATCTCCGAGCGACTCTTGCTGCACACAATAAAAATTTGGATTCTTCAAAGAAACTACGTTGGGCTGAAAGAGAAAATGTGGAAGCTCTGTTAAAATGGTTCACCCTTCAGCGGGATAGAAATCTTCCAGTACCGGACCCTTGCTTCAAATTAACGCGAATGAGTTTGCCGAAAAATTTGTAGAAAACAGTTTTGTGTGCTCTAATGGATGGCTGGATGGGTTCAAAAAACAAAATAATATTTCTTGTGGAAAGATTGTTGGTGAAGCATCAAGTGTTTGTGCATCGGATGTGCAAAAGTAGAAAGCTCAAGTGTGGACGGATGCAATCCAGGGTTATGAAGAGAAGGATATTTTTTAATGATGACGAAGCGGGATTCTTTAATAAAATTACTCCCGATCAGACGTTAAAATTTAAATGAGAAAAGTGCACCAACGGGAAGCTCTCGAAAGTGAACTGTTCTTGTATGTGCAAATATGACCTGATCAGAAAAGCGAAAATTAACTGTCGTGGGTAAATCCCCAAAACCAAGGTGTTTTAAAAATGTTAAAAACTGCCCACCAATTACAAAGCTAATGAAAAATCCTGGATGACTTCCAGTTTTTTTAAGAAGAACTTCGACAATGGAACAGTGATTTGTTGAAGCAAAAACGTAAAATTGTTCTCCTTGTCGACAATTGCACAGCTCATCCCTACTTAGAAAAGCTGAAATACATTAAGCTCGTTTTTTTGCCTCCAAACACGACTTCTGTGCTACAGCCCATGGACCAGTGCGATATTCGCAGCCTGAAGTCCCACTATAGGAAACAGCTAGTAATGCGTATTTTGGTGAACTAGGAAGAGAACAATACGGAATACATCTCACTTTTGGAAGCAGTCGTTTTGTTGGAAAAGTCATGGAGACAGGTGACATCAGCAACAATTCGCAACTGTTTCCGACGCGCAAGTCTTTCGAAAGATGTGTTGTGGGAAAGAAAAGATGCCAACGTGGAGGACGAAGATGAAGAAATCTTACCAATAGCTCTGTAGCTGGAAAAACATAATGTGAAAAATTTTCCCAATGGACGTTACTGAGCACTTCGAATCTTGCGATGATGAAGTGTATACTTCTGGTACCCCCAGAGACGACATTGTATCTGAAGTTAAACAAACAATGTTGAAGAAGACTTAGAAGACGATATTGAAGAAGAATTTGAAATTTCGGCACCTTCTATCTTGGAAGTGAAATCGGCAGCAAATATCCTGAACATTTTTTTCTTCTACAAAAAATGTGAAGCAAAAAATATTAGATTCTTTACCAATTGTTGATAAGAAAATTGTTGATGAACTACTTAAAATCGAACTGCATGCAATCAAAAATTACAAATTTCTTCCATAGAATGTAAAAATAAAATGAAGTTTTAGTAAGTAACTTTTTTCCTTTTATTATTTGATTTATTGTCAATTTAATTGGTTAATAATTTGTAAGTAAATAACGTATTATAGCAATCATTTTTAACAATACATCATATACAAAAAAATCAATAACACTCATATGCAAAAAAAATATTTTCTTTTTAAAGAATTTGGATATAGTGAACCATTGGTTATAGTGGACATATTTCTGCGTCCGTAGATGGTTCACTATAGCAGGGTTCGACTGTATATGTAATATTAATTAAAGTAGCACACATGATAAAAATGAGGTGGACGAATGAATAAAGTTAAATTTACACATTTAATTAACATCACAGCATCAAGTCATAACATAAATACAACATATCCTAGTGGGTACTAGCAGTACAAACAATACGTATGAATATAGATGTCGCTAGCGAAATTACAATTATTTTGCGGTTCTCACAGTTATTTTGTGGTACTGCTATCTACAACTTATTTCTGAAGTAAAAACACCACATATCCATAAAACATTTCAGTGTCTGAAATTATGGGTGACCCTACTTTGTAATTTAATAAAATAAAGAAACAGATTTTTCTTTCTTTCAATACATTAACACTAAATGATATTTTCTATACTGTTTATAATCATACACAATTATTTGATTAGATATCATATTCAAATTATTCTACATTATTCATTCTATGTGTTTTGTCTTGTTTCTTTTACACACACACACACATATATATATAATATATCAACAAATATGTTATTTAAAATGCCTTTCTCATGAATAGCATTTGCTCAACTTTAACCTAAGCTAACAATTAGCAAGTATTTGTGCAGGGTGTCTAAAAAAATAAGTGCTAGTGGAATTTTAAATAGTCTTTATTCTAGTAAGACAAGAAACATAGTGACTGTAAAAACTTCCAGTAGCAACATTGGAGTCTCTTATATTATTGGATAAATCGATGTAAGGAATGGAATTCAGAAAAGTGTCGAGAAAAGCGCACGCGTGTGTACGTGAACATGATGTTTTTCCCTGAAAGTGTCGTTACATTATCGTACTTTGTATTTCCAACGAGAAATCGTTTTAAAAACTGAAAAGACTATTTGGGAAGAGTCTTTTGAACATTAAACGTTATCTGGCTAAACGACTAACCGAATAATGAAGCGGTTTCGTAATGATTATACAATAACCTGACATGCTAAAACGAGTCTTTAGGGAAATGATTAAGCATGGACTTGCGATCAAGAAATTACATGTGAGCAGTTTGAATATCTATTGTAGATTACAGCAAATTCGGAATTTTACTAGCACCTTTTTTTTTTTAACATGTGTTTTGCTGCGTTTGAAAAATAGACTTTCATAATAATTAGCAAAAAGATACTTCATTCAGTGTACCCTGAGTTTGAAATACTCATAATAATTCAAAACTAATTTTCTACAACATTTTGTGAAATAAAAGTTTATTGGTAACGTTTGAGTAATTACAGACAAGGGTAAATACACAATTACAATTTTCTTTTTTCTTGTGTAAATTTTCTGTTGTGATTCTGTGTAAATTTTGAGATTTAGTCATTTTAGTCTATTTGTGTATATAATGCAAATTTGCATTAATAATATATCTAGAGCTGTACTTAGAGCTGTGATATCTAGATCTATTGAGCTGTATATTAAATTGTAGGACAAATTCAGAAATTTTGTTGTATAACTCAGGATTTTTTTTTTTTAATTATGTAACTCAAAAATAAAATTATAATTTTTTAATCTAACAAGCTGTGTTTACATTTGTTTTTGTCTGGGATGAACCCCATTAGTTTAACACAGTCTTTACATGAAGACTACAAGATCAGTTTGTTATTATCCTGCAAGAAGTAATAAGATTTCTTTCGCTTATAATTTATTTTTCATTTTCCCTCTGTATAATCATAATTTCAATCTATTTTCCCACTAAAAAATGTTTCAATTGTTTACTTATTACTTGGAAATATGTGAACAGTTTTAATTATTTATTTTTAATTAATTAAATTTAGTATTTAATTCAGTATCAAATGTGAAATGCTATAATTATTAATCTGTATTATTGGTTAGATTTGTGTATATTAAACCTACATGTTTTGTTCTGCTTTTCAAAGTTTTTTTTTAATTTTTCAACTATAATCCAAATGAAAAATTATTACATTTAACATTTTATTTTCTTAAATATTATATCATTGGAAAAATAGTAATATCTTTATTTCTGTTTATATTATTCATGCAAAATACATATTTCAAAATAAGAGAAAGTAAAACAATTGCGAAATCTAAATCCAATATTTCGATTTAATTTTCCTGTAAATCATTCTCAATTTCATATGCAAATAAAATATAAACAAGACATAACTTTAAGTAATTTCACTTTCGTTAGAAAAAAAAAATGTTATTTGCAGAAGATTTTAGAAAACGAAAAATGGAGATTTTGATTTAAAGGCAGAATAACGCTTTAGTAATTTTCAATTTTTGTATTCTTGAATATTCTTGAATTGTTCATGACATTTGATGCATCATGCAATGCAGAAAAAAATAAAGTAACTAATATCGGATAAAAACGGACGTAAACGAGCGTTAAAGTGACACTTTATTATTTTGGACTCAGTCATATTGATTGCTAAAGATATTATAAGAAATGAAAATTTTCTAACTGAGTTAAAAAGGTTTTTCACTCACTTACAAAAATGCAGGAAATTTATATATAGAAAAAAAGGAGCATATAGCTGATATTAATAATAGAAAAACCACAGACTTAGCAAGATTATATCAAGAAGAAACCATCCAAGTAAATTTCAATGAAAATAAGAAAATGTCTTCCTCCAATCTATACTATCCATCCATTATACAAGAAACCACAGAGATTGTAACACGTAAAAATACAATATGTAACGATGCAACGAGTATGTAACGAGTATGAATATGTAACGAGCATCATTTAACTTGCCAAAATTGTGGCTCGAGTTGCTCCATGGTTACAAATATGGAAATAAACATCCAAGTAAAAATAAAAGATAACGTGCGTAATTTTAAAAACTAAATAAAAAACTAAATGATGATTTTTCAAATAACAACTTCATAGACCGTGTAAGTGTAGAATGTTCTTATTTGTTTTGACAACGGCTCCGATGGAGCTGAAACATATTAACAGTCTAATAAAACTTATTTTACTATTTATAAAGTTTTTATTTTACGACATTTAGCAGTTAAATGAAGTATATTATTACAAAGTGATATAATTTGCTATATTTTTTTTAATTTTCACTTTGATTTCCAGCCCGAAGATTGGTATACATATCGAGCGCGAACTCGTTACAGGAGCTCGAGATGAGTCCCATCTCTAATACATGTTCTTTTGATATATACATTATTATTCTTAAAATGACTAGTTGCTTTTGATAGTCTTTTTCACTTTAATAAAAGAAAAGTAATAACAATGAATTATCAAAATCCATTATTTTATTTTTGTTGTTGTTGTTGTTGTTTCATATCCTCCATGTCTATCGACAGCTGGACTTCTTCCATGAGGTTATATACTTGCAAGAAGTCCAGAAACAATAAAGGATCTATATTTATGTTATCCTGGGTGAATTGGAGACAGTCCAAAATGTGGTCAGGAAAAGCATTCCCAGAAGCACGCTTATTTCAAACCGGGTAAACCTTTTGTCCACACCATAAAAAGCAAGTCCCCTCAAATGACCACTAGCAAATCTGGATAAGGTTGTCTGATATTTTCGGTCGCAAGTGAGGCCCAAGGATCCGCCTGGACTCGATTTTGTGTACCATTCGTTTTGCTGAAGGGACCTGCCACTTAACATTGTTCCTATTTTTCCTAATTGATGAGATTTCATTGAAAGTCCAGATAGGGGCAGAAGGAGGTGCCTATGAACCACTCTTTGCAAGTTTAACTATTTATTTCTAAACTATTTATCTAAACACACTTTATGGCTTGTTATAATTGAAATACTGCAAAAGCTATTTAATAAAGATGTTGAAAAGTACGAGCACTAATACATACATTTTCTTTTGATATATACCTTATTAATCTTAAAATGACTAGGTCCTTTTGATATTTTTTCTCTTTAATAAAAGAAAAGTAATAATAATCAAGAATTATCAAAATTCATTATTTTATTTCTTAAAACCATTTATATAAACACACTTTATGGCTTGTTATAATTGAAACATTGCAAAAGCTATTTAACCACTTACCTGTGACGCCCGAACTCTGTTCGGACAATACAAATGCGCCAATTTTTGAATGCCCGACCAGAGTTTGGGCAAGAGAAAATCGGTGTTTCAATTCCGTGAAGCCCGAGCTCAATTTGTCCAATGAATAAAATGTAATTTACCATTTTCCCAACATTTGGCGATACGTTTTCGTGAAAAGTTCAGCAGTTTCGCGTCATTTGACAGATTTTTGTAATTTTGCAGTTCTTCCCAAATTTCATTCAAACCACAGTATGTTTGACAGGCAGGTATATAACTTTTTCGCAAGTTAAAAGTTTCTTTGCATTTTTTTAAAGAGAAAAAAAAATAAATTTTTGGCATGTTCTATCAAATATATACAAGGCAAGGGGTTGATAAAGTTGTTGAAAATTACTAGCACTAATACATACATGTTCTTTTGATATATACCTTATTATACTTAAAATAAACAGTTCCTTTTGATATATACCTTATTATACTTAAAATAACTAGCTCCTTTTGATATATACCTTATTATACTTAAAATAACAATTTCCTTTTGATATATACCTTATTATACTTAAAATAACTAGTTCCTTTTGATATTTTTACTCTTTAATAAAAGAAAAAGAATAATCATTAATTATGAAAATTCATTATTATTATTTTTTTCTTAAAATAATTTATCTAAACACATACATGTTCTTTTGATATATATCTTATTATACTTAAAATAGCTAGTTTCTTTTGATATATACCTTATTATACTTAAAATAACTAGCTCCTTTTGATATATACCTTATTATACTTAAAATAATTAGTTCCTTTTCATATATACCTTATTATACTTAAAATAAGTAGTCCCTTCTGATATTTTTTCTCTTTAATAAAAAAAAATAATCATTAATTATGAAAATTCATTATTATTTTTTTTCTTAACATAATTTATCTAAACACATACATGTTCTTTTGATATATACCTTATTATACTTAAAATAGCTAGTTCCTTTTAATATATACCTTATTATACTTAAAATAAGTAGTTCCTTCTGATATTTTTTCTCTTTAATAAAAGAAAAATAATAATCATTAATTATGAAAATTCATTATTATTATTTTTTTCTTAACAGAATTTATCTAAACACATACATGTTCTTTTGATATATACCTTATTATACTTAAAATAGCTAGTTCCTTTTTATATATACCTTATTATACTTAAAATAACTAGTTCCTTTTGATATATTCCCAATCGCGCCCGTCGGCCTAATCGTTCGGAGTTTTCGTGGTTTTCTTCGAGCCGTGGATTTATCCATGCGTAAATACGGGTTAGGTTCCCTTAGAAAGACCCCCACGAAGGGCACTTCCCCCGGGCCTATATCCCATGTGTAGATAATTGGCCGTCAATAATCAACCCAACCCAACCCTTTTGATATATACCTTATTATACTTAAAATAACTAGTTCCTTTTGATATTTTTTCTCTTTAATAAAAGAAAAATAATAATCATTAATTATGAAAATTCATTATTTTTTTCTTTGTTAAAATAATTTATCTAAACACATACATGTTCTTTTGATATATACCTTATTATACTTAAAATAACTAGTTCCTTTTGATATATACCTTATTATACTTAAAATAACTAGTTCCTTTTGATATATACCTTATTATACTTAAAATAACTAGTTCCTTTTGATATATACCTTATTATACTTAAAATAACTAGTTCCTTTTGATATATACCTTATTATACTTAAAATAACTAGTTCCTTTTGATATTTTTTGTCTCTTAATAAAAAAAAATAATAATCATTAATTATGAAAATTCATTATTTTTTTTGTTAAAATAATTTATCTAAACACATACATGTTCTTTTGATATATACCTTATTATACTTAAAATAATTAGTTCCTTTTGATATATACCTTATTATACTTAAAATAACTAGTTCCTTTTGATATTTTTTCTCTTTAATAAAAGAAAAATAATAATCATTAATTATGAAAATTCATTATAATTTTTTTTCTGAACATAATTTATCTAAACACATACATGTTCTTTTGATATATAAATTATTATACTTAAAATAGCTAGTTCCTTTTTATACATACCTTATTATACTTAAAATAACTAGTTCCTTTTGATATATACCTTATTATACTTAAATAACTAGTTCCTTTTGATATATACCTTATTATACTTAAAATAACTAGTTCCTTTTGATACTTAAAATAACTAGTTCCTTTTGATATTTTTTTCTCTTTAATAAAAGAAAAATAATAATCATTAATTATGAAAATTCATTATTATTATATTTTTGTTAAAATAATTTATCTAAACACATCTGATGGTTTGTTATAATTGAAACACTGCAAAAGCTATTTAATAAAGATATTCAAAATTAAGAGCACTTCAAAAGAAATTTAAGTTCTTTGACTGTTAAATTTGCTATGTATTTCTTTAAGTGTGGATCATTAGCGTCTGAAATGTGTTTCCTTGCATAGCTTTTTCCCGTTAATTATGGATAAAAATAATCATTCTTATAAAAACTAAAGACTTAAAAGATATTTTAAGTGTCATTTATTTTAATCGTTTATTTTTATCATTTTAAAATATTTGTTTTGTTCTTTTAACTAAAATATAAAACTTCATAACAATAAACTTTATATTATTTTTCTTAACTTTTATTGGTATTTTAAGCGTTAATTTTGTAAAACAAATATTAACTTATAATAAATATACGTTTATGTTCTTTGTTACTTTAGTGTTTTCGTTTTAATTATGAAGATACAAATAAAGGATTTCGCGTATTCAATGCTAAATTGTATTCCTTACTGAAACAGGGTGAACTTAAGAAAAAAACAATTAATTCGATCGTTTTGAATGAAATTTGTAATTTCTTTGCCAAAAATATTGAAAAACTAGAGCTAACTCTAGAAGGTATTGCCATAACCAGTAAAGAAAATTGCGAAATAAAAATAATTAAACAAAAAGTTTATTGTTTGAAAATTCATTCCATTTATTTCATATTTCTATACATGTTGCATTGTATTGCTGAATAATTAAATGATTTTGTAAAAATTTGTAGATTTTCTATAAACATCCATGGATATATTTATAATAGATTTTTTTTTCATTTTAATCTTTATGTTATTTATGACGATGAATATTTTCTTTAATCAGCGGTTCAAATCCATCATTAACATCTACTTTGTTATAATTAAATTAAAAATTATTTTGCTAGACAAAAAAAACAAATAACCGAGAAAAAATTATTCAAATCAATGAATAATTATTTTAAATCTACTGAATTTTAAATGAAATGAGAGCCGAATATTTGAAGTAATTTGCATATATTTGTATTTAGATAAGATTACTTTTCTGTGTTTAGTAATTCGTATACTATAAATGTATTATTTTCAATACCTAAGAAAAATGAACAAGATTGATTTTATAAATGAAATTTAAACAAATGAAATAAATGCAAATAATTTATGATGAAAGAAGTTTGAATAATTTATGGATATTTTTTATATTATTTTAATTTTTTGATGTGAAATCACTTTTTCTCATTTAAATTTTCTTCATTTCCCTATCATTGAATGAAATCATTTTATCGATTAAATTCTATATTCCCCGGTAATTTACGGTATTTACCTTTCCTGTTAAACAGAAATAAAAGCATCGCAAATCACTATTTTTAATATATATTATACATGCAATATATTGCAGTCTTTGATTCAATTTTGAAAAGGAAATTTCAGTTTCAGTTAGATTATTTAATTACGTTTGAGTAGGATAGTTATGAAATAAAAGAACACAGTAGAAATCGTTCTCAAAATTCAATAATGAGCAAAAGGTATAATATAAAGGCAATCTGATTAATCAGTTTGGAAAACTTTATTGTAAATGAATTGATTATAATTATAAACTTTTTAAAAGTTTATCAACATACACAAGGTTCTATTACTTCGGGAATATATATGCGTACAGCAAAGAAGAAACAAACACATCAGTCTAGTCCCAATAATGTCCTAAGAAAAGCATTATTCTCTTTAACTCATGGCTATGGTATCAAAACAATTCACAAAGTTAAGATTGGTTTAATAGAATTCAAAACCACGAGCGTATTAATAGTGATTAGGGAAGCTATTTGTTTTTATTTTTGTGAATTTAATCGAAGGGCTAGTTATCCTCCGGTCCAAATAAAAATGATCAAACTAACATCATCAACGCTAAGAATAACAAGAAAAGGCTATGTCTTTCAATGGTAATGTAACCGTCTCATCTAAATATTGAGTATAAAGAATGCACTAACTACTAGCTACAGACACTCGGAATCCATACCAATATTCTCCTAATACCACACTAGTAGATGCACATTCAGTGGTCAACTGCAGACTTTACAATTAGCCTCTAAAGAGCTGGCTCATATAAATATTGAGAATAAAGAATGCACTGACTTGCTAGCTATAAAAACTCGAAACCCATCTCAATATTCTCCTAATACCGAACTAGCAGATACAAATACAGTGGTTAAATGCAGACTTTTTAATTAGCCTCTAAAGAAACTATTAATTACAAATTTTAACATTCCAGAAAATATCATCTACAGTAGCAAGACTAAGAACCAGTTCTTTCAGTGGAATGAAAACCCACCCACAAGACACATTTTTTTTTAATAACTGTAAGAAATGTCCTGACACTCAACTAATTTGGGACTGTCCAGCCATCAGTAGAAATATTTTTTAATTCTGTTTGTCTCCGCATGAGCTTATCTAAAGCCCACAAATATCTGATCTTGAAACTATTTGCCGTCTAGGCTTTTGAATCTATAAACAGTAAACATCGTCTAATCCGGCATGTTCGGGACTTCAAGCGTGCCGTATTACATTTTTTTCCAAATTACAGGATGAATGTCGGGAAAAACATGTTGAAGTTAGAATTAAATACAAAATGGCAGTAAAGCACGTTTTTTATGCTTTAAACAGCTTGAATAGAATAAAAAAATACTCAGTAATGTAAAGTACAATATATGTACGTGACTATATAATGAAAACATGCAGTGTAGGCCTACTTGTAGGAGCCTTCTTAAAAAGTCAGTTTGTTTTGTAGAAGTCTTCTCTCTTCTTTTTTAGGAAGTAATTTCGTATGATGTGGAGTTTCATAATTTCCGCATCATTGAACGAACTGCTGCGCTTAGAAAACTGGATAAATTTATTCAAGGCAGTAGCTTCTTGATTCCAAATGATGTTGTTTGACTCGTCCACGTCATCTTCATCAGAGTCAACGTCTTTGGGGGCTGTTTGGTTGGTAACACTCTGAATGATGGCCTAATCTGTCAAAATTCCCTCTGTCGGCTCATCAGAATCTACTTCAATCCACTCTTTTATTTCTTCTCGATCCAGTTGTGACATGGGGTTCGTTAAAGGTAAAAAACCTAAAACATCCAGTTCATCGTCAACTGTATCGTTTCAGTAACTTCAACATTTTCGTCCATTACTTCCGGCCAAAGTTTACGACATGATGTTTTCAGTTTCCTGTTTTACCTCACCCCAAGCCAAAGCCGTATAAACATAGCATCTTTAATAGAAACCTGTCTTTGAAAATCTTTTACAAGGCAGTCTCATTCCATAAATTCTGTTAAAAGTAGAGTTGAAAAGGCTAGAAAAAAAACCCGGTTTAAACCTGGGAATACACCGGGTTTTTTTGGGGGAATAAACTTGGTTATTTCATAATAAACGAGGTATTTTAGGAATAAACCTGAGAATAAACCGGGTATATTGGAAATAAACCTGGGAATAAGCCGGTTTTTTGTAACTCTAGCTAAAAGTAGCATCTGTAGTGTGACTTGAAATTCTGGATCACACATTGAACCATGAATTGAAGCACGAATGTGACACTAGAAGGAAGATAGATTACTGAAATGTTACCATACACATATTATTCCTTATCTGGATGAGCCTTACAGTTGTCTAAAAACAAAATAGCCTTTCTGTCTTCAGGCATTTTCAATTTTTCAAAATTGTTTTTAATAGTTAGCACAAAGTCTTTGATAAACCAATTTTTTAACAACTCTTGATTCATCCATGCACTTGATTGTACTCCATAAATCACAGGCAGTCTTTTCATGTCTTTTAAGGTCCTGAGCTTCTTGGACTTTCCTATCACAAAAGCTTTTATTTTGTTATCACTGGATGAATTGGAGCACATCAGCACTGTTAACTGATCTTTATTTTTCTTAAACCACTTTACACTTTTCTCATCCCCAGCAGCAAGTTGTTCAATTTGTATGCAATGCCACAAATGGCCGATCTCATCTACATTATAAATTTGACAAGCTGTCAGTTCATTTTCAGACACATTAGACTTGAATTTAACTTTGAACTCTTCACCATTTACAACATGGGCAGACTTCAGTTCCCCAGAAATATCTAATTTTCTGCTACCATGGCCAGTCTTAAAGCTCCTAAGCCAGCCTTCAGGAAATTTGCAATCGGCATCAATGTTCAAATCTCGTTGAAACTATCTAGATTTTACAACAACTATAGGGCCAGTTATGGGCTTACCCTCTGATCTTTTTTCTGCAAACCAATTGTACAAGACCAAACCTAGTTGGTCTAACTTGGATTTTTTTAAAGTTTGCCTTTCACTGAGATTTTTCAAAGTTTCCGATTCGTTCAAATACCATTTCATCTTGACTTTTTTTAATGTCGGAAATTGTAGACGATCCTAAGTAATAGTCTTTCATAATGATGTGCCTACTTACGCCATTTTCAAGTTTCTCCACGATTTCCAGCTTTTGAGCCAAACTGAGAGTCAGATGTTCTCCTTTTTAAGGCACGACATTAACTTTAGGACACATGTCACTTGCCAGTTACTATAAAAATCACTCACAAGCTCCACAAAACATTACTAAAACACGTTATTTCGACGTTGATGCAAGTGACTGTCTTTTTGAGTGTCACTGCATAGTGAAACGTAAACGCAGACGCAGATCAAGAGCGAAGATCAGAAACTGAAAGTAAAACGTAACGGCGGCCTTTGAACGGAGGTGTCCCTACACGCATGACGACACACTATGTCTGGCACGACGTCTTATCCCTCGCGACTTCCGATGTTTTGCAATCAATATAAATTTTTACGTACATACTCCGAAAATTCATCTAAATTATTTTGTTTGTCTTTCGCAGAAAAAAAAAACGAACATTTAAATATAATGATCTACATTCATTATTTATTATTTGATGACTTTTATTAATTTCCTTTTTAAAAATTAGCATTCTTTTCTGAAATGGAAAAATTATTTAATTATGATTATAAAAATTTATTTTTCCTTTCAACAGTTTGATTTCGAAAATTATCCACAGAAATGTTTTTTCTCCTCTCCCTCTCTCGTCGATGGGGTGGCAAAGCTATTTGTAGATTCGAGATTTTCAACCGTTCGAATGGGTTGTTTTGTAATTCTTCTTTCTGAAGTTCCATCAGATAATTATAAAGATCAGGCGTGATTAAACAAGGAATAGTACTTTTTTTTTCAAAAGTCGTGCAGGATTACTCAGCATGCCGGAACTTAAGATGCCGGATTTTTGTTTACTGTAATTAATTTTTTATACTGCATTGTTCATGGACACAACAATAACAACAACACAAGAAGACAATTTTAATGACAAACAATAAGAGGACATTGACTACATTATTGCTCTTAAAGCATCGTCATCCAGCAACTAAAATAAACTACATTAATTTGTTAGTAGAATTTTTAGCCTATTATGGCTTCTATTGTAAATATTAATGCTAAAGCCTATTCTAATATTTATATTCATCCAACTACATGTCACCACTTATAAAGAGTCTATTTTATAGTTTACTTATGATTTACAATACTTTCGAAATGGGATCGGTACCTAATAGCATCGTAAAAAGGAGAGAACTTGTTTTTGAATTTTTTAAAATAATAAAACATATCATAATATTAATACTGATTATGGTGGGACAGCTGCAAACATGTAATAAGTTTATCTATGAATATCGAAACAATATGGTCCGCGAACAAGAATATCTATCATACTTACCATAACATAAATAAAGGGTTATTTAAATTCCGAATATTATATAGGTAAGTGTGTAATTTATTATGACGAGGCGAAATTTAAATTTTTAATTCAACAGTCCCTTCTAATGGTTCTAATTTCCCATTTCGTCGGAGCCAATAAATTGATAAGTACTTAAAAATAACTTCTAAAGAGAATAATTTCGCATTTCATTATTGACATAAATTATTGATTTGACAAAAATTACTTAAAATAACCTTCTGATCAAATTTCAAAATATATGTTATAGTGTGCCTTTGAGATAAACAGTACTGAATTCATCCTCTTGAAACAAATCTGCCTAAAAATTAATTATTGAGCATGTTTGCATCCAAAACTTTAATTTGCGACTGTCTCTTGTTCTTATAACAAATATTTTATAATAATTGTATTCAAATTTGAATGTTCAACGCTCTCTAATTCGCTTTCATAATTTACTCAATGATACAACTTTTAATAATTTTAAATAATGAAACAAAAATGTTTAGTAAATACCAATAATTAGAACATGCGCACGAAATATTTAATATAAAAAATAGGAAATTTCAGGTATTATCTATAATAATAAAAACAAGAGAGTACAATCATGCATCAAGCATGGATTATGAAACACTTTTGAACACTTCCAGAATGCATTAACAAACCGTCGCTGTTTTATAAGGTAAATAAAATATCTAAGTAAACCTTTTAGAAAACGCAAAACACATTTGAAAAACAGATTTCAGCAATTAAACACCATAAACAGAAAACATCTCCAATTCTTTTGTGCATACCTGTATATAATCTATAGATTTGTATATACTTTATATTGCATGCTGCAATTTATTTTAGTAAAACAAAACGCATAATAATGTTGAAACTTCATTGTCAGCAGTTTCTACCAATTGACGAAAACATATTTGAATTCTTTTGAGCAGCACTGTATATTACCTTAAGATTTCTATACACGCTACATATTAAGCTAAAATTTAATTCAGGCATAAACATGCCCTAAACTACTAAAATCACAATTCCAGAAAATCACTGTATCCGAAATATTTTATGTGTCCCTATAAATGAACGATAAATGGTATGACTATCATATTATACAGTAGGAAACTTGTATTAAACCTCAGTAATTATATTAATTTCATTATATTTGAACTAGTGTAGCGTAATTACAATAGGCTACAAACAGCTTTTCTCCGTAGACTATTATGTAACTGAATACTTTTGAGTGGATCTGTAAATGAATGATAAATACTTTACACTTCATATTCTACGGAAAGCATCTTTTAGTGTACCTCACAAATTGATATCGATATTATTAAGTTTGTAATAGTGTAACATGACTAAAATGCAACGCAGACGATTTTTTTCACATAGACCATAATATAACGGAATTATTTTGAGTTACCCTGTAAACAAATTATAAGTGCTACACGAACCATATTCGATAGCAAGCATCTTGTAGTACACTTCAGCGATGTATATAAATTTCAATATATTTGAAATAGTGAAACATCATTAAAATACACAGCAAAAGATTTCCCCCTATAGATTGTAATGTAAAGACATTCTTTTGAGTGCTCCTGTAATTGAAATATAAGTGCTACATACTTAATTTTCAATACCAAACATGTTATTACTTGCATGGCAATCCAAGTATACTTACGTGAGTGAGAGCACGGACAGACGGCCAGGCTAACCGAATTCATAAACACTTTTCATCTATGTTGGAAAGTGTTAAAAAACGTTAAAAGTAGTATACGCCTGTCCGACAGGGACAACTTTTTTTCCCGGTGGCAACGGTCACATGACTGGATCGTAGCGGAGTACGGGTGGAGGGGGCGTGTCCGAAAAGCGTCTTACAAGACGGGGGGTGTCAATCAAACGGCGTGCTCTTGGACAGGGGTGATTTGGAGGGGGATTTTTTTTCCTGTGCTGTTAGAAGTGGGATTGGGTTGGGTTGATTATTGACGGCCAATTATCTACACTAGGGATATAGGCCCGGGGGGAGTGCCCTCCGTGGGGGTCTTTCTAAGGGAACCTAATCCGTATTTACGCATGGAGAATTCCACGGCTCGAAGAAAACCACGAAAACTCCGAACGATTAGGCCGACGGGCGCGATTGGGATCGAACCCAGCACCTCCCGTCTACCAGCTTCGAGAGCACAACCTCTCAGCCACTGGTGGGGCGTTTAGTTAGAAGTGGGGTGTTATTTATTGCTTACTGTTGAACGGAGGTCTGCTTGTCAATTGAATGGGAGGGGGTGGAAGTGGGGGAGGCATTAGGTTTTTTATGCTATAAGAGGGGTTAATAATGATTTTTTTGTTTTTTAATTGGTGACGTCATCCAAGATGGCGTCACGTGATTTTTCGTATAGGATAACGGTCGCTGACCAATTAAAATAATTAAGAGTATTAAGTATTGCGCGGCAGCGCAATACTTATTTATTTCCAGTGTCACATCTTAATGTTAATTTAACACAGCAAATCCCATTGAACAAGTTAATTTACTAGAGTGTTTCCCACTTTTTGTACGCGTTGCCACAAAATATTTACTCTGGCTAATTCTAATAAAATTTGAAATTTGAAATAGTTAAATTGTTTGGCTGACGTCAGGATCAAAATGGATGATTAAATGCCGTTGCATATAGTTGGATTATAATCCAGGAAGTAACATAGGCTATGTTTTATTTACGCTATTCAAACATTTTTCTTAATATTTCAAAATTTCTTAATTTTCATTGTGAATCAACGGACATTTTTCCTATAAAATTTAACTATGTTTTTTTATTGTTGCCAACAATTCAAAACCCGTAATAATAATTTATCCACAGCAATTTGTTTTCAATTGAAAGATTTCCACGTTCAAAATGAAATTGAATTAATTTTTTTTTTTTAATTTTAGAAAACGGATCAACACAACGTCATACTCTAAATAAACGGACATCCTCTTTAATAAAAAGGTATGCGTTGCTGACGACTGAGATTTACGCTAATCGTTGCCACAAATTAATCTCGGAAAATGAAATATTTGAATCATCTTTAATAAAAAGGTATGCGTTGCTGACGACTGGGATTTTCGCTAATCGTTGCCACAAATTAATCTCGGAAAATGAAATATTTGAAGTTACTGAAAAAATTAATTGCTCGAAAAGTATTTGTCAGAAAATTGTTAGACAAACTGCGTTAGAAAGGTAAAAAATTGTATTTTTCTTGATATAAATTTCAAATCTAATGATCATGCCGTTTTTAAAATATTGAATTTCAAAAATTACCAAATTTTACAATGGAGTACCATAGCGAAAATTTCACGCATAAAAATATAATGATAACGACAATGTGTCCTGACGTATGTATATTGACTATAGCACGAGTCACAAATTATAGTAGCTTTATTATTCTGTTAAAATATAAATTTGAATTATTATGATGTCACGAGTGCATGCTTTTTATTTAATTCTCGACAAATAGCATGTTTTAGTCCACCTCAGTGAGGCATGTCAATTTCATTATATTTGAAGTATTCTAACTTCATTAAAATCCAACGGAAATGATTTTTCCCCATAGACATCATAATGTAAACCCCATAGACACCATAATATAACACAATTATTCATTTTTTTTTAAGTTGACCTTATCCATAATAGAGTCTACAGAGAATTCGCCTAATTTGGAAAGAAGTTTTTTAGATACCTTTTGGTACTTTTCCGTTATACCAATATGATGCCAAAATGTATGCTGATGCGCCATTTATTTCAACCCTGAATGTGCAAATAATTTTTATTCCAACCCGGGGGCCTCCGAGATCACGCTGTCCAAAAGCATTGTGGCTCGCTATTTATTCAACGCGAATCTCTTTTTTTGAAAATTATTATTTCATCGTAAGTAAACATTTTAATTTACTATTTTTTGAACCGTAAATACTTTTTATTCAGTTATAACTTACAATTTTTGCTGATTCAGAAAGGAAATGTTTATTAACCTTGAGGAATGGATTTTGGCGGGACTTGCACTGTTAGTTATAATTTATCAGAGATGGTTTTAGTATCTCGCACATTGTTCTACTTTGCTTAGTTATAGATTTATGGGGGAAAGTTTTATAATCAGATGAACCCGATTATGAAAGCTTAGCTTTTAAAAATATTCTGCCGAATGAATTTTGACGGAACCTTCAGATGAGTTTTTAAGGATGGTTATAGTATATAGCATATCCTTTTATCGTTCTTTACCAAATCCTACTGTAAGTGATCAACGAAAAGAATTTGTCCTTAACAGCCCAAATTTTGTCTGACACATTAAAAATGTAATAACGCAATGGCGTTCGTATCGTTTTCAGAAATGCAGAAGGACATTCCAAATAAAGATCCATATGGTTTTAAAACACAAGGTCAAATTCAAGGTCAATATTTCGTTTGATTAAAGGTATGTTAACAGAAATTGACCAGCGTAGAGGGCGTAGTTTGCTAGTTTTTAAATATTTGGTTATAATTCAAGCAGAAAGCAGATGAATATGTTGTCATATCTGTAACAAAAAGAAAATTTTCTTAGTTCAGCAGCAGTAATACATTTGTTAATAATACAAGGAACATGTATATGAATAAATACAGGAAGCATGTGTATATGACGTCATATTTATAACAAAAAATTGAAATAATTTTTACCGATGCTAATTAATAAGGATGAATTACAGGATGAACATGCAGGAGAAAATTTTCTGTCAAACAGTTTGTAAGAGATTTCGCTGCGGAGACAATTGACGTCTTATTATATATTAATGGCGTAGATGGTTATTATGAAATAGGTTGTACTGGATCAACACAATTTACTTTTTCGTTTATAGCGCCCCCTGGGAGGAAATAAGGTAACCAAATTTAAATAAAATATTTTGTAATTTTTGTATATAATGTTTCATTGTATAATAGCTCTATTGAAATTAAAAATAGTTGGCACAGATGCAACACAATTTTCTTTTGTGTTTATAGCGTCTCCTAGTGAGAAATAGGGTAACTATTATTATTTTTAATTATTTTTTACGGGTTATTTGAAATAAATTATTTCCATAATGGTCTGCTATGATCAAATTTATGTTTAATAAAAATTTTCACATGATGTTTTATTCTGGTAGCGCCCATGGTGGAACATTGCCTAACTAAAACTTTAAAATGGAATTTTCTTATGTTTTCTACTGCATACCACTAATGCTCCAAGTTAAAATTAGGTAATACTGATTCAAAAATTATTTTCGAATACTCATCCAATCTGTTTAAACTACATTATGGATAAATTAAAGCTTTCTTTTACAGTGTGGGCGAGAAATTATGATTTAATTCCTAAGGACGACCACTCGGCTAAGGGCGAACCCCAGCCATTGAGCGTTTAATGTCTTCCCCGAAAAGAGATATTATGATTTTAAGAATTAGGCCATGTAAAAAAATTATGTGGCGGAGAGGGAGGGGACGCGTTTTGCCCTTTCGGGAGGGGAGGGGGAAGGGCGCGAAATACAATAAAGCGATCTGTTTTAAACTTTACGATATTTTATAACACATAACATAATTTTTTAAAAATGAAGCCGCGTCAAAAAGTATGGGGAGGGGGAGGGTAAGCGCGTTTTGTCCACACGGGGTGTGCACTTTTCTAAATTTTGCCGAAACCCCTCATGTAATATATCGTTGGAAAGGTCTGTTACCGCTTAATCATATTATGCATCTACGGTATCCATCCCCCCACTTTGCTCCCCGCCAAGGGGTGTACTTTTCTAAATTTTGCACACATCCCTCATGTGATACATCGTTGGAAAGATCTGTGGCGGCTTAATCATATTATGCATATCCGGTGTCCATCTTCCCCACTTTGCCCCCCCCAAGGGGGCACTTTTCTAAATTTTACCAATACCCCTCATGTGATATATCGTTGGAAAGGTCTGAGACCGCTTAATCATAATATGCATCTCCGGTGTCCATCCCTCCACTTTGCCCCCCCAAAGAGGGCATTTTTCTAAATTTTGTCGATACCCCTCATGTGATATATCGTTGGAAAGGTCTGAGACCGCTTAATCATATTATGCATCTCCGGTGTCCATACCCCCACTTTGTCTCCCTCAAGGGAGCACTTGTCTAAATTTTGCCGATAGCACTCATGTGATATATCGTTGGAAAGGTCTGAGGCCGCTTAATCATATTATGCATTTCCGGTGTCCATCCTCCCACTTTGCCCCCCCCAAGGGGTTTACTTTTCTAAATTTTGCACACATCCCTCATGTGATGTATCGTTGGAAAGGTCTATGACCGCTTAATCATATTATACATCTCCGGTGTCTATCCCCCACTTTCCCCCCCAACGGGGCACTTTTCTAAATTTTACCGAAACCCCTTATGTGATATATCGTTGGAAAGGTCTGAGACCGCTTAATCCTATTATGCATCTCCGGTGTCCATCCACCACTTTGCCCCGCCCCAAGGGGGCACTTTTCTGAATTTTACCGAAACCCCTTATGTGATATATCGTTGGAAAGGTCTGAGACCGCTTAATCTTATTATGCATCTCCGGTGGCCATCCCTCCACTTTTCCCCCCAAGGGGGTACTATTCTAAATTTTGCACACACTCCTCATGTGATATATCGTTGGTCCCGGGTCGGAGGTTCGTTCGGTTAGAGGTTTATAGTATTCAATGTACAAATTAATGGATTATGAGGTGCGTGCGTAGCACGACCGGTATACGGTGCCGAAGGCAGCGGGGACCTGGGTTGGAGGTTCGTTTGGTTCGAGGTTTTACAAGATTCGATGCGCCGATGTAAATTATGGGCCGGCTAGCGGGCGAAGCCAGCTAGTTTTCTTTTTGTATTATATAACAAAAACTCTTGACACATTCACTGTTTACAATTATATTCCAGAACATTCTGCTCATATATACTCGTTATTGTTTTTATACTTCTGATTATGTGATTAAAACACATAAGATTTTATCGATAGCTATAGTGTCTCTTTCCAAAGTGGTTGCAAACGTATTTTGCACAATGGAATAAAATTATTTGCAAAAATGAACATGATTCGTTTATTATTATTTTATGAAGATGAGAAACAATCCGTTGAAGTCCGTTATATATTTTTCTTTTGTTAAAAATTACTTGTATTATTTTAATTGTTTAAAAATAATCAATGTTTGAACTGTATATTTCATATTACCAATACTGATTTTGATCTGTGCAGTCTTTTACATACTTGCCTCGTGTGAATCTTATCTGCTTCATATTAATTTGTTATTAAAAAACTTGAGATATTAAAAAAAAGTAACTTGCAAAGCAAATTTAAAAAAATAAATTTATTTCCATATTGTTAAGCACGAGAAGGGACAGATATTAAAATTATTTTATTTAGTCAATGCTACAATAATGTTGCATTTTTATATTAAATCTTGTTCAGTCTATTTAATCTTAAAAAATTAAATTTAAATTTGAAACATGATTTTAAAGCAACTTTAAAGCATTTAATTTAGTTGAAATGAAATCTAAATAAATCTTCAACTTTTTTTTCAGTTTCACATGCATTGTGCAAAATTTGTATTGTAGCAAATTCTAACAGACAAGAAACATAAGAAGTTCAAATAATTTAAAAAGTTGAAGATTTATTTAGATTTCTAAATGAAATGTTTTAAAGTTGCTTTAATATCATGTTTATAATTTAAATTTAATTTTTTAAGATTAAATAGACTGAGCAAGATTTAATATAAAAATGCAACATTATTGTAGCATTGACTAAATAAAATAATTTTAATATCTGTCCCTTCTCGTGCTTAACAATATGGAAATAAATTTATTTTTTTAAATTTGCTTTGCAAGTTACTTTTTTTTAATATCTCAAGTTTTTTAATAACAAATTAATATGAAGCAGATAAGATTCACACGAGGCAAGTATGTAAAAGACTGCACAGATCAAAATCAGTGAAAAGAGATCTTATCTGCTTCATATTAATTTGTTATTAAAAAACTTGAGATATTAAAAAAAAGTAACTTGCAAAGCAAATTTAAAAAAATAAATTTATTTCCATATTGTTAAGCACGAGAAGGGACAGATATTAAAATTATTTTATTTAGTCAATGCTACAATAATGTTGCATTTTTATATTAAATCTTAATGTCCCCTTCTGGGGCTTAACAATATGGAAATAATTTTTTTTTATTTGCTTTGCAAGTTACTTTTTTTTAAATAATTAATTTAGGTGTGATTAATATTCATTAAAAGCGATTTTCTAATAGCATTGATAGGTGATATGAATTTATTTAATTGAATTAACTAAAAATATAATTATTTTTAAATTGATTATTTTTCAACTGGTTTTTTTTAATTAAATTTAACTGAAAGTAAAGTTTAATGACCTTTTTTTGTTTTAAGTATATTTTTTTAGAATATTTCTATAACATGTGATATAGACAACATGGTTTATGTTCGAACATGAATGTGACGTCATGTAATGATTGCACCCTAGACATACAATTACGAGGTCCGATTCAAAAGTTGAGTTGTTTAATAGGGTTAAAAATGTGTTTAGCTGTAATCAAATGTTAAGTTGAGTTGGTTTTATATTGATTGACTGCAACCGAATTAGCAAAAAGTTTGTTTTTCTACTGTTGGCATCATTAGAATTTGCCAGTTGCTCAGATTTTTCTGTTGAATGTAGCATCGTTAGCTGACTTTGTTAGTTTGACTTCGTTTATATTTTAGTTTTTTTTTGCTTTGCGCCATGGTAGACGGACTTAATTTTCAGAATGGAGATAACAAAAACAAGCATAAACTTGCTGAAATTAAAGAAAGCAACAAGAAAACGAAGAAGAATCAAACTCCGGTAAGTTTTTTTTAAATATTTTAAAAAAATATATTTTTTAATTCATTATTAAATTTTTAATTGTTTTTTTTGTTTTTTTTTGTCTCTTTTTATTTCTTTTTAGGTTCAATTATTTCTAGAAAAAGTGAAATGACATGATTCAAAGGATATGAAATACTTAGGTGGAGAAAACTTTCTTTCCGAGAATTATTTTCTGGGACAAACTCGAGTCCACATTAGACGATATATTGTTGATCCCGACGGTGAATTACAGCCTACTAAAGATGGTGTATCTTTAACTCTCAAAGTTTGGCAATCCTTGTGTCGTGAAATCAAGACTGTATTAAATCACAAACCTTTGGAAAAGATGAGCGTTATCGAAACAGATTTGTGCATTTCAAAACAAGTGAAGGATGGTGTGGAACTTTCCGTTTTCTAAAGACTTTTCCAAAGGAAAAATATGAGTCTCCAATTCGTACCTGAGCATGTCGTGCTTACACTTCCTGAGTTTGAAAAGATAGTTGATAACATGTACAATATCACGGATCGTGTGAAAGACGGACTTATCTCATACTCATTATCTTACTTTATTTATGAAGAACTGAACAACGCCAGTTTGCAGTTTAATATAATAGATAAAATCCTGACGCCTTTTTAGTACTTCTTGATTCCTTGTTATGACGAATAATATCGCATGATGAATAACTTATAGACGAAATGTCAGCGTTCGTGTCAAACAGGAACGACCATGTTCAAGCATGAACGTGTGACGTCATGTACCACGTGGTCAGTCATACTAGAAAATCACTTTTAATAAATATTAATTACACCTAAAATAATTATGTTCTAATTACTTTAAATGTTCAGCAACTGAACCCCGTTATCTTGCACAAAAATTAAAAATATGAATTTACTTAGTTCAGTTACAAGTGACAGCTAATTTATTGCTATCATTATTGCTGTTGTATACTACAAATATTCATTAAAGTACAATGCTCTCTGACAAAACCTTAAACGTGATTAAAACAGTTAGTTTTCTAAAACAAAAAAGGCAAATTTCTTTTTTAAATGAAGCAACAGAAATATTTTGAATATTAATTGTATGAATTTTGTATAATTTTTTAATGTAGTTCTGCATTATAAATCTTTTGGATATTAATTGTATGCATTTTCTAGTTTTTTTTTTTTTTTTTTTGTATAGTTTTGCATTAATTATTTTACTATATTATGTATTCTTCATAATGTAATTTGCCTTAATAATTATGTGAAGAAACCTTTTTTTATAATATTAATATGAACAAGACATTTGAATACTCATGAATATAACACATTTAAAAGCACCTGACATTAATGTTCTTTAAAAAAAAATTGCTGCATATTTATTAAGAGAGTTGAAGACCAAATATTAAAACTCATTTGTATAAGTTTCTTTTTAAAAAATATTTTTGCTTTATTTCTGTGTATAAAATTTAGACAAGTTTTAGTTTAAAAGAAAGTTTTGACTCTTTAAAGAAAATAGTTAGTAAAATCCTTATTTATTTTTTTTACTAAAGTCAAAGTGTCTCATTTAAATAATCTATGTTCTTTTCGAATTCTAAATGAACTCAAATTGACTATTTGATCGGGTATCATGTCTTTTTTTTCTTTACTTTAGTTAGCTGAAAGGGAAAATGCTGTATACAGACACTGGTTGTATTTTCTTATAGTCTTTTTTTTTTAACTTTTTTTTTATTCGGAAACTTTGACTATCAATTCCTAAACTTTGACTTTTAATGACTTTTACATTTTTTTTCAACCAAATACACTGGAATTGCATGAGTGAAAATGTAATAAGAAGATCAATGTACAAAGAAAGATAAATTGAGAAAATTCTTTTTTTTTTTAGTATATATCTCATGCATTATTTTTAAAAATCTTAATCAGTTCCATATGATCAATCATTATAATAATCACTATTTGAATAATTAGTATAAGAATAAATTATAGTTAAAAATTTTGTGAATATTTTATTTTATTTTAAATTTCTTTTAAATGCTGAATTGTTAATTTACTATTAAGTAGCATATATTTCGAACATAATTTTTTTTTCTTTTTTACAATATATATTGAAAAGAGTATTAATTTTTATAATCATACATATACTTAAAATTATCTTACCGTGTCCTGGGATTATTTTAAATATATCTCGCTATGCTAGTCGGTATTTGCAAATGAACATATTCCCACACGCCAAATAATAAAAAAAGGCTAGAAAGCGGTGAATTTTTAACCAAATACGTCGACATAGCAACGGTTTTTGGCAATAGGTGTTACTTAGGAGTCAACGCTGTTCCCAACGATGGAACTATTTCCTCATTTTCTTCGTTCGCGTTAAAAAAAACAATGGTTTTAATTTTTTTTTAATAATTACTTTAAAACATATTTAATATATTTGGCTATTTTAATAATATGTAGTATATTTTGAATATTTGTTAAACGATTAACTAAAGTCAATTCCATACATGGGTATCAAATATCAAGTTTGGATGAATATAGTATCCAATACATATTGGTTGATAAAAAAAAATTTCTCACTTTCGACAAAATGGACTCAATTTTTAAAAAAATTACAAAAAAATTAAAAATTACCTACGAATTCCGAATAAACTTTATTGAAAAGAATACAAAATACACGGTATGTTGGGCTAAAAGATTGAATTTGGATTGTTTTTATGAGTGGATCGAAATCGTCGGCGATCTCGGGAAAATACGCTAATTGATCCGTCCAATATAAAATAATAAACAAATCTGAACTCTGCGCCTCAGGTATATTCGGACCAAGTCTTCGTCCATCAGGATTCGAAGTTGCAGAATTCTACGTGCAATAGATTTACCTAGTCATCGCCAACAAACAAAGAGACGCACACAAGCAAAAACAAATTTAATTAATACAGCTATTAAAATTATTTTTTTTAAAACACGCAACTCTGATTATTTTGTTTATTATAATAACACTATACTTTTTTTCCAAGAAATAACAGCAATAAAGTCTGATCAATTATTACGTTATAAAAATAAAAGAGCCACAGGAAGCTCTGCTCTTCTTGCCTACGGACAGATTAAAAACAACAACGTTAAATTAGAGTTGGTATGGGCGTGGTGTAATATATCTGTGGTCAAATTGCTCAAAAATAAATAGGTGTTAAAAATAAAACGTACGTTTTATTACAAATATCAGTATGTTCATAGGTAAAACTTTTGGAGAACTCTATCGGTCCAGGTTGCGAATCCTTACTCTGGCGGATATTTTTATTAAAAACTAAGATTTTTATTCAGATACAAACAGAAAGATGTACGTACATGTAATATCAATGTCAAAATTCTTAATACAGTATAAATAAAAATGTGCATTTATTCACTCTTTCCGTAAGCAGTGACGTAACTCAACTGGTGAGAAACAGTTAAGGAGGCAATTATTCACATAACATAAAACATGCTATAACGTTATAACACTGTGCAGTGTACACTGCAAAAAAGTCATGTTTCTTACCCTACGGAAATATAATATAACAACAAATGAAAATATCCAATGACCTCTTCAGAGTTACCCACGATTCCGAAAAGCATACATTATCTTTAGAAATCTCAGAAACCAATGGATTTTCGAAATTTATAGAAGCATTCATGAAAACAGTATTTCTTTTACTGCCACTGATTTTCCGAATCGTTTACGAGTAGTTTTTATAGCGTATTAATCAGTTTTGCAATCCGGATGTTTATAGGATGTTATCAACTCTTAACTCAAAATTTGTATGTTGAAAAATCATGTTTTACAAACAAACATGTTTAATTAAGAGCATTAACATTTGCATTAAAATTTATAATATTTTGTTATTGTTGCATATATAAATTCAATTATGCACCTGAAATTGCCTAATTGAGAATGGATAGCATGCGATAAAACCTATGTTCCAAGTTAACACAAATCAATAATACACAATAAAAACTACTCGGAAACGTTTCCAAAAATCAGTGGTAGTAAAAAAAAACTTTGTTTTTTTTACATATATATTTTTTAAATCTCAAAAATATATTGGTTCTGAATCTAAAACCTAAAGATAAAACAAAATTTTCTAAATCATAGGTAACTCGAAAGCGGTGATTGTATATTTTAGTTCATGGTTATATATTATTTCGTAGAATACAAAACATTTCTTCCTTACAAACCTTTACAAACCTTTCTTCCACTATTGTAATCAAGGTTAGTTTATAAGTTTGCTCCTAAAGTGTGTTACGTATACGACATGCGATAAAATACAACATATTGGGCATGATTAAGTACATTTTAAAGTTTTTGTTTTGAATCATACTGTATATAAGCTTACTTTCGGTTAATTTTTAAATCTATTAATTCTTAAATTTAATTTTTTGCAAGCACTTAAATTTCTATTATAATGATTAAAAAATACCAAAATGGCGAATATATGGTTTGGATTTTTTTATTCATCTTGATTTTTTTATTTATCTATCTTTATTATTCCTTCAGAGATTTAGAAGGTAAAACAGAATAATATTATTAGTATTTCAGCATCGTGCAATGAAAAAAAAATGTACAGGGTGGTTATAATATAAGTATCTCTATGTGGAGCTGTCTGTAGCTTGAAGGAATAACCGGAATGAAACAAAAATCGGTACACATACTATTCGAGAAGGGGGAAGAAGAATGGAACAATAAAAAAATAATAATTGCAATAATCGCCGACAGATGGTGCTTTTGAGTGTGACATGTAATGTGTAATATTTTGTACCGTGTACGTGTCCCAAACCTCAATGACTTTACCGCATATCACAACATGTGCGAAACATCACTCCTGATACATTAAATTCCGCATTTGAGTACGTCCTGCACCGCCTGGATTGTGTCCTTCAACACAATGGCTATGTGGTACCTGAACATGATCGGCACCGCCATGCGAAAGCGTAATCACATTCACTGTGACATTTTCCAACAAATTAGTATGCCATCCAGTTTTACGCCTAAATCCTTTGTTCTTGTATTACACATTACATTTCACACTCAATAGTGCCATCTGTCGGTGATTATTGCAATTATTTTTTTTGTTCCATTCTTCTTCACCCTTCTCGAATAGTAAGTGTACTGATTTTGGTTTTATTCGAGTTATTCCTTTAAGCTACAGACAGCTCCAAATAGAGATACTTATATTATAACCACCCGGTAGATGAAAAACAATATTTTGCAGTTTCACATTTATTGAAATTAAAAGAAAAAAATTCTTGTTTGAAACTTTAATTAACATTTTTGTTTTAATTAATCATTAAAAAACTGTAAATGTTGTCACTGTTTTAAAACCGACGGACTTTATATGACTCTGTGCAGCAAATAATTAAATTATGCGATATTAAGAAATAAAATAGTAAACGGTGAAACAAAATATCTAATACAAAAATCCAATAAAACATTCTTTAACATGATACTACAAAGGATGTGAATTTTCTTTTCACTTTGCTAAACAGCGTAAAACCCCAGAGTGAAAAATGTTTCCAGACCGGGGATCGAATGCAGATACTTTGGCATAGCACATCAAGTGCAAATAATAAATCATCAAGTGTCATCTGGAAGACATTCTTTTTGGCATTTTTCACGTATATATACGTTGGTAAGGCTGCAACTTCGCAGCGCAAGATGAAGTGTCATAAATGGGCACACTATTCAATGGCGTATATGAAACGAATAAGTTCCCAGCATTGGATAATATATCTAAATTTCCAAATAAATTTTCAGCAGGACTGAGAGTATCCAACTATACCAAAGTATCTGGGTTCGATCCCCTGTTTGAACACATCTTTCACTCTGTTGGTTGTACTCTGTTTAGAAAAGTGAAAAGAAATTTCACATCCTTTGTAGTGCCATTTAATGATTTACCAGCTGACCCCCGCCCGGCGTTACCCAGGCACATGATAATAAATTTTAAATAGTTTTTATTATTTTATATCTTTAACCCGATTTTGTATGAAATTATAATTTAAAATTAAAAAATTTCGAAAAAATATTTATATTTAGTGATAAAAGTGCTCATTTTTTTGTTGTTGTTTTTTTTTACCTAGAGTCGTTTCATAGTTTTAAAATAAAAAGTTCTTTTTGTCCGAACTCTTTGAAATCTTTATTGGTGATAAATAAAACGATTTTACAGCCTATTGTAAAAATTTCGTGAAAAAAATATTGTTACATAGTTGTAAAAGAAATGTTTTCTTCTCGCTTTTTTGTTTGTTTGTTTGCTTTCGCGTCGGCTCCTTTAACATAGCAATAACAAAAATAGTTCTCATCTTCCGAACTCTCCGACATTTCAATCGGTTATAAATATAACTGTATCCAAGCTCTCTTTAAAATTTTGCGAAAAAATATTCATATTCAGTAGTGAAAACAAGAGTTCTTTAAAAAAACCTTTAGCTTTCAACCTCAGAGCAAAAATATATTAGAAGGTCTATGCTTTCAATGCAATGGTACGGCTTCATCCATTTCCAATCAACACTTTGTAATCCCCTATGCCAAACAGGTGAGGGTTAATCAATCAGGTTTCCCGTTTCAGAGGGTAGAAGCCTTCAATAAAACCTTGAAGAATGCGCAAAGAGACGATTTTCGTGTGGAAAATAGAGTGTGGCTTTGACGGAATGCTCTTTTCGTGTTAAATATATAGATGGCGTAGTTTCATCCTGGTGAAAATTTAAATGGAAATTTACATTCCTTAAGAGTTAATTAAAATAAAATTCTAAAACAAATTTAAAAAAAAAAGTCCTTTGGAGGTATTATCAGGTGCATCTTAGGGTTTCCTTCGCCTTTCCTAATTCTGTTGCGCTGATCTTATACATCACAGCGAGAGAGAGTACACAACAGCAATTATATAATCGTTCTTTTATTACTGTAGATTAACTCTTTATTGACCGTAAGTAAACTTATCTACCCTATATATATAAAATCCTAATGAAACGAATTTGTGAAACGATTTTATGAAACGATTTTATGAAACGACTGATTAAACGACTGATTATGTTTCAGGGCTATTTTTAATAAAATATTAAACGCTTGATGGTGAAATTAATACCAATTGTCCATAAAAATCCGCGGATGTCAAAACTGGTGATAGAATTTTGAAATTGGAATTAGTTTTCGAGATATTAATTTTTTTTCTAATTTTAAAGATATTTCTGTAATGATGGCAACTAATTACTCAGTTTTTTTTGTGACAAAAAAGGGAAAAAAATTGAAAAGGATCCCGATAGGGATTTTTCATTTCTTTTTATTCGTCATTTTCATATTGAATTTGAATTTATCTTTTATTTCAATCGATAATGAAGACAAGATTGTGATTAAATTATGTTTTTCAGGAAAATTTGAAAACAAAATCACATTTCTATCGTCAGGATTCAATCGTCTGTCAGCATTTAATTTAATTTATAAACTGAAAACATTTTGAATAAATTCGTCCAAATGACGTCATTTATGTAAATATGTCATTTATGTTTATACAATTTATTTAATATAAAGAAGCCATTTCTCTATTTTTATGTACAAAAGGAGGTAAATTGAACGACAATTATAAATAAATTGTATATATACCTATAAATACATGTATAAACAAGCATAAACGTTCGGTGCTTTTCCAGTTGGGGCCTTGACGAAACAGGGAAAATAGCCTTGGCGGAAAAGGAAATTTGGCAACATACTTTCTGTCAACCTATTCACTTTGTCATTTTGTGTACAGAAGCATTTTTTCAATATTTATACAATTTGTTTAGCGTAAAATGTCATTTATCCTATTTTATATATAATCAGAAGTAATTTGTATAGAAAAAAAAACAATAATAATATGTGTAAAATTAAAATACGCATATAAACCAAAAAATTGTCGAATTTGTTTCCATGGCTGTTTATGTCATTTTGCACCAAATCTCACTTTCTGATGCCAGAATTGCGCCAAGCTTTTTAAAAAAAGCGTCAAGACCCCTATAATAGAAAAGCATCAAAAGTTCATTGGGATTGTTTTCATAACTTTTGGCAACGAATCTATCCCTTTTTGAAGCTCGAATTACGCCAAACCTAAAAGCAAAGGATGCTATACTGGAAAAGTACCCGATTTTCTTATGGACAATATTCAAGTGACATAAAATGCCGTAAAATTATCGCGGAAAGCAAATTTGTTTAAATATCTCATCAATTGATGCCGAATAAATGCAGGCATGCATGCACAACATATTTAACTAATTTTGTATGATAAATAATTATTACAAAATTCGTATATACATATTAATTAAAATAAATAATTTACATATTTAAAATAACATGAAAATATGCATGATGGTGCACTAAAATAGAGAGAAAATTAAAACATGTTACTGAAAATGTCTATAACATAGTACTTTTCAATACCGTGGTTCTTAATGCTATTCACAAGCAGATGGAATTTTTCTCATCCTTAAACATAAAGGAAGAATAGAATACAGATCGTTGTTATAAAAGTCCGAGAGGTAGCCACAATTTAAACCGAACCATTTTATACAAGCTGGTTTTCAAGTTGTAATTGATTTTACTTATCAATCCCAAAAACAGTCGCCAGTTGTCGCAACAGCTGTGTATGAGGCCATGATAATAAAAAAAAATGCCGCATTAAAACGTTAAAAGCATGGCAACCCAATTACAGATTTACCAATGTTTTTAAAACAAAGCACGCTGTCATGTTTTTAGAGGCCTTGAAGTCTGAGCGGGGGTTGGCGAGCGTAGCTCGCAGGGGGTAGGCCCCCTAGTATATATATATTTTTTCAAATTCATAAGTTGTATTGTATTGTTTTCACCAAAAATGAGTAATAAAGAACCAATTTTATCAAAAAGTGTATGTGATCGATAAGTGACACACGAATTCAATGTTGCATCACAGTAACAAAAATTAATCACATACTCGAATTCCTACAAATATCAATCCAATATTTACTTAAAATTAGACAGAGGCGTCAAGGGGGGCACGATCACTTTACTACCAGTATTTTTATATACTATATTTGGCCTTTTTTAATTCATACCGTTCAAAGATTAAATAAGGCCAAATGTAGTTTATAATTATACTGGTAGTAAAATTACCATGCCCCCCCCCCTCGTCCCTGACGCTACGCAACTGTTCAGGGGGGGGAAATGATACTTATTCCCTTTTTAACATTTTTATCCCCAAAAAGGGATAAAAATGTCAAAAAGGGAATAAGTATCATTTTTTTATTTTCCCTGAACAGTGGCGTAGCGTCAGGGGGGTGGGGAGGCACGATCTTTTTTGAAGACCAACCCACTCAAATCCTTGCTTGTTTGGAGGAGATACAAAACTTTAGAAGATTATAGTTTCATATATGAGAAAATCCGAGAGATATGGGACTTTTTTCTGAGATTAATTAAACTTTTTTATATCCCAATAAAGGCGCAACACTTCATATTTACTTGAAATCTAAGCCAAGAAGTCCTTTAAAATGCGTGTCATCTGGAGGTGACAATGGACGTTGTCGGGTTAACGTACTAACATCAGATAAAATTCTTAAAAGCAGAATAAATTTAAATGCATACTTTTCGATATACGCATTTGCAAAATTTAACATGATTATTTTTGCAATTCTTGAGTAACTATTTTGTCTCAATATAGAACATATATAGCACTACTGAAAATGCATTTTAAAATTTTACTTTATAAAATGAGATTGTAATCTTCGGAAAATTTATTTGAAAATGATCATCTTAAAAATTTTCTTTATTTAATCTGAACATTAAATCATGACAGAGGTTTACTGGTATTAAGGCTCTATACATTTTTGAAAAATTTTAGCAATCATACGACATTGTTGTGGAAATTTATTAAAATTGTGCGGAAAATATTTCGGAAGACTAAGAAAAAAAACTACACGCAAAAAAGGAGGGAGGGGGTTATTCTTCAGAAATTCTTTTATTGCTTCATTGTTGTGGCTAGAAACAAACAGTAAAGACTTTATTGATAACATAATGTATTAGCATTAAAGTATTTTCTTAATTAATGACAAAAAAGTGATTAGTTACACTTTATTGAAATAAACGTGATGTTTGTCCTGCGATCAAAAATTTCTTTAAACGCGATCGCTGTTTTGGAAATATTTAACAATAGCATGACACTGCTTTTTTGTAGTCCATTATAGATTTAAGTAATAATGAGAGTGCATTCCTGGCTTTTCGCGTTAATTCTCAAAACCTACCTGAAAGTGCCTTTGAATTACAGAATTTTGTAACATCAGAGCTAGAGCGTTCGTCCGCAAATTCCCTGTAAGCAGCATATTCAAGTCTTATCGACGGATTGTCCATTCTTATAATATTTTCGAAAACTGCATAGTCATGAATTTTCAGATTGTTCATTTTGTTAGGGTGAAACTTTCGATAAGATTTGATGCAATTTAAACAATCATACCGTCGAAAAAAGTATAAAAAAAGTCATTCCGGCCTGTACCGGGAGGAAAAGGTAGCTTTCATAGACCAGGTTTTTAAGAATTCAACTCATTTTACTCAACCATTCGAAGCTAAATTGCTTGTAACTCGATTATAGAAAATTCAATCCCGGTTTTTGTTAATACTGAAATTGAATGCGAATTTCAGCATACGAATTACAGCATAACAAATATCAGATTGTTTTAAAATGTCAGCCACCTCAGAATGTCAAACTGCCATATCTGTGTCATTTTTTAAGACAAAGGCAAAACAAAACATGTTCCAATCCTTGTATCACGATCTAACACTTAAAAGAAACAACTTTTTCAATTTATATATTTTTATACATCTTTTTGAATTAAAAAAAAAAATTAAAAAAAACTAACTTGTCGCCATTTTGAATCAAGATGGCGGATGAAGCTGGCCAACAAACTCGGTTGAGACCTAGGTATGTTCTGCACACATGATCAGTCACATTCATATCGGTTCATAAATACGAGAGTTTCAGCATAACAATATAAGATTGTTTCAAAATCTCAGCCACCCTAGAATTTCAAACTTCCATATCTCAGCCATTTTTTAAGATATAGCAAAAACGAAAAATGTTACAGAATTCTTGTATCACGTTCTAAGGCTTAACAGAAACAATTTTTTCAGTTTATAATTTTTTGTACATCTTTTGGAATTTTTAACAATTAAAAAAAATTAACTTCCCGCTATTTTGAAACTAGATTGCGGATGAAGCTGACCAACGAACTCGGTCTAGACCTTGGTATGTCCTATACACATACTCAGTCACATCTACATCGGTCCATAAATAAGAGAGTTAAACCATGACAAATGTCAAATATATATATATATATATATATATAAATCAACATTTGCACGGAGGGTGGGCTGGGAGTCTGGGGGTCATAATCGGGGAAAATATACCAAAATGTTTTGCAATTGCTTTCCTATAAACGACTGCAATAGGTAGCTTTTTGTAATGAAATCTACCGAAAAGTCTGGGTATTTCTTGCAACTATCCTCTACAAAAATCTGTATGGCATTTTTCTTAGGTTTTGATACAGACATTTCGTCAACACCTGTTTTTAAATATAATAATAATTCGCACTCTTCAATCACGTGTAACGCCAAGTGGCCCAAATGAAGGCGAAAAATAGCTTGAAACAATACCCGGTAATTCTCACTAAAAAGTGAGGAAAGTCACGGCTAATCGCATTAAGTACTTTATCATTAGGAAATAAAGAATGAAGAGAAAGGGGATTAACGCAAACAGGTTTGTCTCCTACCATAATGAAGAAATGAGAAATGGGAAGTATTGCAATGTTATTTACATTACCTTCCAGTATTAAAAAAGAAAATATGACGAAAGGATTTTAAATATTCTGACAAAATTCATAGGAAATAAATATGAGAAATTTCAATGATTATGAGGGAAATAATATGAATTTTCGCATAATTTATAGGGTCTATTTATTACACATCAGTTTTCTGTCACATATTCGTATTCATAAATTTTTCGATATTGCTTTTCATAACTGTGTAGTTTAGTATTTAATTTCGATTTGAAAATTTCTTATAAAGGCAATTTTCTCTATAAAAAGTATTTACCAAAATTGAAAGAAATACAAAATTTCATGCGTCTATTGCAATGAGACACCCAAAATTTTTTAATGGATAAATGGATTAAGACCCTTGTTTCCTATACAGAAAAGAAGATGCGTAAGCGCCTTAGAATTTTCAAGTAGTATTTCACCACCATTTCAGTTTAAAAATTTCAAATTAATATTTAAATTGTATAATTCTAATATTGTTCAGTAAGCGTTTTGAATGGTAGTGGTATATTATTTATACCTCTTCATTTTATTCCTCAACTGTTAAATTTTTAACACAACGTTTTATTATAATTTTGCTTTTATAATGTATGTGGATAAAAGTATTTATTTATTTACAAATGAATTCGTTCGTAAATTCTGGTGTATTCAATCATTTCAACATTTTAAGAACAGAATTACTTTGCCGCTTAGAGGGTTAATCGCACATGTTGTAATATTTTTCGAAGATTAAATAAGCCGAAACATTATATTAAAAAATCCTGATAGAATTGTATGCACCCTGACTAAAACTGTTTCTTGTAGTGTGTTGTACACCATATTTAAGTTTGTCCAACATTTTTAATCACCCTGTATACCTTATTAACTCAAACACTAGAGCTGTATTATCGACGGTCTACAGGTGAAACCTCACAGAAAAACTGTGTCAGTGTTCTTGGATCTTACAGCCGCCTTTGACCGGGTATGGCGTCAAAAATTGATTCATATTATCCACAGCACTGGGATCAAGGGCAACGCGCTGATTTGGATTAACGACTTTCTAAGAGAAAGAAAATTCTCTGTAAGATTCAATTGTGTGCTTTCAAGAACACATAGGATATGGGCAGGAGTACCTCAGGGCCCCCTTTAGAGAGTAGACGCAACCTAGCCACCATCAAGTTCACCAATAGACTTCGCTGCAATATCAATGATAATATCTCTACCAGACTTTTTAATGATTGGAAATGCTCAACCAGACTTAAAAGATCTCCAACTCTCCAGCTGGACAGAGATATTAGAAGACTGACCCAACTGGAACATTCATCCCTGGATTTCCTTCTGGAACCTCTCTTTCCAAGAACACCACCGGCGAACACTAAGATTAATCTGAACTTGCTTCAACCCTGCTCTAAAAAAGAGGACCCCATAATACTCAGACAAAAGGGTCTTGAAACTATAGAAAAGCTCTCCCAGGAGAACCTGGCAGTTGCTTTCACCGACGGTTCCCCAGATAAATCCCTGAACAGAGGTGGAGCAGGCATACTCTTCATTCTTCCAAGTAGTGAAAAAGTCAATCTTAAAATTAACACAGGTTTGATTGCCTCCAACATCACCAGCGAACTTTTGGCAATCAAAGAAGCCCTAACTTATTACCTGATTAATTCTCATGCTATGGATCTTGCTGAAGGACTGGTTGTTTTCTCAGACTCTAAATCAGCCTTAGAGGTCATTGGAAACGGAGACACAAATGCACCTCCTCTATAAATGACTTACTTGATCAGCTGTATTGCAAGAGGAAATCTTGTGTGCTGCAATGGATACCTGCACATGTAAACATCGAGGGAAATGAGTGTGCGGATGCTTTAGCCAAAGAGGCACGAAATCTTGACCAACCTAGTTCCACCATCACACTTGCAGATGTAAATGCAGTGGCCAGATGTAGACTTTTTAATCAGACCTCTAGTAAGCCTTTAATCACTGACTTTGATTGCCCTAGAAATGTAGCAACTACACTGGCTAGGTTAAGAACAAATCACTATAAAGGAATGAAGATCCTTCCTGATGGAACAAGAACCTATATTATGTGCAGGAACTGCCCAGAAACTCAGCTCACACCGAGACACATCTTCGAGTGCCCATCCATTAACGGAGATATCTTAAAACTCGGCTGGTTACCGCTAATGGATCCACTTCGAGAGATCCTTTACAGTCCTGAAGCACCAGGGCTGGCGGCAGTGGTCCTCCGGACTTTTGACCATATCTGATCCTTTCTTTATTGACTTTTTGCATATCCATGGACACGACAACAACAACTAGAGCTGTATGCACCCTAACTAAAATTGTTTGATGTAGTATCTTGTACTTATTAAATTTTGTCCGATATTTTTAATCACATTCTATATCTAATTAACTCAAATTCTACATTTGTAGATTATAGATTCGAATAGTTTCGAAAGTAAATCAGCAGGAAGGTATATGTTTCAAACATATCTTTCTTTTTCACTACAGATAAAAAAAAACTTTTTACAATTATTCCTTTAATGCAAAAATTATTTAAAGTTCTTAAAAAAACATTTTTCAGAATAAGAAACGGCGGAAAAATATTTTAAAAAATCATATATACCTTCACACAATGTTTTAAGTTCGATTAAAGAAAGGTTTTGTTCTTAGAAGTTTCGTTTTAAAGCACACTTCTTCTAGATACATAAAGAACTTTCACTATGTGTACTTTCGAACAAATTTCAAAAGCGAAACACATAAACATAGTAATACTTATAGGCAGAATAACGGTAGAAAATGGAGGAAAATGTAGAAAAGGAAATAATAGTTTTTCGAAAAGTGCCTTTCTCCTATTTTACAACATCATCCTTGGATAGCCCCCGAGAAATTCAAGAAAAGGTTTCAGAAATAAGATTTCTTAAAATAGATACTTTGTATTTTTTTTTTCTTTTGCGAAAATGTTATATTTATTGTATGCATTATACACTTTCATTTATACTTCCCGCTATATGTTCCTAAATTATTCAAAGTTCAGTTTGATTTAAATAATCAAACACGCCTTCAAAATCATCATACAGATATTTTCTTGTCACATTGATTATCATCTTATACTCTTATCACACAATTAAATAAATGGTGATATCGATAAATTATTTTCGGAAGATAATTATCAATTACTGTTTAATAAGGATTAATCACGTCATCTTTCATTAACTAAAATTCATTCTTCTCATAAGAAAAAAATAATATTGGTTCTGCATTATTAAACAATAATTCAAGGAAATGAAGCAATTTTTTTGCATTTCGTTTACTTCATATCCTCATAGGTCATTTGGTGATACGTTAAAGTAGTTGGAATAATTAGTGTCTATCCTACTTGCATCGATGCGATTTCAAAACTTTCTTAAAGAGGACAATAATTTTTAATGGGGGCAAAAACGTTTCTTGATCTTGCTGTGCATAGCTCTGAAACATTTGACACAGTTTATTCCTCACATATATATTTTTTAATTAACCGAAGTATTCGTTAATTATAAATAGGTCTCATTTTGAGAATGATGTATTATTGGATCCAATTAACAAAATTTATTGATATCTAAACGTTTTCTATCAAACAATACTGAATAATTATTTGTATTTGATTGGTGTAAAAATTACTGCAACGCGATATCTGAGGTAAAATCGCAGTAGCAAAAGAAATCAGATCAGAATGTCACCATGACTTTATTACAAAGTGACAATGTTACAAATATGTTAGACTATACTAAGGTAAATCCAGGAGAGATGACGCGGTCGGAGAGATTGCGCACAAAGAGGTTCGGGGGAAGGAGTAGAGTGAGAGCGCAGCGACTCCAGGTAGTTGTACAACAGCAGTTGTGGAGTGTCTACTTGAAAGTGCACGTTGATTGCTTTGAGCGTCTAAGATAAAGTATTGCTATTTTGTTTTGTTTTCCCAAAATAAGTGGTTGAATTTTCATAGCTATTCATCAGAATTTCTATGCAATGTCATTAGTACAAAATATTTTAAACTTAAACGATTTCTCATAAGCTACTAATCTAGACTAACAATGTGAACATCAAAAGGTTCGTTTTAGAACAGGTCATGTTTAAATAAAAGGCCACGCAATCTCTCCTACCAAAATTGGAGAGATTGCGCATCTGCTACTTAGGAGAGATTGCGCATCTGCTACTTAGGAGAGATGGCGCAGTGTTCCCATTAGTTTCTATGCTAGGATAGATTACGCAGCTTATTGGTAAAGTTGCATATAAAAATGAAAAATGAAAATGGACTAATTTTAAGTTAAACGTGTTTTTAAGTAACATAATTTTATTTTGTAATCTTATCTGGACTTGCTTTTTCTGATTCTTTATTTTTTTTCCTTTAATTAAAATTTTTTAATCGTTTTTAAAATTATTTTCTTTTTCTGATTCTTTAATCATTAGGTTGAAATATTCACTCCTAATACAAAAATATTTGTTCACAAAAACCTTACAGCAATGTCATTTAAATATAATTATTTTTTTAACAATTTAATTGTAGTTATTATTAGTAACAATCTCTCCTACCCATGGGCGCAATCACACCAACCCTGTAAGGACAGATTGCGCAAAATAACTTTCTTGGTTGTATTACAACTGTTCTATTAAATTGTAACATAACAACAAAATAGCAATGGAAATGCATAAAAAACAAATGAAGTAAAAATTATTCATGAATAGTTTAGCAAAAAATTAATATTTAGATTTTTTATTGCTATTCTTTTGAATTGTGCGCAGACTATCCTATTGAACCTTATATGCCTTATATGCCTTTATTATAACCTTATACACCTTATATGAATAAATGCTATTATCGGGAATTATTGAATACTGCTGCATGTGCATATACTAGGCGGTAATTTTAGACATTTATTCCCTATAACGCATTATAGAGGATTCCTTCAAAATTATTAGTACAATCGTTTATGGGATACAGAACATACCTAGTCAAGCATAAATTACCATGCAGTATTTACATGTTCGTAATTCAAGCGGTGAAGCGATGGAGGAACCATTTTAAATTTGGCGAGGTGCCTGTTTAATGTGGAGTATAGAACAAATGATTATCGATTTTGATAATACGAAATAGTTTTGGCCATGAAATTGAAAATATAGATTGCAGAAAAGAAATTATGTATTTACAAAGTAAGATCTATGGGTCTATGTGGTAACAAGGGAGGAAACATCAAATTGGTCTTTGATTTAGGTAATACTACCGTAAAATAACATTATCCTGCACTGTTAAAAATGGCAGGTTAAAAATGTTCAGTCATTCGTCTATTTTTATAGAAAATGGTTACATAACCGTAATTTAACGATATTCTGACCATATTATTGCCCATATTATGGTCCAAATAGAGTTACATTACAGTTAGGAAACTGTTTTTTATAAAAAAAATTCGAATGACTGGCTAGTTTTCTGCAAAATTTTAACAGTATGAAATCAGTTGAAATCATCAGGAAACTTTTCGAAAAGAATTTTACACGAAGTAATAAATAAACGTAAGACTTTACATACTGAGTCAGTATTATGCTCTCTCATTTGTCTGGTTTTGTTCTTAATGTAATATTAAATAAAGTAATTTTAATTTTTTGTTTCATTTTTCGTTTGAGTTTTAATTTTGGAACTTTAGTTTTTCTTTACTAATATTAGCTAAGACAAATTTCAGAAATCATTTCTAAGAATTTATAACAGAAACACATTATTCTCTACAGTCAGAAAATTCCTTCTAGAGCTTTACACCGTGAGTTACGACTATGAATTGTATGGTCATTTCTTATTGCCAAGGAGTATTTTGCCTCCCGTAAATGATTTTACTAATGACATTGACAGACCCTACATTTTTAAAAAACCCTTATTTTTCTCAGAATAATTTTTGAAATACATCTACGTACATAAATTGTATATTCTTATTATAACAGGAATTTTTTTATGTTAAGATGATGTTTGAAGACAGATTCGAGAAAGAGCTCGAGAAAAAGGACGCCTGTACCCTTTTATTGTGATTTTTATTTCCTTTTGACAAATCAGCTGGAAACAGATTGTTCTCAAAATTCCATATTTCAAGAAAGAAATGTTAAGAAACTGCAATAAAATATTGAAGGAAAACAATCAAACATATTGAGATGAACATGCATCATTTAGGCACACTACAAGAGGCTTATTATAAAATATGAAGTGCATTTTATTCAGCGCTCCCAATTTTAACAAAATCAACTCGAATCTATTTAAAAATTAATGTTCACATATTTTCTTTTGAAATATATATATTTTTTTTTTTTTTAATATTGATAATTTGATTTTCTTTGTTACTTTAAGTAAAAAAAAAAATCTGATTGAAAAGTTATACTTTACATTGTATCGATGCCATTTTACTAAAACTGTATATTTTTAAAACGGCTACGTATTTCACTAGTTTTTCGATTAAAAGATAATTTTTTGAACATTTTCCAACATAGTTGAAAAGTGTTTATGAATTCGGATTTTCAGGCTGTCTGTCTGTCCAACCTCTAATTTGCGAAAATATACTCGGATTGCTATGTAATTGATATAGGTTTTTGACATTTCCTATGGTTCGTTATTAAAAATATACTGCGTAGCATTTATATTTCTCTGGCAATGACACTCAAAAGAATTTCGATACATTATGGTCTATGTGAAAAAATCTTTTGTTATGCATTTTAATGATATGAGAGTATTTCAAAGATATTGAAATTTAATTATATCATTATATCACTGAGGTACACTACAAGATGCTTACTGTAGAATATGTTGTGCATAGCATTTATCGTGCATTTACAGAGACGCACAAAAGAATTCCTTTACAATGCTGTCTACGAGCAAAAATTGTTGGAAGTGCGTTTTCAGTTGTAGTACACGTTTTTAAAGTTAACTAAATTGTTGCATATTACTTGGTGTGTATAAATTCCATAGATCATATCAGGGTTTCACAAAAGAATTGGAATACCTTTCTGTTTATTGGCGGAAATTGCTGAAAGGGAGTTTTCAACTGTGTTATGCGCTTCCTAGCTGAACTAAATTTTTGCATGCTATTTAATATGTATAAAAATCTATAGATCATATAAAGGGCTCCACAAAAGGCAGTACAAATATTTCCGAAAATTCGGAAATATTTTCGACTGTAGATGGTAATTCTGAAATGTTTTTTTTTTTCAAATGTGTTAAGCGTTTGTTTACTTAGACATAATCTTTTACCTAATTAAACGGTGATGTTTTGTTACAGTATTCTGAATGTGTTGGTAAGTGTTTCGTAATCTATGCTTGTGGCATTATTTCCCTTTCTCTTTTTTTTCTGTTTTCTTTTTTAATATAAATTTCAACATTTACTTTGAATCTTACTTTTGATATGACTTTTGAAAAACTTTTATTTTCTATTGAAGATATATTTTTAATATTTTCCAAAAAAAAAAAAACACTAAGAAGCCAATTTGAAAATTAAATACATCTTTCTTCCCAATAGATATCAGTAAAATATGACATGGAATTATATATTTTTTTATTTACATTTGGTGTTTCAGGATTTTCATACTCAGTTCAGTAAACTAGTTCGTCAGTATTTCTTCAAAAAACTAGAGAGCAGGTTTACTAGGCTAAAACCTAACATTTTGTTTTAATTAAATTAATAAATCATTCGTACTTGTATCTGGAAATTAGATGGAGATTTTCAAAATAAAATTCTGTGTTTCATTTTGCAACGAACATCTTTCTTTTAACATCGAAAATGAGTAAATATTTCGGTAATATTTAAGAAAAATGGTGGATTATTATTATTATTATTGATTGCATAAAGATAATAATGGAATTTTTTATGTCTCTAAAGAAGTATCTGTTAATTAGAAATATTTCAGTGTGTTAGACAAATAACATATTGTTTTTTTTTCCCTCTAGATTTTTTTTTAAATGAGCACAAAATAATTAGAGAACAAAACACGGAATGGATATAAACAAGAACGAAAAATCATGCGCCAAGCATAGATTATGTAGCACTTTCCAACGCTTCCAAAATAATTTTACAAAACATACCGTTTAATAAGCTAAAAGATAACATCTAAGTAAACAATTTGGAAAACGCATAACATATTTAAAAACATAATTTCAGGAATTTCGAACAGATACAATATTCGGAAAAGTATCCGAGTACTTTTATTCAACCCTGTATATGATCTATAGATTTGTATATATACTATATAGGATGCTAAATTTTAGTTTAATTAGGAAACGCGTAGCACAGTTTAAAATTCTCCTTTTGGAGTTTCTGTCAATAAACGGAAATGTGTTCGCGAACTTTTGTGCTGCCCTGTATATGAAATACAGAATTTTTACACACCAAGTAATAGACAAAAAGTGAGTTGAATTTAAAATCGCATTCAGCAACTTAAAACGCACTTCCAGGAATTATTGTTAACAGGCAGTAGAGAATTTTTTTGTGTGTCCTTGTAAATGAACGATGACTGCTATACACACACTATTCTGTAGTAAGCCTTTTGTAATGCACCTTAGTGGTAGATATAAATTTCAATGCGCGTGTTTAGAATAGTGAAAGATTATTTAAATAAAACGCAGACGATTTTTCTCCATAGACGTAATGTAACGGAAATCTTTTGACTGTCCCTGTATAGTAACTATAAGTGGTATGCACACTCTATTCCATATTAAGCTTCTTCTAATGCACCTTAGTGATATATATAAATTTCAATGCGTTTAAAATAGTGAAACATTATTTACATAAGCCGCAAATAATTTTTCCCCATAGACCGCAATGTAACGGAATTCTTTTGAGTGTCCCTGTACAAAAACTATAAGTGCTACACACTTCCGTTGAAATAGGGAACATGCTATCGATAACGACAATAACATATAAAAATTGCAGAGCAATCCGAGCATATTTACGGGAGTTAGAGCACGGACAGACGGCCAGACGGCCAGACGGCCATACGGCCAGACAAACCGAAGTCATAAGCACTTTTCAACTAGGTTGGAAAGTGCTAAAAATAAAATTAAATGTATGAGTAAAATAAATGAAAACATTTTCGAATAGAAAAATATTTGTTAAATATATTTGTATATATATATATATATATATAGATAGATCGATATAGATATAGATATATTTTAAGGCAATAGGAATTAATTATCGGGGGATTTTTTTAAACAAAAAAATCTTCATTTGTTTTAATTAATTCTTTTTGTGAACGTGGACAACGAATTTTAAAACGGATAATAAAAGGAAGATTTTTCTTTTTTTTTATCAAAACGTAAAATATTAATCTGAGAACCAAACATGAACGTAAATTGTTTTTTATGCATAGATTATTAAACCTTTTGTTATAAAATTTAATTAAAAACAAGAACGAAAAATCATGCGTCAAGCATATATTATGAAACACTTTCCAACACAGCCAGAAAACTGTAACGAAACTTCACTGTTAAATAAGGTGAAAGAAGATTATATATCAATTATATATCTATTTCATTATGTTTTAAATGACGTAGTGTCATCAAAATGAACTTAAAACGATTATTCCCCGTTGACTGTAATGTAACGGAATACTTTTGACTGTCCCTGTAAAAAAACTATAAGTGCTACATACTTTAAATAGGGAACATGATATTGATAACGACAATAACATATAAAAATTTCAGGGCAATCCGATAATATTTACGGGAGTTAGAGCACGGCCAGACGGCAGACGGCAGACAAACTGAAGTCATAAACACTTTTCATAGGTTGGAAAGTGTTAAAAAGCAGCTCTTTGAATTAAAAAAAAAATAATAATCACTTTTTGAGACCATCTACTAAATTGTTTATAGTTTTTATTTAGATTATTTTTTTAATTATCACTTATATAACTTTTTTATGCAATGAATGAATTGACTTGTATGTTTAAAAATCAATCTAAAATTAATTTTTGAAATAAATTATTTAAATTTAATGTTTTCTTAACCCTCTGAGCGTTTTGAAAAAGGGTAAAATTGTAATGTTGTTTTCTCAACATTTGTTTTAAATGCTAAAAAAATATGATTCTTTCAGCATTATAAATAAAACTTAATTACAAATATGAATGTAACCCTTGAGAGTATTAATCATTCTTCAATGTTTTGAAAATTCATTAAATCTATAGAATTATATTATATTAAACATTGCATATATTGCAGTGAAACCTGGAGCTTAGTGAACGGAATATTACGTTCTAAACGCAAAATATGTTTTGAGAAAACTTTTTTTTTCTTATTTAAATTTGTTTCCTTCAAAAATAAATAAATAAATAAACCCTCAAAGGATACTAGTCTGCAAGTAAATTCGTATTTATTTCAACAGAATGCAGTAAAATATTAAATAAATGTAATAATATTTTTCTAATTATATATTATTAGTATATTAATGTAATAATATTTATAGTACTTAATAATGTAGGAATTTATACATTATCTGACAATTACATAAATATTCTATTCTATCTATATTCTTATAACTATTCTTATAATATATTTTTACTTTCTTCCATCTATAATTGAAGAAAGTATTGTAATCCAAATTTTTTCGACTTCCGGTTTTCGACGGATTTACACGCTTTAGGGATCAGAGATTCCGAAAAACATGTTTTTACAAAATGTCTGTCTGTCCGTCTGTCCGTCCTCAGTGTATCATCGAAAAGTGTATGAAGTTATGCTTCAAATTGAACCACATTTTTTTTCTATGTTTTTGGCTATGACAAGCAGGTCCTACTTGAATTTGGGGATATTTCGACGAAAGGGGGCGCTGCTATCGCGATTTTTGTTCGATTTTCACTATTGTATCATCGAAAAGTGTATGAAATTATGCAGATAATTAAACCGATTTTTTTTATGTTTTTGACTATAGACAACCAGTTCAAGTTGAATTTGGGGATATTTCGACGAAAGGGGGCGCTGCGATCGCGATTTTTGTTCGATTTTCACTATTGTATCATCAAAAAGTGTATGATGTTATGCAGATAATTAAAACAATTTTTCTATGTTTTTCATGTTATGATGTCAACCAGCAGATCCTACTTGAATTTGGTGATATTCCGCCGGAAGGGGGCGCTGTGTTAGCCCTTTAAAGATTTCAAATTCAAAAAGATGTACAAAAAAATAGAAATCTTATAAGTTTTTTTCGTTAAATGTTCGGCCTTGATCCGGAGAATCAGGAGCAATTTTTGCTTTGCCTCTATCTTAAAAAAATGGCTGAGATATAGCGATTTGAAATTTTAGGGTAGCTCACATTTTCACACAATACAGAAGAATTCATCCATAAACGGGTTTAATTTATGAGTTTTAGTTAATATGGTTTCGGCAAATTTTCTTTCACTGTTGTAACCATTGTTCCTATTCTTATATGCTTAACACTATATATTTATATTCGCCAACGTCAAATTTTCGCCGAGCTTGGCGACAGTTGGCGAAATATCGCCAAATTTGGCGACAAAATAGGTTGCCATAAATAAAACCAACTTGGCTGTAGAGGACTAATTTGGCGGTATTCTCATTCAAATTCAATGTTGACGAGAACTGAGATTGAATATCCTTTAATTAGGTTCCACGCATTTTACTTTAATTTACAGATGGGTATTATTCCCAATCCCACAATAATATATATATATTGTAGTACATACTACTAAAATGATTTTAAAGTAATTTATTATTTGGTTATTCAAGCATTCCGTACACGATATCGCTTCAAGGAAGAAAAAACTTGCAAACAAGTTCACTAGGCAGAATCTGATATTTATATTTAAATAAAATAATAAATCCTTCGCAGTTCAAACTGCAAGTTAAAAGAAAAATATGGCTGAATTTTTAATATTTGTTGTTCTCCTTCTTTTGCAAAGTAAGATGTTTTGATAAATTAAATATCGAAAATGAGGAATTTTTCGTTGCTAAATCTAAAGAAAAATATATGTCTAAAAAGCTTTTACTTATAAAGTGAAATAAACTAAATGAGATTCAAATATAAAAATAGTAGTTAAATAGCTGCTTTTTAAAGCAAATAGAAATCAATTATTAATTGCTTTTTTTAAATAAAAATCCTGATTCTCCAATTTAAAAAAATATATATTCATGAACATTACTACGTTTCAAAATAATTAATAATACAATAATTACTTTTTATTTAAAAAAATATATAAAATATTAATTTAAATATGGAATACAAAAGGCAAATTATGAGTCAAGCATGAGTTATTTAAGTTTTTCTTTAAAATTTTAATGAGAGGAAAAAAGAAACAAACATTAAGCTTCTTGAAAGATGTTTGAAACAAAAATCACTTTTCTCTACCAGATTTACGAGTTTTTCAAATATTTTCTTGTAATGTAACATCTACGTGAGATAATATGAATGTACAGGGTGTCCATAATTAAACGACCCTACTTTAAAGTTGTCTACAGACGAAACTATTGGTCAGAAAATTGTGAAATTTTGTGAAGGACATAATGAAGGAATGGGAATTTGTTTAAGCGAAAAAAAATTTAGTTCAAAATTTCGCCGCCAGAGGGCGTTTTTTTATGAATTACACATTTAGCATACATTTACGATAGATTACAAATTTTATTTCAACAAAACATGTTGAACAAAACTTTTTTCGCGACATGTTTTTAGCATTTCCCAGAAAACACTACTGTCAACTGTTGAACATGCTATCTTACGATTCCAGATGGTAGCTGAAAATGATAGCCGTCATGTGGAACATGTTTTGTTGCCATAAAGTATGTAAACTATCCGAAATGTATGCTAAATGTGTTATTCATTAAAAAATGCCCTCTGGTGGCGAAATTTTGAACTAAATTTTTTTTTTCGCTTAAACAAATTCCCATTCCTTTATTATGTCCTTCACAAAATTTCACAACTTTCCGACCAATAGTTTCGTCTGTAGACAACTTTAAAGTAGGGTCGTTTAATTATGGACACCCTGTACTTGCAAAAAAAAATTCAATATAATTTTGAAATAGATAATTTAAATGGTTTCTTCCAATAAATTTTGCTCTTAAAGTATTTTCATAGAAAACAAGCAGCTTTTTATTTCCTGTTTAGTTCATTTCAATGCTGAAAAGACACCGTTCTGAAAATTAAATACATATTTCTTAAAGAAATTGTTGAAAAATATTGCATGGATTTAATATTATTCTTATTTCTTATTTTGGTAATTCAAGCATTCCGTTCCCAATATCTCTTCAAAACATAAAAACTAGCGAGCAAGTTGACTAGACAAAATCAAATATTCTTATTTAATTAAAACAATAACTCATTCTTATCTGTATCTGCAAGTTACATTGAAAATATGACTGAGCTTGTAATATATTCTCTGTTTTGTTTTGCGCAATACTTTTTTTTTTGTACGTTAAATATCAAAAATAGGGAATGTTTCGAAGATATTTAAGAAAAATTATACTTAGAGGGATTTTTATATTATTATTATTCTGGATTGCATAAAGGTAATAATAGAACTTGGGTGCTTCTAAACAATCATCTGTTACACAGAAATCCTTCGATGTATGTGGAAAATTATATAAAAGTTATTTCGTCTTAGAATACGTTTTTGAAAATGAACACAGAAAACATATACATAAGAAAATATGATTCGTATAAAATACTTTAAAAGATAAGAGTAAAATAAATGAAAAATTAGAATCCAAAACTATTTTGTGCATTATATTATTTTAAGAGAAACAGAAAATAATTATTGGAAGACCACTTTAAATTAAATAAAATTCTCTATTCTGATTATAAAGGTTTCTTTTTTCAGAAAACTCGTAAAAAGGCGTTTTAAAGTAAATAATACAACAAAACGTTTTGAAATATAACAAAATAATAATTTGAGTGTCAAACAATAACTAAAAGTCAATTAGTCATGCATAGATTATTAAACATTTGCCATATAAAATTTATTTTAAAAATAAAGCTCGATGAAAATTTTCTGAAAATAATATCACATATAGAGCACCAAGTGCTTGGTAAAGCACTTGGTGCGCTATACCAAGGGATCCGGGATCGAATCCCGGTCTGGACATTTTTTCACTCGAATGGTTGTACGCTGTTTAGTAAAAGTGATAATTCACATCCGTGGTATTTCATTCATTTACAGCGTAATTTCAGCTCAGCTGAAAAATTAATTAGTGTATAAATATTCACCGATACTGGGTTTAGTTTGTCTCATGCATGCCAACGGTGTTGTGCTCATGATTGACATTCCATCTTGTGCTGCGTGGTTGTAGCCTTACCATATAAGAGTGAAAGAATGCTAGACTGGATGTCGTCTGGAAAGCTTAATTGGTAAAGCATTTGGTGCGCTATACCAAGGGATCCGGGATTGAACCCCGGTCTGGACATTTTTTCACTCTAATGGTTGTAAGCTGTTTAGTAAAAGTGATAATTCACATCCTTTGTATTTTATTCATTTACAGCGTAATTTCCGCTCTGCTGAAAAATTAACTAGTATTCTTCTTTAAATTTTAAACGGAGATCGGCTAATTAGATCCCATGGCAACCATAAATATTGCAATACTTAATGAAATAGTATTTTAATGTCATAACATTCTTAAACAGGAACAAAAAATCATGCGTCAAGCATAGATTATGTAACACTTTCCAACACTTCCAAAATAATTTTGAAAATCTTTACGGTAAGGTGTAAGATGATATCTAACTAAACAATTTTGAAAAACGCATAACATATTTAAAAATCCAATTTCAGGAATTACCAACAATATTCGTTAAAATATCCGAATACTTTTATTCAGTCCTGTATATGATCTATAGATTTGTATATATACTACATAGGATGCTAAATTTTAGTTTAGTTAGGAAACGCGTAGCACAATTTAAAATTCTCCTTCTGGAGTTTCTGTCAATAAACGGAAATGTGTTCGCGAACTTTTGTGCTGCCCTGTATATGATCTACATAATTTATACACAGCATGTAACAGACAAAAAGTGAGTTAAATTTAAAATCGCGTTCAGCAACTTAAAACGCACTTCTAGGAATTATTGTTAACAGACAGTAGAGAATTATTTTGTGTGTCCCTGTAAATGAACGATGACTGCTATACAAACAATATTCTGTAGTAAGGCTCTTGTAATGCAATTTAGTGATATATATAATTTTCAATGCGTTTAAAATAGTGAAACATTATTTAATTAAACCGCAAACGATTTTTCCCCATAGACGTAATGTAACGGAATTCTTTTGAGTGCCCTTGTAAAAAAACTGTAAGTGCTACACACTTCAGTTGAAATAGCGAACATGCTATAGATAACGACAATAACATATAAAAATTGCAGGGCAATCCGAGCGTATTTATGGGAGTTAGAGCACGGACAGACGGCAGACGGCAGACAAACCGAAGTCATAAACACTTTTCAACTAGGTTGGAAAGTGTTAAAAAGCATCGTAGGATTATTACTTTCTTGTATCTATAGTAGAAGAAAGTATTGTAATCAAATTTTTTTCGACTTCCGGTTTTCAACGGATTTACGCGTGTTAAAGGTCAGAGATTACGAAAAACATGTTTATAGAAAATATCCGTCTGTGTATCTGTGTATCTGTCCGTGTGCTTGTCCTATTGTACGAAGTTATGCATAGAATTTAAACAATTATTTATATAGGTTTGTGCCAATGACTTGCAGGTTATTCTTGCAATTTGTGATATTCTGCGGAAAGCACAAAGACAATTTATAAAATAGGAAAAAACAACTTTTCCGTGGAAAAATGTCACGCAAAAAATATAATAAGAAATCCACAATAGTTATCTTATTCGTCTAATCTTCCATAATCAGCGTCATAGCCGATGTTACCCACAACCCCGTTACCTCTAAAATTGCTTAAATACATGTTTAACTATTTTTTAATAGATTAGTAATGCTGAATTTCACGCTCCTACTTAAAACTGCTGCTAAGGTATTACAAAATTACCTAAAACTTTCGACCCCCCCCCCCCATGTACCCTCTTCGTGGATTAATATCCAAAATCGTTGAAATACCTATTTAACTATTTTTAGTGCATTTGTTATCCTGAATTTTATGCTCCTACCAAGAACTTCTGCTGAGATTTTGCAAAAAGACATATAACATTCGACCCCCATTTAACCCCCCTTAGTGGCTGAATTTCTAAAATCGCTGAAATACGTGTTTAACTATTTTTTTAGTACATTTGTTATTCTGAATTTCACGCTCTAACCTATAACTTATACTGAGATATGGCAAAATGACCTAAAATATTCGACCCCCTATTTAACCCACCTTTGCTTCAGAATTTATAAAATTGCTGAAATACATGTTTAACTATTTTTTAGTAGATTTGCTATCATTAATCGCACGCTTCTACTTAAAACTGCTGCTGTGATATGGCGAAAAGGCGAAATGATCAAAACCTTTCGACCCACTTATAGCTAGAATTTTTCAAATGTGTGAAATACGTGTTTAACCAACTTTTAGTAGAATTGTTACCAACTTTTGTAGAATTGAATTTCACGTTTTTAACTAAAATTGCTGTTGAGGTATGGCAAAAAGACGAAATGACCTAAAATTTTCGAACCCCATTTAACCCACTTAGGGGAGGAATTTCTAAAATAGCCTGAAATACATGTTTAACTACTCTTTAGTAGATTTGTTATCCCGAATTTTCTGCTCCTACCTTTAACTGCTGTTAGGATATGGTGAAAAGACGAAATGACCTAAACATTTCGACCCCCCTTTAACCCCCTTATTTTGGGAATTTTCAAAAATCCTTTCTTCGTGGCTGCCTACGTTCTGTAAGTAATATATCTGTTAAATTCCATTGCCCTAAGACCAACAGTTGAGGCTCGGCGTTGATTATGATTCAGTCGGGATATACTCTTTTATAAGTTTAGATTAGATATTTGTACTCAGTATTCAAATCTATGCATAGATGTGTAAATTTGAAATCGGTAAATGCAATATTTTTAATAGTTTTATAGAGCCCGAAATAACGCTAATTGGTTGCGGTTTTTATCGATTTAAGGGGGAAAATGATATGCTGTCACGAGGTCGCGGTGAAAGAAGATATGCAGGTAGTCTCGCGCCGGATGGTAGGAATATAAACGAGAACGTACTTTTTAAGTTTATTTAATAGGTTTTTAATTAATATATCCGATAAGTAACGCCCTATTCAAAATTTTATTATTTGTCGCGTGACAAGGGGTATTCAGCTCTAAGTACACAAAATTCCAAGTACATAACTTATACAGTTTCCGAGTACGAATGCTGTAACGGACAGATAGACAGACAAGGAAGTCAGACGAATAAAGTTTCGTGGGATGAACAAAACCCTAACAAGGAACTGCCATATTATTTTTTAATCAATTATCTCCGACTAATATGGTATCGTTCGACAGTAAATTTTATCAATTTTATATAAATGTATTAAAATTGCACCAACTTTACACTTTCAACACCCACATTTGGTTGTATTAAAGTATCCCGAAAAGAGGTATATTTTATAAACCTTTTTTCTAAAATTCCTCAGAGTTGCAATATGTCAAATTTAATAATGCTAATGTTAAATGCACTTGACAAACTTTAATTTATATCTTTCCAAAACTTTATCCAATTGGAATGTTTTCTTTTTAATCAATCACTTTGAATAGCCCAAAACATTACATTAACTGGCATTATTTCAATTCAAAACATATTTTTAATATGATAATTGTCAATAAATTAATATTAGAAACAATTCGAATTTAAGGCCTACTTAAAATGTTTACATAAAAAGAATAAGTGTCGTTCAAAGCACGGCTATGTACTTTTACAGCCCATTCTTACAATTAGTTTTACCTATCATCAGAATATAGCGAAAGTTTACTTTTAAACAAACTAAGGAGACAAAGTCTTCTTTTCTCAGAGCATCCACAGAAAAAGAAATCCTATCAGTAACCGGAAAAAGTTTCAGAATTCATTTTGTATAAAGTGATATTATATTATATTTAGAATTATTTTCTAATTTTTCTGGTAACTGTTTGATAGTTTTTTGTAGTTTTCGTTGTAGCATGTCAATTCTTTTATCCTAAATTTATCGATAAACACTTAACATATTCCCTTTTATAACTCTCTGAAGATTTATCACCATTCATACTATAGGTACACGAAAATTTGTATGCAGATTTTTATATTTATGTTCATATATATGTGTGTTTAAATATCGGTAAATCTGTAAAACGATTTAAAAAGGAAAATTAATCGAAAAATGATTAGAAAACATTTCCAGGTAAGTTCAAAATATTCAAATATGTTGTGTTAGTAATTAAAAAGTTAAATTAAAAAACTGATTTATTATAGTTTCTTTATATGCAATCTTCATTAATGCCATTTATTAATCACAATAATTATTTGTACGGGCTATATCAATCAGACATTATATTGTTTTTCAAAACACACTAAAAAACATTGCACACGTCTAAAAGTTCTAAAAAGTATACCTTCAAACCACACCAAATAATAGTCAAGATGTTCAAAAGCTTAAAAAATATTTTCACCTCTTGATCTGACGCATCATCAGTTACATTTGTTCCGTTTCTTCCTCGCCTGTCATCTTCGCCGAAGTCTTCCTTACTTTTTTTCTATTCCTAATAATATATGCGCCATCTGTTATCAATTTTCGCATTTATCATATCATTACATATTTCAGATTCTGCTTTGATTATTTGTATGCCTTCTGTTAGTAATTCTTAGTTTAAACTATAATAACTTGCCAATTTTTTGACATTTTTGAAGTCTATAATAATTCGATATTTATTGTTTGACCAGGTTATTGCTGTAGTAGCTTTATTTAAGTTTATATCACGCCCGTGTTCATGCATTCTGTCTTCACTTTTGCTTTCTCTCATACCTATGCATCAAATTGCCTTTCCCTCATTATCATTAAAATAAATCCTACTAATATTATAAATCCGATTGTGTGTGTAAATGTTTGGCTGAAGCCAGCGTCAAAATACAGGATTTAATGGCCCTGTATCTTTGCATATAGATAGACCCGAAAATGAACATAGGCTCTATTTTGTTAATTTTATTCAAATATTTCCTTAATAATTCCAAATTTCATTATTTTCATAGCGAATAAATGGATTTTTTTCGTATAAAATTTTAAAATGGTTAAATTAATTGTATCGTTGCCAATAATAAATCAAAACACGGAATAATAATTTTTGCGCAAAAATTTATTTTCAAATGAAAAATGTCCACGTGAAAAATGGAAATGAAAAAAAAAAGAATTAAAAGCAAAATGAAATAACCTTATTAGAAATAAAACGTATATTTTCAAACATTTCTTAATAGTTCAAAATTTTATTATTTTCATAGAGAATAAATGGACATTTTCTTCGTATAAAATTTTAAAATGGTTAAATTTACTTTATCGTTGACAATACTAAATTCAAAACTCGGAATAATAATTTTTACTCAACAATTTATTTTCAATAGAAAATTTTTCACGTGAAAAATGAAAATGAAAAAAAAAATAGGAATTAAAGAGAAGATGAAATAACATTATTTGAAATAAAACACACATTTTCATTTGATAATAATACAAGATGCATAATGAATACGAGTATAAGTACGGAAAGCAGGCGATTATGACGTCATAATTATCGAAAATAAAACGGATATGCTTTGATGTTGAAATAAAATGATCTTGGGTTATGAAATTACTTCTTATTATTTTTCTTTTCTTTTCTTTTCTTTTTTCCTTTTTTTTTTGTCTTTTATTTTTCATTTGAAATGAGTATATTTCAAATGTATATATTATATGTATTTTAAATGTATGTAATATATGTATGTTAAAGGTATGTGTTTTAAATTAAAGCTTTATAATTTAAATTGAATGAATACTATAAGAATGATGGCGAGGTTTATTGTCTGCGCGCAGCTAACATAAATATACCGTATTTTTAATTTAAAATTTTTAAAAATTTTTAAAAAAATGTTTGAACAGAAAATGGATAGCAAATGTCATTAATATGCACGCAAAATTATCCATTCTGAAAATAACGTCAAGATTAATGGGAAGTAGTAGTTAGTTTCATTCATTGAAACAAAAAATAATAACTCGATTGCCTGAAATAAACAGTATTTGTCGAGCGTTAATTCTTAATCTGTTCATCTCAGGAAATCTGAATAAAAATGACTTTTAAAAAAAAAAGAAAGTGGCATTTTCGTTCATAAAAACCTAAAGCTTTAATATTATTGCATCATAGTAACATTTAGTAACATAGTAACATAGTAAATTTTCCCTCTACAGTATTAAAATTAATGCTCGAGGACTTGAAGTACATTGGTTATAATCGAGACACTTTTGTAGATGGTGGTTTGGCAACCAGATTTTAATTCAATGTTTCTTTTAGCTTTAAAGGAGCAAAAAGTTTATTGTCATTTTTAAAAATGGCCTTTTCTTTTTCTTTTCTTTTTTTTTATAATAGATTTTTGTAAAGCTTTATAAGATTAGAAAAATGGCATAGATTCCATTAAAATATTTAAATGTATTTGCAATGTTTTCAATAAATTTTAATAAACAACGATGCTATCGAAATGAAAATAAAATTTATTGAAAAATTTGCTTAATGTAAGAGCAAAGAAGAAATAAAAAAGTAATGAAAATTTTTCTTAATCCGAATTGCGTTGAGTTGAACAAGCCGAGCGTGCCAACTCCTAAAAATAAGCATATTCCTAATATCATAAACGTGAAAGCGCAATGTATATAGTAGATTTTTTTTACATATATAGGTAGAAAATATCCAAGAATAGGATGGTTAAGCTCTGTGGTACGGTCCGTAGCCAATTTGCTTTCTTTAATGAGCAAAATTTGCTGCAAAAGTAAATTCCTTTTTTGTAACCAGGTTTTTTTTTTGCATGGTAAAACATTTCATGGTATTCTAGATGATCATTTCTTCTCGCACCTTGGACTCTTTTTTCAATTGATTGCAGTTTCGTTTTTGCGATTGAGCATATTATTCAGCGCAAAATTTCAATTTTTTAAGACGTAGTTATATTAGGCCATAAAAACAAAGATATGCCGTATTGTTTCTAATAAAAAATGAAAAAGCGTTGGTTAATTATATATATATTTAATTATCAAGAGTGAAATATTTTGCTTAATTAATGTATTTATTATTCTTTTAATGTTACGTGAACGAAGTCACGGGTAACAGCTAGTTTTGTATATTTCTGATGTCTGTAAGTAATTTTCTCAGGGCCTGATCTCATTAACTTGAAAAACAATGATCTGGGGTGATAGGAATAGGAGTACTTATTACAAGTTTTTTAAAATTATCTTTTCAATTTTAGGCAAATGCCTCTCATTATTGGGATTTAGACATTTCTTAAGTGTATAATAATTGTGGATTTATTGTATAACCTGACTATTGCAGTAGTAGCTTTTTTTCAGTTTATATCACGCCTATGTTCTTTTATTCTAAATTCTCTTTTACTTTCTGTCATATCTATGTATCAAATTGTCTTTTCCTCATTATCATTGAAATTAATTTTGTATATTCCATATATCTGTAGATAAGTAATTTTCTCAGCGCCTGAACTGATTAACTGGAAAAAGATAGATCTGGGGTGATAGGAGTACTTATTCCAAGTTTTTAAAATTATCTTTTCAATTCTAGGCAAATGCCTCTTATTAATGGGATTGAGTTGTGTAAATTTTATTTCCTTCTGACCTGGTTGTATCATATCCTATCATATCTTGACATGGCTTTGTTGATTAACTTTTGCATTGTTTTCGTGACGTATCCTGCATCCTAAACTACTATTTTGTTTATTTTTTCAACAAAGATGACTAACGAGGAAGAAACGGAGGAACAAACGTAGTAACTAATGGTGATAATCTAATGATTGCGATATCGAATACTAGCTGTTGTCTCAGTCATATAAAATAAGAACAGAAAAGGAACTAAAAAGAGTCGAAAAATCTTCTTAAAGTCTTTGCTATAGTTACCTTAATTGAAGGCATAAAATTTTGATTAATCTTCAAGTTCATTCAAATAGTTCATATAAAAATGGATAATTTTAGTAATAATAGGTATCTGAAAACGGGGGTTTTTTGCCAAAATGACAACAAAAATCGCGCCAATGCCGGTGAGTCTACGACAGCTGTTCCAAAATAGTTATTATTTAAAAAGTTACGAAGTTAAAATTTTTACGCAATAACTGGGTCCTATAAGTTATATTTGAAAAAACTTTATCCAGACTCTAGGAAGTAAAATTGTAAAATGCCTTTCTTTTTAGGACCAAAAGTAACCGAATTAAGGATACTTTAAATTTTATGATTTTTTAAGATTTTTTTTAATTTTAAAATTAAAGCACTGTGGTTTATATAATGATGCTGCCTATTTTCATCCATTCGTATTTCTACATTTTTGTTAATGCATCTAAAATATGTACATGTAAAATTCAAATAATATTTAAAACCTGAAATAAATAAATAAATAACATTTAGTTTAATCAAACTACGAAAGTTGATTTATTTTTTCCTTAGTAAATATAAAAAATGCTATATTTTATTATTAAAAATGAAGAGAAAAAAAATTAGCAATGATACTACTTATGCTGAATTTATTGTTTCTTCTTATATGCTTATTTTTGTTGCTTTCTAAATGCATCGCTTTCTTTTCAAATTCTTTTAGAAAAGATTTTTGATGTTTCATTCAAAACAACTGAATTAATTGTTTTGACTTAAGTCCGCCCTTTTACTGTAAAGAATACATTTGTTTAATTTATAAACATTAAATACGGAAACCTTAGTAAAAATAACTAAAAAAATTCTATTTATATTATTATGGTTAAAATGAAAACCCGTTGTTAAATTAAAGTTACAAAGCAGATTAATGTATATAAATTTCGTATTTGTTTTATAAAACTTATAAATAAAATACTTATAAAAATGTACAAAGCCCCTTAATATAAAATGTAATGTTATGTAAATTTATATTTTATATATTTATTTGCAAATAATTTTTCGTATGTATGAATAAAATAATTCTCAAAACTTTCGTTTGTATGCACAGTTGATAAATATTTATAGGAGATCGATAGGTCTTCACGTTGGTAAGTCTGGTTTCTCACATACATATTCTTGTAAATGCGCTACATCTCTTATGGCACCATGGTCAATATATAACCGAAATATGAATAAACCGACTAGGACTTAAGTAGAATTACTGTTGTCATCATTGTTGTCACATAACGCGTAAAATGAGTTGTATTCAAAAACTGTGACGCCATTATGACCCATTTTCTGACGAATTTTCTGAAAAATTGGTCACATTGTCTTCGCATTTGAATCACGAAAGATCGCTGCCTGAGAATCCTAATATCTTATATTAATAAGAGTAAGTCTCGCTCTGTGTGTGTGTGTGTGTGTGTCTGTCTGTTTGTTTGTCTGCGATGGCTAGCAAAATCTAGTGTACCTAGAAGCCTGAAAATTTAGATTTAGGGAGTCCAAGGCCTGATCTGATTCATCTGGGACTCAGAATTTTAATATTTTGATAATTACCCAAGTTATTAATTAGAATATCATTAAACATCGCATCGAAAATGCCATCTTTTTCATCAAAATGGCTAAAGAAAAGAATTCCTGTTCTCGATGTTCAGCGGAAATGAACGAATTCGAAACTTATTTACTAATTAGCGAATTAAAAAAACTAATTAAGATATCGATTTGAAAATTTTTGTGCATATGTAAAAATAATTTCTGCATCCGACAATGCAATTTTTGAAAAATTCGGTCCGCTATTTTTCTTAATTCTTGCAAAAAACTGCCAAAAATCTGCCGGCGCCAGTCAAAAAAATCCGAAAAAAATTCAGACAGGGATTTGCTTTCATTAAAAACTGAACTACAAAGAGATCTGTTTCTCTGGCTAATCCCTCCATTTAGTTTGCGAAAATGAAAGAAAATAATTGCCAATTTTTACTAATAAAAAATAAATTAAGATAACTAATTAAGATATAGATTTGAAATTGAGGACAGAAAAGGTGCCATCTGGCGATTATTTTACGGTAGCGTCTTCCTTATGTTCTAATTATCAGAAAAATATAATTATTTTTTTAATGATCGCGTAAATGTAGTAGAAAGTGGTTTTCTTAAACAACTTATTCGATATGTTTGCGGGTATGGGGAGGAAGAGGGTTAAACCCTTGCTCTGATTTACACAAAAGAAATTCCGTTTAATAAATTTAATATTTTTAGCTTTCAACGTAGCGTTTTATAAATGTTATATATAGAGAAAATTTCAAATAACGATTTTCGAAAAATTTAAATTTATGTTCCTAATAATAGTACTCAACCCGTATTTACTTGATACATACCAACAATCAAAATGAATAATTTGTTGTTCAGCACTTGACCAAGCTCCTCTTAAAGGCAATCCTATAATTTTTTTAAATCTAACTGTGCATTCTTATCTCTGGTTCTGTGGGCCCGATCACAACAGGGTTTGGATGATTCGAATTAGTTTTCGATCGCGTTACAGATGTTAATTCCACCTTCCACAGCCAGGAGGCTCATCATTTTCTCGAGTTCCACGGGAATTGGTCGACGGGAATTGGTTCATTCAACTACCTTGATGCAACGGGTACCCATGCCGAATGTTTGTATAGAACAAATTGTGACCTTTGCAGTTGAAATGGAACTAAAGGATTTTGCAGCACGCCTGCTATACGGTGCCGGAAGCGGCGGGGATACGTGTCGGAGTTTCGTTTGGAAGGTTGTTTGTTTGAAACCGAGGGCGCCCCCTGGCGGTGGAAGGTGCAACTAAAAAAATTTGTAGCGCGTGCGCTGCACGTCTACTACATGGTGCCGCAGGCAGCGGGAACACGTGTCGGAGGTTCGTTTATATGAGAATGCGCACATTTCAGCTGAAAGTGGAAATAAAGGATTTTCCTCGCGGGCGCAGCACTTTTAAATAAATAATTTCATACGAAATTGGCCTGATCAATTCGTCAATTCGTCAGCACTTTTAAATAAATAATTTCATACGAAATTGGCCTGATCAATTCGTCAATTCGTCAGCACTTTTAAATAAATAATTTCATACGAAATTGGCCTGATCAATTCGTCAATTCGTCAGCACTTTTAAATAAATAATTTCATGCTAAATCAATTCGTCTAAAGATATAAAATCATAGAAATTTTAGGTTTGTTTAATTTAATCGCGGGTCCTAAATTTTTCAACGTTGAATACACATTTGATTTAGAGTTTTTCGACGGCACATCGATATTTTTGTATTACTTGTATTACCAGATGAGTGTCTAATATTTTGTAAACAGTACATAACGAGTCTTTCAATTTTTACTGTACCAAATTAATGAAAATTCTTTAAAAAAAAAAAAACGGATTTTTTATAGTTATATCAGGAAGAACCTTTTCCTACATATATCTTATAGTAAGCAAAGACCGATTAAAAATTTAAATTTTGAAATTTTCACAAAATATTTTTATTGAAATAAATGGCTTTTGCTATTATAGAAATATTTCGGTTTGCGCGAGTATGATCAGAATTATTTTGGATTTTTTTTCCCATATATAATAAAAAAATTATTCCAAAAGTAACCGATAGAGCGTGCTCACACGTCATACTGAGGCATTTTATGCAAATCAGGCAAACACAAACAGTCAATGAAACAAATCACAATAACACTGTGCATTTATTTTAAGGTGAAAGATGTTCCACATGACCACCACCACCGAGTATTAGGCAAGTAAGGCGCATAAATACGCCTGTTACAGCTGAGTGTAGCATCTCGGCATCGATGCCGACGGTCTGTCGAATGGCATCTTTCAGTTCCACCAAAGTGGCTGGGTAGCCCCGGTATACACGAGACTTTAAGTATCCCCACAACCAAAAATCTGCCGGGGTGAAGTCTGGAGTTAAATTGAAAGTATAATTGAACCATTTTACTTGAATTAACAAAACATTTTTTGCTGACGACACAAAAATTTTATTTTGTTGATTAAAACAAAATTTCCATTGACCTATATTTAAACAAAAAGTTTTTTGGGGTCAACCAAATTTTTTTGATTTAACAAAACTTTTTCTCGGTGAAGTGTCCAACAGGAACGTCTCGATTTCACGTGCAAAGTGGAGCGGGTCACCATCATGCATGAAGGTGACAACAGGTAACGCATGTCTTTCCAGCAATGCTGGCACAACGTGGTCACGCAAAAGCGTATGATACCGTTCTGCAGTGACTGTATAGGTTTTCCTTCCAACCGGATTCAGGACAAAGATCTTCAAAAAATAAAGGACCCAGAATGAAAGACGCGGTGAAACCACACCAGTCACATAAGGAGCATGCAGTGGCTTGGTCAGGTAATCACGGGGGTTTGACGTCATCCAGATACGACTGTTTTGCGTATCTGCGTCACCATGCTGTGAAATGTGTGCTTCGTCCGTCCACATGACGTTCAGCAACCATTGTTGGTCACGCTCCATTTGTGCCAGCGCCCATGTAGCAAACTTTAGTTTTTTATCTGTATCTGCCGGTAATAACTGGTGAAGTGCCTGTATCTTGTACGGATACAGATCCAAGATTCCGTGCAGAATGCATCGAATCGACGATTCCGGTAACCCAGTTATTCTCCCAGCTTCACGAGCACTGCTACTCCACGTTGATGTATCGGCTGCCAATTCTTCCATGACACTTTTTACAACATGGACACGATCCACGCTCTAGGATGGTCTGGCAATACCTGGAGCTACCCTCCAAACTCCCCGTTTCCTCAAAACGTCGTACTAAATTTAGTATCATATCCCATTCAATGAAATAAGGCTTTTTTTGCGCCTTAAGTACTTTCTCCGTGCCAAACTTTCGAATGCAATAGTTATGGGTTCACCATTCTTGTAGAAAAGTTTAACCACCAGCGCTCGTTCTTGTAACGATAGCATGCTGCCGAGATCGAATGCCGAATCCATTTCCAGCCATGTGTTTTATTGTGAGCTTCAGTATGACGTGCGAGAGCCCCCTATTGGTTATTTTTGGAATCATTTTTCATTATACATGGAAAAAAATCCAAAATCATTCTGATCATACTCGCGGAAACCGAAAATTTTTCCGAACATTGCTTCTTTTATTATGAATGTTTAAACTTTGAACGAATTTATGACGCACCCGGTATATATATATATATATATATAAATGTATATATATGTGTATATATATATATATATATATATTTTCCAACAAAGAGAAAATATGCCGGGACCAGGACTCGAACCTGGGTACTTTGCTTTGCCGTACCAACGCTCTCCCTACTGAGCTATCCCAACGATATCTTGGCCGGCATACTTCACTCTTATCTGTTGGACAAGGCTGCGAACTGCAGCGCTAATTTTATTCATCCGAGCTATAACTGTAGCATTTTACATGATGAATCTGAAACAACACGGAAACTCCTGTATAGGATATACAGATAGCTCAGTAGGGAGACCGTTGGTACGGCAAACCAAAGTACCCAGGTTCGAGTCCTGGTCCCGGTATATTTTCTCTTTGTTGAAAAAAAATCTCAACTGTGATACTCCAACCATTGGATATAGTGTTTATGACTTCAGTTTGTCTGCCGTATGGCCGTCTGGCTGGATGGCCGTCTGGCCGTCTGGCCGTGCTCTAACTCCCGTAAATATGCTCGGAATGCTCTGAAATGTTTATATGGTATTTTCGTTATCTATAGCATGTTCCCTATTTCAACGGAAGTGTGTAGCAGTTATAGTTTTTTTACAGGGACAGTAAAAAGTTTTTCGTTACATTACGGCCAATGGGGATTAATCGGTTCAAGAGCATTTTGATGACGCTACGTCTTTTAAAACATAATAAAATTGATATATAATTATGAAGCGCATTAAAACATGTTTTTTCTAGAATATGGGGTGCAAAGCATTTATTATTCATTTACAGGATCAAACAAAAGAATTCTTTTACACATCGTTTTATGGGGGAAAATTGTCTGCAGTGTAATTTAATGATATTTCACTATTTCAAACATAATGAAAATTATATGCATTACTAAGGTGCACTATAAATTGCACTCTTGTGTGCATTGCGTTTATTTACAGGGACACACAAAAGATATTTGTTACAGTACATGTGCGATATTTACAGTCTATGTGTATTAAGTGCGTTTTCAACTTTGGTTTGCGTTTTTAAGTTTAACAATTTTTTTTTTCATAGCACGTGTGTGTTTATAAACTCGGTTCATCATATAAAGGGCTACATAAGGGAATTCATAAGTGTTACAGACTATGAGAGTGAATTGCTTAAGGGTAGTTTTTAATTGCGTTTACGCATTTTCAAGCTGAACTATATTTAGTAGACTAATAGAAGTTTGTGGAATATAAATAAATTCATATACAGGGCTACGCAAAAAATATACAATGTCGTTTACGTTTGGTAATTGCTGCGAGTGAGTTTTAAGTTGCCTTTTACCTTAATAGGTGGTGTGTACAAAAGTCTTGAGATAATATACAGGGCTGTACAAAAGTCTTGAGATAATATACAGGGCTGTACAAAAGATTTCGAGTGCATTTCCATCGATTGGCGAAAATTGCTAAATGTGAATATTCTAACTGAACTAAATTTTATCATACTATATATCCACATCTATTGATCATATACAGGTCTGCACAAAATAATTCTACTAGTTTTTTGACACTGGAAGGTAATTTAGAAAACTGTATTTTTCAATGTGATATATGTTTTCTAAACTGTTTACTTACATATCTTCTTGCACCTTATTTAAAGTTGAAGTTTCGTTACAGTTTTCTGGCTGTGTTGGAAAGTGTTTCATAATTTATGCTGAATACATGATTTTTCGTTCTTGTTTAACTTGATGTAACTCTGTGAGAAAATCACATTAGTATGCATGGAAGAAATTTTATGTGTTTATCTAAAATACAGGCATTGGACATTAAAGGTTTTTTTTGAAAAACGAAAGATCTCTACATGATCTTACATAACAATGCTAAATATATCTCTGTTATTTATCTCTATTTACTTACTTATTTTGTCAAATGTGTCCTTTCTGAACAAATATTGAAGTTTATACTCCATTAAATTTAATGTCTTGAACTGAGAACTTTTTTTAAAGATCGCAAATATCATTTATAACTTTTTAAAGAAACAAAACATCCTGTGAATGTTTACGGTAAAAATCTGCGTGTTTTTTCATGTGAAAAGTTCTATTGCTATCAGTGTTTTTTAATTATCTCTATTCTAGTATTTTTCTAAAAATAAAATTGATGTAATGCATTAAATACTAGATTTTTCAGACATTCGAATCTAAATTGCGATTTGAATAGAAGACCACTGCTTAAACATGTAACAGCCTAAAACTACATTATGTGAACTAAATTTATATATCGCAGTTGTATAACAAGAGGATATTACATTTATTGAAAATTAGATTTACCATGGTAAACATTAAAAGTACTGATAGTTTTACTTACCCATCATACGTATTATTGGGTAAATCTTGCAATAGTTTTAAAAATGGAAAAAAAAATTGACGGATTTACAAGTTTCAGACTCTGGAGATACCGAAAAACATATTTTTAGAAAAAAAAAATCCGTCCGTCTGTCTGTGTGTCTGTGTGTGTGTCTGTAAACGCTCTATCTCCCGAACAAATTGAGATAGAGACTTCAAATTTTGTTATGTACTTAGTATGTAATAATGGGAAGAAGCTTATCAAATTTCAGTAACCCCGATTGTCCGGAATTATTTTCTTTAGGACTCTTGAAATATTCGTTCTGATAAAAGGTATATAAAAATTTTCGAAATTGTTTTTTTAAGGAGTGAATATAAAAGACAATAAAAAAACATAAATTTTACATAAAGCATGAAGTCGATCGAATAATTGGTTGTCGAGATATTTTTAATCCTTTTTTCCACACTCTTCGATTTTTCGTGACCCTGTATTTCATTCAAATTGCAATTCAAAGATATATTTTAATTCGAACTGAGACGCTTAATCCGACGCAGTAAACTGTTAGTTAATAGGATTAACATTTTTTCAGTTATGAGGATGTTTCTTTTACGCAATTCAGTAATAGAGCATTTAAAGTTTATGACGTCATCCAGCCATGATTTTATTCGAATTGCAATGCATTTTATAAATAGTTTACACATGTTTTATTTTCATATTTTATATTATGCATATTAATGATGGGTAAGTATTACGGTGGCCCCCAACGACTAGTTTCTTTAATTGTAAGTTTTACTGCTCACATTAAAGTATGAAATACCTTGACATTTTCTTTTATTTTCTAACCCTTTTTCTATGTCACAAATATCCAAATAATTAAGTGATTTAATCATTAAAGAACTTTCGTGTGTTTAATCATTATATATCCCATCAAATGTTTTGAGAGAAAAAATATTTTAAAAAGTGAAAATAAATTATTCAAGATAAATGATTCTTAAAATTCTTTTTATGCGTTTTTTTTATTATTATTATTAAAATTATTATTTTTATCCATGATTAATTTGAAAAAGGTATATCGTGAAACAGATTTCAGGCGCTAATGATCTACACTTAAAGGAATATTTAGTGAGCTTAAAAGTCAAAGAAATTTAACTTCTTTAAAACGCTCTTAATTTTCAACAACTTTTTAAAAATAATTGTTGCAATGCATCATTAATAACTATCCATTAAGTTTATTACAAAACTGTTTTAAATACAAAGTCTTCTATGAATCTTGATAAATAATAATTTTATTTTTTATTTTTTATTCAGGAGAAAAATAAACCAAGAGAAAAATGTTATTTTATTTTTTATAGCCTATTCACCAAAAACACTTTATGTTTTACGGTGGGTATATACACTTACAAAAACAAATTGAAGAAAAAGGGGAGAATTTATTAAATAAGTTCACGAGAATATCTTTGTTGTGTAAAATGTGTCAATGTATGTATGCACTGTGAAAAAGAAATTCCGTATGTATACGGAACATTTCTGTCTTTTAACGGAAATTTTCTATTTTGAGTGGAAATTGCAAGTTTTCCAGGTATAAATTTTCTTTTCATCCTTACTGATTGAATGTTGAAAACGGTAATGTTCCTTCCAAAGCAGACAAACGGAAATATTCCTTTTCAATTGAGAGAAAACGGAAAAATTACAGTTACATTTTTGTAATTGATGTTTTGTTCTAAAACAAAGCCGATCGATGTGGCCAGTTGGTGTGGGTAACAGAGCATCCATACCTAGGTTCAAATCCGGAGGTAAGCAAAGCGATAAAAAACTTGCGCGATATTGGGTAATGCAAATATCTGTTCTGTATAAATATGCATTAGTATATATATTATTATTTAGGGGTTTTTTTTTATTAATAATATTGCGCTATTGCTCCCATTTATTTCTAAAAACGGAAATTTCTCGTCTTGATTAATGGAAAAGTTCCAACTTGAAAACAGAGGAATATCAAAACGGACGTTATGCGAAAAAAACGGAGAATAGATGGCTGATTATATTTAGAGTGTGCATAGTTAAAGAAATAGCTTTTTTTGAGTAAATGATACGTGTTCCAGAGCATTTTGACACACCTATTTTCTTGATCTATATCAGCGGTTCCCAAACTATGCGTCGCGGTTGATATTTTGGTGGATATCGAAATGTCTGGTTTTCAAAAATGTTTAATTATTTTTATGTGCTGTAATAACATAATAAAAACAAACCGTTATACATTTAAAGTAAAATAACCTGAAAAATGTAGATAAATAACTTTATGGAAAAAATACAAAGTACTTATGTAACGTTTTGTGACCTGCGATTGGAAGATAAAATATTTTTAAAAATGTATCCCGATACAAATTCTGTCATTAGCGCGAATTAATGTCAGTAAATTAATTAATTTTAAAACTGTAATTTTTTTTAATAAAAAATACATTAATAAACATATTTTGCTTTCGTAGCAAAAGTTTTTAATTACTACAGACTGTAAAAAAAGACAAACGTTTCTTCGTAAATATAACCGAGAAAGAAAATAAGCAATACCCACTTCCGAGTTACCCGTGGTTCCGAAAAGCGTTCTTTGTCATTAGAAACCTCGGAAACCAATATATTTTCGAAAGTTAATCATTTACAAAAACAATGCTTTTTGAATGCCACTGATATTTGGAAGCGTTTCTGAATAGTTTTTATAGGGTAATAATTATTTCTCTAAACTCAGAATTTTCTGTCTTTAGGATAATATTAATTCTTAACTAAACATTTATAAGCTGCGTAATTGAATTTATACATCCAAGAGTAATAAAATAACATTAATTTTAATGCTTTTAATTTCCCATGTTTATCTGTAGAATATCATTATTGAACCTGAAAAGGTTGACTTCAGAATCGAAAGTACCCGAAAAATCTATATTTCGGGTTAAAAAAAAACGAATTAATACACTTTACAAACTATTCGGAAAGGTTTCCGAAAATCATTGGCAGCAAAAGAAATTTAAAAAAAAATCCTTTTATTTGGTGATTTTATTTAGTTATGTTATTTAGTTATTCCGAAATTTTCAGTGACAAAATAAGGTCATTAAAAGCCCCATCACCTTGCATACGTAGTTTTAAATTTTCAAAGTAACTTTGATGCGATATGTATTTGACACATAAAAATGATCAAATGCCCAAAGACCCTTGGGGTTTTTCAATTTAAAAATTAAGAAACTATTTTTTAAATTTTCATAAGTTCATTTTTAAGAAATAATTTAAGAGAAAAAAGTTATTTTCGTCTGACTTCTGATGGCTGTTGCAATCTAAATTCAATAGGCTATTCCCTAACCTTCTTTAATTGCACCCCAGTGCTAATAACATATAATTTATTTTTATTTCTTAATGACACAGTACTAAAAACTTATTGAAGAAAAATAGAAGCAAATTCAATGAATCCAATGCTGAATTTAACAAATCAGCTGCCATGATCAGATTTTTTTTAAAGAAAAAATAAAAATGTATGAAACATATAGCACAGTTTTATCTCCATTTAGGTTTTAGATTATAATGAAAGTTGTTTAACATAAATGCTGACATTCATATAGTAGATGGAGACGGATTGAATGTATAAGCCTCGGAGCAATCAATTGTTGAAGTTTTGTGATCGTGAGCACCCTGTAGGATTAATAATATTTTTTTCTGATTTTTAATGATAAAAAAAATACTTAATTAAAACTAAAGAATTCCCAAATATTACACAAACATGTGAAAATTAATTTTTAATCAAAAGAATGCATAGGAATACAAGGAAAATTTTGATGAATTTGGATTTTAAATATAAAACTCATCAACCGTAAATTATGAATGAACTTTAGGAAAATATTTGCAAATTCAAAAAGTTTGAAATCAAAAATACGCTAAAAAAAATAAATCATCGTGGTCAGCGTAGGAATGAGATGCCCTGCACGATGCCCAGCACGATGCACGACACTATGTCAAAGTATTTTAATTCATTAAAATAAAACACATATATTCCAATATTACTCAAGCATTTAAAAAATATTCTTCCATCAAATGAATGCATAAAAATAAAAACTGCAATTCCATGAATTTGGATTTTAAATATAAAACGACTTTTTTAAACCATAAATACTGAATGAATTTTAGGAATATATTCATAATTGCAAAAAGCTTAAAATCAAAAATTCGCTAAAAAAAAATAAGTCATCGTAAACAGCGTAGAAATCGGATGCCTATCCCGATGCATGACTCCACTTTAAAGTATTATTATTAATTAGAGAATAATAAAATATAAAACATATATATTCCAAAATATCACTCAAACATGCGAAACATTAAATTTCCATCAAAAGAATGCATAAAATGTAAACTGAAATTCGATGCATTTGGAATTTAAATATAAAACTTTTTATTTTTTTCAATCATAAACACCGAATGCATTTCAAGAAAATATTTATAAATGTAAACAGGACCAAAAAATGATCCTTTACTCCCACTTTAAACAGATTTCGCTTACCATATGAAATTTGTATGGACTGCGAAAATTTTTATCCAAGATATAAGTGTTTGGGATTATCGTGGCCTTATATTCGCGCTATACTAAACACGAGAGAGGAAAACCGAGCTATGCTCAGTCAAAATTAACTTTGAGTTCAAATATCATGGCCCATGATCAAAATGACCCATTGATACATTTTCTCGAACATGTGACCAAGCCCAATTGTCTTGACGTGCCCGAAACCGGTAGGGTATAAAATTTAGTCAAAATAGTCTGAGCCGGTTTTTAGATAAAATTAGCTTGACCCACAGTGACCCAGCCCAATAGTTTTCTCGTGCCCAAAAACCGTAGGATACAAAATTTAGTTTAAATCCTCTGAGCCGTTTTTAAGATAAAAATGGCTTGACCCATATTATTCATTATGGATCATAGAATGGACTTGGATACCATACCATATCACTTGGATACCATACTAAAATGACCCAATAATCGAATTTTCTCGAACATGTGACCTAGCCCAACAGTCTTCTCATGCTCGAAAACCATAGGATGCAAAATTTAGTGTAAATAGTCTGAGCCGTTTTATAGATAAAATCAGCTTGACCCACAGTGACTCAAAAATGACCCGCTAATCGAATTTTCTCGGACATGTGACATAGCCCAATGATTTTTTCGTGCCCGAAACTCGTAGGATACAAAATTTAATCAAAATCGTTAGAGCTGTTTTTTAGATAAAATTAACTTGACACGCGTTGACCCAAAAATGACCCATTAATTAAAAGTCTTCAATAGTCTTCAATAGCTCAATAGTCTTCTTGTGCCGAAAATGGTAAGATACAAAATTTAATCAAAATCGCTTGAACCGTTTCTTAATTACAATTAGCTTGACCGTGACCCAAAATGACCCACTAATCGAATTTTCTCGAACATGTGACCTAGACCAATGGTTTTCTGGTGCCCCAAAACGGTAGAATACAAAATTGCGTCAAAATTGTTAGAGCCGTTTTTAAGATAAAGTTTGCATATATCTATATATATATAAAACCACACACAAAATTAGAATATTTTATTGAGTGCATGCATTTTTTTTTTTTTCAGTGCAACTAGTTTTTAGCAATATTCTTTACCTTGTCTAATCGAAGACTTTCTGGAATAATTAAGGCGAAGAAAACTATTTCTAAATAATACCCCCTCCCCCTAAAAAAATAAATAAAATAAAACAAAATAAAAATAAATAAATAAATAACGCTGCAGAATGCTCGTTCTGAAGGAGATAAGAGTCGCTGTAAGGAAAAATGAGTTATCTTATCTGCACGTGTAATTATATATTTGTGTTAAGTATCATCGGACACTTTCAAAGACAGTTAAGCTCAACTCCCTTTTTAACGAGACTTTTACTGACTCTCTATTTTATAAACACTTAAATTTGACTTTTAATGATGCAAAATGGCCAATTTTAGATAATGATGTTTATCACGCATATAACCTTTTAAATGTAACACACTTGTTGAGAAAAACACGTGTGTATTTTCATATATATGTTTTCTGCTCACTTCTCGCTTGAACATCCGACTGAGAGGATGCAAAATGTTCTTTCTTAATTTTTATCTTATATTTTAGTGCACCACTACAATACGATGGAATACAAATTTTACAGCAGTGTTCATTTTATAGTGAAATAATATAATTTTTCAACGGATACTTCATACAAAATAATATTCACACAACAACAAACAAAGTTGTTAAAAATGGATTTACTCGGATATACCACTGATGAAGCTACCTAATGGTAAGAATATTCCTTTTACTTCTATTAGAAGTTTGTAAAGAAAAGTGATTAAGTATTTAGAAATTAAATAAATAAGGTAATTAACCGTTCTCACGCCTTAATACTCGTTAGGTAAAATATTGTCTAACAATTGGATTATGAGACTGAGGTCTCATTAGGTAGATAAAATAAAACATAGATCCTCAAATAATAAAGAAAATCCGGTAATCGATAAAAGAAAAAAATATACATATAGTCAATTAACTTGAAGAAATTAAAAGAAAAGAAAAGAGAAATAATGGCATACGCAAAGGACAGTGCGGCTATTGAAAAACTAAATGCGAACAACTATTCAAATTGGCGATTTAAAGTTGAGATGCTATTGATACGTGAAGAGCTTTTTGAAGTCGTCACGGACGAAGCTCCAGATCCGATAACCGCTGATTGGACAAAGCGAGACCGCAAGGCAAGGGCCTTGATAAATCTTAGTATCGAAGATAGCCAAATAATAAATATAAAGCATCTTAACACAGCTAAAGAAACCTGGACCACTTTGAAAAATATACATGAGCGTTCGAATCTGTCAAGCAAGTTACATCTCCTTCGAAAACTTTATAGCACAAAGCTAAATGAAGGAGGGAATTTAATAACACATATTACCAAATTATTGGAACTTGTAGATAAATTGGCCGGAATAGGAGAAGATATCTCAAATTCACACATATCTGCCATTTTATTATGTTCGTTACCCCCGGCATACGATACATTGATTACCGCGATTGAAGCGAGAAATGAAATTGATTTAACGCCTGATTTTATTAAAGGAAAGCTTATAGATGAGTATACTCGAAGAGTCGAGAATTCGGAAAATTCAGGCAATGGGTTTAAAGCCTATAAAACACAGGGTAAATTAGGTTACACAGATCAAAGAAGAAACAATAAATTTTGTTCGTATTGTAAAATGAAAAATCATTCATATAGCGAATGTTGGTTTCAAAAAAGGAAAAATAATCATACAGTACAACATAACAAACCGTTCAAAAATAAAAATCATTCTAATTCTTTGTGTTTTGAAGAAAATGTACCCGACAAAATCGCGGAACGGCGTGATACAAAACAAACTGAAAATAAAAACGTAGCGTTATTGACTGAACAATCGGAAAACAAACAAACATTTATTATTGATAGTGGGAGTTCAAGTCATATTGCTAATTCTAAGGAAATGTTCTTGAAAATAACCAACAACGATGAGATAAACGTGACTGTTGCAAATGGTAATAAATTAATTTCATACGGGTAAGGTGAAATAGTAATAAACACTGGAAAACAAGACAGGCAAATTACACTTCTTGACGTATTGTATGTACCCGATATTGAAACAAACTTGCTATCGGTTAGCAGGGCTACTAAAAACGGATGTCAAGTAAATTTCGATAAAGATACGTGTGACATCATACATAATGGGGAAATAATTCTACAAAGTAGATTGAAGAATAACTTATACGAAGTGCATGTAAATAATAATAAACCAGGGGATAATAATTACGCGAACATTACGCACAATTGTACAAATACAAGATGTATAGACTTACGGCATAGGCGACTTGGACATAGAAGTTACGATGCAATTAAAACCATTGTACAAAAACAACTTGTAAATGGTATAACCCTAAATTTCTGCAAACACAACACCTATTGTGAGGTATGCATTAAATCCAAAACAAACGATATCCTATTTCCAAAATCGGTTGCATATAGAGCCACAAAAAGGTTAGAGTTAGTGCACACTGATGTGTGTGGTCCGATAAATACTCCTACCATAGGGGGAAAACGTTATTTCATCACTTTCATAGATGATTACTCCAGATTTTGTTTCATCTATCTAATGACGAAAAAAAGTGAAGCGTATGAAAAGTTAAGGGAATACATTTCGACCGTGAAAAATAAACTTGGAAAATTTCCAACCCAACCGCCATCAGATCCGATAATGGCGGAGAATATGTTAACGACGAATTAGAAGAATACCACAAGCATAACGGTATTGAACATCAGCACACAGTACCATACTGCCCGAGCCAGAACGGGATTGCTGAGCGTAAAAATAGATCACTTTTAGACATGACTGGAAGCATGTTAAGTGAGGCTAACCTCCCACATAGACTCTGGGGAGAAGCCATATGTACAGCCAATCATTTGCAGAATCGCTTACCATCGAAATCCATTAGTTCTACCCCCTACGAACTATGGTTAAACAGAAAACCAAATATAAAATATTTGAAAGTATTTGGGTGTACCGCATACGCATATATTCATAAATCTAAACGCGGCAAATTAGACGACAGAGGTGAGAAAGGCACATTCGTGGGATATGACAACCGGTGTAAAGCGTACAGAATATTTACAGGAGACGGAAGAGTAATTTTAGCCAGAACCGTCAAATTCGATGAAAATAACATGTGTAATTCAAAGTTGAGAAAAATGTTGAGACAATTGATTTGATGTCAGAAACAAACAAACAAGCACAACAAAATAACACTAGTATAGTAGAATTTGATCTAACACCAAACCAAACTGCTCCAGATACACCATCCGCGTCTCAACAAACACAACAACCGAGAAGATCTGAAAGACACAATAGAGGTGTGCCACCGGACAGGTTTGCATATGCAGTCCGGCACGATCCAGTATATGAACCAAAAGGATGGCAAGATATGCTAAACATTGAGAATCCGCAAAAAAAAATAACTGGATTGACGCGACACGAGGCGAAATAAATTCACTTATGGAAAATAAAACCTGGATTTTGGTGAAACCACCACAGGGAGACAAAGTAATTGGATCCAGATGGACCTACAAGGCTAAATATGATGAATATGGAAAAATAAAGCGTTATAAAGCCAGATTGGTGGCTCAAGGCTTCAAGCAAAAATACGGGATAGACTACGATGAGACATATGCTCCCGTAGTATCACACACCACCTTAAGATGTTTCTTAACTGTCGCAGCTTACAAAAATCTTAATGTTAGGCAAATAGATATAAAAACTGCTTTCTTGCATGGAAAAATTGATGAAGAAGTGTACATGGCACAACCCGAAGGGTATGTGAACGCAAACGAACCAGAAAAGGTCTGTAAACTTCGTAAGGTCATATACGGGCTGAAGCCAGCAGCCCGGGCCTGGTATACAAAAATTACTGAATCGCTTAAAGAGTTAAATTTTATACAGAGTAAAACAGACACCTGTCCATTTTCTAGAGGACAAGGGGAAGATACAGTGCATATAGTTGTGTATGTAGATGACATCCTTGTTGCAGGAAGCATTCATTTAATTGAAGATGTCATAAATAAATTAAAAACACAATACACACTCGAAGATTTAGGGGAAATCAGCAATTATCTTGGGACAAAAATTCAGAAAATGCACAATGGCTTTAAATTAAATCAAACAGTGAAAATAATGGAAATTGTTAAGAAATTTAATCTCGAAGAATCAAAGCCATACGCGACGCCAATGGAAACGAATTTCCTAAGATCAGAAAAGGAAGAAAATCCAATGCCCAATAACACAAAATTTAGACAAGCGATCGGTGCGTTATAATATATCGCGGCAATTACTAGGCCAGACATATCATTGGCAGTGAACATTTTGAGTCGAAAATGTGAAAATCCGTCCGAAGAAGATTGGAAAGGTGTTAAACGGCTTATTCGTTACCTAAATCACAGTAAAGATCTAAATTTGGTAATCAGCAACGAACATGCACCAGTGTTAGAAGTGTACACCGATGCTGATTGGGCCGGTGATACACAAACCAGAAGATCTACTACTGGAAATTTATACCTATTAGGGAAGAATCCAATACATTGGATAACAAAGCGCCAGTCGTGTATTGCTCAATCATCAGCAGAAGCTGAATTTGTAGCAGCTGCAACAGCCGTTCAAGAACTTACATGGTTATTAAGACTGTTAGAAGACTTAAATTTAACCCAATCTCTTCCGATTACTGTCTATGAAGACAGCATTTCATGCATTAAGATGATCGAATCGGACAAATATACGAATAAGACAAAGCATATAGATTTGAAGTACCATTCAATCAAACATATGAAGGAAAATGGAACAACAGAAATGTGTTACTGCCCAAGCAAATCTATGATTGCAGATGTGTTTACCAAACCGGAGCCCAAACCTGTATTTCTAAAAACAGGGACAAACTGAAACTGCAAAGTGATCTTCATTAGGGGCTTAAGGGAGGCTTTTTTGCTCGTGTTACGGAATAAGCCTCCTAATTAAGATAAGTGCTAAAACAAAATAAAGAAAAAGTCACATCTCCATCTAATAGAACTTACATGTGGACAATCTTTCTGTGCCGCTGACATCTGGTTAGCTGACACTAACGAGGCGAATTTCTTGCCTGTTAGAAAAGACTTTACCCGCTAGCCATCTGCGGAATATTTGTGTTAAGTATCATCGGACACTTTCAAAGACCGTTAAGCTCAACTCCCTTTTTAACGAGACTTTTACTAACTCTCTATTTTATAAACACTTAAATTTGACTTTTAATGATGCAAAATGGCCAATTTTAGATAATGGTGTTTATCACGCATATAACCTTTTAAATGTAACACACTTGTTGAGAAAAGCACGTGTGTATTTTGATATATTTGTTTTCTGCTCACTTCTCGCTTGAACATCCGACTGAGAGGATGCAAAATGTTCTTTCTTAATTTTTATCTTATATTAAATTCTTTTCCTTTTCCTTTAAAAGTGTGAAGATGATTTTTCTACTTAGTGCACCACTACAATACGATGGAATACAAATTTTACAGCAGTGTTCATTTTATAGTGAAATAATATAATTTTTCAACGGATACTTCATACAAAATAATATTCACACAACAACAAATAAAGTTGTTAAAAGTGGATTTACTCGGATATACCACTGATGAAGCTACCTAATGGTAAGAATATTCCTTTTACTTCTATTAGAAGTTTGTGAAGAAAAGTGATTAAGTATTTAGAAATAAAATAAATGAGGTAATTAACCGTTCTCACGCCTTAATACTCGTTAGGTAAAATATTGTCTAACAAGATTATCTACAAAAAATTAAATACATTATACGTGTTTCAGTGGGCTAATAATTTACTTAATAATATATATATATATATTTAAGGAGGCATTGAACACAAATCTATACCTGGTCCGAATTGTAACAAATAAAAAACAAATTTCTGACCATTATTTAAAAAAGGAATAGCAAATCATGAAATTTGAGTATCCAAATGTTTCATGAAAAAAATTTAAACTAAAAAACAAGGCTTACATTAATTTATGAAAATATATCTTAATATTACTATTATTATTCCGGCTTTTGATGTAGATGAGCATTAAAAATTTTATCATTATTTTCAAAACACCTTTACACATTGAGTACACATATCTAGTTTTTATCACCAATGTCAGGTTCTAAATGAAAATTATTATTTTTTTTTTTTTTTTAGAATCATGTTGATGATACAAAACTTAATTTTTAAAAAACTATTCATCAAGTAACTTTATTAACAGATTAAATCTTAAAAAAGGATTAAGATTGAATTTTGTTTAATAAAGAGGACAACACAATTTTTAAAATGATGGAATAAAAAAATCTTAGTTAATGTTGCTTACATGTATTTTTACATAAATAAATTTCTTTTACGATCGTTTTTCAGAATTTATTTTATTTTTCATAAGATATGTCTTCGTAAGAAGTATCTAAAAATGTCTTTTTACTAATTTTCACATTAACAAGAAATTTGAATATTCCTGAACAAAGAAATTTTAAATGTACTGCAAATAAATGTTCCCTTTATCTTAGTTTATTTTTTTAGATTTGCTGCACATCTATCAAGGGTATTGACAGGCAATTTTTAAAACTCATTTGTATTAGTTTTCTTCGAAAAAAAATGTTTAAACATTTTTTATATAAAATTGAGACAAGAAGCTTTTAAAAAAAAAATTATATTCTGCAAAGAAAATAGTTAGTGAAAACCTTATTTTTTTTCGAACGCTAATGTCAAAGTGCCTCATTTAAGAGATCTATGTTCTTTTCGAATTTTAAATGAATGCAAATCAAATTTTTGATCAGGTATCATGTTGCTTCTTTACTTTTGTTAACTCGAGAAAAAATTCTGTATACAGATGTTGTTGATTTTTTGAAAGATCTGTTATCTTTTATTTATTTTTCTTAGATTTAAGCTATAAATTTTGACATTTAACAGATTTTATTTTTTTCTTATAGAAAGAATAGAATGCAAAAATTTGTCTGAAGTGAAGATATCAAATAATAATTTTAAAAAATCATTACATATGTAGAATCATAAAATGAAAAAAAAAAGCTTGTTCACTTGCATACAAGTATATATCAAATCTGATTTTTGAGTCACAACCAGCCCTATATGGACAATCTATATTATATAACAAAAACATGCGCGTGAGTAACGCTGACAACCTAATGACGATGGCAACGATCTGTACAAAAAGTTTCGTTTTATCGGAATTTCTGAAGCTTCTAAATACTGCACATCACACACCGTCAAATGAAAAACTTTACACTCAAGTGAAATTTCTTTGAAACCTGTATCTGAATTTTATGGCTTTTAAAATACTTTTCAAGCATGCATTTTTGATAATATCTCTTAAAAGTGAACGTACAACCCGCTTACGAAAAATTTGCCAATTGTCCTTAAAACAGTAAAAAAAAAAAAAAAAAAAAAAAAAAAAAAAAATCCGCTTTTGTTTATTTTCATGTAATACTCTGTAACTAAAGTGCCAAGTTAAATTAAAACTTCACAAATAAATAAATAAAACACGGATTTAAGAGGCATGTTATCTAACTACGTGCTTAAACACTGAAACAATCAAAATCCATAGGGTTGCTATAAATACACAAACATTTCGAGTTAACTGCTGGCATGCGATTAATATGAAAGTAACGAAAACACTTTTTGATGTAGTTGATGGGTAATTTAAGAAAATATACTAAATGTAAAAAGTGTTTTAAAGTTTTCAATTAAATTATTTTCACCTACGTTCTCTACAGCAGGAAGTATATCTGGAGTCTTTAACTCTGGTTGGACCTCCTGGTAAATATAAAGTAAGTTTAAAAAAACAACTTTAAGTGATTGGTCTTCCGTTTATTATACTCACATATATGCTTATTCCATGGCAGTTGGTATAATTTTGGTATATTGGTTTTGCACAACAATGTATTAATTCAGGCAACCCTTTTTTCTGCTCCACATTCACTTTTAATCTCATTGTTGCCAATATTTCTCATTTAATTATTTAATTGATTTATAATTGACAATCATATATTGAAATTTTTGACGTGCATCTGCAACACAATGACTTTGGTTAAAATTTATAATAAGCATTTTGAAAATTAAGAACAAATTCAAATTTCAAAGCGATAGCTAATTTTTACGAACATTAGAGCAGAGAAAATCGAAAAGAAAAAGAGAAAAGTCAGGTAATACAAACATACCAATTTTGCATCCAAAGTTATATCATATTTATTACAGATATTTCTATTTTATATATTTATGTATCTATTCATGATTGTATTTTTTCTCATGTTTCAAACGTATGGGCAAGCACTCGAATAAGTTTGTGGGTTATGAGTGTAAGACCTTCTGGCCCATTACTTAAATGAGTAGCCATGAGACAATAAATAATCTAAAAAACAGATTTATTTAAAGTCAGTAATAAAAAGGTCAAAGGAGTGAGGCTAATGGACTACGACAACTCAGATTAATTTTAAAGATCAAGTACTGGACAAACGAAATGTGGGTGAAGTTAGCTCCAATAAATTCTCAAAGTTCTAAAGCTACTTCCAACAAGATGGCTACCCTTAAGAAAAGCTGCTACGTAAAATATCACTACTAGTACTGAAAACAGTATAAATAATAGCACTTGAAAATATGTTAATGTCACTAAATAGATAGAATCCAAATTCACTTTATTTGAAATAATGTGATCACCACCTTTTTAAAAAAGCCACATTTTTAAGCTTCGAAATCTAATTCCACTCTCAATCTCAGTCAAACCTCCTGGTATAAGACACGAGACTTCAATAATGCTTCGAAAACGATTCCACAAGGGCTGTACAAGTCAAAATCCGCTAGATAGATCTTCTACTACAGTATTCATACAATCAAAAAAGGGCACATTTACAAAAAACACTTCACTAACTCACTGCATTTTTGTCGTAGCGCTCATTCTAGGAGTCGAAATCGCGATGTAGGCTAACCATATAATAGACGTGTTAAACGCAGATCAATGAAATCACTCGTACTCATGCGTAAAGAAAGAGCAATAAATAATGGGCAGGTGTTTCTTTCTATCCAGCAGTAATTTGACTAACAGTGACGTCAGGTGCCCTTTTCCTATAGTGCCGACCACAGAAATCTCATTTGCATATCACTGCGTAAAATAATCGTGATAATCAGATTCATAGAGATTCAATCACACTTTCAAAAGTAAGAGAAGTGTCAGGATAAACTCGTTCACGCACAAATGTTAGAAACCAGATAACACGTTCACGCAGAAGCCTTTCGATCTTAAACTACCTTCATAAAGAGAGTAGCTAGGCACTGCTCTACGTCTTATATCATAATTTACGTTAAACACTGTGCATATGATACACTATAATACAAATCATCTTGTTATTGTAAATACCGAATCACTATATGAATAATTACTATAAAATTAAGTTATAGTTAGAAATTTCATAAAAATTTTATTTTTATTAAACTTTATTTAAATAGGGAATTATTTATGAAGTATATGGTAATACATACTGTGAACATAAAGTTGGAAATTTTATCTTATCCGTTATACATTATTTATTGACCAAATGTTACATTTTATAAATAGCGCTTAAAAAATATTTAATTAATTATAAAATTTAATTGTGATTATTTTATTTTTTGTAGCAATATATGAATTTCTCTGAAAAAAAAAATAGAAATAGCATTACATTTTAAAAGGTGAGAGAGACCCGGCAAACAGTGACCCCTAATTATTTCTGTGACATTCTATAAGTAAGGCAGAGCTCAGTTAGAAATGTAGACTTAGTATATGTAGGAATGTGTTGGGACTGGGGTAAGGTATCAATTGCGTGTCTTAGATAAAAATTTGCGCGTAATATGACTCGTATAGTAATGCATTCTATGAAATTCGCAAATAGTTATCGTTGTGCTTATGGGAATAACTCGGCCAGAAATTGACGATGGAAACAAAACTTTTAATTAAGTCTACGTAATAAGTAATTATACGTCTACGCAGACTTGCCAAGTCTCCGGCTTTTTGGATACTAGTAATTTAGTTCAGAAAATGTTGTTTTATTTAATCGGAGCATTTTGCGATTTAAAAGAACAACATATTCTCTAAAAATTTACTGGTGTGCAAAAATCCGGAGACTTGGTAACTCTGCATCTACGTAATAAGAATCATCAGTTTTCATACTTTATAAATATTCCTACAATTCAGCATTGAACAAAACAAACCGCATAAAAACATACAAATATATATAGTGTCAATTTTAAATTGATGCTACGCACTTTACACAGACACTTATATTGATTTTTAACTTGGGGTGCATCTTTCTCAAATCTGTGTTTTTGCTACATGAGCGCACTGTAAAATATATTGTTTGCAGACAGATTTTTTTTTACTTTATTCGCGTAAAATGACTATACTTACAATCTTGACCTTTTTTCTCTAAATTAAACTTAAAATTTGCATCGTTTAATTTGAAAATGAGTAGGCAGATATTGTTATAATGTTTTTATACACATCTGGCAAACAAATACTTATCTATATAAAAATTATTTTATTTTATAGTTCATGCAAATCTCTAAACACAGTTTTGAGAAAAGTTCTTGTTAAACTAAAAAATCAATTGAAGTTTGTGCTAAAATACACAATAGCAATTTCAAATTGATACGATTCGAATTAGAATAATTGCATGTAGTTTGATTTGGTCGATTGTGATTCCAAAAGGTTTTTTTAAAGTTCTTCTTGTAATATGTAAAAAAGGGATTTTTTTTAAGTTTAAAACTGGTGAATTCTTAATTAAAACTCTAAAGCCGCAATTTCCTGGCTTACATATTTGTTAAACTTAATATATTTTAATATGATTTTGTTAAAAACCGTTTACTTTAGAATTTAAACATAATATAAATAATTAAACAGCATTGAGAGTGAATTTTGATTATAATATAATATACAAATCTATATATATATTTCTCTTACGTGGCACGGGAAAAAGGCTGAATTTGTAGATTATCGTTTGGCAACAACCGTAGTTTCCAGCTCCAATATGGCAGCCATTGTAAGAGCAGTGAAACTGAAACTAGCAATTATTAAAAATAAAACAACCTGTACGTAATCCAAAGCGTTTGAGATGATTCCTCATTTTAATTATGAGTGATATCGTTAATTCCAAATGAATCCTCAACTCTTATTTACAATTTATTTACGAGTTTCACTCACACGAAAGCCGGAGAAAATAAAAATATCAACTGTCTAGATTGCACCTGCTGCCATCTGTTGCTGTCTTGCTGAAATAAAAACACATAGTGGTTTTTTAATGAAATTAAGCCGTGCTGTGCAATATTATAGGAACAATGGGTTTTAAACTAATTGATTTTCTAAGATTCTTTTTTCATAGTATTTAAATGATTTATATCCATTGGTAGCACCAAGATAAATGCATTTTTAATTGTGTTTTCAACGAAGTTTTCAATTACTTTTTTTTTACATTAAAAAATTGTCAATTTCATATGTTAAAATGATTTATGGTAGTACTCATTCCAGCTAGAATTGCTTGGGACCGCGTAGCGGTCTAAATGTGAATCGTTTCGCAATTTACGGAAGTTGGCGAGCGTTAGCGAATAGGGCCCACCCCTAGTTTGATTATAATATACTATTTCCTTCTATATTAAACGCATTATTCAAAATTGAAATTTATGCAAAAATCGATTTATTAATGCAAAATATATTTCGAAAGATCAATGTTACAGAATATTTTCAAGATCAATACATAAAATATATATATTTTTTTTATATTTTTTCATTACTATATTACACATTAGTATTATTATTTTATTTAATTTTGCATGATTTTTTAATTACGCTTTCGCGATATAATTTCCAAACAAGAAATAAAACTATTTGTTTATTCTAAACAAATAAAATTTCTCATACAAAAAGGGTTTTTTAGTTACTTTACTTCGTGTTCACCGTGAAAAAAATATATAAATAAAAAATAATGTTATCACCCTTTATATCAGAAACTATATATTTCTTTTTTTTTTTTTTTCAAACTTTAAGCAATTTTTCAATGTAACTTATTGCAAAGATAAAATTTATATACCAGTTCCTTTTTATAAATTGTTGTCATAAAAAGTCCTAGGTGAGTTGTTTATATGTAAGTAAAGAACTCTATAAGTTCTATGGCGTCAAATCTGCTATTTATCACCCTTGGGTTATTGCAAGGTTTGCTAGACCTACTTTTGCATAAATTTTCACTAAATCATTCACTTTGAAGAAAGGATTTTTTTCTTTCGAAGAAAGTTCAAGTTATTTTTGTTGTTGAAATTCATCGTTACTTTATATAATTTTTTTAATGATATGTTCTGTAGAAGTCACTTTTATTTTTTAAAAAAATGTTGATTTTACAGTATAAACCGTAAAATTAACAGTAATAAACAGTAAAGTAAGCAGTAATATACTGCCGTGCATGCGTAGTAGACAAGCTGTTAGACGGGAGGTGCTGGGTTCAAACCCTTTTCGCGCATGTGGACCTAACCGTTTGGAGTTTTCCGTGGTTTTCTTCTAACCTTGCCGTAAATATGGGTTAGAATTCCTTAGAAAGACCCCCACGGAAGCCCCCCCCCCCTAGTGCCTATATCCCAAGAGTAGATAATCGGCCGTTATAAATCAACCAACCAACCGTATTCATACTGAAAATTTCAGTATAAAGATCACCTACTAAGCTTTTTATTTTTAAAATATCTACAGCTTATTCAACTTAAAAATGAAAATAAACAAACATTTCTATGAGCTACGCTCGCCAATTCCCCGTCCAGACCACGCCATGGGTTCTGAAAACACTGAATTTGCTCTGTTTTAAAAAGACACTAGATTACCGAAGATTGGATATTATTATCACGACCAGTGGCAATCATCTGCAATCGGGTTCAGATTGATTTCACTTTGATTGTGGAATTTTTGGGTTCCCAAGGTTACGTGCACCGCTCTTGTGACAATTGATAGCTGTTTTTGTGATTGATTAAGTAAGATAAATTACAAATTTGAAAATCAGTTTGTAAAAAATGGTTAAGTAAAAATGTCGCTGCCTTGCGGACTTTTATAGCAACAGTATAATAAAATTGTTTTAAATGTATATTTTTAAAAATGACATAATTTTCGCCATTAAATTATTTTTTGCATGTAATAATTTAATAATTTCAAAGTTTTCTTTCTTTCATAATATCCACGAATAAAAGTATCTTTCAATCGAAAAGTGATGAGGGATATTATTATTTAGGCTATTATCTGGCAACAGCAGATAAAAAACGGCTATTTTAAACTACGAATTTAATCTCTATTCAAATAATGATATTTTGAACAGACAATTAAAAAAATTATCTTAAACAATTACGCAAATTTTAAAAATGACTGGCCACTGCACGCTACAATCTAGTCAAATATGTGCCTGCAAAAGATGGTTTAACTGCTATGCATATTTTATGATCCTATAAACCTCATTTAACTGAACTATCTTGGCTGATTTCAACATTAAATAGCACTTTCCATAGTTCTTCGCTTTGAAAAACTGTCTGCTTTAGTGTGTTTATTATACATTTCTCTATAAAACTACAAGTTTTCATGTTTTTCTATTCAATGGCATATGACGCGTAAGCCAAAAGATTGAAAAGGTCACAATAAATTTAATTACGGCAACAGCAGCATCAGTTAAATTTTTTTTTAATGGCAAAATGATGAAAAAAATACGCAATTTTCAATCGAATGGCTATTTTCATTTTTTTCTGTGACAGTTTAGAGTGTAGGATATTTTCTTTTTTTGGTAGGTAGACTGTACTTTCGGTAATACATTATTTTAAGAAGTTTTTGTTTAAAAATTTTTTGAAGAGCTTCATGTTGTCTTTCTCATTCATTTAAACGAAAATTAAACTTTGTTTTAAATTTAGAAAACCTTTTTGTTTTAGAAAAGTTATGATTATTTTGTGAATTTATCTGTTTAATATGATAAAACGGTGTTGAATTTGAGTGTTTTTTTTTTTTTTTTAATATAAACAAGAACGCTTTTCTTCTACCTTTTTCAAAGCTATTTTAAATCAACACTGTGACATAAAAATATTCTTTTATTCGAAAAAAAAATGTAATTTATATATGTGGTTATGTTTTATGAAATATTCTATCTAAACGAAGGGATTTGAATTAATGCTAGATACTAATTAAAAACAACATAAATGTCCAAAAACATATACGTACCATTTCATAAAATACTTTACTGGAGGTGTTTTGATATACAAAACTGTCTTTCAACATTGATAACCGAGCGCTTTCGAGCAAAGGTTTGCTCATCCTCAGGGTTAAAAATCAAAACGCAAGCACACAGATGACAAATGGCGGAAAAACTAGTAAGAACATCGTTCACTGCTGGAGAATGGAACAAACCATTAAAACAAACCAACCGAGATGGGAGGCACTGGGAGGGGGAGCGATAATCATATTTCGTTTTGAACAATTGCTAAGAGTATATTTTTAATTGCTTAATGCTAGATGCTCCAAATTAGTAGTACAAAAATGCAAAGGGGACAGAATATTCTTAGTCAAGGAAAATACATTATACAGTGCAGAATCGTAACTTTAATGTTGCACGCTAGAGAGTACATCCTAAATGTGAAACAAGGTGTGTTTATGCTATAATTTCCAATATATGATTGCACAAATTTGTTTTATGAAAGACTGTTAGCTGAAAGAAACTTGATATAAAAAAAGGAAATGAAAAGAAAAAAAAGAATACTATTTAAGACTAATTCGAAGAAACACTCCAAGAAGCAAATATAACGCTCGCATAATTTGATAATATTACGCACTATAGTTAGCCATTTGTACAACTTTCGTTTATAAGAGTCTCTCCTGAAGGTTGGGCATACTTTTAAGACACTAGACCTTAAAGCAGTATAGCTGGTTGAATTATGACGGCCGATTACCTACACGAGGGATACAGGCCCTAGGGGGAGCGCCCTCCGTGGGCGTGTTTCTAAGGGATCCTAACCCGTATTTACGGCAAGGTTCGAAGAAAACCACGGAAAACTCCGAACGTTTAAGTCGACGAGCGCGACAGGGCTTTGAACCCAGCACTTCCCGTCTACCAGCTTTGAGAGCAGAACCTCTCGGCCACTGGTGGGGCTAAAGCAGTATAGCCTATACTGTCAAAGGAAATTTAATCCCTACCTTCTCTAAGCATATTGGGTCATGAAATAAAAATAACCTACTTTTGAATTTCATGATTTCTTCCCGAAACCGTCCTCTTTATTAGTAAGAATGTAAATGATGAAGAAATAAACAAGTAAGAAGATGGAAACCATGACCAAGCATTTAATTCGTTTTCGATCATGCGATTCTATGTAATTTATGATAGTTTAGGTATGGTCTACCTCTACTAATTATTTGTACTAATAATGGTAAGGCACCACTGGATTCGATGCTTAACTGGAAATAATTGTCGAAAATTATTGTCGAAAATTTCTGTAAAATGAATGGACAGGCAGCAGTATTCACTAATTATCGATAATAGTATTCAATAACAAAGTTAATTATAGTATGCGTACAACAGTGTAGATCACAGTAAATTTACGGTGACATTGCAATGTGACGTAATATTAAGCGTTTGAATTCAATGTACTGTATTTTAATATCATATGAATTTCGTAGAAGTGATATGGTTGCAAAGTTGATTTTTCCAGTTTAAACTAAAATGTAAAAAAAAAGACAGATATTTCTTATTATAGGAAATTATTATATAATCACGAATGAAAATATACAATACCATCTTCTGAGTTTATCACGATTCCTAAAAGCATTCTTTACCTTTAGAAACACCAGATACAAATATGTTTTCGAGATTTAAAGAAACGTTTATTAAAACAATCTTTCTTTTGCTGGCACTGATTTTCCGAGTACTTTTTTAGTGTAATCATCTGTTTTCTCAAACCGGAATATCAGTTTTTAGGTGAGTTCGTAATTATATAAATACGTATCACCTATAGTCGTCGCTTGGTCCGTCCGTCTGTCCGTCCGTCTGTCTGTCTGTCCGTTCGTCCGCATATAACAACGCAAAAACTACCCAACCGAATGGTTTGCAATTTAAAATATATTATCTTTGCAGAATTTTGTCGAGACATTTCAAATTTTATTAAAATCGAATCAAAACTTTAGGAGATATTAATAAAAATATTTATTAAGAAATTTGAATTTTTTTTTTTAAATCGGTGCTTTTTTGTTATAGGAGCTTCCGAAGTTTAATCGTCAAGCGACCGAGATACTTATTTTATGACAGAAATTAATCTGCAGACGATAGAATTCATTTCACAGAATTAGAAATCATCAAGATCTGAATATTTATATAACTAACATATATATCTGAATATTTATATAACTAGTTAAGATATTTGTATGAACAGTGTCGTAAAATATATACTTAACTAGCTGTTTAACCGTTCTACGCACGGGATATCATGAATTTAATTCTAAAACGTGCGTACGAACGCACCTCGTTTGTAACGTTTGACGTACAATTTCCAACTTGTTTTAGGATGCTATCAATTTTCAAGTTAACATTTTCATATTCAGAAAACATGATAACTTACAAACTTACAACATTAACTTTAACATTATATTTAATATGATTTTGTTATTCTCGCATGTATGAATTCAATCACGCGGTTGAAAATGTTTAATTGAGAATAAATACCATCCTAAAATCCGACATTTCGGTTTGAGAAAACTGATTAATACACTATAATAGATACTGGAAAACGTTTCCGAAAACCGTTGACAGCAAAATCAACTTTGTTTATAAAAATGCTTCTTTAATCTCAAAAATATATTGGTTTCTGAGATTTCTAAGGGTAAAGAACACTTTTCTGAATTATGGGAAACTCGGAAGTGATTATTGTATATTTTCGTTAGTAGTTATATCATATTTTCGCAGAATAAGAAACATTTGTATTTTTTACATTGTAATTTGTGACATAGAGGAAGTGGACAGAAATAAATTCTGTTGTTTGTATCCTAATTAATATTATATATTAACTCTGCTGTCTGTCAGTATTTTGTCTGCTCTTTCTGCCTCTGACTGTCTGCTATCTGCCTGTCTGTATGCTGTCTGTCTACACTCTGTCAGCTGTATATCTTCTGCTCTCTGTCTGCCAGATTTCCCTGACTTCTGTCTTCCTACTTACTGTTTGCAATCTGCAGCCTGTCTGTAAAAATATACAAAAAATATATTACTGCCAAAGTTCAACAAACCGTGCATTTACATATATTCATTTGATATCTTCATATTCTTTTGTACAGCCCTGGAAAATAAATGAAAATGCTATATACACCCTCTTCGAGAAAAACATGCTGTAAGTGACTGTAATAACATACTAAAATTACATTACCGTCAACGTTCTACAATTCCCATATTAAACATATACTGGTATTCTTTTGTGTGGCCTGTAAAATAAATAAAAATGCTATATACACCCTCTTCGAGAAAAAAGGTGTTGTAGGTGACTGTAACAACATGCTAAAATTTCCTTACCATCAGAGTTTCACAGGTCAAGAATTTAAAATATATTCTTATTATTTTGAGCGGCCCTGTACAATAAGTATAAATGCTATATATACATTCATCGAGAAAAAACATAGTGTAGGGAACTGTAACGACATACTAAAATTTTCACAAAATTAAATACATCGAAAAGAGGAATGTTTAGATGATATTTTTAAAAAGTTACACTTAGAGGAAGATTTTTTTCACTGCATAAAGATAATTATGGAATTTTGAAAACTGTAAAGAATCATCTACTCCGTTACACGAACGTTGTTTCGCGTTAATTATGTTTATCAAAGTTAACAAAAATCAATACAAAAAATAGAACTAAATTAGTACAAACACTTTTGAAATGTATGAGAAAACTAAATGAAAATATCTTTGAATACAAAAATATTTGTCAAATGTTTCTCTTTTTAAATGTGAAAATCAGTTTTAAAAATTCCTATTCTTTTTTTTTAAATTCTGAGTTGAGAACTTGTACTACAAGTAATTTACAAACTAATGATAGGGGGAACGTATTTTTGAAATGAAAAATTATTAATTATTAATTTGAATACCAAAAAAATAAAGTAAAATTATTCGTCACGCTTAGATTATTAAATATTATGCTTAAACGTTTGTAATTTACCAACTAAATGAAAGGGGAAACTTATTTTTGAAATGGGAAATCATTAATTATTAATTTACATACCAAAAAAGAATGTAAAATCATTCGTCACGCGTAGATTATTAAATATTATGCTTAAAAGTTTCATGAGAAAAAAATAACATATACTTGCTAATGCTTTTCTTTATAAACATTTTGGCAAAAAAAAAGTACCTTTACTTAGACAATTCCTACTAAATCTACTATTGTATATATGTATATATATATTGATTATTAAAAATTCCGATATTATATATATTTTTCATAAAATTAATTTAACAATTTCTTAACATGAAGTTTATTATAGATTTTATAAAAATCTAGTAAATTTTAAGAAGAAAATTAACCGACTTCAAATAGGAAATCGTGTGATTATTCCTTAACGTAATACACTGATATGTAACTAAGACTTCCCTCAAAGGGATTAGTCTGAGTGATATTGCTGAGAACATAAAGTTAACAATTACGATATAAAGAAGATATCAACAAGAATCTAAGTGAATATACAGCATATGATAGACAAGAGATAAAGATACAACATATGAAAAATAGCAAATTAAATGATATAATTACAAAATATCATATATAAATTCATATACTGTTATGTTTTCATATGCATTTTTTTTATAACATTTGGCAAATAATCTCATTTTCTTAAGCGGGAATTGCTCAAAACTTAAAAAAAACCGCCGGATCTTTTAAAACGATATTTTTAAAGTCACATAATCAGATTTGCAGCCAATAGCGTATTTTAGCAAGCGTAGTTTAACGCAAATTTAATTTAATTTTTGCAACATTTTCTTTGTGACAAATATCTAAATAAAATATTAAAAAATAAAATATTAAATATTGAAATATTAAATCAAATATTTAATATTTGAATTAAACAAATTTCCTTTGTTTATTTGTATAACTATTAATAGAAACTCGTATACTTCAAATCACATTGATAACATGCTTTGCTACAAACGTGTCTACCAGTCTAACTACTCGTATGTCTTAGCTGTGTCTCTCTCCGAACCCATCTGTCTACTGTCTCTCTACTCTTCTGTATACCCGTCTCAGTATCCGTCTGTCTTTCTACCCGACTCTTTAATCGTGTCTCTACCTGTCTCGCTTCCCGTTACACTACTCGTCTATCAACATGTCTGTCTGTCTATATACCCCTCTCTCTACCCGTCTGTCAAGTCGTCTCTGTACTCGTCTCTTTATCCACCACGCTACCCGTCTCCCTACCCATCTCACTACCCCTCTGTCAACCCTTTTTTGCACCTGCCTCGCTACCCGTCTGTCTATTCGTTTCGCTACCCGTTAGCTTATCTCTGTCGCTATCCGTCTCTCTACCCGTCTGTCTACCCGTTTGTTTACACGTCTATCTATCTCTCGCCAACTCTTCCCAATATTTAAACAATTTAGTAAACGGAAGCCGTTTATCTGTTATTAAATGCAAACAGGTGTAATTTATCTAAAGAGTGTAATCAGATGCAATTTTTTTAAATACATACATAAACCAGCATAATAATTCACCAGTTTTATTTTCATAGTAGTTTATGTCATTTGACAGTAAATCTCAACTTCTTCAACCCGAACTGCGTCAAGCTTTTTAAAAAAGCCCCAAGGTCCGTATAACTGGGAAGGGGAACTGTCCTCAGGGCTATTAGATACATGTTATTAAGTTAAGTGAAAGTTTCGTAATCGGGTTCGCAGCCAATTTCTTATGTCAGAAAGGGTGGCTTCACGCCATTTTAAATTCATTTCTGTAACTTTCTTTTTCTTTTTTTGGTGGGTGGTTGGGGGGGGGGGAGGGTTCCAAATATATACACTTAAATTCAAACTTTTGCCCCCATGTTAATATTAGTGTTGTTTGTATTATCAATTAATACTTTGTTGATCGAGCTTCATTCGAAACAAATGTAAAAGACTTCTACAGTTTTTTTTTCTAGGAGAAAGTTCCGTAATCGGGCCCTAAGCTAATCGGGGAATTTAATATCATTATTGTTTCTAACTCTTATAGAGTTAAAACAATATTGTTGCTAGCATTACTCTTGTTTGTGACCAACCTCTTCTGTGTATCTGAATAGGGAAAAGTTCCGTATCATGTACTGGTTGGTGCCAAAGGCAGTTGTAGAATCTTACAAATTTTTCTAGAGAGCGGAAAAACATGTTTTTTAAAATATTTACAAATATACGTTTATTAAACCATGTTTTTGAGCCATTTTAAAAAATTAAGTACGGTGCTAAAATAAAATTTTATTGCCATTTTCGATATTTTAATAAGAAATGAAAATACATAACAAACAAATTTAACAAAAATAAGCCATTTTTGGGTACTTCTCTATTATCCCGTCGATCACTTTTCATAACAAAAAACTATCGCCAAACTAAGATTAAACGCCAAAAATACAGTCCCATTTACTTGATGCTAGAAGCATTATACGTATTTGTTATGCCATCAAGTGGTTTTTAATTCGACATTTGCGTGTATTTTTCATTATGTTTTACTGATTTATTAGTTATTTCATTCATTAAAGTAACAATTGTGTCTTAAATTCTTATATTTTATTTATTTTGATATTTCAATGGCAACGTTCTCCCGTTTATTTAGCGTTACAGTTTGGCGATAGTTTTTTGTTATGAAAAGTGGTCGACGGGATAATAGAGAAGTACCCATTTTTTGTGATAAATAATTGTTATTGCCAGGGGGGCAAATTGTAAACAATTAATAAGCGAACTAAAAAAGTTACCGGAAAAAACTTGTGGGAATCTCAAGAAAGAAATATCTGATATAAATAGCATTTAAAATCTTAAAATGGAGAAGTGGTCCGTATAAAAATGCAAAACATTATACACCTGATGTAAGAATTTTTTAATTTTTTTATATTTCCGAAAGCACAGATAAAAGGGTAAAAATCCCGGCACAGATGCCATATACTCACCACGTTGGCGCGATTTTTCCCCGCCCCTTTGGCGAAAACTGTTTGTTGTGTTTGTTTACTTTTATTTTTTATTTTAATTCTATAGATTATTTTTATATGTATATCAATATTAATTTAGGCACAGATGTCATATACGCACCAAATTGGCGCGATTTTTCCCCCGCCAATTTGATGAAAACTTTGTTTTTGATTATTAGTTACAAATACCATACAATAATAGCATGTAATATTTTATTTCAATATAAAAATAAAATAACGTAATAAATGAAATAGCTCCTATTATTCAAAAATGGGAAATAAAAATAAATAAATGATAGTTTGATATAAATAAATATTGATATATATAATAAAAACTATTTATAGAATTAAAATAAAAAATAAAAGTTAATAAACAACAATTGAAACAAAATAACCGGGTTACCATGTGAGGCATAAAATTGCCATTTTGTTGCAATTGCGCCAATGTGGTGCGTATATGACATCCGCGCCTTTATTTATATCAAACTATTATTTATTTATTTCCTTTTTTAAAATAATAGAAGCTGTTTCATTTATTACGTTATTTTATTTTTATATTGAAATAAAAAATCACGTGTACTATTTGTCACACTATTTGTAACTAATATTCAAAAACAAAGTTTTCCCCAAGCTGGTGGAGGGAAAAATCGTGCCAACGTGGTGCGTATATGACATCTGTGCCTTGTTTCATTTCACATAGAGGTACTGCTCTATTATCCCGTCGACCACTTTTCATAACAAAAAACTATCGCCAAACTGTTAGATTAAACGCCAAAAATGCAGTCCCATTTACTTGATATCAGAAGCATTATACGTGTTTGTTACGTCATCAAGTGGTTTTTAACGTGACATTTGCGTGTATTTTTCATTATGTTTTACTGATTTATTAGTTATTTCATTCATTAAAATAACAATTGTGTCCTTAAATTCTTATATTTTATTTATTTATGTATTTTGATATTTCAATGACAACGTTCTCCCGTTTATTTGGGGATAGTTTTTTGTTATGAAAAGTGGTCGACGGGATAATAGAGAATTACCCACATATGTATTGGTACTTTTATGTTAACTTGGCGCAGTTGATAAATCGCCAAATATTTTTCTCATAACATCTTCATATTGCATTCATTTCATTTAAATATAAATCTTTCACTGATTTCATTTGAAATACATACATTAAAAATACACGTCTTTCACTCATTTAATTTAAAATACACGACTTTCACTAATTCCATTTAAAATACTAAAAAGGAAAGGAAAATAAGAAATAATGCCACAAATCGAAAACTTTTATTTAAACATCAAAGAATTGTTCCTAACATACACACGCGAAATAAAAAAGCTGCTAATGGTGTGATTTACGCCAAATCTCTAATACTAATACTACTCTTACTAATCTCTAATACTTTTCAAACAGAAAAAATTCCAGATTAACTTTCCATTTTTATTAAATTGAAATATATTTTATTGTGCTGAATATTAGTGCTTGCATATTTTTTTGCTCCATGTATTCCATGAACTTTTCAATTCCGATTGTCTACGAAAATCTCCCGCCGGTGAAAATGACGTACGCACAAAATTTAGTGACGTATGTACTTTAATTGTGCTTTTTTATCTATTTTTTTAATATAACTTCCAAACGGTTTGACACTTATTCTTGGTAATAAATAGACGACATTGTCACCTTTATAGGTACCTGCTGTAAAAATTTGAACGAAATCCGTTAAATAATTTTTGAGTTATGCTTGACGAAAGGTTTTAATATCCATCGTAGCTATATATGGGGCAAAGTAATACTGCACTGTGTATGAGTCTTCGTTGCACTCAGACAATTATTGCATACAGGTTGGCGTAATTTTGAATGGCTTGGTAAAAAGAGTATTTTTACTTGCTCTTTCTTGCTGTCTATATTCATTTTTAATTACATTGTTCTAGACGATCATATTTTTAAATCTTTGACGTTTTTCTATAGGAAAAAAATACATTTTACGATGACTACTTTAAAAACGTATAGTACTAGTGTGTACTTAAAAAGAACTTTTTAATTATGTAACCACACAGTTAAAAATTTGCAACAAACTGTCCAGTCATTTGACCGTTTTTATAGAAGACGGTTAAATAACCGTAATTTAACTCTATTCTGACCATATTATGGCCCATATTATGGTCAAAATAGAGTTAAATTACGGTTATTTAACCATTTTCTATAAAAACGGTCAAATGACTGGACAGTTTGCTGCAAATTTTTAACAGTGCATAGGCCGATTGTTATTAAAATTAGTGTCTATAAATTTGAAACAAGACAAAACTAGTCGTTGGGGGCCACCGTAATACTTACCCATAATGGATATGCATAATATAATATATGAAAATAAAACATGTGCAAACTACTTATAAAATGCATTACAATTCGAATAAAATCGTGGCTTGATGATGTCATAAACTTTAAATGATCTATTACTGAATTGCGTAAAAGAAACATCTTTATAACTCCAAAAATGTTATTCATATTAACTAACAGTGTTTTTCGTCGGATTAAGCATCTAATTTCCAATTAAAATATATATTTGAATTGAAATTTGGATGAAATACAGGGTCACGAAAAATTGAAGAGTGTTGAAAATATGATTACAAATATCTCGGCAACTATTTATCCGATCGATTTCATTCTGTATTCAAAATTTATGTTTTTTTATTTTCTTTTATATTCACTCCTTAAAATAAACAATTTCGAAAATTTTTATATACCTTTTATCAAAACGAATATTTGGAGAGTTCGAAAAAAATAGTTTCAGATAATCGAGGTTACTGAACTTCAATAAGCTTCTTCCCATTATTACATTCTAAGTACATACAAAATTTCAAGTCTCTATCTCAATTTGTTCGGGATATAGAGCGTTTGCAGACACACACACAGACAGACAGACGGACGGCAATTTTTTTTCTTCCAAAAATATGTTGTTCGGAATCTCTAGTATCTGAACCGTGTAAATCCGTCAAAATATTTTTTTTCGATTTTCAAAACGATTACAAGACTTACCCTATACAACGGATGATGGGTTAGTAATAATGAAGAAGACAAACATTTTTTTTAAAATTCAGATGACACCTATAATACGAGGATACCAGCAGAATGAGTCCTTTCCAACAAAAGAAGAATTATCAATGTCTGAGCATCCGCTACAAAGTTATTTGTGTGCATAAATTAAACAGAACAATAAAGAAAAATCATGCATCAATCATAGATAATGAAACACTATCCGACACATGTATATAATGCTGTAACAAAACTTCGCCGTTTATTAATATGAAAGATGACGTTTAGGTAAACGAGTTGGAATATGCATAACGCATTTAAAACCCCTACTCAGCAATTACCATTACAGGTCGGAAAAATATACGCATTATTTTGTGCAGCCCTGCAGGTGATCTATATATCTAAGCTAATAAAAGAAAATTTCGCTCCGTGTGTCTGTGTGTGTGTCTGTTGGGGATGGCTAGGAAAATCTGGCCCACCTAGAAGGCTGGAAATTTAGGTTTAGGTAGTTCAAACCCTCTCCTGTTGCAGCATTACTTCAGAATTTTAATATTTTAATTACTTTCTGAAATATTAATTAAAATGCACAAAGAACTTTCATTAAAAATACGCTTTTATTCTCTTGGGTTGGTTGGTTCACTGGTTGGTGGCATCGATTCTTCACAGAAGTAATTAAATAAACCAGAGTAGCGATGCATAAATAAGGATTTCTAACTAAATAGTGTTAACATGGATTGAAGTTATCAGCGTAGAGGAGCCATGCGAATGTCAGGCCACCTGTACATGACAAATTACACATACGTCCCACTGATTGAAATATTTTGCAGGCATATTTTTCTTCATGACAATTAGTAGGGTTTAAGTTTTTTTTTACATGACACTTATTATTATGATGGAGATTGTTAATACAGAAAACTTCATTTAACAGATTCTTTTTTATATTTGCGGGAATTAAGAGGGACAAGGGTCAAATTACATTTAAGCTTCAAGGTGTATTTCTAGAAAGCAGTTATCAGAATTTCCGCATAGTAGTGTAAAAGTAGTAAGCCAAATTTCAAATTAAGTTCTTAGCTTAACCAAATTAATCAATCATTAAAGATGTATTGTGATCCTCCTAATTAGTTATTTGCTGAAGGCCACTTGAACAACCCCCCACCCCTCCAGGACCGTCCTTCAAGGTGTTTTCTCTAACTATGCTCCGTTTCCATATCTCAGCAACTATCTTTCCGATTTCAACGCAAGTGATTTCAAACACTATAATTAATTTAATAGTCACCCTTCATAACAATAAACTAAATTTATGAGTAGCGGTTACCACTATTTACGAATAACAGTCTAAGCCAAATTTGTAATTAAATTCAAAGCTTAAGGAAACGAACGAATTTTGAAAGATGCATGGTGGTCCTCCTAATTAGTTATTTGCTGAAGGCCACTTGAACAACCCCCACCCCCACCCCTCCCGGCCCGTCCTTCAAGGTTTTTTCTCTAACTATGCTCCGTTTCCATATCTCAGCAACTATTTTTCCGATTTCAACGCAAGTGGTTCCAAACATTATAATTAACTTAATAGTCACTCTTTATAACATTAAACTAAATTTATGAGTAGCGGTTACCACTATTTCCGAATAATAGTTTAAGCCAAATTTGTAATTACGTTCCTAGCTTAAGCAAACGAACGAATTTTGAAAGATGCATAGTGGTCCTTCTAATTAGGCATTTGCCGAAGGACACTTGAACAACCCCTCCCCCCCGGCCCGTCCTTCAAGGTTTTTTCTCTAACTCTGCTCCGTTTCCATATCTCAGCAACTATCTTTCCGATTTTAACACAAGTGATCCCAAACATTATAATTAACTTAATTGTCACTCTTTATAACATTAAACTAAAATTATGAGTAGCGGTTACCACTATTTACGAATAATAGTTTAAGTCAAATTTGCAATTAAGTTCAAAGCTTAAGCAAACGAACGATTTTTGAAAGATGCATAGTGGTCCTCCTAATTAGTCATTTGCTGAAGGACACTTGAACAACCCCTCCCCCCCGGCACTCCTTTCAAGGTTTTTTTCTCTAACTATGCTCCGTTTTCATATCTCAGCAACTATCTTTCCGATTTCAACACAAGTGATTCCAAACATTATAATTAACTTAAATGTCACTCTTTATAACATTAAACTAAATTTATGAGTAGCGGTTACCACTATTTCCGAATAATTGGGTAAGCCACATTTGTAATTAAGTTCCTAGCTTAAGCAAACGAACGAATTTCGAAAGATGCATAGTGCTCCTCTTAATTAGTCATTTGCTGAAGGGTACTTGAACAAACCTCCCCCCCCGGCCACTCATTCAAGGTTTTTCTCTAACTATGCCCCGTTTCTATATATCAGCAACTATCTTTCCGATTTCAACGCAAGTGATTCCAAACATTATATTTAACTTAATAGTCACCTTTATAACATTAAATTAAATTTATGAGTAGCGGTTACCACTATTTACAAATAAGAGCTTAAGCCAACTTTGTAATTAAGTTCCTAGCTTAACAAAACGAACGAATATTTATGCATGCATAGTGGGCCTCCTAATTAGTCATTTTCTGAAGGACACTCGAACTTCTCCTCCCTTCGGCACCTCACTCAAGGAAAGAGGTTTGTTTAGAACAGAATGCTCCCCTGGCGGTGGTAGGGGGAAATAAAAGATTTTCTGGAGCGTACGTGCATGCCTGGTATACGGTTCCGAAGCCATCGTAGACCGTGGCCAGAGTTCCGTTTTTTAAGAGATTTAAGTTTATTACAAGGGCTCGGGCAACGCCGGGTGGGTCAGCTAGTTTGTAATATATAACGTAGTATGACAAAATTTAGTTCGGCTAGGAAAAGCATAATATAGTTGAAAGTTTCCCTTCAGCAATTTTCGGCAGTAAGGGAAAATGTACTTAAATTATTTCTTGCAGCCTTGTATATGATCTATAGAATTTATACACATCAAGTAATATAAAAAAATAGTTACATTAAAAACTGCATACCGCAGCTGAAAATAAAATTCCAGCAATTATTGATCATAGAAAGTACTGTAACCGATTTTTTTGTGTGTCCCTATAAATGAACAATAACTCATCATATTCTTTAGTAAGAATCTTACAGTGAATTTAACTGAAGTGATGCATATAAATTTCCAAATGTTTGAAATAATGTAACATCATTAAAATACACTGCAAACGATTTTTCCGCATAGGTCATAATTTAACAGAATTCCATTGAGATCCCTGTAAAGGAAATAAAAATGCCACACACTTCATTTTCAATACCGAAAATGCCGCAGTTAAGCTCAATAACATATATAAAATACATGGCAATTCGAGAATATTTACGCGAGATAAAGCAAGGACACCCAGACGTCCAGACAGCCAGACAAACCGAACTTTTCAACTATGTTGAGATTTCACCAGCAGCGGTCGAACGTCTGGCGATGAGTTCCTCTTCCGATTCAAGGAGAGTTGCATAGATGAGACCATGAACCTCTATAGAAGGACTTCTAACGCAATAGTGATAACATCGTGTCGAGACTTCGGCACTAAATGGCAGCTGTACAGCTACGCGCACGGTTTTGCGCAGCTATCCAGAATCCGTGCTGCAGCAGCGCCCATGGCTGTCACTGTCAGTGTCAAACGGTGAAGCAGACGAACTAGTGACGTATGCAGGATCTGTCTTACCACATGCGACACCTATTTGAGACTTTTTTCGAGGAACGATTTCCTTCTTGGAAAGGCTATTTCGTTAGAAGTCCTGGTATAGAGGTCCATGTATGAGACTCTTTAGCTGTCCCCACAAAAAGAAATCGAGATACGACATGACGGGCGATCGTGGTGATCAATCTGTAGGACCACCTCATCCAATACATCGGCCTGAAAATGCACGCCACGATAGTGTCGTTGGTTGGTGCCGCGGGCTTTTATTCACCGTGGCGTACATTTACATACGCTTACTTCTTCTTCTTCCGATAACTCACAAAAGGAATGGCCCTTTAACGTTTGTGGAGCGGTAGTTTCCAAACGCGCTAGTGTCTTTGCGTTTCTTGAGTGCCTTGCGACCATGACTCCGTTTTCGTGCGAACTACCACCTCTTAAAGTTAGTCACATCTTTTATGAATCACCCTGTAGAATATGATGTGTATAGAATATATCCTTCTGTTAAAGGATATTAAAATAACTCAGTTACAGTACTGTCTTTGAGCCATAGTTTCTAGAAAAAAAATTCCAATTATAATATTCTTTTTTAAATTTAACTAATTATTTACATATTTTTGGTGCGTATATTCCATTGGCTCTATACAGTGCTGCACAGAAGAATTTGAGTGCATTTATGTTTATTGACGGAAATTGCTGAATGAGATATTTCAACTGTGTTATACGTTTCCGAACTGAACTAAATGTTTGTATACTATGTAGCATATACAAATTAATATATATATATATATATATATATATATATATATACCAATCTATAAATCATATAAAGGTTTGCAGAAAAAAAATTCCAATATTTTCCAACTAGAGAAGGTGATTGCTGAAAGTGAGTTTTCAAATGTATTATGCATTTTTAAAATTGTTTACTTACACACAATCTTTCACTTTCTTAAATAGAGAAGTTCTCTTATAGTATTCTGAGTCTGTTAGAAAGTGTTTCATAATGCATACTTGGTGCTTGATTTTCCTTTCATATTTTTTTTTATATAAATAGCTGAGAATTTAAACATTTTCTTGGAAGTTTACACTTGATACGTCTTTTGAGAAAGAATTTTGATCTATGAAAGATACATTTTTAATATATTTTCCAAAACACCAGAAAAGAAAACGATTTGAAATTAAATACATATTTATTCAAGAAAATGCAACAAAATATGGCATGAAATAAATATTATAATTTATTCTGGTGATCCAAACATTATGTACGCAATACCTCTTCAAAAACGAAAGAAAAACTAGGAAATAAGTTGACTAGGCAAAATCTAATATTCTGATTTAATTAAAATGATAAGTCGATTGTATGTGTCTGCAAGTTAGATGGAAATATTACTAATTTGTAATGTTTTTTTTTTTTGTTTTGTTTTCTTGGGCTGAGTAAGATGTGTTGATATATTAAATATTGAAAATAGGGAATATCTCCATGTTATTCAATAAAATTATATTTGGAGACCTCTTTTCATTTCTGAATAATCTGTTACACAAGCAGCTTCTGATGTCTCGGGAAAGTTACACAACACTTTGTCTCGTCTTAGGCTATATCGTTCAATATAATCTAAAGATACAGATGAAAAAATAAACATGAATATAAAAAGCTTGAAACTTATAAGTAAAATAAACGAAATGGCTTTCGAATACAACGATCGTAGTTAAATGATAATTTTAATTAAGAAAAAAATTCGTCAGTAAGAATTTTGAGTAATTTTTTTTTCTTGTTTTTTTTTAAATATTTATTTTAAACAAAAGCATTGCTATAATTTATTCAATAATATACTTTCTGCTGTTATTTTCGACTTATTTTAATCATTCAATAAGTTTTTTTATGTCTGTGTGACAGAAATCTCCCTTATTTTCTTCAAAGAATTCGTCTAACCAAGCTATTAATTGAATGCCATTACTGAACGATACACTGCACTAAACGTTCGAAAAATATGAAAATCTGACGGCGCAACGTCTGGAGAGTATAGAAAATGCAAACGGCAAAAAATGTCTAGAATGCTCTTTTTTTTTTTTTTTTTTTTTTTTTTTACTTGGCACCATATTTTAATGATCTGAAAATACACAATAGTCAATAAAATTAAAAATCAAAATGTACTCACTTGTAGAGCAAAAACAGCTCTTTAAAATATTCTTAAACATATTGACAATGAGTTTTATTTCTATGTGCCTTTTTAAATTAAAAAAAAACCTCATGAATTAATCTTCGACCCAATATAACTTAGTTATTCGTAGATTCCGTTAAAATAAAAAAAAAATAAAAATCTTAATTCCTCTTTCAAAAGGATTTTTTTCCCATGAACATTATCAAATGAAAAATATAAAACACAAATTCTGTTTTCTTTGGCAGAAATAATAAAATATATTTTTATTTATTCTTCATTCTCTCCCTTGTTCAAGCAATATGAATTCAACATATTTCTTGGCTGATGACATCTAATGTGACGTCTGTGAGTGATGATGGCGCTGTCCACTAAAACTTGAACAATGAAGCCACATCCGGAAGTAGGCATTCATTGATTGGTATCTCAGACTACAGAATGAGAGATTTCTATGAGCAAAGAATATTAATTTGGTAAATTATGTGCAATAAATAAAACTACGTTTAACCACATTTCGTAAATTTCATATTTTTTCCTTCTTTCTTCGTTCTTTAATTTAACTCAACTTGGTTTTAGTATGTAAAGTTTAGTATGAATTTTGTAATCAAAATTTCACTCCCTTCTTCATTGGCTAGAATTTAATTTAATTTTTTTAAGTCATATAGGTGGGAATTCCGATAGCAATAAAACACTGTAACATTTTAAAATTTTAATTATAAATGAATACATAAATTTAAAGACATTTTTCTTTTAGCCAGGTGCAGGTGATGAATCGCCAAATATTTTTATGGTTACAATTGTGTACCAGTTAACAATGGATTTAATTATGTGCCAAAATAGATCAACTGGCGGTGAAATTCCAACAACAAACTATTTTAAAACAAAAACGCAAAAAAAATAAATAAATAAAGAGTGTAATACATTATTTTAAAAAAAATAATCAATTAATAGTTTCATATTAAATAAATTATGATTATACGTTGAGAAATTCAATTAGAAATACTAAAAAGAAAATAATGTTTCCTTTTTAAATAATGTTGTTTTTATTTTCTTAAAAAAAGGGGGGGGGGCAAAAATTATAATTTTTTTAAGAAATTTACTTGCTTGCGCTTTCTATCAAGCGTAACAAAAGCAGGGAATTTTCAATAATCAAGGTCGGTGCCGACGCTTATTTAATATATTGAACGGAATTTTTTGTGGCAAAACATTGCAATCATGAAATGAGGCGTGATTTTAAAGATAGATATTGAATGCTCATAAACAAGTTTTTTTTTTTTTTTAAAGATAAAGACAGTTCTTACATTTATACTTATTTATATATTTATTTTGTGTTTTACGTGATGAAAAATATTTATTTTCGCTCCTAAGACGTAATGTGCCTGTTGTATTCTGCAAAAATTATAATTTTTTAAAGAAATTTACTTGCTTGCGCTTTCTATCAAGCGTAACAAAAGCAGGGAATTTTCAATAATCAAGGTCGGTGCCGACGCTTAATTAATATATTGTAACGGAATTTTTTGTGGCAAAACATTGCAATCATGAAATGAGGCGTGATTTTTAAGATAGCCATTGAATGCTCATAAACAAGTTTTTTTTTTTTTAAAGATAAAGACAGTTCTTACATTTATACTTATTTATATATTTATTTTTTGTTTTACGTGCTGAAAAATACTTATTTTCGCTCCTAAGACGTAATGTGCCTGTTGTATTCTGGGAGTCTCAGATTCCAGTTAAGGCGGTTTGTCCAAGACACGTGTTCACTTTTGCGGTTTTTTAACAAACTAGTGCATTAAATAACTTAGTGATATATGCTGGGAGAAGTTGTAGGTCAGTAAATAAATATTAGCTTTGTGAAAGTGGCAGATTCCCCAAGTCTGTTGTATTTTATAGAAATTATTTCACTACTCTAAAGAAAATAAAGAAATTTACTCTTTCGGAAGGATAAACAGATATGGATATTAATGGGACTAATGCAAATATTTCGTTTTATTTTACATTGAAGGATACGATGTACCAAAATAACTTTACCAGTATTCATAACCTTACACAAGATGTTATCAAATCAGGGACATGTACAAATTGAAATACACAATAAAAATGACGAAATATACATAAAAAGACGAAATACACATAAACACTTTCAATTTAAAAAGCTATTTTTACAACATATTCTTATTTTATTGGCTTAAAAATTATACAGGCTTAAAAATTATTCATTCAACATTTACGAAATACGTGATCCAATTATCCGAAATACGTGATTATTGGGTAGCCCAATAGAGGTAAAAATCATTTTGTTTTATTGAAATAAATTGATTTTTTACTTATGTACATATTTTAAGATTGCTGCTCACTAACAACACAGAAAATATATATACGTTTATGAAAGGTATCTGATGGTAATATGGACAATTCGTAATACTGTTACTAGTTTGAGTGAAATGATAACAATGGCACTTTAAACTTGTCGATGTAAGTCGGAAGTGTTGGTTTAGCCCCGTTTTGGCCGCATTCTCAGATCACGTGCACGACATTGTTGTTTTGCAGTTAGTTATGTTTGCATGTTATAAATTTGTCTCTAGTAAGCTTGTTATTTATCAAATTTAAACATAGTGTTTCTGATTATATGTATACATGATTTTAGATTGTATAATGCTGTTTTTAAAATTTCAATATCGGAGTGTACCGACAGAATAACGAGAACTTTCAAAAAATTGGTTTTTGTCAGCAGTATGGCCAGGAAGGTTGAAAAAGCTATAGATACGACATTATGTGTTGTTTGTCGTAATTATGTGCACGAGGAAAGTGTCGGACTTACCAGTAAAAACACAAAAAAATATTTGCTCTACATCTGCGGTTAAAATAAAATTAAAAACATTTTTTTGCTGTAAAAGTTTCATAATTGTTTCAATTTTTTTTTCTAAATTTTCTTCGTGGTTATTTTTTTATTGTTTTTATAAATTTTTAAATAATAAATTTGGATTTGTATTAATTGCTGTTTTTAAACTTTAATATAAATATTTTAATTTTATTTCACCTATGGGTATATTACCTACATGTGGCCATATTACATTCATCAACTCGCTTTTTTTTAAAACAAACTGCTACATGTACAAATTTTGAGTAGTTTAAATTTTTAGTATGTTTAACTAGTGCTAAAATAGGTTTGCTTTGTTATTAAAAATTTCTAACTTTGGGGTGGCCATATTATCTGCAGATACTTTATGCAAAATATCAATTAAAAATTCAAATAATGTTTTGAAATTTATTGAAATCGGTACTTTTTGTAACCGGACTACACGTGACAGATATAGATTTTTGAAAATCATGCTTTAAATCTATTGTACAAACATAAAACATCTGTAAATTCAGTTACAGTTTCCACACAAATTACATTAAAAAAAAATATTTTTACCTATTCGTTGGTGCAAAAATTTAAATTGTGCGACGTTTAGAAGTTAAAAGAAATTTCACTAAAAGCTAAATTTATGGATTAGGTATTACCGCTATACATATGACATCAGAGTTACTGACGGACATGTTTTTGCTTCATAATCTAGATAAAAGTTAGGGATTTTAAGGAGAACATTTATTTTTTATGAAATCCTAAGAGAAAATATACGGCTTATCTTTGTCTTTTTCGTGAAAGTTTTCAAAAATACCTGATATTGTTTTACTTAAAAACCATGAGTAATTTAATATTTTATATTTATATTTTAAATAAATCTTACTCTTTAAATATTTTTCATGTAAAGAGGTTTATTTTATGTTATTAGTCTCTTTATTGGCTTTTCCCAAAATAGCTGAAAAGACACCATTCTGAAAATTAAATTCATATATTTCTTCAAGAAAATAAAGACAATTATTGAAGAATATTAATATCATTCTTATTTATTTTGGGTGCTGCATTCCTTACTCAATATCGCATCAAAAAACGAAAACTAGCAAACAAGTGGACTAAGGAAAATCTAATATTCTGATTTAATTAAAATAATAAATCATTCGAATATTTGCATCTGCAAATCGAAAGTATGACTGAGCTTATAATAAATTACGTGTTTTGTTTTGTGTAATAAGGTCTTTGAATCTGGTCTGATGGTATTTAAGGAAAGTTTTACTTGGATGCTTTTTTATTATGTTTGAGAGCATAAATATAATAATTGAATTTCTTCGCCGTTAAAGAGTCATCTGTTATGTAGAAATCTCAGGATGTCTCCGCAAAATCACACAAATGTTGTTTCATCTTAGTTGTGTTTCAAAATGAGCGTACTATAAATAAATAAATAAATAACTATGGCGATTATAAGGAAAAAATAACACATTTATAATTAAAATTCAGAAAAAGGGAAATTAAAAAATAAAACTATTTACCAAATGATTATCGTTGCTTAAAACAAATAGAAATGTGAAAAATTCTCTTTCTGCTTAAAATAGATGAATAAATCTGTTGACGTGTTCTATGGGTTAAAAAAAATAATAAAAAACTGGAACTACTTTTAGGTATGAAAAATCGTAAAATAATTATTTGAATAACAAACAAGAAAGAACAAAGCATGCGCCACGCATATATTACTAAACATTTTGTTTAAAAATTTCAGAAATTTAAAACTTTTAGAAAAAAAAAGTATAGAACTTTAACAAAAGAAAAAAAACTTTTTTTACTAAACTTACTACTCAACTTAGAAAAAAAATATTTTTTTAGATATTAGCGTTTGTATGTATGATACGAATGTACTTGTAAAATTAAAAAAAAAATACCTCTCATGTTTCATTTCATTTTGAAATAAGTAATTTAAAATTTAATTTAATTCTTAGAACAAAATGTACTCTTAAAACAGGCTACGTAGTGGTGTTTATTGCGGGTCACCAATATTTCCGAATAGTAATCTCCAGCCTATTAATTTGGAGTATTCTGTGATTAAATAACTCGAAGGTTACTATTCGAAAATAGAGATATTGACAATAAAACACCTCTACGCACTTTCTTATGGCATATTCTAAGAAAAATAGCTGTTTTTTTCTGGTGAAGTGTTTTTAGTATGTTACTTCTTTTTCAAAACAAGCAAAAAGACATCGTTCTTAAAATTACATACCTATTTCTTTAAAAAAATCTTAATAATTTATAGCATTAATATATATATATATATATATATATATATATATATATATATTTGTCATTGAAGCTTTCCAAACCCAATATCTCGTTCAAAAAGAAAATCTAGCAAACAAGTGCACTAAGCAAAATCTAATATTCTGATTTAATTAAAATAATAAATCATTCGAATATTTGCATCTGCAAATGGAAAGCATGGCTGAACTTATAATAAATTACGTGTTTTGTTTTGCGCAATAAGGTCTTTGGATAAATAAAATATCAAAAATTGTGATTTTTCCGATAGCATTTAAGAAAAGATTTACTTGGATGTTTTTCTTTTTTCTATTTTTGAAAGCACGAAGACAATAATGGAATTTCTTCTTCACCGTTAAAGAGTCATCTCTTATATGGAAATCTCAGGATGTCTCCGCAAAATTACACAAATGTTGTTTCATCTTAGCTGTGTTTCAAAATGAGGACAATATAAATATTTTTTTAAAAAAAGACAATAAAAAATTTATTTATAAGTAAAGTAAAAGAAGGAACGTTCCAAAATAAAACTATTTGCTAAATGATTATCGTTCTCTTAAAACAAATTTCAATTAATTAATTTGACATTCTGTTTAAAAAAAAAAAAAATCCGTTGGCGCGTTCAGTAGACTTAAAAAAATTAATAGAAAACTGCATTTCCTTTCAGGTATGGAAGTTTATAAAATTATTACTTGAATACCAACAAGAAAGAAAAATCATGTGCCGCGCATAGATTATTAATCTTTTGTTTATAAATTTCACGAGAGAGGAAAAATAAAGACTGTTCAATTTTTCCAAAAGGAACTTCTTTCACGAAACTTACTACTTAATTCATAAAAAGGTATTTTTAAAATTTTCTAAATTGTACTTGTTATATAAAGTTTCTATACATGATAAGAATGTACGTACAACATTTTAAAAAGTACCTTTCATTGTTCATTTCCTTCGGAAAGAAAGAATTTAAAATTAAATTTATTTTTAGAACGAAATTTACTCTTTGACAGGCTACATAGATATGTTTATCTCATGGTACCACTATTTCCAAATAGTAATCTCCGTCTTTTTTATTCACAGATTTTTGTTATTAAGTAGCTCAAAGGTTACTATTCAGCTAACAGTGATACTTAAAATAAAGCAACTCGATGAACTTTGCAATGACATCTTCTGAAAAAAGAGCTGTCTTTCATTCCTGTGCAAGTTTCTTCCAAAAAAAGTAACTAATTCTGCTGCCCATGCATTTTATTTATCTCCAAATTGTCACAGAAAAGAAAGGAAAATAGCCATTCGACTGAAAAAATTATATCATTTTTTTTTCATTTTCTTTCCAGTCTAAAAGAATTAATTAATATGATATCTGTGTCGTATATGATACAGTGTTATATGATATATGTCGTATATGATACCTGTGTCGTGATTTTTGTGTAACGTTTTGATTTCCTCGGCTAATAAGACAAAAACTATTGCCGATAAAAACATAAAAACTGGTAGTTTTACAGAGACATGTATGATACATACGCTGAAGCAGACTGTTTTTAAATTGAAGAATTATTTTAAGAGCTACTTAATTTTAAAGATACCAAAATAGAGCAGTTTTAAAAGTTTTAAAGCATCAAAAACTATTCATATAAACTAAACAGTCTTTCTCAGGCACATACTTGACTAGATTGTGGTGTGTAGTGTGCAATAATATTTTTTATTATTTTTTTTTTCATTTTTTGAACAGAGATTTAATTCATAATTTGAAATAGTCAATATTTACTTACTGTTACCAGATTTTAAGAAGCCCAAATAATAATAATATATAAACGCTTTTCAATTGAAAAATGTGTTTACACGTGATTTTAAAAATAAATAAATAAAGTTTAAAATAATTAAGCTATTACGTGCGAAAAATGTTATATGATGAAAATCAAGTCATGGTCAAAAGTACACTATCTGCCGACAGCTAATTAAACACTCCTTCAAACAGCAATATCTGCGGTCATGATACATGTCACGCCACCGCCATTAAATAGCGAGTGAAAAACAACAATGCACAAAGTCGCATGCAAGATGCCACGCAATTCGGAGCTCTCGGAGTTCGATAAGGGTGTAATCGTAAGTGTATCACAGAAATGGCCGATCCATACATGGCATAAACAGCGAGTTGCAGTATCCAAAATTGACAGTGGCCTACGTGATTGGTAAGTAGCAGAAGAGCAGTGACTGTTGGAATGTGCCCCGACTCGGCAGACTCACAAAAGTGGGAGTTAGAGACCGACGGGTTATGCTAAAGAAATTCGGAATAACCACACCAAACCGAAGGGCTACATCCGCAACAAGTTTCAACGGCATCCTAGAGTGCTGTTTTGATGAATACCATCCGTGAAGAAGCCCAGCTCCTCGGTTATCATGGACGTTTTGCTGCCCACAAGCCAATGCTTACCAAGTCCAACAGTGTTGCTCTGCTAACGTGGTGCAAACAACGGCGACAGCGGACCGTGGAACAGTGGAAAAAGGTTCTCTGGAGCAACGGATCAAGGTTCACATTGTACCGTTTGGATGGCAGGGTCTGGGTTCGGCGTCTGCCTGCCAGAATGTATTGTCCCAACTGGGAAGTTCGACAAATATTTAGTTCTGCTGTGGGGGTGTTTATCCTTTTATGTCAGGAGATTTTATGTCCTTGTTCGCAATTCCTGGTAGACACAACGCCGAGACCTACTGCGGCATTTTGGAGAAGCATGCATTTCCTACGTCGTGACAGTTTTACGGGACTGACAATGCCACCTGTCATGTTGGGAAACCTTCGTATGCTGACAATGGAGTCCAGGGACTAGACTGATCTGCGAAGAACACGGACCTTAACCCTATAGAGCCCCACTGGTACGTGTTGGATCGTCCACTGAAGGGGTTCCCCCACCGTCTGACATCAGTGACGGAACTGACCTGTCTTCTCCAAGCCGAGTGGCAGAAAATACCTCTAGCCGTCACAAACAGACTGGTTGAGAGTATTCCCCGGAAGATCGCAGCTGTAATTGCCCCTTGTGGAGGTTCCACCAACTATTCAAGGTGAATACACTTTGTTTTCCTTTACTATCACAGGTGTCCAATTATTTGTTGGTAAATATTGTATCGTCATATTTAAAACAATATACTAATTAAACCGCTATTTTTAAAATAATTTTCTTACAATATTTCCAAACGCTATAAGAAAACGTTTTATTTTTAATTGAAACATATATTTACACATGAATATAGTAAAAAGAAAAAAGAAATCTTTGAGAAAAATAAATTATTACGTGCTAAAAGCATTTAATGGTGGAAATTACGTGTCATATTTCCAATAATATATTTAAAATGATTTTCTTATAGCGTCTTAAAAAAAAGAAACTATTATTCTAAACGTTATAAAAATCCAAAAGGCAGCTCTTTTTATTACTAAATCATTTTATATAAGCTTATTTTGAAATGTGTAATTGATCTTTCTTAATTATTCACGAAAACAGATCGTCAGCTGTCCCGTCAACAATGTATGTGGTCTTAAGCAACAACCCCCCCCCCCCCTCCCTCATCAGTCAAAGGGAATTGAAAGGTAACCCCATTACAGACGATCACACTCTCAAAAAAAAATCCGTGAATTGAACAAATTTTTCCGTTGCCTTTTTTCGTTAAAACACGAAAATTTCCGCTTTGATTTGCTTTGTTTCCCCTTAAATACGGAAAACTCACCAATCTAACCCGAAATATACCTGAAATTCTGCAATCTAAGTCTGCAATTTCTTCAAACCACAGGGGTGTACCGGCAACTGTGCTGCGTGTTACTTTTCCGTATTAAAAACGGATTTTTTACGCATGTTTTTTTCTTTTAAAACACGGAAAATTCAAGAAACGAAGGTCACATTTTCCTGAAATTCCCCAGTCACAAGACAGAAAGTTCTTCAAATAACAGAAAAATCTCCTCCAATCACATGGGTGTTCCGGAAACTTGCTGTCTGTATTTTTTACGGTTTTTGACGAAATTTGATTTGAGAGTGCACCAGTGGTCGTGATAATATCCTTTAATCTTCTGTGATCAGGTAATCGTTTTAAAACAGAGCATATTAGTTTATTTTTAGAGTCTGTGAGGTCTGGGCGAGAGATAGCGTGCGTATCTCGTAGGAGGCAATGTCTCCTAATTTTAAAAAGGTTTATTTTTTTATTCAAAACATCAAGCAAAAATCATTCTTAAAATTAAATGCATATTTCTTCAAAAAACTGCTGTAAAATATTGTATAAAAATATTTTTATTATTATTATTACTATTTTGTGATTGAAGCATCACCAACCCAACATCTCTTTACAAAGAAAAACTAACACAGAAGATGACAAGGTAAAATATAATATTCTGATTTAATTAAAATGATAAATTATTCGCATTCGCATTTGCAAGTTATATAGAAAATATGGCGGAACTTGTAATAAATTATGTGTTTTGTTATCTGCAGTTCGTTCTATTTTTTGTTATTTGTTATTCAGTTATTCTTTTCCTAAATTAAATGTGAAAATATTTCAGTGATATTACAAAAATTATAATTACAGGGATTCTATTTTTTCCATAATTTTATAAATATAATAATGGAATTTCGATGCCTCTAAAACATCATCTGTTACGTAGAAATCTTCTTATTTCTGAATATACAAGATCACATCATATATTACACATCTTATATATATTTTTTTTTCAAAATGACCAAAAAATAAATATAAAAAAGAAAACAAAATGCTTGTGAGAAATTAATGATCTTAAAATACAAAATTATTTGTTAGGATTTTTTTTTAAAGCGTTTATAAATTAAATATTAGAGGATCCCTTTAATATAAAAAAAATCCCAATATTTCTGTATGATTTTTTTTTTTTGAGAATGTGTATTAAAGCTTTTAAATTAAATAATAAAACACAGAAATTTTTTTCAAATTAGAAAATTATAAAATAATTATTTTAAAACCAAAATTTAAGCATAAATTATTTGTTTCTCGTAGATTATAAAAAATTTGTTTAATAAGTTCAAGAAAAAAAATATCATAGAGCTGTTTGAAACTCATTTGAAATAAATAATTTCTCCACGAGACTTTCTACGAAGTTTATATAATGTACTAGGGGGCCCTCCCCCTGCGCACTTTCTGCACCACCGTACTTCCAGCAGAGTCGTGCGCTGCAAACTTGTTCATAATGCATCCATTGCTGGAAACACGCTGTAATCTACCCCAATAACAAATTAAAATTCTTTAGTTTAAGAGTATTTTAAGAAATTTAACTTGTGTATAAATGAACAGTTTGGAAGACAAATCAATTGCTTATACCTTGCGTCTGACGGTTGTATGTAACAACTTAATTGATAGTTTAGTATCAGTAATGAATTGCTAATTTTTATTCATTTCCGTATAATTTACAATTTTGTTTGCATTTTGAAATGATTTTAATTATGATTTTAATGATTTGAAAGTAATCAACGTTAATATCTTTCTGAATTAAAACATAAAACAAAACTAATTTATTTTAATATAGATATACTATTTCCCACCATGGATTGCTTGCTATAAACGCAAAAGAAAATTGAGTTAAATCAGTACTACCTTTTATCCTCTTAATGATGTTACACGGTGATATTTAAAAAATAAAAAAAGATAATTCAAGTTCGGTAATATTTTTCTCGCTAGGGGTTGTTATCAGAATAAAAGAAAGTTGAGTTGAATCTGTTCTTTCTAATTTTAACTTGGAGCATTGTTGCCACATCAGAAAGAAAAAATAAATCCATTTTTAAATTTTAGTTACGTAATTTCCCACCAGGGGTGATACTGCGTAAAAAACTTATCAAATATAAATTGTGGAAATATTATGTAAAAATATTGTGGAAATTTCTATCAAATCATAAATTTCCCCGTGGCAAAAGCTTATACTGAAAATTTATATTTAACAAAAAAAAATTAAAAATTAATTTTATTAAAATACAATTTCAGTGTTTCCGTTATAAACACAAAAGAAAGCTGTGTTGAAACTGTACCACCTATTTATAAATTCAATATATCTGTCATACAGGGAAACCTAAAAAATCAAAAGAGTACCAGCAAATTTTCATGTATTTTGTTTCTTAATGCCTGACATATTAACAAGTTTATAATTTGATGGACATTTTTTTTTACTCTTAAATTTTTTTCTATAAAAAAAGGTATGTTTTATCGCTGTTTTTGTTAAATAAGTTTTTGACAAAACAGTTGAAATGACACCTTTCAGAAAATTAAATATATATGTATTCAACAAAGTACAGACAATAATTAAAGGATTCTAATTTTAATATTATTTATTTATTGTGTTTCAAGCATCCCTTACTCAATATCTCATCGGAAAAGAAAAACTAGCAAGCAAGTTGACTAGGCAAAATCAAATATTCCGATTTAATTAAAATATTAAGCCATTGTTACTTGAATCTGCAAATTATAAGGAAAATATGACTGAACTTATAATATATTGTTTTGTGTTATTGTCTTTTTAATTCGCTGTGACGCCTTTTGATAAATTAAATTTCAATAATGGGAAATGTTTCGATGGTTTTTTAAGAAAAATTATACTTAGAGAACTTTTATTATTATTATTATTATTATTATTATTATTATTATTATTATTATTCATTTTATACATTAAGATACTAATGAAATTTCCATCCTATTGAAGAAGCATCTGTTATGTAAAACTCTTTTGATATATTGAAAAATTGCACAGACATTGTTCCATTTGAGTTCCATATTATTTAAAATTGATCCCAAGATAAATGTAGAAAAAAAACATTATGAATAAAAATAGTTTTACATTTATGATAATTCCATCTTTATTGTATATTTCAAATTAGAACCCAAGGTAAATGTAGAATTAAAAAAAACCATGATGAATAAAAATTGTTTTAAATTTATGATAAATTTGTCTTTGTTGTATATTTCAAACTGAACACCAGATAAATGTAAAAAAAAAAAAAAAAAAAAAAAAAAAGTTTTAAATTTATAATAGAAAAAGGAAATTATTTTCAAATACTAAAATATTAGTAAAATTATTATTTTTTAATAAACAAAGAGAAATTAACTATTGGAAGATCCTTTTTTAAAAAAATCTTCATTTTCCTTTAAAAAGAAAATTTCTTAGAGAATGCATAGTACAGGATTTGAAATAAATAATAATGTTTTGATAAGTATTTTAAAGTATTATAAAGTATATATATAGAAGTATAAGTAAAGTATATATATATATATATATATATATATATATATATATATATATATATATATATATATATATATATATATATATATATATATATATATATATATATATATATATATATATATAAGAGCAACATGAAGCTCTTTCAAAAGTATTTGACATAAATATATCTTCCCTACTCAATTTATATTAATACTTTCTTTTAAAAGTTTCCAAAAAGTTTCTTAATATACATAAAGTTTTCATAGAGTGATGTGATGTATTTTTATTTATTATTATTATTTTAATTATCTTACATTTTGGATTCAGTTTTGAAATATTATTTCAAATCTTAATATTTTCTTTCAATAAATTTTACTTTTAAAACATTTTTTAATCGACATTTTTCAATGAATTTTTCTATTTTAGATTTGTGTTTTTAGCCACGTTGAAAAGACACAGTTATCAAAATTAAATGCATATTTGTTAAACAAACTGAAGTAAAATATTCCATAAAATTGTTATAATTCTTATTTGTTTTCGGTGCTTCGAAAATTTCATACACAATATATCTAACAGAAAGAAATCTGGCAAGATATTTGAGAAAAATTGAATAATCCATTTTAATTAAAATAATAAGTAATTAGCATTTGTATCTGAAAGTTAGTTCGAAAATACGACTGTGTTTCCTATCGCATAGAAGGATATTAGTTTAAATATAGCGAATGGAGTATGTTCAAATGATATTTGATAAAAGTTACACTTAAAGCTCTTTTTTATAATCCTGATAGCATGGGATATTAATGGAAATTTTATTTATCTAAAAACCATGTGTTATTAATCATAGAAATCTTAGGATGTCTGAGGGGAAAAAAGTACACAACCGATGTTTCGGTTTAGAATATATGTTTTTGAATGATCACAGTATAGATATAAAAAATATAAAGACAAATATAAAAACATGACATTTTAGAGTAAAATAACATCAGTAACTTTCGAATACAAAACTAATTGGTAATGATTGTATTTTTGAACAAGTAGAAATTAATAACTGGAAAATCCCTCAAAAGTAAAAAAAAAAAAAAAAAAAAAAAAAAATCCTCATTATCTCTATAAAAAACTCTTTCTTAAGAATATGTGTAGAAAGTTTTAAAATAAGGAATAAAATCAGAATATCCTTTTTGTTTTGAAAAATCATAAAATATAGATGTTAATACCAAACAATAAACAGTAATCATACCTCACGCATAGAGCAACAAACCTTTATCTAAAAATATTCATAAGAAGAAAAAAAAAAAAAAAGATATTTGGAATTTTTTTAATTAACATCTCTTCACGAGAGTTCCAGTACATTTGTAATAATATATTTTTAAAGAATATTTCACTAATTTTATTGTTATATAACATTTTTATATAATGATATGAGTGAATGTGTAATTAAAAAAAATTGTATTTCTTAATTCACTTTTGAAACAAATATTGTAAAAATGAACTTTTTCTTCAAATAAATAATGCTCTTTTCTTTCGTAAAAAGGCCACTTTTTCTTTTTTATTAAGTTTGATTTGCCAACACATAAAATTAACATTATACAGGCATCCCCCGACTTACGTATACTGCGACTTACGTAAATTCGCAGTTACGTAAAAAAAATTTGAAAATTATATTTATGAACTTAATAGCGCATTTGATACGCGTTTGCATACTTTTGATAATTATTTTATAAATACAATATGTAGATAAAAATTATAACTATAATAATATAGTTTTATATATTAGATAGAGTTATATTTTTGTTGGGAATATACAAATTAAAATCAGGCAAAAAAAAGTTCGGGTTCGACCGTTATCTTTATGCTAGCTGAATCAAAACCAGAAAAAAACTTAATTTTAAAGTTTCGATATGGAGGTACGAGTGTATATTTTTTATTCGAACTTCACCGGCGAAAATTGGAATGGGTTGGTTTCTATGACAACAGTCAGTTCTCTTTAATAATTTCTTATTTTTATAGTCGTTTGAAGTAATCTCAAAATTGTTATAAATTGCTCCATCAATGTTAAATTTATAAATCCCAAATTCCACAAGATATTTTTTATTTGAAAAGTGGTTTTTTCAGTTTACCTTCATATTTTTTCATACTTGTATAATTTATATCAGAGTAAATAACTGCTGCATGATGCTTTATTTAAAAATTAATACTGTGTAAATAATCTATATCTATCTATCTATCTATATATATATATATATATATATATATATATATATATATATATATATATAATAAATATTGCAGTTTCTTATGAAATTTTAACTAAGCAAATTACACATTCGACTTACGTAAAATTCGAGTTACGTAAAAGTCTGAGGAACGCATTAATTACGTAAGTCGGGGGATGCCTGTACTTATTAATTTTTGGCTATTCAAGGATATTGTACCTAATAGAGGAAAAGTTATAAAAATGGGCAGAGATGTAAATATGAGCACCCGTCCCCAAGTGGCTGTTTGAGGTACTGAAGACTTGCAACCAGGACTGTAGATGGTGCCATTTGATGATATGATATAGAACTAAGCATTTGGAATCATTCTTTCAACTAGTGTGGATGCAGCGTGAGTTATTGTGTGAAATTTTGTTTATTCAGGACTGCAAACTTTTGACACGTATCTGAATCGTTTTTTTTCATGTTCTTATGGCTAGTTTAAAATAATTTTACATTGATATCCAGAAAGCGGAGATCCTAAGCTACTTTTAAAAGCACGCATTTAGTCACGCACATCTTTAGGTTAAATGTGAAAGTGACGATCTTTCTCAGATGGCATTGGTGTATATATGGGCACCCTTTCTTGGTGTAAATATGGACCCTATTTCAGGTGATTCTAAAACACTGTAATGTTTCCCGGGAACTTCAAATGCAATTTCTCTGTTCAATATATCTCTTGTTCCCAACATTAAGAAGAGAACCACTATTCATGGACGCAAAGGAACAAGATCCAGCCTCATCACTGGATCACCATATAAAAATCAGTTGACCAAGTCGGTTGACAAAAGTTCTCTCAAGAAGACGACCTTGAGTTTTCCCGTGATAAGAGATCGACCAAGGGGCAGTGGTGGGAAGACTAAAGGCTCCAAAAAAAAAAAGAAAATGAGACCCACGTAACGATATCCGCTTCATCATCGGATTCATCAGATTCGAGCAAAAACAGACTCGAGGGATGCAACTTGCATCTTTTGTGATGGAAAGTTCTCTGAAGACAGTCGTGGAGAAGTGCGGATTAAATGTATTATGTGCCAAAAGTGGCCCTACTTAGATTGTGCCGGGACTGAAACAGCCAATTACGTTTGTGATTTTGGTAAACGATTTTTTTATGTAATAAATAAATTTTCTACCATTTTGTATTATTTTATCATGTTTTAAAACATTTTAAACTATTTTTTGTGTTTTTTTAGAGAGGGCGCCCCATTTTTTCTGGTGCTTTTTTAAAAGCTTTTTGTAAATCTTCGTTTTCGAATGAAAATAATTCATATTAATCACTGTTTTGCCTCCTATCATTTAGTAAACTTGTTATAGTTGTTAATGAAGGTTAAAAATTTAGAATTTTTCAAAATGAAAGTCACTTTAAGTCAAAAACAAAAAAGAGTGCCCATATTTACATCTTTAACTCAACAAATTAAAAAAATTAAAACTTGCTGACAACTTGATTTGAAAAACCTAAAATTCTAATTTAGTTAAAATAATAAATCATTCGTATTTTTATGTGTAATTTAGATGAAAAATATGACTAAACTCTTAATTATCTTCTGTGTTTTATTTTCAACAGTAATTAAATATCGAAAAGATAGAATATTTCGTCGATGTTTAAAAATATACATACAAAAGGGTTTTGTTTGTTTGTTCCTTTATTTTTTTATTCTGCATAGCATAAAGATAATAATAGAATTTCTCTGTCTCTAAATAATCATTTATTACATGGAAATATTTGGATGTCTTCGAAAAACAGCATAAATAAAGTTTTGTCGTAGGATAAATGTTTCAAAAGGAGCGCAACAATAATCTAAAAAGTTAAATATACATCTTTTAATTTTAAAAATAAAACAAGGAAAGAACATTTTAATATAAAGACATTTTTAAATGATTATCTAACAGATAAATGTTAATTATTGGTAAAAAAAAATTAAAATAAAAAGTATTAATATTTTTCTTAAAAAATTAATTTTCTGAAACGTGTTCTGCAAAGTTTAGATTAAATAATGCAAATCATAAATTCCTTTATGTTTTGAAATATGTTAAAATTTTAAAAGCCAGAAAATTAAGCAATGTTATGACATTATTAATCATTATAATATTATCAAATAGGAAGACGGAGCGCAGCCCCGGTTCTCTTAACAAAAATAAATTAAATAGTATTACTAAACAAAAATAGTATTACTTAACAAAAATTCATTAAATTACTAAAATTTTTGTACCGATCGATTTCCATTTATTTATGTTTTAACGGAAAAGAAACAATAAAATTATTAAAAATGTTTTTAGAAATTAAAATATTATGCTGGTATACAAAAGATTGGTGTTTCATAATTTTATTGCCACAAAAAATTGTTTCAAGACTATAAGGACATACTCTCAAGAGTGTCAATACATGTCATGATAAACAGTTTTTGGAAAATAAACCAAAGTTGCCTCTCTTATATTTCATCAAAAATACAGGGTGCCTCAGTAAAAGTCGTTCATAAATTCCTTCATTGCGTTAGCAATAAAAAAGGTATTTTAACAATGTTTTCATCAGACTTTCTTCGCTATCTGAGTAGGATGATTACATCCAGTACTAGAAATTGCTCTTGTCATACCAACCCCAAAATAGATGCTCTATTAGAATATATCTAACAATACAACTGAGCAAATTACAGTGGTAATTCAGCACTTTCCGCGATTCATGACATTGTGTGCAAAGCAAAATTAGTCTATCGAAGCTTTCTCTAAATCATCTTCTAATAGCATTATGAACGAAAATCCAGGTTTGGTTTCGAGTAAGACACTCTGTGTTTTTTGACTGAATACGTTGATTGCGGTCCTGGATTTCTAAACATTTTATTTTTGTCTTCGCGTGTATTATCACTTATGAAAGTTCAGGTCAATAAATTTGAAACTCTTTTTACATATAATGGTCACAAACTGAAATATTCTTTTGCTTAGTTCATGCGTACAACTTCAAATTGAAATACTACCTCGTAAATTCGGTAAAACCTGAAAGAAAAGCAACAAAGATATAATTAGATACATATTTAAATAATCTTCCGTTATATCACACCTAGGTTTATCGCTCATTAGGGCACATTAATCTTTGTCGTGTCTCTCCAAAAATATAAGTACTACCAAAAACGCACTTTTAAGTAACTTAATGTATGTATCAGTTACAGTCACCGTTATTCTCTATGCCTAATCTTAGTAAAAAAGTTGTAATATGCGTATAAACTGAAATTTTTAAGCATCTATTTGTTGACTAATATACTTATACATTTTTATTGATTATATCGCGTTTCGAATATATACATTTTTGTTTGTATGTGGATAATCGCGATATAAGGTGGAACTACTGTAATTTGATTTCTATTTTATTCAAATAGAAATTTGTTTTCAAAATACAAAGGAATTTTTTTAAACTTTCCAACATACATGAAAAGTGTTAATGACTCCAGTTTGTCTGGCCGCCTGTCTGTCTGTTTGGCCATGCTGTAACTCGAGTAAATATACTCTGATTGTCATGTAAGTCATATAGTTACTGAGGTTTACAGTGGCATCTTCGGTATTAATAATGAAGTTGTAGCATTATAGTTCGTTTGTGACAGGTCGACTACTCTCGTCACGTGAGTAGGCGATGTTTTTGAATGCGATCGTAATTTTTGTCCACTAACCGTCAATGTGCGTAAAAGTTTATCAATGCTCTCTTTTCTCTAACCTTCGATGGACGTGTGAATCTCGGAAATTGTGAGTTGCTGTTTTCTTTCGGTAGTTATGCAAATTATTGTAGCTGGTCAATCGATACTGTGGATATATAAGCGGTGAATTTTCATTCAGAGTGGTACTTGGCATCGATATTTAAGATTAAGCTGCATTGCTTTACGCGCCTGTTGAACTGGTGTTAGCCTGTATCAGAGCTCACCAGGATTTAACTTGAAAGTTTTTATCGCGAATTTGCACCCTGACTCTCCGCTGTTGAAGGACTGCGAATGCTATCTTGTCCCTGATAGTCTATTTTAATTATTGGATAGTTTTTTATTTTTTATACCGCTTCAAGTCGAAGGCTAAGCTCTTTTTTTTTGTTAAAGTTAGGAAAAACGAGTAATTCTCGCTCAACCTTCGTGACCGATTAGACTAAATAAACTGGTTTTAGTTTAAACCGAAACTGTCGTCTTCTTTTGCTCTACCGCACGGCCTAGTACTTAATGATGACCGTTATAAATGGCGCCCAACTTAGTGGTTTAGGTAACTTTGTCAGTTCAACTGACGGTGCCTCTAACGAATGCCCACATCCGAGAGAAATTGTCCCTCGAGTTTACTTCTCAGGCAATTCAGATGTTGCTGAGTTTCTCAATAAATTACAGGATTACATTGCTTTCAACAATATCCCTGATAAAAACAGATACTTGGTACTCAAATGCTCTTTGAAGGGGGAAGCCTTGCTTTGGTTGGAGAATATTGGACGCTTTTTAGTGACTGATGACGCCAAGAGATATGAACAAACTTGTACGGAGTTACGAAAAGCCTTCCCTAACGACCGTAATGCAACTGAGTTAAGGCGTGAATTTTATTGCAAACGCCAATCCATCTAGGAAAAAGCATCCGGCTTCTTTCTACGAAAGCTCGAAATTAAAAATAAATTAGAACTTGATCTTCCTCATACAGAGTACATGGATATTATTCCTCCCCTCTTTTCTGTATCAATTCACGATTATGTGGAACTACGTGCCCTGGCGAATGCGGCGGTACTTTACCAACTGTTATTAAAATATGAGGCGCGACATGAGGCTAATCACCATAGACTGAGAACCACGCGGGAATTTAATGAGGAGGATAGATTTGTCAATAGGTCCAGAAGTTATGGTAATGAGTGTAATGGTAGTAACAGCAGGTCTGAAAATAATGTTCGTGGTCAAGCTACTTATGGAAATAGTCAGAATTTCAGAAATAATAATGGTGGTTTAAGGAATAATGGTCAGAATTATAATGGTGGTTTAAGAAGAAACGAGGGGGTGACCACTAGAAATAATGGTTCGGATAGACGGAACGGGATTAATCCAAGGAATGCCAACTCATCCAGTGTTAGGCAGTTAGTGGTTGGTGAAAACGTCGTTAAGCGTAGAGAGGATCGGTCCTGTGGCGCTCAGAATCGTCAGCGGGGTTTAAACTGGTAGGTGGCTGTTGTGCGAAGGTCAGCAGTCACAAGTTAACTCCTCAAAGCCTTCTATAATTGACTGAAATACAATAGTGGTTAACCCAGTCGAATTACCTGAATTGTTAATTGTTTTGAGTGGAATAGTGCTCAAAAGTGTTCTGGATCAGGCGCGGATAAGAGTTTTATATCTTTTGACGTTTATAAGAAATATTTTTCATATAAAAGGTTGCGGCATGCTAATTTAGTAGTTCAGTCAGCTCAGGGGATACAGTGTAGTATAAAAGGTCTGGTGGATTTAGATGTGGAAATACGGTCAGTTAAAGCTAATTGGCAATTTCTGGTATTAGATGGTCTAAAGGCGCATTGTATTGTCGGGGTTGATTTTATGAAAGATAGAGGTATGAGCTTAGATTTCTTTACACGTACATTGGAAGTTAAACTTGTACAAACGAGTCCTCATCACTCTCAATTGATTTAACTGAATCTGGTTTAACAAAGGGGGAGATAAACAAATTTAATAAATTTTTGGATGATTTCAGGGAAGTATTTTCAGATAAACCGGGTTTGATACACGTTTCCTGGCATGAGATAAATACCGGTTCAAATGCGCCAGTAGCAAGTAAACCATACCGTTACGATAAAGTTAAGCAGAAAATCATTAATCATCACATCGACAAAATGCTCCGCGACGACATTATCATGCACATTGAATCACCATATACGTCACCAGTAGTATTATGTAGGAAAAACAATGGAAAAAGCATTGAGGATCCTGAGGCGTGGAGATTTGCGATAGATTAACGAAAATTAAATTCAATTACTCAATATCCACAATATCCAATTCCAGTAATAGACGATATTTTATCCAATATCCCAAGTACTAAATTTATGTCGACACTAGATTTAACTTCCGGTTATTTTCAAAAAAGCATGAAACCTGAAGATATACCAAATACGGCATTTATCACGCGTAATGGGTGTTTCGCGTTTAAACGCATGAGTTTCGGATTATCGGGGGCCCCAGCCACATTCCAGAAGGCTATGGATACCATTCTGAAAACCCTTCTTGGTTTCGGAGTTTTGGTTTACCTAGACGATATTATCATTATGTCCGAAACATTCGAGGAACACATAACTTTGTTACGTAAAGTCTTCACATTGATCAGAAACGCGGGTCTCACTTTCAAATTGGAAAAATGTAAATTTATTCGTAAGGAGTTAAAATATCTTAGCGTTCGAATCACACAAGAGGGAATACAAACGGATCAACAGAAAACAGATGCAATTGCGGCAATGGCACCTCCAAAGAATGCGAAACAAGTAGCAACGTTTTTCGGTATGGTGGCTTGGTTCCAAAAATTCATACCACATTTTTCGGAAATCTGTGAACCATTATATGCTTTAAAACGAAAGAGGGTTAAGTTTGTCTGGTCGGAAGCGGCTCAAAATGCTTTCGAACATCTAAAAAATTATTTAATTTCTTCACCTGTTTTGGCTCATCCTGATTGCTCTTCACAATTTGAATTATACTGTGACGCTAGCGCAGTCTGAATTGGTGCGATGTTAGCCCAGAAAGGTCGCCCCATAGCTTTTGCGTCCAGAATTTTAAATACAGCGGAACGCAACTATTCAATCACTGAACGCGAATTTCTTGCTGTCATTTGGGCTTTAAATAAATTCAGATGTTTTTTCACGACTATCCCGGTCAAAGTAATCATGGATCACTCTGCTCTAACAAAGTTAACGCACGGAAAAGGTTTATCGTCTCGAATGGTTCGATGGTGTTTGAAATTAGCGGAGTTTAATATTGTAATTGAGCATAGGGCAGGAAAGGACAACGCAGTAGCAGATGCTTTATCCAGAAACCCTCAGGAAGGTGTTGAAATAGTTGAGGAGGTTAAAGTTTGCGTTTTGTCATATTTGGTTTTGAAATCGAGAGAACAACTCATAAATGAACAGAAAAAGGATGAGGAATTTGGTGTATTGTATAAATTCTTGGAAGACGCTGAAATGATACAAAGTGCAGACACGCGCATGTTCCAGAACTGGTCCCAAAATTTTAAGCTTATTGATGGCCTTTTATTTTATTCAAAAACCGTAAATTCTCGTGGTGAACTAAGAGTTTATATTCCAGCTTCTCTTCGGAAAGCCATCTTACATGAATTTCACAATAATCCATTAGCAGGTCACCTAGGTGTAAGGAAAACGTATGCCAGATTATGTGATTCCTGCTACTTCCCTAAAATGCGGGAAGCAGTGCGCGCTTATGTCTCCAGCTGCGACACATATCAAAAATATAACTATACGAATATAAGACCAGCTGGCAAACTAATTTCAATTAAAAAGTCCTTTCCCCTAGAATATATCGGAGTTGATTTAATTGGTCCATATTCCTTAACTGGCAATATATTTAGATTTGTATTAGTAATTGTAGACTATTTTAGTAAATGGGTTGAGTTCATCCCCCTCAGAAAAGCATCGGGCAAAATTGTTGCTAATGCATTATTTAATGGCTTTATTTCGAAATATGGTGCACCATCCCAAGTAATTAGTGATCACGGCCGTGTTTTCTATCAGAAATTTTTCAGGAATTGTGCGCTCAGCTGGAGATATCTCACTCTTTTACTGTTCCATACCGGCCCCAGTCCAATATGGCTGAGAGAGTCAATAGAACTCTCATTCAAGTGATTTCTTCTTTCATTGGCACTCATCATTCATATTGGGATCAGTTCTTACAGCATTTTGCCTATTCTTTGCGTACGGCAGTACACGAGTCCACTGGTAAAACCCCTGCAGAATTATTTTTGGGTCGTAAGATTATAACCCCTTTTCAACAGTTAATTAGAATTTCAGGAAATGAAAACGAATATATGATTCAGGATATTGATAAATTAGTTAAGGAAGCACAAATAAAAATGGGAAAGGCTCAGAAAAACAAGCGTTATATTATAATATGCGTCGGAGGGAGTTGGAGATTAGAGTTGGTGATTTTGTTTTGTTGGAAAAGCATTTGTTAAATTCTAGTCGGCAAAAACGAGTTGCTAAATTTGGACCTAAGTTTGAGTGACCGTACAAAGTGTTGAAAGTTAAAGGTAATAATTTAATTATTGATGTTGACGGTTGTCATACCACTGTAAATTTGGACCAGGTCAGAGTTTATAAGTTTAGGGACACTAACTCTAATGGTTCTCAAACGTCGGACGGTGAATCCTCTATGTCTCAGTCAAATACCTCTCAATCTTCTCATGCCAGTAATTCTTCTAATAGTAATGATAATCTACGCACAGATTTGAAGCGTAAATATCTTCCTCAAGTTAACCGAGACAGGGTTAACCAGCCAGCTGAGCAGACATTGCCGAAAGTGCTTAATAAGTATGGCAAAAGAAAGCGTTCACTTTCGTTGTCGACAAACAGTTCTAAGGCCCTAGACAAGCAGTTTCGGAATACTTCATCTACGTCATTTCTACCCCGACATAAAAGACTTTTGTCAAATACATCGACAGACATTCCGGTTAAGAAAGGACGGAAATGTAATCCATCGGAAACACTCAACCTTTCAGCCAAACCCCCAGACTCCAACGATAGTCTATTGTCTCAACACTCCTCGCAGCCTTTCCAGTTCCAAAGTAACGCGCCAAAGTGTGGCACGGACTATTTCCCCTCAACAACTAAACGGCGCCGGAGAATCGGCAGAAAGCGGACCTTGCCTTCCACATCGATATCGGGAACCTCGCGGAAAAGAACGCCTTTCGATCCTATAGACTGCGACCCTAGCGAACACCTTGCCCAGCGGCGCCATCGTCGAGACCCGCATAGAAACCTTCGAGTGGACATTACAGAAAGCCCCCCTAGCAATCGTCGAGTCGACACTCAAATGAGCTCGCCTAGAAGTCGTCGAGTGGACCCTACTAGAAGTCGTCGAGTGGACCCTACTGGAATCAGGGCTACACTAGATACCGGGCTTGCTCATTCATAATCATGACGTCACAAATGGTGGCTGGCCGCTACCAGCGATTGGTCTAAGGCGAAACGACAAAATGAAAGACATACAGCGATTGGTACAAAACGACGGGCTCGTCGCTTTGCACCAAACGCTGGTCGCGGCCAGCCACCTTTTGTGACGTCATGATAATGAATGAGCAAGCCCGATATCTAGCGTAGCCTTGCTGGAAGTCATCAAGTGGACCCTACTAGAAGTCGTCGATTGGACACCACATGAGCCCCGCCCAAAGGACGTCGTCATGGTTACAACACCCGGCTGCAGGCACGACGAGCGATAGTGGCCTCTCCATACGAGTCTGATTCTGAACGGAACTTCGTACAAGGATTTTGGGGACGCCGCCAGAGTTCTTCCATGAGCTTGGAAACTTGAAGTTCTTCGTTATGAAATCAGGTGACGACGTTCCATTTTTTATTTTCATTTAAAGTGCCTGTATAAAATGTCAACAAGTTCTATGGACTGGACAAAGCAGCTGAACTGTTATAGTTATCTTTAGACCAATGTTTGATTTTGTATCTCGGCTTCACAAGTTGTTGTACTTTAACTTCTGTTAAATTATTTTTTTTTTTGCCAAAATTTAAATTATGATGTCAGAGAACATCTTTTAAGTTTCACTGCTTTCATGTTCAAGAGATTGTTAAACTATTGTTTTATATGTCTACATTATTGTATAACTGTTCTATTACTATTATAATATGTTTATGTATAGTGTATTGTTCTAGATATTGCATTTTAGTTAAAAGTTGATAGTTATTGGGTTTTTTACACGCGCCGCGGCTAGGCGCGCACGTGTTTGACGGTCAAGCAATTGTCCTTGACACGCGTGTTCTATCTGATACTTTGACTAACATTTAATGATTCTAACTTTCTCTCTTCGGTCATTGTTCGTGTTCTTAATTGGTTCTGTTTTGAGGTTGGGTTTCGCAAGTTATGGAGTTTGCTGGTATTTCACTATGACTTAAATTAGAAGCACTGTACAGATAAAACACTGTGTATGTCTAATGTTTATTCCAGGAGTTAAAACCATCTTACCACAATTTACTATTTATAGCAGCTTTGTTTTATTTTTAGTTCTCAAGAAGAAGATTTCTGTCAGGAAGATTTTGTAAGGTATATTTTATATTTCAATAAACATTGTCTTACTTTCGCAGCTCTTCATAGCTGTTAGTATGTGCCCCATGTAATATTGAGCGAGCATCTACGATGAATTTTGGGAAGTGAGATCTTTGGCATAATTAGGAATTGGAAATTTGAGGGAGGTAATTTATTCGATAGGCAGTTTGGTAGAGAGTTTTTACTATTCCAGTTTGCACTTTTTCGGTACTTTGCGAAATTTTGTGAGGTAAAATTGCGTACAGATTTTGACAATCTCCGAATTTTTGAGGAAAATTTTGTAAGACTATTTTATTGGTACTTCGTATTTAAAAAATGTTGTGCTGAAAGTTTTTTTTTATCGATTGGACCAGTTTGTTTCGTGATGGGTTAAAAGTACAAAAGTTTACATTTCGACTTCAAATTTAATTTACCCGTCACCTGTTGTGCTTGTTTTGGCTCGAAATTTTTTTAAAGAAAAAGACGCTGGTCTGCATTTCAACCACTGCTTTTTCTTTCATAATTTCCGGGGGGGGGGGGGTTGTGACAGGTCGACTACTCTCGTCACGTGAGTAGGCGATGTTTTTGAATGCGATCGTAATTTTTGTCCACTAACCGTCAATGTGCGTAAAAGTTTATCAATGCTCTCTTTTCTCTAACCTTCGATGGACGTGTGAATCTCGGAAATTGTGAGTTGCTGTTTTCTTTCGAAGTTATGCAAATTACTGTAGCTGGTCAATCGATACTGTGGGTATATAAGCGGTGAATTTTCATTCAGAGTGGTACTTGGCATCGGTACTTAAGATTAAGCTGCATTGCTTTACGCGCCTGTTGAACTGTTGTTAGCCTGTATCAGAGCTCACCAGGATTTAACTTTAAAGTTTTTTATCGCGAATTTGCACCCTGACTCTCCGCTGTTGAAGGACTGCGAATGCTATCTTTTTCCTGATAGTCTATTTTAATTATTGGATAGTTTTTTATTTTTTATACCGCTTGAAGTCGAAGGCTAAGCTCTTTTTTTTTTGTTAAAGTTAGGAAAAACGAGTAGTTCTCGCTCAACCTCCCTGACCGATTAGACTAAATAAACTGGTTTTAGTTTAAACCGAAACTGTCGTCTTCTCTTGCTCTACCGCAAGGCCTAGTACTTAATGATGGCCGTTACGCGTTTATAGGGACACTCAAAAGAATTTTGTTACTTTATGTTTTATGGAAAAGAATAATTTGCAGTGTATTTTAATAATATTTTAATGATGTTACACTATTTCAAACATATTGAAACTGATATATAGCACAGAAGTGTTTTACAAGATGCTTACTCTAAAACAGTGTGCATAGCATTTGTCATTCATTTACAGGGACACAAAAAATAATTCGGCTACAGTTCTCTCTATGACTGATGATTGCCTCAAATGTATTTCCAGTTGTTGTAAGCGGTTTTAAATTTAAATAATTTTTTGCATACTACTTGGTGTGTGTAAATTCTACAGATCATATTCAGAGCTGCTCAAAAGAATTCGAATACATATCCTTTTATTGACGGACATTGCTGTAGGTGAATGTTCAACTGTATTATCCGTTTCAAAATATAACTAAAACACAACATACTATGTAGTATGTGTTCAAATTTAAAAATCATACACATCGCTTCACAAAATAATTTAAATACTTTTCTACTATTGATGGTAATTGCTGAAATGAGGCTTTCAAATGTGTTATGAGTTTTCCAAATTTATAATTAATCTTCTTTATATCATCATCATCATCATCAACCGTTTTCAATCCACTGCTGGATGTAGGTCTCCCCCAGATTTTTCCATTGTTGCCTGTCTAGTGCTTTAGTCATCCAATTAACACCGGCCACTTTTCTGATTTCGTCACTCCATCTTACTTGAGGTCGTCTTCTTGGTCGTTTTACATCTCTGGGATACCACTGTAGGGTGTTTGTGCTCCATCTATTGTCTTGTCTTCTTGCAATGTGCCCAGCCCATTTCCATTTTAGCCGTTTAATTCTCTCGATGATGTCAAAAACTTTCGTCTGACTTCTTATCCACGTTATTCTCTTTCGGTCTCTTCTGGTTATGCCTAGCATACATCTTTCCATACTTCGCTGTGTTGTTTGTAATCTTTGTACCATCCGTTTTGTTAGTGTCCAAGTTTCTGCTCCATAAGTTAGTGCAGGCAAAACACATTGGTTAAACACCTTTCTTTTCAAACAAAGAGGCATGTTACTCTTCAGAATAATATTGTTCTTCCCAAAAGCACTCCATCCATTTCTTATTCTTCTATTGATTTCATTCATGATACTGTTGTCTGATGATATTTCTTGTCCAAGGTACACATAACTTTCAACATCTTTAATCTCAGTGTTGTTGTAGACGATTTTCTTTTTTGATGCAAATGAGTTGAACATCACCTTAGTCTTTTCCAAATTTATTTTTAATCCCACATTAATGCTAGCTTCTGCCAAATCTTTTAGCATATTTTGCAATTCTTCAGGGCTATTACTGAAAATTAAAATGTCATCAGCAAACCGGAGATGGCTTAAATATTCCCCATTTATTCTAATCCCTTTGTTTTCCCAATCCAGCTTCTTGAAAATACTTTCTAAGACAGCAGTAAAAAGCTTAGGCGAAATGGTGTCTCCCTGTCTTACTCCTCTTCTAAGCTTGATCTTCGCTTTTCCTTTGTCCAAACGGATGGTGGCTGTTGCTTTCTTGTAGATCTTCTTTATGATATTGATATAAGGTTTGTCTATACCAATGTCCTCCAGAGAAGTAATTACTGCAGATGTGTAGACCGAATCAAATGCTTTTTCATAATCAATAAAGGCAAGGCAGAGAGGTAAATTATATTCTTTATGTTTTTCTATATATCTTCTTTATATATATATATATATATATATATATATATATATATATATATGGCTATATCGGACTTTCGGATATGTAGAGTTTTTCTCTTTGTCTCCCGCTAATACATAACGTAGGACTACTGCAATCTAATTTTAATTGATTTAGAAATCTGTTGCAAAAGTCCAACGTCAGTTTTAAGTTTTCTCTTAATATTCTACCCATGTATCCTACATAGATTACTTTAAATAAAGCATTTATTTCTAGTTTATCATCATTATAGAATTTTGAAATACTCGGATATTGTCATTTCGGATACATAGTGTTTTTTAGTTATCGCCCCGCGTTATATCACGAATTTACTATAATTTAACTTCAAAGTGATTCAAATAGAAATCTGCTGCTAAGGTACAACGTTGCTTTCCATTTTCTTTTAATAGCATACACATGTATTCTACATAGATTGCAGTTCCATTAAACAAGAACTATTTCAAAAGACTAGTGTTTTCGTATAGTCTGTATTTCTACTAACGTAATATTCCACCATAGAAATAACTTATCAGTATCGAAAGCTTTTATGTGAATATTAAATCATTTTGGTTTAAATCTTGATTCCGTAGTAGTTTCTGTTAAAAATAAACAAACGATAAATGGCAATATGAAGTTATTTTAGGATTTAGGAAAATAAACTAGCCAGAACACCGGATAGTAATTCAATAGTATTGTTTTATTTGATAAAATGTATCGAATATTTCTAAAAATACATAAACTATAATTTCTTCCTTAAACTAACTCATTTTTCCTTTTTAATTTCTTATGCATTTGCAGTTTATTATATAAAATATATAAACTTTCGGTATTTTAATATGTATTAAAAATAATACTATATTAGGAACTCGAAAAATTAAAAAATAAAAGAAATTTTAAAGGGATTTTTAAAATCTAGAAAATACATGAGATAGCAAAATTATCATATGTTTAAGGCAAATAGTAACATAGTATTGGAACCATATAAAGCAGTTTTAATGTTGACATTTTTAATATTATTAAGAAAGTTTTGGAGATTTTACACTTTTTTCCTTTGTACTTTACATCACATGAAGTATGAGGTTGTCAGCATCAAATGTTCTTATGGTACACTTCAAAAGCAGGTTGTAGACGGAAGAAACTTCCCTGAACAAAAATGAATGGCCATTGTTTTAAGTTGTGGGTACTTGTCTTCAAGAAATGAGAAATTCTTATGCTAATTTTTCATCAGCAATTTAATTAAAACTGCACACGTTCTTTTAATGAAGTCCAAACTTAACTTTAGTTTACAATGCTAATTAATTTCTGTGTGAATCTGTACCTAAATAAAGTTAAATTATGCCATGCTTAATAAATATTACTTGCAGAATAAAAAATATATCTAAAATATTATTGAACGCCGATTTACCATCTTCTTTGAGATCTTGAATAAATATATAGCAATAAAATATTAGCGGACAGGACAACTTTTAATTAGCATTGTAAAATTTGATCAAGTATAGCATAAGTAAAACCATGAGAAGTATTTTATATTCAGACAAAGGAAAGTCAATCGGGAAAAGATTTTAAATAAAATAAAAAAAATCAATAAATAAGTAAATAAAATATGCCATATTTTATTTTTTAAGTTTCTAATAGCAATTTATATTTAAAAAGTAAAATTCCCTTATTGTAAAAGAATTAAAGTGTCTCAATAATTAACTTTTCCCATAATGTATAATTTAGTACAAGACATGCAAAATTTAGAACTGTTTATTTTTTTTATCTATTGGTTTTTCAGAACAACTGTTTCACATATAAAGGATTTTGAAAAAATAAAATTAGTTGTTGGGTTAAAAGTTTACATTTAAATAAAAGTTTTAAAAATGAATTCGGTTGTAGTTATGTTAACCATAAACAACATTAAGTATTTTAATTGCTGATTAATTCTTTTTCAGTTATCGCTCAGAATAATGTAAAATACACGATTAAGTTTGGGAATCAATAGTCAAAAGTGAATAACTTCAGTTATGTTTCAAAAGTGACTAGGCATTCTGTGTTTTCAATACTTTTTGCATCCATTTATCTTCAAGGACTACAGGACTCTGCCCCCTATGAGTTATACTCGCTAACCCAGCCCATACACCGCAGGCTCTAAAAACACTCTAGTTTACTCTGTTTTAAAAAGATTACCCTATTACGGAAGATTGAATGATATTATCCAAGGTGATATTTCCAAGGTCACATCCGCCGCTCTCGTGACACCTCATTCCTTATATCGTCTTAAAATCTTTCACACATTTAAAAATCACATTGTTTAAAATGGTTAGGTAAAAAAATGTAGCTACCTCCCGGACTTTTATAATAACGTCTAAGTCGAAGAAAGGTTTTATTTTTAGACGAAATAAGAAAATTGTTTTAAATATGTGACGTTTTAAATATATCATTTTAAATATTGCGCAATTCGCCCTACCCCCCCCCCCTCTTAATACTTTCGCAAATAATAATTTAATAATATTCCCTTTTAATATTTTCGTGTAAATATATTTTTCAAAGGAAAAACGTTTGGCAAATTTTTCTTATTAAATGCATTTCGCACGTAATAATTTAATTATTTAAAAGTATTTTTTTCTTTTTTAATATTCATGTATAAATATATTTTTTTATTGGAAGATGTTTAGAAACATTATTATTTGCAATTTTTGAAATCTAGCAACAGGAGGTAAAAAAAAAAAATGTATTTTTAAAATATGAAATAAATGTCTCTTCAGATAATAAAATTTTAAATAAAAGTTATTAAAAATTTTAACAAATGTATAAAATGATTGGACACTGCACTCCAAATACTCGTCATATATGTGTCCGCGAAAGATGGCGAAATTGATATGCATAGCTCTTGACCGGACATTTTTTTTAACTGAATTATTTTGACCGATTCCAACATTAAATAGCGCTTAAAAGAATTCTTCGATTTAAAACCTGACTGCTTCATACTCGTTATCATACATTTCTCTATACACCAATCAGTTTTCACATTTTTATATGCAATAGTTTTTTCTTAAATATAAGCCGAGAAAGAACTTCAGTCATAATAAATTCAATTACGAGAGCGACAGCAGCGTTAGTTACATTTTTAGAATAGATATATAGCATTTTTAGTCAAAAGTGTTAGGTTCTGTTTTAAGGCTCTTGTGTCTATATTTGAAAATTTACCTTCTGTATGTAGTAATAAATTAAAATACATAAATTTGTTGTTGTTGTTGTTATTCTTTGGTGTTTTTTTATCTGTTTTGTATCAGCAACGAAATAGAACCATTCTGTGATTTAAAAATATTTAAGTTTACTGCATTTTGTTTTCGATTCTGAATTTAAAATTCTTTTCTTTTTATTAAGATGAGCGAAGCGAATCCTCTACTACGCTACACAAATTACATTTTGTCGTACACTTTACAAAAAAACTATTCAGTATTTTGACTTGAAATTACATATAAAAATTAATTATGATCTGCAGATTTGCACAATATTATTTTTTTTACAGAATAACCTTAAAAAGATATTATTTTAATTAATTTATTTTACATGTATTTCCATTACGAACGCATTTTTGCAAATAAAAAATGAAACACCTATATTTTCAGAAGAAAAAATAAAACATGGAGTTAGTAATTATAGAAAGAATCATGATTAATTAAATAAATCTGCCAAAATATCTCAAAACTGTTTCTTTAAATTTAATTAAGGAAAGAAATATTTTTGGACTTGATAGAAATAAAATATGATGTGTAGATTCTGACAATATTATTTTCTTATCGAATGATTAAAAAAACCATTTAATTCAATTATTTAGATTCAATTATAAAAGTATTTTTCAGTGTTAAGAATTCAAATACACAATTTGTTCTTATTATGTGAAATCATTTACGCAGACGATATTTACTCATTTCAAAAGAACTATATTATGATTTTTTTTGTAAAGTTGCAATAAAAGAATTGTAAACAAATAAAATTAATTGGTAAATTCGTTATATTAATGAATTGAAGCTTACAGTCTCTTTCAAAGACCGAACAGCATTTATTTAAAGATGCAGTTAAGCTGATTTTAACGAATAAAGACGTAAAAGAATGTAATAATGAGAAATTAAAAGAACTGCGTCAATTTGTTGCCTTGATTCAGGCTCTTCATAATTGTACTGAAGCAAAGTTGGCCGATTCTGAAATGACAAACGGACTTGAACCATGTCGTAGTTTATCAATTGGGTCTAAAATAATGTTACGTTCTAATTTGTGAACCGAAAAAGGTTTAGTAAACGGGGCTTTAAACTATGTTAAAGATATTATTTATGAAGAAAATCAGGGCCACCAGACCAGATGCCCCAAATAATCATGGGTAAATTTGAAAACTACAGTTATTCAACTTATGAGAATGGCTGTTTTCCGATTCCACCAATAACTAAATTCTGGAAAATGGAAATATAAATTGCTCAAGAAAAGAATTTCCTCTGCAGTTAGCTTATGCTGTTACAATTCATAAATCCCAATGTTTAACATTAGATAAAACAATTGTAGATATTGGGGATAAAGAGACATCAGTTGGCTTAACGTACGTACAGTGGTGGCCAAAAGTTTGGACATTTGTTGAAAGTTTCATGATTTTCAACTTTGTGTGCTTGTAGAATATATTAATTTTCACTTAAATACAGACGTTTATATATCAAGTTTAAGGTAATTTAATGTAAAGTTTAATAATAAAAACAGTATTACAATATCTGTATTACAAAAAAAGTTATGCTCAGTTTAGTAGAACAAACAAACACAAATCGTTTTGAATAAGGACGTGTTTTGTAATAAAAGCGTACTAGCCAATCACAAACACTGTTCTGAGGACCAATCAAATGTCTATAACTATAGTTTAGGTTATTTGGATGGTAAAAGAGTTATTGTTGTGGAAATATTTTGCGGAATGATGCATACTAGTACAATTAAATAGAGTATTGCTGTTTTTGAATATTTAAAGTCCTTTTTTTAATTAAACTAATTTTAAACAATGTTACGAACAAGAAGAACTAATTGGACATCTACAAAAAGAAGACGAATCGTCATATTGAGAGAAAATGGCCTCTCTTATGCTGAAATTGCAAGACAAGTTGGTGGTTCAGTGACTTGTTCTGGTATACGAAAGTTCTGTTAACGTTATGAAAAAACGAAATCAGTGCGAAATAAGGTCAAAACAGGCCGAAAAAAATGCACGAGTGCTACTGCCGATTGAAAAATTAAACGGCTATGCCTTCAAGATAGAAAAATTTCATCAGATGCCATTAGATGTGAAATGAATGCAGCGGGTATTGCAGTAAGTTCAAGAACAATAACAAGAAGATTATCAGGATTTGGACTACACGCTAGAATTCCAAGGGAAAAACTATATTTAAATCAAAAGCAACGCGAAAAACGAGTTAAGTGGACAAAAGAACACATTAAATGGTCAGAAAATCAATGGAAGCAAGTAATCTGGAGCGATGAGAGTAAAATATAGCTCTTTGGTAGTGATGGTAGAAAATACGTGAGACGTAGAGTAGGAGAAGCACTTCATGCTGATTGCATTGAAGCAACTACAAAAACCCAACAAATGTCATGATTTGGGCATGTATGTCTGCAGATGGTGTGGGCCGAATTCAAGTGATTGATGGCATCCTGAATGCCAAAAATACATCGAAACTGTCCTGGAACCAAAATTGATACCTTCCATCAGGGATCTCTTCCCCAACAACGCACCATTTATTTTTTAGCAGGATTCAGCTCCATGCCACACAGCAAAAGTATGCAAAGCATGGTTTCAAAATAAAGGCATAGATATATTACCATGGCCAGGAAACAGCCCTGATCTCAATCCAATTGAAATTTTGTGGCGACGTTTGAAAATTCTTGTACGAAAAAAACGTCCATCCAATAAAAGACAATTTATTGAATCTATAATTGATTCTTGGCACCATATGATTACGAAACATGAACTCCAAACACTCGTTCACTCGATGAAAAGACGCTGTGAAGCTGTCTTAAAAAATAAGGATTATCCTGCTAAGTATTGATTGTGTAAGTATCACTTTAAAAAAATGCAAATTTAAGATAGATCTTACTATTAGTTGCATAACTTTTTTTGTAATACAGATATTGTAATACTGTTTTTATTATTAAATTTTACATTAAATTACCTTCAATTTGATATATAAACGTTTGTAAACGTTCTACGATATAAAAAATTCTCATATGCTAACATGCAGAAAAAAGAAGAAATTAGAATGAAAAGTTTTACAGTTAATTCTTAGTATCAACGAAAGCAGATTTCAAATTTTTTTCTCCAGAAAATAGGATTTTGAAGAAGTAACTTTCTTCAAGCTCTCTTCGAATTTACGAGTATTATTCAAAGACTAGCTGGCTTCGCCCACTAGCGGGTCCCTTACTTACCTCGGGGCCTCGAATCTTGTAAAACATCGAATCTTGTAAAACCTTGAATCATGTAAAACCTCGAATAAGATAATCCTCGAGCCGAACGAACCTCCGACCCGGGTCCCCGCTGCCTTCAGAACCGTATACCGGTCGTGCTACGCACGCACCGGACAATTCCTTAATTTGCACATCGAATAGTATAAACCTCTAACCGACCGAACCTCTGACCCGGGTTCCCGCTGCCTTCGGAACCGGATAGTCCCCTAATTTGCACATCGAATAGTATAAATCTCTAACCGAACGAACGTCCGACCCGGGTTCTCGCTGCCTTCGGCACCGGATAATCCCTTAGTTTGCACATCGAATGGTATGAACCTCTAACTGAACGAAACTCCGACTCGGATCCCCGCTGCCTGCGGCACCGTATAGCAGTCGTGCTGCATAATATGATTAAGCGGTCACCGATCTTTCCACCGATATATCACATGAGGGTTTTGTGCAAAATTTAGAAAAGTACCCCTGTTGAGGGGGCAAAGAGGGGGGATGGACACCGGAGATGCATAATATGATTAAGCAGTCACAGACCTTTCCAACGATATATCACATGAGGGGTATCGGCAAATTTTAGAAAAGAGCCCCCTTGGGGGGCAAAGTGGGGGTATGGACACCGGAGATGCATAGTATGATTAAGCGGTCACAGACCTTTCCAACGATATATCACATGAGCGGTGTGTTCAAAATTTAGAAAAGTACCCCCCTTGGGGGGGCAAGGCGCTACCCTCTCCCCATATTTTTCGACGCGGCCTCATTTTTAAAATTTATGTTATGTGTTATAAAATATCTTAAAGTTTCAAACTGATCGCCTTATTATATTTCCTTTAATCTGGGGATAGAGTGGCCTTAATATCTGGCATTGAATTTTAAGCTGGATTGCATTTTTGGCGTTTAATCTTACAGTTTGGCGATAGTTTTTTGTTATGAAAAGTGGTTGACGGGATAATAGAGAAGTACCTAAAAATATTAGATTTCAGTGCGAAATCCTCGCACGGGCCCTCTGGTAAATATTTATTCATCTAATTAATGTATGAATTAATTACTTATAAGTGCTGTCATATAATATGGGAATGTGTGTGTAAAATTGACATCTTATTATTAAAAGGAGGAAAAAATGAAAGAGCTGAATATAACACATATTTGTAAATTATTCATTATTATCTCATGAACACTTCTATTTATCTAAAATATTAAAATATGAGTAATAAACTAGACATGCTGACGAATTTTCCAAAGCTGTAAAATAATTCAATTTTGTTGATCGCTCTTTAGATAGGTGACAATTTTTTATGTTATTATCTAAAAACAATCTCTAGTTAAATGTTGTTATTAAATTAAGCTATAAATAGAAATGTTTGCGGTTTTTCCAAATATTGATTAAAAGACGATGAAACAATATAGGGTAATTCCTGGATAGTTGTTCTACTTAATCCCCCCCATCATTTTTTATAATAATTGTAAAGCACATCTAACCTATCTACTCCAAATTTTATATAGAATATAATAAAAAATATTACTGTAATATAAATAGCATTTAAAATAGTGTTTTTATCAAAAAACTTAATCAATGATTTTGGCGATTTATCCCGGAACTCAGGGTTAGACACCCCATTTGATCGGGATAGGTGCCCCATTCGTAAAAGAATGGAAAACATAGGAAATTAACGTTTATGATTCAAAATCTGGATTTGCATTTGACTAAATAACCTATTTATATCAAATTTACGATTTGTTTGTTTGAAAAAAAACTGTACTTACAGGCTCTGTATACTAATCCTGCATTACATTCCAACATCAATGGATGTTTGCACTTCCCAATCCTTCGAATTAATGGCTATGCAAAATTTGAAGACAATTTGATAATTCTAAAAAAACTAAAATTGTTTAATCTAAGCTAAGATGAATTACGCCCCCCTCCTCCCTCCTTTTTCTTATATCGGATATACAAACTCTAAAAACTGATTCGAGAATCATATTTCATATTCTCAAATTAAATGCATTAGATATTTATGTTTCTTAATGAATGAGCTCAAAATATTTTATATTTTGTACGGAAGGTTCAACTTGTGTAATTGAAATTAAGGGGAAGGGCAGAAAAATTCCCAACAATAAAACACATTATTTAAATAAATAATTATGCATAAATAGGGATTATACCTCTTTATGGTGCTCCGGTAAATTCTTTCCGAATTTCCTGTGAGAATGAGAGGATTTAAAGAGATTTTATATTTAGATTTTGTATTTAGATTTCTAATTAGTGCTTCTGAATATATTCTGATATAAAGAGAGGGGACCATCAGAATGTGTGAATTAAAATGCTCTGAGCAAAGCTATATATACCAAACACTTAAATATTATTCTCTTAAATTTGGAATTTCAATCTTTTGAACCAATTTTCTGAAATGAAGCAAAGGAAATTCTTTCAATCATTGCTTAAAGTGAGAATGTATCACTACTAACAACACCCCCTTATTTGTTAAGTAATGTTCCCCCAGAAGGGCCATGGTCAACCAAAAGAAAAAACAGATTTTTTTTCTCACAATCCTGAAGGCTTAAATGTAATACTCACACAACAAAGTTATTTGATAATAATAAATGTTACGTCTTATCCTGAATCGCAAATGAGGCATATATCCCCGATGCTGATGGGGCATGGATCCTTTTATTCTGGGATAGATGACACAGTCCAGAAGTTCTGGAAGCAGAAACAAATATAGCGGCAACCTACAACTAACACATTTTTCTATGCCTGTTTCAACAACATTCGCTAAAAATTCCATGACAAATTTCTAGTAAGTACATTATATTTCACTTTCTACATCTCTCTATCTTACAAGAGCATACAATAACAGTCAAACTTACCGTTTCTTGCTGAATAAAACCTTTATTTCAAAGAAATAAAACGCTGTAACTTTGTCTACTGAGCTTTTTAATAACGATTGATAGTAGAAGTACGTCATTAGCTCCGACACATTTCCAATAACTGAAGTACAGTGACTAGTTATTTGTTGACTAGGACAACTAACCCGATGGAGCATCTAACCTGGATTTACCACATAAGCTGTTTGTACCAGTAGTTATAAAATAACTATATGGGTCTATTAGACGTTAATTATAAATCTGGGGTATTTCTAAGATGCAGAACAATAAGGAAAAATTTATAAAATATTTGAGTAAAGGAAATAATTCTACGTGGAGGAAAATCATATCTGAGTCTTCAACAGGGAAGAAAAAATTGACAAAAGTAACAGACCATGAGTGGTAAAAAACTGAAACTAAGCCGTTATACTCAAACTTTTTCAGGCGTAAAGAGGAGGAAAAGCTGCTTCTATGTGTGGTAGCAGAAAATATTCATTTTGGTACCAGATTTCTAATCATCGTAGTTATATTTCCATATTTATCCAGACCTAAAAGCTTTACCTAAAAAATTCCGGAATACAATGATGTGATAAAGTAATTTTTACTAAATGATTTATATTATACCGTCACTTTGATGAGGAAATGTTCACATTTAAAAAAATAAATAAAGTGCTTATCGTTTGTAAAATTGCTGAAAAATGCCCGTTTTAGGAAATCCTAATGTTTTACTGATATTTGTGAGTTTTATTGCATTACGTTGTTTCTTATAGAATACTTGATCTGGAAGTAAGAACACATAAAATGCTTTTTTTTTGTTTTAAACAGAGAAAATTAGAGTGTTTTTAGTGACACAGCCAAACTTGGACGGGGGTTGAACGAGCGTAGCTGGTATAGGGCAGAAACTCCTAGTCTTATAAATTTCATTAACGTATAGTGCGACAAAATGAGACATATTGCGCATTAAGTTGGTGAATGATTGACTATTTTTTGTTGTTGTTATTAGAAGTTGCTATGTAAACTACAGAACAAATCTAAGGGCCAGATAAATAAGAAATACATTTCATAAAATAAAAATGGCACTGCTATCAATTTTAACCCTCCCTCTGAAAGTTTAATTAGCCCTAAATGCAATGACTAAAAAATATTCGAGATTTTAACTGTCTTATTTTCAAATATTGGGTAAAGAATAATAAATGAGCATTTTTTTATTTGTTTTAAACAAAAGCATTAGAACACATTATTCAATAATATATTCTCTATTGTTATTTACGATTTCCTGTCATTGTTCAATATGTTTTTTGATGCCTCTGTGATTGAAATCTCCTTGCTTTGACACAAAGTATTCGTCCAAGTAATCCCTACATTCTACGTTATTACACTCTAAAATTGGGAGGAGTGAGAAGTTGACTCTTTGGAAGAGTGAGAGGCATTTTCACTCTTTTTGGAGTGAATTTTATAAAAACACACTCCTTAAAGAGTGGAATTTTCCACTCCCTAGAAAGGAGTGAAATATGTCACTCCGTTGTCGAGAGTGACTGGCTCACTCCTTTGACAAGAGTGAAATATTTCACTCCGTTGAAGAGTGAAAGCCTGGCATTATATAATTTTGTCCCTATTTATTTATTGAGGAGAAACGAAATTATATATATTTTTCTTTTTCTTTTTAGGTAGATTTGGTAAGAAATACTACCTATTACATTCTCCCCTATGTTGGAATTTCTGAAAATTTTTGCAGATCTACGCCGATCATGACCCCTAGACCCCCCCCCCACCCCCACAGTTCAAAACTTTATCTATTTGTCTATATTGCGATAATCATTTTTTTATGGACACGATAACTTCAATAATTCTGCACAAATCTCTTCTAGACTGATACATATAATCAAGTGACATAAAATCTCGATCAAGTTCGTTAATGGGCAAAATCGAAATGGGGGGGGGGGGGGTTGTGAAAAAAAACCCATCACTTCTTAATTATGATACGTATCAAATCCATTTAAAGCTATTATTACTTCTAGGAAAAGGGCCGAAAATTTATGTATGACAGATTTTTTATATAATTAAAAATGGCTCCAAGGGCAGGGGGGAAGGAATTCAGGGGGGGGGGGAATTCATAACTTCGTCAATTCACAAGATATCCAATCCGCTTAAATTTATTATAAATCCTCTTAATATTATCTACAACTTTTATATTGACTATTTATAGGGCCAACCCTTATAGCAAAGAAAAAAAATCCCTGCCGGCTCCGCCTGCGAACAAGTTAGGTTTCAAAGTGGGCGTTTCCAAATGCCGCATCATGGCAAAAAGATTATTTCTTCCGCAATTCCCAACAAACAGGCGCCCCACTGTCTGCGTCTTCGAAATCTACCCCCTCCCCTGTTTTAAATATTTGAACATAATAAGATATATAATTTGAAATTCAAAGAGACATGAACACCGGCAAAAGGAAATGTGGGGAGGGACAAGATTTTGGGACAGATATGCCTGTGGTCCGCAGCCTAGACCGATTTTTTTTTAATGCATATTATAATGTTTAAATAGGCTATCCTTAAATAGGCTAGGATTTTTTTGACAAACCGCATCGTGCAAGATATTTTTTAAACATATCAACTTAAAAAAACAATACAAAAATTTATAATTATGAATATCAAATATTGAAAAAAAGTTTTTAACAACATTTTTGCACATTAACATAAAAAATGCACATTAACAGTTAAAAAAAAATCAGGAGATTCTGTTTTCTCAAACTCCCCGCTTAAAATAAATTAAACACACATGGATGTCAAAAAATATATATATATATATATATATATATATATATATATATATATATATATAAATTGCTTTCTACGAGGGGCTTCAAGAGTGGGGTGGGAGGGGAGCGGGCTTCCCTGACGAAAAATTCTTAGATCCCCTTATTTTAGCGTTTAATTATTCGATGATCACTTGGAAGTATAAATTTTATCATATTTTTTTTAAGAATCAGACATACATCATTTATTAAATTTCAAAATCTAGGGAGGGGCAATGCCCTTTTACTGCCCCTTTCCTGCCGGCAATTATACTAAAATAATGTACCAACTAGGCTATTTTCGTTTCTTTTCTTGCTGATAAAGCACTAATGATTTGAAGTCGAACCGAAAGTGAGCGACACCCACACCGTCTGCTATGATTAGATGAATCATTTTTAACGGATACGAATTTGCTGACATAGCACTTTCTTTGTGAAGAAGTGTGTAAGTCAAGTTTATTAGTTCATTACTATTTTAAAGTTCTTTGAACGAGTGATGAATTTGAAGATGTGATTGAAGTTGTGATTTTTTTAGTTTAAACTATTGTGAAATGTAATAATTTTTATTACAATAATGGAAAGCAATATTCTTCTTGTGCAACGGATTATCGATTGTGATTTGTGCTCTTGTTTATGAAACAGAATATTAGATTTTGAAGTGACAAATTCTTCGTTGATATTGTTTAATAATTTTCATTATTCGTGATCATACTTAAAGTATGAAGGTTATAATATAAAGGCTTTACAAATGCCACCTCCAAGAAAATTTTAAAAACACATATATATATTTTTTCAAATGGCGTTTTTATGGGATTGTGGAATACGTTATTTCATTTTCTTCGAATTGGATTTATTATTTCCTCAAAAGTAAGGTTTGTATGATTATATAAACTCAATATCATTCTGAACTTTAGCCGAAAAATATTAAACTTTATTACATATTCAGTATTATTTATTTATGATTTAAATTATTTTTATTAGAATAATTGTTATTTTGCATTGTTCCGTCTTATTTATACGCAATAAAGATGTTTAGCGTTAAAAAATGTGTGTGTTCATTTGTGTGTTTTCAATAAATAAATACGTATCATTTTAACATTAATGAATTTGCTTAATATTTCTATAGACCTTCAATTTTGTATAAAATGGAATATTTTTTAATAATTGTTTTCAAATCATGGTAGTAATATGTGGAACTTAATTTGACAAGGTTTCAGAATTAGTTTTATATGATTTCAGAATAATTTCAAATGAAGAATGTAAAATTTGAAAATAAATTTTAATTGCACTGTATATTTTTGTATATATATTATACCATATATGATTATTATACTTTTGGTTTACTGCTTTAAATTGTTGCTTTAGGTTATTACAAAACACGAGAAAATATAAATTAATTTAATTTTAATTTAATTTATTTATTTATTTATTGTAAAAAAGTTATTTGAAATTTAAAATTGAAACGAGAAAAAACTAGATTTTAATGTTTTTACTTATATAAAATTAAAATGCAAATTTAAAACAAAATTAGTTTTTAAACCAGAATTAATTTTCCTGCATGTTATTAAAAATACTATTTATTTATTTTCTAAAGGATACCTAAATAAATTTTAAGGATAGCTAAATAATTTTTTAAGGATAGCTAAGGATTGAGGTTATTATCTAATCCACATATAAAAAAAAAATATCACTCATATGGCAATATAAATGAAAAAAAAAACATATATAATTTTCAAATTGTTTTCAAATGTTGCATTGTTAAGTTCTTTCCCTCCAGTTTCCAGTAACTTTGTATTATTGATATCATTTTACACATTAATTTTCATTTTTGTGACAAGAATATCATTTAATTGTCTTACAGAGTAAATTTTCGAAGCAAATGTTTTAATATTAACAAATTGAAATTTATGTATGAAAAAGGTTATGAATATTTTTGATTTATATAATGGATACAGACTATGAAAATAAAGCATCAGAGTGAAGTAAGTTATCGTGAATTTCTGAATAATCTATATACGAATTTTTAGTTTTTGTTTTTGTTTTTGTTTTTTAATGGAAAATAAATCTCTCATATAGTATTCAATTGCACGACGATACTATCATTTTATTTTAAATAGTCCTTATGAATACTGGTTTAAAAATACAAAAAGTACTTTGATATGTATAACCTGTGTATCATCTCAATAACATATTTAAATTTCAAGACACAGGAATATTATTGAAAATACACTACAGAGAATAAAAATCGATATTTTAATCCCATATGCGTTAAAAAATATTTAAAAAATCAAGTCAAATATTATCCTGTATATATGTATATATATATACAGGAGAAAAAAAGAGAAAAAAAAACAGAGAAAAAAAAAAGAAAAAAAAACACATGGGTATAGATAAGACCCATCTTCGGAACATGACAGGGACTTTACCATGAAGTTTTAATTTTTGTAATAAAATTTAGGATATTATAAAACAGAAAGTTCTTAAAGCATACTTATAATCTAACATTCCAAACAGACAATGCCAGTAATGCCTGATAGTTAATATTTTCAGAAAGTAATATGGTTTGGAGATATAATTATTCTTATGATTATATTTAATCTATGTATATATTTCCATATTATTATTACTTTTAAAATGTCTAAATAATTATTTTTAATGCAATGTTTACAGAAATAAAATACGTTATTTATTTATTTTTTCTTAAGGCACTTTTTATGTATCTAAGGAGGAAAAAAAATGTAAATAATAAAAGAAAATCAGATTTAGAAAAAAAAAAAATCTTTTCATATTTTGTGTTTGATAATGCAGTATCTCAAAGCACGTCCATCTTCGTTGCATTTAAATTTAGTCTGTTTATATGGCAAAAAAAAAAAAAATGTGCATTGTGATGCTACAAATTAAAGGGTGTAACTGATCATGTCGTAATTAATTAATTGGTTAGTATGCATGTATGTGTGTTTAGATTCATGTAATTTTAAAGTAATTTTACAAAATGTTAGTGATTAATATCAGCCGTTGGACGTGGAATTCATTTGTAGTACTTTCCTATCACAAAAAATTATACCCTTTTACTGCTTTAGAATACACATATAAATTGATTTATAAATATGAATATATACAGTGAAACCTCTCAATAGCGAACACCTCCAGACCGTGGAATTCACCCGCTTTTCAGAGGTAAAGGTACATAAATATCTATGTGTTGTGGGTTGAAAAAGGTTTTCGCTAAATAAATGTAAGTCTATCACTACTCGGGAATGTTCGTTACGGAGGTTTTACTGTAGATATATGCAGCAAAACCTCTATAACGGACAACTTCAATTCAAGCGAAGTATAAAGAAGAGTTAGGTTGCTTCTAGAAGACGGAATCGATTACAGCATGGGGCAAGCCGGGCCGTGCCCACCCCTCCCCTATCCCCGCCTCGGATTTTTAACCCCCCCCCCTCCCCCCCAAAAAAAAAAAAAAAAAAAATGTAAGCAATTTTCATAAAGCAGATATTTTAAATATCTTTCGAAATTGTACTGAAGATTTTGAACTTTTAGTATAGGATAAGATTAAGAAGAAAAAATATATTTATCCAAATACATTTAACCTTCCCCAAAAAATAATTCACTCCATAAAAAGTGAACATTCACTCCTATGAAAGAGTGGCTATTCACTCCTGTCAGGAGTGAGAAACCCACTCCTCTTGCAAGAGTGAATAGTCACTCCTATGAAAGAGTGGATAGCCACTCCTATGAAAGAGTGGATAGCCACTCCTATGAAAGAGTGACTCTTCACTCCTATCAGAGTGAAAAAACCCACTCTTTTTGCAAGAGTGGATAGTCACTCCCCCGAAAGAGTGAGTATCCACCCCTGTTTAGAGTGAATATTCACTTCTCGAGAGTGAGTATTCACTCTTTCAGAGAGTGAACAATTTCACTTTTGCCTAGAGTGAATAGTCACTCTAAAGAGGTTGGGCAAATTTTGACTCTGCGATAGAGTGAATATCCACTCCTCCGGAGTGAATAGTCACTCTTTCTTATTTAGAGTGTAATGAACGATACGAGGTTCCCGTGAACGATACACCACGCAAAGCGTTCATAAACAAACAAAACAGTTGAAAATCTAACAGCGCAAAGTCTGCAGAATATGAAGACATAAAACGCGAATGGTGTCAAAAATGTTCAGTTTTTATCCAATTAACATTCTATTTTATTCATCTAAAAATACACAAAAATCAATAAAATTAAAAATCAAAATACACTCACTTGTAGAGCAAAAAATACATTTCAAATAATAAAAAATATTTTTTCAATGAATTTTATTTCTGCTTGCATTTTTAAATTTGAAAAAAAAAATGAAACGCTCATGAATTATTCCTCAACTCAATATATTTTTGAACAACAGTTTCCGACAAATATTCATGAAGTCTAGAATTTTTATATATAATTTATAATTATATTTATTTACATATAGAAAAAATATTCATTTTAGAGAGTTTACCTTTTGGCAACGAAACCAAAATATATATTTATTTCTATTCTGATATTTTCTCTAACAGAAAGGATAAAAAAAAAATTTCAATGATTCTTTAGGTGGAACGTAAAAAAAAAAATGTTTGATAAAAATATTCTACTGAAATCCATTTAATAATTCACTAATCCTTTTTTTTTTTTAAATTCATTAAACAAAAAGTGTTTTTGTCGCATGTATATGACTCAACAAATTATAAGTACACATAAATGTTTACTGTTAAGTCCTAAAATTCTATAAAAGAATTGGCAATAAGTACTTTTTATTGCAATAAAGAAACATTTTGTTTGAAAATATATCAATAAATTCAGGAAATTCCTAAAAAATATAGCAATAATATTTTTACACAATTAATATAATACACAAAACGGCATTAGAATGACTTAAAATGGGAATTAAAATTTTACCTCAGACTTAAAAATAAAAGAATTTTAAAAGAATTTTATATGTCTTCGAAGGAGAAAGAGGAAAAAGTAATCATGGATAACGTGTACCCATAAAGCGGCTCTTAAATGCGATATTTTGAGCTCGAAATCTCAAATCACTCTCAGAGCGACAATTTTCTTTAACATGAGAGTCATATAATATTCACGATGCAATTACAAGTGAATATCCCTGTATAAAAAAATAATCACCTACTTTCGTATAAGGACAAAATTTTGCGATATTGAAAAAGGTATATATTCTTTATGAGCAATAAAAATCTCAATAAAACCGGAGAAAATTCTTTAGCACTAAATAATAATAAATTGAGACACGTTTTATGATGAAGTTTGTATTTAATGAAAATTACATTTCTTAAAAAAAAAACTTATTTGGTACATGATAGGACAATGCATGCATCTACATTTATTTAGAAACATATGAATATGGAAAAGATAATGATTTGCAATATGCGTATATTACATAGTATATTACACAAATATGTATGTATATATGCATACAAAGAAGTAATGTAGGATACTAATTGACAGGTATTATAAATTATGAATCCTGATATACATTATCTATACGTATACATATAGTCATTAATAAATTGTTTGTACATACATCCATACATGCGCTTAAAATTGGGTGGGAAAGGATATATGTCTATGCCTATCCTTTTAATAAAAAGCTATGCGTTGCTGACGACTGGGATTTTCAATAATCGTTGCCACAGATTAATGACGAAAAATGAAACATTTGAAGTTGTTGAAAAAATTAATAGCTCGAAAAGTATTTGTCAGAAAATTGTTAGACAAACTGCGTTAGAAAGGTAAAAAAATGTATTTTTCTTGACATAAATTTCAAATCTAATGATTATGCCGTTTTTCAAATATTGAATTTCAAAAATTACCAAATTTCACAATGGAGTACCATAGCGAAATCCTCATGCGTAAAAAGGTAGTGATAACGGCCATGTGTCCTGACGTATACTGGCTATAGCACGAGTCACAAATTATAGTAGCCTTACTATTCTGTTAAAATATAAAAGTGAATTATGATGCCACGAGTGCATGATTTTTATTTAATCCTGTTTAATATAAAGCTATGCGTTGCTGACGACTGGGATTTTCAATAATCGTTGCCACAGATTAATGTCGGAAAATGAAACATTTGAAGTTGTTGAAAAAATTAATAGCTCGAAAAGTATTTGTCAGAAAATTGTTAGACAAACTGCGTTAGAAAGGTAAAAAAATTGTATTTTTCTTGACATAAATTTCAAATATAATGATTATGCAGTTTTTCAAATATTGAATTTCAAAAATTACCAAATTTCATAATGAAGTACCATAGCGAAATCCTCATGCGTAAAAAGATAATGACAACGACCATGTGTTCTGACGTATACTGGATATAGCACGAGTCACAAATTATAGTAGCCTTACTATTATGTTAAAATATAAAAGTGAATTATGATGCCACGAGTGCATGATTTTTATTTAATTTTAATATAATGATCTTAGAAACAAGGTTTTGAAATTTTTTTTCGACTAGGATTATTAAATTGGGCAATACTGTATATTATTTTGAGTTTAAAAGAGGAAAGTTGGGGGAGCGCTTTATATTATTTAGGATTCCTCAGGAACTATTGGTCAGAATTAAAAGTTTAACAGATCAAAACGTCAGAAATTAAATCGACATTAAATCGGCAATAACTATAACGACTGTCCTTCAGTTCGTTTGGATAGATTTTCATTTAAAAATATAAAATCATTCAACATTGATTTTAGGTATTTGGTTATTATCACGGGCCCGGGCAACGCCGGGCATGTCAGCTAGTATATGTATAAATACTTATTTACAAACATACATATGTATAAATATAAACATACATATGTATTTGCACATATGAAAATTGCATTTCGTATTTTAGCGATATATGCATTCATGTTAGTACTTCAAAAATTCCAAAGTTTTATTTTTTAGAAAGAGGAGAAATCCTACGGTAATGGTCTACGTATGAAGACCAAACAGTTTTGTGATCGATTTCTATCTTAAAAAATACTCCTTTTCGAACCACATCAAAAAGTCTAGACAATACAAGGATTCAAAGCCATCTCATAAATTGTAGGTTAACCATAAATCATTAGATATGTACAGTTGTGGGGATAAAAACAACCACATATTCTCTAATTCGGCTGAAATTCATCGTATAAAGATTGCTGATTGCAATAAGTAGTTACGGCCTTAAAATAAATTTTTAAGGCCTAGAGAAGAGTTTGTCATGTAATAAATCAATATAAAATTATAAATTATTATTTGTTTTTTCATTACATGCACTATAAGACCTTTCTTCGTGCCAAATTGTAGAATTCTGGGTCAACGGAAAATGTCCTATAGGTTTTGAGAGTGAGTTTGTATGTCAAGACTGATTTTAAAGGAACAGCTACAAAGTTGGTAACAGGTACAAAGTTGAAATTAATATAAAATGTTTTGTAAAAATTTCGAGCTTCTAACGCAATTCAGTAAAGCATTATGGTCTTAAAACAACGTTTTGCAGTATTTTAAACTTCCGTAATCAGGAGCCACGCCAAATTAGCGTATTGTAGATGAACTTTTTTTTACCTTTCTCTTCGATAGGTATGCATTCATTAATAAGTGAAAGTACTACAAGGAGCATTACAGTTATATACAGTGTTTCTACTAAATTTGACATACAGTGTGGTGTAATTCATTCCTTCTTCAATCATCACAAAGAAATCTGCTTAAGATTTAACTGATAACTGAATAAAAAACAGCTTTACGTTACAACAATTTCAAGGAGCATCTAGGTATAAGTAGGCAGTACAATTTTTGCGTATTTGCAAAGAAACTATGCATTTTCTAAGCTTTACGGTAATATTACATAACTGTATGAAATCCTTAGAAGGCGAGTCCAACTCGCTCTTGTCCTGTTTTGTTTTGTTTTTCTTATACTAATACGTATTATGACCATATTGTAGTTCCTTAACCAACACGAAAAATATATAGTTTAAACACTTTTTTATTGAATCTTCATAGAATTTTAAAAGAAACTGCGTTAGTGGCTTATCCTTAAGTTTAGAAAAATAAATTTAAGATCTCACTAAAGGAATGTACATGAGCTATTTAATTAGGAAAAAACATATAAAAACATATAAAAAATGTATATGCTAAAAGAAATTTATAATTAAAAATCTTTCATGCATTTTTTCAATTACTCTTTTCTGCGAAGGGAAACGATAGCAAAAGACTATAAATACCCTTAGACCTTGGAGAAGTGAAATTGCTTTATATATATATATATATATACATACGTATATCGAACACTAATGTTAGGAAAGGACTATAAATTTCACATAGAATTTTTTACGATATTTATAATTGTTATGGGAAAATTATCCTAGATCATTATGTATATATATATATATATATTAATATGAATTTATTAAAAATTTTCGTAATTTGATATTTGTTTTTGAATTTAAAAATACATAGATTCTTTTTGGCTCCATTGATTGTATTTTATTGGAAATATGAACTTTTAAATCATACGACTTCTTGGGAAGATATAAATTCAAAATTTTCATGTGGACTTAACATTAACACACTCAAATTTTTATTTCTAAATAATAACAACATAGTATAAATTAAAATAACTTTTATTAGTTGTTTTACATGTTTCGACTCTTTCCGAGTCATTTTCAAAAACAAAATGGGAATATTCTAAAGCTGCACGCGCTTTGAAGTTATTATTTTCATGTACTTTTTTAAAAATTACGCACGTTATCTATTATTTTTTACTTGATTGTTTACTTTCATATCTTTGAACAAATGTCGTAACATTTTGCGAAATTCGCTTTCATATGTCATATATCTATATTATAAAACAAAAACATATCCGTGAGTAATGTCGACATCATATGAACGGTAGCAACGACTTAACCATTAAATTTTGCTTGTACTGCATATTTGTAACTATTAAATACCACATAATTTCATTTTTTAAACTGTCAATTCGAAAAAAAATGCACTTTCAAATGTAGTTTGAAAAGTTTATCTCAATTTACTGATTTTTTACGTATATTTTTTAATCTGTGTTCAATCCAATTACGAAAGATTAACTTATTTGATCTTTATAAAGTGAAGACATTTATCTCTAAACATAGCACATTCATTTTTTATGCGGTCGAATAAAATAAATGTACTCTCAATATTATTCGTTTGAAAAGCGTATCTCAATTTACTGATGTCTTATGGATTTTAAAGTAAATTTAAAGTAATTTAATATTCTGGAAAATCGAAGGTAAAAGGATGTTAAACTTGTACTTTGGTGACCAATACATTCTGTGGAAATTACGCTACTTTGTGTAATTGCTATAAAATACTAATATTTTGTGAATGAAAACCGGCACATGATTTAAAATATGACGACACTTTCACCGGGGTAGATTTTCCTCTGAACCGATACGTGTCGAGTTAAAACAAATTATTTCACTTCATGAATCACGTACAAATATGCATTTATATTTATAGATAATGTGCACGTTTGTCAACTTAACGTAGAGAAAACGTTGAGCTAAATTTCTTGAAGTTTCGCTAAATTTCTCGTAATAAGCCATAATATATCAGGCAATTAAGATATAGCTTTCAAACAAATTGCATTTGAAAGTAATTTTTTTTTCCTCTATAACGGTGTAAAAATTGAAAATGTGCTATGTTTAGAAATTAAAAAAATTGCAATAGCAAAAATCACAAAACCGAAATTTCATCGTCAGCTGTTGCCATTCGCAAAATGACGTATGCGTTACGCACGGACACTTTTGACCTTTATAATATAGATAGATAGATAGATAGAATAGATAAGACACCCTCCAATCTCTCATTCTTGCATATTATTTAATAGCATACGATAATTAATAGTGGTTTGCTACTAGTATCTTTTTATACGAAGATTTGCAGCACTGTGTGTACGGGGGGGGGGGGGGTATTCTTTTTCTATTTCCATACATGAATGAAACAAGTAAAAGAAAATATTACAAAATGACTTATTTTCTCAACAGCGCTAATTAACTAAGTATCAGTGGAGTTCCCAATTCTGTTCGTCAAATGTCCACAACTCAAAAATGCAAAAACTATATACTTCACGAAATGATGTGATGTGATCCAAAAACTTAAATATAGTGCAAAAGTAGGTATTATCACTTGAAAAAATAAAGTTTGTACAATTTGTATTATGTATATGGCCACCAATAATCTAATATATGCATAAAATTTAATAGCATACGTTATTACTAGTCCTTTGGTACTAGTATAATTTTTATACCATATTTGGGGCAGTGTTAGAGTGTGTGTGTGGTGGATGGGGGGGAGACTTTATTTCAACGACTGTACGAGGATGAAACACGTAGAGGAATAGATTAAAATGTGATTGAATTTTCGAAAAACATTAAGTAACTAAGTGTCAGCGAAGTTCCCAATTCTATTTGTCAAGCGATTTTCATTCTGACGTCTCAATATCTTTATTTTCTGTAACATACATTACTCGACTGACAATTTCCGAAAGAATAAAGCCAAAATCTACTTTGTTCATTAGACATTCTACAGATCGTTTACTAGGGTACCTCTGTATGGAAGCAGCAACTAGATCGCATGCTCATACTGAGCTCAGGCAAAAGTTTTTGTCGAAGCTACGGCAATCCTGCATTCCAGAATTTGGCGATTCTCTCCTGAACAAGTTCGATAAGATGAGTGAGACCAGTTAACGAACATTAGCTTGTCGATAATGGCAGATTCACCAAGATGTTTGGGATTTAATTTTGTCCAAAATCGTCTCAACGAATCAAATTTTATATACCAAATGTTTTCATTTTCTCATTTGGAGGTACCCTAAGTTTACCTAACCACTTTCAATAAAATACTGAATTGTAAGTTTATTTTAAGATTATATTATTACGATAAAATTAGTATGCGTCCTACAAATTGTTTACGTAGACATCATCTTTCAATTTATTAAATAGTAAAGTGTTACTATAGTACCAGGGAGAACCATTCCTGCTCGCTGACATTCGCCAAACACAGTGAATTGCAACGCAATTCACATTGGTACGGCTACGTGGTTACAGCTCACTTTGCTTGTTCGCCTCTTTTTCAGCAACTCTAGCCAGAATAATTATCATAAGACATTTTAACATACTAAATTTGCAATTTGTTCAGTGTAAAAATGTAATTGAAAACTTCGCTGAAAACCCAATTAGTCGAAATGACGTAATTTACATATATGTGGGAATTATTAGAAGTAACAGCAACAATAATATGAACTCAATGAATTATTACTTTTCACGAGCAGGGATAAAAGCGATGATCACGCAATACCAAGAAACGCTCGCCTGCACGAGCGGTTGTTCTATAGATTTGAGCCATGGCGGTGGATGGATTTTTGCTCAGGGAAGCTTGCAAATGTTAATATTAAAATACGGAAGTTGGTACGTTCATAAATAATAATACTGTTTGATATTTGTATTTTTATCTTCAGTTGTATATGCTGTTACTTTATTAAACCTTTTTGTTTATATTATATTTGAAGAATCTTCTGTTGTATTGAAACTACATATTGGTTATCATAATCCCACATATATGTTTTGTTTAAACATATCATCTTTAAATTAATAGTACAGAGTTCAGTCTTTTTACGCGCAAAAATAAAGGCCAGTGAATAGGACGTCATATTGGCAAAATCGTACAAAAATATTTCAGCTTTATATAGACTCTAAAGACTCTAAAATTTGCTACGCTTTTCTTAGAGGTAAATCCTTCACACAATGGAAAACCTGCCCAGATATTGTTTGTTTGCAAGAATTCTACACTGTGTCATCACATATTTGGAGTCTATAGGAGAATGCACTATAAAAATTAACATATTAAATTTTCAATTTTTTAATGCAAAAAAACGTAATTGAAAATAAATCCTTTCTGTCAAATATGATATTTTCACCATCAGAACCATTCATCCCTTCTGAGATTAGAAAGTCATTTAAGTAATTGCTTTAAATTTCATGAATTTAATTAAATATGTATAATAATTAATTGAAAATTAGTAAAATATTTTGTATTTGGGGATGAAATGCATCTTTTATTTTCCAAATGACGTAATTTTCTTCATCGAAAACATTTCGCTTTACATATTACTTACTATGATATATTATTTACACAGATTACGTAATGTGATTTCTGAATAAATGATCTGTGTTTTGCTCTCCCGCGATAAGTGCATAATTAACGCAATAATTTTAATATGTTAACATCTTATAAAAACTATTGAAATTTTACTTCTAAGTATAACGGAAGTTTCAGTGGAGGAATGACACTTCTGATTGGATATATATATATATATATATATATATAGAAGATTCTGAATGTGTTGGAAAGTGTTTCATAATATATGCTTGACGCAAGATTTTTCATTCTTGTGTTGCTTTAGACATAGAATATCCGATACTTTGTCAAGTCTTATGCTGCAAATCCAAGCCCGATACGGCAATTTGTTTAAATTTTAATAGGTTTTTAATATGTAAACATACTTATAGGGCATCCGCTAGATTAAATATTGGCCTGACACTGAAAATATTTGCAATTAAATGCCAATATAGCTCAAATGTTGGCTTTAAAATTTGAAATATTAGTAATTTAATAACAAACTTTTCTTGCCAAAATTACGAATAAACAATAAAAATATGCAATACAAACAATATTGTTTTGCTAATAGTGTATGGTTTCATAAAGGTAAAGAACTATAAAACAAAATAAGCATTTTTTCAATAATTATATTGATTAAGTAAACTTTATTTTCAGAAAAACAGTAGAAATATCAAATATATACTATCCGTATTTACTTGATACCGATAAATAAAAATATTGACATAATTTGTTGCAAATGTTATTGATTATATGTTATCGCAAAATGGAACTATTTCTGAAATAGGACTGAACACTTTAAATATAATATTTTTACACTTTGATGCTATTACATTAATCACAGGATATGATTGTACTTCATACTATTCAATGAATAATTTCCAGTCCTCCAATTTCGATGAACACGTGAAACATAATACGTATTCAACCGGAACCTCTATTATGGTGTATTATTATAATAATGATGACGGTATATGAATGGACATTGCTTTCTTGTCGGAACACAAGTCTAATTAATTTCAGAGAATTAATACAATGCTAATGACTGTTTAAACGAGACCAAATTTTAGCAACTACAGCTGTGGTTATTTGTGCAATATAGGAAAATATTTTATCTAACAACTTAACATATTTCAGAAAAGCAAGTTTTTTGAAACTTTTGTATAGAGAAAGAAGGTACGTCATGAACACAGAACAAAGTTAGAATTTTAGTAAAGCTTAGGTGCGTATAGACAAATATATACTGTATGCAATTGGTGTTTTCCAATTAACGTACATTTAATATATGTTATATGGTATAATTTATGTTTAACCTAGAATCACGTATAAGTAGCATATAATTTATATTTAACCAAGTATAGTATCACGTATAGGTAGCATATAATTTATGTTTAACCTAGTATTACGTATAAGTAGAGTATAATTTATGTTTAAACAAGTATAGAATCACGTATAGGTAGGGTGTAATTCAGTAAATGAGGGGGTTAGAATGAGATTTGAAGCAAGTCAAAAATTAAAAAAAATCTAGATAACTATATTTTTATTGAACGTATATTAATTTCTTTTCAGTGGGACTGTCAAATAAGTCATAGTTCACTTAGAGAGTCGCTAGAGGGCAAAACAAGTTGCACCACTTAATGCAACTGCAATACGGCAAGTTTCACAAAACCCTTCATTTCACAAATTACTAAATATTGACTTACTCCACTGTAATTCTAACCCCCTCAAATAATAATCCATTTGTATGGGAAATATGATATCAGCCACCTCAATAACAATTTTAACATTATAGAAATTGTATAGCATCTTTAAAACGCATTTCTGGCAATTACTACCTTTAGACAATAATGTATTGTTTTTCCGTGTGTCCATGTAAATGAACAATAATGCTGCGCACACCATTTACAATAGGAAAAATATTGTAGTGAATGAAAAATTTATATCAGTTTTGCAATATTTGAAGGAGTTTCACATCATTAAAATATACCTGCTTCAAACAATCACTGCACATAGTCCATAATATAGCAGAATTCTTTGAGGGTCCTTAACGAACTATGTATGCTATACGCTTTATTTTCAGTAGCGAACATACAACAGAAAATCGTAATATCATATATTATTTCTTGGGAAATCAAGTATATTTATGACAGCTATATAGCGCGTATAGACAGACAGAGAGACGAATGCAAGTACCAAAGTGATAAATACTTTCAACTATGTTGGAATGTGTAAAAAAAGAATAAAATAAAAGTAATCAAAAAGTTTTAAGTAATGAAATATATCTAACATTTATAAAATCATTCTAACACAGCAACACAAACATAGACTTTGTTTGACACTGTATACCATAATAGCGAGATATTGTGAAGTTTTATGCAGTCTTTCTAATATTAGAAAATGTTAATATAAATTCTCCAACCTCTTCGCCTGTAATGAACTCGAGAACAGATGATACAGACACTTCTCAAAATATAATGAGTTAGATATCAGTTGACCAAAGAAATAAAACTAGATGAAAAAGATCAATATATGTCTTATTCCTATAAAGCAGCTGAATATCCTACTGTAAAAAGGTGTTTCTTTCTGATTTTTATCTCTTATATAACTCTTGGGTTACTGCTTTACAGTTTAATCTTGCGCCACAGATAATGGAAAACTTTTCTAGTTGATCAGTTTATATATGAAAAATAAACTGCAAATAAGATCACTTTATTATACCAGAGCTTATAGTTATTACAATAATTTCAGAGACCAGCAGAGTACTTTATTCATGGTGTGGATATAACAGGGCCGCTACGCTGATCTTGAATTTGGAATTTCTGTTTGAGTCTAATAATGATGAGTGCTATGTTTAACTAATATTGGCGTCATTTCCGATTATATCCCGCTATGTAAAAACATGAGACTGATCTATCACATGATAACAAAAACATTTTCCTGCATCATTCTGGAAAAAAAAAACAGAAATAAATGTAGAGGAACTTGGGGTATTGTGGAATATTTTTTAGATTCGGGGCAATTAAACATCCCGTTATTGTTTAAAACCCAAAACTCGAAAACAATTACAAATCTGCGAATAGTAGTTATAGACAAATATCTTTTAAGAAATTTCATCACTTGTACACAAATAATAAAAATAGAAAACGTATTTTGAGGGTATTGTGGGATAGTCGGGAAATCTGGAATAGGGGGGTTAAAAATGAAGAAAACTAACAAAATTTAGCAAAAAGCAAATGTAATGGCATCAAGAAAGCAGGATAAGAATATAGTGCCGAAGTAGTCAGCCAATATACTCCATTCATACTTCAGATTTGCACAAATCAGTAATATAAGGATCTGCCTTTTTTCCACCATAATCTTGGAGTATTATGAGATATTGGTATTCCATATAACCCAACACCACCCGTTTGAAAAAAAATAATATTTAATGTTATTGGTGTAAATCGCGAGCTAAAAAAACGAGTATTGCATCATAAACTGTTAGTATTTCGGTGTACATTATGCTTCATTTCAATGTAAAAATATTTTAAAAAATGAAAAATTATCTTTTGAAACTTTCCAAAGACGGAATTTTTTTTATTCAAACAACACGCCCTGACGCCAATCGACGAACTATGTGTTCTTGGGGGAATTCTGTAAACGTTCTTTATTATTGAATAAAAATATATAATACTTAATTGAATAAATATATAATCGATAAAGGCCCCCCTGATTTCGAATTACAATAACTATGTCCTTAATAAAGAAATACCATATATATTTTTACACTGTTAGATTGGAAAAATCTGTGGGTTTGTTTACATTACTTAGAAAATTTCAATATGAGCCCCCCCCCCCTCTCCCTGTTGTTCGGCAAACGTCTAAGCGGTAATTGATCTCCTTCCAGGTGCGCTCAGTCATGTTAGGGGTTACAGTCGCTATTGCTGCGTAAATTCTCTCTCTTAATTGCTGTAGATCCCGAATTATTTCAGCATAACCAATGTTTTTGAGATTGTTTGATTATGATTGCTGTGAACTGACTGATGAGTGAAATGGCTTTGCGTCACGAAGTTGCGTCGGTCAGTTCGCGCATCAGACTGTGTCAGACTGCACATCAGACTGCACATCTTCTGATAAGCGCAGTCACATCAAGGTCAACGCAATCACCAATACCAAAACTCCTTCAGATGTTCTACAATTTCAATTGATTGTATATTTCTCGTGCAATGTATTTTTTAAATCAGGGACACCATTTTCGATGACCCTGTATAATTCTCTATATCATACATAACTTAGTAAATCTGATAAAATTTTCTTGCCTCAGAACGTGGATTTGCAACGCTTTGAAATGGATAATTTTGTTAGTGAGCATTATTTAAATGGAAGATGCAATGTTAGGAAAAACGAAACATTTAGTTAACAGAAAACGTTCACTAGCACAACACATACACTAAATATTCACATAAAAAATCTTCTACAAATTTTCAATCTACGTCATGCATCTCACTCACCAAAACATCGGACAAATTATTTTATAAACAAAAGTATTTTCAGTTCAATTCACAGATTTATCGTCTGCGTCAAAGAATCTGGAAATAGAGTCAGAAACGCAACATCCTCCAGCTCAGAAAGATAAGTTATTTATATTTATAATTGTCATGTTCCAGTGGGTATAAGTGTTGCAGTTCTCGCCGAATAAAAATTCCTGTCGCAAGTCTTAAAGTGCAGGCACGAATTTTTACATCTCTACCAGTAATATATATTCTTAACAATGTCTAACTTCCATAAGAGAAGGCTGATTATCTTCTTTAATTTGAACAACTGCTCCCTTTGTCACTTGCATACTTTTGGAGCTATCTGTATGATGGGCAGATTTTAAATCCACCAGATAGAGTCGTTTCAACTTTAGCCAAAATTGTTGCACTAAGTTCAGTCTATATATATGTTTGCCAGTTAATTCACTTAATAAAGGAAGCCAATCTTCTTTTAAAACTTTAAATGCATTTTTCTGCATCATTGTTTTTTTTTTTAAACATTTCTCATCTTTAAATTGATATAAGTCAATAACCGTTAAAGATAAATGCTTCAAACTTGGAATATATCTTTTTCAAATATTTTACTTAAATTATAATTTGGAAAATTTGAAAAAAAAAATAATCACTTTTGAAAATATGATTTGTTTAAAATAAGTTGCATATTTTTTTTAAATGCTATTTTAAATATTTATACTTTTTTTAAATTAATATATTTTTTTAAAGCTGAATCAAAATTATATTCTTATATAATTTTGTTATCATAATTTTTTTATTCTTATATTATTCTTATATAATATTTCTGTTTAATTAAAAGAAAAAAATTCAATTCGACAAATAATATTTCGAGTTAAAACAATTTTAAATTGTTCTTTTTTTAAAAAAAAAAAAAAGAAGTTTTATGATGTGATTCTGTTTACAAATCATATGGTTAACCATCACAAAAAAATTCAAAATTCTAACTCTATAAATAAATAAATTTTAAAAAATGTTTCCAGGACACCTTACAGTACATTGTTTCTTGAATTACACACTTTTCAATTTGAGTCTGATCCCTTGAAACCTCACGAATTGTTACAAGTTGGAAATTGTACGACAAACGTGACAAATGAGGTGCGTTCGTACTATAACTAGTTTTACAATGTAAAAAAATCATCTATATAATTAAAACAGAAGACTGTTTTCTCAGTCATCTGCCCTGAACAGAAAACTGAACTAATTTTGATAATTATTTTTTTTTTAATGAAAGCTGTTCATTTGCAGATGTCCCCGCTCTAGCTATTTTTTTTAAATATTCCCATTTTTATATTTTCATTTTAATTTTAAAAGTTTTTTATTAAATTTCTTTACAATGGTGGCAATTAGGATTAGATTTTATCTCTACAACATCCTAGAAACTCGACAGAGTTTCTCGCCAAGCATAAGAAACAGCAATGCATTGAACCGTAAATGACAGGAATTTCCGCCAATGGATGCCAAACGATTTTACAAAAAAAATTTTAGCACTCTGTCTAGTTTATATTTTACAGACGGGACAAAACGGGTTTTTGACACATCTATATCTCGCGTTCTATTTATGATAGAAACAAAATTCTTGATTCTATGGAATGGGGTGTGCCAAGGGAGTAGGAAATCAAAAGTAAACTAAAATCAAAATCTGACTAATAGATTTTCAGTAAATGCCATTTTAAAAGTGCTGTTTTTTGAACTTTTTAAATCGTGTTCAGACCAAAAACTGTTGACAGGGCTACAGCAATGTGTAATTATCGGATTGTTACGTGGTTTACGTCATTTGAATTGTTTTTATGAGTAGTTTAAACCTTTGTAAGTTTCATGTAAAAATATTAATTAGTTTTTGATTTATATCAGTTTAAAGTTATTGATTCCTATACTTAACATAGAGCAATAAACTGTTGACAGGGCTACAGCAATGTGTAATTATCGGATTTTTACGCGGTTTACATCATTTGAATTGTTTTTATGAGTAGTTCAAACCTTTGTAAGTTTCATGTAAAAATATTAATTAGTTTTTGATTTATAGCAGTTTAAAATTATTGATTCCTATACTTAACATAGAGCAAAAAAATATTAAATAACCCAACGCTTTTAGGAATGTTTGTATACACATGATATTACGATATGTTATTACACTCGACCCAAGTAAGCTTCCTATAATAAAAAAAATAGTAACATATAAGGTTCGTTTACAGGGTATCACATAAGATCTTTTGATATAGGGCTAAAGAGTGGTGTAACTATCCGATTTTTATGCGGTTTGCAGCATTCAAATTTTTTATGAGTAGTTCAAATGTTTAATATTTCGTGTAAAAATATTAATTAGTTTTTTATGTATACCACTTTAAAGTGATTTATTCCTATACTTAAGATGAATCAAAGGAATTTTAAATGGTCTAACTCTTTTCAAAAAGAACGAATGCGCATGATGTTAAAATATGTTACTACGAACGACCTAAGTTAGCTTCCTATTGTAAAACAGAATTGTAGAATTTACTGCCCGTTTACAGGGCAACTCAAAAGATTTTTTAATAAGACTAAATAGTTGCGTAATTAGCAAATTTTTACGTTGAAGTACTTGATTCCTGTACTTAACACAGAGGAAAAACAATAGTAAATAGCATAACTTTTGTCAAAGTGGCTATATACACAAGATATTCAAATATGTTACTACATCCGATTCATTTAAACTCTCTAATGTAAAGCGGCATTGAACCATATACGTTTCGTTTACTGGCTCTCTTAGAAGATCTTGATTACATTACAACTGATGTATATTTACTCAGTGAGATGTATTTTAATGATTTTATACAGTTTCAATCTCTGTAAGGTTTCATTATCTTCCTTTAAAATTTAATACGAGTTCATTTTGTCCGCCTGAAAGCTCGTCGATTTTAATCTCTAAATCTATTAAAATATAGTATTTTCATCGATTAAAAAAATTGTGTTTAATTATAAATATATAATTCTAGCGTATCAGGAATTGATTGAAATAGCGATTACAAATTCCAACTTTACATTCATGCGCTGAGTAATAGAATGTAAAAATGTTGCTACCCCGAGATTAGAAGTTTTGCGTTTAAATATTTGCCGTTCATCGGATCCCCGACAATGACGAACTTAAAATGCTCTAAAAACGGGCCAAGAGCACAATGAAAAGGAAATAACTTTTTAAATTCCCCATAAAAATAAAAAATGCTAAATTTTGTACACAATAGGTGATCGGTAACGAACTGTTCGGTTTACGAACAAATCCGTTAACGAACATTTTCGCGTGAGATTTTTATGTTCAGATGTTCCGTTAACGAACACTTTCGAGAGATTTTTATGTTCGGAGAACAAACACCTCACGAAACAAAGCCATGATGAAGCAATGCCGTGTTTCATATTTGCCGAGCTATACTTATTGCCTCTATTGTCGACCAAGAGAACATTTTTACAGTTGCATACATATATTCTAATTAATTCATGGATATTCGGAGATTGGGGACCTGTATTTTGGGATCCCCGAATTGGAATGGACAGACTAGAAACATTAATTTTGTATTTTGTGTCTTTATGTATTTTGTGCATTTAGTAAATATTGTCGTTTTTGGTTTAATCACGCTCCTTTTTAAAATCTAATTTAAAGCTTTATGAATTATCAGATCAAAAATGTTAATAAAATGTTACATCTTTTTAAACAGTTCATTATGTAAACGATTTAGTCTTTGCGGTATATTTACAAAATCACACAAAATTTTGGAATACATGTAATCCTGCAAACAGTTTCTATTTTAAAATCACTTTAATAGTTTTTATACTTTTGCAAACGTTGCGATTCTTATATTTTTTTCGATTCTCGAAAAGTTGAGTTAAAAAACTTAACAAAAAAAATCTTTTTAAGATGCTCAGTAATTTTCAAAAATAATATTTAATATATTAGTATAAAAATCCCTGTGAATTACAATGGTTCGTAGAAAAAAAAATTATTATTCTCAGTAAAGTATGCTCCATAAACTTATTATTATATTTGACCGAAAAAAAGTGCTTCTTATTTTTCCACATTTTTCTAAAACTGCAGTATTTTAATTAGTTTATAAACTACTGTAAAATTTTCTATTTTTTTGTTTTTTGAATATAAACGGAAGAGTGATATAAACAAAAAAAAAAGGAAAATAAACATCTCATAAGTAATCTGATGAATACAATGTAAGGAAATTAATATAAAAGTTTCCCCGTTGCTATGGTAGCGACATGTACATTGGAATAAGTCACTCAATAAATTGTATAATTCTGATGTATAATTCTGTTTATAGCATCACTATTTTTTTTTGCCCCTTTCATCTTTCTTTTATCTTTTATTTTCTTAATAAAAATGGAATCTATATTATTGAAATTAAACACCTTACAAAAAGGAGTGATATCTCATCAAAAACAACTCGTTGTAAATAATCCCGCCAAGCCACAAACCTAAAACGTCAGTCATAAAAAGAAGTGATATCATATAAAAAGAAGCGATGTAGAAGTGCATACTCCGAGTCCCGTGTAAAAATCTATCACCACTCATAATGTTTCCAAAAGACTTGGATTGAGTTACAGTATGTGAAAACTGTTTGGCGACCTGCAGGCTTTTATAATATATGTGGTATATCAATTTTGAAAATCAAAAAAATAAATTTTTAATTTTTGTAATATCACTTTTATAAATATTTTTGTATGCGAAAGAACTGCCAGTATTTTGCACACCACTAAATTTATATAGCAATCTTTTTCACCTTTAATCGATGAATTCTGCAATGACATACCAAGAATATTGCTATATAAATTTAGTGGTGTACAAAATACCGGAACACTATCACCCCTGATATATATATATATATATATATATATTACAAACTCAAAATCTTTACATGTTTACTTAAAAGAGCCTCTTCGTAAGAGTAGTGTTTCTAGTTTAAATAATGGTAAATAAAATCAACAAATTGATTTTTCAAGCTCATAAATAAGAAAGGACATGCAAACACAGAAGCTTCAACTTTTACAAATTTATGGGAGCAAAATAAACAAATAAATAAAATAAAATGAAATGAAAATAATATAGTCATATGTAATTGCAGGAAACGTAAACATTATGAAAGCCTGCAGGTCGCCAAGCAGTTTTCACATACTGTACCTCACTCCAAATCCTTTGGAAACATTATGAGTGGTGATAGATTTTTACACGGGACTCGGAGAATGCACTTCTACATCGCTTCTTTTTATGCGATATCACTTCTTTTTATGACTGACGTTTTAGATTTGTGGCTTGGCGGGATTATTTACAACGAGTTGTTTTTGATGAGATAAGATTAATTTGCCTTATCACATTCCACCAATCTGAAGCGTGTTATTCCATCAGTGTAAATGTCGTCATATTTAACAGAAGAATCTCAATAGTTTTTTATAAAATTTAAACATAGTAAAATGATTGCGTTTAATTATGCAGTAATCACAGAAGAGCAGAATACAGATTATTTGTTGAGATACAATATTAAGTAATCTCTTTAAATAAAATAACAGTAAATAATCTGTCATAAGAAGTAATATGAAAAATGAAATGTTTCCGATGAAGAAATTGACGTCAGTTGGAAGACAAAAGATGAATTTTCCTCCATGAATATAAAGCATTTTACTAACCTTGTGTCAGTATGACGCCACAGAGTAAGGACAGAGACCCAAGACTGCGGCGGATGACTTAAGAACTAAATCATCGCTTTGGCGATTTTTATCTACTTGATTTCCGTTTAAGTATAACGCTATTCTGCTTGGCGTCTTTTGATGTTGTCATTTGCGCATGTGCAAATTTTCGGCGTTCGCTAATTGATTTTCGAATCTTGTTTAATACTTATTATTAAAATTATTCTTTGAAGATCAAATAGTTGATTATAATTATTATAATTCTTCAAAATGCTACGAAGAGAGGGGTGTATTGTTTGCAAGAACAAGACGTCAAAGTTATGTTTTATTCCTAAGAATCGGTAAGTTTTGGTTTATTTCTATGTGTTATTTTTGTTTTTATTTTTCAAGTTCCATTATGTGTGAAATATTTTATATATACTGAGTGTTGGCAGATTTTTAACAAATTTTGACTTTATATTATCGTTAAAATAACTGCCATACCATAAATCTCATTCATGTTTAAAAAAAATTCTCTATATAAAATTTTATTCATATACATTTTCTATCGCAATGTAAATATGGTACTAAGTTTTTTTCCTATACTAGTAAATCTACAGATCATTTTTTTTAAAATCTCATTTTAACTTCGTACAATCCGCAATTATTATTTTTTCAATTGCATGCATGTTTATAAGCATAAAAATTTCTTCGAATGTTCCAGAAATTAGAATCCTTAAATTAAAGTGGTAAATAAAAATAAATGATTTTAAAAATTGTAAAAAATATGAAAGTAAGATGTTTATATTTTCCGAACAGATGCAAAAACATTTTCAAATATTTTAAGCAATTAATTTCTAAATTCTATTAAATTTATAAGCAAAATTTTAAAACTATTGGAAATCCATATCGAAAATTTAGCAATCATAATTTTACATCTAAATCCATTACGCAAATATTCCATTTTCATTTCAGATAAAAATGAAATTTGAAAAATCGTCTGCATCCCCATAAGAAAGCATTATGACCTAAAAAAAATAGTCTATATTTTCCGAACGAATGAATCAAATTTAACCAAAAATTATACAGCTAATTCCGGATACCTCGCCAACATACCTACTAAAAGTCAACCTAATCGGACCATTTTTACGGCAAACAGACAGACGGAAACCAAAAACATTTCGCGTCTCCAGAGTGAGCCTTAACATGACGTTTTGGCACAAATCTCTCAACACTCTCTATATATAAAATATTTCAAACATTATGGAACTTGGAAAAACAAGAACAAAAATAACACATGAAAATAAATCACAACTTACATTTTGAAGAATTAAAAAAATCAAATTTTCCTTTCAAACTTGGAAATTTTTTTTTTGTTTTACCACAGCACTTATTTTAAAATAAAGTTGAATTCCGATTGTTTGAGAACATGTTAAAAATAATAAATCTGTTTTCATTCGCGTAGATAGATAATCGACCGTCTTAAAATCAACCAACCAAAACAAGAAGCAAGCAGTCGCCGTTTTTTTTCTTTCCCTCACTTGTCGCCAAGAAAGAGATATATAGCTGTATTAGCAACCTCGCTTCTGTTACGGCTGTAGTTTTCGCGTCATCCGCAGCTAGCGCCACTGTCTATGTGTAATCCCATGTTAAAGAAGTTACCATTACAGTGTATGACAGTTGATTCTCTGTTTAAAACTCCTTACTCTGTATATGACGCCATATTCACAGACCCTTATTCCTGCATCTAAATAGACAGAACTTCTGCTATTTATTTACTTCCTTGGTAGTCTAAAAATTACATCATTTCCATTTAAATATAATAAATATTTAATGAAAATTTTAAAACAATTGGTTAAATGACACTTGCAGTAATATTTTCCTATATATATTTTTTGAAACTTGTTTTATTTTCCAAGTTTTTTTATTCCAGATACTCTGAAATTAAAAGCTAAATCGTCTGCTTATGGAAAATGATATTATTTTTAAAACGTGCCTTTTCAAACACAAAATTTCAACTTTTACAAAGCTAAATGCCGTAATTCTCTAGATTTTTACTGAGATCAGGCCGTCAATGGAATGTAGTGTCCATGTGCAAAGTATTGATTATGCTTTTTGTGAATATCATGCTTTAAATTTGCAGAGTCCCTTTCTTTTTTCATTACATTATTATTTTATTCATAAGCTTAAATTAAAATATACTAATTTAATACATTCTGTTGCATTTAATTTTGACGGGTGGAACTAGTTGTTATTATTTTAGTGAAATGAGTTATATCGTCTGTTATGAGCGAAATGAGCATGCTTTTTTAGGGTTTCGTTCATCTCACGAATCCCTATTCGTCGCTACGTTGTCTGTCCGTCATAGAGCCGGTTCTCAGAAACTATATAACCTACAGACTTCAAATTTTGTGTACTAATAGCTGAATACCTACTATGAGGCTGAAAATGATAAAAATTAATAAAATCGTATTATTTTAATATAGAGAGATAAACAACCAAAATTCTAACAGTCTTTTTCTATTAAATGTAAACATATTTCGTTATAGCAGTTGCAAACAATTAAAAATCCACAATAAAATTCTTTCTACAATAATTAATTTTCTATTGAAAGTTTTCAAGGGAAAAAATGAAATTGAAATAAAAGTTTCACCAACTGAAAAGAAGATTATTATGACGTCATATTGGCAATAAAACGGAAATTTTCAAAAATGTCTCAATAATAAAAGGAGTATGAGTATGCGTAAGTACAGAAAACAGGTTAATATGATGTCATTAGAGTATTAAAAAGAAAATTAATCTGACGTCATATTGAAAGTTTAACGGACTTTTTCAAATATTTGAGAATAATACAAATAGAGTATCACTATGAGTAATAGAGAAAGCAAGTAGATATGACGCCAGCAAGTGATTATTACGTCATATGAGTTTGAGAAACGTATTGAATCATGATAAAAACCCGATTATGGAAATATTGGCATATTTTAACATTTTGGAGGTTTGTAACATTTTGGTTAACTATACAACATGTTTAATTTTGAAATTGATTTTTTTATATCGCATTTAATCCACATGACAGATATTATTACGACAGAGTATAATAGCGGACTTCATCCGCTATCGGACCGGTTCAGATTTTCGAAAAAAATAAAAAAATAGACCGGTAAATTTTTTCTTTATAAAAAACAAGACTTTTTTTTTTGGTTTTATTAAAGAAATGATAAAGTGTTTTGAAAAGAATATTAAACGAAACCCTTTGTATGATCTTCTATCGCATTTACCCACTTGTTTTTGTTTTGTTTCTTATTACGTATGCAACGTTTACAGATTCGAATTTTTTTTTCGACACCAGAGGGCACTGCAAATTTCACCATGGAGATCTTTCTTTGCGAATGATTACTTCATGGTTTAATATTTCTATGACTCACAATGAATGGATCTCTTTTGTTTATTTACTGTAAATGCATAATTCGGCGTTTAACCTAATTACCACTGAAGTTATTTCAGAATCGATATATTTTTTAATGTAACGCATATGTCAAGCAAACAATTTTTTTTTTGACGATCTTTCTAAAAATACAAGTTTTATGCAATTTTATTCGAAAAAATATTTTTTAATAAAAATGGCCGCTTGGCATATGAAAAAAGATGGTGTTAGCCCGTATTTGTTTTCCTCAGTCATATGACATGCGCTTTTATTATATAGATTACGTATGATAGTATTTAACAAAATAAAGAAAACTTTTATTAATATCTTTTTAAGTTTTGATTTTCATAAAATTTTAAATGACTCGACAAAATTCTGCAACGGTTATACACGTTAAATTTCAAACCATACGGTTGGGTAGTTTGGGCGCTGTTATATGCGGATAGATGGACGGACGGACGACGACTATACGTGCTATGTATTTATATAATTACGAACGCACCTATAAACGGACATATCTATGTGAGTTTTGCAGATATCAAGATGGAATTCAGGAATGGATAAGGGAAATTTTCCTAATTGGAAATTTTATCCTACGGGGGCCATATAAAAATTTACTTTCTGTATTTTCTCAAATAGACCCCCCGCCCTCACCCATAGAGTTGCAACATATCTCATAAAATCTTGCACCTTTTTGTATGAAACTTTGCAATTGGAAATATGTGCCTAGGGGCAATATTTAAGGAGACAGCCTATTGTTTCGATATTTATGAATCACACTGTATATTTGCTGTAATTGTGGTATGTAAATTTGCTGATTGTAAGAGTTCTAAGAAATTGAAATTTTTGCATTTCAATCCGGGGCAGAATGTTTAATGTTGATAATTGAGAATTTGTTAGTCCCATAACAGGGCGTCGCGAATTCCCCTCAATTGAAAATTATACTGAACTGAACAGAGTGAAAAATAATTGTGTTGAATGAAAGCGTCCTGGGAGCGCTCGCTCTTCTTTTGTTATTTTAAATAAAGTTATTTACTGTCCATATAAAAATTGAATAATTGTGTTTAGCGTAGTTTTTTATAAACAGATATAATAAAATAAGTGTTTATATACATGTTTCTACTTATGTTACACATGTTATGTTACGCATGTTCGTACATGTGTTAATATAAATAATCGTATTTATGTTACCCATATTATGATACACATGTTCGTACTTATGTTACACATTTTCATACATGTGTTAATATACATGTTCGTACTTGTATTACAAATACAGAGTGATTTTTTTTAAGTTGTGAAAGTAACACACTATAACAAGAGAACCACTGATCCAAATGACCTAAAATCTCACCAGTATGCTCCCAAAGCAATGGGTATTTTTTTAGCATGGTTCAAACAACTTAAAATCACACCGACAGATGGCGCTGTAAGGTAGCAGAAACAAAGAATATCGTTTGTGGGAGGAAAACAATGGGCGGTACTTTGAGAAACCATCTTCCGTAGACCCTCTGTCGTCATTGGACCTTTTCTTAAATTCTTAAGTGTTCTAAATCTTCTAAGAGCATCTCCTGAGAGCTGTCATTATTCTGATAATACAGTTTCACTAACAACGCACGGTCTGTCAATGCAGCAGTCATTGCGAGGATTTCCGTAGAATAATGAACACGAGATGCGCCTATTTCACGTTTTTACGCCAATGAACCCGACTTTACTGCATGTACAGCGCCATCTGTCGGTGCGATTTTAAGTTTTTTTAACAACGCCAAAAAAATTTCCATTGGTTTGGGACCATACTGGTGAAATTTTAGGTCATTTGGATCAGTGGTTCTTTTGTTATAGGGTTTTACTTTCACAACTTAAAAAAAAATCACCCTTTTTTGCGTTGTTAGTAAAATTGTATTATCAGAATAATGACAGCGCAGCAACTGCTCTTAGGAGATTTAGGACACTTAAGAATTTAAGAAAAGGTCCAATGACGACAGAGGGTCTAGGGAAGATGGTTTCTCAAAGTACCGTCCATTGTTTTCCTCCCACAGACGATATTCTTTGTTTCTGTTACCTTACAGCGCCATCTGTCGGTGCGATTTTAAGTATTTTTTTAACCATGCTAAAAAAATTCCCATTGCTTTGGGAGCATACTGGTGAAATTTTAGGTCATTTGGATCAGTGGTTCTTTTGTTATAGTGTTTTACTTTCACAACTTTAAAAAAAATCACCCTGTACATGTGTTGTATAACATGAATATTACATGTGTTAATATTCATGGTCTAATATAATTTTAACTATTAAGCATGGTGAGAGGGGATAGACAACTTAATGTATACAATAAATGTATACAATAAATGAATACAATATACATTGGAGCACTTCTAAGACGCTCGCGGCTAGCACAGACATATTACACTGAACACATTAACTACATGTTTCCAAAACAGAACAACAAACAGTGTGTTGCCAAAATGGGAAAGCTAAAAACAATGATTTACTTTTAACATATATTAAAACCTTTAACACTTTCCCTTGATGAAAGAAAATCATGACAGTCCCATCTTAGAGCAAAGAGTGAATAATCTTGGTTTAAATAGAGGTTTTGTCATTATGTCAGCAATTTGGTCCACTGTAGGTACTTTCTGCACAATGAGTTCCTTTTCCAATACTTTTTCTCGGATAAAAGAGTGTTTCATACTTATGTGTTTTGTACGTTTATGGAACTCTGGGTTTTGTGCAAGTCTAATTCGAGCAGTGTTATCCACTTGATTAACATAAAATAACTTAATAAACTTCGTAATTGCCCTGAATAGTTGCTTTAACCAAATATCTTATCTGGAACACTCGCTAGCTACAATTATCTCTGCTTCAGTTGTTCTGTTTTGGCAACATGTAGTTAATGTTTATGTTCCGTATAAAATGTCTGTGCTAGCCGCGTTCATTTAAGAAGTCCTCGAAAGTATTTTGTATCCATGTTAATCTTGATAAATTAACTATAAGTTGTCATCTCTCACCATGCTTAATATTTAAAAATATATTAGTTCACACTTATGTTACAAATGTTCGTAAATATGTTAATATACAAATTCGTACTTCCTTTTGAAAGTGCTATTGGGATATGAATTTGCTTCACATCCCATAGATGATTTTTTTCATTTACTGATTCAATAATTATGCCTTTTTGATCGTGGCTGAACTTCAACACTTTTCTGCACGATTTCATCATGTTGGCAATCTTAGGAAATTACTTTCGAAAACGCCTATCTCTTTTTCGGTGGAGTAGAAATTTGTGATACAAACAACGTTCCGCGAGAAGATTCTTGATCGGTTTCACTCTCGGTGTTGACGCAGTTCTTTTAGAATCCCTCCCCCCCCCCCCTTTCTATAATGAAAAAACTGAAATTCTGAGATATTTAAAAGCCATGCATAAACAATAAAAGCAAAATCGAAAGAGCAAAACATTGCCACCATCGTTACAAATTTCTACACATAAATATCAATCGTATTTGGCAGCCGTCCAAAAGTGAATTATGAAGAAACTAGTGAAAGAAATTGGACTTAAAAATGATAACTATTACACAAAATAGTTATATTATTCCAGTGAAATTATGCATCGTTAACGAATAACAAGATCAAAGCTTTCATCCCACACATCAAATTTTGTACAGGTAAAAAGAAAAAGAAAATTAAATAAAAATAATAAATAAAATAATCATTGTTTTGAACGCACCGTGATAAAAGGTGATAAAATTAAAAAGTAGAAATATCACTATTAGTTTCATTTTTGCCGTATTGGTATGGTTAGCAAATATGCTTCAGAAACCACCAAACAAAGCTTAAATTAACTTTTAATGATCAAATATTCTGTAGTGCTGCCATCTGTAAAATAAAATACGCAACAAAATTATTAGGGCTCTCGTGGTTTATAAAGATGAACATTAAAATAAATCAACAAAAAGAAATTCTGTAAATTAAAAATGCATTTATTTTTTTTCTTATTCGCTTTATATAAAAGACATAATAATGCATATGTACCAACAATTTTTTAAATCATATCTTCTACATATAGTAGGACATATTTAAATCATTCCTCTAAAAAAATGTAACGTATCCTAAAAATCAAATCAAATAAATAAATAGCGTAGTAAAAAAAAAAAAAAAAGTAACTAAAAATAATTGGTTTTCTAATGTTCCTAAAAAATGTTTTTAGAAGCAAACATTGTGATAATAAAAATAAAGAACTTTTCTTTAACTTTTTAACGTATTTTATAGACTAAGTTTGCTTATTCGTTAAATAGTTTTAATATGTTTCTAATATATTTAAAAAAATTTAAGCTAATATGTTTAAAATTTGTTGAAGTTAATATGTTTAAAGTTTGTTGTAGCTAATATGTTTAAGATTTGTAGAAGTTATTTTTTATTTTTTATTTATTTTTTTTAAGTTAATATGCAGCTTGTGACATTTTGTGATAAATGCTCCATACCAGCTATATCATTTCCGTTTTATTTACATATGTGTTAAACATATTTGTCTGACTATATTTGTGTGTAAAGTGTATATATGATTTACAAATTAATTAATCCTATTGATTCTTTATTAAACTAATTATATGAACATTGCCAGTAAAATAAAATAGTATTTGCTTATATAATCACCAGCGTTTTCGTAATTTTTTCTTGAAATTTTAATCTATGTTTAATTTTTTATTTTTATTTTTAATTAAGGAAAGTAGTCATCAGATGTAGTCTCCATTTTCCTATGTTTTATTTTTTCATTCACCCTTACTCAAGACGCTCTTGAGAATAAAAGAAACATAGTAATTTTTAATTATTCGTTTTAATATTTTATCTGTAAAATCTATACTAATAATATAAAGGAGTAAAGATTGTTTGTTTGTAGGGGGTAATCTCTGGAACTACTGAAGCGATTTTAAAAATGATGGCGGCAAATTGATGGTGACAATCCCTGCTCCAATATAGGCTATATTTTATGTCGATGCCACTACCCCCAGGGGGTTGCAGGAGCGAAAAACGTTTTAAAATTTCGATTTTTTGCATACTCAATGAGATAGAAACATCAAATTTGGTATGGTGGTTACTTATAAGATGTAAATTCTCTTTAAAATCAAATTCTAAAAACATTCGAAATGTAAAAGGGTGAGATGAGGGAAAAGCGTTCTAAAAACATTCTGAATTACAATTTCTATGGAATCTCTGGAACTACAGAACTGTTTTCAAAAGTGATGCTGGCAAATTGATGCTAACAGTCCTTGCTCCAACATAGTCCATATTTTATGTTGGTGCCACTACCTCCAGGGGAGTGCAATAGCCAAAAACGTTCTAAAATTTCGATTTTTTGTATACTGAAGGAGATAGAAACATCAAATTTGATATGGCAGTTACTTATAAGATGTAAATGCTCTCTAAGAACAAATTCTAAAAACATTCGAAATTTAAAAGGGTGAGATGAGGGAAAAACGTTCTAAAAACATTCTAAATTACAATTTCTATGGAATCTCTGGAACTACAGAACCGATTTCAAAAGTGATGGTGGCAAATTGATGGTGACAATCCCTGCTCCAACATCCTCTTTAATAAAAAGCTATGCGTTGCTGACGACTGGGTTCTTCGCTAATCATTGCCACAGATTAATCTCGGAAAATGAAACATTTGGAGTTACTGAAAAAAACAATATCTCAAAAAGTATTTGTCAGAAAATTGTTAGACAAACTGCGTTTGAAAGGTAAAAAATTTTATTTTTCTTTATATAATTTTCAAATCTAATGATTATGCCGTTTTTCAAATATTGAATTTTAAAAATTACCAAAAATTTCACAATGGAGTACCATAACTTCACGTGTAAAAATATAATTATAAGTGCGACGTGTCCTGACGTGCATATTGGCTATAGCACGAGTCACAAATTATAGTACCCTTATTATTCTCTTAAAATATAAAAGTGTAGTATGAAATATCAATATTTTGTTTCATTAAAGGTTCGTTAAGAAAAATTGCCCAGCGTAGCGGGCGTAGCTTGCTAGTGTACGATAAATGTTAATAAAAATATAAGAATTAATCGTGAAATTAGTCAAAATGGCAACCGAAAAAAAGTATGGCATTTTCCCAACCAACTTTTAAATTATAATAATAATAGAAAATAATAATTATCCTAACATTTAACGTGTTATTTTTTATATGGATATTTTAGTTTGATTTCCATACTTATCGTTAGATGGCAGCACTAAAAATATTTAACTTCTGTATTTAAAATGTAGTGAAAAAATGCGAGACTTAAGTAACTAAACACAGAGAGACGGAAAGGTTCTACTAGAGAAAAAAAGTGTCATAAACCTACATTTCCATTCATAAAAATAAAAGGCAAATTGCATCTGATATAATTTTTCACTGACTCTTGACTCTTCGTTCTGCCATTCTTTGTTTAGAACCTTTGGAATGTTTGAAAGTCGAGGCAAGTAGAATGCGAAGATTTAAATTTACGAATCTTGCAGGTAACAGTAAAATCAATAAGATAACATTTACGAATAATTTCAGCATGCTAATAACACTGGTCGGTACCAACATCCTTGCTGCAAAAATAATCGATTATTCTTATAGATTCCATACTACTAAATCAAAATATGGCAATGAATTTTTTGTACCACAAACCATTTTTTGGGTTAGATGGTTTACTTTTAAAATTAAGGTATTTTATTTCTCGCTAAAACATAAATGGAAATTGTGTGAATAATAAAATGTATATAATTATATGGAAATTACCTTTAAATAAATGTAGTAATAATATTACCCCCAGTTACAGTGGCAAAAGGAATACAAATATGTTACAGGAAACACATAACAAATTCGGACCCGAAAGAAGGGAGGGGGGGGGTTGATTTTATGACGGCCAATTATCTACACGAGTGATATCGGCCGTAGGGAGAAGTGCCCTCCGTGGGGGGTCTTTCTAAAGTACCCGTATTTATGACAAAGTTCGAAAAAAATCACGGAAAACTCCGAACGGTTAGGTCGACGGGTGCGACAGGGGTTTGAACCCAGCATCTCCCACCTACCAGCTTTGAGAGCAGAACCTCTCAACCACTGGTGGGGCTGAGGGGGGGGGGAGGTTACACCAACAGAAAAATGCACAATACAAGTGTCAATAAACTAGATTTTCATGCTATATTTTATTGATTTGTTATCTAAGACAGTGAAAATACTTTTTTCATGATTTCAATTTTACCTGTCATTGCAAAATAATATGATAATCCTTCACTATTTGTTATTATTATAAAACTGTTTCTAGGAAAAATAATAGATGCTTGGAAAATTTGGATGTCATATTTAGATTTAGGGATATTAAATCTGTCGAATTTACATATTTGTTTTGCAGGGAGGAATAATCTTTAGGGTTTCGTTCATCTCACGAAACCCTATTACCCCCGCTGCGTTGTCTGTCCGTCACAGAACCATTCTCAAAAAGTATGTAACTTACAGAGTTGAAATTTAGTGTATAAATCTGAATAGCAGCTGTGAAGAGCTCAAAATATTAAAATTTGAAAAATTCGTATTATTTTAATAAATAGAGATAAAAAAACAAAATTCTAACAGCCTTTTCCTATTAAATTGAAACATTTTTCGTTATAGCAGATGCTAAAGATTTAAAATCCACAATGAAATTCTTTCTACAATAATTAATTTTCTATCAGACGATTTTCACGTGAAAAATGAAAATGAAATAAAAAGTTTCACCAATTGAAAAAAAGATAAATATGAAATAAAATGGATTGACGTCATAGTCGTAATAAAACGAAAAATGTCTAAAATTTCTCAATAATACAAGGAGTATAAGTATGTGTAAGTGGACAAAGCAGATTAATATCACGTCATTAGAGAATTAAAAAGAAAATCTGACGTCATATAGGAAGTTTAACTAATTTTTCAAATGTTTGAGAATAATACAAAGCGAGTATCAATATAAATAATAGAGAATAGTAAATATATGAGTTTGAGAAACATATTGAAACGTGATAAAAATCCGATTATGGAAATATTCGCATATTTTAACATTTTGAAGGTGTACAATTTGTTTAATTTTGAAATTATTTTTTAAATATTGCATTTAGTCCGTATGATGGATATTATTATGACAGAATATAAGAGCGGGCTTGGACCGCTATCCGTCTGGTTTAGATATTCGAAAAAGGGAAAAAATAGACCGGTAAATTTTTACTTTATAAAAAACATGGCTTTTTTTTTGGTTGTTGTTGCTAAATGAAATTTGTTTGAATTTATTAAAGAAAGGATAAAGTGTTTTGAAAGGAATATTAAACGAAACCCTTTGAGCGATCTTCGATCACACTTACCCACTTGTTATTTTTTTTCCGACCAGTAAATCAATGTACCAATTTCAATATTTTCCATCTTTATAATTAAAAACTTTTATGATTTCGATTCGTCTGCTGTCCGGATGTCTGTCAATCTTCCCATCTGTCGGTATTTTCGTGCTCTAACTTTCCTTATTATGCTAAATATACTATATTCAGATTATCAGGTAAATGTTATTGTAGGATGTCCTTTATTGAAAATGGAGTGTGCAGCATTTATAAGTTGTTTACAGGGACACGCAAAACAAACCGTTACCTTATTGTCTAAGGCGAAATATTATTTGCTGTGTATTTTAATGATGTTAGACTGCTTCATACATAATGGAAATCATGTACATTACTAAGGTATAGTGACGTCCTTATGTTTTCTACAGAATTATGATTTCTATAGAATATAGAGTGCGCAGTGTTCATTCATTTCAACAGACATGCAAAAGAATTCGGCTACATTACTTTCTATAACTTACAATTGCTGTAAACTCATTTTCTGTTGCGGTGTCAGTTTTTGATATTAATTAAATTTTATCATATTACATGAAGTGTATAAATTCTAGTGATACACACAGCGATATATACAATGGCTATATGTACCATGTATATAAATACACCGGTTTGAAAAAGTAATTCATAAACATTGTGATATAATGTACGTGAATTGTTTAAAATTTGTTTTTAACCCCTTGGGTTCATTTGACGACTGAGACTTGTCATCAGTATTGTCCACGGATTTTATTTTTTTAATTAAGAAATTTCGAATTTACACCAGAAAATTCAAACAGTACTTCTCGCATCTTTTTAATCAGGGCCTGTTATCTTTCTATCTGTCAACAAATACAGAAAAAAACACTGTTCCAAATTTCTGGTGAGTCTATTCTGTATGGTTTTTTTCAAAATAAATCCGTAACCAAAGGGTTAATTGTGTTATGCAATTTAAAGCAGAATTATATAATAACCAGAGGGCCCGTGCGAAGATTTCGCACTGAAATCTAATATTTTTTAGGTACTTCTCTATTATCCCGTTGACCACTTTTCATAACAAAAAACTACCGCCAAACTGTAAGATTAAACGCCAAAAATGCAGTACCATTTACTTGATGTCAGAATCATTATGCGTGTTTGTTACGTCATCTAGTGGTTTTACATTCGACATTTGCGTGTATTTTTCATTATGTTTTACTGATTTAGGAGTTATTTTATCAATTAAAATAACAATTGTGTCCTTAAATTCTTATATTTTATTTATTTACTTATTTTTTGATATTCCAATGGCAACGTTCTCCCGTTTACTTGGCGATAGTTTTTTGTTATGAAAAGTGGTCGACGGGATAATAGAGGAGTATCATTTTTTATGAATATGTAATATTTATTAGATGCAGGTTTAAACTTCTAAAGAAAAAGCAAGGATAAAAATATCTGCAAACAACATTTAGTTGTTAGCCAAGCAATAATATCATCTAATTTATTCCATCAAAGTTAGACTAAAAACTGATCCATGATTGTTAAAGGCACGCGCGAGAAAAAAAAATTAACAATCGTATTTTGACTGCATTAGAGGATGACGTCATCCGCCATGGGACCTAGAAATATAAATCTAAACATTTCAATTTCAATTTCGCTTTTTAATCATAAGTATAAAATAAACCCGTGCGGTGTTTTTTATAATAATTGCTATCAGCATTATATAATGTGGTATTTTATTTTTTTTGGCAACAATAATTTCAGAAAAACCTTTTATTTCTTTCATGAAAACAATGCCGATTTAATTTTTTAATTTCAGCAAATTTTAATCAAAAACATGTTTTAACGAATTGTTAAGCGGGCTATGTCAGAAGCTGTTCTAAAACCTTTCATATGGTATCTCATTCGTTGTTCTGCGTTTCATATTTTCTGAGGAAAAGGGATGTTGACAGGAGAAATAATATATAAGGACCAGAGGGCCCGTGCGAAGATTTCGCACTGAAATGTAATATTTTTTAGGTACTTCTCTATTAACCCGTCGACCGCTTTTCATAACAAAAAACTACCGCCAAACTGTAAGATTAAACGCCAAAAATGCAGTCCCATTTACTTGATGTCAAAATCATTATGCATGTTTGTTATGTCATCTAGAGGTATTACATTCGACATTTGCGTGTATTTTTCATTATGTTTTACTGATTTAAAATTCTTATATTTTATTTATTTTTTAATATTCCAATGGCAACGTTGTCCCGTTTATTTGGCGATAGTTTTTCGACGGGATAATAGAGAAGTATCATTTTTAATCAATATGTAATATTTATTAGATGCAGGTTTATACTTCTAAAGAAAAAGCAAGGATAAAAATATCTGCAAACAACATTTAGTTGTTAAGCAAGCAAGAATATCATCTAATTTATTCCATCAAAGTTAGACTAAAAACTGATCCATGATTGTTAAAGGCACGCGCGAGAAAAAAAATTAACAATCGTATTTTGACTGCATTAGAGGATGACGTCATCCTCCATGGGACCTAGAAATATAAATCTAAACATTTCAATTTCAATTTCGCTTTTTAATCATAAGTATAAAATAAACCCGTGCGGTGTTTTTTATAATAATTGCTATGAGCATCATATAATGTGGTATTTTATTTTTTTTGGCAGCAATAATTTCAGAAAAACCTTTTATTTCTTTCATGAAAACAATGCCGATTTAATTTTTTAATTTCAGCAAATTTTAATCGAAAACATGTTTTAACGAATTGTTAAGCGGGCTATGTCAGAAGTCTGTTCTAAAACCTTTCATATGGTATCTCATTCGTTGTTCTGCGTTTCATATTTTCTGAGGAAAAGGGATGTTGACAGGAGAAATAATATATAAGGATAGGCAGCTGAATTATACAAATGAATATCCCAACTTTGAAGGGATATATCTTCTGAACAATAATAAGTAGTGTTCCATTTCGCACATTGAAGTGAGTGAGAAGTTATGAAGTTTCATAAATGTAAAGGTTCTTTTTTTTTTACGAGAGATGGCGCAAAGAGCGGCGAGTTGAAAGTGAACTGGCATGTTCTGTTGCGAGTTCAGTCAGTCAGTTGCCGCCGATATACATAAAATATAAAGCGTTTGTTTCCGCCTCTACCAGCTTACATCGCCAAAAAAACTAACCTTTACATTTATGAAACTTCATAACTTCTCACTCCCTTCGATGTGTGAAATGGAACACTACATTTTATTGTTCAGAAGATATAGCTCTTCAAAGTTGGGATATTCATTTGTAATCACCCTGTATATTAATATACTAAGACATGTTTATACAGTATAAATAAATACATAGCAATGTTTGCGCTAAAGAAATTATATGTAGATTGTCTTGCTGGAATTGCATTTTCGTTATGTGGAGTTGTGTTATGCATTTTTTAGTTGAATTAAATTTTTAGCATGAGTGGTGGTTATAAAACCTATAGATTACGCAAAGAGCAGCACAAAAAAATTGAATATGTTACTGTATAGGGGAAGGTGTTGCTGAAAATGAATTTTGAAACATGTAATACGTGTTTTCAAGATGAATGAAATTTTAGCGCAGTATGTGGTGTATATAAAAAATCTATTGATCATATAGAATGCTGCACAAAATAATTTGAATATCTTACTGAGTATGTTATTAAGCGTTTTAAAAAGTGTGTTTTTAGATTACATTATTTAATGAATGAATCAATGAAATATGTCTTTGCAATATTTTGGAAGTTTTGGAAAGTGTTTTATAATCTATGTGTGACATATGATTTTTCATTCTTTTTATGTTATTAATTTTTATTATAATTAACTAGGAAACGTAATTTTCAACTATTTCAAATTCCGTCGCCAAATAACTGCTTCATACAAGTAATTAAATACAGCTTTCCGGGGGGGGGGGGGGGGGAAGGCAAGGGAAATTATTTAGACATAAATTAATTATAAATCACTACGTCAAAAATAAAAGTAATTTTAAAGGAAATTGACGTATTGGGAGATTTTATTCACGGACAAGAATGCCTAGGATTAAATTTCATTTTCGGATACTAGTGGATCAAACCCGAGCTTCCTAAATTAAACAATATAGATGAAAACCATTTTTTTATTAAATTGAAAACTGTAATGGATTTTTTTTACATCATATTATATTATTTCTGTTGCCAACATGCCTTTTGGCATGAATTTACAAATCACACAACAGTAAATGAGGTACCATTCAAAAGGTTTTTGAACCAGCTTTTGACATATTACACGCACATTTCGTTAAAAAATGTTTTTCGATTAAAAATTGCAGTTAATTAAAAAGCATCAGCAATTTTTTCATAAATGAAATGTAAGGTTTTTCTCAAATCAATGTTGCCACAAAAATAAAATACCGCATTACATCATGCTCAACAATGACTATAGTTAAAACAAAGTACAAAAAAAGAGATAAAGTGGGACGTCTCTGCACGGGCTTATTTTATATTCAAATGTTTAGAAGAAAAAAACTCCATGGATCGATCGATCGAAGTAGTGGTATTTCACGTGTGTCTACAATGTATGCTTAATTATATTAAATTAAAGTGTATTTTATATGTATTCAATTTGTATTTCTTTGTCATGCGTTTTTACCAAAGCTATTGACACCATCCTATAGAGTTAAAATATTATTGTTATTCTAATTTATCGCGCGTGCTTTTTGCTATCTTCGATCAATTTTTACTGAAACTTTGATGGAATAAATGAGACGATATGTCTTGACTAATGTTGTTTGCACATATTTTTAATCCTTGTTTTTTCTTTAGAAGTTAAAACCTGCATGTAAAAAATATTAGATATTGGTAAAAAAAATATTACATCGCAGTGCGAAATCCTCGCACGGGTCCAGTGGTTTAATATATTTTTTTAATTGTCCACAAACAACTCCCGTAAGCATTTTTATATGAAAAATAGCAATTATGCATTCAAATAAAGTTTTGAAAAATTATTAATAGCGATACTTTTTGTACAAGCCGCATGCTAGTGGCTAATACCCGAAAATATCGCCAAAGATTTCTTTACTCTTCCAGCAGCCATTTTGATTCTGATAATTTCAGTGGTTTAAATTCGTTGTTCAATTACATATCTGTTGAAATTGTTTTAGGTAGATTTCGTAAGAAATACTACCCATTGCATTCTCCCCTAAGTTGGAAATTTCTGAAAAAGTTTTGCAGATCTACGCTGATCATAACTCCTAGAAACCAAAACCACCCCCAGTTCAAAACTTTACATCTATCTATCTATCTATATCACTTTTTTATGGATACGATAACTTCAATAATTCTGCACAAATCTCTTCCAAACTGATACATAAAATCAAGGGGCATAAAATCTTGGTCACGTTCGTTAACGGGAAAAATCGAACCAAGGGATGAGAAATGGGAGAGTTTTTTGTGAAAACAGAAAAAAACCCATAATTTATTAATTATGATACGTATCGAATCCATTTAAAGTTGTTATTACTTCTAGGAGAAGGGCCGAAAATGTATGTATGACAGATTTTTGATATAATTAAAAATGGCCCCAAGGGGGGTACAAAGGTGGGGTATAAGAAGAAAAAAAATCATAACTTCGTCAATTTACAAGATATCAAATCCGCTTCAATGTATTATAAATCCTCTTAATATTATCTACAACTTTTATATTGACAAGTTTTTTATAGGACCAACACTTATAGCAAAAAAAAAAAAAAAATTTAAAAAATAAAAAAAAAATCCCTGCCGGCTCCGCCTACACACACAGCTATATTTTGAAATGGGCGGTCCAAACTGCCGCATCATGCCAAAAAGGTCATTTCTTCTTCAATTTCCAACAAACAGGTGCCCCACAGTCTGCGTCTTCGAAATCTACCTGTGCCTGTAGGCCGAGCCGTCAGGGATTTTTTTATTTATATTATTTATTTATTTATGGAGTTTTAATTTTGTTAAGGATTATTAGCAGGAAACCAATGACGAGCTACTTATATACTTTTTAAGTGCAAACGGGTTAATCTTCCCTAATCGGGTTGCAGGCGATAGGAATAGATTATTTTTTTTTCCTCGCTTGAAAATTATTTTAAAAACTATACAAAATTAGTAAATTGAGATGCTCTTTTCAAACAAATTCCATTTGAAAGAGCTTTTTTTTTCCTATTTCACAGTGTAAAAATTTTAATTGTGCGATTTTGTTTCGTTGTCTATCGATTATATCAATAATAATAATAATTTCAAAAATTATAATAAAAAATTTGAAACCCATACAAATTAATCATATTTTTTGTTATAATTTGGAAAAAAAAGTTTTATTTGGTTGTTTTGTTTTTCTGGAATAGTTTAATTTCTTTCATTAACGACTAACAGAAGAAAAAAGACAAAAAAGAAATAATATAAATTCTTTAATTTGCACAAAATTTATCATGGCAAAACCGCGGGAAAATAGTATTTAAATATAATTGAGTTTTAGACAACATCATTTATAGTTAAACGTCATTTACCTTAGTTACCTTTAGTAAGACCGTAATTTTAGGAATTTTACTATCCGACCAACTGCACGGCATTCTTAAAGGTTCAAACATTATATTGAAATAACAACAACAACAACAACAACAACAATAATATAATAAAAATGATCATATTTTTTCCGTCATCTCAAATATTTCTGCTCTCCTGAAATCGTTTAAGTTTTCGACTTTCTTAAAAATTAAACTAGACTATTTTAATTTTAATAAATCAGGTCAAACCTTAAAAAAATTAAAATTTTTAATAATTGTGATTTTTTAAACAGTTTTGAAAATGTAAAATTAGTGCTAAAATTGGACTTTAAATTCCAAACAGCTGTCATTATATGAAATACTACTGCTACCACTAATAATAATAATAATAATAGTAATAATAATAATGATAATAATAATAATAATAATAATAATAATAATAATAATTTTTTCGTCATATCAAATATTTCTGCTTCCCTGAAATCGTTTAAACTTTCGACTTTTTAAAAATTAAAGTAGACAATTTTAATTGGAGGTCAAACCTTAAAAAAATTTTAATTTTTAATAATTTTGATTTTCAAAACTGTTTTGAAATTGTAAAATTAGTGCCAAAAATGGACCTTAAATTCCAAACAGCTGCCATTATATGAAATTTTGATTTATCTTATAAATGCGAATTTTGGCATTTAACTAATTTTACAAACTTTATGGATTCATGAGAATTTTTTGTTTCAAATGCTATTATTAAGACCGCAATCATTTGCACTGATTTACTATGCACGCCTAGCATACCGAAACTTGGAGGAGTTTAGATCGATTAAAATATCCAAAATTTTATGTGATAATATTCATTTACACATTAGACAAAAGTGCAATAAATTCAATGGCATAAAACATTTTCATGAAAGTGCATTATTTAAACAAAGAAAAAACTCCCGACTATATGCATATGCATGTATAAATCAAGCCGCATAAGGAAAACTTTATTTTAGTTAGATGTGCAATTTAAATGGTTTTAGTGCTGCCATCTGACGATTAAATGTAGAAGACAATCTAAAACAAAGAAACACATTTTAAAAATTATGTTTAATTATTTTATTATATTAAGTTTTTATGCATACAAAATTATATAATGGGAAATTTTGATAAGAAAATGATGATTGTTATTTTTCTACAGCTTACAGAAGCAGCGAAAACAAGTATTAAAATATTGGAAAAATTTAAATAAGGAATTGCTGAAACGATTCAAACTGAAAATATCTTTTTTTTGTTAGTTTAATTGTTCCGATTTTAAAAGAATTTTATTTTTTACAGATGGAAAATCGTATTTGTTTATACTCTTTAGAACTCATTATGAAGTTATACATACGTATTTTATTTAAATTTATCAGAAACTATAACAAATGTATTGTCAAATGACCCCAGAAAAAGGAATTCAAGTTAGAATAATTACTTCGCCTTTTTTTTCTCTTTTTTATTTTATTCGTAATTTTTATCTTATTTTATTTTCTCAAAAACAAATAATAATAATAATAACAATTTTTAAATTGTGTCGTACAAAGCAATGTGTTAGGCTCAAGTCGCAGTTTTCAAGAATCCCTAATAGCAATACGAATTAGGAACGGTAACAAAATGCAAAACATACAAGCATAGTTAAAAATGTAAATTAATAAATTAATAACTTGTAATAATACAACAGAAAACTGCCCCAAATTTGTGAAACATTGAGTGGGAATCGAGACTTTGAAGGATTGTGTTAAATTATTTATACAGCTTAATTTTAGAAAATTAACATGAATAATCTTACTAAAAAAGGTGCATTTATTTCCTTAAAAAGATGACATAATAAGGTAAAGCTAGGAGAGTCTGTGCACAATTCAAAAGAATAACAATAAAAAATCTAAATAGTAATTTTGTGCTAAACTAACCATGAACAATTTTGACTTCATTTATTTTTTATGCATTTCCATTGCTATTTTGTTGTTATGTTGTAATTTAGTAGAACAGTTGTAATAAAACCAAGAAAGTTATTCTGCGCAATCTGTCCTTACAGGGTTGGTATGCTTGCGCATATGGGTAGGAGAGATTGTTACTAATAACTACAATTAAACTGTTAACAATAATAATTACACTAAAATGACATTGTTGTAAGGTTTTTGTGAACAGATATTATTATATTAGGAGTGAATTTTTCAACCTAATGATTAAAGAATCAGAAAAAGGAACTAATTTTAAAAGCAATTAAAAAATTTTAATTAAATGGAAAAAAATTAAAGAATCAGAAAAAGCAAGTCCAGATAAGATTGCAAAATAACATTAAGTTACTTGATAACACGTTAAACTTAAAATTAGTCCATTTTATTTTTTCATTTTTTAGGCAAATTTACCAATCAGCTGCGTAATCTCTCCTAGCAGGGAAACTAATGGAAACAATGCGCCATCTCTCCTAAGTAGCAGATGCGCAAACTCTCCAATTTCGGTAGGAGAGATTGCACGTCCTTTTATATAAACATGGCCACTAGTAAAACGAACCGTTGATGTTTCCATTGTTAGTCTAGATTAGTAGCTTATGAGAAATCGTTTAAGTTTAAAATATTTTGTACTACTGACATTGTATAGAAATTCTGATGAATAGCTATGAAAATTCAAGCACTTACTTTGAGAAAACAAAACAAAATAGCAATGCTTTATCTTAGACACTCAATACAATCAACGTGCACTTTTAAGTAAACACTCCACTACTGTTGTTGTACATTTACCTGAAGTCGCTGCGCACTCACTCTACTCCTTTCCTCTGAACCTCTATGTGCGCAATCTCTCCGACCGCGCATCTCTCCTGGCTTTACCTTATGTAAAATTTGTCACCACACATAAAATAAACTACGCATAAAACAGTTTTAAAAACTTAAAACTTTAATATCTCTCGCCGAGTACATTTCCACCACAAACGTGATCATCATAAGAGCTGATTTGATTCTCAACAAATACATTTTCCATACTTCATAAGATATATATATGACCAATCTGACCAATCAGTCTCAGTCCAATCTGAATTCGCGTTTTCGTTCATAACTTTAATAAAGTGAAGATACTTTACCGAAATCCTTACAATATGCTTACAATTCATACAAAATTGAGTCTGTTTCGAATGGTGTTAAAATATCTTCACTGCTGTTAACGTTATGAACGAAAACGCGACTTCAGATTGATGTGAAACGCCCTGTAAATTTGACTAAATAAATGGATTTTTGACCTTGGTTCCCTATACAATAAATGATTTTTACATTAGGTGGAACAGGACACTGTAAAAAACATTTATTGTATCGGAAACCAGGATAAAAAAAAATAATTTATTTAGTCAAAATTAAAGTTCGTCTGACGCCAATCCTAAATCGCGTTTTCGTTCATAACATTAACAGTAGTGAAGATATTTTAACAAAATTCGAAACAGACTAATCTTTGTATGAATTGTAAGCATATTGTAAGGATTTCGTTACAATATCTTCACTACTGTTAATGTTATGCACGAAAACGCGACTTCGAATTGGAGTGAGACGCCCGGTATTTTTGACTTTATAAAGGGATTTCCAACTCTGCTTTCCTATACAAAAACTGTTTGTTACAGTGTCCTGTACCAACCCTTAAAGTTTGCACCATGAATTAGGAATATTATGAACTTAATTTTAATTCCCAACTCCCAAATTTGTACCAGAAATTTCGAGAAAAAAATTACTGTTACAATGTACATTAATAAAAGCATTTCTCTTCAAATTAACCGGTTCGTAAATTCTGGTCACATTCAACCTTTTAGCATAATAATTACTTTGCCACTAAAAGATTAAAATTTAAAAAAAATTAAAAGTCATTGGTTATATTAAAATAAGAAACTATTTCCATTTTAGTCATTAGATGGCAGCACCAAACAAATCCATAATTAAATAGTGTAACTCAATTCTGGATCACTGAACACGTAATGATTTAAGAGATACGAAATGCAATACATTTTAATTCCTAATCTAATATTAAAAAAATGAAAATTTGTCTGCCTGTCTTTCTGTCAAATCCACAGTTTAGAAGCAAGAATTGTGAAATTTTGCATACAGGTGTATTAAGGCTTCCGTTAATGAACTTTCCGATTAACCTCGCTACTGTTAATCCTATGGGCATAGCATGCAAACTTCTATTTAAAATATCTCCTCAGGAAACTAATATTTTCAACTTCTGTTTTCTTTGTACTGTCTTTAAAGGATGTCTCTTTTTTTCTTAGTTATCAAAATATTTCTAATATATGTGCTTAATTTATAATTACATGTGTTAAAATCATAGGGAAATACTGACAAGGGGACCGCCAAAAAATGATGAGCAAGATTTTGATGATTTTAAAGTGTGCTGTAGGGGTCATACCCCTAACAATTCAGGTCAAAGGTTTCCTTCAAATGGGCTTTAGTTTCGAGAAATTTCGGGTTAAATTCAACATCATTTCAAATACCCATTAGTTCACAATCTTGAGCAAGATATCCGTGGTGCAGAGCTGGCGCTCCCGTTTTGAGATCGCCCCACCAGTGGCTGACAGGTTCTACTCTCGAAGCTGGTAGACGGGAGGTGCTGGGTTCGATCCCAATCGCGCCCGTCGGCCTAATCGTTCGGAGTTTTCGTGGTTTTCTTCGAGCCGTGGATTTATCCATGCGTAAATACGGGTTAGGTTCCCTTAGAAAGACCCCCACGAAGGGCCCTCCCCGGGCCTATATCCCAAGTGTAGATAATTGGCCGTCAATAATCAACCCAACCCAACCGTTTTGAGATCCGGAGATGAGGGTTCTGTCCTCTCATGTGACTTTTACCCTTTTTTTAATAAATTTTATATAGTATTTGTCGCGTTATAAGTTTTATAAACAATTATGAATTCTGCATCTTTGAACTTTTTGATATTTTTCTAATAAAATCCATTTACATTTTCGAATTTTTCGGGAAAATTTTGTAGATTTTGCGCAATTTTTATTCTAATATTTCTGCTGACGAAAATCCAAACTAATTTATGTCTTGATATCTCGTCTTTTTAAAATGATTATTGTTTACATTTATGTATATTTACTTATTTATGTATCGTATTTAGGAAATAATGCATTTTAGGTAGATTTCGTAAGAAATACTACCTATTACATTCTCACCTAAGTTGGAAATTTTGAAAAATTTTTGCAGATTTACGCCGATCATGACTCCCAGAACCCAAAAACACCCCCAGTTCAAAAGTTTATCTATCTATCTATCTATCTATCTATCTATCTATCTATCTATGTCACTTTTTTCTGACCACGATAACTGGAAAAATTCTGCATAAATCTCTTCCAAACTGATACATAAAATCAAGGGTCATAAAATCTCGGTCAAGTTCGTTAATGGGCAAAATCGAACCAAGGGGGGGGGGGAAATGGGGGGGCTTTTTGTGAAAACAGAAAAATCCTCATAATTTCTTTATTATTATACGTATCGAATCCATTTAAAGTTATTATTACTTCTAGGAAAACGGCCGAAAATTTATGTAGGACAGATTTTTGATATAATTAAAAATGGCCCCAAGGGGGGGGGGGGAAAGGGGGGTTTTAGAAGAAAAAAAATCATAGCTTCGTCAATTCACAAGATATCAAATCCGCGTAAATTTATTATTAATCCTCTTAGTATTATCTAAAACTTTTATATTGACAAGTTTTTTATAGGACCAACCGTTATAGCAAAAAAAATTAAAAACAAAAAAAATCCCTGCCGGCTCCGCCTGCAAACAAGTTATTTTTCAAAGTAGGCGGTTCCAACTCCCGCATCTTTTCGAAACTGATACATAAAATCAAGGGGCATAAAATCTTGGTCAAGTTCGTTAATGGGCAAAATCGAACCAAAGGGGGGGGGGGGGCTTTTTGTGAAAACAGAAAAAAACCCATAATTTCTTAAATGTGATACGCATTGAATCCGTTTAAAGTTGTTATTACTTCTAGGAACAGGTCCAAAAACTTATGTATGACAGATTTTTGATATAATTAAAAGTTGCCTTAAGGGGGGGAGGAAAGGGGGGTTTTAGAAGAAAAAAATTCATAACTGCGTCAATTCCCAAGATTTCAAATCCGCTTAAATTGATTATAAATCTTCTTAATATTATCTAAAACTTTTATATTGACAAGTTTTTTATAGGACTAACCGTTATAGCAAAAAAAATTAAAAACAAAAAAATCCCTGCCGGCTCCGCCTGCAAACAAGTTCGGTTTCGAAGTAGGCAGTTCCAACTGCAGCATCTTTTCGAAACTGATACATAAAATCAAGGGGCATAAAATCTCGGTCAAGTTCGTTAATGGGCAAAATCGAACCAAGGGGGGGGGGGGATGGGGTGGACTTTTTGTGATAACAAAAAAAACCCATAATTTCTTAATTATGATACGTATCGAATCCGTTTGAAGTTATTATTACTTCTAGGAGAAGGGCCGAAAATTTATGTATGACAGATTTTTGATATAATTAAAAATTGCCTTAAGGGGGGGAAGGGGGGTTTTAGAAGAAAAAAAAATCATAACTTCGTCAATTCCCAAGATTTCAAATCCGCTTAAATTTATTATAAATCCCCTTAATATTATCTAAAATTTTTATATTGACATGTTTTTTATAGGATCAACTCTTATAGCAAAAAAAAAAAAAAAAAAAAAAAATACTTGCTGGCTCCGCCTGCAAACAAGTTCGGTTTCGAAGTAGGCGGTTCCAACTGCAGCATCATCTCAAAAAGGTCATTTCTTCCGCAGTTCCTGACAAACAGGCCTGACAAACAGAACGTTCAGCGTCTTCGAAATCTACCTGTGCCTGTAGGCCGAGCCGTCAGGGTTTTTTTTTTTTCCCTTGCATTTTCTATTTTAAAAAATGTAAATGATTAAGAAAAAATTAACAAAATAATATATCCTTTTAATATTTGATTTGTTCTAAATATATTGAAATATGTTAACTGCTGAAATACTAAAATATTCATCATCACCGACATCGACATTTTTAGTTTATTAAATATGGAACTAATTGTGTGATACATATCGCAAAAATATTCAAAAAAAATTTCGCATTAAAAATCGCCTTTAGATATATTCTTTACGTAAATTGTTTTAACAATATTGGAAGAATGTATAAATTAGCATATTATATATTCTTTAAATACTTAAATTGTGATAAATATATTAAAAAATGCATTAAATTTGAAAAAGAAATTATTTCAAACGTGGTAGTTGTCTGCAAAGGAAGCTAAACAAAATGGATAAAAAGAAAATTTTATTTATTCTGATATTACCGTAAAAGTCATTGCAGACGATTTTTTATGTATTGTAATTTACAAGCGATTTTTCATTTCCATTTGAAGTTTTCTGTATGGCATCGACTTGTTAGAATGAAAAAAAAATAATTGTAATACGTTATTTTTTATTTGTGCAAATCAGAAATGATGTTGAGTGTGAACTTTACAGTTAAATGTATTTAAATAACATAATATATATATATATATATATATATATATATATATATATATATATATATATATAACTGGCTAAAACTTGGACATAAGCTTTATTGCTTTAATATTTTATTACTCCTTTCAAGATATGTTGTTGGAATTACCTAATCATACGTACCTTTAGAAGATTTGAGATAAAAAATATTTTGTATAAATAAAAAAAAATATATATATACAAATTCTCATTTAAAATTTCATAAAGTTAAAAATAGTATTATTTTAGAACGGTTATTAAAATATAAAGGGTAAAAGTAAGCTGCGCGGCAGGCTCCCAAGAGGGAGCGCACCGCGCGTAGGCGATCACTGAACCCAAGTCCTGAAAGTCTTTTATCGCGCCAGTAGCTTTGTCTCGCTACGACGCTTCAGCCGGTCAGAGAGCCGATCTAATACGGACCATCTGACTTTGAACCCACGTGTCGACGACGTACGCCGTTGCGATACGCGGTGAAACCACGGGGAGTCACCGCGAGACACTTGGAGACGGGCCGGCGTCCCCCAACATCTTCGGAGCTGTAAACCCAAAAGGGAACCAGGCCCTAGGCCTTAAGTCGGGATGTTCCAACTCGTACTTGCTCTACCACAACTCGAGGGGTGAAAAATATAAAGGATAAATAATAATAAAAAAAATCGTCAATAGAAATATTAAATTCAAAACTACACAAAAAAAAAATGTAAATTTTCACGAAAAATTTGAAAATGTAAATGGAATTTATTAGAAAAATATCAAAAAGTTCAAAGAAGCAGAATTCATAATTCTGCATAAAACTTGTGATGCGACAAATATATAAAATTTATTAAAAAAGGTAAAAAGTCGCATGAGAGGACAGAACCCTCACCTCTGGCACTCAAATCGCGAATGCTAGCTCTGCACCACGGAGACCTTTCGCGAGTTAATAGGTATTTGAAACGTATCATGAACTTTAACCCAAAATTTCTCGAAAACTAAAGCCCTTTTGAAGGAAACATTTGACCTGAATAGTTAAGGGACATCCTTATAACATACTTTAAAATCATCAAAATCTGTGCGCATCATGTTTGGCGGTCCCCTTGTGAGTAAGGGTTGGGTTGGGTTGATTATTGACGGCCAATTACCGACACTAGGGATATAGGCCCGGGGGGAGCGCCCTTCGTGGGGGTCTTTCTAAGGGAACCTAATCCGTATTTACGCATGGAGAAAATCCACGGCTCGAAAGAAAACCACGAAAACTCCGAGCGATTAGGCCGACGGGCGCGATTGGGATCGAACCCAGCACCTCCCGTCTACCAGCTTCAAGAGCACAACCTCTCAGCCACTGGTGGGGCTGTGAGTAAGATTTTAACGCTTCGCATAAAATTAAGTATATATTTTAGAAAAAATTTGACAACTAAGAAAAAAAGAGACATCCTTTAAGAAGTGTACACAGAGAACAGTAGTTAAAAGTATTAATTTCTTGGGGATATATTTTAAATATACGAATGAAATTTTATTCTCTAATTCTGCAAAATGTAGAGGAAAACTAATATTTTCTCTTCCGGGTTGAAGGAAATGAGCTGGTGTAAGTGGCTCTGGTTCACAGAAATCACTTGTTGTATAAGTTAAGGGTCTTAAATTTATTATGGCTTATGTTTCTGCCACGATCATTGATAGTTCCTCAAATGTGATGAGAGCTCTTCCCAAAATTTTCCTTAGTGGCTCTTTTACACTTTTACTAATATTTCGTAGAACCCTCCTCACCATGGCGCACGCTCAATGATAAATCTCCATGTCTCCTTAATTTGAGATAGAATCCTGAAGTCCTTGATCTTTAAGGATTTTTTTTAATTGTTCCAGTTCTTTGTTGGCAGCCTTAAAACTCAATGCATTGTCAGAAAAAAATAATTTACAATTTCCATGTCTTGAAATAAATCGACGAACACACAAAATAAAGGATTTTGTAGTCATATCCCTTGCTGCTTCCAAATGTACGGCTCTTGTTGTGGCACAAGTGAACAATACAATATATAACTTCGGCGTGTCTTTAATATCAGTTTTTTTAAATATCGAGCTTGCAAATCCAATCCTATAACGGTAAAGGCAGAAGACTCTGAAATTCTTTCCTTCGGAAGTTGGCCAGTTAAGTGGTCAGCTGTTTTTACTTTGTATTTTATACAAATTAGGCATTTTCTAATATTTTTTTTCTGATTACTTGCCCTTTGTGGGATCCAAAATTTTTTTTCGGATTTGTGCAACTGTCAAAGAAACTTCACTATTCATCAGTTTTCTGTGTTCTTGCATAATTTGCAACTCGGTAATTTTCTCTTTCTTTAGCAATATGACTGGGTTGGTTTCATTTGAACTAAAGGATCCTTCACTAAGTCTACTGCTTATTCGTAACAATTTTTTTTTCATCCAAATATGGGTATAGGCAATAAATTCTTGAAGTTTTCTTAACAGGACTTCCCCTTTCTAATGACTCTATTTCTTCCTTACAATGTTTCATTCGTACTTCTTTAATTAATAATTCTTCAGCTTCTTTTAATTCTTCTGCTAATAATGTACCTTCACGTTTAATTGGACTTATTAAATTGAATGCAAATATTTTAGTTTTTTAGTTATTTAATGTAATGACAACTCTCTCTATATTTTTTTTTACTTCATACTACCCATTTACAGACATTAAAAGCAATTTTCACATACAGAACTTATGTAGATGTCATTTACAAAAATATACTTTCTTCCAAATAGAAGTCAGTCCTTTAAATGCGTTCACATGTGTTTTAAAAATATTTTCACCCACCTTCCTGGTCATCTTCAGTTTACTGACTTTCCTCTTCACCTCTTGATTTCATTCAAGCTTTCCGGTCCTTTCAAAATTTAAAAGATGGCGCTATCTGTTGTCTATTTTAACGTGCATTATATCATTGCAAATCTCTGATTTTTCTGTACCTATTATAATAGCTTCACGCATTAATGCGTAATTTAAATTGTTATAATTTGCAAGTTTCTCAAGTTTAAAACTTAACTGTATTATGTATTTATTGTTTAGTCGGGCTATTGCTGTGGTCTCTTTATTTAATCTTATATATTTTTCGTGTTCTTTAACCCTTTCCTCTATGTTTAGTCATACCTATATATGCATCCATTTTACCTTCCTTGTCATTAAACTTTATTTTATATTTCTGAGGTTGTTAATTGGCTGATTTTTTTTCTTTGTCTGTCCTTCGTTCTTATTCATTAGAATATTGAGAGGTCTGGGGTTATAGGTATATTTATTCCAAGTTTGTTAAATTTTCTTTTTATTTTTTGGGAGACTCTATTCATATATGGTATTGTGCTTGTAAATTTCGTATATTTTTGAGCTGATTGTATTGTATTGTATCTGGATATTGCACTTTCGATTAATTTATCGATTGTTTTTGTAGGATACCCTGCTTGTTTGTTCATTTCTCTAATCTTATTTATTTCAATACTTAAAGGATCTTTAGATGAACAGATTTTCAAGGCTCTATGGATATATGTATTGATCGCTGTAATTTTATAAAAAAGGGGTGTTTGGAATATTTCGATATTATGTAAGTTTTAATTCGGTTTTCGGTAAACTGTTATCAGTTTACCGAACTGACAACAGTTTGTACAGGGTGTTTCCCGAAAGACCCCTAAATTTTAAAATAAATAACTCGGAAACAGTGATAGATAGAAGCATGAAACTAGTGGTATGTTTATTAAAAAACCCGTAAAAATCTGATACAGAAACCTTAAAATTTTAGTTAAAAATTGCACTGATAGAGGGCGCTACAGGCAGCATTACGGGTCCCTTTAAAGAGGGCTCAGATGCCAAGAACGATCAGTCGTCGAAGATTTCGCCGTTGAAAGGTGATCGCTATTAGAGCATAGTGAAAGAAATACTGGAAATGACACTGAAGGGCATTGTTTACTGCAACAATCCTTTACCACTCGACGAGCTGGAGGAGGCTGTTTGTCAAGCTTGTGTGTTGATTTCCGGTGGCATACTACAGAGTCAGAGTCAGACAGGAGGAGAGGCCTACCAAAAAGGCTTTAGCTCCACAAGTCCCTTCTCACGTGTATATCCGCTAACTGCGAAGTCCAAGCCAAGAGGCTGGAGCAGCAAAATACTCGGGGAGAGGGAACCTTATTCTCAATTAGTTCACAAATGGCTGCCCGCATTCGGTGAGCCTAAAAAGAACAGTAGATTTAGAAGATTTATAGTCGATGATACATTCGACTGTTAATTGAGAGGTTATAACAACGTTATTGATGATGCAATATTACACAATGTTAAATAAGAAAAATTATACGAATTTTACAGTGCAATGTTAATTATTTACAACACATAAAATTACTATACAGTGATGAAGTTTTTGAGTTTTGTATGTCGTTCGATGGTGAAGATTGTCTATATTGTTATATACAATGATGGAGAAAATTTTTGGATTATTTACAGTTATTTATGGACTTCAATTAAATGTTCGTGGTTGGGAGCGAGAAATGTTTTTCGCGAGCACGAAGATGTGTATTTTAGTTTTTCTCCTAAGAGTTAATGGACTAGAAGCTAGGAGTTTGCTGATAAGAGTTCGTTGGCTGGGACGTAATTTTTTTTTAAGAGCTAGAAGATGACTTTTTTACACAAGATTTTGGATGCTAAGTGTTTTTGTATTTCTGTTGGTTGATGTAAAAGCCATCTATCGTCTCAAATTGTTTCTAAAATTTTGATGTTTCTGCATCAGATTTTTACGGTTTTTAATAAACATACCACTGGTTTCATGCTTCTATCTATCCCCGTTTCCGACTTATTTATTTTCAAATTCAGTGGTCCATCGTGAAACACCCATTATATAAGCAACAGTTTGAGATATAGAAACGGAGCATAGTTGGAGAAAAAATCTTGTAGGATTGCCCGCTGGGGATCGCTTGGTCAAGTGCTCAACAACAAATCACTTACTTTGATTGTTGGTATGCATCCACTAAATACGGGTTGTGTACTTTTATTAGGAACATAAATTTAATTTTAACGAAAATCGTTATTTGAAATTTCCGGTATTCTCTATATATAACATTAATAAAATGCTACGGGTGGTTAAATTTCTTAAAAGGAATTTGTTTTGTCTAAATCAGAGCAATACAATTATTTTTATTAATAAGAGTTCTAAATTAATGAAAAACCTGCCGCCAGGGGGCGCGCGGTGAAGTACAATAAATACTATATTAAATAAAAGAGCGTACCCCCCCCCCCACCTTCCCATATCCACAAATATAACGAAAAATTTGTTCAAGAAAACCCCGATTATCACACCCATTGTCAAATAGCTTTTTTTAATTTTTTATAAAAATCGGGATTTTTATAAAATAAAAACTTATTGGTGGATTTTTCGTTTCTTATAAAATCCTAATCTTCAGCCTGCTTTAAGTAAGGATGCATTATTTTCTATTCAAAAAATGGAAGATTTTTAATAATTTTATAGAGCCTCTAATAACACCAGTCAAACTTTTTAGGGTTTCGTTCATCTCATGAAACCCTATTGCTCCCGCTCCGTTGTCTGTCTGTCACAGAGACATTCTCGAAAACTATGTAACTTACAGAGTTGAAACTTTGTGTATAAATCAAAATATCAGCTGTGAAGAGCTGAAAATATTAAAATTTGAAAGATTCGTTATATTTTAATAAATAGAGATAAAAAATCAAAATTCTAACAGCCTTTTCCTATTAAATTTAAACATTTTTCGTTATAGCCGATCCAAAAATTAAAAATCCACGATGAAATTCTTTCTACAATAATTAATTTTCTATCAGACGATTTCCACGTGAAAAATGAAATAAAAAGTTTCACCCATTGAAATAAAGATTAATATGAAATAAAATTGACTGACGTCATAGTCGTAATAAAACGAAAAATGTCTAAGATTTCTCAATAATACAAGGAGTATGAGTATGTGTAAGTACACAAAGCAGATTAGTATCACGTCATTGGAGAATTAAAAAGAAAATCTGACGTCATATGGGAAATTTAACTAATTTTTCAAATATTTGAGAATAATACAAAACGAGTATCAATATAATAGAGAATAGTAAATATATGAGTTTGAGAAACATATTGAATCGTGATAAAAATCCGATTATGGAAATATTCGCATATTTTAACATTTTGAAGGTGTACAATTTGTTTAATTTTGAAATTATTTTTTTAAATATTGCATTTAGTCCGTATGACGGATAGTAGTATGACAGAATATAATAGCGGGCTTGGCCCGCTATCCGTCTGGTTTAGATATTCGAAAAAACGAAAAAATAGACCAGTAAATTTTTACTTTATAAAAAACATGACTTTTTTTTTTTTTTTTTTTTTTTTTTTTTTGCTAAATGATATTTGTTTGAATGTATTAAAGAAAGGATAAAGAGTTTTGAAAGGAATATTAAACGAAACCCTTTGAGCGATCTTCGATCACATTTACCCACTTTTTATTACTTGTTTTGTATCTTTCTTTATGCAAGAGATAAGAGACATCTTGTCTGCTATGCCTGCTCGTGAAAAATTGTGTTAAATTAAAATATTTTTTCGGAAATGAAATTAATTCAAGATAATTAATATCTTGAATTATAAGAGTCGGATAATAATAATTTTTACAAACGTGTAATATTGAAACAGAGAGGGTTCGAACGGTTTTAATTTTAAAATCGTCGCTTAGTTAGAACTGTTAATTTGAGTCCCCTAAAAAACCTCTTAATAGGTACCCTCTTTCTTTGCGGTTTCATTATCGCAGATATCTGTCGCTGCTCAAATATTTATCAACCATGTGGGTTCCTTGCAAGATTAAATCGCTCGAAAAATTAAAAATTTCTAATTAATATTTTCGAAAGTTATAGATATATATATATATATTTTTTAATTTGATTTTTTTAAATTGCGATTTTTCTTAACCCTGCGTACCAATTTTTGAGTCTGAAGACTCATTATTTTGATTTTTTTTCCAAAAAGGCGATTTTATTTCCATTCTTTATTAGCTGAATTGGCAATCCTGGGCTTCCGTTGAATATTTCTACTCTCGCTTCGAGGTCTCATTCTGTTGCACCATTTTTAGAAAAAGAAGTGGGAATTTCATTGCAAGGAATCGATGTTTAATTAGTTTTTAATTAATATATTAGGTAATTCCAAAATATAAAAAATTTGAGATTCAGGTGCATCAGGCAATGCTTTGAACCAGGGTTGGCATTAATCGATTACTTTTTTAGTTAATTGATTAGTCGATTAAACGTTCAATCATACGAAAATTAATCATGACGAATGTAATCATGATTGAAATTGAAAAAAAGTAATTACCCTTACAATTTTTTTCATGATTAATTTAATCTGAACTAATTCAATCGCGATTACTTTAATCATTAATTTAATTACATAGACGAAAATTAAATATGGCCACCATTTAACTTCCTTAAATTTGCTTTTATTGCTATGAGGCTGTTATTAAGGATTACTATCGATTTTCATTACTTAAAATTATAAAGGGTCACATAAAATTATCCAGATACGCCCAGGTCAAAATGTGTAAATCATATAGGTTAGAAGGGACAATTGAGAGCCTTTTATAAAATTGATATAATTTTCTTTTGTAATTATTATATACAAAGGTGAACAATGTTTTCAAAGAACTAAATTTTCAATAAACTAATAAGTGAAGTAAAATTGAATTATATTTATATCCCAAAAAAATGTTGCGAAAAACTGAAAAAGAAAGAATATGGTATAAACAAAATATAACAGTTCAATGTTAGCTATGCACCATAAAATTATCAGAATAAATCATTAGCGTTGCTCTTCATTTTTTTCCCTTTCACCAAAATGAATCTTTCAAACTTACACATAAACCAATTAATATCGTAAATATAATCATAAAATTTCATGAAATTTTTACGCTGTACATTTACATATTTGCAGACAATTTTTAAACATTTAAAATAGTTTTTTTTTTTAAAAAGAAAAAAAATAGATTTTGAATCAGATAACTGATTTGTTGCTGCAAATGGCGTTCAAATACGCATACTGAATAATGCTTATATCATTAAGAAGTTGTGTCAAACTGAAAAAGAAAGAATATTTTATAAGCAAAATGTAACAGTTCGATGTTAGATATATTTGAAAAACGTTATTGAAAAGTAGTTTAAAATTAAACCTCTAATATCAATTACATCATTTTTGTATAAAAATGATCCTAAATACAATCATTATATTCAAATATATAGTTTGTTTCATTTGATAAATGAATCGCTCCATGCAAAAAGGGCTTCCGTCACCAAACTGGCAAAAATGAGTTAACCACGGATTTTTGGTCTTATAGGGTATATTTAAACCAATTTTTTTTTTCACAGCGGTGTTTGATTAGTATATTTTTTCTCTATAAAGGAAAAAAGTCATTTTGATTAGTTTAATATTTTTAAAACAGCAATGTTTTTTTCAATTTTCTCAAAACTGGTTTAGTTGACTGAAGCCATTCAAATATTCTAGACTTTCTTTTGAAAAACCGGTCAATTCAAGCTCTATCTCAAAGAGTCTAAACCCAACCCTAAATAATTAAAGTGAATCCTTCTGAAGCCAATCCGCGTGTTGGGTTAGGCAAAATTGGGGTACCCGACCAGATACAGGACTTTAGCTGCGAACCCAGAGAGATAAAACCAGAAGAAACTTAAGAAAAAATAAAGAAAATAAAAGAGCCAAAGCCGGAAAAGAGGACGTTTTTAATCATTAATCATTAATTAGATTAACTAATTAGATTGAGAATTGATTTAATCGTTAATTAACGATTGAAATTAAATTAATTATTAATCATTAGTCTATGAGTGGAATTGAAATTAAGTTCAATCGTCAATCTTTAGTCATGATTAAACATTTAATCGTTAGTTTTTAATCGTTAATCTAATTAAAATTTTGCACCACCCTTTTTTGGACTACCTAAATCTAAATTATCAGTCTTGTAGGTGCGCTACATCTCGCTAGCTATCGCAGACAGACACACGGTCACAAAAAGCGAAATTTTCTTTTGTTAGTAAAGATGTTCTACATAAATATTTTATGAACTAAATTTTTTATAATTTTGATATCTTGAAATTCTGTAGTTGTATCTGAAATTTAACAGTTGGGGTAATGTCATAACTGCCAAACTTCTTTTTTTCTTTTCAATTCAAATACAAATAATTTCAATCGGAAAATATATTTCATGAAATGTTTCTTGTTTCTACATGGTCATTTATTTACTTCATTTATTTTATAAAATTTCTGATTTTAATTCGTTTGAAAGAAAAAACAAGAACGAAAAATCATGCGTCAAGCATAGATTATATAGCACTTTCCAACGCTTCCAAAATAATTTTACAAATCATACCGTTTAATAAGCTAAAAGCTAACATCTAAGTAAACAAATTAGAAAACGCATAACATATTTAAAAACATAATTTCAGGAATTTCCAACATATACAATATTCGGAAAAATGTCCGAATACTTTTATTCAGCCCTGTATAGGATCTATAGATTTGTATATATACTACATAGGATGATAATTTTACTTCAGTTAGGAAACGCGTAGCACAGTTTAAAATTCTCCGTCTGGAGTTTGTCAATAAACAGAAATGTGTTCGCGAACTTTTGTGCTGCCCTGTATAGGATCTACAGAATTTATACACACCACGTAATAGACAAAAAGCAAGTTAAAATTAAAATCGCGTTCAATAACTTAAAACGCACTTCCAGGAATTATTGTTAACAGACAGTAGAGAATTCTTTTGCGTGTCCCTGTAAATGAACGATGACTGCTATACACACAATATTCCGTAGTAAGTCTCTTGTAATGCACCTTAGTGATCTATATAAATTTCAATGCGTTTAAAATAGTGAAACATTATTTAAATAAACCGCAGACGATTTTTCTCCATAGACGTAATGCAACGGAATTATTTTTACTGTCCCTGTAAAGTAACTATAAGTGCTATGCACACCCTGTTCCATATTAAGCTTCTTCTAATGCACCTTAGTAATATATATAAATTACAATGCGTTTAAAATAGTGAAACATTATTTAAATAAACCGAAAATGATTTTTCCCCATAGACCGCAATGTAACGGAATTCTTTTGAGTGTCCCTGTAAAAAAACTATAAGTGCTACACACTTCTGTTGAAATAGGGAACATGCTATAGATAACGACAATAACATATAAAAATTGCAGAGCAATCCGAGCATATTTACGGGAGTTAGAGCACGGACAGACGGCAGACGGCAGACGGCCAGACGGCAGACGGCCAGACGGCCAGACGGCAGACGGCCAGACGGCCAGACAAACCGAAGTCATAAGCACTTTTCAACTAGGTTGGAAAGTGCTAAAAAGGAACCAAAGTATGTCTATGTAAGTATGACTAATTTTATTCTGTTCATAAAATGTTTTTCACAATGTTTTATCCAATTCCCACTTTTGGTACATTCATTACCAGCGTGGTTCGACCTCTTTGTATATCTTAACAATAGTTCCTGGAAAACTTCACCTTCTTACTCAATAATTATATAACTACCTCACTTGTATTTTCATTAAACTGTTCAATTTGTATTTTATCAGATAGGTTAGAGTTACGTCTGCAAAAGTCCACCCTTTTACTTGACCATGTATTGTTGAGTGATAAATATTATTATGTTTTCCATAGTTCTGTCATGATATCAGTCGACACGTTTTAACATCCTCGACAGCTTGTTTAATTTCTAGAACATTTTAAAAGCTCCCTTAACCTCCACACGGGCAAGTCAATTCTGTTGCTGAAATGTTGAAATCAGGGCTTTACAAATTTGATAAAAAGCAGCAGGTTTTCTAAAAAGCACAAAATTTTTTATGAATTAATTGAAAACTAGTTGGGTATGCCAATTTCAAAACTTTCTTCTATCTCATACATGCTAATGCTTCAAAATTCGCTATCACACCGCCAAAAGAAATCAATATTTTTTGTCCTTCTGTTGTACGTCAGCTGCTTGCGAATCGTCGGGTTACCTGAATGCGAGCAGCCGATGTATTATACTAAACTACGAAAAGTCCTTTTGGCCTGTACTTGCTGGAAAAGATAGCCTTCCTATTGCTTGGTATTGAGATTTTAGCTAATTCTACTGAAAATACATGAAGCTAAAGTGCGCGGAACCCGATTGCAGAAGAGTCTTTCCCAGTTCTCGTCAATATTCAATTTGAATGAGTTTATCACCAAATTAGGCAGACAGAGCCAAGTTGGCTTCATATATGGCAACGTATTTTTGTCGCCAAATTTGGCGGTATTTTACCAATTGTCACCAAATTTGGCGAAAATTTGACTTGAATACTTGAAATTTGATTTGAAATTGAAAACTTATTTTTCGGAATCTCTAACCCCCTAAAACGTGTAAATCCGTCGAAAACCGGAAGTCGAAAAAAATTTCGATCACAATACTTTCTTCTATTATAGAAAGAATAAAGTAAAAATATTATAACAAGCATAGTTTAAAATTATTAATTACATAGTTTAGAATAGTACACAATTTATAAAGATAATATAAACTAAGTTTCGTATTGAATGTTATCAAAATTATATATATCTGGTAAAGATCAGAAAACTTGTAAAAGCTGAATTAATCGGCATGTTCAGGAAATGTTTATTGCTAAATGCTTCAATGTCCGAGTAGTTCAGTGCTACAAAAAAAAAAAAGAAAAAAAATCTAATAATGTGAATTTTTTCGCATTGTATTCAATTTTAAGTGCCACAAAGGCTGGATTACATTTACTGTTTCTATTCTATTGTCTTACTGTTTCTATTTCTTACTGCTTTATTTTGAAACATACCGCCTACCCCCCCCCCCCCCCACATTCTAATTACATGACATGCTAGCTGCCTACCTAGAATAGCTTTTTCTACGCATGAAATGTAAAATGTCTTTAAACTTGGTTCTTCCATTAAAAGTGCGAGAGAAAAGGAATATCACTACATTCCGCTTACTACTAAGGGCGGGCAGATAAAATGCCATGAATGCTCGTTTCTTAGTTCAATTTTTGTAAAAAAAAAAAAAAAAAAAAAAAAAAAAAAAAAAAAAGTTTTTCTCAATGAAACAAATAAGTAATATTACTCTGGTCATCCTGCAGAAGTAAAATCGAAGCCAAGTTAGACACTGAGTGTTTTTCAATTAGTGCTGCCACCTAATGGTATCAAATTAAATAATATATCAGATTTTACTCGGAAAAATTAATATCTATTATTTTTACATTATACGGATTTTACCTGTAAAAGTAAGGAATATGTGGAATTTCTTTGCGAAAAGAAATTATAGCTCCAATTGTCAGTGCAGTAATAACTGTAATAAATCATTTTGTAAATTAAATTCTTGTAAACTAATTTTTTTTTTTTATTGTTCGTAGTTCTTGAATACATTCCTAAATAATACAACCAATTTTGTATCTCGTTAATTTAGTCATTTTTTTGCATAAAAGTAAATAAAATAATGTAATTTAATAAAAATTAATTTCTAGTGTTTAAGTGATGCTCCTTTGTTTCGTGAAATTTTTAATACTTTAAAATAAATATAATCATATCACTCTGGTCATCCGTGCAGAAGTAAAATCGAAGCCAGTTTAGAGACTGGATATTTTTCAATTAGTGCTGCCACCTATTGGTATCAAATTAAACAGTAACAGATTTAACTGTGAAAAATTAATATTTTTTGTTTTTACATTATAAGGATTTTATCTGTAAAAGTAATGAATATGTGGAATTTGTTTGGGGGGGGGGGGAAATTAAAGATAAAAAATAGCTATAATATATCATTTTGTATTTTATTACTTATTGCAAGACATTTGATCCGAAAAGAAATTAAACAAGAACGAAAAATCCTGCGTCAAACACAAATTAAGAAACAATTTCCAACACATTCAGAATACTGTAACGATACTTAACAATTTACTAAGTAATCAATATAGAAAACTCATAACACATTTGGAAACCCAATTTCAGCAATTACTACCAATACTCAAACAAAATATCCGAATTATTTTTTGCAGCCCTGTATATGATCTACTGATTTGTATGTATACTACACAGTATGCTTTAATTTACTTCAGTTAGGAAATACATATCACAATTAAAAATCCTCCTTCAGTAATATCTGTCAATGAACTAAAATTTACGTAGATCTTTTCAGCAGGCCTGTATATGATCTATAGAATTTATATGCACAAATTAATATGCAAAGTATTAGTTACATTTAAAAACGCGTACCACAACTGAAAACAAGCTACCAGCAATTATTATTCACATACAGTACTGTATCAAAATTATTTTGTGTGTCCCTGTAAATTAGCGCTTCCCAACCTTTTTCTTTCACGTAACCCTTGCTTAGGTTTTTCAGTTCGGAGTACCCCCATTTATCATAACCACCCACCCACTCCTCCCCTCACTCACATAATATCATAATCTTCATCTCCCGTGAATGCGAAATCCATGTTTCAAGAATTATTCATTATTATATTTACTATTCATTAAGGGTGCACTGATGTTTGCAGTATTTTTTAAAGTATTATAAAGTATTATTATTCAGTATTTATCAGTTATGAGAACATGCCTATTAACAGCTGCATTCATGTTCTCTTGCAATTCTAAATAATCAAATTGTTTCAAAGAACTTGAAGTTCCCGAATCATCAGGTTGACTTTCAATCGCAGTTACAATACTCTTAAGAGTTCCAGATTTCAAGTAGTTATCCATTTTAAACATAAACTAGTCGTTGGGGGCCACCGTAATACTTACCCATCATGGATATGCTAAATGTAAAATATTAAAATAAAAATGTCTAAACTACTTATAAAAGGCATTGCAATTCAAATAAAATCGTGGCTTGATGACGTCATAAACTTTAAAGGATTGATTACTGAATTGCTTGAAAGAGGTTTTTCCTTATAACTCCAAAAATAATAATCCTATTAACTAGCGGTTTATTGCATCTGATTAAGCGTCAAATTTCCAATTAAAATATATCTTTAAAGTGAAATTTGGATGAAATATAGGGTCATGAAAAATCGAAGAGTGTGGAAATAGGATTCCAAATATCTCGGCAACTAATTATCCGATCGACTTCATTTTTTATTCAAAATTTTTTTTTATTGTCTTTTATATTCATTTCTTAAAATAAACAATTTCGAAAATTTTTATGTACCTTTTATCAGAACGAATATTTCGAGAGTCCGAAAAAAATAGTTCCGGTTAATCAAGGTTATTGAAATGAAATAGGCTTCTTCCCATTATTACATACTAAGTACATACCAAATTGCAAGTCTCTATCTCAATTTTTTCGGTAGATAGAGCGTTTACAGACACACAGACACACACACAGACGGACGGCAAATTTTTTTTTCTAAAAATATGTTTTTCGGAATCTCCAGTGTCTGAAACGTGTAAATCCGTCAAAAATTTTTTTTTTTCGATTTTCAAAACGATTACAAGACTTACCCTATACTACATATGATGGGTAAGTAAAACAAATCATTCAAATAATAAGTAAACACTTCAAATTAAATACTCGTTAAAAGGAAGGAAGTTTTCCGGTTAATATACGTTAGTGATATAACTCCGCCTATTCGAAAATGAAAATAAGGGCCTGCTTTTCAACACGTTTTAAAATAAAACATTACAACCAGAAGCTCTGGCGTGATTTAGGCGTTTTGTAATTATTATTAGAAACGGGAATAAATAAGGCGTGGGAAAAGAACATTATAAAATTATCAATGGTCGTTTTAGCAAAGATTGGAAAAATATATAAGTACTCATGCAATATGATCACCAGTAGATGGAGCTAGTGACATAGAAATATCAATGTATTATTAAGTTTAGTTAGATATCATCTTACACCTTAGGGTGAAGATTTGCAAAATTATTTTGGAAGATTTGGAAAGTGTTACATAATCTATGCTTGACGCATGATTTTTCGTTCTTGTTTATTTTATTTCAATTACTTTCAAAGAGTGAAACTACACCAAAGCAAAAACCACCGCTTAAAAAACACTTAAAAAAACTACCGCTGTATTTCTTGAAAAAATAAAAAGTCACACAGGTATTGCATTTACACCTTTAAATATATTCCTAAGAAGGAACCTGACATTTTACTTATGGTTTATTGTGCATTAAAGGAGCATGGGAAGCAATAAGCCCGTAAATTTTACAAAAAACCTTCTACCATGGAAAGCACGGCGCAGAATTACAATCCACAAACAAGTTTATCAGATATATCATAAAAAAATATTCATATTTTAAACATTAAAAAACAACACCGAAATCGTTTTAAAAATGTACGAACATCCTCTGTGGGATCCGAAAAACATATATTCTGGAGTGGGAAAACTACTCGAAAACATTTCCGAAAATCAGTGGAAGCACAAAAAACTTTTTTTTAATGCTTCATTAAATCGCGAAAATATTTTGGTTTCTGAGGTTTCTAAAGATAAAAAGCGTTTTTCAGAATCGTGTGTACCTCGGATGAGGTTATTCTATCGTTCGTGGTTACAGTATTTTTTCCTAGATTATGAAACATCGGTCTTTTTTTACAGTGTACAGTGTTTTAATATCATAGCACGTTTTACGTTATGTAAAACAATGGCGCCTTTGATTGTTTTCAACCAACTGAGTTGCATCACTACTTACGGAAAGGTTTTACATATGTGATACATAGAATAAATGCACATTTACATTGGTACACATTATAAATGAAAAATCCCTTACAATTTCGAAGAAAAGCTGAAATTTCACAAAAGGAAAAACAGTTTAGCTTTACTGCACTTTTTAAGCTTTCGAGAAAGCGATACTGAATGCTCGAGATTGCATTTTCCGGAAACGATTCCCCTAAGGTTACTTATGTTACGTAACATGGGACGAAATATTTTCGCAAAGAAATTTGTCTTTGAAAGTTTTGGCTTGAATAACAAACATATTTTTTCAAAGGGCGATATTCTTTTAAAGAAAACTTTGTTTAATTTTTTTTTAATTTATGTTTTTAGGTGCGTTTGTAATTACATAAATACGTAGCACCTATTGTCGTCGTCTGGTCCGTCCGTCTGTCTGTCCATCCGTCCGCATATAACAACGCAAAAACTACCCAACCGAATGGTTTGAAATTTAAGGTATATTATCTTTGCAAAATGTTGTCGAGACATTTCAAATTTTATGAAAATCGAATCTAAACTTTAGCAGATATTAATAAAACATTTATTAAGAAATTTGTTTAAAAAAAATCGGTGCTTTCTTGTTATAGGAGTTTCCGAGGTTTAACCGCAAGCGACCGAGATACTTTATTTATTTTATTACAGAAATTAATCTGCAGACGATATATTTCATTTCACAGAATTAAAAACCATCAAGATCTGAATATTTATATAACTAGCTATAGTACGAACGCACCTCATTTGTCATGTTTGACAATTTCCAACTTGTCTAAATAGCTGTAAATATCATTAAGTGTTTTTCTATTATATGCACCTATTGAGTCTCAATTAAATGATTTTTTAGTACATGCATTATACTATGAATGTTTAAATAATTTTCTTTTAAAATCTTTAAGATATTTTATTTCCTAACGGTGCTTTTCTCACGAAATACCGTTGCAGCCAAGGACACCCAAGAAGCTAATCAGGTGGATCTCCGTTATGAGGAGATTAGGCGAATTTCGCCCCGCGGCCAGGTATACAAACTCGTTAAGCTGGGCATAATGCCCGGCAGGTAGGGGCCTGGTCTGCGGTTTAATAATAATAATAAGAAGAAAAATCATTGTGTTATAAGATTATACAAGACTTTGAATGTTAGGCTATTTATCACAGTAGTTATGTATGTTGAAATGATATACGTAATACATTTTTAAGCTGTCAGAGTTAAACATATAAAGTTATATTAACATATCAGAATCATGTAACCATATTTTATTATGGTGGCAATCACTCCAATATTGTAGTTTGCAGCTTTAATTATCAAAATTTAAAAATGTAGGAGAAATCTCCTAATATGGTATGCAGCAGCTTTTCTCCACATTACTAAACTTTGTTCTAGAATGCTTATAGTAACAGATATTTTATTAACAATTATCTGAGTGAATATTCAGTTGACGAAAGACCCAATTTAGAGCTAAATTCCTGTTCGCTTATAAATTCTAGATCTTTAAATTCTTGATTGTTGTACTCGGATCTTTGGTCTCAGAATAAGATAAATAGTAAATTATTTTAAAAATACAATTCGAAATTCAAAGTTGGTTACTTTTTCCATTTATTGATATATTGTTATTTATTGGTAATACGACTTTTGTTCAGAAGAACATTTTCTTCATTTTGTGGCATTGCTGTTAATTACTTTGTGAAATGGTCTTTATAATCCAGACTGATAAATGTTTTTTCTTCTTCCTCATACATTGGATTTAGCTTTATTATGCTTGATTGATTCTTGCAAGGAAGGTCTCCATAAGCGCATACTCAGAAAATATAGAAAAAAATTACAGTACATTCTTTCCATGTGGATATATATGTATATAAAAAAAAATTCCTGCGGAACCTCAGTATAGCGTCCATAAACAAATAATGAAAATTTCATTTATTTGGGATTTATCGTCAGTTGGCGACACAAAGAAATTTTTAAAAATACTGTTTTATGATAAATATCCTTTGAGGAAAACTTTTTTAAGTTTCACTTAAATAAATAAACTTTTATAACTACAGGTTTCTCATAAACATTTATATGTATATATCATAATTTTTAACGATTCTTTTATATGTTTAGAATAAAATTTAAATTGATTAAAATTGCTCCAAAATCGAAACTAATGTCAAATTCAAAGCACTGTATTGTTGCCATGGAAACAACGACTTATTCAATATTGAACTGAAATTTATAATGACAGCGTTCTTAATCAGGCAGTTACTTTTAAAATTCACTTAAAATTTATTCAGCGTGAGAAAAAAGGTGTAAATTTAATTAACTGCAGCAACACGCAATTTATATGTATTATGTAAGCTTATAGAAATAATAATAAACTATTCCATTTTTTATGTTAAAATATCATGTACTATTGCGCATTTAAACACTCATTTAATGAGCAATTTGCAAATGCATTAAAATCGTTTGGCGAATAATTTTTTGCATTTTACGAGGAAAAAGTGTTGCTAGCCAAATCGTGCCTTTTATTTTCCACAGATTTTCTACTGGAATTCCGCAGCAAATTTTCACTTATTCTTTATAAGGTACATTAGTAATTTCATTGGCGTATTTTTCAAAATATTTTGGGTATGCGCTTTAAGGAGACGTTCCTTCTTAGTAATACATTATATTTAATAACCATTATTCTTATTCTGCAGAATATAAAAATATGTTATGCGTTATTGTAAATTTTTGTCGAAAAAAGAAGGAAATATCGAAGTGAAACTTACAAGGAGAGTGCCCAGCTTGGTAATCACAGATTTTGATTATTTTTATATATGTTGTAGGGTAGAAGCCCCTTAGTCTCAGGTTCAATGGATTTTATACAACGCTCCTTAATTCTCAAAAAATGGGGTGTCTAATATTATAACACAACTTAAATATTTAATTTGTAACGAAATGATTACGTTGGTCGTAGCTCAGTCAGTATGGCGTCTGCTCGTTGTTCGGAGGGCCCGGGTTCGATTCCGCAACATGCTACGTTTGTTTTTCTCATTTTTTTAAAAAATAAATATACTTGTAATTTTAATTTAATAATCTCAATAAAAAATTTTGTTAACATAATTAAATTTTAATTTAGCATTTTTGAATTTTTAAAACATTATTAAACATTTCTCATCATTTAAAGAGCTTTAAAATAATTCGATCTATTATTGACTACTAAAAATTCAAATATCTTTACAAAATCAACATATTTTCTATCGAATTATAGACTTCTTCTCCAATCGCAAAACACGAAGACATTTCAGATGCTGGATTATTTGTTAAAAATCCATTGTTTTGCAATAACATTTTACAGTACTTCAAAGCATTTGTGACATCACTTTTCTGATTTTCATCGAATCCCGACACTTCAGATTGATCTTCTTGTGAACTACAGCTTGCTTCTTCCATTTTTATACGATTATAAGCTGTTATAGAATGATACGCACTTGTGCGATGAAGATTGAAAACAAAAACCGCGTAACTGCAACAAACTAAAAAAAAGAAAAACCAAAGTCTGTTGTGGCGTCCTCTAGTTACATGTTACAATAACATAGAACAAATATGTAATTAAATTCTTATGCTAAATTTTAATATAATTATGCTTCTTACTTTAAAAACCGAGTAGTATTATCATCGCATTGACTTCCCTTGTTAAGGAAATTTATAAATGATGTTTCTTTACAATCACGAATTGACACAATTGTTCAATATCGTTGAATTTATAAAGCATATATGGAATACATTTTAAAAGTGATTTAAAAAAAATCAAAAATGCTAAATTAAAATTTAATTATGTTAACAAAATTTTTTATTGAGATTATTAAATTAAAATTACAAGTATATTTATTTTTAAAACAAATGAGAAAAACAAACGTAGCATGTTGCGGAATCTAACCCGGGCCCTCCGAGCAACGAGCAGACGCCATACTGACTGAGCTACGACCAACGTAATCATTTTGTTACAAATTAAGTATTTAAGTTGTGTTATAATATTAGACCCCCCCCATTTCTCGAGAACTAAGGAGCGTTGTATAAAAATCCATTGAACCTGAGACTAAGGGGGTTCTACCATACAACATATATAAAAATAATCAAAATCTGTGATTACCAAGCTTGGCACTCTCCTTGTTAGACTTGAGAAATAAATCTTTAATAGCTCGGAAAGTACAGTCCTAGCCAAGAAACACGCCTTTATTCGCAGATTATTTCAAATACAATCCCAATAAAGGTGTTATTATACTTGCAATAATGTCTTCTCTTCGAATATGAATGCATTTCCTACATAAAAAGTAGTTTACATACAAAAAATCGTACCAAATGTAATATTTTAAATGGTAACAAACCATTTTAGTTTTTCGGAACAAATTTGTTTGGAAAGTACATAGCTTATGATTTGTTTTGAATAATTTCCAACTTTGTTAAAGTGTTATGACTTTGGTTTTTCTGGCCGTCTGCATGTATGTCAGTTTTCTAATTCGCGTAAAAATACTCAAATTTCCACATAATAGATATATGTTATTACGGCTTACTATGAAATGGTCAGCATTGAAAATGCAGTAGGTAGCATTTATAGTTCGTTTACAAGAGCTCTCAAAAGAATTACTTTACATTATGGTTAATGGCGAAAAATCGTTTGCAATGTGTTTTAATGATATTATACTATTTCACACATATTGAAATTGATATACAATGTTGAGGTGCACTACAAGATGCTTACTGTGGAATATGTTGTGCATAGCATTTATCGTTCATTTATAGGAACAAAATAATTCGGTTTGGTTCAATTTATTGATATAAAGTCAATACAATTTCCTTCAGCTCCTTAAATTTTTAACTTTTTCTTTCTTTAAATTGCGCAACATTTGAATTTCTCATACTCTTTTAACAGAACATCTTTGTTTTCCTATGTATGTTTGAGTTTTGCTACAATTAAATTGTGTTTCTAGCTCTCTGATGTTGCCTCCTCGTGTGCTCTTAAAAATTTCAATTTGTCTTCCAAAGTTAACAAAATTTTCTTAGACATCATCAAATTACTAAACACATAGCGAGAAAAACACAATATACACTTTAACATGAATACGCACCGTGTTAACTTCCACTCTTAAGAGCCTACTCTAGTCACGGGAAGAAACACTCAAGCTAATGTTAAGTCTTTGGGAAGGTTCTTTACAGATTTCTCGCTTTCATTTTAATATTTTTAAATGATTTTTTTTTTTTTGCATAGGATAGCTCAGGTCGATCTCTAAAGTTGTTAGTTGTTAGTTTTTTTATAAGTGGATATTTTCAATTTTGGAACATGTTGGAACAGATTCTGAAATGAAAGTACCTTTATATAAAAAACTGGAACCAAAATCGAAAAAGTAAAAACTAACAACGTTAGGGATTGACCTCAGCTAGCCTATACATAAAAAAACAATCATTTAAAAATATTAACATACGAGCGAGAAATCTTTAAAGAACTTATACTTAACCATATACTTAACATTAGCGTTCGAGTTTCTTCGGATGACTAGTGTAGGCTCTTAAAGAAAACTGAGATGAAAACAAGAAATGAAAATTTTTCCAAGAAAACAACAAAATTGAGATAAGAGGCCCAAGGGGATAATAGCCTTTCTCCCACCAGTTAGCTGCATGCGTTTTATGGAGAAAAGTCCCAAACTCCCGGATGCAAAGGGAAGTAATCTTAACTTTTTAAAATATGTAGATTTAACTTTGTGCCGTTATATTAAAAGTAAATGAACAACGTAAAATATCACAAATAAAAATATATAAAATGGCAAACTGCTGTTTCGGAGCCCTTAAAGTTCCATCATCAGTGCCAAATTTAAGAGCTTTAAAACCGATTCAAAAGTTTAAGCCACGTAAATAGGCTTGTGTCTTCTGCACGCGCCCAAGATTGAATGGGGGTGAGTTTTTAAATTAATCCTAACCTTCGACTGCAAATTTAATAAGTGATCTTTAAGAAGGGGAGACACGAAATAGTGGTCCTTTAACGGAGAGAAAATTAACTTTGAGCCTAGAGCCAAAAAATATAGACCTGAAATAAATTGTTTTTATGAGAGGTGGTCTCTTTATAGAGGTGGTATTTCAGAGAAATTTCATCGTATATATATATATATATATATATATATAACGATGTAATGCCTAAGCCTAAAGCATACCTATAGAAATATCTAAATATCTAATACTGGGTGAAGTAATCCTTATAAATTGATACTACATAACGATGGATACTACTTTTTATATAATGCATATCACCAGACTGGAAACAATTTCGTTCCTTTTGCTTTAAAAATTACACATTTTCTTTATAATATAACTATAATTAAGGCAGACGTGAATTCGTCATCCAACTCTAATTAGTATCGAATAAAATAGGAAGCTAAATCGCACTAAAAGTTGAATGAAAGTTCACATTTCACAAACGCCTAACCGACAAGGATATAATAAGCCGAAATTCTAGTATTTCAGATACAGTAGAGTTCGTTTATTCTTCAACTGTAGTTTGAACTGTTTGTTACTTAGAGAAACATAAGTTTATTTTAACAGTCATGTTATTAATATGAATGAGACAATTTTAATTGTATATCTTACGTGTTTCAAACCTTTAGTTAACAGAAAATCTTGGAAATGTATCTCTCTATTCTAAAAAAAGGTGAATAACGCTGTCACTGCTGTAAAATGAATTTTTTATGACCGGAAGTCTTTCTAGGCTAATATTAAGAAAACTTTTGCAAATAAAAATATGAAAATTGGTAGTATTATACAGAAATGTTCTATAAACACGCTGAAGGAGACAATATTTAAATTTAGGAATTATTTTTAGAGCTATTTAATTTTGAAGTAGGTTAAAAAAGATTTATAGGAACAAAAACGATTCGTAGTAATTACCATATTTTCCAGGGACATACTTGACAAGCATTCTGTGCAATTCTCATGCAATTAATTTTTCAATGTGAGTAATTTTTTGAGGGTTTTATTTTAATTTTTTCAATTCAAAATTTCATTATTTTAATAAAGATTTCTTTCATATTTCGAAATGGTCATACTTTAAATTGTTGCCAAATTGTACAACAAAGCAAAGAATAATATTTCCTTTCAATTTAAAAATGTATTTACACGTGACTATTAAAAACAGAAAAAAAAACTTTAAAATAATAATTAAATGGTCACATGTTAAAAGTAGGCTATGGGGCAAATTACGTCATAAAAATGTATTTGGATGTGAATATTAAAAAAGAAAATCATATATTGCTAAGATACAATTAAAGCGATTTTCTCATGGACAAGATTCATGTGACGTCTTAGTGGAAATCGCATGGCGTAAAATTAGTGTCACTATCAAGTTTGTTTATCTATTTCACCACTGGATCCAACATAAATACAGAACAAGTAAATGCATGCGTAAAACACTTTAGATTTATTTTGTACGATAAATTAGTATTCGGAAATTCGTATATGCTTATTAATTAAAATAAACAATTTACATTTTAAAAATAAAATGAAAAATATGCATGAAAGTGCATTAAAATAGAGAAAAAAAATCAAACATAAGCTATAGGGGAGTTGGGAGATGAATGGGACATTTTCACAAAAATATTTATTTTAAATATTTTATTTAAGTTGTAATATTATATATCACATGTCATACATTAAGTGTTTGACTACATCTTATACGCAATCTTTGTTCAAGATTATTATTATAAAGAAATATGAAATAAAAAAAAAAGTTCTTCTATGTCTCAATCATCCCCACAGCAGGGATGAATGGGACACAAACATTTTCCTCCCCGTATTCAATGTTAAGGAATATAATCTGACAAAAATACCTCTGAGAGATTATACATTGTAATATGATCTCGAGGATTGTTTGTTAGCCAATCATCTTGGACTCATCTCAGCTTTGCCTTAAAAGGTCCATAAACGGAAGCATTCAATGGCTGAAGATGTTGGCTACAATGAGGATGAAATGTTAAAAGAATAATTACCATAAAGTATTAATTTATCAACCTATATAATATTATTTAGTGAATAAATATATTTTTGAGCATCCTCTAGGGATAAATGAGACAGTTCCATTCACTCCATTTGAAATGTCCCAATCATCCCCATGATGCATATATTCAATTGTCAGCCATTTTGTCTTAAAAATTATTTTGTCACGATGGTTAATATGCATTCATTTTAATTACCAATATTGAGCCTTGAAATAAAAAACATACAAAGTATCTTAATTGTTTATATTGCATAAGATAGTTAAGTAACTTCAAATGTAAAAAAAAAAAAAAAAAAAAAAAATTATTTTTAAGCAGAGTTTTCAGGAAATGAAAATTTAAAGAAAACTGAAAACAGCCATGTGGTCTTGCTTTTGGTTATGAAGCACACTATGGTAGTGAAATCTATGAGGATAGGAAGCAACTAAAAAAAAGTTTATTGCCTGAAATATTGAGAACGTCCCATCCATCCCTTTTCCCATTCATTCCCCATCTCCCCTATCTGTTCCTGAAAATATCTAAAACTCGATATAGACATAAAACATAAGCGGAAATTTCCTATACACAGTGATTTTCAATGTCGCAGTTCTGAATGTTATTCCCAAGCATACGAATTTTTGTAGCCTCGAATGCAAAGGAAGAATATTGTCCAATGCGTCATTATAAGAGTTCAAGGGACAACTACATTTTAAACCATTTTGTACAAGATGATTTTCAAATGTGTAATTGACCTCACTTTCAATCCCCAAAACAGGAGTCAACATTCTCAACAGCGGTAGATGAGGCCATGGGTACCGAAAAATGTTCCAGTCAAACGGAAAAGCATCACAACCCAATTACAGAAGATCGTCACCGTTCGTGATAATATCATTCAATCTTCCGTAACCGGGTAATCTTTCATGTTTTAAAGGCTGTGGAGTGTGAGCGAGAGTTTGCGAGCGAAGCTCGCAGCAGGCAGAGCCGCCTAGTGTAAATACATAATTGTATTTCCGAAGAGCGTCTTAATATAACGCGCGGATATTAATGTAATTTAAAGGATTTTGTGTTATTTTGAGAAAGGGAAATTTATTCTTTCATTTACTTTTCGTGTTCAAATTTATTAATTTGCAAATGCTAATTAAAATTTGTTTTCCAACGGTTTCCATAATGATTTCTTCGAGAATCCTAGGATGCTGATGAAACTGTGAAGAAGGGGATCGATGTTAAAGGTAGAATGTATTAGAAAATATATTGAAGGGGGAAAATAATACGATACATTTATTTACGTACCTACAAGGAAATACTATTGATTTCTTACTTTTCTTTGGCATTGATTAAACCCCTTCTGCTGAAGGAATAAAATATTGAGAAATAAGGTTTTCAGATCAATATGACATGTTTGTTTTACGGAAAACTGGTTAAACTGTGCACCTGCTCCTTTTCTTAAGATCTTATCAAGAAGTTAGAAAATAATAAAGTTTTTCCAAATTTAATTCTTGAAAACTCAGCTTTTATAATAATTCAATAAATATGCTTATATTTATTTCAGTATGAAATAAAATTAAGCCAAATCAATTTTCTTAAGTTTCGAAAGAGGATATTTTGCATCCTTTAGAGACTTTAAAATAATTTGTTATCTGTTAGTTCGTATAACGTTCGTATATTATTTTCATTTTCCTTTCTGTAGTAAGATGTTATAGTAAAAATAAATTGTTAACTTTGACATAAATTTGTTAGATTATAATATGTAAAAGTTGAGATTGTAAATACATAACAAACACATATGAGCTCATATATATGCTAATCCTATTATTAACTAAAGAGAAGTTCCGAAATTGCTTGTTTCATTGCAAGCTGTTACAAAAGCATACGGCAGATGCATTTATTTGCTGACATCTATTAAGAAAACACCATTGTTAGATTGTTAGAAATGTCTTTATGAGAAAAATGTAATTTTATTAAATTATAATCAAATTTACTTCTTAAAGTCAAGTTAATGTTTTTGACATTAGACTATTTATAGAAAGAAATCTTGTGTGTATACCTCTTTGAGGGAATGTATTTTTGAAATCTTGTACTAAAATATAAGTTTTTTTTTTCAATTCATGTACACTTATTTTATCTGTAATAATATGAAGTCGTGATGGTGATTGGTGGAGAGATTTGTAATTTAGAGTACAATTGTAAAATTTTTTGGAAGTTACTAAAAACCTATATATCTCTCTTCCAAATAGTGGATCACCAATTATTTCACAGGCAATTTTGGTGACATTTCTTAATAAGAGATAAGGTGATCGTACAACCTGGGACAGTCTTTTACAAATAGCTATGGATTTTCTATAAATAAATAATGATATAAAATTAGATACACAATTTTCTCTAGAAAGTGTACAGCGTTGTGATTATTTTTGAAGAAAATTGTTCTTATGGTTGAGTTACCATGTCCGCCATTTAGTTCTGCTAACAGATATTGATTAAAAGAATATTACATTATAATGAACATGAATGAAGATACTAAGTTAAAATTAAACAAAAAAGTTTATTTACAATAATGAATTATTTAAAATAATGAAACAATGGAAAAGAGAATAATTTACAAAATATTTACGTAGCTCATTATTGAATAATTGCATCATAAACAAATGAATAATGAGCTCGATTAGGAAAAAACAATAATGTTGGATATTCAACATTGTCGGTCATTCTGAAAAAAATATTCCTTAACATAAAATTAATTATACTTTTCTTTATGCATATTTTAAAGTTTATCTTTAATTAATTTGCTACATATATCTCTGATCCTGGGATGTGAAGAAAACATTTCTCAATAGCAATTGTTAACAATAAAATAAGGAAAATTGTATCAGTAATTACGTTTTATGTAGAAGTCGTACATGGGTGCAATGAATATTGGTCTGCATCCGCATACTTGAAGATCCGGAAATTCTCACTATTCACAACACAACTTCCATTTACTTGTTGATGTTTTTTTTAAAACTCTAAGTTAAAAAGTCACTATGTCTTCTAAAGAAATGGTTATATAAGGAAGCGAGAGGTAATCCCGCTAAACTTAAAATGTAACACAGTGAAAGGTACAACCTCCTAACTGCAAATCGTTGTCCAGAATGGTATTTTTAATACAGATTCTTAATTTGAAGTAAAATTGTTAAAATGTCCTGCATTTTCCCCTATTGTTACAGGTCACCAATCTTGTTTCTGATGTTGGTACTTCTAAATCCCGACTCTTTCAGGAATGGTTACTCTTTTATCAGATTTGCATAAAGTTTATGAATCTCCTTTGGTTGGTTGTAGCTAACTCTTCCTTCCGTAAGGCCCCCAAAGGTCTGTTGTCGTGGGTAATTGGCATCACTGAGTAGGTGGTCCGGCCTAAATTTTATGGCCTTGTGTAGTTATACGTCAAAAGTCACCCTTTGTGTATTACACTAACCAGCTGTTACATTCGGCGACAGGAAGATTTTATGACATTTGTTTGTCTGAAATATTTCTGGACACCTGGTGTTGTCGTTTCCTCGTGGGAAATATCTATATTAAATAGAGGGTTTGCATTACATTGCAAATTCGGGATATGACTACATCATTCTATCGAGCAGTGATATAAAATCGCGGTATTAATCCTACTTGGGCAAACCGAACTAGATCGAGTCCATCGGTCCATGGATTTTTATAAATAAAAGTTGAAATATATCAGAATATCGTCAACAGCATCTCTTAAAGAAAAGCCAATGCATTGTAGATGGTGTTAAAAGAAACGGAAACATACAAGGTCTGTTCTGAAATTAGTAAGATAGGTTTTTTCCTGAGCGAACGGGCGAACGAGAGGCGGTCTGCGCGCGTACGATCGGTGGTGGGGGATATCGGGAATGCTGAGAAAAATAGGCAGACGGCTCTCGGCCGTTGAAGAGAGCGGGTCGCTTGTACTGTGAACCCTTGTCGAAACGCCTCGTCACGGAGAATCATGGAGTGTTTTCTGGAGCAGCGATACGCGATCAAATTTTGTGTAAAGCTTGGTAAAATGGGCAAAGAGACTCACAACATTATTAAGGAGGCCTACGGTGATGCTGCCATGGATAGATCGGGTATTTTTGAGTGGCACAAGCTGTTCCGAGAAGGTAGGGAAAGAGTGGAAGACGACGACCGCTCCAGACGCCCTTCGACCAGCAAGACCAAAGAAAATGTGTCGCAAGTGAAAAATTTAATGAACAGTGATCGTTTACTACGATCACTGTTCAGATTCAGATTTAACCAAGCAGGGTGGCCTACCATACGGCTTAAGCTCTACAAGCCCTGCTTGGCAAGTTTATTAAAAAAAAAAATAAAAAATACAGATGAGGCCAATAGGCCATTAGGCTTTTACATAGTATTGATTTGAGCAATGAATAAGAATTATATATATATAATACAACTTGACATATCATTTGAGTAAGAATCACTATTTACAATAACTCCAAGAGTTTAAATTTTTATATTTGTGGACTTGAGTAATATGGGTTTATACAATTTGCGATATTAAAGTCTAGTTGTGATGCTGATAGAGAGAGTCTATACAATTTGCGATATTAAAGTCTAGTTGTGATGCTGATGGAGATGGAGAGAGTCTATTTACAGGCGTGTATAATGATGAGTCTCTTTTACTGTTGTTGACGGTGTGGTGGGACTGTTAGGTGAAGGGGTTGTGGATGATTATTACTTGTTCTCTGGTGTTTATTTGAAGTTGTTGCTGGTGGTGGAATGAGTTTTTAATGAGGGAATGGAATTATTTACACTACTGTGTTTCCGCTATTGTTGTGGTCAATGATGAGGGTTATTCTTCTTCATCATCGTCTGAGGGCAGGACATTTCCTAAAAGGTGTGCTGGAGGCATTTGAAAGAGTTGCTGATTGTGTTCTAGGAGATGGACACAGTCTATTATTTTTTGTTGTAGATTTGGTGTGTGGAGGACGTGGTGGAACCAAACTGAGGTCCTCAGTGATGCCGGTTTCCTTATGTGATATGCTGACGTTAGCGGGCAGTTGAGTGTGTAGTGGGTGGCATCTCCTCTTTTTCCACATGTGCAGAATGGAGATGGGGCTTTATTGAAGAGAGAGAGATATGATGGGAACGGGTCGTGGTTGGTTATGTACAGGTAGATGTTTCGGTGTGGGACCAGGAAGTCCTCGGTGCCTTTTGGACAGAGGCTGTAGGCTTTTCGTCCCCTGTGCTCCGCTGTCCATTGGTCTTGCCATTTAGATGTGTATTTGTGTTTTAGTTGTCCTCTGAGGTAGGATGGATGTGCTGGGTGGAAGATGTGTTTTATTGATGTGTCCGGTTGTGTGGCTTCCTTGGCGAGTCTGTCAGCGTGTTCGTTGCCCGCAATTCCTGAGTGGCCTTTTACCCAGTTGAAGAGGATCTTTTTTGTTGACCCCCGACTTGACCCCGCCAGACTTTTTTCTATTCCCGAGAATAAAATCGATGCTCAAGGGGAAGCATGACGGCTCGGTAGAGGCGGTTCAACAGGTCGTGACGAGGGAGCTAAACAGCATTCCGGTCCAGGCGTTCCTGGAAGCGTACGAAAACTGGTAAACTCGTTGGCAGCCGTGCGTAGATGCGGAAGGGTGCTACTTTGAAAAATTCTAAATGTTTGTACTATTCTCATGAATAAATGTTTTTTAAAAAAATGAGTCTTACTAATTTCAGAACAGACCCTGTATTTCAAAAGAGATCGAAAGAAAATAAGAAGAGAAATCTCATTTTAGATCGTATATTCTTGCACAAATCTTTATTTGTACAATTGTGACAAATTAAAGGGTACAACTGCAATGTTAAGTGTTCGCCAGGTCTGTGATGTTGGTTTTATATGATCAACTAGATATTTAAAGGGACTCATTGCTTTTTTGTATATTTGCAAAAGTTAAATCCATGAATCATGTCTTCAGTAAAATATTTTAAACACAAAAACATAAAAAAGACTATTCCAGATAGATTGTAGTTGAACATAGCGTTACAAAACAAATTCTGTACAAAACAACATGTCTGGAAGATCGATTAAAGAGTGTATTAGGAAAAGTGCGTACAGAGCCCACACATGTTGGCATACTTTCACTTAGCACTTCAGTTCCAAAATTAAGTCTATCAGATATATATTTTTAAAATTTGTCTAGCTATTTAGTTATTATAGCTATTTTTTAAACAAGATAAATATATGGAATTAAATGACATTTTGTTGTTATAGTTCCGCACACCACTGTGTTCACTGTGCACTGAAATAATAAATCCCTGATAATTATCATACAAAAAAAAAATTAAAACTATATAAATTGTGAAAACATGTCAGTACTCGCCTTTTACACTTAATGGTAAACACAAAGTTGCGCAGCTTTTAAATGTCGAAAGTCAAAAAAAGGAAACGAAGAAGTTTGGAATGTTATTAAAAACATCTGGTTATAACAGAAAAATATTGATTACATATAAACATATCCATAAGTTTCAATAGAAGTCGACAGATAGGCCTGAACTTGACTGTGGCGTTCTTTCATGACGCACAGAGCAAAAACGAGGAGGCAGAGTGCATTGGGAAATGGAGGGTTAAAATAATATATCCACTCGCACAAGCCCAACATGCGATCTATATAGACGCATGTTTTTTGCAAAATTTCTGAGAAATATGTGTATTTAGAACAAAAATAAAAACACATATTTTTCACATACTCACAAACGAAATGAGAAAGTTTTAAAAAACTATAAAAATACAAAAATTGCAAGCTTAAAAAAAAAAAAAACTTTTGCTTTTTAACGCAGAAATGCTCACATAAAATTTATCACATGGTTTTCTTCCTTTTAAAACCTTCATCCATATATCGTTAGTTAACTAAATAAAGCATAATTCCAGAAGTTTTCGAGACAATCGATAGAAAAACGCTTATAAAATGTTACGTAAGGTTATTTAAAGTATCGGGAAATATAAAAGAAGTGGATATAAGTATGATAAAAACAATGAATTTCTCGTATTACCAAGTGCACTTTATTCTTCAGAGTCTAAATAGTCATTTTTATAGACTAAACTAAAATTCAATTTTGAAAATTTTGAAGTGACTAAGCGAAAGATGAATATGGAAGTAATATAAGCCGAATTTTGAAATTGAGAATAGCAAAATAAAATTGGAAAGATAAGAGGTAAAAATAAAGGAATTATAAAATGGCATAAAATTGACACTTATAATCTTTTTAAAGAGTTAGAATTTATAAAAAATATACTACAAATATTTGAATAAGGAATAAAAAACAGGAATGTTACGTTTTGCATACATCCAAAATTTTTCTTAATGGGAAGTTCTCTTGATATTGCTTGATTTTTAGGGCGTTTTGGGATAAAATAATGCACATAGAAATAAAATGTTTTTGAAATTGAACTGTAGCCTCAAATTCACATAGATTTTTAAAATATATTCAATTACTAGGATCCCAAATTTAAACTTTATAAAATATACTAGCTAACCCGCCCGGCGTTGCCCGAGCCCTTGTGATAAACTTAAATCTCTTAAAAAACGGAACTCTGGCCACGGTTTACGATGGCTTCGGAACCATATACCCGGCATGTTCGTACGCTCTAGAAAATCTTTTATTTCCCCCTACCACCGCCAGGGGAGCATTCTGTTCTAAACAAACATCTTTCCGAACGAACTTCTGAGACAGGTCCCCGCTGCCTACGTTACTGTATAGTAGGCGCACTACAAAACTGAGCTGGTTTCGAGAAGATTGGAACATTATTAGCCCAGTTATTGCAATAAGGCACAGTTAGAGAAGATAACCTTGAATGAGTACCGTGGGGAGGGGATGTTCGAGTGTCCTTCAGAAAATGACTAATTAGGAGGCCCACTATGCATGCATAAAAATTCGTTCGTTTTGTTAAGCTAGGAACTTGAATCCAATTGAATTAAACGTATTCTTGGCTCTTACTAACAGGAGATGTTATGTTTTCATAAATGCATCTTTCTAAGCTGTGTGAGAAAGATGTTTTGTTTTTGTAGATGTAAATTTCTAAGCTGTGTGAAAAAGATGTTATTGTTTTTGTAACTGTATCTTTCCAAGCAGTGTGAAAAATATGTTGTTGTCGAAAATGACTTTGTAGAATGTTTTTGTTGGCACGATAGTGAGAGAATAAAGATATTCGTTATGTTTTTTAAGAGGACTGTTTTTCACGTATTAAAGTATTATTTTCTTTTATTTTAAAAATGACGAAAGTATTAAAACGGGTAGATTTAATGTTTCGAAAATCGCTGTGTATGTAATTTGCGATAATTGGCGCCCGAACAGAAGGACATAGGAAGTAATATTTTTTAAGTGGAAAACTGTTCAAGTATGGATGCGTTAAAAATAAAAAGAACGCCACTTAGAAGCGCATTTACGAAGACTTTAAATAGTTTAAACGAAGCTCTTAACAAGTCAAGCCCAGATGTTAATCTAATAGAAGAGCTATTAGATCAACTAGTAGACAAGGCATCTAGATTACGTTCCACAGATGACGAAATATTAAATTTTATGTTGTCGAATGGGTCTGCAGAAAAGGATTATGTAAAAGAATTCGAAGCATGCGAAGAATACCATGAAAAATTAATAAAAGTGAAGCAAAATGTAAGACATTTTTTCGATAAATCTGCCGTCGAACAGCAACCTCTTTTACCTAATTCGATAGAAATCGAAAGAATGGGATCCCGCACACTCAGATTGCCTGAAATTAGTTTGCAGCCGTTTGATGGGGACTCAAGATCGTGGCTAACGTTTTGGAATAACTTCAAGAAAATTCACGAAGACAATGTGTTTGACGATCACTCGAAGTTCGTATATCTGATGCAAGCAATTACTCCGAAATCGAAAGCGTCCCAAATTGTGAACAGTTATCCTATATCGGCTGAAAATTATCCTAAAGTAATTCAACATCTAAAAGAAAGATTTGGAAGAGAAGACACTTTAATTCAAATTTATGTTCGCGATCTGCTGCAGCTGGTATTATGCAATAATAATACATCCAGAAGAGAGTGCAATTTGTCATCGTTATATGACAACCTAGAAACCAAACTTAGATCGTTGGAATCTCTTGGGGTTACAGAGGACAAATACGCGAGCATTTTATTCCCGTTGGTGGAATCGTGTTTACCTCATGATGTTCTCCGAATTTGGGAACGGGATCGTGAAAAGTCTGCTCAAGGTAAGAGTGAATTAAATTCTATACTTAATTTCTTAAAAAATGAAGTGCTGTCTGAAGAACGTATTTTATTGGCGCGTACTAGTTTTGGTTTTCATAAATCTAAGAATTTTACTAGATTTTAAAATGTTGAATATAATTCTATGCCAACTGCTACTGATTTATTTGTAGGTGATAAATCTAAAGATAAACATTTAATTAAGCAATATGATGAAGCATGTATATTTTGTAACAAGTGTCACTTATCAGAAAAATGTTTTTAAGCTAATTCGCTTTCTTTTGAAGATAAACGAAGTGTAATTTTGGAAAAGGGGGCTTGTTTTGTCTGATATAAGAAAAATCATATTTCACGTCACTGTAAATCGAAGATTAAATGTTTAAATTGTGGTAAAAGGCATTTTGCTGTAATGTGTCAAAATTTTTTGTAATGAAGAAAGTAATACGGCGTTAGAAAGTCGTAAACATGAACATGAGTCAGGGAGTAGTGATACAGTTTTGACTACTCAAGGTTCCGACCCAACTGTGTTATTACAAACTTTGCATGTACGTGTAAAGCACGACGGTAAAGAAAAAATTGTACGGGGAGTCATAGATACGGGCTCTGAGCGTTCATATTTATCAGAAAATGTAATTAAATATTTGAATTATAAATGATGAAGTTAAATTAATTCATAAATTATTTGGTGGTGTTGAAACGAGTGAAGAAAACCACAACAAATATAGAACTCATTTAAGTAGTATTGATAATAGTTATACATGTGATATGCATGTTTTAGATGTTCCTGTTATTTGTTCTAATATAAAAAAGGTGCCAAATGGACCTTGTTTAAAAGAATTAAATAAATATGGTATTAAGATTTCGGATGTTGAAAACAATGTATGTAAAACCGAAAATGAAATTGTTAATTGGTTCCGATGTGGCGGGAAAATTACTCACCGGAAATATTAAAGTTTTAAAAAGTGGTCCGGTTGCTGTAAAGACCCATTTGGGGTGGACTCTCATGAGGAAAATTCCAGGTATTAAATCTGAAACAAATGATTCTCTTATGGTTATTTCGTCTCTTTGGAACGAAAGTTCCGTTGCTAATTTATGGAAGCTAGATATTCTTTGTATAACTGATCCGGTTGAATCTAAAACTAAAAATGAAATTCATGAAGAAACTATGCAACATTTTAAAAGAAACATAAGAATAGATTCAGATGAGAGGTATGATGTAGCATTGCCTTGGGTAATAGATAATGCCCGCTTACCTAGTAATAGAGAATTGGCCGAAAAACGGCTTGCTGCAACGAAGAAAAGGTTATCAAATTTGAATAAAACTGAAGTTTATAATGAAGTATTTGATACATGGTTAAATGCAGGAATAGTTGAAAGGGTGGTCGATAATAAAAAAACCAAAATACATTATTTGCCACACATGCCTGTATTTAAAGAATCGAGTGAAACTACTAAAGTAAAGCCGGTTTTTGATGCTTCGGCTCATGTGAAAGTTGATCCTCCATTAAATGATTATCTGGATAAAGGATTAAATATGATTGAAATGATTCCTTCAATATTGCATCATTTTCGGAAATTTCCTGCTGGTGCATTATCTGATATAGAAAAGGCATTCCTACAGATAGGGATTACAGAAAGTGATAGAGACTATCTACGGTTTTTATGGTAGGATAATATAATTTATAGACATAAACGTGTGGTTTTCGGAATCAATTGCAGCCCTTTTTTACTAGCGGCTACTCTGAAACACCATCTAGAAAGTACACCTGACAATTTTGTTTCTACAGCAGAGACTTTGAATGAATATTTGTATGTAGATAATTGTGTTTGTAGTTTTCACACAACTAAAGAGTTAAACAAGTTCATAATTGAATCGAGAATGTTACTGTCCGCCGCGAAATTTAATTTAATGGGATGGCTGTCAAATTATCCAATTCAAATTATGTCTGAAACTTCAACAGTTAGCATAACACCAGTACTAGGCTTAAACTGGGATCTAGAAAACGATACCCTATCTTGCAAAATCGGCCCCATTGAGGAAGAGCAAATTATTCCTACAAAACGAGCTCTACTTTCATTGGATCAGAAGGTTTTTGATCCTCTGGGATTAGCATCACCCGTGACTTTGCAACCTAAACTTATTCTACAAGAATGCTGGAAGTTGAAATTAAAGTGGGATGAATTAATTCCAGAGAATTTAGCTAAACAGTTCTTGAAGTGGGTGCAAGGAATAAAATTAATTTCTGACATCAAACTTGAGCGCTGGATGAATCTAGATAACTTTGAAATTGATGTAAGTCTTCACATATTTTGTGACGGATGTAAACACGCATATGCTACTTGTATTTTTCTGAGAGTAAAGAAGGAAAATTAAATTTTGGTGAGTTTTATACAAGCACGCACACGAGTAGCTCCTATTAAGAACCTAACTATACCGCGGTTAGAGCTTTTATCATGCTGCATTGGAGCCAGGTTGGGTAGTCGTGTCATTGCTGATTTAAGAATTCCAAATTTGAACATCTGTTACTGATGTGATTCAACCACAGCTTTCAGCTGGATAAAGCGAGATGATAGATGGGGAACATTTGTCTGGAATCGTGTAGAAGAAATCAGGTCTTTATCACAGAAAAATCAGTGGCGACATATTTCAGGAAAATTTAATCCGGCTGATCTCCCTTCCAGAGGTTCTTCCATTGAACAGTTCTTGCAGCTAAAATGGTGGGAGGGACCAGCCTGGCTGGCTGAGCCAGAATTTACTTGGCCTCAAAGTGTCGAATTACCAGATGAAGAAGTTATTAATGCTGAGAAACGGAAAAGTGTCATTTCAGCATTAAACAAGAACACGAAACCTAATGATTGGTATTATCGACGATTTTCATCATACAAGAAAATAATAAGATTGATTGCATGGATTCTAAGATTCATAAGTAATTCAAGAAAACCGAATTCAAAAGAAGTATCTGAACTTACATGTTTTGAACTAGAACAAGCTGAAAGAAAATTAATGATTTTGATCCAGAAAGACAGCTTTGATGAAAAGAATAATGAGAAAATTCGTAGCCTAAGACCAATCTCCTGGATAAAGCGAGACGTTAGATGAGGAACATTTGTCTGGAATCGTGTAGAAGAAATCAGGTCTTTATCACAGAAAAATCAGTGGCGACATATTTCAGGAAAATTTAATCCGGCTGATCTCCCTTCCAGAGGTTGTTCCATTGAACAGTTCTTGCAGCTAAAATGGTGGGAGGGACCAGCCTGGCTGGCTGAGCCAGGAATTGACGCACAAGAATTAAACAGAAGAGCAAAGTATAGACAACAAGTTCGAGAACATCTTAGAAGACGATTCCGTATTGAGTATTTAGGGCAGTTACGCCAACAAAATTCCCTGCAAAAGAATGTCAAGCAACTGACCGTTGGTGATGTCGTTCTCGTAGAGTCTGATAAGAAATGTACGTATTGGACTTTAGCTCGTATGCAAGAACAAATTTCTGGAAAAGATGGTCACCCGAGAGTTGCTCGGGTAAAAACTGAAAATGGTGAACTTTTAAGACCAATACAAAAACTGTACAATCTAGAGATTCCAAAAGAACAATCTTTAGAGCCAGTATTACGAACGAGAAGTGGCAGAAAAGTGACTGTTCCAAAACGTTATCAGTCATAAGACTATTTTTTGAACATTGAACATTATAAACTTTTTTTCCCCTTATTTTTAGTATATCTCATTTCCTAGTGTTAGTTTGAATTTGTAATAATACGTTTAATTTTTGTTTGAATTTTTGCAGGAAATTGTATAATTTGTCTTTGAAAATTACTGTTAAGAATATTTATACTTTGGCCATGTAATGTAAGTATAATGTTACACATATTTTGTTTTATTTTGAATTTTGTTGTGCATATTGTTGAGTTTTCCTGTTGAAAACTCAAGGTGAGAGATTGTCGCGAATCCAATTGAATTAAACGTATTCTTGGCTCCTACTAACAGGAGATGTTATGTTTCCATAAATGTATCTTTCTAAGCTGTGTGAGAAAGATGTTTTGTTTTTGTAGATGTAAATTTCTAAGCTGCGTGAAAAAGATGTTTTTGTTTTTGTAACTGTTACTTTCCAAGCTGCGTGAAAAATATGTTGTTGTCGAAAATGGTTTTGTAGAATGTTTTTGTCGGCACGAAAGTGAGAGAATAAAGATATTCGTTTTTTAAGAGGACTATTTTTCACGTATTAAAGTATTATTTTCTTTTGTTTTAAAAATGACGAAAGTATTAAAACGGGCAGTTTTAATGTTTCAAAAATCGCTGTGTATGTAATTTGCGATAGAATTTAATTTTAAAGTTGGCTTAAACTCTTATTTATAAATAGTGGCAACCGCTACTCATAAATTTAATTTAATGTTATAATTAGTGACTATTAAGTTAAATATAATGTTTGGAATTACTTGCGTTGAAATCGGAAAGATAGTTGCTGAGATATGGAAACAGAGCAGAGAGTTACAGAAAAAAACCTTGAAGGACGGGCCGGGGTGGGGGTTGTTCAATTGCCCTTCAGCAAATGACTAATTAGGAGAACCACTATGCATCTTTCAAGATTCGTTCGTTTGCTTAAGCTTTGAACTTAATTAAAATTTGGCTTACACAATTATTCGGAAATAGTGGTAACCGCTACTCATAAATTTAGTTTAATGTTATAAAGAGTGACATTTAAGTTAATTATAATGTTTGGAATCACTTGTGTTGAAATCGGAAAGATAGTTGCTGAGATATGAAAACGGAGCATAGTTAGAGAAAAAAACCTTGAAGGAGGTCTCGGGGTGGAGGGGATGTTCAAGTGCCCTTTAGCAAATGACTAATTAAGAGGACCACTATGCATCTTTCAAAATTCGTTCGTTTGCTTAAGCTTTGAACTTAATTAGAAATTTGGCTTAAACTATTACTCGGAAATAGTGGTAACCGCTACTCATAAATTTAGTTTAATGTTATAAAAAGTGACTATTGGTTATTAAGTTAATTATAATGTTTGGAACCACTTGCGTTGAAATCGAAAAAATAGTTGCTGAGATATGGAAACGGAGCATAGTTAGAGAAAAATCCTTGCAAGAGTGGCCGTAAGGCGCGGGGGGGGGGGGTGTTCAAGTGCCCTTCAGCAAATGACTAATTAGGAGGACCACTATGCCTCTTTCAAAATTTGTTGGTTTGCTTAAGCTTTGAACTTAATTACAAATTTGGCTTAAACTATTATTCGTAAATAGTGGTAACCACTACTCATAAATTTAGTTTAATGTTATAGAGAGTGACTGTTAAGTCAATTATAAAGTTTGGAATCACTTGTGTTGAAATCGGAAAAATGGTTGCTGAGATATGGAAACGGAGCACAGTTAGAGAAAAAACATTGAAGGACGGGCCGGGGGGGGGGGAGGTTGTTCAAGTGCCCTTCGGCAAATGACTAATTAGAAGGACCACTATGCATCTTTCAAAATTCGTTCGTTTGCTTAAGCTAGGAACGTAATTATAAATTTGGCTTAAACTATTATTCGGAAATAGTGGTAACCGCTACTCATAAATTTAGTTTAATATTATGAAGAGTGACTATTGGTTATTAAGTTAATTATAATGTTTGGAACCACTTGCGTTGAAATCGAAAAAATAGTTGCTGAGATATGGAAACGGCGCATAGTTAGAGAAAAAAACCTTGAAGGAGGTCTCCGGGTGGAGGAGATGTTCAAGTGCCGTTTAGCAAATGTCTAATTAAGAGGACCACTATGCATCTTTCAAAATTCGTTCGTTTGCTTAGGCTTTGAACTTAATTAAAATGTGTTTTGTTTAGTTTAATGTTATAAAGAGTGACATTTAAGTTAATTATAATGTTTGGAATCACTTGCGTTGGAATCGGAAAGATAGTTGCTGAGATATGGAAACGGAGCATAGTTAGAGAAAAATCCTTGCAAGAGTGGCCGTAAGGCGGGGGGGGGGGGTGTTCAAGTGCCCTTCAGCAAATGACTAATTAGGAGGACCACTATGCATCTTTCAAAATTCGTTCGTTTGCTTAAGCTTTGAACTTAATTAAAATTTGGCTTAAACAATTATTCGGAAATAGTGGTAACCGCTACTCATAAATTTAGTTTAATGTTATAAAGAGTGACATTTAAGTTAATTATAATGTTTGGAATCACTTGTGTTGAAATCGGAAAGATAGTTGCTGAGATATGAAAACGGAGCATAGTTAGAGAAAAAAACCTTGAAGGAGGTCTCGGGGTGGAGGGGATGTTCAAGTGCCCTTTAGCAAATGACTAATTAAGAGGACCACTATGCATCTTTCAAAATTCGTTCGTTTGCTTAAGCTTTGAACTTAATTAAAATGTGTTTTGTTTAGTTTAATGTTATAAAGAGTGACATTTAAGTTAATTATAATGTTTGGAATCACTTGCGTTGGAATCGGAGTTGCTGAGATATGGAAACGGAGCATAGTTAGAGAAAAATCCTTGCAAGAGTGGCCGAAAGGCGGGGCGGGGGGGTGTTCAAGTGCCCTTCAGCGAATGACTAATTAGGAGGACCACTATGCATCTTCAAAATTTGTTCGTTTGCTTAAGCTTTGAACTTAATTAAAATTTGGCTTACACAATTATTCGGAAATAGTGGTAACCGCTACTCATAAATTTAGTTTAATGTTATAAAGAGTGACATTTAAGTTAATTATAATGTTTGGAATCACTTGTGTTGAAATCGGAAAGATAGTTGCTGAGATATGAAAACGGAGCATAGTTAGAGAAAAAAACCTTGAAGGAGGTCCCGGGGTGGACGGGATGTTCAAGTGTCCTTCAGTAAATGACTAATTAGGAGGACCACTATGCATCTTTCAAAATTCGTTGGTTTGCTTAAGCTTTGAACGTAATTATAAATTTGGCTTAAACTATTATTCGGAAATAGTGGTAACCGCTACTCATAAATTTAGTTTAATGTTATAAAGAGTGACATTTAAGTTAATTATAATGTTTGGAATCACTTGTGTTGAAATCGGAAAGATAGTTGCTGAGATATGAAAACGGAGCATAGTTAGAGAAAAAAACCTTGAAGGAGGTCCCGGGGTGGACGGGATGTTCAAGTGTCCTTCAGTAAATGACTAATTAGGAGGACCACTATGCATCTTTCAAAATTCGTTGGTTTGCTTAAGCTTTGAACGTAATTATAAATTTGGCTTAAACTATTATTCGGAAATAGTGGTAACCGCTACTCATAAATTTAGTTTAATGTTATAAAGAGTGACTATTAAGTTAATTATAATGTTTGGAACCACTTGCGTTGAAATCGAAAAAATAGTTGCTGAGATATGGAAACGGAGCATAGTTAGAGAAAAAAACTTGAAGGAGGTCCCGGGGGGGGGATGTTCAAGTGCCCTTCAGCAAATGACTAATTAGGAGGACCACTATGCATCTTTCAAAATTCGTTCGTTTCCTTAAGCTTTGAATTTAATTAAAAATTTCGCTTAAACTGTTATTCGTAAATAGTGGTAACCGCTACTCATAAATTTAGTTTAATGTTATAAAGGCTGACTATTAAATTAATTATAATGTTTGAAATCACTTGCGTTGAAATCGGAAAGATAGTTGCTGAGATATGGAAACGGAGCAGAGTTAGAGAAAAAACCTGGAAGGACGGGCCGGGAGGGGGGCGGGGGTTGTTCAAGTGGCCTTCAGCAAATAACTAATTAGGAGGATCACAATACATCTTTAATGATTGATTCATTTGGTTAAGCTAGGAACTTAATTTGAAATTTGTCGCACACTATTATTCGGAAATTCTGGTAACTGCTTTCTAGAAATACATCTTGAAGCTTAAATGTAATTAGACCCTTGCCCCTCTTCATTCCCGCAAATATAAAAAAGAATCTAAATAAAGTTTTCTGTATTTACAAACTCCATCATAATAATAAATGTCATGTAAAAAAAAAAAATACTTAAACCCGAGTAATTGCCATGAAGAAAAATGTGCCTGGAAAATATTTCAATCAGTGGTATGTATGTGTAATTTGTCATGTACAGGTGGCGCGACATTCGCATGGCCCCTCTACGCTGATAACTTCATTCCATATTGACACTATTTAGTTAGAAATCCTTATTTATGCATCGCTACTCTGGTTTATTTAATTACTTCTTTGAAGAATCGATGCAACCAACCAGTGAACCAACCAACCCAAGAAAATGAAAGTTCTTTGTGCATTTTAATTAATATTTCAGAAAGTAATTAAAATATTAAAATTCTGAGGCTCAGGTGTACCAGGAGAGGGTTTGGATTACCTAAATCTAAATTTACAGACTTCTAGGTGCGCTAAATTTTCCTAGCCATCGCCAACAGAAACACAGAGCGAAACTTTCTTTTATTAGTATAGATTGTCATTTAACAAAATAGCGTTTGTTTAAAGTTTGATCTAAAATTTTAACACTGATTTTTCCTTTTCGAATTTGTTTGAAAAATTCGAAATTATTAAAAATTTAAATTCTTTAAAGGTCTGTCCTCCAATTAAAATATCTAGCTTAATTTGGAAACAAGAACGAAAAATCATGCATCCGGCAGAGATTATCAACTACTTTCCAATACTAACAGAATATTATTAAGAAATTTAATTTTTTCATACGATTAAATGAAATATCTAAACAAGCTATTTAAAAAATACATAACTCAGTAAAAATCCATTTTCAGCAATTGCAGCCCATATTCGAAGTTTTTCGTGCGGCCCTGTATATGATCTGTAGATTTTTTAAACAACACTTAATACACTAAAAATTACATAAAATTGAATGTCACAGCGGAAGGAGCGCATCTAACAATTACCGATCACAGTCAGTCCTTTAACCGGATTCTCTTGTGCATCTCTGTACATGAACGATACATCCTATTCACTCAATAACCTATACAAAAGAAGTTGCATTGAACCTTTGTGATACTTTTAAATTTCATTAAGGTAAAGCTAGGAGAGTCTGCTCACAATTGAAAAGAATGACAATAAAAAATTTAAATATAAATTTTTTGCTAAACTATCCATGAATAACTTTTACTTCATTTGTTCTTTATGCATTTCCATTGCTATTTTGTTGTTATGTTGCAATTTAATAGAGCAGTTGTAATAAAACCAAGAAAGTTATTTTGCGCAATCTGTCCTTACAGGGTTGGTGTGATTGCGCACATGGGTAGGAGAGATTTTTACTAATAATAAATATAATTAAATTGTTAACAATAATAATTACACTTAAATGACATTGTTCTAAGGTTCTCGTGAACAAATATTATTGTATTAGGAAAGAATATTTCAACCTAATGATTTAAGAATCAGAAAAAATAAATAATTTTAAAAACGATTAAAAATTTTTAATTAAAGGAAAAAAATTAAAGAATCAGAAAAAACAAGTCCAGATAACATTACAAAATAACATTAAGTTACTTGATAACACGTTTATCTTAAAATTAGTCCATTTTCACTTTTCATTTTTTTATGCAAATTTACCAATAAGCTGCGTAATCTCTCCTAGCATGAAAACTATTGGGAACAATGCGCCATCTCTCCTAAGTAACAGATGCGTAAACTCTCCAATTTCGGTAGGAGAGATTGCGCGGCCTTTTATTGAAACACGGTTGAGTAAAATAATTTTTTAATTACTTTATTTAATTTTAATTAACCATTGGGAAATTGACTGTTATTTTCGGTCGAGAATGGACCTCTTGACGCCGTCACTTTATTTTTTAAAGCGTTTTTAACGAAATTCTGTAACTTTAGAAGAATTTTTAACGACATTCTGTAACTTTTGAAGCATTTTTTTTTGAACAGGCAATAGAAATGCATAAAATCGTTATAAAAATGTTAAAGTTACAAAAAGGATAGATGAAATTATCAGATATGAAAAACAAAGTAGAAATTTGGTACTTTCGTGTTATAGCGGCCCTCAAGGATGAAATATTTTTGTTTCTGTTTTCATTAATATATTGTAAATTTGGTACTTTCGTGTTATATTTTGTTTCCGTTTTCTTTAATATATTGTAAATTTGGTACTTTCGTGTTATAGCGGCCCCCAAGGATGAATCGCCAAGCGACCAAGATTTATCGCCAAATTATAAAGCATGTATGACATTGTAATAATATATGATATATATATATATATATATATAACATTTCTTGACGTATGTGGCCAAGTTATAGTCATGTATGATGCATATATGATGCATATATGATGTATATACAACATGTATATATGATGTATATACGACATATAAGACGTAAATAATATGCGTATAATGACATATATGGCACATATAGGAGTGTTTGGAATATATATATGCGTATATAGGATGCATATATAAGCTTTGCGATGACCTTGACGAAATCATAACTGCAACCTTGGCATAATCATATTGTGGGGGCCGCTATAGCACCATTTTTTTTTTAAGCTTTCGGAATATTTTTCCAATGATTATTGTAATTTGTTAAATTATAATTTTTTTAAATTTATTTTCATAAATAAAGAGTAATATGACAACACTATTAAAAAGTCAGTTTTTATTTTCATTATTAAAATGCAGTAACAGTTCATGAAGGAAGAAATACATTTCCATATAAAGGAGAAACACAACAAATCGTACAGAGATATATTACTGACAAAATTCACTTCAGACACTATACGCAGATATTACAGTAGAGAAAAATAGAGAAAAAATCAAAAGCCACAAGCAAATCAGCAGTTATCGCATTTATCTTGACGGACTTTTTAAGTAGATGAGGATGAAGCCACACGTATGAGAAAATATTAATTTATTGATAGAACATGAGTCTATGAATAGGTTTTATTATAGAAGTAATGGAGTATCCTATGTGTTCGACTCTAAATTATAATTTGTTTTAGTTATATGAAGGCTTAAACTTCAACATGACTGTGTGGGTTAGAATGCATTATTCAATAAATAATAAGTAAATTACTTGTATGACAAAAAGTACGGAGTGTAATATGTTTATTTGTACTGTATTTTAACAAAATAAACAGCGGAATGTTTTTTCACTATGTGTAACTTATGAATGCAGTTTCTAGCCGATGGATGGGTATAATTAATAATATTTTTAAACTTTATTAAACGATATGAAAATGATTGACATTCATTTTGTATTATGATTATGATGCTTTACTTAATATATATATATATATAATTTGAAACTGATTTAAATATTCGATTATATAAATGTGGACATTTGAAATTTATTGAATTCTTATGATAAACACTATTTAGTAATATAATAATAATGGTTTTAGTTTGCTTGCTTTTTAACACATTGATTTCCAGATCCCTAATTAATAAAATATTCCTTGTGCTATTTTTAGTTTTCATGTTTCTTTTACCAAATAATAATAATAATAATAATAATAATAATAATAATAATAATAATAATAATTTCACTGAAAGAGTTTCTTGTGAAATTTTCATTGTTATGTTTAACTATTATTTGTTTTATAGAACTAATCTACAAGGAATATATTTAATTATTTTACTAGTGTCAAATAGTTTGAATTTTTAAACAAGCTAAGAATCAATTTTATGGCGTAACTTTCTACAGCCATGTAGATGGCACTATTAAAAATAACAATTGATGCATACATCAAACAAAATCTGCTGTGACTGATTTTTAAGTCACATGAATTTGTGAAATCCAGTCTTTTCACTTACAATCAACGTGTTAATGTACAAGCATTCGTTTTATAGCAAGTATTCACTTTTTAAATATTTTTCTTACAACTACTTTATTACTACTTATTTTATTGCAAGTCATAGAAATAAGTACCCAAAAAAAATACTGCAGGTAGCAATACTTTCCATTCAAATCTATATCTGCCAAAAATTGGAGTAATTATGTACATTTATTGAGATTATGTTACTAAGTTCCTAGTCATTGTACAAGAATAAATAAAATAAGATAATTTTAGTTGTAATATAATTTCTGCCATATTTATTAAAACATTTTACAGATATATATTTTTATTAGTCAACGGTACTTTATTTTAATTAGCTAAAAATAGGGTAAAATGATTTGAAATTAATATCTTTATAAACAGCATTGTATATTAAAGCAGTTGTGTGTTATTATAAAGCTTTATATATTATAAAATAAATTGAACTATAGTATGGATTATATCTGTATTAAATAAAATTAAAGTAATTTATTTTCACATTTTCTTTTAAATTTAAAACATTGTTAGTACTTTGTTGTCGAATTTTAAAAATTGTAAAATTACGACTTTCATTTCAGAATGCAATTTGTATTGCACATGCGCTTGATTCACCATTTGTAATAACGGTAAATGACATTCAGCATTTTATTATAATTTAGACGTTTAAAATGTTTCGAAGTAAAACTAATTTAATCGAGAACTGCTAGGATGTAATTGGCTTTTGAAAAAACGAATTCAAAAATATGAAATAAAGCAGGGATGTCAGATCCTGGAGTAAAAATATAAATAAACAAATAATTTTATATAGACGGGCGGATTTATATCGCGCATCGTCACCATTATGCAATGTAATAATTGTAAAATACGTGGTGTTCAAAATTAAACTTTATAATTCCAAAAAAGCTAAAGCAAAAACTATTCATCAGAATGTCGTGAAATTAGATAAGTGTCGTTAGAAGATACAAATGAATCACAAAGACTTGGTCTAACACGATGCCATTAGATTTCTGATCCATCTTAAAAACTGGATAGCAGGCAATGTGCGTAACATTCGGAAGCATACAATGCAATCATTCATTGAACATGCTATGTTACCATTCCAGACAATGGTGACCATTATTTTGAACATACTTCATCTAAATGGTCGGAAGTACCTCGCTACACGTAGTGAAACTACAGTAGTCGCTACTTTTTTTTTAATAGTTTGTAGTGTAGCACACTACATTTAAAGAAAATGTAATGTAGTTTGTAGAAAGCACTGACGCTACTTCTAATGCTACTTCATGGGGAGGAAATTGTGCCATTTTTCAAATCACGTGGTAGTAATTTACTTCTTTTGTGCAAAATTTGTTCTGCACAACAATATTCGAATGCACCGACAAATTACTGTAAGAATAGTAATTTTTTTTCAGTATATGGTTATGCATAAATATCTTATGTAGAATAGTAGCCCATCATTATAACTCTTGTTCAAATATATAGTTTTTTTATCCCCTAAAAATAAATAAGCTGTCGTTTAACTGCATTTTTATGTAACTATATACAAATGTGTTTATTGTATTGCATATATCTCTTAATTTTGCTAAAAAAATTGTAATACGTGTATAAACTAACATTTTGTAGACAAAAACAAAACATTTTCGTGTGTTTTAACTTTCCTAAATTTTTAATGCCCTCGGATATATCGCATTTATTTGATTGTATACGACAGGTGCAATATAACGATGGGCTATTTTAATAATTAATCCGCATGCTCAATTTCAAGTATAGATTGAAACCTTTGACAAAATCTGAAAGTAGCGAAGAAGTGTCTACTTTTAAAAAGTAGCTTGCAGTCGTTACTTTTTAAAACATGTAGTTGTATGTGTAGTTAATTACATTTTCAATAAAGTATTTGTAGTTGTAGTTCGCCACAAAGTAGAAGTAGTTTTTTCAACCACTGTGTTTGTCTTCCTTAGTCGCTTAAGTTGAGTAGGTCATATTATATATTCTGTAGAAATGTGCTTCCTATTGATGTTTTTTGGAATTCATATTTTTGCTGAAAATAATTCTAATCATCTCTTTACAACACTTCCTAAATCGTATGACATTCCGATAAATAGCTTTTATTGTAGCCCTCACAAAAATGTGTACTTTAATTTGGGACACATTGTATTAAATAAAATTATTATTTCAAAAGTTAATTAAATATATTTCAATGCTGCTTTCTAAGCAACTAATATTTTAACTTAAAAATATCACCATCATTAACTTGTTGAATGTTGTCGTCCAGTTAAAATATATTTTGACCATGAATCACATTGAAAACTACACATGAAAGGTGCGATGCAGCATTAAACGTTCTACGTGTAGCTTTTTTAATTTTACAAAATATATAATTTTCTACATTTGTTTTTTTTTAATTACTACTCCTTTATTTCTAGATTTATAAATATGTGCAAATATTCTAGCAAATGCCAGCAAATTTTACATATATTAGTTGCCTTTGATTATATACACTTTTTACACTATATTTCAAAACTTTTAAATACATGGAACACGTAGTTTATTGAAATCCATGAAGAATGAGCAAAAATATTAAAATGTTTTGTAATACATAAATTTGTCCAATACACTTATTGAAACTTAAGTCGAGTTCGTGGGTATGCAAGATTCAGAAAAGAAAAATTAAAAAGATGATTTTTCTTCTTTCAGAATGCTACTTGGGTTTAGTACGTTTTGAAACACTATACGTTTGCAAATGACATACAAACATTAATTGTTGTAGGAACAAACTCTATACGACTGACCGAGTATGTGTTGTTAATACAAAAATTATCTTCAGATTTGCGCTTTTACGGATTAAATAAGACTGATTTTAAAAAGTAATCAAAATGTCAATTACGATAATTTTAAATTCAAGAGCAATCTCGTTTCCTTTTATAAAAATATTTTTCAAATAGTAAATACATATCGTAATCATTTTCTGTAGTTTTTTATTCGTACGTTATAATATTTTAGACTTAATCTCTAAAATTTTATGAAATTTTAGATATTATTTGAAAAGCATTTCATTATCAAATATAATCCTTTTATTTTACATTTCGTAAATTAATAATTAGTAAATTCATTAATCTTTACAAACATTTTAGTTTCATATACAATTATAATTACACAAAAACACAAGTATTTAAATACAGTAAATTCTTTTACAATAATTAAAGAAGAAAAACATAATAATGTAAATTTGAAAATAATCTGTCTTTGTCCCCGTCGTCTGTCTGTCTCTAGGAGCTGTCATCCCATATATCCTATTTGAGTAGAGGAGCATCCGAAATGTGTGCTCATTACTAAACCACTTATAAAAATAAATAATGTAATATTTTTGGCACCCTAGCTTTAAATTGTAGCGTTATTTAAATCAATTATAATCTAAAACCCAAACAGCTGCATACACTATAATCTAAACTAATAAAATAAAGGTGTTTGTCTGTGTGTGCGCGCTGCTAGGAGAAATTTACCGCATGTAGATAGCTGAAAATTTGGATGAGAATTGTCAATGGTAGGTCCTAATGACCCTGGAGATCCAAGTTTTCATTTTTTGATAATTAGCCGAGATAGTAAGTAATTAAACACCGCAATTAGAAATCGCATTGCCGACAAATTCGTAGCAGGGTGCACCGAAGTGCTCACTTCCGGGGCAAGGAAGCCAATAAGAACTAAAGGTTCTTTTTCATCGGTGTCGAAGCGCGCATTAGCAAACCCGTCCAAAATACGGAAAAAATGATCTTTGCTTTATTATTTTTTTTAAATGTAAAATAAGAAAAAAACTGAGTTTTGTTAAGATAATTAAATATTAAATAATGTTAAAATTTATCTTTTATTTAATTTATACCATAATTACGCTGTAAGATAATATAATAATGTTTAAGAATTGAATAAAAATTTAATGTGCTTAAGAATTCCTTATTTACAACTGACACATTGATCGGACAGTTTTTGTATTTATGTTAATATAGAAACTAAATGTTAGTATTCAACTACATATTAACAATTGTGAAATAAAAAGAACCAATTAAGGTTTATTTTTATTATTATTGCTATTTTAACACAATTATATTGATTGGTTTCTGCCGAGCTGTGCCAATTGACAGACCCGATGCCACTATCGAATTCTTGTCGGCATGAGTTGTATTGGCCGTGAGGTCGTCCAGAAAGCTCAATTCGAAAAGCATTGGCAATTAAAGAGAATTTTCCTGGTGTAGAGTTTCGATCTGGACACATATTTACCCAGTTGGAAAAATTACTACTTGTTCAATCAAGGTTTGTGTTTATTGTTATTTTAAAATAATAATTATGCGTTTTGAAAAAAATGATTTATTTACTGCAAAAATTTTGCCAAATATTTTTCATGTCACTTGTAAATTTAAATAACTAGGGAAAAATAACTCTCACTATTTAAATTTTAGGAAAGCAGCAAAAAATGTGGTCTGACATGTCTTGCATTCTCTCAATATAATTTATATTAGATTATAGTATAGCAGCTGCATGTAATTTATCTTATGTGCACTTATGGGAAATATGATCATTTAACTGTACATTGTTTTTTTTTCCTCCAGTTATAAAAAAAAAGTAAAATGAAATATGTACACAAGTTGTACGCAAACAAAATTATTTTTGTTCACAAACTGTGCGTGCTTTAATAACAAACGAGAATATATAAATATTACTTGCATACATAATTAAAGTTTTAAAAAATACATTGAAACACTTAATATTTTAATATGCAAAATCATAAAAATTCAACTAGCATTATAAAAATATTTAATTTTCCATGTGATAATCTTTTATATTATAGAATTTTTTTTATACACAAAGTATTTTTTTTTCGATGTCGAAAATAATTTCCTATTCACCAATAATATACAGTTTATATATAGATTTATTTAACATGTAAAATGCGAGTTAAAGAAGTTATAATTGTTATCTAATTATACAATTGTAAATACTGCAAATGACAATATTAATGGCAATTTTCAACATTTTACATCATCATAAAACTTATGAAGTGGATACAAATATTCTCATGCAGAATAGTTCAGTAAACTAAAATTATTGCATATGTATGATGCATGATATATATTTTTTTGTTTTAAATTTACATTTCGAAAGATTTTTTTTCCTAAGCAAAAAAAAAAAAAAAAAAAAAAAAATACTTTTCAGTCCCTGGTTTTAAAGTTAGGATTATATATTTTTTAATGAATAAAATTCACCAGTATTCTAAGAGGAAAATAGATTTTTATTTTATTTTATTTTTGATAGTTTTTTTTTAAGAAAGAGATGATGATAATATATAAATCATGTTATATTTCTTTACTTTTATATTACTTTAAAGACACTAATTTAGGAAGAAAATATTTATGTACCTTTTTCAACAACATATATATATATATATATGGAAAATAATTTTTTTCTCTCATTTTGAAGATTTTACAACTTTGGATATTCAATATTAACTGCAGTCTACTGTTTAGTAATAATATTTTTTTAATTCCACAAACTTTTAGAAAGACAGAAGGTTGAAATATATTTATTACAGCAGAACCTTGATTACTTGAGCTTGTATTTACTGAAATTCAGTATTCTGTAGGAGAAATAAAATAGTTACTGACAAATTGACAACACTTAACAGTTTAGAGTTTGGATATCCGCACATACTAGTTTTAATTGAAGCAGGAAATTCTCTAAGTTTGGACTAATAGATGATTTATGACAAATTTTTATTTAGGCGATTTTGCTAGAAAGTAGAAGATAAAAGCTGAAGTAAAATTTGAACTTTCTGTGTCACTTCATACAATTTATAAAAAGTAAAATATTTTTTATAGAATATACAGGGTGATTCAAAACTGCAGAAACAAACTTCTAGGAGGGGTGGGGTACTTCTAACGACACTAAATCATATAGCAAAGCAGGGTCAGAAATGCAATCTTAACGAGATAGGGGGATTGTTAGGGGCTGAATCATCATAATCAAAAATTGACATTTAAAAACTATAAGCTTAACATAAATCATGACTTTCCTGATAATGAAATTCCCCGATGTTTTCTGCCTACGTTTCTGGTTATTACCATCTACAGTTTTGCACGTTTGAGGGGTCCAACTACAGCTCTGGCGAAAAGCGCCCTCACGCAGGTAACCAGCGCCCTCAAACGTGCAAAACTGTAGATGGTAAGAAGTAGGTACGTAGAAAGAAAACTTCGGGGAATTTCATTATCAGGAAAGTCATGATTTATTTTCAGCTTATAGTCTTTAAATGTCGATTTTCGATCGCGATGATTCAGACACTAACAACCTCCCTATCTCGTTAGGATTGCATTTTCGATTCTGCATTGCTGCGTGATTCCGATTCGTCTAGGAGCTAACACCAGCCCTCCTAGAAGTTTGTTTCTCCAGTTTTGAAGGACCCTGTATCAAAGATAAATCAGCAAGAAATAAAAGCCGCTATAAATCTAAAATGATAATTGCAGCAAAAAGATAAAATAAGATTTAAAAAAAAACTATAAAATATCTCTAGGATGCCGATTTCTAGTAATATATAACTATAAAGAACCTTTTAATTTTATTATTTTAGTCTCGGAGATAAAGTAACAGTTCCCTATATATTGCCTAGTTTTTTTCTACTTAAGCTTGTCTACAAAAGCTGTTGCCTTAATGAGCCATACTATTGTACAACATAGATGAGATTTTTTCATATAATCAAGGTTGAGCTGTAGTATTTTTTAAAGAAAGTATGAATATTTTAGTACATTATAGATATATACATTCATATATCACTTATTCAGGAATATTTGCCTATATTAAGTATGTATTTACATATAGATCTGAACAGTGTATATTTTAATGAATGAACAGCACTTTGTATGGCGCATGATGACCAACGCTCTATGTGGTTGAATCAATATTTTGTTAGGATCAAAACATTATTTAGTCCAAATGAAAAGTTTTCTGAGCATTTGGAAAATATTAACTGTCTCAAAAAAATTCTCTGTATCAAAATAGAAAACCAAAACAAAAACATGAATATTTAATTTATGTGTGCTTTAAAAATGATGAATGGTTATTCAAATATACGAGGGGATCTTGATAATAAAGGTACACGTGACAGTTATACAATCTGCGCATGCGTCAGTTTGTGGCCATGCGCATGACTAGACATGGTAAGTTGTGTAGTAGCTGAGTTCGAGTGTTCTTTTATTCCAGACTCAATTTAACTTCCGAAAAAGAAACAAACAGGACGTGTGTAATCGCGGAGTATGTGAAGTGTGAGGTACGTGTAAACACTTCAGAAATTGCATACAGCCGAAGGAAGGAAAAAGCCTGTACGAATACGCAAAAGGGTTAATCTTTTGCATGATGACGCAATACACCAGACGGTAAATGAAACCAAACTACGACGAACATAGCGGAATTGGGAGGACCTGCAACATTCTTCGTATCGTCTAGATTTAGCCCCATAAGATTATCTTTTATTCAGACCTATGAAGAAATTTTTCGCGGTGAAATGCTTTGTTGATCAGGAGGAATTCAAAGATAGAAAGTTGTGTACTACTTCAAGCAAACTGAGGAGCATTAGTACTGCGAAGGGATGTTTAAACAGTGTCACGCTCGCATAAGTGCCTCATTGCTTATGAAGATTACGTCGAGAAATAGACAAAAGTGTGCAGTTTTTGTGGGATCTATTAAAAATTTTCTTTATCGTAATTTTGGATTGTATCTTTATTATCAGAACCCCTCGTTGTTTTACTTTTATATTTGAATCATCGTAATGAGAAAAATTTAATGAAATTTATATACTCACGCACTTAATAATTCCCTTTTCAGCAAGAGAAATTGCATCTGTTTTTTTTTTCATTTAAAATATTACAAAAAATTCGAATAAAGTTTACTTTATAATTGCCAATAAATAGCTAAAACTGTTTTTATTTTTGTAGCGTTTGATAATTGATTTTGTTTTATTTTAAAGTGTTAAAACCCCGTGAATATTTGACTCTCAAAATATAATTAAATTTATTTCATCTTATTTGCTCAATAAAAATCGTAAATCTGATAAGTATCAGTATTTACAAAAAAAAAGTTTGCAAAATGGGGAAAATTTAAATGTAACAATTACATATATCAAGCTAAGTTTAAGCCACATCACAACCAAATGGGTTTTAAGTAAAAACAAGATGTAAATTAAACTTTGTTTGTAAAATGCTATATGAAAATAGTGCATTGAAATAATTTTTTTTTTATATTTTCATCAGTATGCGCATGAACGATAAAACAGAATAAATCGAAATAAAATTATTTTTTCGACTCATTATTGGATATAAAAGATTTTAGGTAGGCCCAAAATGTAAAAAATTATATTAGCTCTAATATGTAATCTGCTTCTTTGCTTAAAAATATGAAAGATAAATAATAAAAGGCATAAAGAAGCAAAAGAATATTAATTATTTTGTTAATATTAATTTATGATTTATAAGTAAATATGATAAAATTTTATCGGGTTACACAATGCTAATAACTAAGACATTCTTCATAATAATATGAAAAATAAAATTAAAGTAAAAATCGTAATTTTCAATAAGAATTTTCAAAAGTTTTCTTGGAATATTAATAATTGACTTTAACTGTATTTATTGATGTAAATATTAAAAGAAATATAAAAATATTCATTGAAAGGTTTGATTGAAAACACTTTACAAATGCACATTTATATCAAGTAAAAAAAATGTATCATTTAATAATCATTCCACGAATTTGTAAATTAATTTACAATTACAGTTGACAGCATTATTTAATTTTATTTTGTCTTTATTTATTTATCGTACATTATTTGCTTAAAAATAATGCTTTAAACTTCAGAAAACTTTCATGACCTTGTGTTTTATTTAAATGCTGAAGACAAAGTTCATTTTATACAAAAAGCCATCGCTTATTCCGCAAAAGTAGTGAACGAGAACACAAATTCAGTGTTGCGCGCAAATAAAATAATTTATAACACCATTAATTAAATTAAAATACAGTCGAGTCTCTATATAACAATATGAATTGTTTTAGTCAAAAAAATCGTTATATAGAAAATTCATATATAGAGAATAATGAAAAAATTGCTATTTTTTTAAATTGCTTTTGAGGTGGACTATTAACCCTTTAACGGATAAAGCACTTCAATTGCTAAGATGTTGAAATAAATGATTGACACCGGAAATTATGAACAAATTTATTTCTATATAATAAAAAAGCGATATTTCACATTACATAATGAATGGAAAACATTTCTATTAAAATCCTGCTGTCATTGTTGAATTTCGTAATTAAAATTTTGTGGTTTCGTAGGGAAACCAATGTCCGTTAAAGGGTTAAGTTTTCGAAATGTTTAACGCTAAATATTAACTTGACATTGTATTTTTTAATTACTTAAACAGTTTTTAAATGGAACATAAACATGAATTTGAAAGCAAAGAAAAAAAAACGCATAAAGAAAACGTACATATGTTTTAGAAAAAGAAAGCTATAATTTTTGGTTGTTTTGATTTCAAAACTGTTACACCCTTGTAAAATATTTCACACTTTAAAAAGGAATGCAAAATTATATAAGAAAATCACTTATTATCGTGTGAAAACATTTATGCTAAAAGTCATAACAGTACACACAAAGGCTTATAAATACTATATTTTAATAAACAGATCAACAAGTTTCATATACTCAATCGGCGACAATTTTAAAGATCATCAATGATAAATAAACTAATTTCGTAATTTTTTTGTGAAAATGAACTGGATAAACAATGTAGAGATATTCAGCTTTGAAAGATACGCCAGGAATCAGTAATGGAAAATTGATTCCACGTGGTTTTGAAGCTTTTTCTGAGCATATGAAGAAAAATTTCTGATAACATGCGTTATATGGAGGTAGATCTTTCGCTATATGGAGATTATTTTTAATTTAATCATGGTAAAAAATGACCGTTTCTGTAAAAATTCGTTATGTAGAGAAATTTGTTATATGAAAGTTTGTTATAGAGAGAATCGACTGTATCTCGATAAAAAGCGCTGGGAAATTCATTGCTTTTTACACATTTGCGTTATTTTCGTGCATTTCAGAAATTTATTTTGTATTCAAGAATTCCGAATTTATATCAGAAATTCTGAATAGTAATTTTTGCTTTATTTAATTTATTTCGTAATTACATAAAGTAAAAATTTCTTCATTCAGAATTTCCGGTATGGATTCAGAAGATCTGAATAAAAAAAAGTCCCACAATGGACGCATTTATGCTTGAATCATGCAAATGGGTTAATAAAAAATTAACGGGAGTTTGTGGATAACACACAAAGTTTAAACTCTGTAAAATAAAAAAAAACATTTTAACAGGTGGTTTAAAATTTACGAAAAATTTTAAGTTATACATTAACAAACGGACTTCGTCAAACTGACAATATACTTTATATATTCATATTAGTTTTCATCAATAAGGATAAATTATTCATATGAAATACAACATTCATTTTCCGCATATGTATAAACAATATTATACAGCACTTTTACATTACATACAAACGAAGTAATAAGGATTGGGGACAAATTTACGTGGGGTCAATATCAACGGGTTAGACAGGGGGGGGTCTTGTGATTTAGGAATAGTAATGAGCACCATGATAATAACAGGGGGAACAGGATGGGAACTTAGTGATATGTGCGGAGAAAATAGTCCCAGTGGAGAGTGTTTGTGTGTCATCATTGTGCCATTCGTGGAGGTAATGACTAGAAAGAAAAAAGAACAGGGGCAAAGGCTAAGGGGCGTAGAGCGTGAGCGCCTGAACAATCTTCGGATCATGTTTCGATCCTTCTTTGAATTCTTCTAAAGACAACTGGTTGTCATGATTCTAGAAAAAAGCGAGACAGATATATGTTAGTATTTATAGTTGATTTTTCAGAATAATATATGAGATTTATACAATTCTAATAACTAAAACATTCTTCATAATAATATAAAAAATTTTTATAAAGTATATATCCTAATTTTCAATAAGAATTTTCAAAATTTTTCTTAGAATATTAATAATTGACCTCTACTGTATTTATAAAGTAAATATTAAAACAAATATAAAAATATTCATTGAAATGGTTGAAAACACTATACGAATGTAAATATATATGAAATAAAATATTAGCATTTAACAATCCTTCGATGAATATCCAAATTAAATTACAATTACAGTTGACAGCATTATTTAATTTTGTTTTTATTTATTTACCGTATTGTATTTTTATCGTATTGTATTGTATTTTTCATACTTCATAATAATATGAAAAGGAAATTAAAATCGAGATCGTAATTTTCAATAAGAATTTTCAAAAGTTTTCTTGAAATATTAACTTATGTTTGAAAAAAATATATACTGTAAGGTTACGTACAAGGTGTCTTCAAAAGGATAGCTGGTTTTGAAAAATCGAATACGAAGCACGCTATTAAATAAGCAGATTATCGTGTGAAATAAATAATTTATTTAATTGTCGTCTTTCTTTTATAAGTAGTAATTTTTCCAATTGGTAAAAATGTGTCCCCGGCGGGGGTTCTAACATAGAACCTTTGGCTTTAATTACTAATACTCTTCCAATTTAGCTGTTTGGAGAACATCCCAGTGGACACAATTCACTCAGACAATCAATTGGTAATGTCATCTGGTATGTTATTTGAAATAGACCTATAGAATATAACACATGTAAAGGAAATCCAAAAAACGCCAAATAGGGAAGAGGGGGCACATTTGAACTGGGGCAGTTTGGAACTGTGACCATATTTTTTTTATCTGATAATGCAATAATCCTTTTTTTTCAGAAATAATGTTGGAAACACTAACTTACATATGTGTCACATGCATTTTACCATATTGTAGTTATAGTTCAGTCATAAATAGTGATTATGTGTTTTGACATCTTATGATTAAACTTTTGTTACTTTTAGCTGAATCCTGTGTTATTGTCTTCTGCTGTTCATGTTTAATTATATATTTGTTGGAAGATTTATGCTTTTCTTACCATTATAACAAATCTTGATTAAATCTGTTTATAACATATATAAGTCCACTTTTCCAACATGGTGGCATAAAGGAGAGATTCGAACAAATATAATGGGGTAGTTTTGAACAGGTTCATAACTGCCCCTTCTTGGTTAAATTAAAGCGATTTTCAAAATTAATATGTATTTATGAAGTATATTGGTTATCATTTACATAATTTTAAATGTTAGAACTTATGATTCAATTAATTCGAGAAAATGGAATTGTTTTGAGTACATTTTCACCTCACTATACGCATAGACTACCGCCGTTAGATGTATCACTACTCGGTCCTTTCAAAACAAAACTTGCTCAAACAACAGAATAGGTGGTTACTTAGTAATCCTGGAAAAACATTTCCTATATAATCTCCCAGGTATCATTCATGAAGAATTTGATCTGTCATTTACTTGAATGAATATTATTGCAGGCAGGCTTTGCAAAAACAAGATGGCCTTTTGATACTACTGTTTTCAATGATGATGATTTTGAATCCTCTACATCTACAATAACTAACAGGCCAGTATTAGATAATGCACCTTATGTTTCAGAGGTTGAATCTGTGGAAAATTCTTTGAACACCATTCAAGTTATGCAAACTTGGTGAAACAGCAGAATAGGTGGTCACTTAGTAATCCTGGTAAAACATTTCCTATATAATCTCCCAGGTATCATTCATGAAGAATTTGATCTGTCATTTACTTGAATGAATATTATTGCAGGCAGGCTTTGCAAAAACAAGATGGCCTTTTGATACTACTGTTTTCAATGATGATGATTTTGAATCCTCTACATCTACAATAACTAACAGGCCAGTATTAGATAATGCACCTTATGTTTCAGAGGTTGAATCTGTGGAAAATTCTTTGAACACCATTCAAGTTATGCAAAACTTGGTGAAACAGCAGAATAGGTGGTCACTTAGTAATCCTGGTAAAACATTTCCTATATAATCTCCCAGGTATCATTCATGAAGAATTTGATCTGTCATTTACTCGAATGAATATTATTGCAGGCTTTGCAAAAACAGGTATATGATGGCCTTCTGATACTACTGTTTTCAATGATGATGATTTTGAATCCTCTACATCTATAATAACTAACAGGCCAGTATTAGATAACACACCTTAAGTTTCAGAGGTTGAATCTGTGGCAAATTCTTTGAACACCATTGAATTTATGGAGACTGAAGCTGATATGTCTTATGCTGCAGCGGGTGATTCCCCAGAAAATAACTGTAATGATGCAAATGTAGAACCAAAAGCAAGTACTTCTAAAGTTAATGACGCTTTTGTTACTACTCTAACACCAGAATTGATCGGCCCTTACCCGATAGCTTCACCTCGTAAAACATCTAAATCGAGAAAAAAAAGGGCCAATCTAGGATTTTAATATCCACTCCAGAAAAAAAATCACATTTTAGATAAAAGTATTGAAAAATTAAGAAAGATAACTAAAATAGTTTCAAAGAAGTTAAAGCACAAGATTTGTAAATGAAAAAGATTTTGAGACTAGCAGCGATGATATGTCTGCAGATTTCTTATTAAAGAGTGATGATAATGAGTCATTTCATCATGCAGAAAATGAAGAAATTATTGAAATAGAACAATTCGATGTTGCTGATATTAAAATAAATGACTTCATTTTAGTAAAAATTGCAAGTAAAAAAAGGATTCTCCATTATGTTGGACAAGTTTAAGATAAAAATAATGAAGCAGAAGAATGCATGGTAAATTACCTGAAAAAGAAGGAAGGTTGTTACAAATTTCTCTTCTCAGACCATGAAGATAAGTTGTCTGTTCCTTTTAATGATAATATTTTTAAGCTTCCTTGACCATTGTTAGCAGGAGAAACAGAACGAGCAATGCACTTGTTACCATTTCCAATAAACCTTGGAAACTTCCAAATGCATTAATTTTTAACACTTTCCAACCTAGTTGAAAAGTGTTTATGACTTCGGTTTGTCTGCCGTATGGCCGTCTGCCGTCTGTCCGTGCTCTAACTCCCGTAAATATGCTCGGATTGCCCTGCAATTTTTATATGTTATTGTTGTCATCTATAGCACATTCCCTATTTCAACTGAAGTGTGTAGAACTTATAGTTTTTTTACAGGGACACTCAAAAGAATTCTGTTACATTACGGTGTATGGGGAAAAATCATTTGCGGTTTATTTTAAGGATGTTACACAATTTTAAACATATTGTAATTGATATATATCACTAAGGTGCATTACAAGAAGCTTAATATGGAATAGGGTGTGCATAGCACTTATAGTTACTTTACAGGGACAGTCAAAACAATTCGGCTACATTACGTCTATGAAGAAAAATCGTTTGCGGTTTAATTAAATAATGTTTCACTATTTTAAACGCATTGAAATTTTTATATATCACTAAGGTGCCTTACAAGCCCGCTAAAGGGTTAAACGGTAATGATTTGTAAAATTACTTTGGAAGCGTTGGAAAGTGTTACATAATCTATGCTTGACGCATGATGTTTCGTTCTTGTTGGCTTTAATGTTAACTACATTAACTATATAAGTAGAAAAATACTTAAAATATTTGGTTCTATCTGTTTAAGCAAAAATAAGTGTGTATGTTTTGTTTAAGTCTGTCTTACGTTGAAATGATTATTTGTTCAAAAGTGCCCTATACTCGTTCAAATGTGCCCCATGCAGGGGTACATTTGAACAAAAAAAAACATATTTGCGAGTAAACAAAAAATGTCTGTTACTTTAATAGAATAGTGTTAGTATTAATTTTTTCATAAATAAAATGAATGCTTTTTTCTTATTATAAACAGTGTTATTTCTCAGAACTTATATATAGTGGTGAAAATTATACTTTACTGAAAAGTGTTCACATCTGCCACCCTCTCCCCTACGTAATTACACTTTTGTTATTTCAGAGTAGATTTCATTACCAAATGCTTGTCTGAGTGAATTGTGTCGGCTGGGATGTCATCCAAACAGCTGAATTGGAACAGCATTGGTAATTATTACAGAGGTTCTGGGTTCGATTTCCGCCCTGGACACATTTTTACTGAGTTAGAATAATTAATACTCGTATGATTTAACTACCAAATGGTTTGATTGTATTTAAATAATAAAAGTGTTCTCTATTTTAGCACCAAATGTTGTGTATAGAGAGCGATGCGTTGTCACAAAACTATAAGAATGGTAGATCTAACGTATAAATATGGTCAAAGTTTAACTTAATTCCATTTAACTATTAAAACACGATAGAAGACATTTGTGTTTCGAAATTGTAAAGTTATTTTGAGCATTCTTATAGTTTTAGACAGTGTAGAACCATGTATTGGTGATATTTGGTACTAAGAGAAGGAAAAAAACTGAAGAAATTCCTGAATTCACACATCAATCTCTTGCAACAATAACTTTATTAGCTGTTATCGTTCGATTTACGTTTCGTTCTGTTCTTCTTGTTCCATTTTAAGACACTATGTATATCCTAACAAAACTTTACCAATTATATAAAATTTGAATTAACTAGTAGAAACAAAATTCGGGAATAATTTAAATAAGAGGTGGAATATTATTTTTGTAAAAGAAAAGACGGAAAAAATAGATTTTAAAGAATAATAAAACCCGTGACAATCGAATTTCCGTGATACAAAATTTGAAGAGAAAATGACAAATATTTTTAATTAGTAAAGTATCTTTAGAATGAACGGTCCAGTTTAATCATTCTGCTAGTGTATAGTTTAATTAAAAATACAAAAAAATACATTTTTTTAAATAAAAAGTATCAATAAGTTTTAATATATTTTTTTCTGAATAGAAAATAAATTGTTATATGGAGCAGACGTATGGAGAATTACGGAGACAGAAAGAAAGAAGTTAGCGGCAGTAAAATGAATGCCCTAAAAAGATCATTCAGGATATAAATAGAAATAATAAGAAAATGAAAGAATCAAGAAATGACGAACTTAAAGGGAACCATATTATATGATCTTCAAAAGTAACGATCTATCTGGTATGGGCATGTTAAAAGAATGAGTGATGAAAGACTGCCCAAAATCACATTTAATTATAGAACAAATGAAAAAAGGAAACGAAGAAGACCATAAAAGAACTGGATGGACGATATAAAACAAGCGATGAGGGATAGAGGTCTGGAAGAGGAATTGACCCTTGATCGGAAGAAATGGAATGGTTCCTTGTAGCCATAAACCGAGTTTATACATTTATATATATAGATAATAAATATGTTAACCGCGAGATGAAATACTACTTCCCGATTTCTTCATCGCAAGCAACATTCAAATAACAGAAATTTCTCTGTTGATTTCTATTCATCATTAACACCATATTTATAATAATAACATTTTAAAGGTATTATTTTTTCATAGTTTCGCTCAAAATCCAACTAGCGATGTATGAATTTGTGAAGCATCTCTCAAAATAAATTGCCTATCACCGGCTCATAATGTAATTTTGCATTGTTTGTCATTTGTCTGTAGCATGAATTCTAAAGCAATTGTTACAATGCTAAGGACTACACTTTTCGAAGAAATAACAAGTTGGAAATTGTACGTTAAACGTGACATATCAGGTGCGTTCGTTTTATAACTAGTTTCACAGTATAAAAAATAACTTTGTATAAAAATGTCCGCTTAACACATGAAAAAAGAAGTGTTTTTGCTTTTCTCAGTCACGTGACTTGGGTTTTTATTATATAGATTACGTACGATAGGATTTAATAGAATAAAGAAAACTTTTATTAATAACTTTTTAAATTTTGATTCGATTTTCATAAAATTTGAAATGACTCGACAAAATTCTGCAACGATAATATATATTAAATTTCAAACCATTCGGGTCGGTAGTTTTTGCGCTGTTATATGCGGACGGGCGTATGGACGGACAGACAGACGGGCCAGATGACGACTTTAGGTGCTACGTATTTATACACTGTAAAAAAATGTTGATTTTACAGTATAATACTGGAATCCCAGCTGCCAGTATTATACTGTAAAATTAACACTTTTTTGCAGTGTATAATTACGAACGTACATAATAAAAAAAAGGGATTGACAACATGAAATCTGAGATTGAGTGTCAAAAACGAAAATCATGCAGTCGAAGAATGGAAAACATTCTTTCAACCTCACTCAATACACAGTTTTTTACATAGAATCTCATGATAGTGGTTGAAGACAACGAGAAATTATGACAATAACCAGATTTTTGCCACAGATATAAAATTAAACGAATCACCGCAAATGAAAAGAATATCTGAGTTTCCAGTTTCAGTGCTAATACTGAAAAAATACTAAAATACCTGTTTTGACTACTAATAAATACACTGACATTTCTGAAGATAAAAGTAAAACAGTATGATTATAAGATCGATCGAGTTTTGAAACACAGTATTTAAAAATATACATTACATATGGAACAATGAATGATACACGAAAATAAAAATTAACCCATTTCCAACGAGCGTCTCGTACACGTGGTGTATAATTTTCGTACAATTCCCAATTTTCACTACCATTAATTTTTCATAGTAATTGTTACCTAATTTAATATCACAGAACTTCTGCGATTTGTTCAGTGAAATATTTCTATTTAGAAAAACTACAGCTAAAAGAATAAAAATCGTGTATGACACGCTCGTAGCAAAGGCGTTGAATATCCAAGTTTTCATCTCAATTTTAAAATTTGCATTAACCTCTAGCTATCGGAACTTCGTTATGCTGAATTGGGAGTTTGGTTGAAGATTATTTAGTATCGTTTGGATGGATTCAGGATAGAGACTTTACGGTTTGTCATGTCTTTCTTTGGGTGTATTCTAAACACATTTTACATTTCCCCTCTTCCAGAAACTTTTTTGAGGCCAGGAATTGCATTATAAAAGGTATCTCTGGCTATTACTAGCTGATGCTAACACATGTACGTACCGAATTAGATTACGACATAGACGTGTGTCTTGTGACCAGATTATGCCACAATGGGCATTTTGATGATGTGAACAGAAATTAGATATTTAACATTTACTTTGAAATATAATGCATTATTCCATGCGTAAAAGTTTTTGAAATGCAATGTTTTAAAATACAATGAATCATTTATAATCACCCTGTAGTTTACTTTTAAACGAAGACTTATATGCAAGAAAACATATAACAGCTTACTAAATGTTAAAATACTGCACTATTTTGTGTAATTAATATTTGTCTATTTAATATAGTTCAAAATACATTCTATTTACTCTTTCAATTACTTTTGATTTACGTTAGCGAATTTCCTCCGTCCAGTATATTATTTCTTTAAAGTAATATATTGACATATTAAACTGATTCATTGTTGAATTGTGGTATAAAACTATTAAAACGAGTAATTTTTTATTCAAATTTTGCTCAAATGTTTAAAATTTGAAATTTTGAAACAGAAATGAGATATTTTTTTATGTTTACACCAACTTCTGCACACTTAATTTATTACTTACATGCATACTTAATACATTAAATTTCTTCCTATCAGAATACTATTCTGACATTCTTATGTGCATTAAAATGAAAGTTTTGAAAAATGCTAGTTTTTGTCCACAAAGTTCGAATTTTCATTTATCAAACTTGTTTTCCTATTTAAAATCTGTAAATTAAACAATTTTTATCTCAGAGCTAAATTTGTATTTAATTCAATTAAAATTAATGTATAAGTAGGGGAGACCGGGCCAAGATGATGAATGTCTTAATTTTTCCGTTTACCGCTAGGTGGCAGCATCAACCGGACACTACTGGCTCTCCTATCGGCCGTTCGTTAAACAATACTATAGAGATGCTGAAATCGCCATTTTTGTGTCAGTTGTGAAGCTTTGATTGTTTTCCGCTGCCACGTTATAACTTGTATGCATGTGTAAATAAGCTCTGCTACAGATACAGGTAAGATATATCGTTTCTCTTTAATGTTTATGAGTAACTTAGTTTAAATACTACCTATTACCATGAATAAATGTCAATTAATCGCCTTCCTTCATGGCAATGAAAACGAATATTTTTAAACAGGCAGTCCGGGGCAAGATGACGAGCTCGTCATCTGGCCCTGTGTTTCGGAATTTATTAAACTAACTATGTTGTCCATTCTATTTAAATCCAGTAAACGCTTGTTTGTCTGTGTGTTTGTTCGCACGACCGTACGCTTCTATCTCCTCTGGGGCTAAGGGGCGCATGGGATCAGGGGAGGTGTCGTTCGAAAAGGGGCGACCAGAGGAAGACATTTTTGCCATCCGCTAAGCCACCCCCTAGCCTCCCGAAAGACAAACAACCCTATCGGGGTCCGTATCTCCACTTCCAAGCGTCCGATCGGTACGAGGAAAGTACCGTTCGACGGGGTCAAGACCTCTCCCCTGCCCCGCTGGTCCCCCTCCTCCCAAAAACTTCAAAAAGCGTTTAAGGCCAACTTCCGGCATTGTGACCCACCAACAGAAGAATGGATCCAGTGCTGTAAATGCCAAGAGTGGTGGCATGAGGAATGTTCCAATTATGAAAATGGCATTTTTATTTGTGACTATTGTTAGCTGCACAACTAAACACTTCAAAATTACGTTACAATCAATGCATTATGCTTAGTTTGATACTTTGTAAGATGTAAAAACACAGTTATCATTTGTTAAACCATGTAACATATTCAAAAGATAAAATATGTTCAATCTTTTTCAGTGTTGTCATCTTGCCCCAAGGCCAAAGCCATCTTGCCCAGTGCTGGGGCAAGATGACGATTTGTTAATGTTATGAAAAAATAAAATTATCCTTTATTTTTTTTATTTGAAAATTAAATGGTAATGTATTTAACACTACAAAGGTATACTCTATCAGTTCATGTAAAATTAATTTTACTATTACTACAAAATAAATTAATAAACAATAGTTAACATAGTCATCTTGCCCCGGTCTCCCCTAAGTGTGAAAAATGCCATCAGAATATATATATATATGTATATTTTGTGAATTATCAATGTTAAGAAATTTACTTTATCCAATTGTTCAAAAATCCTGTCTACTCTTTTCTTGGGGTCATCTTCTGCATCTGAATCAACTTTGGCTTGGTTTCCCTGGAATTGGAAAACACACGTAAGTTAACATGCGATGAAAATTTCAAATTCTTTAATGATATATGTTTGGAGCCATTATGGTTTATTTTTATAAAATTATTTTTTTAATAAATTTAAGAAGACAAGTTATGATAATTATTATTTCAAGAAGCATGAAATAGTCTGAATGAAATTATTAAATGATTTTGTAGCTGGCACAAGGTGGACTCGATCAGCCATGATATGAAAATATTGAAGCCTTTTATGAACGGAAGGTGAAACCAACATGCGCAGAACTAGGTAAATTTTACAAGAATACCTGCGGATGATTTAGTACACTGCGGATGATTTAGTAATAAGTTTAATAAGATAAGATCTAAATTATTTCCTAAACAATATTGCAGCATAAAGAGAGTAGTTGCGCCTTTTGGAGCCTTCTGGGTGTTTGCAATATTTTAGCATCCATGTTTAACACTACATAAAATACTATTTATGAAAAGTATGAGTATGTAGATTGGTATTCGAATACACTGCATTTTTGTTGTCTGTTGTTGTTTTTAGCAACAAAAGAACAGCTGTCAGCAACAGAAAAAAATAAACATACATTTCCAAAATTTTGTTGCACCTGACAGGATAAGGGTTTATAGAGTTAAATAATCTCATACAGTTAGGAACTGCCTTTATAATGAAGTATTTCCATAAACAACAGCCATGATTTCTTGGGGGTAAACAAAAGCCCGATTTTCAGATTAAAAACAGTCGTTGCGTAACGTTACAGGCAATTATTTCTGGCATACGTGGACATACAAAATTACTTTAATTTTCTCCATGATGTTTAATAAATCGTGTAAGCTCATACAGGATTTCATGCACGATTGCAACACTTTTTGAATTGCTTTTATGCTAATTGTTTTCTTCCGTGTCACGCAAACACCAACAGAATTGAATGGGTAAGATATTCGTCCTTCTTCGATGAATCGATTAAATCAATGCGAACCATTGCTTGGAAAACATCCTATATTACGGGGTTTATGAAAAACTCTTAAAACTTGAGCAATTCATCTCAGTAATAAGACATTCGTTATAATATGTACCATTTTAACAAAATATTATATAAAGGGCTTGAAAATTTCACATTTAGAAGTTATATCCAAAATATATTCGTTTTACTGATATATTATGAAACTGCTGATATAAGATATACATGCACTTACCAACATTTGATAGATAGCATCTACAATACTATACATTTCTTCTCTTGTAATATAGCCATCATTATCGACATCATATAGTTTAAATGCCCCTGTAAAATATACAATTATCAGTGTAGTGTAATAAAATTTCATACATGCGCAGAAACTATAAACGGAAAAAATATTAAATGCCTACAAGTTTCATAATTTTTTGAAATAGTTCTTCTGCATTATGGGAATTATTTTATTAAAGAGTAAAAGTAGAAAAACATAGTAATTGCAAGACATAAATACATATTTATATACTAAAAAAAAATATTTGATAAACTTGCCAATTTTTTAAATGATTTCGAATTTAAAATAAATGTGAATGAAAATTTTTACTGTGAAGCTGTCTTTTCTAGAAATCAGTACTGTCTGACATTTTTAGTTCTGGGCCATGAACTTAATTCTTTCGCTGTTTTTCATAAGCTGGCTCAACAAAAATCAATGAAATTAGGCCCGAACTGGTCTCACTCGACTCAATTTCAACAAAAATATGCTGTTAATTCTTAACCAACATTATTCTACTATTAAGAATATTTTTAAAAATACTGTATGGGCTTATTTACGTAAAAAGTTTTAAATATAGCGTTTTTTAGGTTTTATGTTCGCATACTATGCGATTCTGAATTACACAATGAATCATCAATTAGACCATAACATCTAAATGAAGACACGTTATAAAATGCAATTTAGTTTAGAACGAAGAAAGATAATTTAAAATATGAAAATTTTGAAGCTTTGTTTATGAAAAGTAGATTTTTTGAAAATATTTCTTCTAAGTTTAAGAAACCAAATTTGTTACTTTTACAAAAAATAAAAACAATTTGTTGCCTCTATATGTATTGGAAATGATAAAGTTCTGTTCCGGCCTCGCCCGAGTCTAAAGAAAGAAAAGGAGTTTAGACACGATTCTATTAAAGAAAACAGGCACAAAACCTGTTTCTGTGTACACCTCTAATCATTTGTACAAATATCTTGTCAAATTAGCTAATCCAAATCATTTCTCTTAATGCATGTTACACGTAAATATATTTAACGTAAATATTAATATCATGTTTGATCTCTTTAATAATAATAATAATAATAATAATAATAATAATAATAATAATAATAATTGCAACAGCCAATTAGTTAAAAGGGGACTTCTTTGCTGTAGTGGCCCTCCGAGAATGAATCACCAAGCGAACTATATATATCGCCAAATATTACATTATAATCACATATGATGTATATGACATTTCATGACGTATTCGGCTCATATTCGTTATGCATAACATAACGCATATATGACGTACATATATGACATGTGTATAAGACGTATATGACATATAACATGCAAATAATATGCATTTATCGACGTATATGGAGCACATCTGAGCGTTTAGAGTATATATATGGGTATCTATAGTGATACGATGATCCTAGCGAAATCGTAACAGCAACCTTGATATAATCGTAATTGTGAGAGCCTCTATAACAAGGACAGCATCGATAAAAGTACTCATATAAAAAAATAAACTTTTTAAAAAGATTTATCTTAATTTTGAATTTCACGTTTTAATTTAGAATATACATGGTTTTATTATAAAGGTATTTAATACATCACTTTTGTTCCTTATTAGTAATATATTAGGATATTATCCTGCGTATATTATTAAACTTTATTTTACAAACCGCTGGATTGATTTCTTGTATTTATATACTCAGTATCTTACCTATATTACTTAGTTATGAAGATATAATGCAGGAAAAGCAAAATAATAATAATAATGATGATGGTAGTGCTTGGTTTTCTTCTAATAAATATGTAACAAGATAAAAAATAAATTTCGAACTTGCAAAATCAGATAAATCTTTTTGCGACAGTGACTAAGTAGTATTTCATACTTTTATTTTTAAATAGTTTATAAAATTTAATATTGTTAGCAATTTAACAAAAAAGGGCATTTATTTATTAATTTTCAAAAAATTTTAAGATGAAATTTACTTCTGCAATTTGAAATCCAAATTTTAAAGAAATCTTATTATCAATTTTTTTTACTTATAGATTTTTAATTAGTTTTATAATTAAATTGTATAACTGTATCAAAGTTGCCATTTTTATGCTGGAAATTTTCTTCAACATTTTGAATGTCTGATAAACACGCAAATAATTTCGTTGCATGCAGCTCACATTTTTTTTTTTTGTTTATTATAGTACTTGTAACAACATAAATATTTGAACTATAAATTTTATCACATTTTAATTAATATTGTACCAATTTTCTTAAATAATAATAGTAATAAAATATTTTGAAAATATTACATAAAAAAATTAATTTTTGTTTACTACAAAATCATTTAAAACTTAAAGAATTTAAAAATACTGTTATATTAGTGTGTATTGAATTAAGCTCCTATCTTTTTTTCGTACTTTCCATACACATATAGTGTAAGGGAAATATTCTAGTATTATGATAAAACACCGATTATGGAAATATTGGTATATTTTTAGATTTTGAGGTTCCCTGAATGCGTTTCCTCTATTTTTATAATGATTCCATATGTATGCGTAAATGTTGTTTTTTTTTACATTTCCGGTCTCCAGAGTTTTCTTTAAGGTTTTTTCGGTGATGTAGGTATGTGTGTGTATGTGTGTGTATGTGTATGTATGTGTGAATAAACACGATTGCGCCCAAACTATGCTTTCGAGTGAGACCTCATTCAGTGGCTACGTTACAGGCGACTGTCGCAAGAGCAGTATTTTATTCGTACAAATCTGTCAACAGATGTGGTATCTAAACCATTTTTCAATCATTTTGTGGCTAAAAAAACATAAGTATTTTCTTCTTAAATCATTATTCAATAAATTATTTTTATTGTTCCCGCTCATTATATTTTGATACAAAAGTTATATTTCACTAGAAAATGATTTAATTTTGTAAGACATTTTTTTTTTACTTAAAAAGCAAAGAAAAAAGTTGAGCGAGTTTTAGGAATCTAATACAAACGTAGAGAAATTTAAGTATTGTATGTCATGGAGGGAAAATCACGAAATATTAATATAAAACAACTTAAAACTCCTATTAGCATGCCCATGTAAATTCAATTTCAATATTTAGTTTTCTTAATAGGCCTAAATTTCAGCACGGGCGGAATGAAAATCCATTGAAAATTACGTCATAATTGTGGAAAAAAGATATAGCTTTATGAACGAAAGTGGCGTTTTCTTTAGAATATGAGGTTATTTTCAAAAGTGAAAACATTTCAACTCTGTAAATTTAGAATCTATGCTTTTTTTAATTTTTATATTACTATGTATCTGAATGCATAGTGTTCTGTAATGTGTTCAGAAATTCGGTTGGAGTTACTCTTCATTTTTTTAGGTAGCTTTCAATACAAAAAAGTATAAAGCTACCTATTGCAGCCGTTCGGAGGAAAGCAGCTCCGGAAAATGTCGATGTATTTTCACCGATCATGACCCCCAGACCTCAAAACCACCCTCCGTTCAAATGTTGATGATTTATATATATAGATGTATCCATATATATATATATATATATATATATATATATATATATATATCTGAGCTATGTCATACGATAACGCTCGTATTTATAAATCAATTTTGATGAAACTAATTGTGTGTATTAAGCTCACCAATGTCTCGACCGAGTTCGTTGGCCAGATTGGTCCGCCATTTTGTTTCAAGATGGCGGCCATTTAAAAATTTAAAACTAAAATAAATATACAAAAAAATTAAAAATTAAAATTTATTTTTTACTTACGTTTTAGGCCTTGATACAAGGATTCCAGAGCATTTTTTGGTTTACCTCTATCTTAAAAAATGGCTGAGATAGAGCAGTTTGAAATTCTAGGGTGGCTGACATTTTGAAACAAAACAGCACATTAAAGCGATTACTCGCAAATTATTTTCTTTCATTGTTGTAATAATTTTCCCAATCATACGCATAAAACTATCTATTCATATCCGTTAGCGCCAAAATTGGCGACATTGGCGACAAAATTGGCAAAATTGGCAAAATTTGGCGAAATATCGCCAAATTTGGCGACCAAAATAAGTCTTCATAAATGAAGCCAATTTGGCTATTGCTCAATAATTTGGCGAATTTCTTATTCAAATTCAGTATTAACGAATCTTTTGTAAACGTTTCTTTGCATTTTAACTTGCTGTTTTCGTGTAACATTAGCTAAAATTTTAAAACGAAGATATAGGAAAGCTACCTTTTCCTCCCGGTACAGGCCGGAAGGACTTTTTTTAATTTCAAAGATAAGGTAAGACGGAGTAAAATTGGTAGAGGTGTAAAATGAATAATATTTTAAAAAACTTATCTATTAAACATATATTGTGCTTTAAAATTAAGTTTTAAATTCTTATAAGGTTTTCACACTTTGTTGGAAACATTTATACCTCGTAAGAAATTTTGAAGTTTGAATATGGTAACATATACATCATTCTTCCTCTCTAAGGAATCCTTCCTTTTCTATTATTCTCCTAAAAACTTAAAAAAAATAACCTTATATTTTCTGGCTTATGGTTATTTTTTTACCTTTTATTCGTCTATAAGAGATTCTGATCCATAGTTTGTCAAAAACACGTAAGAAATATGTTGAACATTTCTTGTTTGATGAGTATTGTTGTGGGATGGGAGAAAATTAGAATTAGTGAGGCTTGAAAATGCATTTGGAATTTTACAAGTATGGAATAAAAATGATTTTCTATAGATTTTTAACGTAAAATATTTTATATTTATATATTTATTTTAAATTTTGTGGTATATTTATTTAATTCTTTGTAAAGAAAATAACGTAACAATTTGAACTAGTTCTATTTGAACAAGTGAATGTATTAATCTTATATTTTGGAAGTGTGTTTGTTTGCTTTTCACAAGCAGTTCTAGAATACTTGAAAACTTTCATGCCAAATTTGTTAAATCAACAAGAAAAACCAATTTAGTATTTGATGTTCATTGTGTTTACCGGTCATACAAAGCGATAAAGCAAGCAATAGATAATGAAATAATCATTTCATAAACACCTGCGAATGAAATCCCCATTAGCTTAAATAATAATAGTATAATTTTAGGTAGCTTTCAATACAAAAAAGTATAAAGCTACCTATTGCAGCCGTTCGGAGGAAAGCAGTTCCGGAAAATTTCGATATATTTTCACCGATCATGACCCCCAGACCCCAAAACCACCCTCCGTCCAAATGTTGATTTATATATATAGATATATCCATATATATATATATATATATATATATCTGACCTATGTCATACGATAACGCCCGTAATTATGAATCGATTTTGATGAAACTAATTGTGTGTATTAAGGTCACTAATGTCTCGACCGAGTTCGTTGGCCAGCTTGGTCCGCCATCTTGTTTCAAGATGGCGGCCATTTAAAGATGTAAAATAAAATCTAAAATAAATATACAAAAAAATTAAATATCCAAATTTATTTTTTAATTACGTGTTAGGCCTTGATACAAGGATTCCAGAGGTTTTTTTGGTTTAGCTCTATCTTAAAAAATGGCTGAGATAGAGCAGTTTGAAATTCTAGGGTGGCTGACATTTTGAAACAAAACAGCACATTAACGCGATTACTAGCAAATTATTTTCTTTCATTGTTGTAATAATTTTCCCAATCATACGCATAAAACTATATATTCATATCCGTTAACGCCAAAATTGGCGACATTGGCGACAAAATTGGCAAAATTGGGCGACATTTGGCGAAATATCGCCAAATTTGGCGATCAAAATAAGTCTTCATAAATGAAGCCAATTTGGCTATTGCTCAATAATTTGGCGAATTTCTTATTCAAATTCAGTATTAACGAATCTTTTGTAAACGTTTCTTTGCATTTTAACTTGCTGTTTTCGTGTAACATTAGCTAAAATTTTAAAACGAAGAGATAGGAAAGCTACCTTTTCCTCCCGGTACATGCCGGAAGGACTTTTTTACATTGGTATGACTAAAAGAAAGTTTTTGGAAAGGTTAAAAGAGCATAAAAACGACATAAAATTTGGAAAGTTATCCACTGCACTCTCCCGGTTTTGCGCTAAAAATAATGATACTGTAATTAATTTCGATAAAACAAGAATTATCTATAGGTTCAATAACCCATTTAAAGCCGCCATTAGGGAATCATTGGAGATTAAAATTAGGAAGGATTGTATTTGTAATGATAACTTTTCTTTCAACATACCTAGTTTATGGAATACATTTTTAACCCCTTGTTAATTCATAGTTTAGTTTTTCGCTCTTTGGCAACAGAGAGCGCCGGCTTATTTTATTTAAATTTTTCCAAGCTGTTGATTTCAATTTTCTCGTGTCGAAAATTAAAAGGTCCGTAGTCGTTTGTGTTGTTCTTCTTCCCCGATGATGGCTTTAAGTTTAAAGCCGAAACATGTAGGATTTTAGCTCTTTTATGAGTTTAAAACAATTTTTACACTGATTTTAGCAACTAATAGGCACATTTGTGCAATTTGTATTTTTAAAATAACTAGTTAACAGTGTAATGTCCAAATGGATTCAATTGAGAAGATTATAGTCATGAATGATAAAGATTTCCATCTGAAATTCGTTAACAAATCACCATTTTGTAATTATCATATATTTACAGATAATGACGACACGTGTGGCATTTTTAAATATCAAATTCTTAAAATCTTAAATAACGTAATATAGCAATACGGGACGTTAAAGTTATTTAATGTAAATTATAGCTACTATAACTAACATTCTTTTTCATAACAGAATAAATACCCCATTTCCATCAAATTTTTATGTAGTTATAGTTGTATTTCTACCACTACACACTGAACCCCACCCACCGCTCATGTTAACCCCTGATTGGGGTAAAATGGGTATAAAAAACAATCAAAAGTTTAGAATTCTTAATGAGTATGCTAATACTTCAATTATGATGATAATGATCTTCTTGAATAAACACATTTTTTTTCATGTTTTTAATATTTTTTAAGCTAACATGAATGTACAATTGGAAAATAGTACTTTTCCTACCTATTCTACCCCAACTTACCCTACTTTTTTAATGATAAATCTTTATAGTTAACACAATGCTGATTGTTTAAAACATTAATATAAAATATTGCTAAATTTATTACACTATATGCTATTTTAAGGGGACCATGGCCTTTAAACAAATTAAAAAAAATTTCATTTAAACAGAAAGGCAGAAAAAAAATGCTTGTTTTAAAATTTCTTTGATACATCATCGCTATTCATCTTAAATAACTTTTAGTGGTATTTTAATCTGATTAAGCTTTTTAAATAGCTTTAAACAATTTTAAAATATCACCTACAAACAGTGTTCAAAGTATCCATGCAGATTACTTTTCCTCCAAACCTTGTCGAATATCTCAAATGCATTAATGGATTTATTTTTCAAATAAATGGTTTTTCGTACGAAAGGCTACGAATAAACTAGTTATAATTATTAAATTTAATATTAAGGGAAAATATCGAGAAAGCTTTCAGATTTTCTGGAAACATTTCAATATTTTATTAATAATTTATGCATGTTAAAACGAATACACAAAATGTGTATTTTTAAAAATTGAGTTTATATTAAAGTAATTCTCGTTCTGAGTCACTTGGAAAGAGCATAGAGCATTTTGAAATATGATATTTTGTTATAATTATTTTTCTTTTTTAAAACTCGCTCTGTGCACGGATTAAATGCTTGTTTCATGTGAGATATACAGGTTGAACACAAAGTATTGACCTGATTATAAATATTTCTTTTGTAAAATCTATTATAATTATACATATAATTGTTTGGATACTTTGTAAATACTGTTATAAAGTTTTTAATAAGACGACATACTTCATGAAATTTCAAGTGTACCTTTTTGGTAGCTCGGAGAGTTCAACGCGATATTCTAGTTCTAGTAAATTGTTCGCTAACATTGTTCTATAACAGTATACACAGAATCTTTTAACCTAGTCTTCAGTTCTCCAACGTCCGTACATTATGTCGCAAAGACTCAGTCCTAGATATAGTAACCCCCCCCCGAAAAAAAAAAAATAAAAAAATAAAAAAATAAATAAATAAATAAAATAAAATAAAATAAAAAAATCAAGAGGAGTAATTTCAGGAGAGCGTGGAGGCTGTGGTGTTGGTCCATAATTTTCAATCCACCGGCTTGGCAATTTTTCGTCTAGTAACTCACGAACTATTGAACAGCAGTGAGAGGATGATTTATCTTACTGATAAATAATCCATGGTTGAAGCGAACACTTGGCGAAAACTAGAATACCACGTTGACATTTTCCGAGGTACTAATGGGGTAAAGGTTGAAATTTCATGAACTATGTTGTCTTATTAAAAAAAATATGACAGTACTTACAAAGTACCCAGACAACCATATGTCTAATTATAATAGTTTTTGGACAATAAATATCTATAATCAGGAGAAAACTTTCTGCTCACCCTATAGTTTAAAGAGTTTATTATTGAAAAGATAAAATTTTTAATTAGAATGTCCAAATTACCATTAAAATGAACAGCGAATTAAAAACATAGAAACTATCAAACACGCTGTCATGTTTTTAATTATGCTGGAACTATTTTATTCATTTTCGTTTTAACTTACGATTTCATAATTATCAAGGTTTTTAAATTTTTACTTACACACAAGTTTTTCTTCCAAACTCCCTCTGGACGTCACCGAAAGAGCTCGAATGAATTCTTCAAATTCGATTGCACCATCCTAAATTGAAAAAGAAAAATTCAAATGGTGAAATTTAAAAATTTGTAATGGCATATTTCGAAAATATTGAAAAAAAAGCATAATATAATAAGATAAGAGATAATGCAAATATTTCGTTTAAAATTAATCTTGAGGCTAATAATCGATATTTTATCAAATTAAACAAATAAAAAAATATTTTTTCTTTCAAATAAATTTGGAAACAAAATATAAATATATAAGTATATAAAAAAATATTACATTAAATCAACATAAAAATGTAGTCATTGGAACCGTTCCTAATCTGATCATGTGTCAGACTCATTAAAAATTCAGCAAAATAAGCTATTTATTAGAATAAGTATTTTTATGTCATGGGCGTGAGATCATATACTTCTTTTGGTTTCATCAATGTGCATTTTGTGTAAATCATTTTTATTTTCATTAGAAATTAATGTATCGTCATCTATTCCGTCATGTTTGTCGCTGAAATAACATTTACTTAGAAGGACTTGATGATGTTTTCTGTGGTAATAGCGATCCTCGGCATTTAGTATCAATCCACAACCAATGTAATATCTGGTTTCGTTAGATTTCTACCTTTGGTTTCAGATGGAAACCTTGAGCTGATAAAATTCGTCCAGTATTTTCGAATACTGCATTCCGCTTGTTTGAAGTGGTGGACACCATAATGGCTGGAGTAATAATATAAGATCCCAGGGAATGAAATCAAGAGTTAATTTATTTTTTTTAACTTGCTTTGTTTAATGGATCAACTATGGTGAGCAGCAAATAAACCTCACAACAGAAACTAATGGCTTTAAAAAAATGTCTTCCAGAACATATACAATAACGTATTCCAGATATACGTTAATCCTTAGATCATTCATCCAATTTTTTTCGAAATTCGTTCCGTCTTCTGTCCATTAACCATATACGATCCCACTAGTAATACTAGTAATACCAAACGTGATTTTACCTGAGTTGGTTGGCGGCTTCTGAATTATTTGGTTTATTTTTATGTTCCACCTGTTGAACAATAAAACGCTATTCTGGCATGTAAAATCCGTCGTGGGTGCAAAGCCCTCCAAGTTACCTGTGAATAATACCTCTGGGGGTGCCTAGTCAGGTGAGGGTCTCGTCACCTGATCAAGGTTCTAAATTACGAGACCTATTAAATCTGTCAATTCAACAAAGTTAAACAGAAACCTTGAACCGGCAAACAAAGATAACGGTAGCAAATCACAAGAGATCAAGCACAGCAGCGATGTGAACAAATTTATAGTCAGGTGGGCTGTGATCAGGCGATTTCCGCCCCGCACCCAGGTACTAACCCGTTAAGCTAGGCATTCATGCTGGGCAGGTAGGGGCCTGGTTTGAGGTATATAAAAAAAAAACCGCTATTCTGCTATTCGCTTGTGGGCAATGAGGTTCTTCAGAAAATTTGAAACGTGAGCCTACTATGATATACACACCTTGAGGATAAAACCTAATTTTTATAGCATCCGAAGAGTGCGCAGTACCAATAAGGTACTAGTACTGAGTTTAGCGGAAGTCGATATTATCTCTTTTTTTTTCTTTGACCAAATAGCGTTGAAAATCACTATAAAAAAACAAGGGTTGTGCACTTTTTGTCCTTAGGTTTTATGTGCGTAAGATGTACTTCTATACTACATCTATATTTATAAAACTTTCTACTTGACTATTGTTTTATATATTGTATAGTTTTCGACATCAGCAAGATAATTCTTGACTACTCTGCTAAGAGGCGCAGTAAGTTGTCTCATCGAATATAGAATAGCCACTCTCCACCATCTAGACGTGTTTTTTATGCCTATGAGCCATAGACGATCGAAATGTAAGGGGAGGATGCACAATTTAATGGACACCTAGTATTCAGAAATAATACTCTGCTTTATCATCTATGGATTATTATTGGTTAAGGTTCATTGAAATTTCCTTTTATATTTTCAAAATAGACGGAGATATTTAATAGAATATCAACTAGAATTTTATTTTAAATTTCAGATTGTCTCTTTATTTTTCAGTCTTTCTTTATGGATTTTATTATTTTAACACAATTATAGTGATTAGTAATAAGAAAATACTAGTTGTAATTTTCCCAACTAAATGAAAAAGTGTTCAGACCAGGATATGAACCTAGTATCCTTGGCTTAATATGCCAATGCTCTACAAACCAAGCTAACTTTGGCACAACCGGCAGACACAATTCACCCACACAACCTTTTTGGCAAAGATATCTGGTCTGTTATCCAACTGAGGACACTGAGAAACTTCGGAGATCGTACGTGTTGTAACTTTTCCACCTGAGTAAAAAAGTGCCGGTACGGTTATTTTTTAACTCGGTTGGAAAAATTACCACTCGTATAATTTCTTTACCAATGATTATTATTGTGTTAAAATAATAAAGTGTAATTATATGTCCAACGATTATTGTAGTTAATTCTTTGGGGTGTTTTCAGGTAACAGACCAGATGTCTATGTCAAAAGGGTAATGTCAGTGAATTGTCTCTCCCGGGTCTGCCCAGGGTAGCTTAGTTGTTAGTTGTTAGAGTGTTTTCAGCTTAAGACAAGGTCCCGGGTTCATATCTCGTTCTAGATGCTTTTTCTCTCACTTTAATAATTACAATTCATATGATATCTGTATGGATGTTATTTTTTAAATGTTGATTTTCATGCACAATTTTAATATCATATTAAAAAATAATATTTTATCGTTCCATTTGAAAACGAGAATTCGAATGAATTCGGAAACACTATACTATGACATAGATAAATATACAAAATTGATTAGTTGTAAATGTAGTGAATATACGAGTTTTATAGTATTACATGTATGCATATATTGTTTTTTAAGCGATTAAAAGTAATATAAAATGTATCACGCTGACAAATCTACACTGAAATAAGGAGGAAATACTATTTTGTATTAGAGCAGAATAATTTACGAAAATTCTATGATCACTTCCAATTTCTTACGATTCGGAATATATTTTAATAACAGATTTGATTCTAAACTATTTAACTGGAAGTGGTATTTTCAAAACAATTGTAAACTATGGAATCTTTTCCCAAGAATAAAAATTGCATTTCTATATTTTTACGCTTATCGCCAGAAAACATGAAATTGTCACCCAGGTTGAGGTGCAAAAGATAATTGCTAATATCCAGGAAAGTTCTGGTCTGCTGACCTAAATCATCTGTTTAAAATTTTTTCGTCTATCTAAATGCCCAAACTTTATCTGGAATATGTACCTTAGACATTCAAGCATTTCGGTTATGGAATGAAATGAATCACACCGAATGTAATTTGCGATAATGGGAACATAATGTAACATTTATTTCATATTGCAGAATGATACGAAAAATTAAAAAAAATTGGTTATATAGCCACGAACATATAGAAGAATTCTCAAATTGTTACATTTAGTACTAGTAGAGAAAATGAGATTTCATATTGGTTGAAAGATAGATTTTATTCCACCTTGTGACATCATAGCGTAGTTATTTTAAATGTTACAGTATAAATATTTTTACATGAAGCAATCATTAATAACCAAACTTTTTACGTGCACAGCTTACCTTGTTTTCATCAAATACTCTAAATACTAAAGAGGCAAATTTGGAGGGATCTCCTTGTGGGAAGAACTGTTTATATATTCGAAGAAAACCCTGTAAAAATAAAAATTTTAATTTTGTAATATTTTTAAACATATTTCGTGTTTTATGAAACATAAAATAGTAAAAGTAAAGTCCCTGAAGAATGTGCTAACAGCATCTGCCTAAAAAAGGAAGAATTTTCAGAAAAAAAGTATCTTTTTTTACATACGTTAGAGAATTACATTTTTTCGTGTTCCCTCATAATATTTTTCTCATTTAATATTTATAAAATATTTTTATAAAATATAAAAGGCAACTGAAAAATGTTGACATAAAAAAGGATTAGTTTAAAATATATTTTCGGTAATGAAACGTAATGTACATGTACAATTGATGTGGGTCATGACAGGACTCTGAGGAAATGACTTCCATGACACCAGGAAGCAGTGATAAATAAGCATTTATATCAGATAGTAGCTCGATTGATTTCTTGTTATCTTGTATGACAATAAACGTTTAGATGTCATAATTCTGTTCTTATCACAAAAAAATTCTAATAGTGAAAATGGGTTTGTTGAACGACCTCCATACACCTACCCATTCCCACGATATGTGAACATGTGACTTTGACACATTACCTAAGCTGAAGGATAAACTTGAGAAGACAGCGGTTTCAATATTAGAGATTTAATCCTTCAGCTGACAGGCACCCTTTCGCAAGAATTGCTTAAACCCGGACTGCTACTGATGCCCAGCATCTTCAGAAATTTCGCAGGGATTCGCTGGAAATTAAACTGAAAAATACGAAATTTGTAACTTAAATAATAAATGGTTTTTAAAATTAGTACTGGTGTTTCTATAACTCTTTCCAACCCATGTATTGGCAAAATATTCAATTTTGTAATAATTTTTAATTTTATAAAAATTTACATCAATATTATATTAAGACATTTTTTTTTAATTTAAGATGACGATCACATAACTTTACGAGGTTTAATGTAATATTGAAAGAATATTGAAAATCTGTCGTATTTCTAAAGGTTAACAACATTTATGTTAAATTTAAATTTACAAATTTCCCACTAAAATAACAATATATTAATCATCGTTGCTACTGTTTCTTATTTTAATTGAATAGTTAGATATAACTCATTCATACCTGCTTAAATTGTTTAATACAGCTCGAAATTTTTTTTAATATTTCTTAGCGTCACGCTCATTCATGAAGTAATGCTATAATTCGCCAGAAGGGATTATAATTTACACTTCAGAATAAATCCATCTTACCAGTAAAAAGTAAAGACGCTCATTCTTCGAAATATGACTTATTTAATAAAACTTTATAAAACATAACTTTGAAAAAATAAATCATATCGTAACCGGCATAAGAAAAATAAATAAATACTAGATATAACAATATATACTTATTTGAGCATTCTCAATCTAAAATAATAAAAGAAAGTTTCGCTCTGTGTCTGTGTGTGTGTGTCTGTTGGCTAGGAAAATCTGGCCCACCTAGAAGGCTGGAAATTTAGATTTAGGCAGTCCAAACCCTCTTCTGTTGCACCATTACTTCAGAATTTTAATATTTTAATTACTTTCTGAAATATTAATTAAAATGCACAAAGAACTCTCATTAAAAATACGCTTTTATTCTCTTGGGTTGGTTGGTTCACTGGTTGGTTGCATCGATTCTTCACAGAAGTAATTAAATGAACCAGAGTAGCGATGCATAAATAAGGATTTCTAACTAAATAGTGTGAACATGGATTGAAGTTATCAACGTAGAGGAGCCATGCGATTGTCGCGCCACCTGTGCATGACAAATTACACATACATCCCACTGATTGAAATATTTTGCAGGCATATTTTTCTTCATGACAATTAGTCGGGTTTAAGTATTTTTTTCTTTTTTACATGACATTTATTATTATAATGGAGATTAAAACTTTATTTAACGGATTGTTTTTTATATTTGCGGGAATGAAGAGGGGCAAGGGTCTAATTACATTTAAGCTTCAAGGTGTATTTCTAGAAAGCAGTTACCAGAATTTCCGAATAATAGTTTCAGCCAAATTTCAAATTAAATTCCTAGCTTAACCAAATGAATCAATCATTAAAGATGTATTGTGATCCTCCTAATTAGTTATTTGCTGAAGGCCACTTGAACAACCCCCCCACCCTTCCACCCCTCCCGGCACGTCTTTCAAGGTTTTTTCTCTAACTCTGCTCCGTTTCCATATCTCAGCAACTATCTTTCCGATTTCAACGCAAGTTATTTCAAACATTATAATTAACTTAATAGCAACCTTTATAACATTAAACTAAATTTATGAGTAGCGGTTACCACTATATACGAATAACAGTTTAAGCGAAATTTGTAATTAAATTCAAAGCTTAAGGAAACGAACGGATTTTGAAAGATCCATAGCGGTCCTCCTAATTAGTTATTTGCTGAAGGCCACTTGAACAACCCCCCCCCCCCCCCACCCCTCCCGGCCCGTCCTTCAAGGTTTTTTATCTAACTATGCTCCGTTTCCATATCTCAGCAACTATTTTTCCGATTTCAACGCAAGTGGTTCCAAACATTATAATTAACTTAATAGTCACTCTTTATAACATTAAACTAAATTTATGAGTAGCGGTTACCACTATTTCCGAATAATAGTTTCAGCCAAATTTGTAATTACGTTCCTAGCTTAAGCAAAAGATCGAATTTTGAAAGATGCATAGTGGTCCTTCTAATTAGTCATCTGCCGAAGGACACTTGACCAACCCCTTCCCCTCCCGGCCCGTCCTTCAAGGTTTTTTCTCTAACTCTGCTCCGTTTCCATATCTCAGCAACTATATTTCCGATTTCAACACAAGTGATTCCAAACATTATAATTAACTTAATTGTCACTCTTTATAACATTAAACTAAAATTATGAGTAGCGGTTACCACTATTTACGAAAAATAGTTTAAGCCAAATTTGCAATTAAGTTCAAAGCTTAAGCAAACGAACGAATTTTGAAAGATGCGTAGTGGTCCTCCTAATTAGTCATTTGCTGAAGGACACTTGAACAACCCCTCCCCCCCGGCACTCCTTTCAAGGTTTTTTTCTCTAACTATGCTCCGTTTTCATATCTCAGCAACTATTTTTCCGATTTCAACGCAAGTGATTCCAAACATTATAATTAACTTAAATGTCACTCTTTATAGCATTAAACTAAATTTATGAGTAGCGGTTACCACTATTTCCGAATAATTGGGTAAGCCAAATTTGTAATTAAGTTCCTAGCTTAGGCAAACGATCGAATTTCGAAAGATGCATAGTGCTCCTCTTAATTAGTCATTTGTTGAAGGGTACTTGAACAACCCTCCCCCCCCCCCCGGCCCCTCATTCAAGGTTTTTCTCTAACTATGCCCCGTTTCTATATATCAGCAACTATCTTTCCGATTTCAACGCAAGTGATTCCAAACATTATATTTAACTTAATAGTCACCCTTTATAACATTAAATTAAATTTATGAGTAGCGGTTACCACTATTTACAAATAAGAGTTTAAGCCAACTTTGTAATTAAGTTCCTAGCTTAACAAAACGAACGAATATTTATGCATGCATAGTGGGCCTCCTAATTAGTCATTTTCTGAAGGACACTCGAACATCTCCATCTTCGGCATCTCACTCAAGGTTATTTTCTCTAACTGTGCCTTATTGCAATAACTGGGCTAATAATGTTCCAATCTTCTCGAAACCAGTTCAATTTTGTAGTGCGCCTACTATACAGTAACGTAGGCAGCGGGGACCTGTCTCAGAAGTTCGTTCGGAAAGAGGTTTGTTTAGAACAGAATGCTCCCCTGGCGGTGGTAGGAGGAAATAAAAGATTTTCTAGAGCGTACGAGCATGCCGGGTATACGGTTCCGAAGCTATCGTTGACCGTGGCCAGAGTTCCGTTTTTTAAGAGATTTAAGTTTATTACACCCAGAAAAAGAAATTGATTAAAACTACAAAACATGCTTTGTTGAGTACATTTTGGTTGTTTTAGCAAAATTCAATTAACAAAACATTTTTTGCTGACAATACAAAAATTGTTTTTGGAATTGCAAACAAAATTTTTTTTTGTTGATTCAAACAAAATTTTCATTGACCTATATTTAAACAAAAAGTTTTGTTGGGGCAACCAAATTTTTGTTGATTCAACAAGACTTTTCTCTGGGTGTACAAGGGCTCGGGCAACGCCGGGCGGGTCAGCTAGTGTACAATATTTTAAATAGAAAAAACGTGTTGAATTCAGACACTTTTCTCCAGGAAGGATTTGTACAGCCCGTGTGTGTAGGTGGTGGGGGGATTGCATTTCTGAAACTTTAAAAAGTATAAAACATCAAACTTTGCGAGGGGGGCATTTCAATGCCCCAGCTGAAATGTCCCCCCCCCCCTGGGCCACCCCCTGAATCACTGCAAAAACCTTCCTATTTTTAATATTGTTTTTAATTAGCTTTTAAATATTAATACACTTCATATTGATGTGAAAATATATTACATAAAACTTACGTGTTCCGTTAATTGACCATTTGGACAGTCCTTTAGGAAACCTTTGTACCTGTAATAAAGAGTAAATAAAAATCCACGTGAATATATTGACTTTTATGATCATATGATAAAAAAAATATTTAGAAAAGTGATGTTTTCTACTGTTATTTATAAAAGTTGAAGCTTGTATATGAAATAAAAATTGCTTAGTATCAATAAAGTTAGAATTTATAAAATTTAGTGAAATACTTGCAGTATTTTATAACAGGAGCTGTCTTTAACACAAACATTTGGCTTTTTTTAAGCAACAGCATGTTTCCAATTAAAAACATTTATGAAAGATTTTTATTAATAGAGAAGCATTTTTCAATTACCAAACTTTTGCAAAAAGAAAAGTTTTTTGCAAAAAACTCAGTCTTTGAATAATTTCAGAGCAAAATGAAAATAATACAATATAAAATTTATTTCTAGCTTCGTATTTTTTTTCCAAGAAAACATAAAAAAAAGTATTAAGAAAAAAAATGTAATAAACTCTAATAAGCATTAAAAAAGGAAAAAATGCAACAAAGCTTTTGCCTGAAAATTAAATATATTTTTAAGCAATTTACAAAATACTTAAATTTTATAATCACAATCTGGGATAATTTTATTGTAGATTTCATTTAATTAAATTATACACATATAACACAAATTCTTCAAAATATAAATAATTAAAAAAAAGCTGAAAATATATATGATTTAAACAAAAAGTTACAAGGAAAAAGTTCCTGCCAATATATATATATATATATATATATATATATATATATATATATATATATATTAAGTTAAGAGACAAATGTAGTAAATAATTGAAATACTGCAAAAATTTTGTCCAGTTAAGTTAATCCAGTTAAAATTTTAATTTTTTATCATTTCCAACATAAAATGAATTAAAAGCGAAAATTAGGGTATTAAAATTACATATATTTTTACATTATTCTACGCATGCACTTTCATTTCATGTACCCGAATGATTACATTTAAATTATTCTAAACAATCAGCTAAACTCTCGAAATCAAATAAAAATTTTCTATTAGGAAAAAGTCTTTAAACACGTCTTCAAACTCAAAATCGCGATAATGTCTTTGCGAAACTAATTTGAATTCAATTTAATTAGCTTAATTTTCCTAAATGCGATTAAGATTTCATTCTTGTAGTTATTTAAAAATTCACCGTTTTTCTGAGAAAAAAAAAATGCACGTGCATTTTAAATGAATGTTGCGTAAAAGGCATTGTTTTGAATAGTTTAAATATTGTTTTGAATAGTTTTAAATTATGATTTATGTATGATGTATGAAGAGAATTGTAATTAATCTATTTTTAACCAAACAATAATTTTTATACTGGTATATTAAAGATAACTGGATTATTTATTATAAAGATTAACTGGTATATTATTTTATAGAAAATTTCCTGTAACGATAGGTTGAATCAAAAATTATAATGTAGAAAAATACAATTTTCTTTTATTAACAAACAATATTTAAAAAGGTTTTATTTTTACCGTCTTGATTTTGCTGTTGTTTATCATTTATTCTTAGTGAAATAATTTGTTCTTTAATTCCTTTAGTTTCTGATGTTTTTCAGATAATTGTACTATTGCGTCGTATATTGCGGTGTTGTTTTGTGTATCTATGTTGTTTATTTCTGAGCATTTTCTGTTGTTTCGTGGAATTTCAATTTTTCTCGCCATAGTTACTGCATCCTCGAAATTACCTGGGGGTATTTTTTGTAGCTCAAATGAGATATATCTAACAAGGAAGGTCCCCTTAAAGCGCATACTCAGAATATTTTGAAAAAAAATTCTAATGACACTACTCATATACATAATGAAGGATCAGTCAAATTTAGTCGCTGAATCCCAGTAGAAAATCTGAAAGAAAATAAAATACTTTTGAGTATTTGGCACAAAAAGACGCGATTTGGCGAACAACACTTTTTCCTCGCCAAACGCAAGCGACTGTTTGCATTTTAAATTCAACATTTTAAATTCTCTGTACATTTGCAGTAATATTAATTTAAAATATTCTTTAAATCAGGTTAAATAAATTATTCACGTTTTATTCCTTTACTTATTACCGATTGAATGAAAATTTGCCATTGTTTTATTCTCCATTCCACGATTTTTTCTGATTTAAACAGCTTCACGGGTTATATAAGTAATTTTTGAGTGTATTTTAAAAGAAAAAAAGCCCAATGTCGAACGCATTCGTTATATACTTCCATATCGAAAAAGTCGTTGTTTTCATAGCAACAGTACTTTTTTTTAAGTGACAATGTTCAGAGTCGGGCTTACTTTTGAGCTTGAAACAATCTCAATAAATTAAAATTTTGTTTTAAATCGTAAAATACGATCGTTAAATTTCATTATATATACATATAAATGTGTACACAAAACTGCAATTATAAAAAATATTTATTAAGTAAGTTACACTTACTTAAACAAGTTCAGCATTAAAAAAGAGTTTCTTAAAGAATATTTGACATAAAAGCGTGTTTTTTCAAATTTTATTTCGTCGCCAACCGATGATAAATTACCAAATAAACGAAATTTTCATAATTTCTTGACGGACGTTATATCGGGATTCCGCAGCAGATTATTTTTTTTATAAACGTATACATCCTCACGAGAAGAATATTCTGTAAGTTTTTCAAATTTTTCTGAATATGCGCTTATCGAGACATTCCTTGTAAGTCACTCAATGAATTTTGATACTTTAATTGTGTTTAGGAATTCAATGTCACCTTCTTTTGCCTCATGTCCTGAACTAAGGAGATATTTTTGTGCAATTTTCGTTGAATGCTTTTGTAAAGTCCTCTACCAATTGTGTTGGCAATTGTTTCGCTTGGATAAATTGATCCTGAGCTTAAGCGAATGATTTGTCATTTTTAAAGTGTGTTCTCAATTTTTAAAAACATTCTTCATAATTGTTTTTATCCCGAAAGTTGGGTGTGTTGACTAACATGTCTTTGGCAAGACCTAACAGTTTGAATTTTTGAAAAATTATGTTTAATTCATTTGGTGTCATTGCGGCGTTAGCCACTTCATTAAATTCAGTGAAATAATAGTTGATGTCTTGATACTCTTTTAAGACTCGAAAAAAAATTATGTACTTAAGAAGTTAATTAAAAACTGCCTTTTTCATTTTTTTTTACCAAATTATATGTATTCACTTCAAACCCTTCTGACAAATATTAAAATTTTGTTAAAAATCTAATTCGCTTTTATAGGTTTTACGATTTTATCTAAAACCAGATATTTCGAAATTTTCTATCCGGAAGATTGTATTTTTGAATGATAGAAAAACGTTGCCTTATTCACAGATAATATTTAAATGTGAATTCTTATAATAGCAGCCATAAATAAAAATCGACGAAGCAATTTATGTATTTATATAAGGTTTTCTTCTATTAAATTATAACTGATTTTGAATAATTTAAATTGTATATTGATATATATTGAGCATTTAGAACTACGGCCATGGTATGTATTACTTTTTTTACTGCGGTACTTTTCACTCATTAAATTAATATCCATTAATTTAAAGATTGACGATACATGCCGAGTGATTCAGAACAACTATTGAATAATTTGAGGTAAAGTTAGAAACAAAAAAAATAACAATCATATAAGAACATGGGATCGTAAATGGAGGCCAAAGACACTACTTGGTCAAAAAAAATGAAAACAAAACAGAAACTGCAAATAAAAACGTTAGATGAGCAAAATGAATTAATTATTTGTATTATGTAAAAAGAAGGCTACAAAATATACATGATGTTAACGAATTTTTCAACAGCAATAGTGTTTCACAGTAAACATTTGATACATTTTCAGCTTCTGAAGTAATACATTGATGGTACATAGACTACTGACCATGGGAAAACATGCCTTATAACATATTATTACTTGATCCAGCTGCTACAGTGAATCGTACTAACTGAAGTAAACAGGAAATTCATACACCATATCTTTAAACTGGGAACCTCATCTGATTGTCCAGCTCAAATACAGAGCCCCTTTGTGTCTCTGTTTTGCATTTGCGATTTTATGTTCCTATATCATTAATGTTTGGTTTCGTATTTATCCCCAACCTTAAACATATAAACCAGTTATTCTAAAACATCCTGCATATGCAAGTGCTCACGAAATGTTAAAAGGCAGTTTACAGAATTATAAAATGTAAAATAAAAGTTTTTAATTTAAACGTTTCTTGTCATTCATAAGATCGGAACTTGAAACTCCTTCGAAAGTTACTGAACATTTTTCTAAATCATATATCATTTTTTGCATATAAGTAACATGTTTTAAATCTTAAACAAGAAAGATTTCATTTATCAAGTTACAAATCTGGGGTCGTGATCATGAAATCTTTAAAATGTTTGCCAAGAATCTAACAAAATGTATTTTGTATGTCGAAAAGAAAGGCAGAGGATGTTTTATGTCAAATAATAATAAATAAAACTAAATTTTCGAGGAAATCGTTTAAAACAGAATTAAAACAGCGATTATTACACATACATTATAGCTTATTTTAAAATACATTACGTATCGTTAATATTTAATGAAAAATCAATGTTTTAATTAAGGAAAAATGTTCACTTTCCATATTTAAAAACATATTAATTTGCTCTTTATTCCATTTTATAGCCGTAGGCAACACTTTTGATGAATACATTTTGAATGTTTATGTTTTTTTTTATAGAAAAGATAATTTTCATTTCTGTCATGAAATTGAGATTTCATACTTTTTCTCTACGATAAACTGTGTTGTGTAATCTTACTTCCTTGTTACCCTATTTAATCGGTTCTATTTATTCTATTTTACATTTATTGCATTACATTTATATTCATGGATGTAGTCTATGTTTTCGTATCAAAGAGTATTAGCTAATGTGATTATGTAAGTAAAAATTTTCGAGGAGATTTGTTAGTTAACAACTCAACTTCTGACATGACTTTAAGGTGATTAGTGAAATCGAAAACTCTACATACAGTATTTTTCTGTTTCATAAAACTTCACATTTTGAACGAAGTGAAAGATATACGCTATATAAACAGAAATTTAAAGCGATCTTCTTTTAAATAATATAATAAAATCACTTGTTAACTTTAAATTAAATAGTAATTATTGCTTAAAGTGATAAAAACTTAACACGAAATGTTCAAAAATACCTTTTAATATAGATTATATATCTTTCAATCGCTCTAACGGCGACATCTTCAAAATGATAAATAAAATATTCTCGCAAAGTTTTGAAAATGGTAAAAATAAACCACGAGATCACATGTCCAATGCAAGCAGGTGCTTAAATTGGTCAAACTGGAAAACGTGAAAATTATTATTTATTTTTATTTTTATTGCTGTTTCAATCTGTAAAGCAACGTGTGCCAAATTTTAGGTAATTCAAAAGAAGCCGACTCGTTGCAAATGTTTATTTTTTCGCAAATATATTTCTATTGATTCACGGATAATGGACAAGAAATAAACTCTTGTGTTCTTCTTTGTTAAGGAATAAAGTTGCTTATTGCTTTTAATCGCCGAACAGATATCTGTTATTTTTTAAAAAAAGCAATACGATTATAGAAAAAAAAACATTTTCATGCCAACTGTTGTAATGCACTAAAGGATTATGGAAGTTTCGGAATTTGACAGGAATATTCCTAATGGGAACAATGAATAGCTCTAAGAATTATTTTAAATTATAGATTTAAATATTTTAAAATGTAAAGAAGTTATTAGTTATTCCATCTAATGTACCCGAGATCCCCGATAACTATCGCGAGAGCTGATAATCAATAAATTCCGGGATTTTTGACTGGCATTTTTACATAGTTCAGCTTTTCCATAATCAAGGTGCCATTGAAAATGAGAAGCGCCGAAGGGGAATTTCTTTCTGTATTATTGGCATTGGCTATTTAAATTTGACGTAAAAGACGTCACAAGCAAAATCTAGTCACAAACTAAATTTAAACGCTCACAACTTTTGAATCAACTTAATATGTTTATTAAGTTTTAGTGAAAATATGATTATGAAATTTTGTACGATAAAATGACTTTAAACTTATATACTTATTAACGATAAAGTCTTTGGAAATTACTCTAAAATACTCCTAAATAAATTACTCATTTAAGTAAGTGCAAGAAAATACTTAATTTTTCTGAATGAAAATCGGCGCGTGATCTAAACTATGACTACACTTGATCTGAAATATGAAGACACTTGATCTGAAATATGACGACACTTGATCTAAAATATGACGACACTTTCACCACCGAAAGCGTTTCGAAAAAACTATTCCTTTTCTACATAAAAGAGTTCTCTTTCGTTTGACAAATCATGTGCAAATATACATTTAATTTATGCAACACATAAAAAGTTTCAAAATTTAGTTTTTATGGCTAATTTTTAAAAGATTTTTCACTAGTGTAGGTAAATTACGGTTTTACAACGACAAATGGTGTGCATTCATGGAAATTTGGGAAGAGCTTGATTTTGCACTAGAAATCAAGATCCGATGAGTCTCTCCCCAATCAACAAGTTGTTTTAGTATATTTTTTTGGTGAGTGGTAAAGAAGGGGGAAAATTTGAAAACTTAACATTTTTTTTTAACTAGGTGGAATGTGGTATCGTTTTATGTATTTTTAAATCCTGAATCGAATGATATCATTCGCAAGCCGATAAAATTACTTGTTTCAAAGTTACAGTCGTGTATGTGAATAAAAACTCAAACATTTTTACATTTACTTTTACGTTCAAAATATATTCTTCATATGATGTTGAATAATCCTAAATTTGTTAAATGTCCTCAAAATTGCAAAATCAAGGTCATCTGTGTCTTCTTTAATTTCATCGAGGTTGTCAAAATCAACTTTAGTTGGCACCTTAATTTCTAAGCAGTGTGTTGCAGCAGGACACAAATGTCACCTCGCATGTCACAAATATGGACAGTGCAGAAGAGGTTAGTCCTCTTTTCTTAGAACTGCAGTAGGCTGACGAACAATCACTTTTAGAACAAGATATCAGCTTGATTATTTTGTTAGGAGCCGGAAGTATAGTAGTCTGACCAGGATGTAAGTCGCCGTCTTGACGCGCCCAAACCCATTGTTCGTGTTTCAATTTATTTACAAGACAGTGTAGGATTTGATGGGAGATCCTAAATGAACACTGGGCTACACTACCAGAAAAGGGGTATGAATTCCATCTTGGCTGAGCTCTTTTTTCGAAGTCTTCTAGATCTCAGGGTAACGAGGTGTATCAAGAGTGACATTTTCTACCATATATCGATGGAGACGAAGGAACATGGTTTCACCTGCTGAATTAACTTCGTCAGGTGTGACATTCGTTCTATTGAAAGTGTGAACACATTAAGTTAAGGCACTGTCATTAGCTATCGCCTTCATAAATAGCATTTTCCTTTGCAGTGCAAGTCACTAGTTGTGTTCCACCTGTTTAACGCATGTGCGAGAAGAATGCAAATTTTTAGGCCATTGCGATAACCCTGTAATGAGGTAGAATATACACTTTCCTCTTCGCACGCCCTATTTTGGATTTAAATACAAACATAGGGTTTTTAGGTGCTATAAGGACCGTTTGGATTACTAGGACTGACTATGTCTTGAGTAACAATGGTTGGTAGTAATTGCTGAAACTTCTCTACAGCTACCTGAATATTTAGCATTTATGTCACAAGACTGTCTAACAGATACATTATTGTTTTGAAGTATGGTAGACATCATGAATATCAACTGCTTCTCGTTTTGAGAATCACCCAAAAAACCTCTCTTGATTGCCATAAGCCGAAATAAATCTGAAACAATGGGATAATAGTCCGAAACTTTCGTAAATGTTCATTTTTTTCGTTCTGTTTGGGTCGCCCTGACCATCGAATACAACTGTTATGCGTGGTTATGCCGGCAGGAAATTGTTTTCCAAATAATTTACGACTGTTGTAAATGTCATGATAAGTTTTGCAAGTGTCATGGTTCCACGTTACAGCATAGCAGGTAACCACCATCAGCAACGTGTGGCTCAATTTGTGTTCATCAACAAGGATGAATTGATCAAAGGGTGCTGACTTCACTTTTTCCAACATGCCAGAATATGTAAACATAGACAGAGGGTATGATAAAAAAAGAAAGTCGAAAACTCAAGAAAGTTTTCATTCGATATTTAAAATCTTTTTCTTTTTTCTTTCTGTTTCCTTTTTTTTTTTTTTTTTTTGTAAACCGTAAAATTTTTAATAAAGCCTACATATGTATATATTTAATTATTACAACGATAAAACTACTAGCATAACGCGCAGCAAAAAAAAATGTCAGAAACTTCGCTCTCACAAAGTGGGCAGAATATTCGAAACTGAAAGGAATAACGCTACCGGCAACTTGAATGAACACCCTCCCCTTGTACTCCGCCGCACTCCGACTCCTCGTCTTTATTAGTCGGTCGAGGAACCCCATTCTCGAAGGATAACGTAAGCCCTTGAATAAAAGAAGAACGGGATTGATACAATAGGTATCCGATCCCTTACCGGCATTACGTAACACCTGAACAAAGCTTTCGGAGTGCTGTAGTTTTGGTGAACCTCTTTTTTGATCATAAATTAATTATGGTTCGAATCACTATCTAAAATATAAATGACTTCTAATGTAAGTATATGACGTGAAAATAAGTGCAATAATGTTGTGCTCTCTCATAAAGTGTAATTTTCGACTTTTTATTCATAAAAGCTGTCTTAATTTTGTAACAAGTGATCGTATGGAATTGTGAATGGTGTTATTCGATTCCGAAAAAAAAGTACATTAAAAGATAACCTACTCGACCTAGTTCAAAAAAATTGGGAAAAAAAACTTAAAAACCTTTTTTTTGAAAATTCTCATTTTATAAAGGAAAATTCATTTATGACGTCAATTTTGCATGTAAAAACTTTCGGAAATAATTAAAATGTTATCAAAATTTTATAATTTCATTTAAAAATATAGCAATCGGAATGAAAAGGGAGATAATGTTAAAAATAAAAATAATTGTTTGAAATAATGATAAAACTTTTAATAAATTGTCAAAGTATAATTAAGAAAGTGCTATCTGTTTAGCACAGTGTCATTTTTGAAAGTTAAATATTTTCTGTACTTTATGATATTCACGATCCTGATATTATTAAAAAATATTCGAAAATGCACGTTTTATTTTAAAAATGACGCCATCAGTTTATCAGCGAAATATTTACTTAATAACTTAATATTTTTATCCTTTTCTTTTCCACTTCTGTACGTAACTGATATTCATGGTCCATGAATCTTTAAAAAATATATCAATTTTCGTTTCAAATATAATGTCATGTTCACCTGTTTTTTACTAATTTAACTCTTGTAAACATTTATTTCATTTCATTATTCATGTGTGAATGTTTGAATTGAAAATGAATTTTAGTGGAATTATTATCATTCGGGTTTTAAAGATAGCTAATTCCTATAAAAAATAGCTAATTTTTATAGGAATAAAATTAATTAATTCTGTGAAAATAATGAAGTTTTTAAAAACTACATTTGTAAATCAAATAGAAAATTGCCTATACATTATTCTGAGTCATAATCTATGTCAAAGGCATACTTACAATTCAGCCGTTTTGACGCTGAGTTCAGCCAAAATTTCAAACGCACTTTCATATGCATAGTATTATTTTATGCGGCAGAATATTTGATAAAAGAGAACTTACAATAGCGATGTATATTTAACATTAGGGAAAATAAATTTAAATGAATAATTTTATTTAAAAATTTAGGATTGCATTTTTAGATGAGCTGTATAGAATGTCAAGAAAAAAAAAGTCCGAACAATATCTATAACTTCAGTTCCAATTAATGCAAGAAAAAAAATAAAAGCACCGTTTTAGTTAGTATAAAGTAAATATATAATATTTGCATATTAAGTATTTTCTCATTTTCTTATATAATATGCAAATAAAAAAAAAGAAAAGAAAATTAAATTGTAGTCTTAATATACTGCAATACATATATATTTTTTTCTGTCTTACTTATACATAGAATGGCCTCCATTTGGTTATTCCATTTGTCTTTCATATTACGTAAACCGTCTTCTAATACACTGGTGTGCAAAACTTAAGCAACAAACACAAAATGCTAATTTCTGAACACGTGAGTACTCAAAAGGAAATTCTATAAAGAGCAAGTATAGAAAATAGGTACTACCCTAACAGCACGGCCAGTCGATGTGAAGTCCCCTTGACGTCACACATGGTTAGAAGTGTCACAATCGCCACGGTGAATCAAAATATGGGATATTTCACTGCTCAAATGATTGTTAACACCGAAAAATCACTGTGACTGTCGCTTTGTGATGGGTCACCAGGTGACATTACAATGAAGTCACCTTGTGATTCTCAAGTCACTGTCAGTTGAAGACTGAACTTTCACTGTGAGCATTGCATTGTGATGAGTCGCCAAATAATGTCACAATGAAGTCGCATGGTGACTTTACGGTGATCGGCACTCTATTGTAAAGTCATCATTGCACTCCTTTGTGAAAAGTCACCAGATGATTTCATTTTCTGTCATTTGGCGTCTCGTCCCAGAGCAGCTATCATGATGACTTTACAATGGAGTGTCAAAATGACAGTCACATGTGAGTCACAAGATGACTTCATTGTAACGTCACTTGGTGACCCGTCAAAAAGCAGCAGTCATGGTGACAGTTCAGTGGAGTGACCAGATGAGAGTAAAAATGAGACGAATGAAATATATCCCATTTCTGTTCACTGTAGCGACTATGACAATTGTGACCATATGTGATGTCAAGAAGACTTCACATCGACTGTCTGTGCTTTTAGGGTAGTACCTATTTTCTACACTTGCTATTTATAGAATTCCCTCCTTTTCAGTACTTACGTGTTCAGAAATTAGCATTTTGTGTTTGTTGCTTAAATTTTGCACACTAGTGTAGATACGTTGCCGAAAAAGCAAAGAAATTTGTTACATATGCAATCTTCTCTATGTTTTAAGAGCACAGATGGCATCCTGGCAATTTGAGCTAAGCAGATTTTGTATGATGTTTATCAGCACGTAATTTGTTTATTAAGAGATAATAATTTATCTTGTTTTCTCGTATAAAACAGATATAGTTTAGCTTATTGTATGAAGCGAAATAAAACTTGAGCTATGAATAATTTTATATAGTGTGAGTGTTTAATTGTTACTTATATGTTCAAAACTGTAAGTTACTTAGGTACATTTTTCAACAACAAATATAGTAAATGTCTTCTTTTAATTTTACATGAAGATCTTACGTATATCGTTTAATTAAAAACAAAAGCACTTTTAGTATTTCTCAAAAGAGAAGGAAATTTAAAAATGAATTGCGGAAACATTTATAAAATCAAAGGAAAAAATTGTATTTCCCTGTATATCTCCTAAAATATTACATATACATACATAAATTTAGGGTGTTTTGAAAATATAAATCAGCTATAAAAGCGTGAAATATTTCAATTCTCTATATTTAGTAGATTTTATAAAAAAAATGTATCTAAATAACTAAATAAATGCATTATGAGAAAAGGTGAACACATATTATTGTTTATAAACTTATTGGTTTATATATTGTGAAATTGTGTAAATTTCTCATTTTCAGAGTTATTTTAGTTTTGAAGTGCAAAATGAGAAATTCGAAAATTTCAAAATTTGTACATCATTTGTGCCGTTAAATATAGTGAGCATAAGTATAAGCATATTGACATAAATACTAAATTAAAATTCTTGCGTAAAGTAGTGAGCATAAGTATAAGCATACTTATGCTCACTACTTTACGCAAGAATTTTAATTTAGTATTTATGTCAATAATAGGCACTTATTCTCTAACTATTAAAAATATCTTGATTTTAAAACAGTTAAATAAACTCACCACTGTCGAACTTCTTTTTCTGTAACTGTAAATAAAAATAATAGCATTAAAATCCAAAAGTAACTATATAAATTACTAATATACATATAATCATTAAATAGTTTAAAAAATAAAAAACAACGAAAAACAGTATACATACATTAACACTCATATTCATCATCCACCACAACTGACGGTTAGCGCGAAAATGTTGTTGAAACGTTCAAATAATTTTAACCATTAAATCTGATTGGACATGATCGCGGCTGAAGTCCAGTTAATAGTAAATACACTGCTCAAAACAATTAAAGGATATTTGAAGTTTTATATAAAATAAAGATATAAACGAAATTTTTTTTTTCCGAAAATAGAAGAAGAGAATCACAAATGCAAATTTTTCTGGTTTTCAAACTGTGGAGTATGCAAATTTTGAGTTCGACGTCAAAAACGTCGCTTCAGCGGCAGCGAATGAAATTTGACTTTCAACTGGATAAAAGAGAATGAAGACAAGGATGATCGGCATTCAGTGATTGTTTTGTTTCGATGAGTACGATGTCTCAGCGAAGTCATTTGACAGATTCAGAAGCTTGGAGAATTGTTGGTAGGTTAGAAAGGGGCCAAACTCAAGCCGAAGTAGCGCAAGCCATTGGAGTGTCACAAAGTGTCATTTCCAGGATCTGGATCCGTTTTTTGGAGAGTGGATGTGCAGGCTGAAGACCAGGGAAAGGTCGTAGACGGGCAACAACGCCCAATGAAGATCGCTATTTAGCGTTAACAGCTCGGAGACACCGAAACATGAACGCTACTCTTCTCCAACAACACCTTCGCTCGGCAACAGGCACCACGATTTCAACTCAGACTGTCCGAAACCGGCTCCATGCTGTAGGTCTGTATGCTCGCCGACCGATGGTATGTGTTAGATTAACATCAAGGCATCATCGCGGCCGCAGGGAGTGGGCAACCGAGCATGTCAACTGGAGGAGAAATGAATGGAGCAATTTTCTGTTTTCTGACGAGTCCCGTTTTTCTGTTCATCCGGATAATAGGCGTATTTTCATCTGGAGGGACCGTGGCAGTAGGAATAATCCTGCGTTCGTGCTCGAAAGTGTCAGATTTGGCGGTGGAGGAGTGTTGGTGTATGGTGGCATCTCCATTGATGGGCGCACTGACCTCTACATCATTCGAGATGGAGCTCTGACTGGTCGCCGATATAGGGATGAGATCCTCAGACCTATTGTAGTCCCTTACGCTGCAGCAATCGGAGATAACTTCATTTTAATGGACGATAACTGCAGGCCACATCGTGCAAACCTGGTGGAGGATTTCCTTTTCGAGGAAGGAATTGTTCGAATGGAATGGCCAGCGTGTTCTCCAGACATGAATCCAATCGAGCACGTTTGGGACGCTCTAGGAAGACGAGTTTCTGGCCGCCAACAACCCCTACAAACTCTCCAAGAACTGGAAACAGCTCTTCTGGAAGAGTGGGGCAGAATACCCCAACTCGTCATTAATAGCCTCATTGAGTCCATGCCTCAAAGGTGTTCAACGTTGCTGGCCGCCATGGAAACCATACCCCCTACTGAAAATGATTTTCTTTGAAGAAAACACCTTTTCTTATTCTTTTTTTCTCATATGCACAAATTGTGTTTTTTTCCTTTTGTACACAAATGCGCAATAAAATGCATTTTTTTCTGCCAAACATGTGTAATTTATTCTCATATAACCTACTATGTCTGTCGACCATGTATCAATCAGTTAAAAAGTTTCCCAGATACAAAATCCACCTAAAACTGCAATATCCTTTAATTGTTTTGAGCAGTGTACAATTTGAGCTATCGGCGAGGTTTCGCGCTTAACCGACTGTTGAAGTAGATGGTGAATATGAGCATAAATGTCCTTCATTAATTACAAAATAAAAGAAATGATGCAAACTTTCAATCAATTGTGTTTATTGTTCTGAAACAACTGCACAAATTATTGCGCACTTCACATATAAAAATAAATTGGTAAATGTATATACAATACAAAATATGTTTTGAACTATAAGAACTATATAATAGTGAATTTATGAATTGACAGTTTTTAGATTATCACCGCCCAATTATCACACATGATATCAACTGTATTGTGGTTGGTTGATTATTTAGTGGATAGTGGTCATTTTTTAAGGCGGCTGGAAATACTTTTTACTGTCTCTAAGAATTTAGAACTTTAAACTGAAATTTGAACTAAAATCCAGCACGGCTCGCTTTGTACCTGATCCGAACTCAAAATTTGTGCTTAAAACAACCTGAAAATCGACCCAACACTATACACTTCCCCATGAACCCAAAATATTCCAATCCGAGCACGAACCGAACCGGAAGTTAAAGAAAATTAATCCATATCTTAATACAACTAGTAAATCTTCAGATCAGGAGTCTCAACATCAGCTCTGCAAGTCATTATTTTTTAATCTCACTTTTCATATTATTTAGCATCTTACAATCCACAATTTAATTTTTTTATATTGCAGGCATATTTATAGGCATATAAAATACAACGTTGGTTTCAGAAATTAGAAGCGTTAAATTAAACACGGTTTACGCAATGATATTCTAAAATTCTTATAAACTACTTATTCTTGTAATTTTTTAGATAAAAATGTCCTTTCTGCAATGGGGCGGTGCCCCCGTAATCTTATTAAATTTATTTCCGTGATTTCCTATTGGTTGTGTGAATGATTCTAGTATATCTTGGATTTCGTTCTATACAGTGGTTTTATTAGGATAAGCAACAATTTTGAAAATAACTTCATGTTATCCTAATACTCAAATAGCAATATTTACTTACCTAACAACCACGAAACACCTGCATCTGATGGATAAGTTGAATAATATCACATGTACAAAAGCAACTTATAAAATGCAACCTGAATCTAATACTTTCACTTATATCTATTTTAGAAATCTAACGCTATTACAATTTTTGTCTCGAAAAAACAGTTTTGATGATCATTCTACAATATTTATTTTATCTAAGTTCATCCAAATTTAACTCGCTGGCAATAACATACTAAAATCTCCCCAGAATAGGCATATTTGGTAACTTTTAAACCTATTGTGTTCATTCATAATCGTTCCCACTGTCAATTCACTAAATAGCAAACGCGATTTGGCGCAATAAAGATAGATTTTACGAACGAATGATCCAAATGTAACTAACAACTATACAGCTAATTCCGAATACTTCACCAACATACCCACCAAAAATAAACCTAATAGGAAAATTTTTACGGCAGTTATCGTGGAATAGACAGACAGACAAACAAACAGACAGAAACCAAAAACTTTTCGCGTCTCCGCAGTGAGCCTCAACTGACGTTTCGTCAATTATATCTGTAATATCAATTTTATCTTTTTTGTATAAAAATGAACACATATCCTTAATATTCAAATATGTAGTTTTTTTAATTTGAAAAACATCCAGGACATCCAGGAAAACCGGGTCAATTAGAACCCAACACGAAAGAGACCAAATCTAACCCAAAATCGACATGAACCCGAAAGATTTAAAATCAACTCGAACTGCGGGTTGAATCGGATTCAGGTAAAATAGGGTTATTTGACCTGATACAAGACTCTAATTTGAATCCGGCACACAGTGGAGCAAAATGCAGATTTCCCAGATATACCTATAAGCAGGGCTTTACAAATTATATAAAATCTGATAGTCAGCGAAAAATTCTAGTCGCCAGTATAAAATATTTACCCCCCCCCCCCCATTCATTGATTATCAAATGACACAAAAGTTTTTTTATGAATTAATCGAGAAAAAATAATAAACACGGTTTAGAATTATTATTTACATAGTTTAGAATAGTACATAATTTAGTTTTATAGATTTACTTCATATGAATTACTTATAATCACATATATATTATTATTATTCGTTAAAATGAATATGATAGATTAATTATTTTTAATTCTGAATACAGAAACCTGATTTTAAATTTACAAAAAAACTTAAGAATTTTTTATCATTGTATCCAATTTTAGTTGCCACAGAGGCTGGATTGGCATTGTTTCTTACTGTGTTATTGACTCCCCTCCCCTCCTTCCACATTCTAACCATGTGACTTGCTGGTTGGCTAGAGAGGTAAAGAATTGCGTTTTCTGTGCATAAGATGGGGAATGCCTTTTAAATTTTGTTCTTCCATTAAAAGTACGAGAAAAGGTGAAGATCACTGCTTGCTGTGCACCAGTAGGGGTTGGGGAGTGAAAAAATGCCGTTTGTGCTTATTTCATAGGTCACCAAAAGAAAAAAAAAGAAAAAAGAAAAGAAAAAGAAAACGCCAGATTAAATAACTTGGTAGCCAGATAGAAAAACTTAGTCGACAGTGGCGACCTGGCGACCGTATTTGTCAAACCCTGCCTATAAGACTAATTTGTGACATGTTGAATTTGACCAATTTCATTGTACGTTAGTTCAAACATATATTTAAGATAATGTTAAAATGTTATCTTTGCATTAATTCTTAGCATTAATTCTTAGCATTAAAAATATTACTAAGGAAACTAAATTTTAGAAAACTACTGATCTTTAAAAATATAAATTTTTTGAAAGAATAACAATTTTCACATGAGTAAAAAAATGACATATGAATGAGAGTGAACGGATGTGAATGAGATATTTTCAGGAAAGCATTCACAAGAAATGAAATAATTGACATTTGCATATTTTTGAACGTTTTCAACATTGTTTTCTTCAATTCTTGTCTGAAATGATGAAATATGCATCATTTTCCACATTTCGTACGTTCATATTTATCTATTTTAAGAAATAGTATTTATACAATAAAGTTTTATGAGTCAACATGTACTGTTCATTAACGTATAGAAAAGTTATTAGTAACTTTGTTCTCATAGAATAATTAAATAATGTATCAACATAAAGAACGCCAAACTTAGTTTTAATCTTGAACAAATATTAATTACCTTTCGAAGTTAATGATATGAAGAAATACATTTATAAAAATTACGTTGCTCTAGGGTACTGCATTTCTTACCATTTCATAATATCCTATTCAATGATCTAAAAAGAGAAAAATTTGTTTTCATGGCCGTACAATATAAGGAATGGTTCCAGTGTGCTGACGTCACCTAGTGGCCATTACCTTTAATATTAAACTCGAATGTGTGGAAAAACATGAATTATTTAATTATTTTTAAGAACTACATTTTTATGTATTAATCGTCCAGTTTCCAATGAACACTGCAGTATGTTCCCTTGTTTTCACCGTCATTCTTAAAAATTGCCAGATGAAATCTCATGGTTTATCGAAGAACGAAGGAAGCTGTTGATATCTAATCAACACTTGCCGTGTTCACCTGATGTTGTTTGTAAATTTCCAAACCCCAAGACACTGCGACAATGCTTATGTTTTTTGCTTATTACGACTTGCAAAATGTGAGTACTAACATTGTTTCAGTATGTACCGGTACTAGAATAGTTTTAAAATTCTTGTATCCGAAAACTGACATGAGATGATTGCATCACCACTATATGCACATCGCAATGTGCTGTACTATAACGACCAAATAAAGGCGCAAAAATAAAAATAAAATTGTATTGTTTGTGTTGTTTATAAGCTAAATAACTAAAAAAAAATAAGATATGTCTTATTTGAGAGTTGAAGGAATAATTCTGCATTATACGAACATTTAATTTCCCTGCTAGTAGTTCTTAATAAAAAATTATCAATTTCTATTACTGATAAAAAAAAAATGGGGTGACATTAAAGCTTTTATTAAAATTTTATTTTTTAATGACAAAAATTAACCCACTTTATCATCAAACATAACTTTTTCTTCATTTTAAAAGTCCACCAAATACTTCGTTATCGCTAGGATATCTGATGAAACTTCAGAAAACTCATAAATTTTATTATCGCTCTAATATATCGTGAACTAAAAAGTATTTCATCTGAAAAATGAGATTAAAGTGAAATTTTGGAAAAAGACAAAGTCTACATTTCCTTGATTAAAATTGACACATCCTTGATTAAAATTTGCTTATTAAATATAAAAATTCACTCTTTTTTTTGTAGAAAATTATATTGATGGTACGAACTTAACAAAAAAAATAAATAAAAAATATCTGAAATATAAAAGCTGAATATCCCAATTTTATTGATTGACGTTTTCTAGATAGTGATTCCATCGAAAAAGTCATTAAGTACCTTCATCTGGAGAAATCTGCGTACGAATCCCATCAACATTGAGTATAAAATTCTCGTCGTCGAAACTGATAAAGCTTAAGATTACCAAATAGCAGCCGGAAAAGAATTTTCCACAGTTCATGGCCAAGTGCATATATTTGATAAATTTTAGATAAAATAATTTCATGACTAACTATCTTGTACATTTATTAAATTATTTGGTAGATATTTAAGTATTTGAAGTAATATCTTTAATTAACTCGATTAAGAAATATCAGATCTAAATACTTTTTCGTTAGATAACTCAGTTAATTATGGTTCTAAATTTATATCCAAGTTTAAATTTATACTATGTTAAAGTGAACAGATTAATTTATTAAATTTATGTACTTTATCAAAGATTGTAAAAAAGAAATTTTGTCACCAATTGAGAATATAGCATATGTAAATATTAAACTCGCTGTCACACTCCACAGAATTAAAAAGCAACACTTGAATTAATTACTCAGATTTTTCGCCAAACTTTTTAAATAAAAATTACAATCTATGCCATTACAAAAGTGATGAAATTATTATCATATGGAAACATTATAAGGCCTTTCATGTTAATTTCGTTCTACTCATGAAATCGTATAAGTTACCTAACCATGCAATTTGTGAACGGGTAGAGGTATAGTTGTAACACTGGTATATACACACATGTGAGTGAGAATGCACTGCACAATAAAAACACTCGTATCCTGACTAGCAGAAAAGTACATAACTTAACCATCAAATTTTGAAAATTATTGGAGATTTTCCATGCGCATGAATAACATAAACCCAAATATCGTCACCAAGATCGAGGTTTTAAATTACGAGACCAATAATTTTATCTTCTTTAATTTTTGCATTTTTAAAAATCTACCGATCTACAAATCTACCAAAATCTACCAATTCAACAAAGTTAAATAGAAACCTTGAACCGGCAAACAAAGAAAACTGTAGCAAACCACTCCAGAGCAATGCACCGATGCCAACAAGGCTTTTGCCAAGTGGTTCACAGCCATGCTGCGATGAGGCGAATATTGCCCCGCGCCCAGGTACTAACTTGTCAAGCTAGGCACACATGATCGGCAGGTAGGGGCCTGGTTAGAGGTATATAAAAAACCTAAACACAAAGTCTAAAGTTAATTAAAATTTTTACGACAATACAATATTAATAGATACCAGACGATAATACAGTATTAATAGATTTTCTACAATAAACACAAACAGTGGGTGAAAAAGGTCTGAGAACAGCTAGCAAACATGTATACGAAAAAAAATATATTATATATGTTCGAATTGGTCAGCGTCGTCTGAAAAAGCATTCACTCTTGTAGGAGAAATACCGTAAAGAGCACCAAATGACATTCGTAATTTTCAATTTCCGTTTAGGCTCTTTATACACATGATATGACATTTGCTACAAAATTGACGGTGCTGAACAATTTCCTAAGTAACTTTTCCCCATATATGCAGCAGTTTACAAGAATGGTAACAAAAACCTGTCCCTAAAGCAGTAATTTACCACCTTGGATTTTAAAAACTGCAGAAACAACAGCTGCTGTTACGTATAAAAAAGGGGAAATGTTTCTTCTAGCTCTTTTCTTATATTTTTTAAGGTTTAACAAAATATAATATAACCTCTTCCGAGCTACCAACGATACCGAAAACATTTCTTTATCTTCAAAACCCTCACAAAACAATACATTTCCTTAATTTAAATAAGCATTTCTCAAACATTTCTTTTGCTGCCCTTAATTTTCGGAAACGTTTCCGACAAGTTTTTAAAGCATATTAATCCATTTTCTTAACTCCAAATGCCAGAATTTCGGATGCTATGAATTCTCAAATGAATATTTTCCGGTTAAAAAAACATGATAAATTAACAGCATTAACATTAACTCTAAAAGTAATAGCATTAATATTAACATTAAAATTAATAGGTGAATTTAAGGCATATGCCAATAGGCGTATGTCAAGTCTACAAAAATTATATATTGAAATTAACGTAATTTTTCTATTATTGTACGTGTAAATTATGTTACGCAGCTGATAATGGTTACTTGAGAATTGATAGCATCCGAAAACAGATTTTCCAGGTATAGAAAACTGATTATCACGCTGTAAAAACTACGCGGACACACCTCCGAAAATTAAGTGCAACAAAAGAAATTTTTGTTTTAGACATGCTTTTTTTTTTAAATCTTGGCAATTCTATAAGATTCTAATGCTTCTAAAGATAAAGAAATGCTTTTCAGAATCGCGAGTAATACGAAAGAGGTTATATTATATCTTCAAAAGCTTAAGAAAGATAAAAACTAGATTAAGAAACATTTGTCTTATTTTACAATGTAACCAAGTTCTTCTCTAAACAGGGTTCTGAAATTCTAGTAAAAATGTTGTGGTTTTTGAATAAAAACCCTACCACTTATATATGTTTTTCGATTTCTCTACAACTTGGTTTTTGGACTTATTCTTTAATTAAACCTGACGATTCAATTGTTTGAAAAGTTGCACTTTAATGTATCAAGAAATTTTCAGAATACCTGTTTTGTAAGTCGATTTCTGAAAATCAAACAGTTAACCATTAAAAAAATGCTATGACGACGCAAAAGTGAAAAACAGACGAATGGAAATAATATTAACAAAATGATCATCACACAAATGTTATGACAATACGAAATTGAAAAACAGACAAGTAGAATATTAACAGTAGTTTTTGTTTTCCAGAGAGTACTTAATACCTATAAAATAACCAGGTTTGCTGTCTGTTTTGGATGAAACTGAAAGATCAATGGTAACGGAAAACGTTTGACAAAACAGGGTATAAAAAGTGTTTTTTGTAAAATTAAAAAAAAAAATCATAAGACATACTGCATTTAGTTAGAATTGAATGAAATGATTTATACTGCAGTGCACCGTGTCATCTCTACCTGATATCTTTCCATTAAAATTTACTCAAATGCAATGATAAATCGATGACGATGCAACCATCATGTCATGGTGAATGATATTGTAACATGATTAAACTCAGGTGGTTTTGCTTAAGTTAAATGATTGAATATTATCTACCGATTTCCTTAAAGAAAAAAATCTTGCAGCACCCTGTAATTTTTTTTAAATTATCATTCATTTTTATTAACTAATGTGCGCTAAATCACGCGAGGCATTTATGGTTAAAATATTTGAAATTAAACTACATAAACTATTAGTGGAATTAATTATAAATAGAAAATAAAAGAAAGTTAACTATAAATATAATTCAAAATTTACTACTAATTTCGCTACATATTTTTAAAATAATTTTTATTATAACTATTTATTTATGAATTAAACTGAAAGATCAATGGTAACAGAAAATGTTTGACAAAACAGATTATATAAGGTGTTTTTTGTACAATTAAAAAAAAATTCATTCTGCATTTAGTTAGAAATGAACGAAAACAATTACACTGCAGTGCACCGTGTCATCTCTAGCTGATATCTTTCCATTAAAATTTACTCAAAAACTAATAATAAATCGAAGAAAATTCAACAATCATGTCTCATGACGTGAATGATATTCTATCATTATTAAATTCAGGTGCTTTTGTGTAAGTTAAATTATTGAATATTATCTACCGATTTTTTAGTTGCGTTCGTAATTATATAAATATCGTTGGCTGATCCGTCCGTCCATCTGTCCGCATATAACAGCGCAAAAACTACCCAACCAAATGGTTTTAAATTTAAGATATATTATCTTTCCAAAATTTTGTCGAGACATTTCAAATTTTATGAAAATCGAATCAAAAGTTTAGAAGATATTACTAAAAATATTTATAAAGAAATTTGAATTAAAAAAACTCGGTGCTTTTTTGCTATAGGAGCTTCCGAGGTTTAATCGTCAATCGACCAAGATACTTATTTTATGACAGAAATTAATCTGCAGACGATATAATTCATTTCACAGAATTACAAATCATCAAGCTATTACAATCAAAAATCATCAAGCTATTTATAGCTAGAATATTTAGATAACTAGCTATAGTACGAACGCACCTCGTTTATCACATTTGACGTACAATTTCCAACTTGTTTTTTCAAGAAAAGAATCTTGCAGCACGCTATAATGTTTCGCTATAATGTTTTTAGGTGCGTTCGTAATTATATAAATACGTAGCACCTATAGTCGTCGTTTGGTCCGTCCGTCTGTCCGTCCGTCTGTCTGTCTGTCCGTCCGTCTGTCTGTCTGTCCGCATATAACAACGCAAAAACTACCCAACCAAATGGTTTGCAATTTAAAATATATTATCTTTGCAGAATTTTGTCGAGACATTTCAAATTTTATTAAAATCGAATCAAAGCTTTAGGAGATATTAATAAAAATATTTATTAAGAAATTTGTTTTTTTTTTAATCGGTGCTTTTTTGTTATAGGAACTTCCGAAGTTTAATCGTCAAGCGACCGAGATACTTATTTTATGACAGAAATTAATCTGCAGACGATATAATTCATTTCACAGAATTAAAAATCATCAAGATATGAATATTTATATAACTAGCTGATACATATATCTGAATATTTATATAACTAGTTAAGATATTTGTATGAACAGTGTCATAAAATATATACTTAACTAGCTGTTTAACCCGTTCTACGCACGGGATATCATGAATTTAATTCTAAAACGTGCGTACGAACGCACCTCGTTTGTAACGTTTGACGTACAATTTCCAACTTGTTTTGAAATTACCATTCATTTTTATTCACTAACGTATGCTGTATCACGCGTGGCGTGGATGCTTAAAAATATTTCAAATTAATTTACATAAACTATTAGTGGAATTAATTATAAACAGAAAATAAAACAAATAATAAATATAATTCGAAATTTACTACTAATTTTGTTACTTATTTTTAAAAGTATTTTTAAAAGCAATTTTTATTTATTTTTATAAATGTCACAAATATAAGTAAGAATCTTCAGAGAAGAGAATTTTCTTTTGTATTTGTGCATACGTGCAAAAACTATTTTCTACAATCAAACTCAAACATTCAAGTCCATTGAACGATAAATATTCTTAGGTTTATGTTCTTAAATCTCACTTGAATTAGTCTCAAGCTCCTCTGAATGAATTTATCGTTGGACATTACAGTTAAAGAGACGAAAGTTTAATTATTAAAATGCCGCCTGGAAGAAACCGTTTGATTCGTTGTTGAGGAAATGAAATAAGAGCCCAAATCTTGTGAAAATAGATTAAAAGAAAATATGATGAGTAAATATAAACAGTTAATTCTTTCAATAATGTCTTTAAGAAGGGCCACAACTCTCACTAAACTTCTGCAAATAAAAACTAGTTTTTCTTTTCACAGAAATGTTGCTGAATAAAAATTCCACGAAATAAGCACAGAACCCCATTAACCTCTGAAGTTAAGAGAAGAACAGAATTGTTTCGAGTTCCCTTTCATTCGAGAAACGTTTCCTAACTATACATGTAAACTTCTTTATGCAACAAATATTATTCCCAGGAGTGGTTTAGTCGAGTTCATATATTTCCTGAAACATCTTTCTTTTTATATCCTTTTGTATATACTGTAAATAGAATATATTTGTATTATGTAAAGTCGTTGTATATGTTCAGTTATCTGGATGGTTTCAAACCAGTACATCAGAATGCTATATGATATTGATTGGTAATGAGTCTATTGATCACATTCAGATTCCCCGGTTATTTAAGTTTTCTGAATTAACGTGTATTTTCTCATGCAATAATCACACTTTAACCATTAGCTTTGGCGACAATAATTACAATTTCAGAAATGTTTCAAATATTATTCTTCATCATATCAAGAGACATTTACTTCAAAGTAAATATTTTCTTTTTACAATTACGACATTGTAATTTTTATGCGGCCCCTGTCTCCTATAAATCATATTTAGAAAACCACTTTTCCATGCTCTAACAAGTAAGACAGTAAAACTTATTTTCTTCTACGATCAAAACTCATCGAGTTGTGACAGTTTGAATTTTATGAATATTCGGATTTTTTTTTATTCTAAAAGCGCGATCTTAGTGACAAAAAACGCAAGAAATGCTTAAAATCCAAAATATCGTAACTCGTTAAATTTTGATCGCAGAAGAAGGAAATTTCAGCTGCTTTACAGGTTAGAGTATAGAGAAAGATTTTCTAAATGTAACTTATAGTACCCAGGGACTTTATAAAAATTTTAATTTCACAACTGTAAAAAGTAAATATATATTTTGATGTAATGAATAGGTATGGTTTTTTTATTCATTTTTGAAATTAAAATCGTACTTCTAAAACTAACGGTTTTAGAATTAGCTAGTGGATAATGATAAGGGCCGACACCTTGTATAAATACATATTATATTTGGATTTTTCCAAATTAAAAAACTTGAAAGACCATAAATTTGAAATGTTGACTGACATATACAGTGTGTCCACAAAGTATCTTTAAAATTTCAAGCTTTGAATTAGAAACACAAATGAACAGATACAGGTATGGAATATAGCACAATATTAGGAATATATATTGAAGTTTTTTTTAAAAAATATCAATCAATAAACCTGTATATGTGCACACTTAGTTGATCGAAGCACGTCAAGGCGATAATCGTCGACGTTTTCCTCTGATACTCTTTTTCGTCCACTTCTTGCTTTACCTAATATGAGCCGGTCTCCATGAATTTTTTGTGCCCACATCCATCTACTAGTGAATGGCACATGTAATTCGTGGAGACCGACTCAGCATTTGATAAATCAAAGAGTGTACGAAAAAGAGTATCAGGGGAAAACGTCGACGATTATGGATTTGACGTGCTTCTTTCAACCAGTGCACACATAGAGGTTTATGAATTGATGCTAAAATAAAACGAAACAAAAAACACTTCAATATTACTCCTAATATTGCACCACTTTCGATAGATGTATCTGTTCATTTGTGTTTGTAATAAAAGCTTGAAATTGTAAAGAGACTTCGTGGTCACCCTGCATATTTTGTTTGTAAGAGAATTTGATGTTCTAAATGCATCTTATTCTTGTGATTTATCATTTTTTAATTGACTGTGGTTTAAAAAAAAATGGAATTCCGGGAGTGCCGACAGAAGTGAAAACTTGAACAATTACTCGTGTATTTTTTGAATCGTCAGGAAACGTTTTATTGCGCAGGAAATACTTTTAAATGAAGTGTTTTTTTTATTCATTATTATAAACTACTACTACAAAAATTATATTACAATTTTCATTTAATGCGCTATTGTACATGAAAAATAATGCATATTATTTTACATACAAAAATTGCAATCTGTTGCTGAAATCGTAAATTTACAAATACATAAAATATGAAATTTAATTAATTGGTATTCTTTGAAATGAATACCAATGAAACTTATGAATTTTCATCCACAATTTTAAGAACTCTCAATACATTCATCATTTCTTCCATGAGATTTAGTTTCATATCTTTTGTAATAACATTTATCTGCAAAATAGGGTTCCCGCTTCCTATCTATCCAGAAATGACTTCTTTGCTGCCTGTCTTGTTTACTGTATTCGTGAACATTATGCTTTTTTCTATCTTCATACTGCGCGTATTGTTTGCGGTATCTATAATTTCTATCGACAAACTTTTCTTTTCTATAAAATGATTTCACTTCATTTCCGTATCGGTAACCACGTTTCTTAAAACTTTCGTGAAATATTTCATTATTTTCATTTTTTTTATATTACTTCCGTCTATTTTTCTCGTGCTCGTTATATTATAATATTTTCCGTGTTTTGTTATTTCATTTTCATCTTTTGATTTGGTCTCGCGAGTTGAGTCACTTTTATCTGTTTTCACCGTGCGTGCTAAATTTATCTTGAAATTATTTTCTAAATTATTTTTATTCATAATACCAATCATTTCACTTTCTGCACGTGAACTATTTCCTTTTGATACTTTCGTTTCATTGTATGAATTGGCAACATATACAGTGGTGTCGGTAACAGTATCGCGAATTCAATGGTTTTTTCCCATCTCAAAAAATGCCCAACGCGCCTAAAGAAGTTTTCACTTCAAAAATTTGTAAATTACCTATATTATAATGCAAAAATGTGTTCCTGAGTAATACTGACGTCATATCGATGGTGGGAACAACCTGACCAATCTATTTTGTTTTATCGCAAAATTATTGACTTTTAAACATCAAGCAATATCAAATTTTACACCACCAAATAAACCAGAAAAAATGGATTCATAAGCAAATTGTTTGAAAACTGCATCTCATTTTACTAAGTTTTTCTAATTTAAAAAATAATTCGAAAGCATGAATTTTTTATTTCACCCGGTTAAATTAACCCGATTGCAGAATATTAATGCGTTTGCATTTGAATCAATGTAAATAGTTCAGCATTTGTTTTCGGCAAATATTACATATCAAAATTAAAACCTCAATAATATAATTCGAAATCATGATTTTTTTATTCCACCCGGTTAAATTAACCCAATTGCAGAAGATTAATGCGTTTGCATTTGAAACAATGTAAATAGTTCAGAATTTGTTTTCGGCAAATATTACATATCAAAATTAAAACCTCAATAATATAAATAAATAAAACAAAAGTTTAACAGATGTTTAATCGAACTACGCGCTTAAACTTTGAACTAATAAATAAAAAATATATATTAATGATAGTGATATCATTGCAATCGATTATCATTACGATACCATTATCATTACGATACGATTATCGAGAGTCAGCTGAATGGGGAGGCCTACCAAATGGCTTAAGCACTCACAAGCCCCGTCCAGAAGAGTTGGTCACTTAATTTTGAACCAATTCCAGATGAGAGACCTGCACCTGGATTGGTAAACCCAGAGGTAACGCTCCGATATGATAATCGATTACGATTATCATTAGGATTACCAATCCGATTATCTCTACGATATCGCTCAGGAGATTTCTTTGGCTATTAACAGCTGGCATGCGACAAATAAGAAAGTAATACTGTTTTCTGTAAAATGAAAAACATTATTATTTGAATGCATAATTGATATTTTTCATATAAAATTGCTTTTTGTTCTAATTGGGGGGAAATTTAAATGTATATATGTGGCGGCCGAAGATGCATATGGCCAAGCCAGATGCCCACTTGAGACCAGATTGCTTTTGAGGTCCTGGGAAAATGACTCATCTTCAGATTGTCTGAGCGAAGCCCGGACAAAATCTTCAAAAAAGTGCCAGATGGCCCTCAGCTTTGATGCAGAGAGGATCTCTGCGGAAGACGTTCCTACGTCTTTTTATTAAATTTTAGGGCGTTGTCCCTCATTTTATCTATCGGCTACTTTTAATAGTAAGATAGCTATCAGAGCCATTTTCATGGTTTTATTTGTTCTAACGTAATTCATTTGTAAATATTCATCATTTCACTTGTAAACCAGAAAGTAATTAAATGTTTAAATTACTAGAAAAGGAATTAGAGTACGTCTTATTTAATTGGACTACTTTTTCTCTCTACCTTACTGTTTCTCACAAGTATTTTGGGGGCTCTAGCCGCGATGTGAACTCCGGCTGCGATTTGAATTAATGAACATTTGAATTACTGGACATCTGAATTACTGAACATTTAAATTACCGGACTTTTGAATTAAAGGACTTTAAAAGGACTCTGCTACGACGGAAAGAAAATCCAGGAGCGGTGAGCAGTAGTTTATTCTCTTTGTTTGACGTCAACACGAAATTCTATCGGAGGAGTAGAAATCTACGGAGGCTCGAATCGACTGTTCCCCTCACCTTTTATCGCAAAGGATGACACCCTGATCTTCTTCAAGAGAACGGTGACAGCTCATAAGTGCTTTTTTTCATGAGCTTCATCTAACGCGTGTGATTCCAATGATGTGTAGCAAGAAAGGATCATAGTTATTTTTATTTCATGAGCTATATTTTTTTCCGCGAGTGAAACAGTGTTTTTCAGAAAGAAAGCTCGTTGTGGTTTTTTTTTACGAGCTATTGGGTCGCGAGTGCTAAGCATAATTTTGTTTGTCTTCAAGCGTATGGTATATTATTAACCATATTTTATTAATTTTCATTATTTGAAATTTATGTATTTTAATACCAAAGGATTATACTATGAAGTAAGTACCTTTTATATAAACATATATTTTTATATGAACGTATAATATTATTTTGAATTTATATTCAAATAAAGAGTTGAAAATTAAAGTATACTAAAATGGCCAATTAGCACGAGCTAAAAAAGTTGATTTAATTACTGTTGTGTCCGAATTAGGATTAGAGGCACCGGAAAATGCGACGAAGCCAATATTAGTCTATTTAATAGTTAAGTCTGCAGGCTACGAGGAAGAATTAGTAAAAAATTTACTATTAGGTATAACTGCGGAAAGAGAAGAGGCAGAAAAGAAATTATTCTTAAAAGAAACGGAAGATCGTGAATATGAGCTAAAAAGATTAGAATTAGAAGCAGCTTCAAAAAGTAAACGAGATGATTTTCCAGTATCTGCTAGTATCGCTAACAGCCCTGACGTATTAAAATTGATAACTAAGTACAATAATCAGGAAGAGATTAGTATTTATCTCACGCTGTTTGAACGCCAAATAAAGCGTTTAGTGGTCGAAAAGGAGGACTGGGTTACTTATCTCCTAGGTTTGTTGCCGCTGGAAATTGTTAACATAATAGGACGCGAGAAAGAAGAATTTTCGAATGATTACGATTATATCAAGAAATTACTTCTTAAAAGATTTAAGCTCAGCCCCGAGCAGTTCAGGCAGAAATTTTTTTCTCATAAAAAAGAGAATTCGGCTTCATGGAGGGATTTTTCTTTTGAGCTTAGTAATTACCTAGAAGAGTGGCTTTTAGGACTAAAAATTGTGACTTATGAGGATTTGAAAAGTATTTTAGTTATTGACCAAATACGAAAGAAATTGCCGCTTGAAATTAAGGAACATTTTGTGGATGAATTGCCCAAAATTACTGACGTTGCCGATTTCATAACCAAGCTTGATGATTATGAAGCAGCACGCAACAATATTAGGAAGAGCGCGGACAATAAAAATTCGAATAACGAAGGAAAAAGGCGTTTTGCTCAAAACACTGAAAATAAAAGTTTCCACCGCTATAATAACATTCCGCAAAATAACAGATATGAAAAAAACCATTTCAATTATCCTAGAAATAACCCTAACCCTTTTAAAGCTAAGTGCTTTTACTGCAACGAATACGCTACACATAAATCAAATCAATGTCCCCGCAGAAAAGAACAACAAACAAATTTTGAAGAAATCGGACATAAGACTGACCAGAGCTCTTTAAACTACGTGAAAACTGTTAATACTGCCGATAACAATACTCGTCCTTCGGATAAGATTTTCAAAACTATCGAAATTAAAGGAAAAAAAGTAAATTCAGTGGTAGATTCGGGATCTGATGTGACAATGGTCAATAATAGCTTCTATAGAGCGCTGGGGCGTCCCGAATTAAATGAAGATGATGTGAAATTAACAGGGATTAGTGGAAATGGAGTGAGGCCTTCAGGTTTTTTCAATACCGATATTTTAATTGATAACATTGTTGTTAATTGCGATGTTTACCTTTTAAATGACTTACAGTACGATATTATACTCGGAAATAATTGTTTAAGTAAACTAAATTTGGAAATATCGGATTTCGGCCTAAAAGTTACGGGTAAAAGAAGTAATGAGAAAAAGTACACGGTTAACTTGGTAACTGTTGTCCCGCAGTCCAACATTTCGTCTAGCCAAATGGACAATAACACGAATGATCCAGACCCGTTAGCTGATTACCCAGATGTGTCTACGACCGAAAACCCTTTAACAGATACTCCTGAAATTCAATCTGTTTATTTAGCAGAAATAGCAAACTCTGTTAATGTAGGTGAAATCGATCTGACCCATATAACCAACGGTGCTGTAAAAGAAGAACTAATTAATTTAATTCAGCATTACGTACCAAAGAAAACTAAAAGCGTTGATTTAAAAGTTAACTTAATTTTAAGTGATGACATACCAGTTAAACAAAGACCCAGGCGGTTAGCATTTTCGGAACAAGCATTTGTTGATAAACAAATAGAGGAATGGCTTAATCAAGGCATAATACGAGAAAGTTGTTCTAGTTATGCAGCCCCGATAGTCATAGCTAAAAAGAAAAATGGTAACTTTAGGTTATGCGTCGATTATCGAAAGCTGAATAAAAAGATAATTAGGGATAATTATCCTCTCCCAGTGATTGATGATATTTTGGATAACATCGAGCAAAATAAAGTGTTTAGTACGCTAGATTTGAAAAACGGAATTTTCCATGTAGAGGTTGATGAGGACAGTAAGAAATTCACTTCGTTCGTTACTAATTATTCTCAGTACGAATATAATTTTATGCCTTTCGGGTTGAGTACAGCTCCTCAGCATTTTCAACGATACATATATGCATGTTTAAAAGATCTGATTAGGGAGAAAGTTATTTTGGTGTACATGGACGACATTATCGTTCTTGCACAGTCTGAAGAAGATGCGCTTTTGAAACTGAAACGTGTGTTTCAAGTAGCTTCCGAGCATGGCCTCGAATTTAATTTTGCTAAGTGCCAATTCTTGAAAAGAAAAATCGAATTTTTAGGATATATAGTTGAGAACGGAACCATCCGCCCTTCAGAAACATTAACCTTAGCTGTTAAGAAATTCCCTGAACCGCGAAATAAGAAAGAGATCCAAAGTTTCTTAGGACTGACTGGATATTTTAGAAAATACATTGCCAGTTATGCCAAAATCGCTAAACCTTTGAGTGATCTTCTAAAAGCGGAAAATGAATTTAATTTCGGACCAGATCAAAGAGAAGCTTTTCAAACTTTGAAAACTAGATTGGCTAGTAAACCGGTTTTACACATATTTAGAAGAGGTGCTGAAACGGAATTGCACACTGATGCAAGCAGTTCGGGTTTTGGAGCAGTATTGTTACAGAAAGATGATTATGGAAAGTTACACCCCGTTTATTTCATGAGTAGGAAAACAACACCTGCCCAAGCCAAATATAGTAGTTATGAACTAGAAGCGTTAGCAGTCGTTGAGACTTTAAAGAAATTCCGAACATACCTGTTAGGTAATAAATTTAAAATAGTAACCGACTGTTCAGCTTTTCAGAAAACATTAGAGAAAAAAGATCTTGCCCCAAAAGTAGCAAGGTGGGCATTGTTTTTACAAGAATTCGATTACCAGATAACTCACCGACCAGGTAATCAAATGAAACACGTTGATGCTCTAAGTCGTAACACGGTTTTAATTATGACGCGTTCACAGGATGAAGTAACGGTGAAAATAGCCAAGGCGCAAAACGAAGATGATTATATTCAAACTCTTAAAACATTAATCGGAAAAAAGGAAAGTAAAGATTATTTGATTAGGCAAAACGTTGTGTATAAGTATGAAAATGAGAAAGAGTTAATTATGGTACCAGAGGGTATGCAAAAAGAAATAATTCGTGAAGTACATAACAAAGGTCATTACGGTGTAGCCAAAACCGAAGCAATAATTAAACAAAATTTTTACATCCCCAATATTCGAAAACACATAGAAAGCGTTATAGGAAATTGCGTTGAATGTATTTTGTATAATCGAAAGAGAGGGAAAGGTGAAGGACTGCTAAATCCTATTCCTAAACAAAACTTTCCTCTTCAAACCTATCATGTAGATCATCTAGGCCCAATGCCGTCGACCAACAAAAATTATAACTTTATTTTCTCCGTGGTAGATGCGTTTACTAAATTTGTGTGGTTTTATCCAGTTAAGACAACTTCTGCTAAAGAGGTGATAGAAAAGTTAAAAAACCAACAAATTACATTTGGAAATCCGGAGCGAATAATCAGTGATCGTGGCCCCGCGTTTACCTCGAATGAATTCAAAGAGTATTTGGAAAGCGAAAAGATCGAACATGTCTTAATAACAACGGGAATACCAAGGGGTAATGGTCAGGTTGAGCGGGTACAGAAGACCCTCATATCTATTCTAAGCAAACTTTCTATCGATGACCCAACAAAATGGTACAAATTTGTCCCAATAGTTCAGAAAATCATAAATAGTACGTGTTCACGAAGCACCAATTATACGCCTTTTGAACTATTAACGGGAGTAAAAATTAGAGATAAGACAGATTTAAAAATAAAGCAGATTATTGATGAAGAGTATGAGAATGCGTTTGTAGAAGAAAGAGAGAGCAACAGAGATATCGCGAAACAGAACATACTAAAAATCCAGGAAGAAAATCGCAAAAGTTTCAATCGCAAACGAAAAACAGCGAAATGCTATCAAGTAGGTGACTTAGTTGCGATTCAAAAAACCCAATTTGGAGTAGGAACGAAGTTGCGTCCAAGATTCCTTGGTCCTTACAAGATAATTAAAGTAAAAAATAATGACAGATATGATGTTGAGAAAGTAGGTTATCAAGAAGGTCCAAGAATAACCTCCACTGCTGCAGACCACATGAAACCATGGGCTTAACATGACAAGTGTGCATTCAGTGGTGTTTTTTTTTTCTTTATCTGTGTTTTATTTGTGTTTTTATTAACAATTTTTCGTAAATGACTTGTATCTAGAAAACTTTGTGTACAAACTATATAGGAAAGTTACTGACTGTTCTACAGTATCAAGAAACTTTATTTTCCATGCAAAACAACAACAATTGACTTTTTTTTCATAGACTATTATTCAAGGACTAGATGAAAGAATTTGATTAACCTTATATTAATTTTTGCTAGTGTTTTTCTAGTTGCTATAGTGTTTTCACATTGCTATTATTTTGTTGCTTGTTTTTGTTTATTTTTATAGTAGCTTACAGGTGATCATCTGTGAGGACACAGACCTGTCAGGAGGGCCGAATGTGGCGGCCGAAGATGCATATGGCCAAGCCAGATGCCCACTTGAGACCAGATTGCTTTTGAGGTCCTGGGAAAATGACTCATCTTCAGATGGTCTGAGCGAAGCCCGGACAAAATCTTCAAAAAAGTGCCAGATGGCCCTCAGCTTTGATGCAGAGAGGATCTCTGCGGAAGACGTTCCTACGTCTTTTTATTAAATTTTAGGGCGTTGTCCCTCATTTTATCTATCGGCTACTTTTAATAGTAAGATAGCTATCAGAGCCATTTTCATGGTTTTATATGTTCTAACGTAATTCATTTGTAAATATTCATCATTTCACTTGTAAACCAGAAAGTAATTAAATGTTTAAATTACTAGAAAAGGCATTAGAGTACGTCTTATTTAATTGGACTACTTTTTCTCTCTACCTTACTGTTTCTCACATATATATTACATACAAAATACCTTTTAGAATCGTCTATAAAAAATATTTTTTACCCATGTTCTGTACACCTTGTAAATTAATGTGTTCTGTAACCGGAAAAATCCGGGTTCGGTTCTGTAGTATTGTTAACATAAACAGGCAAAGTTTTAGCGTATAATTAAAGTTCGTAATTTTCAAAAGCTTTTTCATTTAAATAGATTTAGTACTAAAAAAATGACTCAAAGTATAATGTATCATAGTTGTTTATTATACAATCAATTGTTAAAAGAGACTGATATTAAAGCAAATTTTCAAACTTTTATTGTTTAAGGATATTTATAATATTCTTTTTGAAAATGTGAAAACGTAAAAATGTAGCTGCCGAAGTTTCTAATTTTTCAGTACCCCTAATTTGGAAGAGAAATATTAGATTAATTTAAGAACAGAAACTTAAAAATAAAAAAAGAGGAACATTACTCTATCGAGAAATAATGATACTTAAAATCGATAGACTTTGATATTGATTAAAAAAAAATAATAATCACATAATTTTGTTTTACAAAATTTCAAAAAATGAAAGAAAATAAGAACAAAAGCAAACTACAACAAAATAAATTAAACTTAAGAGCACATTATTGTGGCCATTAAACATACCAGGGACACAGAAAATTTCATTTTTATTTAAGTTTCAAAGATAAAAAACTAACTATGTTGTAGAAAAATTTTGAGAAACTTATAAACTTTTAAGTTTATTAATTAAGATACAAAATACATATACAAGTTAAAATTTCTTAGAAATCAACTTATTCGAAACAATTATAAGATAAAAAAGAATATAATTTTATTTATTTAGTGTAGTTTTATATATGCCTTATTTAAAACTAGTAGTTGGGGGTCACCGTAATACTTACACATCATGGATATGCAAAATATAAAATATGAAAATAAAACATGTGTTAACTATTTATAAAATGCATTGCAATTCGAATAAAATCGTGGCTTGATGACGTCATAAACTTTAAATGCTCTATAACTCCAAAATTGATAATCAAATTAACTAACGGTTTACTGCGTCGGATTAAGCGTCTTATTTCCAATTAAAATATATCTTTGAATTGAAATTTGAATGAAATACAGGGTCATGAAAAATCGAAGAGTGTGGAAAATATGATTACAAATGTCTCGGTAACTCATAATCCGATCGACTTCACTCTTTATGCAAAATTTACGCTTTTGTTATTGTCTTATCCACTCCTTAAAATAAAAATTTCGAAAATTTTTATATACGTTTTATCAGATTGAATATTTCGAGATTACGAAAAAAATGGTCCTGGATAAATGAGGCTACTGAAATTCAATAAGCTTCTTCCCATTATTACATACTAAGTACATACCAAATTTCAAGTCTCTATCTCAATTAGTTCGGGAAATAGAGCGTTTACAGACACGCACACAGACACACACACAGGCAGACGGACGGCTTCTTTTTTTTTCTAAAAATATGTTTTTCGGAATCTCAATGTTTGAAACGTGTAAATTCGTCAAATTTTTTTTTCGATTTTTAAAACGATTGTAGTATAGGGTGACTTACCCTATACTACGTATGATGGGTAAGTAAAAATCAATAAAATAGCACATATTTTTGAGCAATGTTGGAATGGATATGTCAGCTTAATTATTTGTTTAATATCTCGTGATAATTTCAATATATTCTTAAACATATTATCATATATGTGTATTTATCATTTGGTACTAAATTGCCTTATCTTAATTTTGGCTTAATGTTGCTTTTGACCTCAATTATAAACAAAATATATAATGGAAGGAAGTTATTGAAGTTTCAAAAGACATAGAAATATATCAAGAAATATTATGCTTATATTTTCGTTTGGACCTTTTCCAAAAAACTTAAAAAGTTCCATAAAATTCCTTAATTTATTCTCTCAGACAATTTATTATTTTGTTTCTTTTGGGTATTACTTTTTTGCCTTTTCTAATTAAATGTTTTGAAATCATGTTAGTTTTATATTTTTCATTTTTGTTAGCTATGATTAAATTTATATCTTCATTGAACTGTGTTAATTTAATATTGCTCGTATCAGTTTTGAATGTGATTATTTTATATATATATATATATATATATATATATATATATATATATATATATATATATATATATATATATATATATATACTTGTCTTTTTAATGAATACTTTCTGGGATTTATATTATTTACCCATCATAAGCAGTATAATGCAATTCTTGTAATCGTTTTAAAAATCTAAATTTTTTTTGACAGATTTACACGTTTCAGACACTAGATATTCAGAAAAACATATTTTTAGAAAAAAAAAAAATTGCCGTCCGTCTGTCTGTGTGTCTGTCGCTCTATCTCCCGAACAAATTGAGATAGAGACTTCAAATTGGGTATGTAATTCATATGTAATAATGGGATGAAGCTTATTGAACTTCAGTAATCTCGATTATCCGGATCTATTTTTTTCGGACTCTCCAAATATTCGTTCTGATAAAAGGTGTATAAAAGTTTTCAAAATTCTTTATTTGAAGGAGTGAATATAAAACACAATAAAAAAAAACATACATTTTGCATAAAGAATGAAGTCGATCGGATAATTAGTTGCCGAGATATTTGTAATCATATTTCCCACACTCTTCGATTATTCATAACCCTGTATTTCATTCAAATTTCAATTCAAAGATATACTTCAATTGGAATTGAGACTCTTAATCCGAAGGAGTAAACTCTTAGTTAATATGATTATCATTTTTAAAGATATGAGAATGTTCCTTTTACGCAATTCAGCAATAGAGCATTTAGAAATTATGCTGTAATGAAGCCACGATTTTATTCGAATTGCAATGAATTTTATAAGTAGATTGCACATGTTTTATTTTCATATTTTATATTATACATATCCATGATGGGTAAGCATTACGGTGTCCCCCAACGACTAGTTTTATCTAATATGTAGGCAAATATAAAACTGTTAAGAAATGAAGAAATTCACAGCGAAATATGCATTATATCTTAAATCTTTGCATAATATAAGATTCTGAATTTTCCCCGAATTGTACTTAAAATAAAGTAAACTGAATTATTTAAGTTTATTATGTTATTTATTATTTATATAAAATACTTTTTTAATGAAGCACTGTAAAAATATTGTCTTAGTTATAATACTTAAAATTCTGAAGAAAACGTAATATTGAGCATAGATTTCTTAAGCCATCTACTTAAAATTTAAGGTCGAAATATTACATCTATCGAAACAATAAAAAATTATTATAAATCTCCAGTGATCCCAAGTGCCTTAATGTCCTTAATAGTACGTCATTATTAGATGTTAATTTATGGTGGTTTTTCGTGCTTATTCATTCCATACATTGTAAATACCTTTGACATATTACATCTAACAAACTAGTAATAGTAATAATAATAATAATAAAAATAAAAATAATAATAAAATTTCATTTAACCCAAGTGCTTTAATATCCTTATTAGTCTTTATTAGATGCGAATTCAGAAAGGATTCCCGAGTTTATTCATTCCATACATTGTAAACTAAATACATGTGAAATATTACATCTTAGAAAATAATAATAATAATAATAAAATTCCATTGATCCCCGGCGCTTTAATATCCATATGAGGCCTTATTAGATGTGAATTTAGAATAGGTTCCGGAATTTATTCATTTCATGCATTGTAAACTAAATAAAGTTGAAATATTATATCTAACAAGATAATAATAATAATAATAATAATAATAAAACTTCATTGAACCCAAGGGCTTTAATATCCTTATTAGTCTTTATTAGATGCGAATTCAGAAAGGATTCCCGAGTTTATTCATTCCATACATTGTAAACTAAATACATGTGAAGTATTACATCTTAGAAAATAATAATAAGTATTATAAAATTCCATTGATTCCCGGTGTTTTAATATCCTTATGAGGATGTGAATTTAAAATGTTTTCCCAAATTTATTCATTTCATGCATTATAAACTAAATATATTTGAAATAGTACGTTTAACAACATAATAATAATTATAATAAAACTCCAGTGGTCCCGAGTGCTTTAATATTCTTATTAGCCTTTATTAGGAATGAATTTAGAATGGATTCCCGAGTTTATTCTATCCATACATTGTAAACTAAAAGCATATGAAATATTACATCTTAGGAAATAATAATAATAATAATAAAACTCTAGCGATCCTCAGTTCTTTAATATTCTTATTAGTCCTTTTTCGATGTAAATTTAGGATGGTTTCCCGAGATTATTCCTTCCCTATATTCTAAACTAAATACATTTGAAATATTAATTTTTAGTTTATATTTTTAGAAAGATAACCTTCAGTTATTTTTCAAGCCATTACAATGTATGATAGTACACTAAACAATCTTAACTCCTTAAACACCATATTCAATTTAGTGGTAGTATGCTGAATACCAGATATATTAAATTTTGTCAAAAGCAGTTTATATCATTATTTTTATCTATTAGAGATACAAAAAACACAAAACCGAATGCGAAACACAACAATTTACGAAACAAAACTAAACAGAATGACCAACATAAAAACAAATGAGCAACGAAGAAAGAAACAAATCAGCGGGAAAATTAATGAGTTTTTCTGTACGTAATGTCATCTATTAGGTGCGAAAACAATCATTGCTCTAAAGCCCGTACAATAGGAAAAAAAACAGATGTTTATAGAACATTGCAATCTGGATTACGACGAGGACGTACGCACGTATGTCCTGGTATTACAAATAGACGGGTTCATGACGTACGCATGTACGTCGTGGTGCTTACGGGGTTAAAAGAAAGAAGAATTAAAGATTGTTTAAATAAAATTCACAATTGAAATATCTTTTCTACTGAAAGTCCATAACCATTTCTAAAATTCTTTAAAAAAATAACAAAATGTCGTATCGGAGTGCAGTTTTCAGCATACGACTTGACAAAACATCAGATGTTTTGTGAAAAAAAGAAAAAGAAAGTTTTTTCATAGATAGATGGCGATATTAAGTTCCATGTTATTAAAATACGTAAAAAATATCGATATTAGACAGAGTTCGTACGGATCGGGTAATTTTCCAGGAGTGTTACCAGTATTTTTTTTTATAGAAAAAGAAATCTAGGTTAAACTCGAGAAATTTCGTCATCTTTTAAGGAGAAATTTTCTGTAAGAAAATACTGGTACCAAAGAATTTCCTGGTCTCAAAATTCCAGGAGGCGTACGAATCCTGTTAGAGAGCAGGTGTTTATTTGCATATTATATTATCTAAATACTCAAGTACAAATAACCTGTTCAACCTGTTCTGTATTGTATAATCTCAATCTTTTTTATATATTTTAATAACGTTTAGCTGAAAAACGCCATATATGCATAAAAACTTGAAAGCTTCAAGACATGGACCAATACCATCTTATCGATAATGCCTAAGAGTTGAGTTTTAACGTCACGGCAGAAAAACACTAATGTTCTACTAATTATATCCAACCATCCTGCAAATTTGGTCGTTGTTTACTATTGATCTAACATTTTAAGAAGTAAATACTTTACTATTTTAAGAATTTAGATACAAGAAGTAAGTACATTGAGGGGCCCTTTGCAATAACAAGGGAAGTGAAGTTTCCTTGATTCCTGAAAAAACATGTAAAAAGGCTTGTTGACCTATCTTTCTATTCTTTAGGCTCTATTTCATATTCGAACCGTCCGTCATAACTTGTAAAAACTTATTCAACTCTCACATGTCTCAGTTTCCCATTTCTGAAAACAGGACTGAGGGCAGTATTAGGACTTTTTAAAAATAAAAACGCTAAGATGATTTCATATTTTGTAAACTCTTGTATTCACCATATAACAAGTAATATAAAAATAAAATTAAAGTCAATTCCTACTTAGGTCAAAAAGAAATTTTTTTTCAGTGATCTACACGCTTCGCCACTGACGGTATTTATTCCTAAATTTATATCCTTCTAAATATCTTATATGAGATAATTTTTTTTCTCCCATATAAAACAAAAATTAATTAATTAAATTTTTATTAGAAATTTTTTTTATAATGTTAAATAAACATTATATAAAAAAGTGACTTCTCAAAGAACAACCCTATCTATTTCTACTTTTTCTTTTACCGCATTTTTGAGTGAGTTTTGTGTAAATAACAAAACCTTTCAACGATGAGAATCGAACCCGCAACCTTCCGTATACTAACCCGGAGGTCCGAACCACTACGCCATGACTAGATATTCCGCTGTCTTAAGCGTTGCTGCTTATTTTAGTCACTTTTTATGATGCAAAAAGTAAAATTAATTAATAAAATTTAATTAATAAATTAATATTTGAAAAAAAAAACTGTATTAACATCAAGTGTCATCCACTACAAGTTTAAAAAAATGTATTTGAACTTCAGTGGATGAATAAAAAGTATTTTATTAACGATTGAAAATTTGAACAAGATATATAAATATATATACGCAGAGTGTGAATTAATAGTAGGAATTGAAAAAGTCAATATGTGTTCCGAATGTACTTTTTCTTTCACCCAAAGCCATAGGATATGCAATAATAAGGTAAGTGTTCAATTTTCAGATTTATATAATTCAATAAGGAAATATAAATTTTATGATCATAAGCAAAGAAAATATGCTGGAAAACTCTATTCTTAATAGGAATATATGCAAAGAAGTTATATATTCTAAATTAAAATGTTGAAAGTAAATTTAAAAGCCTTGAATCTGAAAACTCCATTTTTCACTTGTCTTGTTATTGCAGAGGGTCCCTCCATTATAAGATGTGTGTTAAATTGTTTTAAACAAGCCAAACTGCAAAATATAAATCAAGCAGTTTGTCTTTATTCAGAGACTGATTGCACATTTTTAGATGAGTTTGTTTTGGAGTTAAAAAAAATCGTCTGCTTAGAGAAATTATTTTTATTATTTTTCACAGCTAATATATTTTTGAAAGTATAAATTCTCATCTGGCAAGTGAAATTTTAGTTTACATACAAACTGACGCTTTTAAAGAACTGTAGATGGAAGGCTATATTTCTTCATTTTCCGAGCAGAATTATTCGTATTCGGTTATTAAAAAACGCTGTGAAAGGGTAGTTCTTCTATTTTTAAAGCAAAAGTAGGTATATTGTCAATAAGACAAGGAAAAAACATGAATGTCTGGCATCAAGTGGAAAAATTGTTCCAAATATGTACAGAGATTCTTCGAATAATATTTGCTAAGTCGTTAAAGTGCTCACTGTCAACTGTCACGAAATCATTAACACTGAACTGAATTTTTAAAAAGGCCAAAAAACACAATGTTCGTCAAATGAAAAACGGAAAAATGTTGTTACAATAAATGAAAATTGGGTCTATTTAAACGATTGTAATACAAAGAGATCCACTTATTATCATCAAAGAGGAGAAAAAAATCTTAAAATATGGTTCAATGTATCTAAAGAAAGTTTTATTAAAAGATTTATGTTTGTTGCTAGCATGGCATATAACGACATATTAAAAACAAAGATTGAAGACAATTTTCAAGATCAACTCCACACACTATCTGAAACATATTTAACTCCCAATCTTCAAACATATCATTACTCACAGTTCCACCAATCTGTTGAACTGCATCAAGATATAGCAAACACATATCATAATCCAATGTTAATTTCACGGAAAAAATGGAACGAAAACTGGGTATCAGGGATATACCCTTCACAGATATACCTGCTAAATCTCCTGATATATCACCCATGGAGTTTGTGCTTTTGGACGCGTTATCCAAAGTCCTACAACCCTTCAAGAACTTTTGAAAGCTGTTCAAGAGGAATGGGCCAAAATACCTCTTCCAAAACTACAAAAGGCGTTATTGTAATTGTCATGGAAATTTTGGTGTATAACGGTAGCTCATAATAAGGGTTACCAAATTCAACATTTTAAACGCAAATATTTTATGTAGAAAAGTTCTCTAAGTACCATGGAAATCGTCTAAAATATGTGCGAACATCCTCTGCATTAGGTTGATATAAGTTGTGAATGAAAATAACATGCATTGTATGACAAAAAAAATGTCATTTAAAGAAAAGTGCAATATTGAGTATTTGAAGTATGAAAGCTAATGTTTCGTAGTTATGACATTTCTTATTAATCTTGCAAAAATCATAAGAAAATTTAACTTTTCTCACTGCTGCATAAATATTCATGTTTAATAATTAAATTTTAATGTTTGCATCTCTATATCATGAAGAAATTAAACAGCTTTTTAAAATTTTAAATGTATTTCCTTCCCCAAAGTTTTAATGGGAAATATGAGACATGCTCAATTTATTTAGTTATTGTGAGTTTTTTCTTTCGGTTTTTGAATGAAAATGTGTCGGTTTTTGAATAAAAATGAAAATCAGCAACAAAAAGAAACCCAAAATTGTTTGGTTGGGACATAATCGTTCCTATGACTAAAGGCATACATTTCAGTTTCAATTGTTCAACTTTTGGAAACCCAAAAATGGTTATTTTGGGGTCTGTTTTTATTATTTATTTTAAATTTAGGGTCTGTTTTTATTATTACACGAACAAAAATGTACAACAATTTTTGTACCATTCAAAAAACTCATAATCATAAATGCAATTTGTCACAATGATTTAACAAAGATTTAGCACCTCCTGTGTACTTCCACATTAAAATGTCAGCCGAACTACAACCACGTCTTACAATTTAGCGTCTCTAGTCCTGAGACATTATCTCTAAGATGGTGTTGCCTAGACCTTAATTTTAATGAAAGTTTGTTTACGTGTTATTAAACTTAAAAATGCATACTACAATCTTTTTGCATTGTCTGGGAAAAGATTCCATAAAAGATGAATATATATATATAGACACTATATACATATATATATATATATATATATATATATATATATATATATATATATATATATATATATATTGCCAAAACGTCAGTGAGGTTTGCTGTGGAAACTCGAAAAGTTTTTGGTATATGTGGGTTTGTATGTGTGTTTGTTTGTCTCTGTGTATCTCTCTAGATAACTACCGCAAAAAAACATCCGATTATCGTGTAATTAGATAGGTCTATTCGTGGTGAACCCGTAATTCGCTGTATAGTTTTCGATTAAATTAGGTTAATTCATTCGAAATTTATAGAATATTTTCTTTTCCGTCATAATGTTTTCTATCGAACTTCAGATGATTTTCAAATTTTACCATTCATTGAAAAGAAATTGACGCATTTGGAAAATTGATTTAACTATTAAATTATTGATGCTAAAATTTTCCAATGGGGGGAGGCGGGTCTTAAATTACTCCGACTAGCTTGAAAATGTATGAATACATATGTCAGAAATTCTAAATTATCTCCATATTTTATGGGGGAATTTCGTTCGTCTGTTCGAAAAATATAAAACTTTATAGCTCTTCAGTTATATTTTATATTATCATAAGTAATTATTATATATATATATTTAGTCTACCAGTTGCCTAGCAACTTTATTTCATAACGTGTCATAAAAAGATAATTTATTAAAATAATGAATTTATTGTGACTTTTCTGATTACGAAAGATTTGGAAAAACATTAAATAACAAATAAAAATTTTAGTCTTCCGTAATCGAATAAACGGACAAAGTTAGCGTCAAACGTGGACGATGCTATCAATAATATAGTTTAAATCCAATAGTTTTTAGGTCCACGCCATTTGGCAGTGGACCAGATTATGGAATATTACGCAATAGGTTTAAATATCTACATGCAAATGAATGAGTTGAACTAAATTACAAATGAACATTTTGGAGCATCACTGATGAAGTGAATATTCAAAGTAGTTTTTGTCAAGTTTTGTACTAGAAGGCTGAAGTGTATAACAATACAAAATGTTTGAAATGTTACCATGATCGAAAAGTATCTTTCTTGTTGGCGTTGGTTTGTCTCGATTAGGTGGTGGACATCATGTAGACATGCGTAGTATACATTAAAGGTTAATCAAGCTGATCACAACAGGAGGATATTAAAATAAAAATTACATTTTGTTTCCAAAAAAAAACATTTTTGATGATGATTTTGGCGTGCTTCTTATAAAGAAATATTTGGATTTATTTAGATAAGAGATCTTTATTTCTTAAATACTATCTCTAACACTCTTTTTAATGTTTCTTTTAAATACTCTTTTTTAACATGTTTAATTCTTTAAATATAATAACTACCAAAAATTTTTTCCAATCAAAAATTATATAAATGTTGAATTTTTAAATTAGTTATAAATCTGTAAAGGTGAAATTGCGTTTTTATACGTTATTTTTTGCATGAGATTATATGAAATGTTTTGAACAAATGTTGATATTTCGGGGATTACTGATATGTCAGTATCTCCTGTATAACGCTTGTAGTAATAAAATACATTTTAAAACGTACTCGTAGATATACTAGAAACTTTAAATAGCCTAATTATTAGCAATTAAAACATAAATTCAATAAGACAACGCAGCGTTTAGGGGGGGGGCACTTATAATTAAACCAGTGCCCCCTAAGTCTATTCCTGTTTAATTTTTTTTTAATTTTAAAATCAGAGCTTGAATAAAAAATAGAATTTCCTGTTCAGAGAATGAATTTGACCCGATTTTGCTCGATTATAGCGCCATCTACGTCATCTAAAAATATCAACACAAAATTTACGTATTTTCCCCCGTAGAATCTCAATCTGCAATAAAAAGTGAGGGTTCTCATTTAAGCTTTCAAAGTTCCACCCACTCTCATCCTTAGGGTTGGATGTGGGGGTCAACTTTGGTATCACTGAATAGCTTTTTTTAAACTATGGAACACGTATTTTTCCGGTTTTCAGTTCGACCTTTCGGACATCCTGTATACTTCGAAAGAATAGAAATAATCTAACATTATAAAACTGAGGATTTCAGGATGTTAGATATTGTGTGAAATGATATGAAAATTAAAATATCTTGCAAAATTGACGTTGATGCCCCAGATCTGAAGATTTACTATTTAATTGAGCAATATGTTTGTAATGCATATTATGGCAGAAATTAATGACATTTACTCAAATGTTGTTATATAATAAAATTTCAATATATTAGTTTATGAGTAAAGCCCGATGATACCAATTTCTTTTCCTATCTAGTTGGATCCATTCCAATTTCCTCTTACATATTTTGGCTAGTCACGGACGTTTTCGTGCCCCACTGATCAATTAGACTACTTGATCACTTCGCGTGTGAAGGTCACAATATATACTCAGAATATTTTAATGTGTAGATTCCATATAAATATTTTATTCACGATAAACGAAAATCTGGTTAAGCATTATTTAAAGTTCTATAAACCATTGTCTAATACTAGTCGAAGCATTTAAATGAATAAATTTTTTTTGAAAGTGGTCTAAATGCTTAATTAGAGTTAATATAATTCAATATACAGACCTTTTTGGACAAATTGTTTTCTGATTACTAAATTGATTACTATATTCCATCAGAACAAGTCTTTATAGGGAATTAAAAAAATAATCCAAAATAATTAATATATATATATATATATATATATATATATATATATATATATATATATATATTATTTTTTGAGAAGGTTTTTAATAAAACTTAATATAAATTATTTTACTAATGTATTTCTAAAATATGAATGACTGAATCCTTGTTATTTTAAATAGTTCAATAAATTCATATTTAAAGAGAAAAAAGTTTTTAATATAATTATTTATATTATATATATGGTATTATTTGAAAGTATGGGTTTAAAAAATAAAGCTCTAGAAATACAATAGAATACACCGAACATGTATAATTGCAAGTTTAAAGTTAATCATGAATATACAATCTTTATTCCCTTGCGTCTCTATTATAAAGTTACTCTAAAGTGTTTTGTTTTCTGTTGCTGTCAGTAACTCAGAATTTTCACGAACAATCTAAATCGACTTAATGGATCTAAATCGATAATCATTTATATTATTTCTGTTTTCAAGCAACAAACGTAAAATATGTGGACATCTATTGCTTATTACGTCTATAATGTTTGATATGAAGTTGCCGAATTGATGTTGCCGCTGGTGATAAATCGCCAAATATCATTCTCACAATCATTCGTATTGCATTGATTTCATTTAAAATGAAAACCTTACCCTCAGTTCATGTAAAAAACATACATTTAAAATACCTATATTACATATATTTAAAATGCATGCCTTTCATTCCTTTCAAAATAAAGAAAAGAACAGAAAATAAATAAATAATAATACCATTAATTAAAACGTTTTACTTCATCACCAAAGTACTTTTTCTAATTTACACATGTAAAAATAAAAGTTGCTATTGGCAAAAAAAAAAAAAAAAAAAAAAAAAAAAAATGCTATCGACAGCTTGGTTAACCTAAAATTACTGATTTGTTTTTGTTTTTTTAATGTCCTGCTTAAAGCAGCGCAGCATTTTTCTAAATATAAATCAATAATAATATAAATAAAATTAAATTTCGTATTTTAAAATGTTTGCGCCCCTTGCAAAATATATGCCATATCTAACAGTTATACATCATGTCTATACTTTTTGTAATTGACAGTAAATTTTCATCATTACATGTCAGCTGTGTAAAATATAATCTCCCAAACATCTATTTTGATTCATACAGATACATCATCACTATGTGTCAATAGGCTCTTGATATCATGCATTCGGAGATTTAATTTTTAAATTATACTTCAAAAAGTATTCTAAATAGGTTCTCCTGTAGCCGAAATTCTGTAATCTTACTAGTGGCGTTCTGGTTATTATAAAAAAAAGGCTTACTTAACTCTCCTACGCCCATAAGTAAACTTATAGATATATTTTTAAATTCATAAGTTGTATTTTATTGCTTTCAGTAAAAAGTAGTAATTATAAAAGTTTGTCAAAATGTACATGTAGTGCTGATAACTTTGACGGTCACCTGTGGGTGATACACAAATTCAAGATCACATCACAACAAAAAAAGAAAAAAAAATGAAACATTCGAAATCATTCAAATATCAATTCAACATTTAATTTTAACATACAAAAAAAAAAAGAGAGATTTGCTGCTTTTTTGTTGCTTTTTGTATATTTTTTTTCCCAAAAAAGAAGACTAACTCAAATCCTTTGGATGAGGCACAAAACTTTGGAGGTATTAGTATCACATCAAAAAACCCGAGAGATAGATATGACTTTTTTCTATGATTTGGTGAACTTTTCTAGACCACAAGAAAGCGCCACAGTACATATTTATTTCAAATCAAAGCCGAGAGGTCCTTTCAAAGACGTGTCGGCTATGATGTCATACACTCACGCACAAGGTTTTTTTTTGTTGTTTTTAATCGGTTATAAAAAAGGAAAAAGTCACCAAATTTAGGGGATTTTTTCCGTTAATGGCAACGTAGCCATTGTATGAAGTTATTGGTTTGGCGCGGGCTTGAATATCGCGCCAACCAAAAAGTCGCCAAACATCGCTGCGTGAGTGTAAAGCATCTGTTCCGACGTGTCAACTTGCGATAATTCTTTTTGCATAGTGTATACCTTTTTTCCAGAATTTTAACTAATTTCTTAAAGAATAACTCTTCTTCCGTATTATGTTTCATTTTTAAAAATTTTAAATAATTTGTCAATGAATAATTCATTTTGTATATTACGTTTCATTTTTTTTAATTTTAACTAATTTCTCAAAGGATAATTCTTTTTTCTTCAGATTATGTTTCATTTTTTAAATTTTTAAATAATTTCTCAAAGAATAATTCTTTTTGCATATACAGTTTCATTTTTTAACATTTTAACTAATTTGTCAAACATTATTTTTTCTTGCATATTATGTTTCCTTTTTTTTAATTTTATATAATTTGTCTCAAGAATAATTCATTTGCATATTACGTTTAATTTTTTTTTTAATTTTAACTAATTTCTCAAAGAATAATTATTTTCCAGATTATGTTTCATTTTTTTTAATTTTAAATAATTTCTCAAATAATAATTTTGCATATTATGGTTCATTTTTAAAAAAATTATACAATTTCTCAAAGAATTTTTTTTCTTGCATATTATGTTTCATTTTTTAACATATTAACTAATTTCTCAAAGAATAATTCTTTCTTCAGATTATGTTTCATTTTTTAACATATTAACTAATTTCTCAAAGAATAATTCTTTCTTCAGATTATGTTTCATTTTTTAACATATTAACTAATTTCTCAAAGAATAATTCTTTCTTCAGATTATGTTTCATTTTTTAAAATTTTAAATAATTTCTCAAAGAATAATTCTTCTTGAATATTATCTTTCAATTTTAAAAATGTTAAATAATTTCTCAAATAATAATTGATTTTGCATGTTATATCTGATTTTTTTAAGTATAGAAAATAATGAATATTAATTTGATTCCACGGTTAATAAAAATATTTTTTGAAGTAATTAATAATTTTTAAAAGAAAGGAAAACGCAGTTTTAAACGTTACCTTCTACTACGAGAATAACATTTTTAAATAATTCGCAAAAAAATATAAAATCTCGAAAAAAATTCACAGAATATATTGCTGAAAAACACTGTAAAAATTTTCATAGTTTCATATTTTATAGAAATCGCTTTTAAATATGTTACAATTTAAATAAATCCGAGTTCAAATAAACTAAAGTGCCTGAAGAAATGCAGACTGTACAACGGACCATAGACTGTACAATGTAAAAAGTGTTATAATTTTTTATCAAATTATCACTTTTACTTGTGGTTTGTTTTATTGAATCCTGAACAAAAAGCAATCGCAACGGCAATAATTTAAATAAATAAATCACCATGGAAATTACTTTTATTGTTATAAAACTATCAGGCATTTTTTTTTCAATTTGAATACGAGAACAGTCGTTGTATATTCTGACGTCTTCAACAAAATGCATAAAAAAGGTTTACAGGTTTGATTTGACGAATAAGGTTTGATTTAACGAATAAGGTTTAATAAGGAAAAATAGATAGTTTGTAGTAAAAAAATAAGATAAAAAATTAGATTAAAATATAAGTCTACAAGATCAAATAAAATAATTAAAAAAAATTATACCTCGGAAAACTAATATTTAAAAGAATAATTAATTTGACATGTTCAATTTTTCAATTATTATAGGACAAAGTATGATTTTACACATTTTCTTTTTTTAAAAAATGTTTTCGTCTTCTTTTCATTTGTGTCAATTTTCATTTTCGAACTGCTGAATAAAATTTGACTTTAATAATTTTTTTTTCAAAAGAAACCCGAGAAGACTACTCTATTTAGCCTACATCAAATGCAATTAGAATCTTCTAAACAAGAGCATCTAAATTTGATTATAAGCGTGGTGTATGTCATTAAATTAAATTAATGCTGTTTCTTTCCTTTTTTTTTTGTTTAATTCAGAATTTCAAATTAAGTATTCTTGTATAGAGTGTTCTATATTTATTTACATCTGTAGATTAATATGTAAAATAAAATAGGGGGAGTTGTTACATTATATTTAAATCAATTCAAAATATTTTTTGATCTTCTACTTTTATCTTTTTCTTGCATTCAAATATTTCAACAAAGTACTCAAGAAAGATATAAATGAATTGTTAGAAATTTATTTTGAAATGAGAAATGTTTTCCTGTTTCCGAAATTTCGTTTTATAGGTTTTGAATGAAATAAACAATTGCATTTTAAATATGAAGATAATGAATATTTTTGACTTTCCAATTCTGTTTTAAAGATAATACTTCACGCATTCGAATTTCTTTTTGTACCTTTTGTTAATTATTATCTACCAATGTGACACTTTAATTAGCAGTATTTTTTTGCAAAACAAAAATGAACAGATTGATATCACCACTGTGATATCAATAATATTGCTCTTATCGTTGTTATGTTTAGCATTTAAATTAAAGTGATTGATGAATTTGTCCGTAACAAAATTTTTATAATTAACATTATATAAAATGTCACTTACAGTGAGACTCTCATGAGATATCCTTTAATAATGTAAATTTTGAAATAAAATAGAAATAAAATTTTTGAACTCAAATAAAATTACTGCAAAAGACAAATGAAAAAAAGAAATCTTATATATTATTAAAAAGAAAATCTAGAAAAATATTTTTTAATAATAAATCATAGAATAATTTTGTGCAGTATACAATCATGTAATCCCGTGAAATAGAACGAAAGATCCAGCACTGGAAAATAAATAAAATAACTAATTTTGTAATACAAATAGGGGGCAATGCTCTGCAGATTCGTCATCTGGGATTTTGAGATGTTGCCAGAAAAAGGAGCATGTAAAAATCTAGCAATGGAATAACTCACAAACTGCTTTCTATAGATAAACAATAGTCATATTTATTGCTTAGAATATTATGAAAAACTTTAACCCTTTAGTTGTTACTAAAATACAAAAATGATAATATAATTTTCTTTATAATTTTTTTGACTGTTGATGTTTATCAGTCTATAGAGAAATTATATACAAATTATTATAGGTACATGACATGAACTTTTATTCTTTTAAAAAAACTGACTGTGAACAAATGGTTTATAAAATGGCATCTAGACTATTTCATAATTATAATAATAATAATAATAAACTTGATCTGAAACATTCGACCATGGGGATAATAGTGCACACAGATTTATTGTCTAGTGCTCGCAAGAAATTTATAAATTTATATATTTATAAATATGTACCTTGTACTTATGGAAAATATAGTAAGATATTTTTTTGTTTCAAGGGGAAAAAAGTGTCCCATTCTCACATATGTTTTTAAATGTAATTTGCTGTAACTAAATATTCAGACTTATTCGTAATGAAAAAAACAGCATTTTTTTTTCTTTTTTTGTTACATTTATTTTTATTTTATTTTTTTGTATTTTTGATAGTTACAATAAGAGCAGGTTTTGCTACTTGCGCCAGGAAATTTCCTAAATATGAATCTTAGCGCATATATACCTCTATAAATGTTGGAATGTGAATTCTTATGCAAAACCCACCTACACACATATATAAATAAATGTGCGTGCACGGTTAAAAAGTTGCAGCAAACGGTCCAATCATTTGACCGTTTTTATAGAAACCTGTTATATAACTGTAATTTAACTTTATTATGAACATAATATGGGCAATAATATGGTCAGAATATATTTAAATTACCATTATGCAACCGTCTTCTCTAAAAACAGTCAAATGACTGGACAGTTAGCTGCAAAATTTTAACAGTGTGTGAATGGGGATATGGAATACTCCGCAAACATAATAAAATATCCAAATTCCTTCGTGATCGTAAACGAAAAAAAAAAAGTGAAAAGCATAAATTATAGAACACTTTCCAACACATTCAGAATACTGTAGCGAAATTGCACCGTTTAATAATGTAAAAGATGATAACTAAGTAAACAAATTAGAAAACGCGCGAAACATTTGAAAACACAACTCCATCAATTACAATCCCTAGTCGTAAAACTATCCGAACTCCTTTGTGCAGATCCGTATACGATCTATAGATTTGTATATCGGCTATATGGTTTTCATTAATTTAGTTCAATTAGGAAACGTATATCAGAGTTGAAAAATTCCGTTTGACTATTTCTGTCAATAACCGGAAATGAATTCCATTTGTTTTGTGCAGCCCTGTATATGATCTTTAGTATTTATACACACCAAGTACTATGCAAAAAATATGTTAAATTTAGAAACGCATACCACAATTGGAAATGTATGATTATTGATCGAATTATTGAATGATGTATATGAATATTTCAATAAGTTTGAAACAGCATAATATTATCCAAATATACTGCAAACGATATAGACCATAATGTAACAGCATTCTTTTGAGTGCTCCTGTGAACGAAATCTAAATGCTACAGACTTCATTCTCAATACCGAACATGCAATATAGTAAACGTCAATAACATATATGAATTAATGACAATCCGATTATATTTACACGAGCTATAACACGGGAGACCGTCAGGTAGAGAGATGAACAGACAAATCAAATTCATATATAAGCACTTTTAAACTATGTTGGTAAGTGTTGAAAAGATGATAACTCCTGCAATTATATCGTTTTCTGTATCATCTATGTAAACTTTCATTTTATGATTAAATAGTAGGCAATTTACAAACATAAACAGTTATAGTCTACTTATCTCATTTTAAAAGATTGGAAAATGGGCATAATTTTGTTCAATTAAAGTTGTTGCTTTGATAGAAAATGTTTTGTGACGCATAAAATTATTCGCATTTTGGAAGTACTCTGCCCTATACTATTTGGATTAACAGTATATGAATTTACCGATTTTTAGATAAGAGCAACATATTATGTACACTTTATGCAAACTATTTTAAACAACACTAGTCATAATTGACAATATTGTGAATATTAGAAAGCCGTAGATCATCTGTATTATTAAATAGACAAACACAAAAAAGAAAAGAAAAAAAGAAAGAAAAGAAAAGAGAATGCTAACAGGATCAACATTCAATACAATTTATAAGTTTGACTATATTGCAGTTAATAAATCAATGAGATCACACTTTACAATAATAATAACATAATACAAACTCATTTTGATCTTAACCACTCCCAAAAATTAGAACGAAAATGGATAAACAGATTAAAAATGTGAAGGCATGATCACTTCAATATGAAAAATAATTTAAAGATGTACTTCACACATGCAGACAGATTTGTCGAACAAAAATAATCTATATATTGTAAAGTACTGAATGACTTTCATACGGTTAACTCTTATAGAATTATAAATACTAGGGGATACAACCCAGACTTCACAGTTCATAGAATATAGGGGAGATGGGGGGGATGAATGGGACATTTTCACAAAAATTTTATTTTAAATATTTTATTTAAGTTATTATCAATATTATATATCACATTTCATACATTAAGTGTTTAACTACATCTTATGCACAATATTTATTCAAGATTATTATTATACAGAAATATATTATGAAATTAAAAAGCAATTCTTCCATGTCCCAATCATCCTCACAGCAGGGATGAATGGGACACAAATATTTTCCTCCCTTTATTCAATATTAAGAACTAAAAGCTGAAAAAATGCCTCCTGGGCAAACGCTGAGAGATTGTAAATTGTAATATGATCCCCAGAATTATTTGTTAGCCAATCATATTGGACTCATATCAACTTTACCTTAAAAGGCCCATAAACGGAAGCATTCAATGGCTGAAGACGATAACTACAATGAGGATGAAATGTTAAAAGAATAATTAACATAAATTATTAATTTATCAAACTATATGATATTATTTAGCTAATAAATACATTTTTCAGCATTCTCTAGGGATGAATGAGACAATCCCATTCATTCCATTTGAAATGTCCCAATCATCCCCATGATGCATATATTCAATTGTCAGCCATTTTGTCTAAGAAATTATTTTGTCACAATGGTTAATATGCATTCATTTCAATTACCAATATTGAGCCTTGAAATAAAAAACTGCAACATATCTTAATTGTTTATATTGCATAAGATATTTAAGTAACTTCAAATGTAAAAAAAAAAATTACTTTTAAACATAGTTTTCAGGAAATGATAATTTGAAGGAAACTGAAAACAGCCATTAGGTCTTGCTGTTGGTTCTGAAGCACACTATCGTAGTGAAATCTATGAGGACAGGAAGCAACTAAAAAAAAATTATTGCCTGAAATATTGAGAACGTCCCATCCATCCCTTGTCCCATTCATCCCCCATCTCCCCTAGTTGAAAAGCATTTTTTAAGTGAAAATTCTCATAAAGATTTTACATTTAATCTGTATTTTTTAAATGGCCCTCTAACAACAGAAAAAAACATTTATGCATAAAAAAATTCAATTATGTATTCAAATAAACCTTTGTAATTTATTAAAAGCACTACTTTCGTACTAGCCGCATGCCAGAAGTTAATAGACAAGGAAATCTCCAAAGATTTGATTTCGCTACTTACAGTAGCCTATTTGATTCTGATTATTTAAATAGTTTAAGCGCGCAGTTCTATTACATGTCTCTAAAATTTGTGTTCTATTTATTTTATTATTTTATTTATTTATAAGATGAAGTTATAGATTAACTTTGTTATGGAATATTAGCCGGAAAAAAATACTGACCTGTTTATATGGTTTTGAGTCAATCAGGTTAATCTTTCGTATTCGGGCTGCACGCCAAACAGATAAAAATTTTTAAAAAAAATCATACTTCAAAATTTATTTAATAAAAACCCAATACATTGAGATATAGTTTTTAAACAAATCGCATTTTAAAGAAATTTATTTTCCTATTCGATGAGGCAAAATTTAAAATTGTGCGATGTTTAGATATTGAAAAACGTGCAATAAAAGAAAAAATTAATGGTCACGTGCTACCATCGTCAAATGACATCAGCAATACAGTTTATTTAGTAAATTGTGAAGTTTTGCTACACTATTCTGAACGTTTTGGAAAGTGTTTAATAATCGACGCTAACGCGTGGTTTTGCGTTCTTGTTTTTCTTGTTTCCAATTATTTTTGTTTGTTTATAAGTTTCTATCAAGTGTTGTATTTTTAGGAAACATTTAATAAATTTAGTGATCAAATAAAGGCTGAAATTTTGTCACAATATGATTGTTCTTCTGTTAGAAAAAAAAAATACAAAACTAGGCACTTTTATGGATGCTTTACAGAAATAATTAACATAATCTTAACTATGTTACGCAGAAAAGTTATGCGTTATATATATGCATAAATACACATCCAAATGTCGTTGTATAAATATATTAAGATAAACTAATATTGCAATATTAAAGTACATATAAAGAGAATTTTAGCCATAACAGCACAAGCATATTTGATGATAAAAAAAAGTTAAATGAAATATCTTCTCTTGCAAAATATTAAAGATATAAAAGAAATTTGCAATGTTCGAATTTTTTTTTCTAAAAAATCTTTTAACACAAGTATCATGCAAAGCGCCTTAAAAAAACCGAGTGAAATACTCGTATAGAATACTGTTCTTGGAGAATATAATTTAAATAATAGAAAAAAAATCTGCTGTCATGGAAATGGAAGTCAATGTTCTGTATTAACTAAAAATATTTTTATCAATGTTTGTAAAGAGTAGGAGGGGAAACTTAGCGATGTATAAAGAGTAAAAATAGGAAAATTTTAATGTTAATATTTCTTTTATACTCATGAAAGAAAATATTCTCTTTTTTGCTTGAACGAGCTATGTAACGGAAATACATCGAATAACCGAATATAAATATAAGGCTAATGGATGAATATTACCAGAATTTATTTTTTTTATCCTTTGGATATTTATTTTTCCATGTGTATTATCATCACTAAATTACATAAATTATTTTTTTATACATCTAACAAAGCGCTTTAAATTAAATCCATGAAAATACCCGTAAAGAACTGTTAGTGGAGAATGAAATTTCTATAATAATAGATAAATTTGCTGTGGTTGGTATAGAAACGGAATTGAACAGACGTCAATCTCCTATATTCACTAAAAGTATTTTTATCGATGTTTATTTAGAAAAAATCCCCTAAAATTGGTAATTTTTGATAAACTTTCTTTAATGGAGGGGTGTTGGATTATAGTACAACAAAATTATTGAATTGAAAACGTAAAAGTTATATGATGCATAAATAAATATTGTCAATTAATACCAATTTTCAGTTATCAGTTTCATCTATCTTTATAATATGAATGTAGTGGATTCATTAAAAACCCGACTTCCGGTTTTCGATTGATTTATACGTTTTAACAGGTCCTGAAAACGATTGGACTATTTTTAGAAAATGTCTGTGAGTCTGTGTGTCTGTCTCCGTGTGTATGTGTATGGGAAAAAAAACTTTTGTGGGCGCTCTATCTCACGAACTAATGCACGGAATTTAATAAAACTTTAGATTCAGTTATTCTTAGAATTAAATTGGTGTTAATTAGTTTTTGGTGTAAATCGCCTAACAGGCGGCACTAGTATGCACCATTTTGTACGATTTCGGCAATAGCTCCATCATAAGAACTAATGCACGGATCTTCTATATTATTCAGATTTAGTTAGACTTTGACATAATTTGTTGCTTATTAGGTAGGTGTAAATCTCTCAACAAGTGGCGCTTCTATGCTGTTTTTTTTTTCACGGTTTACACGATTTTAGCGTTAATCATATCTCAAGAACTAATGCACGGAATTTTATAAAAGATTCAGTTAGACCTTGCTATGAATTGGTGCTAATTAGTTTTTTGTGTAAATAGACTAACAGGTGTTTCTGCTGTGCTGTATTTTTACGATTTACGCAATAGCTCTTTCTTTAGAACTAATGCACGGATTTTCATCAAACTTCAGATTCAGTTAGACGTTGACATAAGTTGTTGATGATTAGGTTTTGGTGTAACGTGTCTAACAGATGGCGTTGCTATGCTGAATTTTTAAGGATTTACACGAATTCAGCGATAGTCATATCTCAAGAATAAATGCACAGATTTTCATCAAACTTCATATTCTGTTAGACCTTGACACAAGTTATTGGTGCTGATTAGGTTTTCGTGTAAATCATATAACAGATGGTACTGCTATACTGCCTAATTACTGGTATACTGCATAATCTAAAATACATAATTTATAAAATTACACTGTATTAACATGTATGAGATAGAAGAAAGTTTTGGGATTGGCCCACAGGACTAATTTTATTGAGTGTTATGTTAAAAATAGAAAAATAAAAATATACTGCATATACTGTTAATAATATATTGTTATGCATTTACAGCTCTTTTACAGTTTTCCATGAAAAAAATATTATCATTTATCAACAGTCATTGTTAGAAGCGTGTTTGAATGTTACTTGAAGGGTTTTCAAACACACTGAAATTTTAACTTCTTTCTTGGACAATAAAGAGGATTTCAAATTGACTGAATGTCCACCTGCCCTTCGAGACTGTGTTCGAAAATATATATTGGTGAGACCAAAAAATATCCCCAAATGCATTCTATCTTGCTAATATTTGGTAAAATAATTTACCAAATTTCCTTTGAAAGTGCATCATTAAATATATTGCCAAATTGATAATAACACGTTATTTTGTTGGTGAAAATTATATTCAAATTTTAACAGCATGTTAAAATTTACATCTGCTGTATAATCACCTATGTGACCATTTTCATCGGAAAATAATTCAAGTGTTTGATTAGTAAATATATAGGAAAATATCTCAATCCTATTATAAAAAATATATTATTTTCGCAACAGTCGTACCATTTCCCTACTTCTACAGAATTGTTGCAAAAGTATTATTTGTTTCCAGTCAAGAAACCGTGGTTACTTTGAATTTTAACTCATTTTTAATACAAACAAAATTTTAAATTATGAATATCAAAACAACTAGAAATTATCAAGTCATTACTTATAATAAAAAAATCAACGAAGCTGTTACATAAAACAGCCACACAAGATATATGCAATTAATATATCTGCCGGCCTTTCAGTCCTTACACAATTTAAATTTGTTATCGGGGTACATTACAGTGCGCTTCCTCCAAAGAATGATTAGGAACAAGTTTGCAACGAACGAGTATATTGAAACAAAGGAAGTGGTCCACGAAGGTCCCAGTGGGACCCCCTCCCCTGGTCTTGTATATAATTACAAATCAATTTTCGATGTGTAACTAGATGAAGATAGGATTGTAATATTACACAGAGATCAAAAATGGAATTTAGGAAATAATAATGGAAGGATATTTAAAAATTAAAAAAAAGGAAAGTTAAAAGAAATAATATATTTTTTTGCAAAACTTAAAAGATATCAACAAAGTTTCAAAACGTTCGAAAACTTCGTTTTATAAATATCTTTCAACACCACTAACAGATAAAGCGCCTTAAAATAAAAATATCCGTATAGGATATTGTTCATGGAAAAAGCAATTTCAATGATAGATAAACTTGATGCAGTTGTCATGGAACGGAATCGGACGGAGTCGATTTCCTGTATTGACTAAAAGTATCTCTACACATGTTTGTAACGAGTATAAAGTGAAACTTAGCCCTGTGTAAGGAGCTAATATGGAAAATTTTTAATACAAATGTATGTTGTTTATTTCCGAAAAGTCAAGTGAAGGCTTACTGTAAAGACGAAAAGTTTTTGGTTTCTGTCTATCAGTCAGAAATGTACTGCGATAATTGTCTCTAAAAGCATCCAATTAGCTTAATAATAAATTTCACTGCATAACATCTAAGAAACACAGTCACACAATGGCTTTAAATTTGACCAATAAGGCTAATTTCAGCTCCCTTTTTACTAAAATGTTTTTTGGCATGTCTGCATTGATTTTGTTTAAAAAATTTATTCAAAATACGCATGTTTTAACCACATACTTACACATTTAATAAAAGATGCTAAGAACTAAAAATAAAATAGCAAGCAAATCAAAATTTCATTTCGATCACATTTTCTATTTTTTGTCTTCAGATATTAATATTTTTAGGTATGAAAGAGCATACCAGAGAATTTTCAATTTTACTTTTATTATGAAATAATTCCATGGATATAAATACTTTTTTGCAATAATGATAAAAAAAAAAATATTTCATGGTTCAAAAAAGAAAAAAACGAACTTAAAGCAAATTATATTTTCTTTCCCAAACGTTAAAAATATCATACATATCTCCCAATATTCGAAAAAAAATTATACCATCGTCAAGAATGCCTTCACCAGCATCAAACAAAGAGCCTTAAAAATAACAGAGGAAAATACCCGTATAAGATACTGTTTGTGGAAAATGCAATTTCAAAGATAGATAAATTTGCTGTAGCTGTCATGGAAACGGAATCGAACGGGTGTCAATATTCTGCATTCACTAAAAGTAATTTCATCTTTGTTTGTAAAAGAAGAAGGTAAAACTTAACAGGTGTAAAGAGCTAAAATAGAAATTTCGTTAAATAGATATTTCGTTTATGCCCAAAATGTATTCATTTTTTTTATCTAGTTTTTCATTGGGTTGTTCGGTAAGTTCGTTCTGGTTGGGAAAATCAATTCGTACCGGAAAATTATATCTTTTAATTATTAGACATTGATTCCGATATCTAACGTCTTATAATTAACGGACAGAATTTTCCGTCACGAATTGATTTTCCTAACCGGCACGAACTCTCCAGACAACCCAACACAAGAGGTTGTCAAAGTACGTTTAAGCTTTTTAAGGAAAATATTAACTGATTGATATATTATGGACGGATATTTGAATGGGTTTCTAGAAGCAAGGCGTATGATACAAATTTTGTAATATTGAATGTTTTGTTGGAAAAGTGCCTATGTGGAATGATTGATGATTACTCGGTGTTAAAAATTGCAATTTCTAATATGCAAATTTGTTTTCTTTAATTAAACAATTGAAACGAACTAAGAATAATATTGTTACTTTCCTTACTCACATAATCAGTATTTTATTACACATTAATGCTCAGGATGTAGACAAAATTGTAGGGTAATTAAAATCGTAAGAAGGGCCTATGTTGCACTAGTTGCTCAGGACATGGCTAATCAATGATATTAATAGTTTCTCCTCATTTATGTAAAATTTTAAATTTGTAACATAGGCCTTCTTCCAGATACTCATTCAATTGGTACTTTTTCGTTAGATGAGCATCACTTCGCACCAAGTGGAAATGTTGGTGCGAAAGGTAACAATGATGTCATTCGCAACTAATTAAGAAAAGTTTACGAGGAATCTAACTTAGGCAGATGATAGGAATGCTAACCCTAATGACATAGGCGTACTTTAATGGAATGTATGACTATTTTATTCAATACCAAATACTGAAAAAATTTGTAAAATCTTTAATTATTAACCTGGGCACACGCACGCAGGTTATGTCATACTCGAAGCTGCATTCATCCTTACTTATGTCACATTCCTCTTTTGGGAAATGGGTCAAACCCCGTGTAGCTGAGTTGAAGTTCATCCTTTTGAAGTAAAATAATTCCTACGGAAATCCCAAAAATAGTTTTTTCGCAGTTGTATTCAATGGGTGTGAGATACCCATGCGAATTCTCGTGTCAGTCACTTTTCGCGTATTGACTTCAGCAATATTATTATTATTTTTTTCAGTTAAGATGATGAAATCTCACCGTATGTCCATGTACCAAGAAAAGAAAAACTAAATACACATACGAAAAATGTGACGAGTACATATGGATACTGTGAGGAATGCGCCATAAAAATGTAAATGAATTTTTATTGTAATATAAAAGTGTTTACCTGTCAACTTTTACTGGTCGAATTTTTTCAACATTATTTTGTTTATTTATTTGTTATAGAAAGTAAGTAACTTGCATTTCATGACATTTAAAGGTTAAAACCCCCCGTCGGGTAAGGCATACCCAGCGCGCCTTCTCTCGTACAATTTTTTGCACGCCTTCTCCAGGGTTAATAATTTCACAATACGACATAAGTTGATGTTTTCGTTTAGCATTCCTGAAACTATCTGATATTTTATTTTCATGAGACTGATGCTACATAATATCAATTAAACTTTTCATCCTTCATCAAGAATATACATTTTAGAATTTTTTAAAGAAGTTTAATTTAATTTAAAAGCATTTTACATATTTTGTCTGCATTTTTAAACTTTTCCTTTCCAAAATCACAAATATTTAGAAAACAAACCAGTAGATGAGAGAATATTTTTGAAGATAAACATCACCCGAGAAATTTTTGAATCAAGATGGATGCTCTCTTCCAGGTAAGCTTTTTAAAAATCATACTACATTTTTGATATAATTTCATATCAGAAGCAGATGAATATATTTATTTTTTTGTTAAGAAAACTAAAAAGTTTGATTTAAACTTATCGTGATAGATCTAAGTAATTATAATTTTATTATAGAATTATTTTAAAACACGTGTCCATGACATTTGTTCATTTTTCAACAACAACAACAAAATCTTCAAGAATTTTTTATGAGATGGTTTTTAGCTTATTGGGAGCATTATTAACAACGTGTGAAAACTTCATAATTTTTATTTAATTTTTAAATTTCGGTACTGAAATTGTTAAGTGTCTATATTCACAGAATATTAACAGAAATATATGGATTGATACCAAAAATATATTAATCACAATTGTTAAAGTGATACAGAAATCTTGAAATCAAGTTTCGGTGTGTATATCTTCATTACCATCTTTTTAAGTGACACGAAATCAAGAATACATTATTTTATCATATATTTTTATGAAGAAATTCCACAAAATGAATAACATCTTGGAAGAATTAAATTTCATTCATTATTTGGCAATTGCTGGGTTGAGTAAGCCATATAAGTTCTTTAAGGAGTCGTGTACCTTTTAACTGCTACGAAAATCTAAAATAACAATCAAAGTTTGAATTAGTGTATCTTCGAAACCTATTTATGTATAAACATGAAATTTTGACTGTTGATTAAACAGATTGGGCTATTGAATATAATACCATTAGAAACGACTAGCTTTTTACCGAATTCGTGCATTATTGAAATTAAAATAACTCATTTATTTTACTCCGTAACTCATGCTATCTGGAGAGCTTATGTATGGTTCTTATGAAATTTGATATAATAAATAAGCACACGTGTGTTTAAAATTATGCACCTTTATGTATTTACAGTTATAAAATTTTTAATTATCACTATTTTTATGCAATAAAAATGTTCAAATAAGAATTTTTTACAAACATATTTTTTTTTACATGGATAATGAAATAATTTTGATCTAAGAGTAAATAATTTTTTAAATACATATGTGCTATCTATGTCAAATTTCATAGTAATCCATTCATACGTTCGCAAGATATCATGCGTGCAATGACTTACGGAGTAAAAAAAGAGCTATTTTAATTTAAACAATGCTCAAATTCTGTAAAAGACTAGTCAGTTTCTAATGTTATTCTATTAAAAAGCACAATCTGTTTAATCAATAGATAAAATTTCATGTTTATACATAAAAAGATTTTGAAGATATATTAATTCAAACTTTGAATGTTTTTGTTGATTTTCGACGAGTTTAAAAAATAAAAATAAAAATCATCGAAAAAGGAAACTTAAAAAAAAAAATCTATTGGGTTTGAAAATCTTCTCTTGTTAACATGAAATTAGCAGTTTAGCATATTCGGCAATTTGGAGAAAAAATACGACTTTTGCTCGTCTAACTGTATATTTTTTACCCTTTAGTCTTTTTAATTTTCCATTAATAAATCTGAAATGTAGTTTTGTAAAACACAGTTTTAGAAGAATTTTAATTCGTGTAGGTTTTGTGTAGTATTAATTGTTTTTCGTTAGAATTATATATAAAAAAAAAAAAAAAAAAAAAAAAAAAAAAAACTAGGCAACGAAACAGATTTTTTTTCTTTTTTTTTTTAGAAAAACTATATTTATAAATTTTACTACATGAGATATAAACAAAGAATAATATTATGCTGCAATATACTGCAATAGATTAATAGAAAATAGTCGCAATCGTTTTAAATTTGACGGATAAAACTAATTTAAAAAAAAACTTTTTGTGCTAAGTATGCATTTGGTAAGTATCAAACTTTACAAATCTATTGAGAAAATGCATGTTTTAACCGCATACTCTCTTTTTTGGTAAATGACTACATTAACTAAATATGATATCATAAACAAGTTTAAATATCATTTTAACAAAATTTTTGTTTCTTTTTCTTTTGAGATTTTCCATTTTTCTAACGTATGAAAGCATATACGAAGCTATTTTCAAATTTGCATGCATTATACTATTGCAGTATTAACAATAATAATAGTTTGGCAATAATGACACAAAAAATAAAAAAAATAATATATATAATATTCTGTAATATATATGTATATATATATATATATATATATTTGAAAGGATAAAAAGTTAAACCTTTTTAAAATTCACAAATAAAATTTAAAGTTCTAAATTTAAAATTTAAATTCCCCAAAATGTATCTATAATTTTTAAAGTCTGTGCTTAAATCTGAATTGCCACTGATATCTTTATTTTACAATCTCATATCGATTACGTTCATGCTTCAAAATTATTTGTTCTTGAAAAGTGAAATTGCTGATGAAGTACTTTTTGCATTCGTTTGCGGTTTTAGATGCAACCAGGTTTGCAGAACTTGGTGCCGTCATAAAGCCCAGACATCATGCGAGAGCTAAATAACCAATAAGATGGTTTTTACCCTCGCAGTGCTCAGTGTTGCACTCTAGCGGAGATATTCCATATTTAAACCGAGCACACGTTTTTAAGTGGCTTTTTTCTGTCTATAAATTGTTAGCTTACTTCCGGCTGTCCGCTCGGCCCGTCCTGAAAAGGGCAGCCCTGATTGGATACTATCGGAGCTCTCAGTCATGAGACTTCAATTGGCTCTCAAATTATCAGAGTCTGACTTTAAAAAAGATCATCCTGTATTAAACCAGTCGTTGGGGGCTACCGTAATACTTACCCATCATGGATATGCGTAATAAAAAATCTATACTAATATTATAAAGGAGTAAAGATTGTTTGTTTGTTTGTTTGTTTGTTTGTAGGAAGTAATCTCTGGAACTACCGAAACGATTTCAAAAATGATGATGCCAAATTGATGGTGACAACCCCCGCTCCAACATAGGCTATATTTTATGCCGGTACCACTAACCCCAGGGGGGTGCAGGAGCGAAAAACGTTCTAAAATTGCGATTTTTTGTATACTTGAGGAGCTACAAATTTGAAATTTGGCATTGTAGCTACTTATAAGATGTAAATGCTCTCTAAGAACAAATAATACAAAAAATGAAATCTAAAAGGGTGAAATGAGCGAAAAGCGTTTTAAAACATTCTAAATTACAATGTCTGCTGAATCTCTGGAACTATGGAACCGATTTCAAAAGTGATGGTGGCAAATTGATGGTGACAACGACTGCTCCAACATAGGCTATATTTTATGTCGGTGCCACTAACCCCAGGGGGTGCAGGAGCGAAAAACGTTCTAAAATTGCAATTTTTTCTACTGAAGGAGCTAGAAACATGAAATTTGGCATGCTAGTTACTTATAAGATGTAAATGCTCTCTAAGAAAAAATTCTAATAAAATTCTAAATTAAAAAGGGTGAGAAGAGTGAAAAGCGTTCTAAAAACATTCTAAATTGCAATTTCTAAGGAATCTCTGGAACTACAGAACTGTTTTCAAAAGTGATGGTGGCAAATTGATGGTGACAGTCCCCGCTCCAACATAGGCTATATTTTATGTTGGTGCCACTATCCCCAGGGGGTGCAAGAGCGAAAAACGTTCTAAAATTTCGATTTTTTTATACTGAAGGAGCTAGAAACATGAAATTTCGCATGTTAGTTACTTATAAGATGAAAATGCTCTCTAAGAAGAAAAAAAAAAAAAATCGTAATTTAAAAGGGTGAAATGAGCGAAAAGCGTTCTAAAAACATTCTAAATTACAATTTCTATGGAATCTCTGGAACTACAAAATCAATTTCAAAAGTGATGAGGCAAATTGATGGTGACAGGCCCTGCTCCAACAGAGGCTATATTTCATGTCGGTGCCACTAATCCCAGGGGGGAGGGGGGTGCAGGAGCGAAAAACGTTCTAAAATTGCAATTTTCTTTTAACTGAAAGAGCTAGAAATTTGAAATTTGGCATTGTAGTTAATTATAAGATGTAAATGCCCTCTAAGAACAAATAAAAAAAAATCAAAATTTAAAAGGGTGCAATAAGCGAAAAGCGTTCTAAAATCATTCTAAATTACAATTTCTATGGAATCTCTGGAACTACAGAACCGATATCAAAAGTAATGATGGCAAATTGATGGTGACAATACCTACTCCAACATAGGCTATATTTTATGTCGGTGCCACTAACCCCAATGGGATGCAGGTGCGAAAAATGTTCTAAAATTGAGACTTTTTTATACTGAAGGAGTGAGAAATTTTAAATTTGGCATGGTAGTTACTTATAAGATGTAAATGCTTTCTAAGAATAATAAAAAAAAAATCGAAATTTAAACGGGTGAAATGAGCGAAAAGCGTTCTAAAATCATTCTAAATTACAATTTCTATGGAATCTCTATAACTACAGAGCCAATTTCAAAAGTGATGGTGGCAAATTGATGGTGACAATCCCTGCTCCAACAGCCTCTTTAATAAAAATCTATGCGTTGCTGACGATTGGGTTTTTCGCTAATTGTTGCCACAGATTGATCTCGGAAAATGAAACATTTGAAGTTACTGAAAAAAATAATAGCTCGAAAAGTATTTGTCAGAAAATTGTTAGACAAACTGCGTTTGAAAAGTAAAAAATTGTATTTTCCTTGATATAAATTTCAAATCTAATGATTATGCCGTTTTCAAATAATGAATTTCAAAAAATTACCAAATTTAACAATGGAGTACCATAGCGAAACCTTCATGTGTAAAAAGATAATGATTAGGGTGACGTGTCCTGACGTGTATATTGGCACGAGTCACAAATAATAGTAGCCTTATTATTCTGTTAAAATATAAGAGGGAATTATGAAATGTCGATATTTTGTTTAATTAAAAGTTCGTTAAGAGAAATTGACCAGCGTAGCGGGCGTAGCTTGCTAGTATGGAAATAAAACATGAGACATATTAAATGATATTTATAAAATGCATTGCAATTCGAATAAAATCGTGGCTTGATGACGTCAAACTTTAAATTCTCTATTACTGAATTGCGTAAAAGAAACATCCTTATAACTCCAAAATTGATAATCATATATCTAACGGTTTTTACCGCGTGGGATTAACCCCTTGGGGACGAGCAACACGTATACGTGACGCATAAGATGCTCAGAATCTTCGATTATTCATTCCTACCAGTTATTTCTTATTACAAGCTTTGCCTTATGTAATCCTAGCATTTCTGCGATTCAATTAGGCGAAAATTTCTGTTTTGAAAAACCGGTGGTAAAAGATTACAAATTCTGTAAAGGACGCTCGTCGCGAAGGGGTTAAGCGTCTCATTTCCAATTAAAATATATCTTTGAATTGAAGTTTGAATCAAATACAGGGTCATGAGAAATTGAAGAGAGTACAAAATAGGATTACAAATATCTCGGCAACGAATTATCCGATCGAATTCATTCTTTATGCAAAATTTATGTTTTTTTATTGTCTTTTACACCCACTCCTTAAAATAAACAATTTCGAAAAATTGTCAGAATGAATATTTCGAGAGTCCGAAAAAATAGTTCCGGAGAATCGAGGTTATTGAAATTCAATAAGCGTCTTCCCCTTGTTACATACTAAGTACATACAAAATTTCAAGTCTCTATCTCAATTTGTTCGGGAGATAGAATGTTTGCAGACACACGCACACACACACACAGACGGACGGACGGCAAATTTTTTTTTTCTAAAAATATGTTTTTCGGAATCTAGTGTCTGAATACTTATAAATCCATCAATTTTTTTTTTCGATTTTCAAAACGATTACAAGACTTACCCTATACTACGTATGATGGGCAAATAAAAGGAATAAATGTCAGTCCCCGGAAAAGAACTTTGCTTTTATTTATTTGCCATGACTACATCTGTACTCCGCGCAATCAGAAACCTAACGTACTGATATGTCGAAAAGCAAGGATGGTGCGAAATATCATTTCATATATATATATATTATAGTTCATATTTATAATAATCTATAATATAATCTGTAATATATACAATATTCTGTTGCAAAATTTTTAAGATATCAATATAAATCCGCAATGTTCGGAAAAGATTCTTCGAAAATGTCTTTCAACACCAGTACCAGATAAGGCAACTTAAAAATAAACGGTGAAAATACCCTTATAGGATACTGTTCGTGGATAATGTAATTTTAAAGCTAGATAAACTTGCTGCTGTTGTCATGGAAACGGAATCGAACAGGCGTCAATGTTCTGTATTCGTTAAATGTATTTTTATCCATGTTTGTAAAGAATATGATTTAAGACATATCCAGGTAAAAAGAGCTAATAAAAGAGCTAATAGAATTTTTTAAATATAAATATTTCATTTTTACTTAAAATGGATTTCTTTTTTAAATTCGGTTTTGTTCAAAATGTGATTGAAATATTTTGAATAGCTGTATTTTAAATATAAGATTAATTGATTCATTTTACTGTCAATGATATGTTTCATCCTTTAGAAGTTTATTTTTCCATTGATAAGAGTCAAGTGTGGTTTAGTCAAACGGTAAAGCTTTTAAAGAATTTTTATTACTATTGTTTTTTGTTTAGTTTAAAAAAAATTTCCAAAGGAATTATGTAATAACAAAAAGATTAAAAGTTTATTAGATTTATCTTTACTTTTGAATTCGAAATGAAACCGAAATGTTTTGAATAACTAATATTTTAAAATTTTAATGCATGAGTATGTGTAACAAGAAAAATAATCACAACCAGTGGACTGGTCCCAGAATTTCGCACTGTAGTCTAATATATATATATATATATATATATATATATATATATATATATTGCTTACCAATAACTAATATTTTTTAGATGAAAGTTTAAACTTCTAAAGAAAAATTAGGAATTAAAAATATCTGAAAACAACTTTTGTCAAGCCAGAATATCATGTAATATGTCATTTATTCCATCAAAGTTATAGTAAAAACTGGTCGCAGATAGCAAAAAAAAAAAAAAAAAAAAAAAAAAAAAAATGAACAATCGTATTTCAGCTGTATTGGAGGATGACGTCATCCGCTGTGGGAAAAACACAGGACAAAGAAATATAATTTGAACACATATAAAATATTTTTTTATTTCAATGTAACAAAATATACATTTTAAGCTACAAGTGTCTTTTTCCTCCAAACATTTCAATTTCGATTGTTCTTTTTAATCACGAATCCATTTTTAATATAAAATAAACCCGTACACCGATGTTCCACTTTATCGTTTTTGTACTCTTTATTTATTTATTTTTCATAATCATTGTTGAGCACTTTATAATTCGGTATTTTAATTTTGTGGCAAAATTGATTTAAGAAAAATCTTTTATTTCATTTATTGAAACAATGCTGATTTAAATTTCAAATCATTGCATTTTCTATTAAAAATAAAAATACATTTTTTAACGAAATGGGAGTGGACTATGTCAGAAACAGGTTGAAAAACCTTTCAAATGATACCTCATTGATTGTTGCACATTTTGTAACTGCCAAAAAAAAAGAGATGTTGACAATAGAAAAAAATATATACAATGAATACCTTTTATTCTACACGTGTCTCTATACCACTGTTTCGGTCGATCGATGATGTCTTTTTCTTCTAAACATTTTATTTTCAGTTTAGATTTTTAACCATAAATGAAAAATAAACTTGTGCGGAGAGGTCATACTTTATCTTTTTTGTACCATTTATTTTTTTCATTGTCATTATTGAGCATTATGTAATGAGTATTTTATTTTTGTGGCAACACTAATTTTGGGAAAAAATTCATCTCATTAATGAAAAACAATGCCGATTTATGTTTTAATTAACAGCAATTTTTTTAATCAAAAAACATGTTTTATTGAAATGTGAGTGTACTATGTCAGAAGCCACTTCAAAAATCTTTCGAATGATACCTCATTCGTTGTTGTGCTTTTCTTAAATTCATAATGAAATGTATGTTTAAAACAGAAATAATAAATAGGATGATTGCCTTAAATTTAAAATAATGTTAATTTTTGGGCCAATTTTGTTTTTTAATTCTTTTTTTTTTTTTTTTTTTTTTTTTTTTTTGGTTAAGTCTGTTGTAATATTCTTACAAAATTATTGACAATATGCATGTTTTAACGCCATACTAACATTTTTTTTAATGGTGATAAAAATAATTACAATACCACAAACGTGTAAAAAATCATCTTAAGGAAATTATTTTTTTTTCTAGGCATCAAAGACTTTTTTCTTTCTAAGCATAACCATTTATAGTTTTATATGTCTTAAATTATTGAACTGTTGTGGTGGCAGAAAGTAGAATACAGAGGGTGTTTATACATATTGGGAACGAGTTTGAGAACAAAAATAAAATACATAAATTAGAAAAAATATTTTTTTAATATGTTCTATCTGGTAGCCTTTGTTGTGAACTATCATATTGCAGAGGGATTTCCAAGATAGTTGGACTTTTTCTAAAACTGGAATTTGAATTTTGTTCCTCTCCTTTACCACACATTTCCAGAGTCCACTCAACGTAGTTGGTCGGCGTTTCTCAAGAACTTGTTTCAAAATCCAAAGGCACAGTAATACATTGGTGAAAAATCTGGGGACTTGGTTGGAACATGATTAAACGGCATACACTTGATTCCAGTTTCTCATGTCCATTTTTCCAGAAATGCAAGCGTACTTTTGGAAGTATGGCTCCCCGCTTTATCTTGGTGGAACTCAACACTTTTAACGTCCGTAGAATAAAATTTTGGAAATTCTTCTTTAAAAATAGGAATTAGAACATTGTTTTGATAATAAATAGAATTAATTTTGATATTTTTCTCAACTTTTCTGACCTTTAATTTTCCTTTTTAAGAGATTCCAGCAATCACCATAAATCCTTTAGAGAATATTTCTTTGCAGTGTTTAAACCAATGTTGTAAGTCTTTTTGGCCTTGTTTTCCGCTAATAAATCGATCTTTTTTCATAACATTTATTTAGATAAATTCACGCTTCATCAGTTGTGAGAAATGTTTTCCGCTTATCACATGCTAAATTATTTTCATGTAACCGAATATGAATAATCTTTGTCGGAAAGAGCCAATATATAACCTGCAAGCCACTCGCTTCTTTCACGTGCCATTTTAGTAGCAGAAGATATTTTTTCATAGCAGCCAATATCTCAGTTATCACGTTATTACATGTTGCCAGATTTTTACCCCTGCTCTTTCTCGTTTTTTTTTTTTTTTTTTTTTTTTTTATAATTTAACATTAAAATTGTTCCCAAAATGTGTAAACATCCTCTGTATTGGCAGTGATGAAATTTAAAATTATTTTTAACAAAAGGAAGAAAAGATAATGGAAATAATTTTATTCTGAAAAATTTTAAAGATATTAAACAATCTTCGCAATATTCAAAAAAGTTTTTAAATATCTGAAAAAAGATTTTTCAAAGCTAGTTCTAGACAAGGCACCTTAAAAATAAACGTTGAATAGACCCGTCTAGGATACGTTTCGTGAAAAATATAATTTCACAAATAGATAAATTTGCTGTAGTTGTCATGGAAACGGAATCGGACGGTCGTAAATGCTTTGTATTCACGAAATGTATTTTTTTCTATGATTTTAAAAGTAGGAGGTAAAACTCAGTATCAACAGAAAATATCGTTTTTCGAATGCAATTAATTCTCTCGAGTAAACATTATTATGTTCAACAGACAAACGCTCAAATTTAAGAACATAAAATGAACATTATTTCATTACTCGTGCGTGCATAAATTCTGTTACGCTGCTGTAAATGTTTACTTGAGACTTGACTGCATACGAAAAACCGATATTTCATTCTGAGAAAATTGTTTAATACATTGTCAAAACAACTCGAATGTCTGCGAAAGTTACTGGCAACAGTTAAACTTTTGTTTCAGAAAAGCTAAGAAAGTTTTAAAAGTTTGAACTTAAAAAAGTTTTTTCATTTGAATTATGCAAGAAAAAAAGGGAATTAATTCTTTTAGATTTTTTTTTACTGGCGTGAAAATGTTTTGAATCACTCAACTTTTAAATTTTAATACTCGCGATATAATAATACGTATAAAAAGAAATAGTTTTTATTAAAAACACTCTTTTTTAAGCATTCAAAGTTTACTTTGAAAATCACGCCTATTTTCAAGACTGCAGTTCATGTTTTTTTTTCCAAAATGTATCGTTACGATTCATAAATTTGGCGTTGACATACTGTAAAAAAAGACAAGTGCTTCTTAAAGCAGATAAATGCAGTATACCCACTAAAGTCCCTTGTTACCCTCTTAACTTCGGAACGGTTACTTCTATATTCATAAAAGTGGTGTCTAGGTATAGTAAAGTAGCCATGCGCAACTTAGTGAAACCTCCTTTGGCGCCAACTAGTGGAAAACTGCGGAGTTTGCATTCCTATCACGAAAACGGACAGAGATAGGGAAAAGGAGGGATTTACAAAGTTATAGAGTATCATCGATTTAGTACAAAAAACACCTTGTGAACATTAATGCAAAGAATAGAACGGTTAAAACGCGCATTTGTTTTTTTAGTGATTTCCTACACTGTGACCTGACAAAACGATCTTTGAAAGAAAGAAACATCCAGTTATGAAACAGCAGGTGTATGCGACCCCTCCACAAACATTGCAGGACTTTAAACGACGCATTACGAATGATTGTGCCAAAGTGTCACCATCTATGCTCCAACGTGTGTAAGGTGAAATTCAAACAAGGATCCAAATGTGCATTGCAACTGACGGTGAGAAGTTTGAACATCTAAAATAAAGATATATTATTATAACTAGTTGCTTTTTCTTCCTAAGAACGTTTTGTTACGTGCACAGAAATCACGAAAATATAAAAGCGCGTTTTAACCGTTCTATTCTTCGCATTTATGTCCACAAGTTGTCTTTTCGTACTAAATCGATGATGCTCTAAAATTTTATGAATCACTTTTTTTCTCTATCTCTTTCCGTTTTCGAGATAGGAATGCTAACTCCGCAGTATTCCACCAGGTGGCACCGTAGGCGGTTTCTTTCAGTAGCGCATGGCTACTGTACTATACCTAGACACCACTTTTATGAATATAGCAGCAGCGGTTCCGAAGTTTAGAGGGTGGCAAAGGAATTTAGTTGGCATACTGTATAATATTAGTAAATCTGCAGATCAGGAGCCTCAACGTCAGCTCTAAAAGTCATTGTTTTTAAATCTCACTTTTCATATTATTTAGCATCTTAAAATACGCAATTTAATTTTGTTATATTACATACATATTTATAGGCATATAACAAACTTCAGAGGTTTCAGAAAGTAGAAGAGTTACATTAAATACGGTTTACGCAATGATATTCTGAAATTTTTATGAACTTCTTATACATGTAACTTTTTAGATGAAAAAATAAACTTGTATCAAAATAAATTCTCATTTATGTCAATAAAATATTAAAATCTCCCGAAAATAATTTATTTTGCTAATAAAATATTGCAGCAAGGGAGAGTTACTTAAATTTTATTATTTTGATATTCTTTGAAATAGGGTTGCTAAGCAACTAATAAAGTAAAGAACAAAGAAAAAAGAAATTCATTTTAAAATTTGTAAAAAATATGAAAATAAATTGTTTTATAATTCCCGAACAGATGCAAAAAATGTTCCAATAAATTAAACAATGAATTTTTAAATTCTAATAAATGTATCGGTAAATTTTTAAAGCTATTGAATATATTTAAAACCTCCATATAAAAAAATTAGCAGCGGTAATTTAAGTTTAAATCCATTATTCAAATATATGATTTTCATTTCAGCTAAAAATGAAATTTGAAAATCGTCTGCATTCCCATAGAAAAGCATTATGACCTAAAACAAAATGTTCTATATTTATCGAACGAATGAACCAAATGTAACAAAAAACTATATAGCTAATTCCGGGTACATCACCAACATACTCACCAAAAATCAACCTAATCGGGCGCTTTTTACGGCAGTTATCGCGGAAAAGACAGACAGACAGACAAACAAACAGACGGAAACCAAAAACTTTTCGTGCCTCCGCAGTGAGCGTCAATTGACGTTTCGACAATAACCACGTATGAAAATATACATTGACCTCTTTCGTGTTATCCACGATTCTAAAAAGTTTCTTCATCTTTAGAAACCCCAAAAACTATTGTATTTTTAGCAATTTAAAGAAGAATTTATAAAAACAAAATTATTTTTGCTGCCGCTGGTTTTTAGAAACGTTTCCGAGTAGATTTTGCAGTGTATTACTCAGTTATCGCAACCCGGAATATAGGGTTTTAGGATGTTATCCATTTTAAAGTAAAATTTTTCATGTTGGACAAACATGATAAATTAACAGTATTAAAATTAATATTTAAATTAACATTATTTTGTTACTCTTGCATGTATAAATGGAATTATGGAGCTCAAAAGGTTTAATTGAGAATTGATAGCACTCTGAAAACCGATATTCCGGTTTGAGAAAACGGATTAATACACTATAAAAACTACACCGAAAATCAATCGCAGCAAAAGAAAATGACTTTTTTTTAATTTCGAAAATATATTAGTTTCTGAGGTTGCTAAAGATAGGAATCGTGGTTGATTTGGAAGAGGTTATTGTATATTTTCGTGCATGGTTATATTATATTTTCAAAGAATATGAAACATTACAATGCACCGAGACCGATTATGGAAAATTCACCTTTTTTACGCTTGGTAGAAGGCGCAAGCTAGGGAATTAATTAAAAACATATATAATTTTTGCTCTGTTTTTTTTAAGATATGGCAACAGGAAGGAAAAAAAAATTAAACCTTTTTTTAAGACTTTTAAATTGATTTCTCAACACATAATCTCAATGTAATTAATATGAAAAACCGATAAAATACCGATTATTAATTGATTAAAGCGTATTTTTTTAAACATAATTTCCATTCTTTATTTTTTACCCATATTTTCTAATTTATGGTGTTTAAACTATTTCGTTTCTGCAGCTTCATAGCCAGTTGACATTTCTGGGCGAGCGTGGTTTGGTGCATAAAGAAATCCGTTATTGTTGTAACACGTATACAATTATAACCATAAAAAATGTTCGGTAATTTATCACTTGGAACGGGAAAATGAAAAAATGTCTTAATTTACGCTATTAAGCTCTAAAAATATTTAAATGTTATATTGTCATCGATAACATACATATGTGCATAATTTTTATAATTCTAGTCTATCAGGAAGTGGGTTAAAAATCGATAACAAAATTCAATCTTTACATACAAAAACCAAGTTGAGTTAAATAAAATAGTGTAAAAATACACGGCGACGCTTTAATGTTCACCGAGAAGGCTAACTTTTTGTCTATTTTTAAGTGAAAATTATTTTTATAAGATTTTTTTTTCAAAATTACTGAGAAAATACATGTTTTAAGTATGTACTATTTTTTTTTGGAAAATAGTGATAAAACTAAATATAATATCACATGGAAGTCAGTTAAAAATCGATAACAAAATTCAATCTTTACATAAAAGAGCGAAGTTGAGTTAAATAAACGAGTGTAAAAATAGACATAGTCGCTTTAATGTCCACCGAGAAGACTAATTTTTAGTCCATTTTTAAGTGTAAATTATCTTGGTAAGTTGTTTTTCAAAATTATTGAGAAAATGCATGTTTTAACTAGATAGTCAAGTTTTTGGAAAATCGTGATGAAAAGTAAATATAATATCATACGAAGTCGGTAAAAAATCGATAACAAAATTCAAACTTTACATACGAAAACGAAGTTGAGTTAGATAAAAGTCCTTCCGGCCTTTACCGGGAGATAAACATAGCTTCCATATTCCATGTGTTTAAAAATTCAACTTAACACCCGAAGCTAAAATGCTTGGAACCCGATTATAGTAGATTCAATCTCGTTTTCGTTAATACTGAATTTGAATGCGAATTTCAGCATGAGAGTTACAGCATAACAAAAGTCTACGTACACAATTTTTTGGAAAATGGTGATAAAATCTAAATATAATATCAAATGGGCCAAAATCTTATAAGTGTGATTTCTCAGTTCTCATTATATCTCTCGGTACTACAATATAAATTCTCATTTAATGGTAAAATATTTCTATGTTATTGTTCTACAACATTATGTTACTCCTACTGTGGAAATCTTTTTTTTTTTAAATCTTTAAAATGAATTTAAATATCCCAAAAGTCACTACTGTCCCCTATCTTCAACCCATAACTTGATCATTAAAACCATCAACAAACAATAATTATTAAAAAAAATTGAAAAGCCAATGCATTTATTATAAATAAGAATATCCTGGAGCACAATAATATAATTTTTATAGGAGTGAAATGCGTAATATTTGTTTTTGTTGGGTTTAAAGTTGTGTCCCTCACTATTTTCGTCACTACTATCCCGGTGTATGAAATTCCTCGTATTTCCACCAGATGGCACTACACAGTCACTTTCAGTATTGTTTCTTAGTAGGGGAGCGCATTTCGTTCTTAAAAATTCGCCATTGTTTGCTGTCTGTTCATAAAGAAGATATCCTGGATTGAAAAGAATTAGGGGAAAAGTAAGCGCACCTTTAACCATCACTACTCTCCCCATTGTTAATTTAAGTATTGATATTTATAGATTAACCAATTTATAGCCATTTATTCTTAGGCTTGATATGTCTTTGAAAATAGTGCATACAACATACTAAAAATGAATTTTTTTAAACAGTGGCAAAATTACAAAAAATGCTACGACTGTCCCTTACAATTTGTTTTTATCTGATAAAAACTGTCATATAATATTTATTTTGCAATAAAGTTTGTTTTCATCTACTAATTATTATTCTGAAATACATCAGTGGTTATTAAACATTCAAATTCACAATATAAGTGTTTGAAAAATCAAATATCAGCAGAAAATCAGCAATCAAAAATCACACTTATAAGATTTTGGCTCATGTAAGAGTCAAAATAATATTTTGGGCAAATTTTATTTTATTTTCGCAGCAATTTCATTTTTTCTATGTATGAAAGAGCACGCAAAATCGTTTTCATGCATGGCTTATAATATTGGACATTTATAGTGGTAAAAAAATAACAATTTAGGCAATCATGAAACAAACAAATTGATGATTTAAAACAAACAGACATTTAAACAAATAATTTTTTCTTTCGCGAAATTTTAAATCTATCAAACAAATTTTGCACTGTTCGAAAACTTTATGAACTAACTTCAAAAATATCTTTTAGAACTAGTACCAGACAAGCTGCCGAAATAATAAACTGTGAAAATATCCGGATAGGATACTGTTCGTGGAGAATGTAATTTCAAAGATAGACAAATTTGCTGTAGTTGTCATGGAAACGGATTCGAACGGGCGTCAGTTTTCTGTATTCAATAAAAGTATTTATATCGATGTTTTTAAAGAGTTGGAGGTGAAATGTAGCCAGGTTAGCTAAAATGGAAAATTTTTAATATATATATTTCTATTATACTTATAAAAGTTTTTTTTTAGTAAGTTTTGTTCAAGATGGTGATCGAATCATGTTGAATAGTATATTTTTAATGCATGACTAATTGATTAATATTACTTGGATTTAAATTTGTTAGTTATTGGATATTTATTTCCATCGTGTTAAGCGGGAAACATTTGGAAATATTTTTATTCTCTTGTAGTATTTCTTTTCTTTTCTTTTCTTTTTTTAAAAATAAGTGCATAATTTAAAAAGTTTTTAATTTTTGTTTAAACATTATTGTTTGTAAAGAAAATATTTTTCTTTTTTATTTATAAGATTTCGTTTTTCTTTCTAACTTTTTCCAAGATAGTTGAAAAGTGCTTATGAATTCGGTTTGTCTGTCTGTCTGTCTGCCGTCTTTCTGTCTGTGATTTAACTCACGTAAATATACTAGGATCGTCATGCAATTGATATATATTATTGAGGCTTACTGTGGCATGTTTGGTATTGAAAATAAAGTGTGCATCACTTATAGATTTTTTACAGGGACATTCAAAAGAATTCCGTTACATTGCGGTCTATGCGGAAAATCATTTGCGGTTTATTTTAATGATGCTACACAATTTCAAACATATTGAAATTGATATATATTATTGAGGTGCACTACAAGAGACTAATTATTGAAGGTGGTGTGTGCATAGCACTTATAGTTCCTTTACAGGAATACTAAAAAGAATGCCGTTACATTACGGTCTATGAAGAAAAATCGTTTGTAGTTTATTTTAATAATGTTTCACTATTTGAAACATATTGAAATTGATATACATTACTAACGTGGATTACAAGAGGCTTACTATAGAATATTGTGTATAATTGATTTATATTTCATGAAATTTTACTTTTTTAGATAGTTATTTTTCAATCGATAAGGATAAAATGTCATTTTCGTAAAATAAAACAATATTTAAGAAATTTTATTGCTTAATTTTATATGTAATTTAAAAAGTTTTCTATTAGAAATATTCATTAAATAAGAATTATGCCGCAGCGAAAATATTAAAAATTTTTGGCATCTTTTTTTTCCCGAAATGAGAGCAAAGTATTTTGAATAATTCTATTTTTAAATTTTACTATATGAGGTAATAGAAATAGTCACGATTGCTTAAAGTTTAAGTGATGAGGTTAATATTTGGCCATTAAAAAAATCGGTAAGTATTTTTGACTTTGTTGTAAAATTATTCAATATATGCATGCTATGTATTTATGTTTTTGTGGGATGATAATAAGAATTAAAGTACACACAAGTAGAATTTAAAAAAATATTTTCGACAGATTTTGTATTTTTTCTGATATATTCGTTTTACTCTAGATTCGAAAGAGCATATGAAATCATTTTCAATTTCATATGCTCTAATCTTTGATTTTTAGGCTAAAATTAATATTAAAATTCGGTTAAAATTTATCTTTAACTATTTAAAAAGAAGGTCAGAGTAAGCCTACGAAAAGTGCTTAATGAAATTATTATTTCTTTTCGCAATTATTTGTAAGAGATGTTTTCTCATAATGTAGGCAAAATATTGACTTTACAAATCTATTCTTTTCGTTACGGATCATTAGCTGAAGCAAATGCTGAACTAATTATGTATTTTTAAAGGACAAACATGCAATCTTTCGTAATCGGGCTGCACACGATAAAGATAGATTATAAAAAAGCCATGCTTGAAAATTATTTTAAAAAGCATACAGAAATTTATAAATTGAGATACAATTTTCTAACAAATTGCATTTAAAAGTACTTTTTTTTCTATTTGACGGTGTAAATATTAAATCGTGCGTTGTTTGGAAGTTAAAAGAGTTGCAGTCAAATTGAAATTCCTTGGTCAGGTGTTGCCAACGTCGAAATGACGTCAGCGTTACTCAAATGGATTAAATGGAAATGAAATCGTACACGCTATGAATCAGATGCGATGGATAGTTGACTACACTGTTCAATGCGGCAGGATAAAACAGTTACTGACCCAAATTGTTCAGGAAATGCATTTTTTACATAAAAACTATATTCCACTTAATGATAATAGTATATGTAACCTTAACAAGTTCAGGGGCAAGTAATTGGGTTTCTCTACTGGTGAAGTCACATGAGAATTTTCGAAAATTTTCATTTGAACATAAGGAAATGCAATTTTCCAGCTTTTTTTTCCACAGATATAAAAGTAAAAATTATTTTAAAAATTCAAGTACAAACTTTGATTAAAATTTGTTACAGAAAGTTTTTTTTGTGTTTCCTGAACTACCACCAGATGGAAGCACCACACAATGCAATTTACATTGCTCCAAAAATGAAACAAAACGATTGAGTAAGCATCAATCAGTTGACAATTGGTAAAACGCCTTTGACTGAGTAACATGGTAAAATAGTGTGGGGTTAAAAAATACCTAAAATCTTACAAGAAAATGTTTCAATGTTATTACCTTCAAAACCACTAAGCATTATCTGATGCTAAAATGTTTAATTGTCCTATTTTATAAATGATATTACTTCTTTTTAAGCAGTGTTAAATTCAGGAGGTGGCCCGGGGGGGACATCCCCCCGGAGCTTTGAAATGTCCCCCACGAAAGATTTGAGATTTTATTATTTCAATGGTAAAAAAGTGGAATCCCCTCCCCCAGATTTCTATAATGTCCCCCCGGAGCCACAGAAACCCCTCCCGGAGAAAATTGTCTAAATACAGTTTTTAAGTTTTGTTTTGATGTTGCATTGTTCCAGCAAATATCCAGTGTTTTTGTATATATTTTCTATATAATAAGTTTGTGCTATTTTCATCTCAAGAAGATAATAATTCGATTTAGAATGAGATAAAGCACATAATATAGAGGTAAAACCTTTAACTTATCTTTATTATTTTTTACTATTGAGGAACCACAAATACTCATACCGGGTGTATTGAAATGAACTGACTTTTGAAATTCAATAACTTGCAAACGGTGATAGATCTTTAAAAAATTCTTGCAGGAGGGTTATGTATGATGACAGGAATGCTTTTACTGCGATTCCCGGTTTTAGTTTCAAATAGAAGCGATAGAGGGCGATGAAAGTAATAAATCGAGGCCAAAACTGAGATCACCCAGCACTGATGCGAAGATAAGAGGTTAAATATATGGAATGGGTGTCATTCGCCAATACAATCTTGTTCTTAGGTATTGATGAATTAGACCCATTCCATATATTTAATCCATTTCCTTCGCATCAATTCTGGGTTATTTCTGCTACTGCCTCGATTGGACGTCTATTGCTCGCAGCGCCATCTATTGTTGGTTTTTCGCACTAAAATCAGGAATCACAATCCATAAAAACCACGACATCTTACATAACCCTCCTGGAAACAGTTTTATAATATCTGTCACCATTTATAAGTTACATAATTTAAAAATCAGTCAGTCAATTTTAGGACACCCGGTATATGCCTTCAAATGGAATAACATTCCTATAAAATTAAATGGTATAAATGATATACTACCGTCCTTCAAGGAGTTAATTAATGAATAAATGCATCTAAACTTGCATTACCCATCAGCCAAATTTTCTTGGGAAGACTATACATTAAATTGCATGTAATTGCCTACAACATTCCGTATAACCTTGTTGCAAATTTAAATTTTTCTCGTACAAATCATTAACATTTCCCCCTGCAAGTTTCGTTTCGAATTATTCTTGCGTAAGCATTTTAATACATAAACCTTTAAGAACACTTTTCTAAAAATATCTATTCTATCCACTATTGCCTAAGGCATATTGAAACTGGTATATTTAAATTTAAGTTACTTAATTTGTAAATCAATATTTAAATTTGTTCACCCAGGAACGTTTATGATTAATATATTATTAGTATTATCCTGAATAAGCAATTTCTAATTTAAGTTTAATTACTTGAAACTTGGAGAGTAAAATTCAAGAACTATGTACTGATTAGTTTTAATTTTTAATAATCTTAAAAGCACTGATTACAACACTGTGCAGAATCTGCAGAAAACTAATTCATTTTATAAAATTTTTATTTCATACCTCATTCAACTGAACAATTAGCCAGTTTCAGTAATTAAGAATGTACTTTTAACGTAACACGTAAAGCTGTGTTTTCATTCCTTTTGTATTTCGTGAATAACAGATTTTAATTAAAACGAAAGTATTATTTCAGTTTTGATGTTTGTTTATGCTAAGGTTAAAAGTATGAAACAATGAATACAATAAATTTTATACTTCAGTTCGCTTATATATGAAAAAAATGGTTATAAGATATATATAATGTATTTTAATATTTATATTTTAGATTCTTATATATATATATCTACCCTATATATATAAAATCCTAATGAAACGAATTTGTGAAACGATTTTATGAAACGAATTTATGAAACGATTTTATGAAACGACTGATTAAACGACTGATTTTGTTTCAAGGCTATTTTTAATAAAATATTGAATGCTTGATGGTGAAATTAATACCAATTGTTCATAAAAATCCGCGGATGTCAAAACTGGTAATAGAATTTTGAAATTGGAAATAGTTTTCGAGATATTAATTTTTTTCTAATTTTAATGACATTTCTGTAATGATGGCAACTAATTACTCAGTTTTTTGTGACAAAAAATGGAAAAAAATTGAAAAGGATCCCGATAGGGATTATTGATTTCTTTTTATTCGTCATTTTCAAATTGAAATTGAATTTATCTTTTATTTCAATCGATAATGAACACAAGATTGTGATTAAATTATGTTTTTCAGGAAAATTTGAAAAAAAAAAATCGCATTTCTATCGTCAGGATTCAATCGTCTGTTAGCATTTAATTTAATTTATAAACTGAAAATATTTTGAATAAATTCGTCCAAATGACGTCATTTAGGTAAACGCAAAAGAAAGGGAGGAAAAGGAATTAATAGTAATTATTATTTATTGATATCATTTTGTTATTTTTTTGTAAAATTTAACTAAACGAATTTATAAAATCATTAATTCGGATATTTGAAACTATTATATAAAATAATATTTGCCCAACTGAACGGAAGAATAAAATATCCTGCTTGGTTTTCTATCCTGCTTGGTTTTTTCCGCCAAGTTTTTTAAAAAAGCGTCAAGACCCCTATAATAGAAAAGCACCAAAAGTTCACTGGGTTTATTTTTATAACTTTTGGCAACAAATCTATGTATATTAACGAATCTATCCCTTTTTGAAGCTCGAATTACGAAGCCTAAAAGCAAAGGATCCTATAATGGAAAAGTACCCGATTTTCTTATGGACAATATTCAAGTGACAGAACATGGTGTAAAATTACCGCGTATAGAAAATTTGTTTAAATATCTCATCAATTGATGCCGAATAAATGCAGGCACATGCATGCACAAAATATTTAATTAATTTGTATGATAAATAATTATTATAAAATTCGTATATACATATTAATAAAAAAAAATAATTTACATATTTAAAATAACATGAAAATATGCATCATGGTGCACTAAAATAGAGAGAAAATTAAAACCTGTTACTGAAAATGTCTATAACATAGTACTTTTCAATACCGTGGTTCTTAATGTTATTCACAAGTAGATGGAATTTTTCTCATCCTTAAACGCAAAGGAAGAATAGAATAGAGATTGTTGTTATAAAAGTCCGAGAGGTAGTCACAATTTAAACCTAACCATTTTATACAAGCTGGTTTTCAAGTAGTAATTGATTTTACTTATCAATCCCGAAAACAGTCGTCAGTTGTCGCAACAGCTGTGTATGAGGCCATGATAATCGAAAAATGTCCCATTAAAATGTTAAAAGCATAGCAACCCAATTATAGATTTACCAATATTTTTAAAATAAAGCACGCTGCCATGTTTTTAGAGGCCTCGAAGTCTGAGCGGGGGTTGGCAAGCGTAGCTCGCAGGGGGTAAGCCCCCTAGTATATATATATAATCCTAATGAAAGGATTCTATGAAACGACTAGTTAGACGGAAAAACGAATGATTAAACGAATATATGTTAATTGCGGGATTTGTAGAACGCTGACGGTAATGCAATTTTAGTATGCTGTTACAGTCACTTACAGCCTGTTTCTCGTCGAAAAGGGTGTCTATAGCATTTATAGATATTTTACAGGGCCGCACAAAAGAATCCGAATATATGAAACGAATATATGTTAAATGCTTGATTTTTGGAATGCTGACGGTAATGAAATTTTAGTACGTTGTTACACTCCCCTACAGCATGTTGTTTCTCGAAGAAGGTGTATATAGCATTTATAGTTATTTTCGAAGGCCCCACAAAAAAATACGAATATGTGTTAAATGCGGGATTTGGAAAATCCTGACGGTAATGAAATTTTAGTATGTTGTTACGGTTACGTACAGTATTTTTTATTATTATTGAAGAAAGTGTATATAACATTTATACTTATTTTATAGGGTCGTACAAAAGAATGCGAATATATTTTAAATGAGGGATTTGTAGAATACTGACGGTGATGAAATTTTACTATGTCTTTACAGTGACTTACAGCATGTTTTCTCTCAAAGAAGTTGTATATAACATTTATAGGTCAGCACAAAATACGTAATACGAATATATGAAACGAATATATTTTAAATACGGGATTTTTAGAATGCTGGTGATGATGAAATTTTAATATTTTGTTACACTCTCCTACAGCATGTTTTTGCTCGCAGACTGTGTATACATCATTTATAGTTATTTTACAGGGTCGCACAAAATAATACGAATGTATGAAAAAATTAATATATGTTAAATACGGGATTTGTAAAATGTTGACCGGAATGAAATTTTAGTATGTTTTTACAGTCATCTACAGTATGTTTTTTCTCTAAGAAGGTGTATATATCATTTATAGTTATTTTACAGGGCCGCACAAATTAATACGCATATATGTTAAATGCGGAATTTGCAGAATGCTGACGGTAAAGAATTTTTAGCATGTTTTACAGTCATCTACTGCAGGTTTTTCCTAGAAGAATGTGTATACAACATTTATAGTTATTGTACATGGCAGCACAAAATAATACGAATGTATGAAAGGAATATATGTTAAATGCTGGAATTTTAGAATCCTAACGGTAAGGTAATTTTAGTGCATTGTTACTGTCACCTGCAGTATTTTTTTCTCGAAGAAGGTGTATATAGAATTTATAGTTTTTTTACAGGGCCTCATAAATAATACGAAAATATGAAACAAAAATATGTTACATGCGAGATTTTCAGATTGCTGGTGGTGATGAAATTTCAGTATGCTGTTACAGTCACCTACATAATATATTTCCATAAAAAGGGTGTATATAGCTTTCTTAGTTATTTTACAGGGACACAAAAAAAATATACGAATATTTGAAATGAAAATATATTAATGCAGGATTTGTAGAAGGCTGACGGTAATGAATTTTTAAAATGTTGTTACAGTCACCTAATGTATGTTTTTTGTCTAAGAAGGTGAATTTAGGATTTATAGCTACTTTACAGTGCAGCGCAAAATAATACGAATATATGAAACGAATATATTTTAAATGCGTGGTTTTTTTAACGCTGACTATAATGTTTTTTAGTACGTCGTTACACTCAGACAGACAGGCAGCAGACACCTTTTAGACGGCAATCAGACAAACACACAGCGGACAGGAGATAGACAGCCGACATATACTACACAGGCAACAGGTAGCAGATAGCCGTCAGATATCCGACAGACAACATATAGCATACAGACAGCTGACCAAGTCCAAACAGACAGCAGATAGCAGACAGACATACAATAGTCTGTAGATAGTCAACAGGCACAGAAGACATACAGAGAACAGACATGTAGCAGACAAACAGAAGGCAGACAGCATATAAACAGACGGCAGAGTGTAGACAGACATCAGACAGAAGATAGACAACATACAGACAGCAGAGGGAGTGTAGACAGTTAGACATACAGCAGATAGTTAGCAGACAGAAAGTAAACAGACAGACAGTAGAAAATAGACCACCCGCATACACTGTAAAAAAATTGGTGTAAAGTTCCTGAGAAAACCTGTGGCACCCTTCTACCACTGATATTCCCAGGAATTTCACCAAAGAAATGTCAGGAAACTTACACAAGTCAGTTACACACAAAACATATGGAATTTTACACAAATTACCGAACACTCTTTTACAATAATTCCGAAAAGTTACACAAAAGTTCAAAAGTATACCTGAAAAAACAAAGGAATGTTACATACAAAACATATGGAACCTTTCACAGTTGATCAGTAAATTCCACTTTCCCAAGTATTCCGAAAAGTTATACAACATTGTGGAAGATGTTACACCAGATTTCTCGGTATTCTCAGATCAGTAGAAATAATCCGAAAAAAACCAGGAATGTTACACAGTAAACGTCAGGAACATTACGCAGATTTTTTACAGTATATGGTAGACATATACCAGACAGACAGAGACACATAGACAAAACAGTTCGGGAGTTGGTGCACGAAGGGCGCAAGTGGCAGAGATCCCTAGTATTTATATAAAATTATATTTATATAATATCAATAATTAAAGTGTATTTCTATATTGTCTAAAAATAAATTATTTTACTGTAGAATCAATATTTATAATAAGACATTTTAATACTCAATATATATATATATATATCTATATATCTATCTATCTATATATATATATATATATATATATATATATAAGTTTATTAACTAATGTGTCTTGCTACTATGTGAAAACCATTTGGAATCTACATAATTTCATTCAATAAATAAAATTTCTGGTTAAAATTATCTTTTATTGATTTAACAAAAACGGGATCTTAGAAAATATAAGTATGATATGAAATATTTTGTTTCGTTCATATATCTAATCTCTAATCTATGAGAAATATGTAATGTATGCATAAAACTAAAAATTTTCCTCTCGACATTCGTTTCTGCCTACATAATGTTATTGTTAAAAAGTATCAAACTAAATTAAAAACATGAAAACAATTAAAATGAATCATAATTTATTACTAAAATAGGCATAAAAAGGAAATGAAGGTTTCAAAACATTAAAACGCTTCTGTAAATGTTAAAAAGTTTCGTCGTAGCACTACCTCCGTAATTACGGAGTATTACACAGTATTACGGAGGTAGTGGTCGGAATCCCGAGCTCTTTCGACAGAACCTGGCCATAATTATAAGGGCAAAAATGAGTGAAAACTCTCATTTTTTCATTAAAATTTTTCTCATTCAGAGAATTTGTTCTTATTTTCGTACTCTTGATGATGGCCAGATTCTTGTCGAAAGCGCTCGGAAATCCAACGAAACTTTTTAACATCTATAAAAGGGTTTTAATGTTTTTAAACCTTCATTTCCTTTTACGGCTATTTAAGTAATAAATTATGATTCATTTTAAAAGTTTTCCTGTTTTTAATTTGTATACGAAGATGAATTTAATGTTCCAACGTTAGAAAAATTTTCAATATATTTAATAAGTATCATATTAATTAAAGTCTGAAAAAAATATCGTCATAAGATATTAATTTGTGTTCGTTTGTCTTAGTGTAAGGTCGTTTTTACATCTGGTACTTTACAGGATTTTTATTAGTTTATCGAGCATGTTTCCAAAGTAATTTTCTTAATATTTTTAACAATTATGTTCGACATAATACAAGCATAGTCTGCGTAACGTGTTAAAAAAATACTTTAAAAAATCTGTATGATAGTTGAGTGCAATATTTGAAAATTTCCAGACATGTACAAAATTTATTTCTGATACTCCTATAAAAACTTTATATTATTGCAATGTACTTTTAAAATTTATTTTTCTCTCTATTTTATTATTATTTTTTTCAATTAGTCAAAACAGACAGAAGTTTTAACACCCAAAATGCCGTTTACGAGATAACGCGGTTGTTTTTAGCTATTTCAAAATTGACAAGGAGGAGATATTTCGGCCCCTGTTTTAAGAGCTGTAATTTAACAAAAACTTCATCGTTTAATAGACTAACAGATGATGTCTAGATGAACAATTTGGAAAACTCATAATACATTTGAAAACCTAATTTCAGGGATAACCACCAATTGTCGAAAAATATTCGATATTTTTTTGCAGCCCTCTATATCATCTATAGATTTGTTTATGTATACTGCATAGTATGCAGTATATTAGCTCAGATAGGAAACGCTTATCACAGTTGAAAATCTGTTTCAGCAATTTTTGTCAACAAACGGAAATGAACTCGAAATCTTTTGTGCTGCCCAGTGTACAAAAAATAATAGACAAAAATTAGCTAAATTTAAAAACTCGAAACACAACTTCCAACAATATCGTTAATAGACAGTATTTCGAATAGAGTACTCTATCTGAAATTTGTTGTGTGTCCTGTAAATGGACAATAAATGCCCCACACATCATATACAACAAGTATCTTCTAGTAAACCTCAGTAATATGTATGAATTTCATTATATTTTAAATAGTGTAACATAATTAAAATATGCTGAAAGCAGTTTTTCTCCGTATACCATTATATAAATGAATTATTTCGTATTACCCTATAAATCAATAATAAATTTTTTGCACGCCATATTCTACAGAAAGCATGTTTTAGTGCACTTGATAAATGCGTATTAATTTCATTATGTTTGAAATGATGTAAGATCATCAAAATGCATTTGAAACGATTTTTCCCAGTGACCGTAATGGAGCAGATAAATTTGACTGTCCCTATAAACGAAGTACAAATGCTAGCTCCAGCAATTACTGTTAACAGACAGTACTGTAACCAAATTCTTTTGTGTGTCCCTATAAATGAACGATGAATGCTACGGGCACCATATTCTATAGTAAGCCTCTGGTAGTGCTTCTCAGTAATATATATCAATTTCAATATGTTTTAAATGGTTTAACGTCATTAAAATATACCGCAAACGATTTTTCCCGATAGACCATAATGAAACGGAATAGTTTTGAGTGTCTCTGTAAACGATCTATAAATGGTGCACACTTCATTTTCAATACCGAACATGTCCTAGTAATCCTCAATAACATATATCAATTGCATGTCAATCCGAGTATATTTATGTACGGACAGACAAAGAGACAGAAAGACAAAACGATTTCATAAGCACTTTTCTTCTATCTTGGAAAGTGTTATAAAGAGATGTCTGTAGTGGTCAAAGCATTAAAACTCTTTAGAAAAGTATTAATGTATTTAAAAAAATGCTTCAAATTTACAAAAAGGATTTTTTTGTTTAACGGTTATTAGATGTTTTTAGGACTGATATAAAAATTACTCTCTGCTAATTTGTATTTCGTTTACTTTGATGATGATACTCCTTCAAATACAGCTGCTTATAAAATTTATTTTTAAATATTTTCATCCATTTTATCAGAAAACAATACAAAAAAAAATATATTCGCTTATATATCGAATTTTCTCTACAATCGTTAGAGAATCTTTACGACATTTTTCTATCTACGTTTCAGAAAATAGTTTCGACAAAGCGATAGAAAAATGATTTTATTATGTATTGTATTTTCATCGCTTTTGCATTACGATATTTGGAAAAAAAAACGATATATTTTTTAATATTTACGCTTCTAGGAGTGTAAATCTTTTGTTTAATTTTACATATCATCAGCATTGATTTTTGTCCTTTCGACCAGGAATAATAAATTATGAGGCATTTTCTACATGCTTATATCTGTTAAATTAAATTTAGCGACAAAATACAATTTTACAGAAGACGGTATTTTTTATTTAATGTATTTACATTCTTAATTAGTGTTTAAAAATTTAATTTTTTTAATATCCTAAATAAGAAACAGAGTGGCTCCAATATTTGTTATATGTTTCGAAATTTACAGAATAGTATCTGTGATTAAAAAAACAAAACAAAGTATTTTATAAAACATTCGCGTAGAATAATTTTACTACTAGAGGTAAATGAACGATAACAAAAAATATTTCTGTCTTTTAATTCATTGTGTTGCTTTTATACTGCTACTTGTCTCTGAATTCGTAATGATATAAAAGGACAACAACGCATGTTGCAATATCTATATCTATATCTATATATATATAATTTTATTTCCCTGCGAAACAAGTATGTGAACTATACACTGCAATATATATATATATAAAATTAAAAAAAATTGCAATTTAACAAATTACAACAACCATTGGGTAAATGTTTCGAAAGCTGCATCAAAGTATTTAACAACGACGAACAACTATGTAAAAGCATTTCGTCTAAACATTCGCCGCAATTATCATAACCATTGCATACTGCTACAAATAAATACATTTTCCATTACTACAGTTGAAGAGATCCCGCAATTCTCTTCCCTCGTAAAAATATTCGTAGGAACCATCTACAGATAAACACATTTTCCATTGCTATACAGTTGAGGCATCTGTTAGTTAACACCCCTACTATCTGCAAAGATTGATCCTGTTCCACGCAATGAAATGTCCAGAGTGTACATCATTCCATTTGACACTCGAATATATCGGTATGACAACTAGGGAGTTGAAAAATCTTATAAAAGAACATGAAAGTGACCTAAAATTCAATAGAACATCTACCGCTCTGTTGAGACCTTACCAAAAGGAGAACATTAAAATACATCTTAATAATGCCAGCATTATATGCCCTCTAAAGAATTATTATGAACTAGCAATCCGTAAATCCATAGAAATAATAAAAAATAATGAAAAAAACGTGCAATTTTGTTATCTTATAATATTCCAAATATATGGCTTGTTTTAATCAGAAAGCAATAAAGCGTAATGAATTTCCCATTCTTCTTCCCCCACCTCTTTCCTGTTTAATGGTATCAACTATTGGCACCCAGATGAATGTATTTCGACTCTCCCTGATGTTCTCAGTTTTGAAGCATGCCATTTTACGAGTGATCCAGACAAGCAACGTTAACATAGTTTTGATTCCTGAATCCTGATGAAGGCTGGGTATGTAGCCAAAACAACTAGATGATTTTAATATAAATTTTTAACATCTATTAAAGTATTTTAGTCATCTTTTAGGTAATTCATCACAGTATTTGTGTATTTTTATACAGAATAACAATGTGAACATACGAAGAATATATTGAAGTGATATTTTATTTTGTCATGAATATGAGAAAGAATAAATGTATTTGAGACATGGAATTATTGGCAATAAGCATATTTGTAAAATAAATAAATAATTGTATCAAATTATACAGACAAACAAATAAGTAACAAAATATTTTTTCAAGGGTATTTGTGAGGATTAGTATATAATTAATAGCAACCATATTTAATGCAACTCAGGATCAGAATAATAGTAACAAAATTGTATTAGAGTTAAGTAATTTTACTACATTTTTTCCACGATTTGGTTCAAAGAGGTTACATAAAGTTTGGATATCACTTGCATGGTCAATGATATTTAAACTTTGAAATGTAATTTATATTGAAAATTACATTTAAATACTGAAATGGCATTTAAATTTTGAAATCCGAAATTTTTACTACACATTAACTTTTGTATTACCACATGGAATAAGTATTAAATTGTCAGTGTGATCTCTTAAAATATTCTACTGTTAAGGCCTTCAAATATTCTTTTATCTGACTTCAAACGAAGAAGGTTATTCAATTCGTTTCTAGATATATTTAATATATGCCCTCTATAACTTTTGAACGAATCCGCCGATTATCATAATTATTTTATTGGTAGAAAATAGCGCATTCTGGTATATCGAGTCTGTATAGAAAATAGTCTGTCTGAAAATAACACAGTCCTGTGTAGACTTCAGTGAAATTTCAAAAATGGTATGTTTGTTTGTCTCTCTTTTTCATTGCATTTTTGTTTTCGTTATATTCTTTAGTTTGAATTTCTAAGCTCCAGCTATAAAGAAATTTGAATTTGTTAAGATACATATTACCCCCCTATGATGAAGATTTATTTTTTTTGTAAAAAAATTGTGATTTTGTCGTAGACTAGAACGAGAAATCTCAATCTCCAAGTTCAAAAATAATAATACTCCATTATTAATTATAGAAAAACAATTGCTTTTTATTTATATGCAGCTAGAAAGGTTGGAGCCGGAATAGTACATTGCTAGAGAGAGGTGTCTGAAACAGAAGGACAGCCACAAAAACAAAAAGGCGTTCTATTCCACCCAAGTCATTACAGGAAGAGAGAGTAATTTTACATCACTGCCAAACACGTATTATTTGGCGAACGATTTGGACGAATAACATAAACATTTGGCATTATATTTTAAAAAACAGAAATGGCTTCATGCAAAATTAATATTATTTATTGACAGGAAGAACCCACATTACCTAAATAAAATTAGATTAAATAGTGGTTTTCCTGAATGATACAACAAACTCATTATATTTGAAAATATAGAAAATTTGAACTCATAAATCCTAAAGTTACTTATATAGATACATTTCGAAACGATAAGCATATTTATTACATTATCCAACTGATTATTTTATAAAATTGTAGTTGACAGCTGGGGAAAATCCGAAAAATAAGTACCTAGATTCAAAAGAAAATGTGATGAACTAGTGCGATGATTGCTTTTATTTATTTCAAGTTGTCAACACATCAAAGCTTAATGACTATTAACTAAGTTAGTTTAATTTACTTTATGGGTGAATCACGATTATTTATGGAGGAAAGGAAATTATAGAGTAGCCTGTAAACTAAATAAGATATTAATAAGATTTAGTTTATTACGTATAACAATCAATCATGATAAATATTTCTGTCATGAAAGAAATATTTACTTTTCCCTCTTTTTTTAAAAAAATCTTTAGTGCATCATAACGGAAATGAAATTATTTATTGACAAACAAATAACGATTGTAAATCAGAATTAACGGATTACTGTAAAGAGATTTGCATTAGTTTTTTTTTATGAAATTAAAGAAGATTACGTAAGATATTTGGATATACAGGCAAAAGTTAAATTAGAGTTAAATTAGAGAGTTTAGTTATTAATAAGAAAAAATAAACTTATAAGTATATAAAGTATTAATATATTATGAACCTTATTTGCAAAATAATAGGTAAATAAATATTTAATCAGAAAGAAAAACCCCTTAGTGAACTGAACTTCCATTTATAAAAATTCTCGAATAGTTTGATCATTTATTATTATTTGACTGTCTGTATTTATAATTTCACGATCAAAAAGTCTGTCTTTTACTTTTGTGTAGAACTTTTAATAATTTTAATTTTTTAAAAGAAGCGTGGTGGATGACAAAAGAGTTCGAAGAGCAATTGTAAAATTTCAGAGTTGCACAGACGACTATTTCTTTTATTATTTCGTTTACCACTATTTCCAAATAATAACCTTTGTTGTAAATTTTTAGTAGAAATCAACCACGAAAATTATTGTTTGGAAATAGTTGTAGACTAAATCGAGTCGTCTCTAGAAACTCTGAAATTTTGATAAACTGTGAATAAATATACTGAATTAACTGATATCGTTTTAAAAATTAGAAATAAATGGCTGACAGTTTAAAATTTAGTGTGTGTCAATGGATGCTTGTTTAGTTCTCATGTGGTAGTCTCTTTTTACATCAACGTAAAAATATTAAATGAAATTACATGTTCTTTTAATAAAGTAAAGCTTTCATTCAAAGAAGCTAATGTTTTAAAAAAGGTGGATTCAACTTTGTGCCGTTATATTAAAAATAAATGAACAACGTGAAATAGCACAAATAAAAATATATAAAATGGCAAACAGCTGTTTCGAGCCCCTAAAGATCCATCATCAGTGCCAATTCAAAAGATCAAAACCGATTCTAAAGTTTAATCCATGTAAAAGTTTAAGCCAGTTTAAGCCATATTCTTGCGTCTCTCGCACGCGTCCAAGATTGAATGGCCTTTATGTTTTATCGATTATTCAGAAGAAAAAAATAATTTAAAGAATATTTCATGATCTAACTATATTTTAATTTTTATGAGTTGTCTTTTTAAGTCACCTCAATCTGTTTTCTACTAAAAAGTACAGATACTGAGTCAGATTTTGCTGCAATTAAATTCTGAGCTTCTGACAACTTTTTTGAAATTTTCATCAGAATTATAATCGTTTGAAAACGTGATTTAGATCATTCAATGCAACCAAAGCAAGTTGGGCACTCATAGATGAAAACTGCAGCTATTTTATAGAAAAAGTCCATTTTATATAAAACATCATACCGAATTCTACTCCATGAAATAAATATAATTTTTTTACAGCTAGACAATTTGCCTAATATTTGAACTGTTTATCCAGATTTGAAAAGTCATTGCACATTTGATACATCATATACTTCAAGTAAATAATTATCGAAGGTTTAGGTCATCTATTAGACTTACCCACTTACCGTGTTATAATAGCTTTAAATCATATATAAGTAGTTAAAATATTCCATTGACAAATAGAAGAGGGAAAATTTTTACAACTCTTGTACTAAGGTAAAGAAACCAATAGTTTCATTATTTGGTATTCGCAGTCTCAATGACTGTCACGTTTAGTGACGGGTTTGAACATATAGGACATAAAATGCACGAAGTTTTAAATCAAATTCTTTTTGTAAACCTGTATATTTGCCGTGAATATTAGAGTCATTATTGTAGTCTCAGCCTCTTAAATTAGTTATGTCTAAATTTAATTTTTCAATAAATCAGTAAAAAATAGTGTTTATTCCGTTCCTATTATCTAAAATTAGGTAGAGTGTTGGAAATTGTTTATATATATATAATCAGCACTTTTATATTCTGAATTGAAAAGAACGAACCCGACTATCACAGTTATTTGATCAGTATGTGATAGGTTCAGAGTACAGTTTAAGGTAACTGAACAATATTTGTTTTCTTGACACAGTTAATTGTATTGTTTTTACTATTTGATATCACTATAAAGAGTATACTCACTATTCTCACTATTACTTCGAATATTACTTTTGAGATTGCATTATCTTAATTGTACGTATACATGATAGCACTTTAAAGTTAATATCATTAATCATACGTGTCTATATCAAGCATTACAATATTTCAACGCAAATTTCGTTAGTTAATCTTACACTTGCATTATCTCAATTGTACTGAAATAAATACTTAAAATAAAGAAAAGTAAATAAAAATTATGTTTTTTTTTAAATTTAATCTGTGGTGGGCGAGAAATATATTACTAATGAATCGTGCCATTTTTATCTTCAGTTTTCCACAGCGTTGTTTCCCTTCGACGCAATTGTTCATAGAATTAATTGTCCAAACATTTTACCTAAATTAGCTTAAAACTGAAGACAAAAAAGTAGAGAATTTTTTAGAAGCTACAGAAAACGAAAAAGCATTAAATTAATATAAAATGTCATAAATAAAATATTTAGAGTAGTGTACTTAGAATATTAAATAAATGTAATTAAAACATTCATTCTTTACATAATTAAAAATTGTTTTCAGCAATATATGTATTGTGAAAGGCATGTTAAAACAAATATGCATGTATAAATAATTACAAAAAGAATTAAGGAAAAATAAAATATCAGTTTAATAAAAGGCTTTAACCCTTTTTATCCTGACGGTACTTAACACTTTAATAAAACTCCTACATATTTGTAATATAACCGTTTTTTCTAACGGTATTATTTTCACAATGGCACAAAGATTGTATTTCTGACATTAGGCGGGAGATGGCAAATTCGAGCACATATCCACTTTCTTGGCATTGTAGGGATTTTACATTTGCCACGCTACATTCGAAATCCATTTTACAATAGAATTGACATGCATGTTGTTCTTCATTTGAGTAATTTTAGTGGTTGATTACCGGTTATTTAGTACTATTGTTTTCTATACTCTACAGGTGAACATTTCCTATATTTTATTTGAAGTTTACTATTTGAAATGTACTATTTCATTTTTTATCATAGGGTAAAAAAAAATATGGTGGTTACAGTTGCATAATTAACCACTAAAACACTATAAAAATTATTTTCCTCAATCCTATGTTTATTCGGCACCAAAACTTATCCAATGCTGCAAAAATACAATTAAAAAGTAGCTGGAAAATTAATTCAGGATATAAAGGGTTAAAGAAACTTGACGACATAAATGCATTATCGAATTCCGCTAAGTACTAAGTATCGTCCGAATATTTCAGTTTCCCTTTGTAATAAAATCTAAAATTATTTTAATTGAAAAAAATCGCAGAAATAAGTCTAGTGGACTGTTCTTAACAAATAAGATCAATGCAACTTAATTATAAATTACGGTGACCAAATGTCCTCATTTTTTTTTCAGTTCATGCAGTTTTTGATTTAAATCACTTATAACATTTTAAGAAAGTGATAAATTCGTGGCGTTAAAAAATAATCAATCTTAAAAAGTTTTTAATTTTTAATTTATAAAATTATAAATAAAATATCGTTAAAATATTTTGTCTTACTTATAAAAATAACGTAGTTCTTGAATTTCTATTAGTTTAAAAAAGAAGTTAAACAAGCTATACAACTAATTAAAATAAAATTCAACAAAATAAGGCAAATTTTGCTAATAAATTTTAGTGTTATGGAAAAAGATAAAAATGTGCCGTTATGCTAGTAACGAGAAAAGTAATCGCAAACAAGCCTTAGGGATCTGAACAATCTTGATAAGAGTGTGTAAAACCGCCTCTGATAACATTATTTTCAATCAGTGCAAAAATCACAAACGTTACACAGCGGAAATTTGCAAAACTGCCTGACGCGACTAGTGCCTCACCTGACACCAAACTTACCAATACAGGTAGTCTAAATTAAGCAGCAAACTTATACAAGTTCTAGTTTTGACTTTTTGTCTCTAAACTTGTGGGCCAGCATAAAATTAAATTAAAAAGAATAATAATTATGAATAATTTGTTTGAAGTACATCTGTAAAATATTATTAATATTCCCAGAAAATGTAGTTAATTTTAATATAATAAAGTTAATGATTTCTTTTGAAGTATTTCCTTCTCATCTCTAATTTTTGGCCCCTTTTAACTACCTTGGCAGGGCACACTGGGCCGGCGCGCCCCTGCTTGTCAGAAATGGGTCTTTTATTATAAGCCTAGTTTGCATACATCTGCTTAATATTATGCATGCTAGCGCCATCTATCGGTAATATTTTTAACCACAACTTTTTTTTCTGACCTTCCTGTAATCCCATTCCTGCAAACTGAATTTTTTTTTATCATTATTCGTTTCTTTATAATGATTTTTTAAAGTAACACTTTAAAATCTATTCCAAATAACTTACAAATGTATACTAAAATACTTTAATTGCTTAAAAGACGTCAAATATTAATAAAAAAACATTAAAATATTGACATGTTTTGATTGATTCACTCAATCATCATCAGTACACAATAAGAAACACAAATACAATGTAAAAAAAATTCGTATGTAAGATCAGTCTCTATAATAAAGTGAAGATACAATGCCCTCTATAATTTTAAACAGCTCATTGCTCCATCTGTAGTCCGCTATCGAATGTTGTTCAATCATTCAACCCAAATATTTGGAATATGAAATGACAACGTATCATTAGACACTTTTGAGCCTCTTATGTATATTTCAATCGATTCTCATCGATTTTAAATAAATTATATATTTAAATTAGTTTATATCCTTTGAATAGCATGTTGATATTCTCTTTTTTAATAAGTCTTGATAAAAAAGAGAATATCAACGTCCTATTCAAAGAAGGTAAATCGATTTATAGATGAAATTTTTATTTACAACTATTTGTAAGAAAATCGATTGAAATATATATAAGAGGTTAAAAAGTGTGTAATGATACGTTGTCATTTCATATTCCAAATATTTGGGTTGAATGGTTGAACAACCTTCGAAAGCGCACTACAGACGGAGAAACGAGCGGTGTTAAAATTATAGAGGACAAGGGACTGATCTTACATTCCAATTTTCCTGTACATTGTATTTGTGTTTCTTATTGTGTATTGATGATGATTGAGTGAATCAATCGAAACATGTGACTATTTTAATGTTTTTTATTGATATCTGACGTGTGTTAAGGAATTAAAGTGTTTTAGTATATATTTTGAAGGGTTTTTTGGAATATAATTTATAGTATTACTTTTAATGGACGTAAATTAAGACTTTTTCTGTATAAGTAATATAATATTTGAATTTTTAAAGTTTTAACGAACTTTTATTTCACCCGGTATGTTTTTTAACAGGAATCCGTTAAAGCTTTTATCATATCATTGCCTATTGACGCATTGAACGATATTTGCTATAATAGTATTTAAAGTGAATTTGAATAATAGTCCAGGGGAAATGTACATGTTACCTTGCAAAAGGTCGGGTAGCAGATTTTATTTTTTTGACTTATATAATAAGACCAGCATGGAAAAACCGAATTATCCAACAAAATTTCTTAAAGCAGAATTTTCTGTGGCCAAAAAACACCACCAAAATTTTGGGACTTTTATTGTTGTTTTTTAAATATCTCGAGACCCGTTGTCGTAGTGTATTATTTGTTAATTACAATGTTAAAGAGAACAAAATTCTCTACAACTTTCATATTTACAACTTTTTTATACACTCAATAGCAAGAGCAGTACGACATTTCAAAACAGAGAGAAATTTCTTGTTTCATTTTAATAATTATTTTTATAATGCATGCATATTGTTCATTTTATTCTATAAACCTTTTATTCTATAACAATGGTATATTTTATTTACCGATTATTGATGACATATGTTTTAATGTTTTACTGTTTTAAGTAATATCAAACATTGGATTGTAGTTCTATATAAAAGGAGGGACTCCAAAAATAAATATATCTTATGTAACAAATATTTTTACCTTATAAAATATCTACAATAAAAATGGCAACATATTATTTCAGTAACTAATATTATGCATTTATATCTCTTGTAAAATTTAAAAATTCTATCAATAAAATATTTGAGATAACTATTTGCATAAAAATTTTCAAAATATTAGTTTTAGTAAATATTTTCAATATTTTCCCACTTTTATTATATAAATATAACAAGAAATTATAACATTTTAGCGTGTAAAAATATATAAAATTTTAAGGTTTTATCTATTAAATGCTTTAAAGCTCAAACAGAAAAACTTACTTTGGTTGTTGAAAAATACACTTTGTGGAATATTCTAATCTTCTGTAATATGTACTGTTTTGAAACTATATATCTGTTGAATTATCTCAGTGCTACTATCTATCAAATTAAATACCGAGTTATTTATGATTGTAGACCATATAAACATTTTTTTTTGTTACATTCACCCTGTAGCGTAATCGTAAATCAATAAACAGTTTTTGGCAAACACAGATTTAATTACGTCACAATCACTCAGTACACTTATCACAATTACATAGATATTTACATGTAGGCGGTGTTTCAGGGATTTTTATCAGGATGAACGAATAGTTCTACCGGCACTAGGCGGCCGTAACAAATAGTCTCTCAAGAAGGAGAATTTTACCAGAGCAGGGCGCTCTCTCACGCACAAGTACGCGGAGTACTTCTTAAATAACCGGCAAAGTTTTTGCCTTAACCATCGGCACATGGACCGAAGACGTAGGCCTTCTCACCAGAGAAGCCTAGAAAGCTGTTGCTAGCTGCAACTCAAAACAGAATCTCCCTCTGGCCTCTGCCCGTTTCGTATATATGATCGGCAAGATCTCAAGTGTTCATGAGTGTTTTTTCTCACCGGGGAGCACAGATGGCGGTTTCTGTAGTACCTCTGAAAGATGGAGTAATCTGGATTCAAGTGGCCAGAATATACGAGATCATAACTGTTCTTATAACGTCACTTCTTAGCAAGCGACACGAATTTATAACTGCTATAATTCTAAGTTTATTAGGAAGCACACATGCTCGAGATCGAGAAGTAATCTGGCGGTATGCACAGACGAAATTTTAATGCCTAACATCTGGATGCGGCACTTTCTGAAGTTGAAGGGCCTACATCTGGTTTACACTTCAGATCTCCATGTGTGAGTAGATTAAAGAAGAGAAGATTTAATTAGACTTATTAAATCTGGAAGGGGGGAATCGTCACAACCCCTCCCCTCTTCATGAAAATTTTTCATTAGAAAAATTTCACCTAATATTCCAGAGTTATTGTATTACAAGGCAAAATACAGCCCTTAAAACTTAACTTAATTTTCATTAAAATTTTGAAAAATTATGAATACTTGAATTCTCAAGAGAAGGGTGTATATAAATACAATAACACACACACACAAAAAATATATATACACAATTTAATACAATACACAATTCTTATTCACAGAATTTCCTCTAGAATATATCTCTCAACTCATTCTTTTTCTGTTATACAACCACATAATAATTATTACAGTTAAATTCTATACTTTGTTATTCCCTTCATTAAACAAAACACATTTCTCCAAACACTCAAACACTTCAATTTCTTCTAAAATCTTTTCCATTTAAAAGTTTAAAATATAATACAGTTCTAGCATTAATTTACTTTATATACTCTGATAATATAACTGTATAACAATAAAAAATCTTTACTCTTCTTAAAGTTACATAATAATTCTTATTAATTCAATTCAATTCCTCTTAATTACTTATTTCATCAAAAGAAAATTTAATTTTTTCTGAACACGCGAATACTTTCAATTATTTCTAAATAATTTCACTTTATATATCACACATATATAAAAATCTTAACTTTTAAACATTTCACTTACATTTATCACACAGATAAATAACTTTCATTTAAAACCATCCACATTATATGTGAAATATATCAAATACAATAAAAAGAAATTTTTCTCTTTCTACAAAGAACAACAACAAAACTCTTATCTAACTTTCACGACGATACGCAACTGCAAATACTACAGAACAACAAACATTTAACTTCTATTTTCTAACCACCAAAACGAAACTATTCTTCCTCTTCCTGCTTCTTTTATCAACCATCAACGTATCTCTACTGGGTCGCGCACAGCTGATCGGTGGGGGACGGAGAACTTTTCTTTCTTCTTTTCAACCGAAGATAGTAAATAGATGCTCGTAAACAGATGATCAGGGAGAATCCTTCCTTTCCGTAAAACACCAAATTCTCGTGACGTCACTCGGGGAGGGGGAGATTCAGGGACCTTCCTTCAACCGTCTCGTTTCGTTTTCTTTTTTTCTTTTTCAGAAAACAAATGACAGCCACATCTCAGCACGGAAGATTCCTCGGACTACAGCAACACACAGGGGTTTTCTTTCTTTCAACAACTTGACAATTTCACAAGCGTACAAGGCCGCTTCTCGTTGAACTAAATTCTTTCTTTCTTTGCAGACACTTTTAAGAACTCACAAGGGCCGTTCTTTTCTTTCTTCGTGTACTGACTTTTCTTCAAATCATTTTCGTAATCGAATCCGACTTCTGTACACCACTGTAGCGTAATCGTAAATCAATAAACAGTTTTTGGCAAACACAGATTTAATTACGTCACAATCACTCAGTACACTTATCACAATTACATAGATATTTACATGTAGGCGGTGTTTCAGGGATTTTTATCAGGATGAACGAATAGTTCTACCGGCACTAGGCGGCCGTAACAAATAGTCTCTCAAGAAGGAGAATTTTACCAGAGCAGGGCGCTCTCTCACGCACAAGTACGCGGAGTACTTCTTAAATAACCGGCAAAGTTTTTGCCTTAACCATCGGCACATGGACCGAAGACGTAGGCCTTCTCACCAGAGAAGCCTAGAAAGCTGTTGCTAGCTGCAACTCAAAACAGAATCTCCCTCTGGCCTCTGCCCGTTTCGTATATATGATCGGCAAGATCTCAAGTGTTCATGAGTGTTTTTTCTCACCGGGGAGCACAGATGGCGGTTTCTGTAGTACCTCTGAAAGATGGAGTAATCTGGATTCAAGTGGCCAGAATATACGAGATCATAACTGTTCTTATAACGCCACTTCTTAGCAAGCGACACGAATTTATAACTGCTATAATTCTAAGTTTATTAGGAAGCACACATGCTCGAGATCGAGAAGTAATCTGGTGGTATGCACAGACGAAATTTTAATGCCTAACATCTGGATGCGGCACTTTCTGAAGTTGAAGGGCCTACATCTGGTTTACACTTCAGATCTCCATGTGTGAGTAGATTAAAGAAGAGAAGATTTAATTAGACTTATTAAATCTGGAAGGGGGGAATCGTCACAACCCCCTATCTCCTTCAAGTCCACTTTCTCTACACAATAAAGTAAGGTACGCAATATGACTGCATAAGCTAAATGAAAAAATGTATTTTAATAATAATAATAATTTCTACGGGATATTTAACAATATTTTTGTCTCTTTGATGGGACTGTTGTAGGATTATTAGCGTTCAGTTTTCTGGATAGAAGATATATCAGGATCATGTTCTTCTAGAGCAGGGGTTCCCAAACTTTTAGACCGACGTACCACTAAATCAAAGTTCATACTTCCGCGTATCACCAGATAAGAAACGTAAAGTAGATACGTAGTAGATACGTAGTAGAAACGTAAAGTAGATATGTAGAACGTAGTAGTCTTTTGATAGAAAAACCTATAAAAAGGAATCTGCCTAAAACGAAATATATCTTCGGTCTTTCATGATTCCGTCATAGCGGGTTTTATTGTATTTAAAAATGAATGATTACATAACTAAATTGGTACTAAGATTGGCTGCTTTGTAATAACATTAGAGTAAAAAGTAGTATCACCATTAAATTTTAATAATGCATACAATATATAAAAAAAAAGTTTTGGTATAGGAAAAAAGGCACAATACTTAATGACATATTGGCGCACACTGATTCATATACTGTTATAGTAGGCTAATTTGCTTCTATCGCTAATGAAAAGGGTAGACTTGTTTTATCAAGCACATCTTCCTCATGTCTGGCTCAATATTAGGTAGTTTTAGTCATAAGTCACATTCGATGTTTAGTTTATTCCTGTGTTTGTTTTGATGTAACGAGGGGGAGGGGGGGGGGGAGCACATTCACAGATATATGTTGTGCTAAAAACAAGCAGCTTTTGACGATATCACAAACGGTACTCTCATATTCTCGCCAACAAAAAATCTCTGACATTCATATTCATTCTTTTGAATGTGGACTCCAGTAATCCATCACAGGAGAGCAGAATAAGTTCACTTCTTTCCTCTATCGTGAGATACAGTGGCAGGGTGTCTCATATGATATGCTGCTTTCTGTATTTTATTCTACGTACCAGTATCGGATTTTTGCGTACCAGTAGCCAGAGCTTCCTGTACCAGTACTGGTACGCGTACCATAGTTTTTACCAACCCCTGCTCTAGATATATCTTTTCTTTTTTTCTGGCGGTTATTTGTCACCCGTCCCCTCTTCCTCATACCCACTCTCTATAATCGAGCGGGTATGTAAGTTAGAAAAATAGCCTCATTTTTGAAAAGCCGTACTGAACATAAGAATAGGGGGGTGGGGTGCAAATAACAGATAATTTACTGCTATCAATATGTAGAAGATGACATCCATGTTTAAATTCGTGGAGAACATTTGAATCATCGGGACAAAACTACGTTTTTCACGGTTTTTAAGGAAATTGAAAAAATTGTCTTATTTTTTAATGTCGTACTGCGCTTGCTATTGAGCGTATAAAAAAGTTGTAAATATGAAAGTTGTAGAGAATTTTGTCCTCTTTAACATTGTAACTAACAAATAATACGCTACGACAACGGGTCTCAAGATATTTAAAAAACAACAAAAAAAGTTCCAAAATTTTGGTGTTTTTTGGCTATAGAAAATTCTCCCTTAAGAAATTTTGTTGGATAATTCGGTTTTTCCATGCTGGCCTCATCATATACAAGTCGGGAAAAAAATCTTCTACCCGACCTTCTGTAAGGTAACGCCTTTTTTTGGTACATTTCCCCTGGACTATTATAATAATAAGAGGTTTTTTTTTTTACCGCTGACCAGGCCCCTACCTGCCAGGCTTTTGCCTAGCTTAACGAGTTAATACCTGGCAACGGGGCGAGGATTCGCCTGCTCTCCGCTTGGCGAAGATGTGTTTGTTAAATCTATAGGCCGACGTGGCTTCAGTCCGTCTTGTTGCTTTAATTGCTTTTTCTTAGTTGACTGATAGCTAATTGATTTCTGATGAGGCGGTTCAGCACTGCACAGTGTAGCGAAGTCATGCCGGACGGATGTGAGATGCTGGGATATTTACTATATCCTCGCTGCATCGCTCATCCATGCGCCATGCCATCGCTACTAGAGTTGGTCAAGAAATTTAGAACCTTGATGTGGTGACGAGACCTTCACCAGACTAGGCACCCCCAGAGGTGTAATTCACAGGTAATTTGGAGCACTTTACACCCACGACAGCGCGCCATTAGCATACATGATAACCGCATTTGAAAAGGAATGGGATTAGACATTTTATAACACTTTTAATACTAGAAACTAAGTGCTACTTTTAGACTTTAAGTACTATTACTTTACTTGGTTGTTTGTGATGAATTAATCTATAGTTCTACCCTACGATAATTTAAACTGAAACGAAATATTCTAGAGTTGCTTATTCCTACAAGGGGGGGGGGGACAATATATGCATAATTTACTAAATTAAGAGATTGTTTAATAATAAGAGGTTTCTACAAAGATACTCTGATGTGATAAACTGCTTTCACTAAAATGCACTAGCTGCTGTGCATAGTCATTATCAATGAATTAAGGTAAAAAAAAATTCCCTTGAAGTCCATATTTTTTAAAAATCACATGTTCTTCAGCTATATGTCCTTTTGTTGAAATAAAATTAGTTTAACTTACTGTATTCTTCGAATCACAAGTCAACATTTCAAAATATGTACTTACCTAAAAAGAAAAAGAAACATACCTTTATTAAAGCGTACAAACACGTTTAAAGCACATGAATATAATCTAAAATTCTAAACACTTTAACTACATTTTTTAGGCTAATATAGTTGATTTCTTTAAGCAGACAAAACATTTTTTTAAATATAGTTAAAATAAACTGATTGTTCTATAAGAGAAATCATTTAGTTTTAAACTTATAAAATGTATCAAGTACTAGTGATCCGAAAGCTTCTTTGTAACTATCAAAGAACAAAGAAGGAATAAATGACACTAAAAGTGGAAAGGTGGGATTTTAGTGTCCGTAAACACTGCAAATTTTTAAAATTCAAAGTATAATATCTCGGTAAGTACATGTGGCAAAAAAAAATGAGATTTTGTTTGGTTTACTTCTTACGGCTTGGAATTCTTTTCTTTAAATATAATTTATAGGATCCATTGGCATATACAATTTTAATTTCGTAACTTTCTCAAAAACATATATTTTGACTTAAGTGACTTTTAAGATGATAGAGAATATCATTAAAAACACTTTCAACAGCAAGTTTACCTATGAAACAACGAATTTAGCTATTGCACAACGATGAGTGGTCACCCTGTATAATAGCGCATACATATTCAAACAAATTACTTTTGACAAAATGTTTCTGATAACCATTGTAACTATTCAGCAAAAGCGGTCAATTACTTTACCAACTTAGCAATGCTAATTAAAGCCATTTTCGCGTTTTCTATCTTTAGAAATAAGATAGCTTTCTTTTAGAAAAATATTATAGATTTTTTGAACTATTACATTATCCGCCAGTTTATAGATATGAAGTGTAAAATGTTAATGTGATGAATGTATACAACGCCTAGCTTGTAAAATTAGGGTGGATCAAATGAAAACGGAACATGTGCCACAGAATGAAATGACATAGTTTATTTGAAACGTAATATCCAAAGCTACACAAGCACTTGTCCCATTGTTTCGCCACGTGGTGAATATCTCGTTCATAGAAGCACTTTGGCTGAAATACGAAGCCAGTTTCGAACATTGTCCATGACTTTGGTGTCCAAGTAAAAGCACAAACCTTCAATGTCTTTTTCAGCGAACCAAAAATGAAAAAGTCATATGGTAAAAGATCCGGTCTGTACGGTTGATATTCCAACAGTGTCCACCGAAGCTTCAACAGATTCCCTCTCGAACGTGCTTGTGTTCGTCGTGCACACGAGTCAATGACAGTAACTGTTCTCCATACTACTGTTTTCATTCGCCTATGAACTTCTCGAACTTCTGTCACTAAATAAAAATAACACTGCGTTGCTCTTTTTTACTTGCAAGCATTCCGCAGATCCAAATGAATAACAACAATAACCGATTTGCCGGCCGGACGATACTGTTGGCCGATTGCCAGCACATGTCACGTGCTTCTGCATGACTACCTAGGGCAAGTTAATTTTTACAGTAAGGGTTGCTTTCCTTATTTCCCGCCCTACCTCCACGCAAAGTTACACCACACTCATCCAAAAATAAAACAAATTAAACCATTGTTCTGTTTTCATTTTATCCAACCTTATATTTCCCATTTTATTCCTTATGTCTTTATTTTCAGCATTTTTGAGCTCCCTCTTTTCAATTTTAGCATATGCAATTAGACTTTAAAACACAACGCAATTCATTAATATCCATCAAGCACCATTTAAATCCATTTCCCTCATTAATATTAACTTATAAGCTTTCATTATTTTCCTTTATATTTTTTATTTATAAACGCACAGTAAATAAAATTGAAATTTGCGCCATAATTAACCATGACAATAGCGTGGGAATTATCCCATGATCCCTCCTCCCCACAACTTTATTGATATAATTTCTTATTAAATAGTTTTTAATATATATATATTAAAAAAAAACAATCTTTACAAAATGTCATTGTTGTATATTTCATAAAATATATAATGAAATATAATTAAACGTACTAAATTAAAATTTATGAAATAAAAAAATGACTTTTTTATGCACTCCTGTATGAATATTATCCTAAATAATAAAGCGAAAACAAGTAAAAAAACAACAAAAAAATATGCATCCTTCTAAAACAAATGCATTTTACTAAAGAAAGAAAGTTTTTTTTAAACGCTTTATTATTAAATAATTATCTAGAAACGAATCTGACACTTTTTTTCATCATTGATATTACAACATTATGCTTTAATTTACGTTGCATAAACTTTGACATTTTCAATATCTGTATTTACATATCTTTGAGGCTTATAATTGAGTAAAAGAAAGAAAATGTTTTTCTTTTCACAAATTATTATTCCTTATCTAAAATCTGCAACATGAAAACACAATTGCATGTTGTCTGACCTATGACATTTGATGAATTTAAACCAGATAAAACGTGCCTTGACAGAAAATACAGGAAGTTGCTTAAATCAGCCTACTTGTCAATGGACTCCCTTCATCCATGGTATCGTTTTGATGGTTGCTAGGCAACACCCCTCATACACATTACTAGCCTCCGTTTCTTTTTAATTTCTCCTTCAAAGGTATAAAGATTTTGTGACAGGTAAAGCGGAGTATTTCAAATGCACACAGAGAGTTTATGGAAATTTAAATTGAAATGCTGCTGAAAACCTATAAAAGTTTTGCAATATCTTGGAAAGTTTAAAGTTAAAATAATTCTTAAATAAGAAAGCATTTCTATCTTTTTAAATCGTCAAAGGAACATAATTCAGTTTCTTCTTCGAAATTATGCAGATTTTGGTGACAGGTAAAATAGAGGCTCCCGAATGAACGCAAAATAAATATTATTTAGATGGAGTTGCGACTGAAAATATGTAACTATAAATCAATATTTTGCACAAGTAAAAAGTTGGAATGCAAATTAAATTAAAAATAGTAATTAAGTATATTTATCTCAACTAATAATTAAATTAGGTTAAATTAATAATAATTAAGTATATTTATCTCAAATCATAATTAAATTAAATTAAATTAAATTAAAAGATTAAATGATTTTATTTTAGTTTCTTCTTCGAAACTATGTAGATTTTGTGACAGGTAAAATAAGTCATTTCGAATGAAAGTAAAATTGATAAAAAATATGGTACTTAAATAAAAAATAATAATTAAATATCTTTATCGCAAATAAGAATTAAATTAAATTAACTCACTCAATTATTAACTGATTAAATGATTCTTATTCAGTTTCTTCTTTGAAACTACGCAGATTTTGTGATAGGGAAAATAGGGCAGTTCGAATGAACACAAAATTAATAAAAAGTTTTTTTACTTAGTCACGATCACGGGTGAAAATATGTAGCAACATGCAATATTTTACGCAGTAAAAAATCAAAATGGTACTTAAAATAATAATAATAATTAATAATATTTATCTCAAATAATAATTAAATTATATTAAATTAAAAATATTAAATGATTCTTACTCAGCTTATTTTTAGGAACTTGCAGATTTTGTGTCCGGTGAAATAGGACATTTCTAATAAACCCGAGATAAATAAAAAAGTATTATTTATATGTAATAAAAATATTGTGTAAAGTAAACACACGATTTTACTGAATGGTGTATGAAAAATTTTATGTAAAATTATATTATAAAATTACATTAAATTGACGTTTCGGTCAACTTCTATGACCATCATCAGAATATGTATTTCTGTAACAATTAGACTTATAAATGAAATGCTTCCATCTTGAAAACTTTTACATAACATTTTACATACATTATGTAAAATTTTTCAAGATGGAAGCATTTCATTTATAAGTCTAATTGTTACAGAAATACATATTCTGATGATGGTCATAGAAGTTGACCGAAACGTCAGTTTAATGTAATTTTATAATATAATTTTACATAAAATGTTTCATACACCATTCAGTAAAATCGTGTGTTTACTTTACACAATATTTTTATTACATTAATGTTTTGATGGTGTAACGGTCCAGCTCAATCATTAGTATTATTTATATATATATAAATGCAGTCTCAGCTGATAATATGTAACTATAGTCAAACCTCGTTAGTAAATCACCTGGATGAAATGTCACTCCTCACATTACGTTATGTTTCAGAAGTTCTCACCAGTTTCATAAGCTTTTTCACATATTGAACCCCGCATACTGCATAACCATTTTTTCAACGACTACGCTTAAGACGTCGCTTTTAAAAGTGAGATAGGTAAACGTGGTTGACTTTTCTTGTCAAAGTTATCTCCATTAGTATTTCGTTTTTGTTGTGCATGACTCTAAGTTTAACAACATTCCAGATGACAGACTTTTCCTTATACACTCTAAAAACGACATTTTCAAAACTGAGCAAAAAATACTCAAATCTGAGTATGTCGCAGAGTGAAAATGGATCCGAATCAAAATTACTCAAGTTTGAAACATGTATATACTCATTTCTAAAAACATGTACACACTCAAGAATAAAATATCATGTGCTCATATTTGAGTATGTCCATGTTTCAAAATTGAGTATGAACTGACCCTAATCATTTTTGAGTATGTCTATGTTTCCAAAAGGAGTATGAACTCTATGTGCTCATTTCTGAGTACGTCCATGTTTGAATAAAAAGTAATTTTGTTCGAAACTGGGTATTTCTGGTATTTCAGAATTGAAAGCATTGGGCCACCATATTTGAAACAAAAAGTTTCATTAAAAAAAACAAAAAAAAAAAAACATAGATTTACTCAGATTTGAAAGTGTCATTTTTCTCAGTATAAAGATTGTCTGACGTATTAACAAATTGTCTCAATGCAACAATAACTAAAATCATAGCTGATGTTTTGGAAGCGAAGAACAGGCCAGTAATAGAATACGACAGCGATCATGAAAAAGTAGAACATATTGTTGCAAAGAAAAAAGACTTCATTGATGAACGAAGGAGCTATATTTCGATTTTGACTGACACTACAGATAGCGAATATAATATCCTATATTCCTTAGAGATAAAAAAAAATGATTTCAGAAAACTGACATTAAACAAAAATAGATGTATTTTTGTAAGGCAGTAAAAAATGGGTACGTACTGAATTGTACAATTAAATACTGTATAAGATATTTACTTTTTGTACTTTCCTTAATTTGTCATCCATTTTATGAATTCTAATTCTTATTATGCTAATTTATATAATTTATAGTGCAATTTAGTTATAGATATACTTATTATATAAATATTTGAAATTTGATTTTACATTTAATAAAAACTCCTCTTAAGAAGTCACTTCGCAGAGTAAGTCATTTTTAAATGGACCCGGGTGTGACGTACTAACGAGGTTTGACTGTCTATGCAATATTTTGCACTGTTAAACATTAGAATGGTACCTAAATAAAAAATAAGAATTGTGTATATTTAATACAAATGATAATTAAATTAACCTAAATTAAAAGATAAGATGACTAAATATTTTAAATATATAAATATTATTAATAATTAAATATTTTTATCTCCATTCAAAAAGAAAAGAAGAAGAAGAAGAAGATAATATGAAATCATTCAACATAACGTTAACAATACGTTCAACGTTCAACATAACGTCAATCGTTCAACATATCGTTTCAACATAAATGTTGAAAATGGGAATTTTCAAGAGTGCATTTGAACTTCTTCTCAGCTAAAGAAATATATTTTTCGAAAATAATTCTTTTTAATTAACATTTTTTATACATTATGACATAAAGATTAAATAAAAAGAAGAATGAAAAGTCAAATGAAATATCGATATTTATTATAAATATATGACACATATATAACGGAAATAATTTGCAGCTAATGGTTAACCTTCTAACTGACACGCATGTAATAATACGTTCACTAAGCTCCAGGTTTCAGTGATATACAGTTGTTTCAATTAATATAATTCTATTGATATGATGTAGTTTTAATACATTGAGTAATGGTTAATACTCTCAAGGATTTCATTAATATATATGATTAAGTTTTTAAGTTAAGTAAGTAACACAGAGAAAAAAAACTCAAATTTTGTCATTTTGTTGGACAGTCAGAAGGTTTTATATTGCTGGCAAATATGTAAAAAACAAGATAAGTTAAATTAAAAAATATATATATATTGACGAATAACGTAAAAAAGATTTTAATTCAGATAATGAAAATATTACACAAAATCAAAATATTTAGAATTCATATAATATTTAAAAAAATAGTTCCAAGTTAGTTTATTTTTTCTCAACAATTTTACACTATAATACGAATAACACAATGGTACAAAATTTATCTTTGCTGTAAAATGAGTCTTATCAATCAAGATTGACTAAACATTCCCAGGCAAATAGGTGTATTGTTCTAGTAAATTTATATTATAAAGCAAAAGAAGTCCGTGAGTAACACTGACGTCAAATCGATTTTGGCAACGATCTGAGTAAGGATTTTCGCTTTTACAGCAAATTTATTAATTCTAAACAATACACAATAATTTTTGTTACCCTGCAATAAATTGTTACACCGTAAATAATTCAACATTTGTTTGTTTCCGTGAAAATTTCCATGTAATTGCCAAAAGCAATTAAAACTTCATAAGTAAATAAACAACTAAATAAACTCAAATTTAACGTATTTGGAATCCAACTATCTCATTTAAACACTGAAATAATAAGTTTGAATATGTGTTGATATGATTACTCAAATCTTTAGTGGTTAATTGATGGTATGCGGCTAGTATCAGAAATGCTTTTTAGTGTCATTGGAGGGCCAATCTATAAAAATATACAAAATATAAAAAAATCTATTATAGTTTCCAATTAAAAGCGATATTCCCCTATGTTCTGTGCACCGAGCAGTATATTGAATTTATTTTAACTCGGGTAGTTCGGGTTGGATCGCCTGGTAGAAGTTTAATCACACTATGCATTATTTATATTCAAATGTAATGTGCCAAGAAGGATTGTGTTTTATTAGCCTACATATGTATGCAATGTGAAGTTGAGTCTCACTGGGTTAACTGATTTCAACTAATATGTTGTGATTGGAATTGTATGAATCCTCTGGGCATCAGAAGGAATATGGCATCACGATACATTCAATATGGTAAATAACAGACGTCGAAATATCATTGAACACTTAAACAAGGTATTTTTAGAATCCCACCGAGTGCTATGAAATGAAACGTTTTATATAGAAAATTACATAAATATATAATTTATATAGATTTAAAGATTAATCGCAGTTAGACAGATAGAAAATGATTTGCGATGTCATGTTTGACATCACGTGTTCTTTAACATAGCATTTCTAAACAATTAGTTGTGAGGACTATGTATACCATTTTAAATAGTTAGTTACCATACTTATATTAAAAAAATTACACACACCAAAATATGTAAGTGAAATGAAATACAAATCTTTAAGTTAAATTGGAATTCTTGAAAGTGTAATTTAAAATTCTCACGCGTGGCTTTTTATATATCAAAATTCTCTTACGGTATCTAACGTATCGATGTGTGGATGTTTTTTCGTAATATTTAAAATATGCAACATATATATATATATATATATATATATATATATATATATATATATATATATATATATATATATATATATATATATATATATATATATATATATATATATATATATATATATATATATATATTAATCATTTGTATTTAATAAAACTATATAATATTAGAAGCACTTTTTAAAATCAATATTAAAATAATTTTTAAAAAATTCCATTAAATGTACTAAATTTTATTTAGTTACATTATTTATTCAGTTACAATACAAATTTGTTTCAAAGTTTAATAAAATAATATTACTATCAAAATAAAACTGCGCCATAAATAGAAAAGTCTTTTTTTCTTCCCGAAAACTAGAAAAACCATTTCTAATCTTTTAGAAGAAAACGATTTACGTTTTCTTCGTTTTCTCTTCGTTTTCTTACGTTTCTTTTTAAGAAACGACTTTTATTTTATTTATTACTACTGCAAACCAGGAATACGAATGAGAGAAGATTATTGCTGCTCAGCATGATATTTATTTCTTCACCTAAAAAGTATTTGTTAACTAAACATAAGAGTCTAACATAAGAGCTACGGACAAATAAACAACAAATTTATTTAAAGATTTCCAAACAAATCATTAATAAATACATAAGTATAGTAAAATTATCATACAATTATACATAAAAAAGAAAATTCTGTGGTAGAAAATAATAATTATAAGCGGTTTTCCAATTGTAAAAACAATCACCTAATTACCTATAATTATATAAAACATTCCAATCAAATCTGTACAATCTAATTAACTGAGCATTTATTTGAAAAATATATAAAAACAATTATCTAATTGAATGATCAGTTTAACATATTGCGGCAAAACTGCTTGATAAATCATAACTAGTTTTATTATTTTTAAAATGTGTATCTTTATGTTCTTTTATAGTTAAAGAATAAACATTTAAGAAAAATATCAATTATTAAAGAATAGGTCTGTGCAATTAAAAATATTTTATAGAAAAAAATTACCCTACGAAGGCTGCAATATCTTACAGAGAGTTGGATTAATGACTTGAAAATTTAATGAACAAATGTATTTTAATGAACAGAAATTGAAGTATTAGTTATTATTTAATGGACAAATGTAGAAGATGTAAAATAACAATATAAATATTCATTGAAATATATTTTAACTATATACAATTTGCTGTAAACAAATTTAAGGTTATGAAGAATATATTTTAGGTTTACCAATTAAACATATATTTTAAGTTAACCATGACAAATAATCATCTTTAATAAATTACCTAACAGAAAATGCAACTTAGATTCTTTTCTTAATGGGTATTTAATGGCAACAGTTTCAGTCATTAGGAACTCACATTCCTATTTCAAATTATTTTGATTTCTTATCATTAAATGTTAACCAGCGGAGTGCGAGGATTTCGCATGGATATCTAGTATTTTTTTAGATTCAGGTTTAAACTTCTAAAGAAAAATTAAGGATAAAATATCTGCAAACAACATTAGTCAGAATATCGTCTCATTTAATCCATCAAAATTACAGTAAAAACTAATCGAAGATAGCAAAAAATAAATAAATAAAATAAATAAATAAATAAAATAAAAAAAATAACAATCGTATTTTAATTGTTTCAGAGGATGACGTTTTCGGCTTTCGGAAAATACACGGGACAAAAAAAAATACATAATTACGATTTATTATGGAACTCATGAATATCCATAATCAGAAAAACTATGGTAAATTATGGTAAATTATGGAAATTTTATATAATAAATCGACTTAAAATTATAAATTAATAATTTTCGGATTTTTGTAATTTGTCAAAAAAGTAGCTTACTTACTATAAGCTTTACGTTAATATGACATAACGGTACGGAAACCTCGGGGTGCAAAGTTTTACTTGCAGTTGTCCTGTTTTTTTTTTTTTTTTTTTTTTTAATAAGAACGGTATCGTTAAATACATTTATCTCGGTTTGCGTTTTTAAAAATTTGTTTTACATTTAAAAATTAAAAACAAAATTCAAATATCTACAAAATATTTGAAATAATTTTTAGTTGAATATTACATCACATGTGTTAATATATTATGCAAAAGATATTATGTACTGATTTTATTCCTATTGTAAACCTCTTCATAAATCAAATATGTGATTATTCATGATTTTTATTTTTATTTTTTTTATTTTTTTGAAAACGTTATATTAAATGTTATTAATGTTTTTAGAAATCTTTTAATAATCACCAAAAATAAATTTTACGAGCTGTTTTTGAAAATAAGAGTTGGAAACGTTTTGCTACGGCGGAAAAAAACCGTCCAGGAGGCAAAATTACTTTTTGCCATTACTAAAGATTGCTGGCACCTTATTAAAATTGTTATTTTCGTCTCAGTAGTTATTTTTAGAATTTTTGTTAATTTTTTTTAAAGTTTAAACTAAACGTTAAGATTACTTATTATATTCTTTCAAAAATGATTAAATGTGGAAAAAACTGACAATGCATCAAAATATTTCCAAGAAGTAAAAAAGATGATGGAAAATTCTTATCAAAGTGCAAGAATGTGACCATGTGTAAAGATACAAAGCAGAAAGAAGAATGGAAACACCTTTGAAGAAATTTAGCTATAGACTATCTACCTTTTGCTGGTTTTGAAGTTGGTAGTGAAATTCTATTTCCTAGTACTAAAACTGAAAAAAATATAATACTGCTGATGTATAAGAGGAATCACTGCTTAAGCAACATAAAGTAACTCAGCAATCTTCGGATGCATATACATCACTGCATAAGACAACTGAGCATATCTGAAAATTTATGAAGCAACTGCGATTTTTTTTTCTATGCATGTAGCAATTTTTTTTAATTTTTTGAAAATTAACTTTTCTGAAATATTTTTTGACTTTGTGCAGGATACAAATCACATATTCAAACATGTCTTGCAAGTGACTTCCTGATACAATATTCATAATACACCGATGGAAAAAAAATTATGAAAAATAACTGTGAAAAAGGAAACTCTATAAACTAATAGTTGGAGTAATAGTCATGATAATACAATTATATAGCATGTATCCGTATACGTGAAAAATCATGTTGAAGTTTCTGAAAACACTATAATATTTTAACTGAGCAATGTAGATAATAATAAATCTTCAAACTAAGTTTCAGTGTTTGAACATTAATAATTTTGTGGTTTTGGAGACGTATTATCATAGTTAAAAAGTATTTCATTGAAGCAGTTCTATCATATCAGTTAGTGGCTCTTTTATTACACTAAAAATAAAGTAAGAATTTTTTCATAGAAATACAGATTAGAATTATAAACACAAGGCAAATGCTTCAAGCTTTTGGCAATAAAGTTTGTTTTAAAAGAAGAATAATCATTTCTTCAAAACAGTTCTTCTGCTAATGTCATAGAATCAGTTGCATCTTACTACCCACAAGGTGTTGGGAAATATTTCATATGCTTTTGTTTTTTCGAAAAAGTATCGAATTTGTGACACAATTATAAATTTGTTGTGGCATTTTTGTTGCTGTTGGAAGGATAGTTTAATTTTGACTTTCTTTCATTCTGATATTAGAAACATTATTTTCCTTAAATCTTTATGAATATGTCTTTTTGATTTCTTATGCTGTTTATTAATACTGCAATTTTGTGATTTAGTTGAAATATATCTTTAGAAATTTTATTTAAATAAAACAAAACTGCAATTTTGTGTTTTTGTTTCAAAGTTAAATAATTTATTACCTATTGTAATTATTATTTTCATTAAAAATCATTAAAAATATAAAATGTGAAAAGTCTGCGTATTAGGAAATGTACAATGAATATTTAATTTTTATTTTTCCTTCATTTTTCTTTTTTTTCTTGTTTCCCCTTTTTGCATCTTTTTTGTTTCTACTTTGGCAAAAATGTATATTCGCCTGTAAAAACTCTTTTTACAGATACAGACACCTCTTAAAACATTTGGTGCAATTTCTTCGTAATTGTAGCAATGAATTAAATAGTTTTTTTTAATTTTCAATTCCCATTATTTTCCATATTTTGTCCCTTTTCGTAATAGCAGTAAGGTATGAGTTAATGATGTGATGGAATTTTCTGTAATCTTTCAATAATAAATTTCTCATAGGAATTTTCTTTTAGACATTAAATAGTGCTTGATTTCAAAAATGTAACATAGAAATCACAAAAATGTACTTTTAAAGTATGTATAACAGTGTAATTAATACAATAATTATCGAGAAGAAAGACATATCTACAGATATTGCTTTCGTTAGTTCTCTTATGTAGGAATACTTTCCACATTATTACCTAGTACGTAAGTCGTTGGATTGTTTTCATAGACAAGTTACGAGCCCTCGTTATCCTATTCTAAAATAATAATATTAAATGTTCAGGATGATTCGTAAGCCAAATAAAATAAAACAGAACGTAAATTGATGCAATAATATTCAATGCTAATAAAGTCAGCACGCTGATATCAGTACCATAAAAGATATAAAAACCTTATATTTAATTTATATGGTAAATATTTAAGTAAAAGCATTCAAAAACCAAATGTTCATAGACAAATGTTGTGATCAGATTTAGGAAACATGTAAATAAAGATACTTTCCAATACATTAAAAACCAACGTTGAAATACACAATATCAAACTGTAGCACATTGAACAGACGTACGTTTCGTGAGTAACTTGGATTCATCATCAGTGTCAGTAAAAACAAAAAATTACATCCCCACAAAGACATGAAACAAAGTCGAAAGTCCAGATGAAAGCAAAACAACACACCAAAAAACCATCACGTACGAGCAAGAGATTTAGCCGGAAGCGATGCACTATGATACAGTAAATCAACCCAGAAAGGTCAGATGTAAGGATCGTATATCTCACCTTTCGGAATTGATGCACTATGACACAGTAAATCAACCAAGAAAAGTGAGATGTAAGGACATTACATCTCACCTTTCTCGGTTGATTTACTGTGTCATAGTGCACCACTTCCGGCTTAATCTTATTGGTTGCTTGTACGTGATGGGTTTTCGGTGTGTTGCTTTGCTGTCATTTAGGTTTTCGACTTTGTTTCATGTTTGTGGGAGGATGTAATTTTTTGTTTTTACTGACACTGATGATGTGAGTCCAAGTTACTCACGAAAAGTACGTCTGTTCAATGGTATTACAGTTTGATATTGTGTGATTAAACGTTGGTTTTTAGTGTATATTTATACACACAATTACACAATTTTATTCAAAGATACTTCCCCTTTTGTATTTTAACAGCAAAAGTCTTTTAAAAAGACTTATTGTTGAGGTACGCTTTCTCGAATTTCTATACAAGAGGTTATAGAAGTTCATAACGTTACGAATAAAGTAAGAAACAGCAAATCAAAGAAATGCAAAGCTGAGATATATGTTGGCATGTATGTGATTTAATTAATATATATATTAATTAAATCACGTTCTATAACGTAGCAATATTTTAAATAAATTATTCAATTATTGTTCTACTCAATAGAATAGAATGAGAAACTGATGATATTTTAAATAAAAGTATATATTTAAAATATTGCTACGTTATAGAACGTTGACAATTAAAATTATAAAAAATAAAAGACTATTAGGATGAAACATAAAATAATTATTATTAATGAAACCATGCAAAGTGATGAAATTATCAAAATGTTTTGTTTAAAAAACGATATAGCCAAACTCAATAAAAAAGAAAAACTTTCATTTCATTGATATTTTCTAGAATAAGATATTTTGTCTTCAAAACTAATAGGAGCAAGTACTGATGACAGATATGTCATAATACTTTTAAACTTCAAATGATTAAAATTATTACGAATGATAACATCAAACTATATAAGAAAAACAAAAGACAACTGATATATTTTTAATAATTTGAGAAGATGTTCTGTTAATACCATCGATTAATAAAATGCAATAGACCATTCAACTTAGATAGTTTGACGAAGAAAGTTGCGAAATTGTCAAAAATACTGCTGAATATCCTGTTACTAACATTCAGTAAAAAAGAAAAAACTTTCATTTAATTAGTATTTGTGGATATTTGATGGAATAATAGAAATGTATATGTATTGAAAATACATAAAAGCCCTTACATTTTAAATGAAAAAATTACTTGATGTGATAAAATTGTATTAGAAAAGAAACCGTTAACAAAGCTACTTTTACATTTATTTAGATAAAATTCATCCAAATCTATCAATCAGTAAATGATAAGAAGCCATTCAAATTATCTGTTAGTGTTATCAAAGAAAAAGTGAAATAATAAAAATAGGAGAAATACATTGGGAAAAAAATCTTATTAAAACATTCAGAAATAAAGGAAGTACTTTCATGTCATTCATATTTTCTGGGCAACAGCTGTTCCAGCTGTAATAATAACAAGAACGAAAAATCATGCGTCATGCATAGTTTATGTAACACTTTCCAACACTTCCAAAATAGTTTTACAAATCATACTGTTTAATAAGGTAAAAGATAACATCTAAGTAAACAATTTGAAAAACGCATAACATATTTAAAAACATAATTTCAGGAATTTCCAACATATACAATATTCGGAAAAATATCCGAATACTTTTATTCAGCCCTGTATAGGATTTATAGATGTGTATATATACTTCATAGGATGCTAAATTTTAGTTCAGTTAGGAAACGCTTAGCACAGTTTAAAATTCTCCTTCTGGAGTTTCTGTCAATAAACGGAAATGTGTTCGCGAACTTTTGTGCTTGATTAGTGAAACATTATTTAAATAAACCGCAGACGATTTTTCTCCATAGACGTAATGTAACGGAATTCTTTTGACTGTCCCTGTAAAGTATCTAGCTTCTTGTAATGCACCTTAGTGATATATATATATTTCAATGCGTTTAAAATAGTAAAACATTATATAAATAAACCGCAAATGATTTTTCCCCTTAGACCACAATATAACGGAATTCTTTTGAGTGTCCCTGTAAAAAAACTATAAGTGCTACACACTTCCGTTGAAATGGGGAACATGCTATAGATAACAACAATAACATAGAAAAATTGCGGAGCAATCCGAGCATATTTACGGGAGTTAGAGCACGGACAGACGGCAGACGGTCATACGGCCATACGGCAGACGGCAGACAAACCGAAGTCATAAACACTTTTCAACTAGGTTGGAAAGTGTAAATGAGCAGATATTGCGAGATATGTCAAAATCACCTTACACTTGAACTATATATATATAAATATTTCAAATGATCAGCAAACTATATAAGAGTAAAAACAGTTAACTGAGCAACTTTTTATTTATTTATTTGGATTCAATTCTATCAATGAATAGTTTATGAAAACAAGAAAAATATACAAAGAAAAAAAGAATATTTAAGATTCTCAAATATTCTAGTATTTTGCATTCGTGAGTTAATACCATGTCAGATGTAAGAATGAAACGTGCTTCACAACGAATTTTTCTGTAGTGGAGGGACGTGCTTTATCAAGATATACAGAATATTAATACGGATCATTCTATGTGTCAGCTGTCTTTCAACATTCAAACAAACTGGAAGAATTTGCATTCATTTTATTGACATATTTTACTTTCTTCCATTTTTTTGGATGTGTTATGCTTCCAAAAATCTAAAACTGTTACAAACTTGACACTTGAAAATATGTGTCAAGATATCCATTTATCCGTTAAATTATGTAACAGTCACATTTTGCTTTCGTGTATGTGACTTACCCAGCTATCAATCTTATCAACTATAACAATTTATAACCAGTTTGTTTTCATTAACTTGCATTAATATAAGCTTTGAAAAAGTATTATTTTACTCTCTTTATAAGTTGTTTGATATTATGTAATAAAATGGGCGGGGTCGCTGTTTTTGACTGATACATGATTTTTCACATGTTTATTAACATATATTTTACGTTTAATTTTCATTTTATTAAGAAAGAGGTTATCTATGGGTGTTACTCTTACATATTGCATTATTTACAAAATGATTTTCTCTGTTCGTCATTCTAATACAATTGTGAATGCATACATACAGTAATGGCAAAATTACTGTTTTTGATTGAAGGATTTGTATGCATAGTACGCTAATTGTATAAATACAATTGTAAAATAATGTAACATATAAAATGCAGAAGTGCTACTCATGGCTTAAGTTAGACATTACGTATTTACTAGTGTATAATGCGCACTTTTTCCAAAAATGTTTCTGTTAAAAGCGGAATGCGCATTATACAATACATGTAACATTTTCGATAACTTAATGAAACCATTCATAATTTCAGTAAGCCAGTGAATCATATGATAATGGATATTTTTCTGTTTTTCTTCTTTCTTCTTACATAATCGTATGCAAGATTGGCCCAAAAAGATCTTTCCAGCAATAGATAGGTTCTGTTTGCTATAGCATAATCTAAAACTGTCAGCTTGCAATCGCAGTGGGACTTGTTTTTTTCTTCTCATCATAGTTGCATACGCTCTGAAAGCAGAGTAAATGCAAGTGCACAATCCTAGGTTTTCGCTTTTTACAAATTCTCCTAATTACTAGTAGCATTGTCTTTCCGATGTCGATAAATTTTCTTGGACAAAGTTTCTAATGTGTGAAAGAATACATTGCGAAAACCTGTATTTTATTGCTATTTTATAGTATAGTAAATATACAACACGACATTTAGATTGGAGGTTTTTTTTCTTTCTCCCCCCTTTTTTTGTAAGTCAGAATTTTTAAGGATTTTTCTTCAAATTCCTAGATTTTCTGCCGTTAAAATATTATGTTGCATATTATATATCATAATTTTTTTTGTTTGTTTCTCCCAATGAAGATAATATGTACGCATTATAGATGAGCCAATACGGTATTTCAAAAATTTGAAATCGCTTCTTTTAGTGGTAATATGTTACTACAGCTAAATTCAGAATTTGTAACACAAAAATCTCTAATTTAAAAACATAATTTTGTGAAGATGTGTAGATAACAAAAACATAACACGAACGTTGCTTTGCAATACTTTAATTCTTGTTTTAATCACTCCATCTACAATCTGAAAATTTTGTATGAGGAATATATATTAAAGAATTTTGCTTTTATATACAATTTACAAATAAAAATAATTGGTTCTTTAAACATGTTCTTCAGTTTATTGAAAGAGAAGTAACAACATTACAATAACGTTTTCTTAATTATAGCAAGAAATTACATTCACAAGCTAGCAAATGTAATATCTTCTTACATTCAGAAAGAAAGAAAATCAGAATTGATTTCAAAACATTTGAATATATTAAGCACATTGAATCGAAATGATGTTTTCCTTTGAGAAATTTCACTCATTTATTTTTATTACATTTGTTATTTTGTCACTAATAGGGAACTTGTTCATTCGGATCGAAAGAAGCAGATGTCAGAAATGACTTCAGTGATATTAATATTCATAAAAATATAATATTTAAAGAGAAACGATATTCCGTTTAAATTAACATAAGTTTTATTTCAAATGTAATTTTGTTTCATGTTACATTTTTGAAAAATTTATTTTGGAATAACGGGAGTAAAATGGCTCAAAGGGAGAGAAAATTAAATTATACCAGTTAACGTGTTTGTTTGATATTTATTTATTTTATCCATATAGTCATTTTGTTTATTTCATAAATATTTGCAGATAACATTAATAAATAATACTTTTATTTTTTAAGGAAACGTATATCAATTCTTAGTTTATATTTTTAAAAATTAATTTCAACTTATTTATGTATATACAATATGGACCCAATTCCCATAACTGTGATATCACAGTCCTCAATATATCTCTCGTCATTTTTTTGCAATATAAATTCTCATTTAATATTAAAATGTTTCTCTGTGATTGTTCTACTATTTTATGTTTCTTCTGTTCTGAAAATCTGATTTCTTAATCCTTAAAATGGAATTTACATATCTCAAAAGTCACTACTGTCAGTTGTCCTCAATCATAACTTGATCATTAAAACCATCAACAAACAATAATTATTAAAAATTTTGAAAAACAATGCATTTATTATAAATATGAATACCATTGCGCATAACAATGATTTGAATATGAGTAAAATCTGTAGTATTTTCTTATGGGTTTAAAATTGTGTCCCTCAATTTCTTTGGCCACTATTACTTTGGTGTATGAATTTCCTCATATTTCCACCCGATGACAGTATGCAGTCATTTTCAGTATTGTTTCCAGTAGAGGAGTACATATTCTTCTTAAAAAGTTGCTATTGCTTACTATTTGTTCATAAAGAACTTTTTCTGGATGAAAAGAATGGGGTAAAGTTTAGCTTGTCTTTATTAATCACCACTACTGTCCCCATTATTAAATTAAATATTAATATTTTTACATTATCCAATATCTAGTCATTTAATCATGGATGTGATATGGTTTTGTAAAACATTTAAACATGTTCTTTTTTAATTAAAGTGGCAAACATTTTTTAAAAAATGTCACTACTGTACCTGTCACTTCTGTCCCTTACAACTTGTGTTGTTTCTGATAAAAAATTGCCATAAAATATTTATTTTTCAATAAAGTTTGCACCCATCTACTAAGTAACATTCTGCAAAATATCAGTGGTTATTAAAATTAAAAATTGCGGTTAATGGGAGACTTTTAAAAATCAGATGTCAGCAGAAAATCAGTAGCCAAAAACCACACATTATATTTTGATCCATATATACTTAGAAATAAATTTTTCATTTCATGAACTTAACGCATATCGGCGAGCATTTATAAATATATCATTTGTTTGTTTTTTGGTTCATCTGTAAAATATAAGATGATATTTATTTTTGGAACTAGATGTAGGTAACTGTATATATTTATTTTTATATAAAATCAAAAGGCGTTATTAATCCGTCGTTGTAATGGGTCTGGGCGAATCGCAAAATTTATTACATCGTTTTAAAGGTAAAGCTAACAGATTTAAGGCAGTATTCACAAAAAAGAAATATTTTTCCACGCTCAACAACTCAAAATTTTGAGACACATTTTCAGACTCATTTTTTAAAATAAAAACATGAAACTTGGCGGCGTGATTTATGAAGACATTTATAAGGGCCCCATGTTTTTATTTTTCGGTCAATTAATTATAAATTGTTTTACAAACAATTATTTTCGCAGTACGATATTTTTTTTGTTTCCAGCGGTATCATTTCGGGAATTCAGTTCAAAATGTCCACTTTGACAGCCTTTTTAAAAATATATTCTGCCTTTATCAGAACATCCAGACAATACGGACATTATAAAGTTTCTGAATAAGGGAACCTGCCAATTGGATGCATTTTAGAGCAAAAATGAATTTACGAATGTGTCTCAAAATAAGCAGTTTGGATTTGAATACACCCTTAAGGCCTATTACGTGGCGTAATAGGCCTTAACTGGGTTGGATTCGTATTTAAAACGACATGATAGATCTTGTGTCATAACCAAATTCATTACGATCCGTTAACTGCTCACAGGTCGCAGCCTTTCCCAATTTTAACTGTTTAACTGGTAACTTTCAGTTTAACTAACACTAGTAAATTTTGTTCCGTTTGGAGCCCTAGCACTATCGTTAGTAACTTCTGAATAGCTGAATTTTGATTATAAAATCCCTGTACATAAATATCCTATGAGTTAATCTAGCTTTTTATTAATTTTTCGATCAATCTGTCTGAGAGACAGCTCGATTTCAATCTCGAATATTAGAATAAACAAGCACGTAATCTATATTATAAAGCAAAAACATGACCTTGAGTAAAACTGACGTCATATTGATGGTGGCAATACCTGACCAATAAATTTCTAAACGTCGCACAGTTTCAATTTTTACACCATCAAATAGGACAAAATATGTTCTTTCAAATACAATTTGTTTAAAAAATGTATCTCAATTTACTTATTTTGTAAGTTTTTAAAATAATTTTCAAACATTATTTTTAAAACAAATCTTTCTCAAACGTGTACAGCCGGTTTACGAAAGATTAATCCTTTTGCACTTAAAATAATATAAATATTCCAACATTTGTTTACAGCTAATATTCAATAACAAAATCAATACTTCAACATTAAATAAATGAAATAATATAAATAAAACGCAAATTTAACAGACATGTAATTGAACTGCGGGCTTAAAATGCTGAAATTATCAGAATAAAAAAAGGTAAGTAACAAAATCTTTGGCGATATCTTTGTCTATTAACTCCTGACATGCGGTTAATACGAAAGCATAGCTTTTAAACACAACAATTTATATTTCAAAACTTTATTTGAATAATATTAAGATTTTTGTTATAAAAATGTTTTTTTGGTGTTGCTAGTAGCGTTCAAAAAATATATATATAATAAATGTAAAAAAAAAAAAAACTATTAAATTAAAAAAAAAAGATTTTAACTTATGTTCTGTATGTAGAGTCGTTATTCTTTTATGGATTAAAATAACTTAATTCAAGACAAACTGAAGCAAAGAAGTTTAGAAATATTGTCGAAATAATATGGTGCATTTCTTAATTAAAAATACATAATGTTTTCTAATAGCAATCATTATATACATGAAAATCACATTTTTTCGTTAGATACCGATATTGCAAGCAAAAGGACAAATTTGGAACGATAGAAGTAGAGTGTGCCACAGAAACGAAAACTTTAAACAATTTTTCTCAGATTAGCATTTTCAGAAACGCTGTGCACTCTAGTTCCGCCAATTTTCAATCAATGAACTTGAATCTTTTTAAAAATAATCATCACATATTTTTCTAATAAAATAAGTAAAAAGTTTTTTCAATATTGATACTTTGCTTTTCTATGTACTAACGAAATAACGAGTTGAATATACTATCGAAATAACGAGTTGAAATTTTACATTTTGTTTTGAATCGACGCCATTTTACTAAAAATGCATATTTTAAAAAATTGATACGTGTATCGTTAGCTTTTGGTCTAAACAAAAAACTATTTTTTGTTGCATTCATCTACGTCAAGTCTATGATGAGTCATCCTTATGAGATGTTTTTTTTATTTTAATTGATTTCGCCCATCAGCTGTCAAGCTGTCATTTTGTAATATATCAACTTAAAAAAATATTTTTTCTACTTTGATATACGTATGTCTAATAAAGTAGAGTACATGGCTTTTTTATAAACATTTCTCTTTTCCTAAAAATCAAACAAAAAATACACAAAACAAAATCCCGGAAAAGCTTTAAATTTCAAGGTGTCAAAGTACGCATTATTGCTTTGAAAAAAAAAGTTCTGAATATCGAATAATTATTTCATCATTTTCTAAATATAGAATATAACAAGATTAATATTTAATAACATCAGTAGTAGATTCAGGAATTTACTTTCAATATCTGCAAATTTGTCTATTTCACACTTTAAAACTGCAGAAATTATAAAAACTATAGCCGAAGCTGCGAAAATCATACATTTAACAAAGCTTTATAAAATATATCAAAATAAAACTGTCTAGTACGACAAGTTCATTAACCTTGTCTAAGAAATGTTTTGGAGTAAGGATAAAACAGAATTGGCGTCACACAAATTGCAGTTCTTGCTGAACTCAATAAATGTAACCATATCAGTGTATTAATGGTAGTTTTATTGATCTGAGGACTCTTTTGTGCTTTATTTGTCATGGAATAAACTTAATAAAAATAACGTTTCTGCAGAATTCGCAAAATAATTTTTGTACGAAGTAATCAAATTTCTTTGCGAATGAGCTTCAACTACTATTCTGTTTTAGAAATCTCTTCCTTAATTTAAGCAGCACAAGAAATGCAAATATTTTGCAAAACTATTTCATTTTTAAAATACAAAAGAACAAAGCATTTTCAATAAAACTAAGAATGACAGGAAATAAATAATAAAAAAATTATATTTACATTTCTCTTTCTTATGTTAATCATTTTAAACTAAAAAATATGTTATATTGGTGAAATATATCATGCAATATCCCCAAATAACAGCTTTCTTACACATTCCCATGTCCACACATATATTTAAAAAAAATCGGGCCATGCTCATGCACAAACACACCTTCTGCCACACCACATCATACATATACACCAATTTCTTATTTTCTTTTCAATAGGCTAGTATTACAGTAAAATCTCGTTAAAACGAATTTCTGGAAAATACCGTTTAAATTCGTTATACTAAAAATTCATTAATGTGAAATTCCAATATGGTGTTTTCTAAAAACATTAATTTGAATGCCCATTGAATAAAAATATATATTATTACTACATCTATATTAAATTTCGATTATCAGGGTGGTTTGATAAGTTCGAGGCCTGACAGTGAAAGCACAAGATTTTTGACATAATTTCATATTATTTTTCAATGTAGTCAGTCCCCTTGCAACTTAATACATTTAAGACACACTCTTGTGTGCGAATTCTTTAGTGAAAACCTGTACGAGGTTGGTTTGAAAATTTCTCGGCCTGACAGCAAAATACAAGATTTTTGACAATATTAGTTTTATGTTTCTACTTGCAACACAATACGTTTCAAAAAACTCTAGAGAAATGGTCATTGTTTTGTGTGTTCGATCGACGTTCAACAAACGTGGCACGCATCGAGCGGAATGCTTTTTTATGCCCAAAACATCGTGTAAAATATAGTGGATATTGTCTATCGAGATGTTTGCAATGTCAGCAAGTTCGCGTATTTTCAATCGGCGATCATTCAATACGGCATTAGGAATTTTTTAGGTCGTAGTGGTTTTTGGGCGTCCTGAGCGTTCATCATAGTGAATTGATTTCCTGCCATGTTTAAATTCAGCAGCCCACTTTTTTATCGTCGAATATAAAAGACAAGAATTTATTAATTTGAAAAAAAAATTAATATGAAATTCGTTTTTTAACAATCCAAAAAATATTTGTTAAACTGAAAAAATCGTTAAGATAACATTTGTTCTAACGAGATTCTACTATATTTGAATTCAAAGCTGGTGCATTATAACTTAGTTTTATTTATTTTTTTAATATTCAATTAATATTGCATCAAATCATCAAAACTGAATTAAAAAATCATTCCCCTTTGCATATAAATTTATTTCAAATTTACTTATACGAATACATACATAAAGCGCGCACACCTACGCACACACACACATATATGCACGCGCATACACGCACACACATGCAGGCGCATACACACACACACACATAAGCTGGTGCATTACAACAATATAGATTTAGATATTATAGAGATATATTTATATATTAGATATTATAGAGAGTTATTTAGATATTAGATATTATAGGGAGATATTTTAGATATTAAATATTATAGATATTAGATATTATAGGGAGATATTTTAGATATTAGATATTATAGATATTAGATATTATAGGGAGATATTTTAGATATTAGATATTATAGATAACGATTATAGGGAGAGACACTTTGTATATAGATTTATTTCAAATTTACATATACAAATACATACATAAATACATACGCACACACACACACATACACACACAAACTCTCTCTCTCTCTTACATATAAACGCACATGCATATTAATAAAATAATATGGATAGTTCATGCAAAAGTTGAATTTATCGTTTGAATCGTCATATTTAATGGCTTTCCCATTTTATTGTCGATGTATATATTAAAAGGTATTTAAAAGCATTTATTTGTACTGATGATTATCACATTAAGCAAATAGATCTTTACTTAAATGAAAACGCACAGTTTACACACACAGTTCTTCCTCTTAGTGAATATGTAGATGATTATTTAAATAGACTCGGTACACTTCATTTTGTGAAAAATGACAAAAATATCAATTTTTCAGTATTTTGCGTAAAATTAATTTATACAGACATGGTATTATTGTGAAGAAGTTTCGTAAAGGTCAGATAATTAAAAATATTCGAAAAGGCTTTTTATTGCATTCATTACATTGAGAAAAATGACACTTTCAAATCTCAGTAAATCAATGTTTTCATTTTGTTATGAAATTTTTTGTTTCGAATATATCGACCCAAAGCTTTCAATTCTGAAATACCAAAAATACTCAGACTATTGAAGCATGGACAGGCTCAAAAGCACACAGAGGTTAATTAATACTCATTTTTGAAACATCATCATACTAAAAAATTATTATAATCAATTCAAACTCATTTTTGAAACATGGAAATACTCAAAAATCAGCACATAGAAGTCAGTTCATACTCATTTTGAAACATGGACATACTCAAATATGAGCACATAATGATTTATTCTTGAGTGTGTGCATGTTTTCAGAAATGAGTATATACATGTTTCAAACTTGAGTCATTTTGATTAGGAGCAATTTTGACTATGCGAATTACTCAAATTTGAGTATTTTTTGCTCAGTTTTGAAAATGTCGTTTTTAGAGTGTTTCCTTCCAAGGGAGGTTCTACTTCTTTAGCCTAAAATTCACGTGATTTTTATTTATTTTTATTTTTTTAAGATATAACTTTTGTACTTTTTGCATTAAACTCATTGACATTTTATTTCTATATTTAAATTTTTGTGTGTAAATAGAAAAAAATAAATAATACGCCTTGTGGTCTACGAGGAGTACCCGTACTGAATTTCCGATCGGGCGACTGTTTTTCTCCACTCAGAAGCATCGGAAACAAATTAGGTCGCCAAATTATGAAAAGAATCACATTGTCTGTAGGTTAAATCAACATTTAGTCTAGAATGTTGATTTTGAGAAAATGGCGGTCATTTGGACAAAAGAGTTCATTTTTTCTCCTTCCCTCTCACTCTCTCGGTTTTTTATCTTTTGCGAGTTGAAAAAAATACTTAATCAATGAAAATTATAATTTTTGGTGGTATAATCTCCAGCAAAAACGATTATCTTTCTTTTAAATAAAAAGTGAAGGAAATCTTTTGAATAGTTTTCGAGAAAAATGGTCGCCCAGTTTGAAAAACAGCGTTTCGAGAAACAAGTTTAAAATTTGTCAATAGCGTTATGTTGAACGAGCGACATGACGTTCATTGAGCAAAAAAATTGTAAGAAACTGGAATATCACGAAGTTGCTTTAGGGCAAAAATCCACACAGGAATGAAAAAATGCAATATAAAACTAGTCGTTGGGGGCCACAGTAATACTTACCCATCATGGATATGCATAATATAAAAATATTAAAAATAAAAAATGTGTACACTATTTTTAAAATGCATTGCAATTCGAATAAAATCGTGGCTTGATAACGTCAAATACATTAAATGCTCTATTATTGAATTGCGTAAAAGAAACATCCTTATAACTCCAAAATTGATAATCCTATTAACTAACGGTATACTGCGTCGTATTAAGCGTTTTATTTCCAAATAAAATATATCTTTGAATTGAAATTTGAATGAAATACAGGGTCATGAAAAATCGAAGAGTGTGGCAAATAGGATTACAAACATCTTGGCAACTAACTATCCGATCAACTTCATTCTTTATGCAAAATTTAAATTTTTTTAATTGTCTTTTATATTCACTCCTTGAAATAAACAATTTCGAAATTTTTTATATACCTTTTATCAGAACGAATATTTCGAGAGTACGAAAAAAATAGTTCTGGATAATCGAGGTTACTGAAATTCAATAAGCTTCTTCCCATTATTACATACTAACAAGGGGACCGCTAAATATGATGCGCACAGATTTTGATGATTTTAAAGTATGTTGTAGGGGTCATACCCCTAATTATTCAGGTCAAAGGGTTCCTTCAAATAGGCTTTAGTTAAAAAAAAATTTCGGGTTAAAGTTCAGAATGCATTTCAAATACCCATTAGTTCACAATATTGAGCGAGGTCTCCGTGGTGCAGGGCTAGCGCTCTGGATTTGAAAGCCGGAGATGAGGGTTCTGTCCTCGCCTGTGACTTTTACCTTTTTTTAATAAATTTTATATATTTGTCACGTTGTAAGTTTAATGCAGAATTATGAATTCTGCATCTTTGAACTTTTTGATATTTTCTTAATAAATTCCATTTACATTTTCGAATTTTTCGTGAAAATTTATAGTTTTTGCGCAATTTTTATTCCAATATTTCGGTTGACGAAAATACAAACTAATTTATGTCTTGATATCTCGTCTTTTTAAAATGATTATTGTTTACATGTATGTATATTTACTTATTTATTTACCGTATTTAAAAAGTAATGCATTTTTTTATTTGCATTTTCTATTTTAAAAAAAATTAAATGATTAAGAAAAAATTAACAAAATAATATATCGTTTTAATATTTGATTTGTTCTAAATATATTGAAATATGTTAACTGCTGAAATACAAAAATATTTGTCATCACCGACATCGACATTTTTAGTTTATTAAATATGGAACTAATTGTGTGATACATATCGCAAAAATATTCTAAACAAATTCCGCATTAAAAGTCGCCTTTAAATATATTCTTTACGTAAATTGTTTTAACAATATTGGAAGAATGTATAAATTAGCATATTATATATTCTTTAAATACTTAAATTGTGACAAATATATTAAAAAATGCATTAAATTTGAAAAAGAAATAATTTCAAACTTGGTAAATGTCTGCAAAGGAAGCTAAACGAAATTGATAAAAATAAAATTTTATTTATTCTGATATTACCGTAAAAGTCATTGCAGACGATTTTTTTTTTCGGATATTTTTTAAATGTATTGTAATTAACAAACGATTTTTCTTTTCTAGTTGAATTTTTTTGTATGACATCGACTTGTTAGAATGAAAAAAAAGTAATTGTAATATATTATTTTTTATTTGTACAAATCAAAAATGATGTTGAGTTTGAACTTTACAGTTAAACGTATTTAAATAACATAAAAAAAATATATATAACTGGCTAAAACTTGGATATAAGAGTTATTGCTTTAATATTTTATTACTCCTTTCAAAATACGTTGTTGGAATTACCTAATCATACATACCTTTAAAAGATTTGAAATAAAAATATTTTGTATAAATTATGAAAAAATATATATAAAATTTATTTAAAATTTCATAAAGTTAAAAAAAGTATTATTTTAGAACGGTTATTAAAATATAAAGAGTAAATAATAATAATAATAAAATAAACAAAATCTAGACATAAATTAGTTTGGAATTTCGTCAATAGAAATATTAATTTCAAAACTGCAAAAAAAAAAAACTATAAATTTTCACGAAAAATTTGAAAATGTAAATAGAATTTATTAGGACAATATCAAAAATTCAAAGATGCAGAATTCATAATTTTGTATAAAACATACAACGCGACAAATATATAAAATTTATTAAAAAAAGGTAAAAGTCATAGGCGAGGACAGAACCCTCATCTCCGGCTTTCAAATCCAGAGCGCTAGCCCTGCACCACGGAGACCTTGTACAAGATCGCGAACTAATGGGTATTTGAAAAGCATGCTGAACTTTAACCTGAAGTTTCTCGAAAACTAAAGCCCATTTGAAGGAAACCTTTGACCTGAATAGTTAGGGGTATGACCCCTACAGCATACTTTAAAATCATCAAAATCTGTGCGCATCATGTTTGGCGGTCCCCTTGTAAGTATATATAAAATTTCAAGTCTCTATCTCAATTTGTTCGGGAGATAGAGCATTTACAGACACACACACAGACCGACGGACGGAAAATTATTTTCCTAAAATATGTTTTTCGGAATCTCCCGTGTCTGAAACGTGCAAATCCGTCAAAAAAAATTTTCGATTTTCAAAACCATTACAAGACTTACCCTATACTACGTATGATTGGTAAGAAAAAAACGAAAAAAAACCACCCAAAGAAGTAGAATCTCCCCTTAAATGATTCAGAGTCGAAATCTTTAAATACACTTTAATGTGTTTCTTTTCGTTTTTCTTCAATATATCAGTATGATCAAAAAGCTAATTATTCAACATTTGTTTCTCAAATGACTCTATATTTTAATGGGAGATCCTTATGATTTATGTAATAAAATTAAGGATCTCATTTCAATATAAATAGTTTATTTTTTAAATATAAAGATGTTAAGTATATTGTCATTTTTACTGTATTTTTTACATATATCATGACATTTTATTTATTTTTACTTAAATAAAAATCAGATCTTTACAGAATAAAATTTTTATACAGAAGTTTAAAATTGCAAAAGTGTGGTTTTAAAATTTCTCAGGGTTTTTAAACTATTTTTTTTATTTTATCATAATAATTACATTTTTACTTGATTAAATATATAATTTCATTTTTATTCATAAAACCATTTAATAATACGCCAAACAGATATTATAAAATATTTATATACATGGAAATCAAAGGGTACTGCGTGCCTTTAAAGTAAAAAAAAAATGAATAAATTAAAATATCAGGTTTTTTATAAAGTGCTACGTAACTTATGTTTTGTTTAGCTAAATATTTATTTTGTCTTTTTTATGTAATACTAATTAATCTCTAAAGATAATTTTTCCCCATCAAAGAATAAAAAGCTTTTGCCAAAAGTTTTGTTTTATTACGTGGATAAAGAACGTGCTGGAATAACTCCTTTGAGATTTTGAGTAAATATTTTTCCAAGAATTTTAATCCTTACGCATATGTATTAAAAATATTCATTATTTTTCAGTTAATTTGCGTTGAAATTCAGTTCTGGCTTCCAGAAAACTGATTAAACCAATAAGAATAAATTATTTGAAACCTATTAACTGTTTTTCACTATTATTTTGATTGAATAAATTGCTTACATATCCCCAGTTAGTGAACTTTAAAGATAAAAAAAAAAATTATTTCATTTCTCTTTAATTATAAATTAAATAAAAATCTGAAATAAAAAAGTTATGTACATACATGTTTTATCTGGAAATATAAAGCTTTAAATTTTCTAAAACATTTTTATAATTAAAGTGGTATTAAAATAAATATTATATTTATGTTATCTACATTTTTACTATTACATTGCGAGATATGTAGGATATTAAATGCAATGAATAAAATTTCATTGAATTTTTTGGAACCCAACCAAGCAATTATATGATACTTCTTTAATAAATAATAAGTGTTTGTAAATGAAATGATAACTGTTTTAGAATATTTCCTTTATTGTTTTAAATAGAAGGATTATCAAAATGGGGCCTTTTAAGAACAAGTAAAAGAAAAATGAATAAAATAAATGGTCATTCAAATTCATATTAAAAAAAAGAAAATCTTATTATAGTCGAGAAGTTACGAAATGGATAAACTATATTAACTCATGCATTAAAATTATTTTGTTGTATTATCTTAAATTCTTTCAGAAGTATTAGAACACACATATATTATAGAATATCATATCACATGAAGGCTGCAGCACATACGTCGTATGAGGGATGATCAATGAAGAATTATCATATTTACATTCAAAAAATTTAGTTATTTAAATTTAACATTATTGTTAGCTTAATTTGTAAAAAATATATGATATATTTTTTAAATTTATTTCTTGCTAATAATATGTCAGTGGCAGTCATGGAAGTTGAAATACGTCCTGCATCGTCTGCGGGTACAATAGATGCAATACGTTAAAATTTTGCTTTCGCCTGAAGAAATCTACCGCCGAAGCATATGAAATGCAACAGCAGTCTTATAAAGATTTTGGTCTACCCCGTATCACATTTTTTTTTCTTAGTTGAAAAAATATTTGTAATATACATGCTTAATTTTATGTGAAGTGTTTAAATTTTACCCACAGTTCGTCAGATTTTAGCACATAAAATAATAAATTAATCATAGATTTTAGAAATACTTTGAGAACCTAGAAAAAAAAGAGACATCTTTTAAGAAGAGTACACACAAAAAAATAAGTCAAAAATATTAATTTTCTGAGGAGATATTTTAAATATATGAATGCACTCTTCCCCCATAGGTTTAATATTAGAGAAGGATATTCAGAAGTTGACTGAAGGGAGTTGACTGAAGCCTTAAGGGAGACAATCAACTTCAAAAAAGTCCTTCCGGCCTGTACCGGGAAGAAAAGGTAGCTTTCCTATATCTTCCTTCGTTTTAAAATTTTAGCTAATGTTACACGAAAACAGCAAGTTAAAATACAAAGAAACGTTTACAAAAGATTCCTTAATACTGAATTTGAATAAGAATTTCGCCAAATTATTGAGCTATAGCCAAATTGGCTTCATTTATAAAGACTTATTTTGATCGCCAAATTTGGCGATATTTCACCAAATGTCGCCAATTTTGGCGCTAACGGATATGAATATATAGTTTTATGCGTATGATTGGGAAAATTATTACAACAATGAAAGAAAATAATTTGCGAGTAATCGCGTTAATGTGCTGTTTTGTTTATGTCAGCCACCCTAGAATTTCAAACTGCTCTATCTCAGCCATTTTTTAAGATAGAGGTAAACCAAAAAATGCTCTGGAATCCTCGTATCAAGGCCTAATTTGATAACCTCCGAACGGCTGCAATAGGTAGCTTTATACTTTTTAGGTAGCTTTCAATACAAAAAAGTATAAAGCTACCTATTGCAGCCGTTCGGAGGAAAGCAGTTCCGGAAAATTTCGATATATTTTCACCGATCATGACCCCCAGACCCCAAAACCACCCTCCGTTCAAATGTTGATTTATATATATAGATATATCCATATATATATCTGACCTATGTCATACGATAACGCTCGTATTTATAAATCAATTTTGATGAAACTAATTGTGTGTATTAAGCTCACCAATGTCTCGACCGAGTTCGTTGGCCAGCTTGGTCCGCCATTTTGTTTGAAGATGGCGGCCAATTAAAAATTTAAAACTAAAATAAATATACAAAAAAGTTAAAAATTCAAATTTATTTTTTTATTAAGTGTTTGGATTCCAGAGCATTTTTTGGTTTACCACTATCTTAAAAAATGGCTGAGATAGAGCAGTTTGAAATTCTAGGGTGGCTGACATTTTGAAACAAAACAGCACATTAACGCGATTACTCGCAAATTATTTTCTTTCATTGTTGTAATAATTTTCCCAATCATACGTATAAAACTATATATTCATATCCGTTAGCGCCAAATTCTCGCCAAAATTGGCGACATTTGGCAAAATATCGCCAAATTTCGCGACCAAAATAAGTTTTCATAAATGAAGCCAATTTGGCTATTGCTCAATAATTTGGCGAATTTCTTATTCAAATTTAGTATTAACGAATCTTTTGTAAACGTTTCTTTGCATTTTAACTTCATGTTTTCGTGTAACATTAGCTAAAATTTTAAAACGAAGATATAGGAAAGCTACATTTTCCTCCCGGTACAAGCCGGAAGGACTATTTGTATTGAAAGCTACCTAAAAGGTAGGGATTGGAGCTCCATTTACTGTGCTTACAGGTCAATGTGTGTCAATGTTAATCCCTTCGCGACGTATATCCTTAACAAAATTTTTATTCTTTTATCACCGGCTTTTTAGATTTTTTTTTGCCTAATTCGATCGTTTGAATGTTTTGATTAAATGAGTCAAAATTTTCAATTAAAAATTACTAGTCTGAATAATCAAGGATTCTGAGCACTTTATGGATCACGTATACGTGACACTCACCGCGAAGCGGTTAACGCCATATCTGCTATTATCATTGAAAATTGTCGAATAACATGACAAGTGTTATCATGAAAATTTCATAAATCATTAAATTCCATCCACACGTTGGTAACAAAAAAACTACATATGAGATGTATACGTTATTATGTATGTGACGTTGTGAGTTCCGAGGCTTCATATACCTGAACAACAGGAATTTCGCGTGCAGGTTTGCTTGCAATTTCAGGTGATGCTGCAGGAAGATGCGATGAATTCTCTAATAGGAAGAAACGCCGCGCCGTCGTCGCGGAGAACATTTTCCATCATTTGAAGCCGCTTCGGATGCGATTTGAAGAACTTATCGAAAAATGGCTCCCAGCATGTCTTTGAAGAATAGGAAAAAAAGTTTAACAAGTGCGTTGCATAAAATGAGGATTGCTGTAAAAAGAACCATCAAACTTTGAACGAGGAGTGAATGTATGTCGTTATAAAAAAATATGGTATTTTTTTATTAAAAACCCCTATCGTATAAGCCTGACAAATCATAATGCAAGCAATGTATTTTTACCCTATATACGATACTTATTTAAATTTCAGTGAAAATCATGTAAAAAGTATTGCTTTGAATATAATACGAATTTCACAGTGATTCACATTCTAAGTATTTCTAAATGTCAAGTTTCAAATTTTTTACCCAAACACCTTTATGTAAATCTATTTTTTATTTAAACCGCGTTATTAAAAATAACACACATATTCGTTGTATGCTTCACACCCAGAAGAATAAATGAAATTATTTTTACTTACTGAATTGCAGAATAATGGATAAAAATAATTATCCTTAACACTTTCTGGAGAATTTTTATTGCTAATTAAAGTCAATTTTAATCCTTATATATTTTAATGCGTTATGAAGGTTTAAAATTGTTTCCTTTATTTCCTTTGAAGCATCACTCGAGCTTGCAGGAAATTGATTAATCAGATTAAAATAATTTCTTTGATACATATTAAGTCTACTTCTTCATATTTTTATTGAACAAAACCTTTACATACCATGCTTTAGTGGAATTATAAGATATTAAGTATTGCTCTTTTAAAAAATAAGTTTAAACTAAATCAAAGGTAAAAGAAAAATGTAAGCACGCTTTATCTAAATGGTTATACATGTTTTCACGTAAGCACCTTTACGTAAAAGTATTTGTACTTAAGCAATGCTATTAAAAATAACACCAATTAAACATTTGTCATATACTTTACGCCGGAAAACATGAGAAAATATTTGTTATTTATACATTGGCGACATAACTTTTTATAATCTTTTGAGAAGTCTGTTTTCTCTGAAAGAGAAATTATAATTTTTATATGTTTTATTCATTACAAATGTTGTTAATTGCATTGTTAATTTCCTTCGAAACATCACCCAAGAAATGGATTAATCAGATTAGAATAACTTATTTGATATACATTAAATTTACATATTTATTCTTTGATTGAATAAAACCTTTTCATACCATGATTTAGTTCGCTAGTACTCACTAAAATCTGTTTAAGAGCAAAGCCGCCTTTAGTGAAAGTGAGGCCTTGTGTAAGAACTTTTACGAGATATTTTCATTACAATCTAGTTACCGCCCCCCACACACACTCAGCCATATTTTTATAACGTATTCATCTTCAAAAATATAAAATAATAAGGGGGAAAATCGTGCATAGTGTACATATGTGTGTGGATGTGAACAAAGATATTCGTATAATAAAAAAGTGAACTTGGTTAAACAATAAACTATGCAACATTATGATAAAATAACTTTTACAGAAGTGTGTCATTGCATTACAAATAAACATTGAAATAATAGCTGTCATTTATCCAAATTCCTCAACGGCTTCTCAACAGTTTATAGGGTAACTTTAAAATAAATGAGTCATAAGTGTACAGCGCATCGGCTATAATCGATAGTATAAATTGTCGATTAATAGATTATCTTGATTATCTTGAGTATAGTGGCATGCAATAGTTAAATTTTATTACGGAAAAGTATCCTACTTGTAACAATGTATTAAATATGTTAAATAGGATTATCGTATGCTGAAGAATGTGGAAAATCAACTTTCTTTTTCCGTGTTAAATTCAGCAAAAAAAATACACAATGTACACTCAATAGTAGGTGAAAATCTTCGCCAAAATAAAAAGAATTGCTAAACGAATGCTATTTATTTAAACATTATATGATTAAAAAAAATGGGCCTTTCTAGATGCGAGGCCACACCTGTTGTTCAGCCCTAAAGACGGTTCTGAGAGCCATAATCTTGCGGAAGAATTAGATTGAATGCCATCCTTCCCTTTTTTTTGCAGTCGTATGTCATATATTATAAGTAACTGCTATTATATACTAATTATTAATGTGTAATTTTAACAATTTGTAACACTTTAATATTATTTGCATGGTGAATAAAACCGACTACTTAATAGAGGAGGTTTCTGAATGCGAGATGAAACGCTGTAAACCGGACATTCAATATACTCTAGTATTGGGGTTAATAATTGGAAAAAAATATAGAAATCTTATGTTTACTTTTATTACATCAGAATGAAAAACAAAACAAATGTAGTGGCTTTTAAAATTCCTTTTACAAAATATGTGTAATTTTATATATTTATATATTTTAAAAATTGTGTGTTCAACTTGTGGGGCGATATGAAATGAACTCTATGGTCGCATATTAAGTACTACTAATTTAGTGGTTATAATTTTTTTATATTTGAATTATGTCAAATGTGAAAACGAAACACGTTTTATTTAAAAAGTGATACATTTCTTTAAAAGTTATTTTGTATTTAAGGGATATAAATAATAATAATAATTAAATATTGGTGTTAGGTTTCGCGTCATAAAAATATCTTTTCCTTTTACTGAATGGAAGAATAAGAGAAAATAAAATTAATTTCATTAAGTGCTTAAAAATAATCAGTCAGGCAAAAAAGAAAATCTCTAATTCTTACATGTTTTAATGCGTTACGAAGGTTGCTAATTGCTTCGATCGTTTCCTCTAAAGCTGCACTCAAGCTTGTAAGAAATTGATTAATCAGATTAGAATAATTTATTTGATACTTCTTAACTTTACTTTCTTCTTCCTTTGATTGAATAAAAACTTTACATACTTTCGTTTAGTGAAATTAAAGGATATTGAATAATACTTTGTTTCTAAGTATCTTAAATCAAATTTTTAAAGTTAAAAGTAATCATATTTAAAAAATAAAAAGTTTAAATTTTACGAATTTATGGAACATAAAATTGGGGTTTAAAATTTAAAAAAAAAATCTTCTAAAAAAATCTTAAATAAAGATATTATATACGTACCAAAATTATATAATCTATAATGTGTTCATTTTATTAGTGTTTTAAAGCTATTGAGCACAATTGTAGGATTAAGTCTTTCATTGAAACATATTAAAATTTTTACTTCATTATTATATTTTTTGAAAAAGCTTAGCACATGTTAAAAATTAGTGGATTTATGAAATACGAGATCATACATTATATTTCTTCTCATGTTTATTTGAAAGCATTTGTACTGATTTAAAACACACATTTCGGTTAAGAAAAGTCATTTTTTTTACTTAAAAAAAGAATTCTACCGGTTGCATTTTAAAGAACATTTAATATACAGTGCGTCCCAAAGGTTTATAAACAACGGGGTTTTCTTATCACAATTATTGAAAAATTGGAGTAACAATTTCAAACCAATTTATAATTATAAATAATATCAAGACAATAATAATACTATACGAAAATAATATTACACAATCATAGACTTTGTGAGCGAAATTTAAACTTAAATTTTATTGTCCCAAAAGTTTATAGACAACTCATTTTTTCCCTTTAACGTTCAAATTTTTAAGCCATTTTGTCTAATCACTTCAAAAACTCAATGAGGCATACTCAAAACAAGTGTTTGAAATAATTCTGTCTTGAAAAAAAAATCTTCGTTCAATTTGCGGCTTTATCTAAAACCGTTGCAAATTGATCCCCATTAGCATACACGTCTCTGTCTAATATTCCCCATAGGTTGTCTATTTTTTCAGTTCAGGACTTATGGCTGGCCAGTTCATAACAGTTACTTGGTATTGTCTAAACCAGTGCACTGTAGAGTTGTAGACGTGAATGGAGCAATTTTCTTGCTGGTATATCCCCAAGCGTTTTCTGGTAATCTTCAAAATATTGACGACCTTTCAAAAAAGCAATATCGGCTGTTCCATTAAGAAAATGCTCCCCAAACCATGAGTTAACCCCCGCCTTGTTGTCTTGTTAAAAAAGTTCATTGTTCCTTGCAAATATCGTTTCAGTAATATGCCGAACCATAGGGGCCATTTAAATTAAATTTCGTTTCATCAATACAAAGAACACTCAACTATTCATCTGTCCAATTCATGTGATTTAATGCCCACTGAACACGAGCGTTTTTATGCCGTTTTGTAAAATTTAGCGAACGACGTATTTTGCGATAATCAAGAAATGGACTTGCTTTTAGCCGTCTATGGACCGTGGATTTTGATACTAGAACGCTTACTTCCTTAGAAACAGACAATACAGACAGGTTCTGGGTTGAAACTAATCTCAAAATCCCTCTGCCTTGCCGTTTATTTGTGTTCTTTGATAGTTCAGAACGGATTTGGTTTCAAAATTGTCACCTTTTGACATAATTCGGTAAATACCAACCCTGCTGTGTCCATTTTTTCTTGCAATGTCCACAACCTTCATCCACGAGTATTTAAACGATAGATTTGACAAATTTCCTTTTTGGAAAACTGAACATTGCGAGGCATCTTTGCAATCAATCGGAAACGGAAAGACAGATTGGTTTTTTCTCAAGAAACCATTGCGTCACATGTACATGACTTTGGAATATGCAAATTTTAGATATCAGTACTTAAATCAGATTTCAACATCGGTTGTCTATATACTTTTGGGACAGCATTTTTTTGTTTTTATTTTTTTAAAACTTTGTTTCAGTATTAGCTAGCTATTAAATAAATAAAAAAATGGTTGTTTATAAACTTTTGGGACGCACTTTATATATATATATATATTTATATACAGAGTGGTCATAAAAAAACTTTGCCGATATATCGAACTCTAGCGGCCGGTCCGTACAACCGATACAGAGGAGATTTCAGATATAGTTAGTCACAGGTATGAGCTCGGTATTCTGTGAACGGCAACAAATTGGCGCTCACAGTTACGGTTATAGCTACAGAGACTCGAAATTTTCAAATGGCAACTCCCTATTTTTTCATCTCAAAATACTCAGCGCATGTGAAAACCCTAAAAAGCGTTAGAACGGTCGTGTATCGCAATAAACGGACGCGTTATGCACGCACAAAAACAGCTCTGCGAACGGCCAAAAAAAATACGATCAGGGCGCACGAAAGAAATTTGCATATGAGAAAGGCAAAACACCAATCACGGAACGCCGTTCGCCAGATAGTCAGCGTAGAAAACGGATACAAAGTGGGGTGGGAATGTTACTTCTTCAGTTGGGAGCTCGCGCATGCCGACGCAATGACTCTTCCAGCGAAATTTCATGGCGAATTTGTAAAACTCTATTATCAAAATGGGATGAATGCTGCGAAAACCGTGCGTGTTTACCGTCGAAACCATCGCCAAATACGTGGCCCATGTAGCCCGCAAGCTCTTCGTGATTTAGTACAGAAATTCGAAGAAACTGGCTGCACGTGTGATAGACCGCGATCCGGACGACCAACTGTTCATGAGGATACTGTGATGGAAGTGCATCACATAGTGACTACAGGATACATGCAAACTGCAAAAGGTATTGGATATTCTCGTGTATTGGATATACCGAAATCAACGGTCCTAAAGCTACTGCGCTCTGTAATCCGCATGTTTCCTTACTGGTACCAGCGCGTCCAGATGTTGGAAGTGGGGGGACCATCAACAACGTACAGACTTTGCTAATGAATTTCTTATCCGATATGATGGAGATAACGACTGGCTTCTTCGCATATTATGGATGAACGAGGCACATTTCACCTTAACTGGTAACGTCAACACCAAAAATTGTGCGCACTGGGCCAGTACCTTTATACGACGTCAAAGTTAATGTGTGGTACGGCATTGCAGGTACAATTATTCTCTGGCCGTACTTTTTTGAGGAAGCGAAACCAACGGGATTTGTAACTTGCTCTGTAACAAGCTCCCGCTATACGGCAATGCTGCAAAATTACATCATATCAGCATTGCTGCAGCGAAATGCACTAAATGACTTCGTTTGGATGCAATATGGTGCACCTCCACATATAGCGAAGTCGTTTCGCAGGGTCCTGGAACAGCATTTTGGCGACCGTGTCATCTCACGCCATTTTCCATTTCCGTGGCCTTCGCGATTCCCCGACCTCACTCCTATGGATTTCTGGTTCTGGGGATATCTCAAATCTAGAGCGTACATATGCAATCCGCAAACTTTGACGGATTTGAAAGATTCTATCAAACGTGAGATTGCAAACATCCCTCATGCGATATTACGTTCGGCTGTATTGCCCATAGTAACTCGCATGCAATGTGTAATTGCCTGTGATGGCACGCATGTGGAAAATGTGTAATCAAAATAAAAGTTTTATTTTCTCCGATCTGTGTAGTAATCAGTGATTGGTGTACTGACTCCGTGTCATATGCAAATTTCCTCCGTGCGCCCCGATCGTGTTTTTTTTTTGTTTTTTTGGCCGTTTGCAGAGCTGTTTTTTGTACGTGCATAACGAGTCCGTTTCTTGCGATACACGTACGGTTCCAACGACGCTCTTTTGGGTTTTCGCATGCGCTGAGAATTTTGCGACGAAAGAAAAAATGGGCGTTGCCATTGGAAAATTTCGAGTCTCTGTACCTATAACCGTAACCATGAGCACCACTTTGTTGCTGTTCACAGAATCCCGAGCTCATACCTCTGAATAACTATATCTGAAATGTCACCTCGATTGGTTGAACGTACCGGCCGCTAGAGCTCCATTTATATGCAAAGTTTTTTTATGACCACCTTGTATATATATATATTTATATATTTCCTAGCAAAATAGGATCGTTTAAATATTTTTTGATAATATTATTTTTAGAATTTCTGAAAAAAGAAATTTTTAATTTATTTCATATCAAAAAATTTTAAACTAATAAAAACTATACACATAAAGACGGGACATTTTACAGTTTAACCCCTGTTGTAAAATTTAAATTGAGTTGAATAACAGTCGTTCATTTATGTTAATTAATAAACTTTTTATTTATCACTGTTTGTACTCATATTTTATCTTAAGATTCCAAAAGAGAAGTCACTGAAGAGAGCAGTTTAGGAATTGTGTAGGTTTAAAGTTTGCAACTCCTAAAGTTAAATTGGATCGATGATTTTTTAAAGGAATTAAGTCCATATTTTGACATTTCTCATTTTAAGATGGTTTCACCATTTTTTTGTTTATTGACCATTTTGTGAAGAAAGGAACTCAATCCCGATACTACCTGTTTATGTTTGGGAGGGAGGAATTAAAAAAAATGCGTGTTGAAAATCACTATGTCCATGATATGTAAAATTTCAAAATTAGGACTTAGTTCCTTTCAACAATCGCCGAATCAATTCTTTTTTAATCATTACAAATACATTTTAATCATTACAGGGTCCCTCAAAAATCCCACCCAACCTCTCTTAATGGAGGGAAGGCGTCGAAATTTCAGAAAACTGTGAAACACATGTTCGTTCAATTTGAGGGAACTCATTTGGTTAAAAAAAATGGGGCTGGGGGTTATAAGGGGCTGCCAAGGGGTCCAACATTTAAATTTCAAATGGGAACATGATTTATGTGACATAGCGTCGAAAAGGTCTTCTCAAGACAAACAATTAAAATAAACCCTACGCTGATTTTCAAGGAAATTAGAAATTAAAATATTGTATGACATATTGCAATGTTTACGTTTGCCATGGATGAAAATCAGCTAAGCTCCGGCTAGAACATAAAAAATCAAGGTAGAAATAAATTTTATTTCTAATTTTATTTTAGATTAGATTAGGCAGTTAAAGTAAATAGTATAAGTAGTAACATTTCAAGTCATTTTTATACTTTAAATTTAATGGCGAGAAACGAACTACATATTTCCCCAATTATTTGGAAGAAACGTCGATTTTTCAGTCATGAGACAGCTTTAGTTAGTTTATCGAATTTTAGTCCCAGTCAAATTTTTTTGTAATTTTTTATCGTCAACTAATTTATCTTTTTTTCTCCCAGTAGGAGTTCAGATTATAATATGATATTTGAAAAAAAATTAGTTTTTTGCTAACATTTGTTACGCATATTTAGATTGTGTATTTATTTCCGCATTCAAAAGATAGTTGAGTGTTGCTTTAAGTTGGTTGAGTATTGAGGAGTAGTTTCTTTTGCTGTTTGTTAAGCAACATGGTTCGCTCAGAAACATATAAAGTTGAAACTGTTTCTTTCTTTTGTGCGGGTATAGCGGGCACAGTCTCAAAACTACTGCCAAATGATTAAATTAGCTGAACCGGGCAATACAATGGATCATCGTTATGATTCGAGAATAATAAAAAAAAATATTGGAACACTCAACCGGAAAGACTAAGGGTGGTAGATCTAAAACCGATTTAGGCATTGTTTTAGCTGAGGTTAGTGGCAATTGTGAGCAATTTGCGATCAGATAATCAAAGACAGTAATTTCCTCGAACATTAATACGACAAATCCTAAAAAAATATAATTTTTACCCCTAAAACTGAAATTTGCACAGAAGATTATTACATGATCCGGATCGAAGACTGGAATTTTGTAAAAAAAAATTCGAAAAGTTCTCCCTTTATCTTCAGTTGCTTAAACACATTTTTTTAACTGTAAGTATACCTTTTTACATTGATCGGTGTAGTTACACTCAGACACTTTGATTCTAGTAGGACTCTAACCCACATGTGTTTAGGTATACTAAGACTCAATATTCCCCAAGAAACGTTGTATCTGCAGGAATTCTCGATATAATGTTACCGGACTCATTTTGCATCAAAAATATGAATGATGATTGTTATTAAACATTGCATCAGGATGCAATTGATCCAAATGATGACAGAAGTCATAGATTCCTTTCCTTTCTCTGAAGATGAAATTGTTTTCGAAGAAAAGATTATCTTCCAACAAAATAGCTGTCCTGCTCATTATAAAAAAGAGGTAATAGATTATCTCGATCAACATTATCCGAATTGTTGCATAGGCAGGCGGGAACCATTTTCAGAATAGCATCCCTAATCTCTAGATTTGGTGCCTAAAGACTTTTGTCTTCGGAGGTACTTGAGAACTATAGTTTACAAATTACTACCAATTAAATCGAAGAATTGAAGTACCGAATTCGGTAGGCTATAAAACACTTAACCAGACACATTTGAGGCAGTTAGGAATTAATTAGTGTAGCGGCTAGGTCGATTACTGCAGATGCAGGAACCAGTCAATTTGAGCATCATTTTGGTAAATATAAGTCATAATTAAACAAATTTTATTATTTTCTCTAAATTACATTTAAAATATTAATCACTCATAAATTTCTTAAATGTATCATAGGTTGTCTTGAGATGAATTTTCAAACGATATGTCACAAGACCCACCGCAGATCCCCTATTCAGACCTAACCCACAATTGTTTAACCAAATGAAGTTTCCCTCAAATTGATCGGATACATGTTTTACAGTTTTCTGAAATTGGCAGCCACTGTGTATAGACATATATATAAACAACGATTTAAGTTAAATTTATATTAGTAAAACCTGCTAATATGAATTATAACTACATAATACTAACATGAACCGGCTGATATTATTAATAATAATCAATTATGGTGTTAATGATTCTTTAACCTTTTTAACAGAGAATATTTGGTTCCAGAAATTAGAAGAAAATAAAATCTTAATATTTTCAATAGCTTTTGCTCTACTTTCTTTAGATGGTGACATATAAGTTTCATTAAAAAGTATTGTGGAATACAATAATATAATTTATTATATGTAGAATAATTTGTATCATGAGTTGTCTATAATAAATATACCAGCATGTGATATAATAATAACAATACCAGTAAAATAATAATGATAATAATAAAGCCTTTTTCCCGAAATAATATACTTAAATATTTTTATTATTAGGCTTATCAAGTTTATTCCTTTGAAGCGTCTTGGCATTTTAAATCGAAATTAAAAATTTCAACTATTTTAAAATGTCACTTAGCACATTTTATATTTATCAAACCATATTTTATTAAAAACTTCTTTTTGAAGTTATACTACCTAAATATCCGGGGTATTTTTCAACTGTGGCTGTTAAACAGAATAATTTTAAGCATGTAAATAACTTGAAATAATTATTTTTGAGAAATGTGCAAACATAATTTCATTGTTCTTCAAAGGTAAATTATTCTTCAATTGTTTCACTTTTTCTATTGTAGCCTTTGCAACTCGACCCAAACTTTAAAGCGCTGAATAAACTCACTAGAATTGTTTATTTAAAACATATGGATTCACCTTTCTTCATGCGTTTCCACTAAACTAAAATCAACTAATTCTCATTGATGATAATGTAAATATTATAAATTCTCTTTATATTTAAATTATATGAAAATTTGAAAAAATAAAAGTAATCCGATAAAAGTTGAGGAGTGATATATTTATTTTATTTTTATAAAAATATAGGTTTATTAAAATAAGTAGATAAATAACGTTCTGTAAAAGAAGTTTTTTTCAATTTAGAATATATGCTTATTTATATAATAAAGGAAAGCAATTTTAAGGGTACTTAGATTTCGACGAAGTAAAAGTTTGATTTTTCATCAGAGAATATGGGATGGAATTGAATCATTAACATTTATATAACACTTAATTATCATATATTACTTTTAAATGCTAAAGGTGTAAAATTAACAACTATAATATAAATTAAAATAACTTTTATTAGTTGTTTTACATGTTTCGACTCTTCTGAGTCATTTTCAAAAACAAAATGAGAATATTCTAAAGCTGCACGGGCTTTGAAGTTATTATTTACATGTACTTTTTAAAAAATTACGCACGTTATCTATTATTTTTTACTTGATTGTTTATTTTCATATCTTTGAGCATGGAGTAATTCTAGCCACAGTTTCGGTAAATTAAAAGATGGCGCATCGTTACATATTGTATTTTTGCGCGTGAGTATCTCTATGGTTTCTCTTATTATGGATGGATAGTGTAGACTGGAGGGAAATATTATTTTACTTTCATTGAAATTTATTTGGATGGTTTCTTCTTGATAAAATCTTGCTAGGGCTGTAGTTTTTCTATTGTATTTAATATCAGCTATATGCTCTTTTTTTCTGCAATTAAATTTCCTGCTGGTCATGCCTATGTAGTAATTCTTGGATCCGTCTTCTTTAATAAAAGGTATTTCATATACTCCTGAATAATTCTAAATTTAATTGCAGAAAAAAAGAGCATATAGCTGATATTAAATACAATAGAAAAACTACAGCCCTAGCAAGATTATATCAAGAAGAAACCATCCAAATAAATTTCAATGAAAGTAAAATAATATTTCCCTCCAGTCTACACTATCCATCCATAATAAGAGAAACCATAGAGATACTCACGCGCAAAAATACAATATGTAACGATGCGGCATCTTTTAATTTACCGAAACTGTGGCTAGAATTACTCCATGCTCAAAGATATGAAAATAAACAATCAAGTAAAAAATAATAGATAACGTGCGTAATTTTTTAAAAAGTACATGTAAATAATAACTTCAAAGCCCGTGCAGCTTTAGAATATTCTCATTTTGTTTTTGAAAATGACTCAGAAGAGTCGAAACATGTAAAATAACTAATAAAAGTTATTTTAATTTATATTATAGTTGTTAATTTTACACCTTTAGCATTTAAAATTAATATACTATTACAAGGTGTTATATTTTATTATATTGTCACTTAATTATCATTCTATTAATTTTAATGTATTTGAGGAAGTTTTCAATGCAAATAGCTCAAATTAAAATTGAGCGAAATAAATCATGGAACATTTTTTAAATACTTTTAAGAAAGGAATATTATAATCAAGATTTTATGTAAAAATGAAATCTTATTATCTTTTATTATGCAAGGTGATTACAAATGAATATCACAACTTTGAAAGACTTTATTAACAAAGGTATAGAAGATACCCGCATTTGTGTAAAAGACATGAAAGAGAAGATTGTGAATTTACTAATAGTATAAATATAAATAGTAATTAAATAGTAATTAATATAAATAGTAATTTATAAATGTTCATTGTAACCACTAGCAGAAACACGAACGACATTCATTCTGTAGGAGAAATCGTCCCACACGGTTTTCAGCATGTCGGGTGTTACAGTTGCAATAGCTGTAGGTATCTCCGTTTTCAGTTCAGCAGTGTCAGCTGGTAGAGGCGGAAAAACAATTTATCTTTTATGTATCCCCCCAAAAAAATCGCACGGAGTTAAGTTCGGGCTTCTTGGGGGCCACTGAGAAAGAGAAGCATCGAAATCTGTTCTGCTTCCAATCCACCTTTGCGGCAGTTGCTCGTTCAAAAACTCTTGTAAAGAAAGGTGCCAATAGGGTGGTGCACCATTCTGTTGGATTAACACGCAGGTTTACTTTCGATCCACCGCTTGTTGCGCCGTTTCTTGCCAAAAAAAAGAACCCTTGCATTTATGAAACTTCCTAAATTCTCACTCACTTCGATGTGCGAAATGGAACACTACATAGTGTCCAGAATATATAGCCCTTCAAATTTTGGATATTCATTTGTAATCCCCCTGTGCATTGAAAATGTTTTCTCCATTACTTTCAAATGATGACTGAAGACTTTTAAAAACAATTGTCAAGGAAAACATATACCCTATTAAGACCATAACCTGGAGGTCAATAAGTCGTATCTTATCTAAAATAAATCGTATCTTAATTAAAATAAAGACTTTTCTTGTGTACTAAATTTTTGTGTTTTCAGGTGAATTCCATGTCTCTTGACCTTTCTTTGAATCAAATAACCATTTTCAACAATATGAAATATGTTCATTAACTCATCTTTTGGTTACCTAATTAATTTGTAAAATTATAAACTAACAAAATATTAGTGATAAATTTCACGTATCGAAACATAAATATTTTTCTGTTTTCTTAAAAATACAAATAGCTAATAAAAATAACTCTCCTTAGAGCTTTGACCAAACATCTTTCTTCTTTTCTGCCAAAGGAATTTTAATGTTTAATGCACTACAAATGTTGACAATCGTTTCTCTCATTTCCTTTGAAACTCAACTCACGTTTTCAGAAAACTGATTAAACATTTCAGGATCATTCAACTGAAATATATTAACTTTCCTCCTTCATTCCTTTTCATTGAATAAGCTGCTTACGTGTCAGTAGTTAGTGGACTTAAAGGATATTGAATGATACTTTACTTTTAGGAATGTTTGAATTAAATCAAAAGCTCAAAGAAAAAATTGTCAGAATTTAGCCAAAGATCGATATATTTATTTTCCCCAAATCTCTGAAACAGAAAATTTTTCTACTAACTTCATTATTTTTAATACATATATCATGTATTCCATGTATTATGCTGAATTAGAATAAATCGCATACATATGTTGATGAATACATTTCTTTAGAATAAGTACTCGGGAAGTGAATTGATCGATAACCGAATAAAATTTTCACATAAGAAATAATACGATTTATTTGTTCCCATCTCCTAAGTTACTCCCTGCAATTATCTGTTTAAACCTTTACACTTTCAGAAGAATATGAAAACACATTACAGCACTGTTCTTTGCATGCTACAATGACAATTGTATAGCATTTTTAATGTAACTAAAATTCTATGTACAATTTCTGCCCTGAGAATTTTGATGTTTGAAATTTAGGAGAAAGATGAGGATACGTCCACGATTAATTTGTTGACTATTGTGATAATTAGGCTAAATCATTGATTATGACTCTTAAAAGCATAAATTCCATTCGCATCTGGTTATGTACTAAAAGAAAAATCAGCACGGTCACTTTTGTTACGTTTTCTTCCATTCAGTCGATTTTACACACACTGACTAGTCACTGACCGAATTTCTGATCTCGAATTTTGCTTCTAATTTTTGTTTGAGTTTATAATTGTATGGTCGACAACGAAGATTCTGATAAATAAACCGTGCGTTCTGACATGGATGGAAGAAATGTTGAGAAAAAATAGCATTCAAGAAAATATATGCATTTTTTACCTAATTATGTGTGATTGGATCTGAAATATTCAAACACTAGAGGCCATTTTTTCAACATCAAGACGCATTAATTTCTGAATATTATGCAAAAAATACACATTTTTTTCTCACATATATTATTTTTTTAAATATAAATGTTAAAATTTACAATTAATACTTATAAAATTATAAAAAAATACTAATATATATATTTTTTGTTTTATCTTTAGAAAAGTGTTAGAAATCGGAAAGCTAATAGAAGTTTTATTAAATTTCGCTTTTTCTTTACTCCATAAACTTCTATCTATCATTATATGTCTAGCAAGAAAAACATAGAGTAATATTGAATACTTAACTTAATGCTATAAAACTTGCTAATAAAATCAGAAATCAATTAAATTTAATATAAAATTTTAATATTTTAATATACAATATATTATATAACTACACACTGTAAAAAAAAATTCTGTGAAAGTACAAAGAATCTACTGGAAATCTGTTATTTTAAGTCATATGTAAAATTACAGAGATTAGAAAAACTGAGATTCTGTTAAATAACAGAGAAATTATTCGGTAAATTTACAGACACTACTGTAAATATTTCTGTAAACAAAAAAATCTATATTATTATTTATAAAAATAGACAAAAGACACCGGTTCAACGCTGTGGATGCTGTTAGAAATATTCGAATGAATTTTAATCGGTGTAACGCAGCACTCAATTTTTGCAAGAATCATTTCGACCACAGCCATGACTTGAACCTGAGTCGTCTGGGGGGGAAGATACACATCATAACATGTATACCATATGGGCAGTTGCTGCTTTGTGCCAAGTATGTCTTTTATGATATATTCGGAGAAAATATATTGTACTTACAAAGTTTAGCATCGGTTTTCATCGATTTTTAGTCATAAGTATGCGGGTTTAAAAGAGGTTTTATTTTTTAGTCTTTAAATAGATTTAACTAATTCTTTATGCTCTCATCTTTCGGATTAATACACGTTTAACTTAAGGTATGTTTCCTTTTAATATGAAAATATTTTAGCGAATTACGCTTTGTAAAAATTGTACTTTAAAAATATTCTAATTTTTTTAAATTTTTGCTGTTTGTTTATTTTTTCAATTCGTATAATATATCATTTGGAATTTCATTTAAAACCTTGAATAACATGCATCGCTAATGTGTGTATTATTATTTTTTTTTAACTTATAACATGTAATAACTAATTTTGTGAGTTTATTTTTTTTTAAATAGGTGGATTGAACTTTGTGCGTTATATTAAAAATACATTATCAACGTAAAATAGCACAAAAAAATATATATAAAATGGGAAACAGCTGTTTCGAAGCCCTAAAGCTCCATCATCAGTGCCAAATTTAAAAGATTCAAAACGATTCAAAAGTTTAAGCCATGTAAATATGCTTGCGACTCCGCACGAGCGAAGACACAACCAGTCGCAAGGAGACGTACGGAGACGCAAGCATATTTACATGGTTTAAACTTTTGAATCGTTTTTAATCTTTTAAATTTGGCACTGATGATGGAGCTTTAGGGGCTCCGGTTTCTCATTTTGTATATTTTCATTTGTGCTATTTTACGTTGATAATTTATTTTTAATGAAAAATGTTTAATGTAATTATTTTTATATTGCAACAAAAGTAATATGGTTTTCAAGAATAGTAACACAATATATATATATATATATCATCATCATCATCATCATCAACCGTTTTCAATCCACTGCTGGATGTAGGTCTCCCCCAGATTTTTCCATTGTTGCCTGTCTAGTGCTTTAGTCATCCAATTAACACCGGCCACTTTTCTGATTTCGTCACTCCATCTTACTTGAGGTCGTCTTCTTGGTCGTTTTACATCTCTGGGATACCACTGTAGGGTGTTTGTGCTCCATCTATTGTCTTGTCTTCTTGCAATGTGCCCAGCCCATTTCCATTTTAGCCATTTAATTCTCTCGATAATGTCAAAAACTTTCGTCTGACTTCTTATCCACGTTATTCTCTTTCGGTCTCTTCTGGTTATGCCTAGCATACATCTTTCCATACTTCGCTGTGTTGTTTGTAATCTTTGTACCATCCGTTTTGTTAGTGTCCAAGTTTCTGCTCCATAAGTTAGTGCAGGCAAAACACATTGGTTAAACACCTTTCTTTTCAAACAAAGAGGCATGTTACTTTTCAGAATAATATTGTTCTTCCCAAAAGCACTCCATCCATTTCTTATTCTTCTATTGATTTCATTCATGATACTGTTGTCTGAAGATATTTCTTGTCCAAGGTACACATAACTTTCAACATCTTTAATCTCAGTGTTGTTGTAGACGATTTTCTTTTTTGATGCAAATGAATTGAACATCACCTTAGTCTTTTCCAAATTTATTTTTAATCCCACATTAATGCTAGCTTCTGCCAAATCTTTTAGCATATTTTGCAATTCTTCAGGGCTATTACTGAAAATTAAAATGTCATCAGCAAACCGGAGATGGCTTAAATATTCCCCATTTATTCTAATCCCTTTGTTTTCCCAATCCAGCTTCTTGAAAATACTCTCTAAGACAGCAGTAAAAAGCTTAGGCGAAATGGTGTCTCCTTGTCTTACTCCTCTTTCAAGCTTTTATCTTCGCTTTTCCTTTGTCCAAACGGATGGTGGCTGTTGCTTTCTTGTAGATCTTCTTTATGATATTGATATAAGGTTTGTCTATACCAATGTTCTCCAGAGAAGTAATTACTGCAGATGTGTAGACCGAATCAAATGCTTTTTCATAATCAATAAAGGCAAGACAGAGAGGTAAATTATATTCTTTATGTTTTCCTATAACTTCCCTTACTGTTTGAATATGATCCATTGTGCTAAATCCACTTCGAAATCCTGCTTGTTCTCTAGGTTGAGCTGAGTCCAGAGCTGATTCAAGTCTTGTCGTTAAAACTTTGGTGAAAATTTTATAAATCACTGACAGTAAACTGATTGGACGGTAGTTTTTAATGTTTTCCTTTTCTCCTTTCTTATAAAGTAACACCATCACAGCATTATTCCAATCTTCTGGTACATCTGATTTCTCGAGACATTTGGAAAACAGTAAGGCTAGCATTTTTGCAAATTCTTCTCCTGCTTCTTTGATAAGATCAATTGTAATTCCATCTTCGCCAGGGCATTTACCTTTTTTCATGCCTCTAATGGCTTGTACAACTTCATCTGTCATCACTGGGATTATCTCTTCAGTTTCTGTTATGTTTACTAGTGGATCACGTAGGTTGATTTCCCTTTGATCTTCACATTTATATAGATCGTTATAGAATTTTTCGACAATGTGTACTATTTCATTATTGATTTTGGTGATTGTTCCATCTGCTGTCTTCAGTGCAAAAATACCTTTTCTTCCAACACACAGTTTGCGCTTAGCTGATTTTAAACTTTTGTTATCTTCTAGAACTTTTTTGACAAGATCACAGTTAAATTTTCTGATATCTTCTGTAACACATTTTCTTACCGTTTTACATAATTCTGCATATTCAACTCTTGATTTAGGATAGTTTTTCTTCATTTTAAATTCTCTGCGTTTCTTCATCAGTCTTCTTGTTTCTTCTGTTATTTTCTTTGTTTACTTTACTTGTGCTTCACCAGCTATCGTCCTTGCAATTTCTTGTAGAGTATTTGTTATTTTCTTGTTCACTACTGTAACATCTTGTTCTTCTTCTAAGATTGATTGAAGTACTTGAAAACGATTTTTAAGTTCTAAATTAAATTCTTCTTTATGTTTCTGGAGATTTATAATATCGACTGATTTCTTTGAGCATTGCAAAAGCTTCATTCTTTCCACTTTAGTATTTAAAAGCAGTTTGCATCTAACTAACCTGTGATCGCTTCCTGTATTGAAGTTATTGAGAACGCTGCAATCCTGAATAAGATGCTTTTTGTTTGTCAAGATGTAGTCGATTTCACTTGTTGAGCCATTTGCACTACGCCATGTCCATTTTCTTTGTGGCTTTTTCTTGAAAAATGAATTCATGATATACATCTGTTCACATTCTGCAAATTCAATCAATCTGTTTCCTCTTTCATTACGCACCCCATATCCATGAATTCCTACTGAGAACTCACCTTTCTTTTTTTCCCCAATTCTAGCATTCCAGTCTCCCATTATTAATTTTATGTAGCATTTTCCTTTTTGATGCATTGAAGCTACTTCTTCATAGAAATCCTCAATTTCTTCATCAGTATAGCTAATTGTTGGTGCATAAACTTGGGTAATTTGCAGTTTGTATCTTTTTGACACTTGTATAACTAACCTTGCAACTCTATCTGATGCACTATCATATTCTACGATGTGATTCTTCCACCTTTTATGAATCAGAAATCCTACACCACTTGTTTTTCCATCTTCTGTACCTCTGTAGTACAATACATGTCCAGTGGCAAGATCAATCTTCTCTTCACCTTTTCTTCTTATTTCGCATAATCCTAGGATGTCCCAGTTGATTCTTTCTAATTCTTCTTCAAGTTCCTGTAAACGACTTTCAGAAGATAAGGATCGTCCATTATACGTAGCCAAGGTCATCAACTTATGGCAGCCAAACCGAGCCCGGTGATTCTTAGCACCCTCTGTCTTCATGTCTTTCTGATCGCTGCCGTAATCAGGAACATGCAGACTGCCGGGAATTGAGGGCCGTGATTTGTTTTGTGAATTCATGGTAAAATAAGGGGGGAGGTGGCCAAATTCCTCCACGCTGGCCAAGCGGGTTGGAGGAAGCCCATCCGCGTTCGTTCCCCATGCACTAGGCAAGGGTACTAACAGGCTGCACCGATGGAAGGTGCGGATTGGACATCAAGTCCCTGCTCCCAGTCGATTCCTTTAAGTCCTCCTCTGAGGCATTTAAAGGGTCTTCTCCTAGTTAACAAGCAGAGGCTATATATATATATATATATATATATATATATATTATTTTTTGGAAAGGAATTTTTTTGTAATAAATAAAAGAAAAATAAATTTTAAAAATTTGTTATTTTTAAAAATTGACTTTTAACGTTTACATATATGTATTAATGTTTTTTTTTAATTTAGAAGATTAAACTTAATTTTTATTTAATTTTGTGTAATATTTATGTATTAAGAAGGTTAATATATTTTTTATAATGCATATATCATTAAAATTCTACTATTCATAATAATATTAATATACTATAAATTTTTCTAAATATTAACAAAAAGTATAAAATAGACTAAAATAATATTTGAAAGTTATATTACCTAAATTTCAAATCGCGATTGAAATAAAAAATTATTTCTCAAATAATCACACTGTCTTTCCATCTTTTGATCAAAGTGATAGTCCATTAAATTCTCCACAGAAATGAATTTTCCTTTTCTAAAATATTCTAATTTTTAATAAAACAACTTTTAAACCAAATTTTCTTCTTTAATATTTTTAATAATATGGTAAAAAAAAAAAAATTAAAAGTGTGTATTTTGCATTACAGGCTATAAAAAAGATAACAATATCTTTAAATATAAACATCGAAATCCCTACACGGGATTTGATATAAAAAAAGTGAAATGTCTGTAAAATGATGACCGAAAAACTCGATTGAATTCATTTAACCGATAATTAGTGTAAATTTACAGAGAATCTCTGTTTTTTTCTGTGTTTTTACAGAAATTTTAATCAGTGTATAATAATATCACATCTGCTGGTTTATCGCACCAAAAACACTGCGCAGACGACAGTTCGCTAAATAGTTATGCTTTCTGTCACCAAATGCTGCTATTATCACCTCTTTCGTGCTAGGATTAGCAGTTTAGAAATAGTATTGCTATGAATGCAGATATATAGGTATATAAAAGTGAAGGCATTTTATTATTTTAGCTTAATCTGTGCATTAACTATTTACTCGTTTTAGGCGTGTAATACTAATGAATGTGTAATACATTTATAACAATACAACTATCAACATAACTACTAACAATTAACTTTATATATTTTTTCATTAAAAAACTATATATAGTTAAACTATATATAGTTAAAACAAAAAAACTATATATATATAACAATTAAATATATATTTTTTTCATCAAAAAACTGAAAGTTTTAAACTGGAATTTGTCTTTACAAATGTGTATATATGTAAGATATTTAATAAATATATTTTATAATTAAATTAATATTTATCCTAAGTTACATAAATAGGATTTATTTAGCAAATGTCACGAACATCACTTAAGTATTATTCCGAAGACCTGACTAACAGATATTTTGTGCTTTGATCACGATAGAAATTCTGTGCTTCCTTAAATTGTTTGGTTAGTTGGTTGTTTTGAGAGGTTATGATCATTTTTCACAAACGAGGGGTTCAAAGTCAGCAAATTAAAATGATAAACAGCACATACAAGACAAGATGTCAGATTTCCTGCAATCCTCTTTTCTGAATGAACAATTTTCATGCCAGAATAATAAAACAAAAACAGGCCGAAAAACATAAAGATGGTATATTTAAATTGTATTTTTTTTCTATTGTTAATTTTGAATTTACATATTTTGGGGTATCCATAAAGTTATACAAAATTATTTTTAAATAATTTATGAAAACATGAAGTATTTATGGCACAGGAGATTCCACAAATCAGGAGGAACTTCAACAATTTTATACTTACAAAATATTCCTTAAAATATAAGAGATGTGTCTTTGAAGTTATCAAATTATTTTGCTGAACTACTTTACATTTAATAAAAAGGATCATAAAGTCTGATTGTTTGGAATGAATAAAACAAATTTGAAACGGAAAGTAGATGAAGCATTGCATTCCAAGATTCAGAGATAGGTATGTTGCATTTATTTTGCAAAAGTAGAAATTCTAGCTTCATTATGTTTTTCAGTAAATTAATTTCAAAAATATAGTAAATGACATTATGGAAATTTTGAGCGACTCCTAGAAATTTCGTGCCGAGGGCACAAGCCAAATGTGGCCATGTGGTAGTAGGATTCTGATAACCCCTCACCTACTTTAAATATTTATACCTACACTTAAAAAAATATTATTTAAAATAAAGTTAAAAAAGGTGGTAACTGCACAGTACAATTTTTTAGAGGGAAAGAAGGATGTCGTTGTTTCCCATTGCAGATTATTTATTTGTTTCACAGGTTACGTAAATTCTATATGTCCTAGCATTATGGTGCTGTTATATCACTAGTCGATACCCACCTTCAATGTCAGATCTCTACTTGTACTTTTCTGCGAAACAGTTGAACACCACAGCACAGGCCAAAGGAAATGCGTAGCGTTCGTCAGTAACAATTGAAAAGGGGCAGAAATTTTCTGTACAACTAATATTTTTGGTTTTAAGATTTCAATCCAGTAACTATTATATGAATGTCTATATGTATGTTGTGGATGGGGAGAAATTGAACAGTGGGTCGTTGTCAAAGTCTTTAAGGGAAAATGAAAGACCAAAATTGAAAATGCAAAAATATTTCAGTTTGGCTTTTTTCTTATCTTAATGGGATTATTGGAACATAAAATATCGGTTTTGTGCCAAATGATTTTGTGTTTTAACATTTTCTTCTGTTGGATTTCCCACGTATGTACCAAAAAGGGGCTATTTTCTGGAACTGCATTTTGATAAATTATAAAAGATACAGGCTTGCACTTGATTAAACATACATATAATAAACTTAAATAAAATGTGTTTGGAGATTACTATAAGTTTTAATATATATATATATATATATATATATATATATATATACGATTTTTTACTAAAATAGACTAATAAAAAATCTTAAACCCTCAATGTACAGAGTGTTTTTAAGCTGTTTCGAAACAAAAGAATGGGTCATAGCACCCATCAAGACGAACAGTATTTACAAAGAACATTTTTGGATTTCCAATTTTGGTCTTTCTCTTTCCCTTAAAGACTTTGACAAAGATCCACTGTTCAATTTCTCCCCATCCGCAACATACATATAGACATTCATATAATAGTTACAAAGTATTGGTCACAATCTATTCAGAATGTCCAAAAACACGTCTTAGAAACACGTCTAACCTCATTCCTGACGTCATTTATACTCTGCTGGAAAAGCAGAACTTTTCCAGAATATCAACATCAATCATTCGGAAATGCAAATTTCTAGTAAAAAAGAAGCAACTGATTGGCGAATCGAGGTCGGTAAAAGTAGCGTGGCTTCCACATTCAACGGACATAATCCACCTATCTTCTTCTTATGGTGACACATGAAAGTATTGGCGTAAGAGACACCTTTAGAATCTGTGGAAGATCTCGTCATAAAAGTCCTTTTTGGAGAGGACAAGATCAGTATGACGAAAGGATTCTCCGTGAGGGTGCGCCAGTCTTTTATACACCGCCGCGGCGTAATATGTGCAACCCTCGGGACGTTATATTGAGCACCTCCTTTGAGTCTTTCGCTGATCTCTATGGGAATGTGTAACTTATTATTTCTTTATGTGTCTTTTTTGTCATTATTGAAATTTCAAAATGGACAATTTACTTAAGATTTTGAGTGGAGAGGTTTGCGACCACAAAGTCTTTTGCCAAAATTTATCGTCTTGCTGTGTATTCTGAGCCCTACATTTTGTTCTACACAGTTTACGAACACCCTGTAGGGGAGACTTGGGAGAATTGATCCCTTTTTCAGTTTTAAATTTTTAATTTGGAAAAAAAAACAAATTTTTTTAAAAATGTTTCCAGTTATTATTAAAGACTCATGTGTCTTTAATGTTGAAGTACTTTTTTTTTTTTTTTTTGAAAAACCATTTTTAAAATAAATATAAATTATTTTCCAAAAAAGAAAAAAAGGATCAAGTCTCCCCAATTACAGGGAGACTTGATCCCTTTCCAAGGGAGACTTGATCCTTGAAACAGATGCATTGAAATGATTCAAATTAAGTTGTAGAAATAAAATTTATTGTTGACTAACATGTAAAAAAGGAAGAAAAACACAAAACAAACTCTACATTTGGTAAAAATCACCGTTTCACATATGAATTATTATTATTGCTAAAATTAATGATCAAAAAACATTTTCAAAGCTTTAAAAGTCAAACGTAAATGTTAAAATTGTTGCAGTTTGAAGAGTTCCACCAAGCATGACTGGTTTAGGTACTTTTTTGACAATGTTCGTCATTGCCCACAACATTGTTTACATTTTCTGGATAAATAAGTTGGTCGGAATTAAGTCCTCTTTTTCTTAGAAAATTGATTTTGCATTCAGATGATGAAATCTTCTTTACAGTTTTTCGAAATAACTAATTTTCTTCTTTCCTAGAAATCGCACAATGACAAAGTCACTTTATCAATTGACAAATTTTGTGGATTTTCGATGATTTCATCAGAATGTTCATCAAGTGATTCTGGCTTGGTTGAATCATGAACACTACAACTGCTCTCACTTTCTGAAGATTCGGGGCTTTCATTTTTAGTGTTTTTACTTTTCTTTCTTGAGATGAAATGAGTTTTTCTTGATTTATGTTTTTTATTCACTCGGCGATCTTGTATTTCTTCTTCAATCTGTCTTCTAGTTGGTGTGCTTGTCAAAATTTTTGAAGATCCTTTATTTTCCCGTTTTGGGTAATTAAACTTTAGGGAAGGCTAATATGTCTCCTGGAGTCACTATGTTTGTTTTAACTGTAATTGTATTACAGCTTGTTGGGGTTAATGGTTTTTCTGTGACGAAATATGATAAAAAATTAGCTTTAGAAAAAATATTCCTGTTTAAGGAATATATGCCAGTGATTTTAAATCCAAGATAACCATAGCCTAACTAATATTGATATTGTCTAAATGCGACTTGAAATTCACAATTAGGAATAGGGGTTAATAAAATTTAACATTAATTTAGCTTAACTTTGGGGACACTTGATCCCCAGGATCAAGTCTCCCTATTCAATGGGGATCATGTGTCCCTAATGTGCATATATTGAAAAAATAATTATTAAATCAAAAGTAAGGAAACTGTATTGGATTTAAATAACGACATTTGAGAAGTAAGGAATGTTAGTAAATTATATCGATCAACTTAAGTAATTTAGTTATATTTATCAAAAAATAAGAAACATAAACTACCTACTGAAAAAGAAGTTTCATTGTAAGAAATCAGATATTTCTTTCTTACAACAAAAATAAAAATGGGTGAATGAAATTCTGCTGTCAGATCTGTTGATAAGGAATCACTTTATTAGTGTTGCCGGTTTCAGAGACTTATTTGCAGTTTTACCCTGGTTTTAGACCTAGGGATCAAGTCTCCCTAGGGATCAACTCTCCCAAGTCTCCCCTACAGATGCTACAAACCCGCCAATACAAATTTAGTTATATAAATTATTATTATTATTATATAAAAGAATGTTAAATAAAAAAAATATATACTCCAAATGGTTTGTTGCAAAGAGCTCCGAATATACATAAAAATGGCATTTTGAGAAATATGATGATAAAGATTAAATCACAGATTACAACAGTTTGCAAAGGTTATGAAAAACACGTTGTTTTAGATTAAAAATTTAAACATTTTAGTTAAAAATTTTGTTCGGTAAATGATACTGATAATGTAAAGAGGAAATTGTATATGTCATAAATATATAATAATCTCGATTTTGAAAATTTGATAGAAAATTGCCCTTTTTCACCTTCCCTTAATTTTAAGATCAACAATAAAGATATGTTTTATGCTTATATTTAAAAACCCCGTGAAAATTTAAATCTGGCGCTTCTCTGATAGATTTCAGTTTAGCTCCGAAAAGACATGTAATGAAAGAAATAGAACTTTGTCTGCAATAATAAATATACATTTTCTTAATGCAAGATGGGAGACATCTGTGGAGCAGCATATATGGAGTATATGGAGTTTTTCAGAATACGTTTAATCTCTTTAAACACAAACAAAAGGCTTAAAACATCAATGTGAAAATATTTTCTTTTTTAATATTCAACGGAAGCATTTAAACATCAATTTAATGTCAGCACCGTCATGTGTTTATTTGAAAAGAAAACTAGCATTAGAAAATAAGCTTATATTTATCCTCATTTACTTAAATAAGATTTATTGAAAACACGCCATTCACAATGATAAGATCCAACTTTCGGTCGCGAATGTTGATCACATGCCAAAACTCCTTTAACTAAATATTTTGGCAGCTTATATTCATAACAATTACACATAAAAGTAAAAAATGTGATTTTCTGTCAAAATTGACACCATCTAATTATTATAATTTTTCAAATGATAGTAATCAGACTATGCGATTTATACTTTATAGTGCATATTACTTTTAAAGTATAATATTCTGAAAAATCAAAAAGCAGTGCTATAAGGGAAATATTGAAACTGTAGAACCGATTTAAAATAATAAAGTATTTAAAAATTTAAAAGGTATGTAACTTCGACATCATAACGCAAGACATACTACACCAGGTCATACTTGTGTTCTAGAGTTAAATTGAAACATTTTGGATTTTTTCATGGAAACATCTCCAGTTTTATTTTTCACATATTTGCGTAATTCACATATACTATTAACATATACATGTGCTACTAGAAATTAAGGTTAATAACAATTATGTACATTTTAAATGTCAATTTGTAAAGTTATTTGTAACGTTATTTACACAATTAACCACTCAATGATTCGGTATTAACATTGTTAACTGTATTCACAGAATTCTATTCTAATCCATACTATTAACATGTGATACTAGAAATTAAGGTCAACACAATTGTGTACATTTTAATTGTATCAATTTGTAAAGTTATTTGCAACGTTATTTACAGAATTAACTACTCACTGATTTGGTATTAACATTGTAAAGTGTATTGACAGAATAGGTGAAATATTTTTGATGTTACACACAAAATAACTTCTTACTTTTATGATAAATGCAGATTAAACTATAGATTAAACAAATAATAAATTGCTGAATAACAAAAGTAGTATTAGTTAAAGTATCGAAGAACAAACAGAAACAAACGCGTTTAAGGGCAAACTTTTTTCATAATGTTATAAAATATGCTTTACACTTGTCGGTGTCTTATGATTAAAATAATTCCGTGTTAACATTGTAAAATGTTTTGAGAGGATAGGTGAAGTATTTATTTTTTGCTGATATACACAAATAATCTTCTTTTTGTTAAGATAAATATAAATTAAAAAATTATAATTGAAATTATAATTTGCTCTTTAACGAATGTAGTGTTAGTTAAAGTATCGAAACACAAAGAGAGATAAATGCTCTACTGGGCATACATTTTCATAATATTATAAAGTATGCAGTACACGTTTCGGTATTTTATGATTAAAATATTTTAAAAGTTATTTTTTTTATTGACGTAGTTAAATTTCTTGAATTATTTCTGGTTTAAATGTCCCCAAGGTGGAATACCCACCGCGCTTGTATGCATACAGATTTTATTCGCAATATAAATCATATATTTATAAATCCTTCAAACCACTGAATGGTATTAGTTTGCTCACGATTATAATCTCCAACACTGCATTTTTTTGTGTATAAAAATTATCTTAAAAAAAACACGAGATCTTACTTGCACGCAGAAGATTTTTTTTCGTCACCCGCAATAATTTTGTAATTGCGATAATTATTCATTAGCTCATGAGCATTTGGAAATAGATTTTTTAAAGTATACAAAACATATTAAAACCGACTTCTACATCGCGAAATTAAGCGGAATCCTTATTATCACAAAAAAAACAAACGAGCTGAAAAACCTCCTTTATTTTTAAATCAATTAATTAGTAATGGCAGAAGCGTAGGAATGATCATGATGCTTGAGCGATCCCTACTCAAATGAAGATAATTTCTTTTAACTCATGTAATCTGTTTCAAATACTATTATTTTCTTTCTCCGATGTTTAATAACAGATTTATGAAAACCAACTTTTTATTTAAAGAAGAACTGTAAATATTGATTAGATTTGTAATATGTAAATCGGAAGATCAGGGTCCTCAACGTCAGCTCTGCAAGGCGCATATTTATTGAAATCACGTAATGTAAGATATGAAGATATCCCCCCCCCCCCTTCACACACACACACACAGTTTTAGATTGCATTTCATTGAGAAAAAGTGTTTAATTATAAACTAATGCTATCTGACAAAATAAATATATTATTATCACTTAAATATTATTAACTTGAAAAATATAAATAAACTTGGTGTATATTGAAAATACCTTGCATGTTTGAACGATTATATTAATGTTTAATTTTAGTTGAAAAAATTATGACCGTTTATTAGTTTCGCATCCTATTTTTTTCCTCTCTATTTCCTTCTCATACTAGATTTATAAGATTTTTGCTTTTTGGATACAAAAATAAATCCAATGAAAGTTCTATGTTTTTTTTTTAATTATCCATAACTTTATAAAATTTAACGAGTCTTTTCTATCTTGTCAGCTTCTCTTTTTATTTTTTATATTTTATAATTTTATTTTTGGACTATTTACTTAAATATATCTCCTTAGAAAATCCCACTTGCAATGCATTATTGAATAAATTTTTATTCAACCATCAGTCTCTGGAATGTATCCGTTTATAATTACACCATACAAAAAAAAATCGTGTATTTCTTTCCATTTTCCCTTTTTCTAGACAGTTACGTATTTTCAGTTCTTCTTATTGATTTACTAAACATTTTATATCCCCTGCTACTCTATATTACTGAATTCGCCTTTAACCCTCAGGCAGTTACTAACTCGCTCAGCGCATCCACGTCTGTGTCTATCCAAAGTTACGGACGCTCTGCACACGTCTATATAATTTTTTCAAGGTTTTGAACGTTACGAATCCGTTTACCGTGTTCTAAAGCGATTGTTTCCTTCATAAACAGATGTCAATACTAAATGTAATTTGAATACATATAATGCAAAACAACTGTGGAAAGAATCGAAAGGAGAAAAATCTACGGCCAGAGAGTTAATTAATTATTCAATAATATATTTAAAGATTGTTAACACATATATTTTCCATTAAGTATCTGATAAAGCTTTATTTTTTCTTTCACAGATAAATTTATCTCCTTCTCTCATACTTCGTACTCAATTATAGAAAATTTAGTCTTATTGTCATATTTATTGTTAAACGTTTCGACTTTCGGATTCAACATGTATACAATAAAAAATATTTTTAGCAATACAAAGGATACAAATTTATGTTACTATAGAATTTTAACAAACTTTTCCATTTTTCTTCAGACATGTGTTTATCGATCAATTTAACTCTTTCTGTACTGATTTAAATATGATGTATCACCTTATCAGCTAAAAATAAAATTATTTTTTACTTCTAACTTCCTCATAGTAAACAACTTTACGTAATTTCGAAGAAAGTCTTACACAATTGGAAAATCTATTGTCACGACTTAGTACAATCATGGCAAGAAGATTTTTCTTTTCATTTTCTTCTCTCATTTCGTCATCAAAACTCATTAGAAAAACCCAGTAAGATCTGTCAGACTTCCGTTTCTAGACTATTTACAAGAAATCGGGCAAAATTTCTGAATAATGGCACGTACTTCATTGACTAATTCCAAAGATATGCAGTATCCCATTTTCACAAGCATGCATGATATACTTAAATGAAACAGGTTTTATACTCTAATATTATTTATTAACTGTATTTTTCTATTTCAGTACACTTCTAAGGATTTTTGAGTTGAGTTTCTAATGATGCTATATTGTTACAAGATTGTCATATTCTTTTGCATTTGAAACATTCTTCATTTTAAGTTTTGTTACATCATATATAACTAGGGCATCCAACCCGGGCTTCCCGGCACAGGAAATATATGTGAAAACCATTTTTTTAAAACTCTAATAGATTTTTTACATTTAATATTTTTTTAGATTACCCCTTAACAACACCAAAAAGAGAATTTTAATATGAAATATACCAAATATATATTTAAATACAATTTTGAAATTAATTAAAGATGTAATTTCGCATTGACCTCGTGCCAGAAGTTATAGCCGAAAAAATCGCTAAAAATATCATTATCTACAGCAGTTTTTTTTTAATTCTGATAATTTCAACAATTTTAAGCGCTTATTTCATTATTTCAATTGTCTGTTAAATTTGTGTTTTATTTATACTATTTTATTTGTGCTTAATGCAGTTTAATTTCGTTATTGAATATTATCTGGAAACTAATGCTGAACTTTTTATAGTGTTTAAAGTGCAAACTGATTATTAATATTTTGTAATTGTCTGCAAGCAATAGAGATAGATTTAAAAAAAAAACATGCTTGAAATTTAATTTAAATGCTATAATAAATGATTAAATTGCGACAGAGTTCTCAAACAAATTGCATTTGAAAGTAGATTTTATTTCTTATATAACGGTGTAAAAATTGAAAATGTGCGATGTTTAAAAATTTAAAAAAAATGCAGTAACAAAAATCACAAAACCAAAACTTCATCGTCAAGTGTTGCCATCCGCAAAATGACGTTAGCGTTACGCACGGACACGTTTGTCTTTTATAATATAGATATTGAATTAGGTCTTATTTTACAATTAGTTTTTCTTTGAATGTACAATGGGTGTAAAAAAACACAAACTCTGCCGAAAATTATCGTATAGAACTGTGACTGTGTGTACCAATTGATTAGTAATAAATACTAATGAATGCTGTATTTAAAGTTAGTTCATAGGGTCGTCTGCATATAGAAATTTTAACAAACTCGAAAATGTGTAATACTAACCTTTAATGTTGACATCTTATTTAAATCCTTCGGTAAATTTCATCTTCGAATACCAAGCGGGAAGTCCTTCGGACGTGTTCTTCATGAATTAAGCATGTTTAAATTTCAGAACTCCTAGTGTTAAATTAATTTTTGAAAATAAACGTATTTTCAAAAATAAATTTCTGCAGAAATATCAATTGTAATCAATAAGGTTTTTAACAGAAACCTATTTCTAAAAGCTTCAAACATGTAAAATCAAATTACAGTTCATTCCGAGAAGTATGTTTCGGGTTATACTACCCACATTGCAGTCTGTTTTTCTGTGATTAAAAACGAATTTAACCCGTGCACTCTACACTAGTCTGAATTCGCACCGACCAAACTTTCAATTGTTTTTGAAAACATACTTTCATTAAGTTCCAGTTTTTATTAACAAAATGAATTTTTGTATAAAAATAAATATCACAGTTCGATTATTTTTTTAGGAATTATGTGATGGTTTTGAATATCACTACACTGCTAACAATGTTATACGCAGTTGAAATAATGGAATCCTAAATCCTACTAGTGGAGAATGTGCGGGGGCTGAACCGAAGTGTGGAACCTCCTAATGTCAACGGTTTAACGTTAGGAGTTACAAACTTACAAAAATTAGAAACAAAATATGAACAATTGTTTAACTGAATGTCTGAATGGATTCTCGTTTGCAACTCGAAGGGAGACTATATCGAAATATGATGGTCAAATGAGGGATTAGTACTGAAAATTTGAAAGTTTGAAAGTTTGTTAAAACTTCAATATATCAGTAACCTCCTAAGTAAAGTTTAAATATAACATTAACTATCACACATTACTAATCGATTGGTGCCAGTCATATATTTATACGATGATTTGCGGCAGAGTTAGTAGGAAAGTACTTTTTTTTTAATACTGTCCGCACTGTTTTTTGTACTGTCTTTTTGTTCATGTACATGCGGGCCATATTTTCTTTCTGTATATTTTTTGATGATCAGTTAATCGGAAATAATTTTGATAAATAGAATAAAATTATCTCATTTATATTAGCTAATACTTAGGAATTTAAATTTATTTGTAAATCAATTGTATTAAATTTAGGTTTAAATACTGCACTAATTTGAAAAATACAGTGTTAGTCTAAATGATTCGTCTGGTTTCAAAAGACTGTTTATTTACAAGTATACGACGTACAAAGACGGGTGATGCATGAAAAGATACATACTCTCACCAAGTTTCTGGTACATACTACAAATGTTCAATGTGGGCGCTCTTAGTTACCCGGCACAAACGGTAATCCAGTTCGGTCCATACGCTTAATAGCATGTTTCTGTCAATGTCCGTCACAGCAGCAGTGATGCGTTCCTGCGATGGTTGCAGCGTTGTTGTAATTGGGGGTACAGAAATCTCCCACTCAGAACAACCCGCCTTTCGGATTGGAGCTATGAATGTCCAGAGGGTAATCATAATGTTTGTCCTTCAAATAAACCCCACAGGAAGAAATCACATGGCGTGAGATCTGGCGACCTGCAACTCATCTCATAATTGGCCGCCATCTTGTACAGTGCCACATCATGCCTGCTATCTAACGTGCACGCCAGCCACGAGGAGACTTTTTAACACGTTGACGGACACTTGCGGCTATAGCCGTCAAAGCGAAGTTCACAATGTGGCATGACGGCTATAGCCGCCCAAAACGAAACGGTCGTTTTTAGACACCACGGCTATAGCAGCACAAATGTGCATTTACCGGCGTACAAGTAGAAGCCCAGTGTCATGTTTTGGAAACATTTTTTTAGGTTGAAGTTCGTTTTCCACCTGTTATACGAGTTGCAACTTCAGTATGCACGTGCAGGGTGGCTAGTGGTCAGGGAAAAATACAGTAAAAAAAAATGATAATTACCAGTATGTTCTTATAAAAAAATTCAAATGGATTATTTGATCGAATAATCAACATAAATTTTTCTATAAGAATATACTGGTGTTTATCACTTTTTTTTACTGTATTTTTCCCTGACTACTAGCCACCCTGAAGTGGTTGTGAAGGGAGTAGTGCAACCTAATTAAAGGTGCTGAATTAATCAAAATTTATTTCAAGTTTATTTAATCAAGTATTTAGTATTATATAATCAAGTTTATTTAAGCAGAAAGAGTAAAACTATACTTCTAATATTCTAAAAATTACAAAAACATATAGTGTCAACTTTCGAACTTCCCTTGTTCCTACTGCCCATCAACGTGTTAACTTGGGGAGTGTATGTATCTTGTTCTGTACAACCCGTCTTTGTAGGCAGCATTCCTCCTAATACACAGTATTTTGAAACCCGATGAATCATTTAGGCTAACCCTGTATAAAATTAAAATGCAATATTAATTTTTTTTATAAAAAAGCAAGTGAAAACTACTTTTTTACTGTATGTCATAATTAATATATGAATGTATTCTTGATATAAAACATTGTCATTCTTGAGATAAAACGCTCTTTGCGAAATATTTTAGAAGATATCTACAAATTTTAAATAATGTTAATAGGATATCTGTTGCTGTTTCTTGTCAAGAAAAATGTCTTTTAATGTTTCTTGATAAACAGAAATATCCAGAACTAAATTATGTTTTTAAAATGATCAAGATATATTTATTAAAAATTATAAACTTTTAGTGTTTATACTGAAATATAAAAATATAACAAGAATTTTTAAAAAGAATAAAAAATGACGGAACAGGGACCACTAATGTAATCTTTATTAGTCACTTTATTCAATTTATGTTAATTGTGTTATTTTAAATTGGTTATTGCATATCCTTAAATTATGTATGAAAAGCTTAAAATTTTATTTTATATATCTACTTTTAGGTTCGTTTAAAAACTTTATTACGAAACGCATTAGAATTTTTTGCTACAGATGACTACATGTTGAAAGTACATATTCTTTACTAAGTATGAATATTGCCCTGAATTTAAATATGCATGCTGACAGCAATATCAATATTGGTTCATAATTTCAACGGAAGCGAGGAAACTTTATAAAAGCTTCATAGCTAATTTTCAGGCAGATGTTTGAATAAATAAATAGTTCCACTTTTTTATACAATTTACGTTAACAAAGTAACAGTTCAAATCTTCATACAACTGCATGTAAAACAAATATTTTTCATACTTGTACTGTCCAAACTCGCTGAAGTATTACTAATTAATCCTAAAAAGCATATGTTTTATAGATAAATGGTAATCACACACTAAACAGTTGAGGAAAATATATCGCCACTTAATTAGCTGTTAAAATGTTCTTTTATCAGCTAATTAATTGCTGGTAGTTAGCGTGCGCTTTATATTCGCCGTATGGCTTAAAAAAAAAAAAGTAAAAACTCATTGCTCTATTTTTTGAATGATTCAAGTATTTGTGGCATCATATGAATATATTTAAAATCTGAATATATCATCCATATAAATTCATTTATAGTTGTGAAAATATTTTTTTTCTAATCACTTGATATCATGTAATTTTAAGGAAATATGTATAGAATTATATTCAGCGTATATAATTTCTACTTTTATAAACTTCTATAGAGCAGAGATTCCTTAAGTTTGGGTCTCACAGGACTCACTGATGAGTCGTGTGTGATATTTTTGTGGGTCAGGAAACGATCGGTCAGGTCTTCAAAAATATAGAGTTAAACATGTGAATACGTGAATACAGAATCCTAGAAGATTGAAAGAAAAGCATTTTCGAGATGTTCAGTTTTGTCTGGGAGATTTGTGTGGAATTTTTTTCATCGGCATCGGGAAATGTTTCCGTTTAAACCTCTTGAAGGGTGGTGAGATATATATATATGTCCCACTTAATTTTAGCTCCCAAATGCCACATCGACAACAGAATTTTGGAAGAAAATTTTGCTTTTGTATTTTACATGAAGAAAAGCTGTTTCTTATTTTCAAATAAGATTGTTTGTAAAGTAAGGTGTCAATCAATCATTTTAACAAAAGAAGTAGCTCGCCCCTGAAAGTGTCAAGATAGGATTCTGTTATAAACAGAATATGATTTTACACGATTTAATGTATTGTATTTTTAACTTCATTAAAAATATAATGGACACACTATGTTACAACTTTAAAGGAAAACAAATCATTAAAAATGACTTCTTGAGATTAGTGTTTTCTTGAACTTTGCATAAAGAGGAGCTTGAGGATAAATTTAACAAATTTAAACCTTAATATAAAGTCTATCATTGGGTTTAAAACAATATTATTATTTTTCCTTGCGTAGTAAAAGAAGATTTTGTTTTATGATTATCCCACTTTCACATTAGAATTACCGATTTCATATGTGTATGCTTTGTAAGAATGTTCATCTTTTCCGTAGGATGGATTGTACAACTGTATGTATACTTTCGGATCGCTATTTAATCAAGTCACTAAATTCAACAAAAATATTAGTTTTATAGAAATTTCATTAAATAGAGATTAACATTTAAAACAATATTATTATTTTTCCTTGCGTAGTAAAAGAAGATTTTGTTTTATGATTATCCCACTTTCACATTAGAATTACCAATTTCATATGTGTATGCTTTGTAAGAATGTTCATCTTTTCCGTAGGATGGATTGTACTGTACAAATGTATACATTCGGATCGCTATTTAATCAAGTCACTAAATTCAACAAAAATGTTAGTTTTATAGAAATTTCATTAAATAGAGATTAACATTTAAAACAATATTATTATTTAAAACAATATTATTATTTATCCTTGCTTAGTAAAAGAAGATTTTGTTTTATGATTATCTCACTTTCACATTAGAATTACCAATTTCATATGTGTATGCTTTGTAAGAATGTTCATCTTTTCCGTAGGATGGATTGTACAACTGTATACATTCGGATCGCTATTTAATCAAGTCACTAAATTCTACAAAAAATGTTAGTTTTATAGAAATTTCATTAAATAGAGATTAACATTTAAAACAATATTATTATTTTAAACAATATTATTATTTTTCCTTGCGTAGTAAAAGAAGATTTTGTTTTATGATTATCCCACTTTCACATTAGAATTACCGATTTCATATGTGTATGCTTTGTAAGAATGTTCATCTTTTCCGTAGGATAGATTGTACAACTGTATACATTCGGATCGCTATTTAATCAAGTCACTAAATTCAACAAAAATGTTAGTTATATAGAAATTTCATTAAATAGATATTTACATTTTAAAAAATGTATTATATTATTTAAAGAGAAATTTTAAATTCATAAACACTAAATATTATATGAAAAATAATTAATTACCAGTGGACCCGTGCGAAGATTTCGCACTGCCTTTTAATATTTTTTAGATGCAAGCTTAAATTTATATAAAAAAAAAGGACTAAAAATATCTGCAAACAACATTAGTCAAGCCAGAATATCATTTCTCTTATACCGTCAAAGTTAGAAACAAGAACGAAAAATCATGCTTCAAGCATAGATTATGTAGCACTTTCCAACGCTTCCAAAATAATTTTACAAAACATACCGTTTAATAAGCTGAAAGATAACATCTAAGTAAACAATTTGGAAAACGCATGACATATTTAAAAACATAATTTCAGGAATTTCCAACAGATACAATATTCGGAAAAATATCCGAATACTTTTATTCAGCCCTGTATAGGATCTATAGATTTGTATATATACTACATAGGATGCTAAATTTTAGTTTAGTTAGGAAACGCGTAGTACAGTTTAAAATTATCCTTCTGGAGTTTCTGTCAGTAAACGGAAATGTGTTCGCGAACTTTTGTGCTGCCCTGTATAGGATCTACAGAATTTATACACACCACATAATATACAAAAAGCGAGTTAAAATTAAAATCGCGTTCAGTAACTTAAAACGCACTTTCAGGAATTATTGTTAACATACAGTAGAGAATTCTTTTGTGTGTCCCTGTAAATGAACGATGACTGCTATACACACACTATTCTGTAGTAAGCCTCTTGTAATGCACCTTAGTAATATATATAAATTTCAATGCGTTTAAAATAGTGAAACATTATTTAATTAAAGCGAAACGATTTTTCTCCATAGACGTAATGTAACGGAATTCTTTTGACTGTCCCTGTAAAGTAACTATAATGCACACCCTCTTCCATATTAAGCTTCTTCTAATGCACCTTAGTAATATATATAAATTTCAATGCGTTTACAATAGTGAAACATTATTTAAATAAACCGCAAATGATTTTTCCCCATAGACCGCAATGTAACGGAATTCTTTTGAGTGTCCCTGTAAAAAAACTATTAGTGCTACACACTTCCGTTGCAATAGGGAACATGCTATACATAAAGAAAATAACATATAAAAATTGCAGAGCAATCCGAGCATATTTACGGGAGTTAGAGCACGGACAGACGGCAGACGGCCATACGGCAGACAAACCGAAGTCATAGGCACTTTTCAGCTAGGTTGGAAAGTGCTAAAAAACTGATCGCTGATAGCTAAGGCAATAAAAAAAATTATCAATCCTATTTTAACTGCATTAGAAGATAAAATCATCTGTTTCGGGAAAAACATGGGACAAAGAAAAATAAATTTAGCATTTGAATTTAAATTTTGCTCTTTAATCATAAATATAAAATAAACCCGTGCAGCAATCTTTATTTTACAATTTTTGTTCTTTTTATAATTTTTGCTGAGCACAATATAATGCGGTATTTTTGTGGCAACATTAATTTACGGAAAACGTTTCATTTCATTTATGAAAACAATGCCAATTTAATTTTTAATTATCAGCAAAATTTAATCAAAAAACGTGTTATTGGAAAATGTATTTGTTCTATGTCAGAAGTCTGTTCAAAATCCTTTCATATGGTATCTCATTCGTCGTTCTGCGTAACGTATCTTCTTAGAAAAAGGGATGTTGACAGGTGGAATAATATATACGATACTTAAAAAAAAAAAAAAAAAATATATATCCCTTTGTTACAGTTTAATTTATTCATAAAAAAAGACATTTGTAGAAAAAAACAAGAATAAAATAGCATTATTGTATATAATGACAGTGTAATTTTGGTTTAAGGAAATATTTTTGTATTCAGTATTAATGAATTAATTTTTACGATATTACAGACTTTATTATAGCAGAATAATTTTAAGCATATATTAACACAAGCGTCCTTCAGTTTAATTACAGTAAAACTCATTTAATTTTGACTGAAACTTTTGTTTGAAAAACTGTTTTCTATTATAGTATTTCTCGCATTCTTGCAATAGTTTAAAAACCTCTCCAGGCGTATTTTTGCGAACTGTAATCCATGACGATTTGTTTCAAATTATTTTAACATTTCATCAAACGAAAGTTCGTCTATTTCAGTATCATGCTCGATTGCATTGTCATCATGCTCATCAAAATCCAATGCCTTATTGTTTATATTTTTCTCACTATCCAAAATTTCCTATTTAATTGGTGTTTTGAAGGTCGAAACTTCAGAAGAACTCGAAAGAAAACCCCCTATCTGTACGCCATCATTATTTTCTTCTTTTTCTCCAGCTGTATCTACATTTGAAAAATATTCTCTGAAGGGATACCGTCCTTGTCCATATCCCCTATTTTTGTCGAATTATCATTGCCTACAAAGAATCTAACTTCGACAAAACTGTTATGAATAATACGATCTGTGACATCATATTTCCATGCTTTGGAAATTTCTGTTATGCTTTCCCGTAAGTATATCGTAGGCATGGGTTGAATGTTCTCAAATGCAGTGATATCTTTTCGCATTCTTATCATGTGATATTGCACTTTGAAACCTTTGATCACTCCTTGATCAAAAGGTTGTATTTACTTTTGATGTAGTGTTACTTGGCAAGTAAAAACCATTTACGTGTTTTAATTCTTGGTTTCTTTTCTTAGGATCAGAGGTGTAGTTCTCAAAAATGGGAACAATTTTGCGACTCTCTAGAATCATGCATTTGTATAATTTTCGAACCCATTTTTCACGTATTTCGGAAGTCATCCAAGAATATTTGTTAAAGTCACAATGGATCTCCAAAAGACTGCGTGCTGCTGAAAGACGTGAAGGTTTTACTTTTTCTGATAACGCAGATTTTTAATTTCTGATGTTTATTCATATTTGCAGCTTACATTACAGTTATTCTTGCTTTGTTTTGTTTTCTCCACAGCATTTTTAATTTTTAAATGTAAATGTTTTTTGTTGCAAAAGTTGAAAAAATAAAGTTTCGTCGTTTGCCTCAAAAATGTTTTCTGGCTTATAGTCTTTTAAAATTGTATTCAGTGTGCCCATTTTTCCAATTTTCACTGTCTTTATCATCCATATCTTTTGTATTTCACAAGATTACTTTTGCAAATCATACCAAACGGTGATTTTATATTTCTTACCAAACTGCACATGACTACTTCCAAAATAAATATTAACTATCTCAATAAAGTACTAAAAAAATCACTTTTGAGACATAATATTATGAAAATCATTATTTAAGCTAGAAGATATCTTAATCAGAGTTGACATATTTGCAAGCGATATTTTATTTATTTATGCACCAGATTTCATAAAACATAATTCAGAAAGTAATGAATACTATAAATTAATTCTTAAAATCTCATTAAAATAAACTTTTTCGATTAAATTTATTACTCTGTTCCTACGGGAAACTTAACTTTAAATAACATAACCCAAATTTAATCAAATGTAAAATAATATATCTAAATACGTACTATTTCGTGTAGTTAAAAAAATTAGCTTCATACTTGCATCTTAGGGGAATTAAGATTTTAATTACATAATCTAATTAAAATTTTGCAATTAAGTTTTTGCAGCTATTTTGAAGTTAAGTTAAGAGGCTGCTCACAACAAATGCTTTTATTTCGTTTTTCTTTTGAATAATGTATGCCTTGAGAAACAATTCACGCTTGAATAGAATACGTAATAACTTTATTAAATAAATTTAAAAATACTTTAAAAACTCTATCTTGTTTATAAATAGTTACGCCAGAAAACAACAAGAAAATTCAACAAGATATTTTTTTTTCCTTAAACAAATTTGGAAAGATTTTGTCCTAAATTTATTTTATTTATTTTTTTGTAATTATGTACTAATCAGATTACTTCATTTAAGAGGCTACTTCACTCAGGCGAAAACACCCGCTCGCTAATGTTAATCCTATGGGGTAAATATTTTACGATATCTCGTTCGCATTTCAATATTTTTAAATGATTTTTTTTCATTGGATTTTTTGCATTGGTCGATCTCTATGCGGGCTATTTTGTAATTTTTAGATTTTGGTTTCGGTTTTTTTATTGAGAATATTTTCACTTTCGAAACCGATTCTGAAAGAGAAAGTACCTTAATATAAAAAAAAAAAAATTGTAATCAGAATTTAAAAAGTACAAAAGGGAAACGGTGAAATGTTTTTTGTTTTATCATAACTTGATTTGCAAACATAATAATTCATCATTTACGAAAGCCTATTAAAAATTTATTTTCATCTTAAAAAGTATGTCTATAAGTATAAAATGAGCCTATAATAATGAATCTCACATCAAGCATGATGTCATGAACGCCAAAATGTAAAGAGCATTAAGATCTCTATCAAATACTTATTAATAATATCGAATTACTTATTGATTTAAAAATATTATTGCTGCAATGAATTACCGTGACACTGATTTTTCAATGTTCATGTAGACAGTTAAAATATTTTGAAAGTATAATTAATAATTTCTGCACTATAAAAATATCAATGAATGTTTAGAATAAATTATATGATTTAATTCTGATTTCTGACAAAACATTTCTTCAACTTAAATAACTGTACGAATGGTTACAGAAAAGGTAATTTACAGATTATCGCAAATTGCCAGTTTAAAATCATTGTACATTTATTAGGTACTATATTCTTTAACTATGAATTAGTCGTGTTTTGACGTAAATAAATATTTTAATTATAAAAATAAAATAAACCAGTAACAATGAAACTCATATCATTTATCATTTCATGAATGCCAACATATAAAGAGCATTAAGATGTCTATGTAATATTGAGGTATATCAATTAACATTGGCCGGAAGGTAAACTGGAAAACTTGTGACATGCTTTTCGAGGTTGCCAACTTGAAAGAAGGCCAGGACACAAGTTTAATAAATAACAACAATTTATTTATTTCAGTACAATGAGAATGTAGCAGTGGAGCGGATAGATTTGATTCAGACGATCCAAAATAAGCTCAATTTAAATGTGAATGTGAGGAGAGGAAATAATTTCCGAAAGTATGTTACATTTGAACTCACTTAACTCGGCTCCAAATGTCCTGATTGTCCGTTATACAGGAACCCGAGAAATCCATTTTAAAACATAACCAGCGGGAAAGACCGTGCTAAGCTCGGTTAAAATTGGCATTGTGTTCAACTTGATATAACAATAAATTATCGCTGTGTTATTTTATTCATATCATATCATACCATTTTATTTTATCGTATCATATCATATGATTAATGGCGAGAAAGTTCTACGTATTTTGATTGGGTGAATTCCGTTTTCAAGAATATTCTATGGATTCTAGTTGGATGAATCATGTATCTCGGCTCCAATTGGGAATTTCTAGAAAATTCCTTCAGATTCTGAAACTCATTTTTTTCGCCAAATGTCGCCAAAATTTGACGAGAAGTTGCAAACTTGGCGACATTTTTTCATTTGGCCACAAAGCATGTGTTTTGGCATTGGCAATATTGAAAGTCGATTTTCCCACCAAATCTTGCCATTGTCACCAACATTTCGAAAAATATCGGCGAAATGTTGTCAATTTTGCAACTTTGTTTTTTGCCAGTTGTTCAGCAATTTAATGTTTCAACCTTCATTACCATAAAAATGTATTGACCCGTAGTGACCCCAAAATTACCCCCTAATTGAATTTTCTCAAACATGTGACCTAGCTCAATAGTTTTCTTGTACCTCAAAACGGTAGGATACAAAAATTAGTGATAATCGCTACATCCGTTTTTTAGATAATGTTTATATACTATATACAACATATACACACACATAACATTTGCTCGTATTAGAATACTTGATATAAACTATAAATGGAATCCCATGTATCGCGATGCTTACTTATTTGAAGAATAAAGAACTCAACATGTTACCAAATAGGTGAACAATCACAATCACTAGCTCTATCAAAAACTACTTGTTGGGAACTTTACTTGCAGTCAACACGTGGCGTAAATCGCACAATAGAACTGGGTGACCCATTGGCGAGATCAGTTATAAATCTACTGAATCTATCTACTACCGCACTTATACAATTCCTTTACTAGCATAGTTACCTAATTAACATATCATTTAAAAATTATCGTGGCAACCAGATTTTTGGAGATGCATACGCACTTTCTGAAACATAAAAAATGGCAGAATAGACAGCTCATCCGCGAAAAACTGTTAGAGATTCAGGATCAGTGTTGAATTCAGGGGGTGGCCCAGGGGGGGACATTCCCCCCCCCCCCGCGCGGAGCATTGAAATGTCCCCCCGGAAGATTTAAGATTATATGCTTTTAATGATAAATAAGTGCAATTTCTCTCCCGGAACTCTTCAATGCCCCGCCCGGAGCCACAGAAATCCCTCCCGAAGAAAAGTGTCTGAATTCAACACTGTTTAGGATAACTCGATCGCACGTACGATCTCAAACTCAATTGCTCACTAGAGAACTCTTATAAAAGACCAGTTAGACACTCTGCTACAAACTTAAAACACAATGTTAACATAAAATCATTCTGGTTGACACATTGTTTCATCGAATGTAAAACTTTATTCTATTTCCTTCATATACATAAAAGCTTTTATTTACTATATAATTTATGCAACTTTGTGTCCTAAAAAGCTTAAAATACATCTAAATAACATTGGTTAATTATTTGTGTGATATTTTTTCCGAGGTATAGGAAATAAGAATGATAAGAAAAGAATGTTTATAAAAATTGTTCCCTGTTTATTTAGCTATACGTTTTCTGTAAATAGTCAACGTCAATGTTCCTTAATTTTCAATTACAGTTTCGTACCGGATATTAAATCATTACTGGCACAATTTGTGTCGTGGTTTAGTTTTCTTATTTTCCCTATGGATTTAAGATTGTCTATTATTTCTAAAATCTAAATTTAGAAATAAATACAATTTCATCAAGTTTAAAACATTTTTTTGTATGAATTGTTTGAACTAAAAATTAATTTCTATATCATTTTGAGATATAGTAATAAAAAATATCTATATCATTTTGAGATATAGTAATAAAAAATATCTATATCATTTTGAGATATAGTAATAAAAAATATCTATATCATTTTGAGATATAGTAATAAAAAATATCTATATCATTTTGAGATATAGTAATAAAAAATATCTATATCATTTTGAGATATAGTAATAATTAATTTTTTTGGGGAAAACGAGGTAAAATATGGACAATCTTAAAAAAACAAATCACTCTGGATACAGAGATTGTTCGCTGCAGAGATGGCTACAGAGACGAGGTTGTTTCAGTGTTAAACAAATCGTCTAGACAGATAAATTATTTTTCACAGCTAATATCTTTTTGAAGGTATAAATTCTCGTCTGGCAACTGAAATTTTTGTTTACATGCAAAATAGCGCGTTTAAAGAAGGAAAGTTGTATTTATACACTTTTCGAAGAGAATTATTCGTATGCTGTTATTAAAACACACTGTGAAAGGCATGATTTTCCTACATCTAAAGCCACAGTAGGTAATATTGAAAATAAAACAGCGAAAAAACGTGATTATTCAACTGGAAACATTTTTTCAAATATGTGCCCAGGAACTATAAGGAATTCTTTGAATACTGCAAAGGTAAGATCTTTTATGTGAAAAAAAATCGTCCAAATCAAAACAATGTTGTTAAATCATTAAAATGCTCAATGTCATTTGTTAACAAAGTAACTGATTTGAATTTTTAAAAAAACTCCAAAAAAGACAATGTTTATCGCTTAAAAACATGAATCACCGAACTTAGAACACGATGCAGAATTCTTTATGTGAAGTATTTATCCCGAGAAAAATAGCGATCCATTTATTATCATCAAAGAAGGGAAAAAAACTTAAAAATTGGTACAATGTATCTAAAGAAAGTTTTAGCAAAGGATTTATGATTGTTTCTGACTTTGTTATAACGGGAAATTAAAAATAAAGGGAGTTGAGAAAATTGTTAAGATCAACTCCATATACTACCAGAAACATTTTTACTCCCAATCTTCAAACTTGAAGTACCATTTAGAATATGTGGATTGAACTTTGAGCCGTTATATTAAAAATAAATTATCAACGTAAAATAGCACAAATAAACATATATAAAATGGCAAACAGCTGTTTCGGAGACCCTAAAGCTCCATCCTCAGTGCAAATTTAAAAGATTAAAAACGATTCAAAAGTTTAAGCCATGTAAATATGTTTGCGTCTCTGCACGCGTCCAAGATTGAATTCAGCTGTTTGCCATTTTATATATTTTTATTTCTGCTATTTTACGTTGAAAATTTATTTTTATTTTTAAAATGAAATACCATCTCATTACCCCCAGTGCCATCAATCTCGTGAACTGTATAAAGAACCAGCCACACATCACAATCTACTGTTAACTTCATACTAAAAATAGAACGAGAAATCAGGGCTATACCCTTCACTGGTAATGTGGGTCCGAAAAACCTGACTTAAGGCCCAGGACATGGCTCCCTTTTGGGTGTTCAGATTTGAAGCTGTTGGGATACTCCGACCCGTCCCCAAGTGTTTTCGTTGTGGTCTACCCTGATAATGGGATCCACCGCGTATCGCAGCAACCTATTTCATCAAAACATGGGCTCAATCGGGGTGATGCGCAGGTGGCGGTGCCCCAACCGGTCGCAGCGCATACGGGAAACCCCTCCTGGTCGTGCACGTTATATGTCCCTCAGGACATGGGTGCGACGGTTGACGTGCTGACGGGTGCTCCTCAGGCTCCTGTCGGTGCTGCTCAGTTTATACCTGCTAAATCTCCTCATGTATCACATATGGATTTTTGCGCTTTTGGACTTTTAAAAACCGTGTTATCCAGACGTCGACAAATTATGGACTTTAGAATGCTGCTCAGGAGCATTTGGCCAAAGTACCCCTTTCAAAACTAGAAAATGCATTATTGTCATGGAAATTATGGTGTAGAACGCTAGTTCAGAATAAGGGTTACCATATTCAACATTTAAAAGAAACTTATGTAAAGTACCATGAAAATCATCTAAAAAATGTACGAATAACTTCTGTATTATTATAATGACACAATTATTATTTTATTAAATGGAAAGTATTGTTCCATTTTATAAACATAAAAGCATTTATTTACTGTACATAATTTATGGTAGCTTTGATCCCCAAACAGATAAAAGTAAATCTAAATGAGTTGATTGATTTATGTGATATTTTTTCATGATATGGTAAAATAAGAATGAGAAAAGAAAGAATGTTAGTATATTTAGAAAAATTGTTTCCTGTTTATCTAGATATACGTTTTCAGGAAAAAATCCATATCAGTGTGCCGTGTTTTTAATTAAAAGTTCCGTGCAGGTTTTAAATCTTTACTGTCGCAGTTTGTTTCGTGCTTTAATTTTCTCATTTTTCGCTAGATTTAAGATAAGATAAAAGCTAACTTCAAAAAATCTAAGAAAATATGTCTCGTTTAACACAATTTGCATGTACTGTATTTTATTTTCCCTCTTTTAAAGAAAAAAAAATAGAAAGGTCTATAAATTTTTTTAATTAAAACAAACTTGATAATGCTTTGCAGGATATATCTAAATAGCTGAATTATAAATGTTATACATCTATGCATCGTAAACAGTTCAAAATGTTGAGCATAAAATGCTTTGCTTCTAATTTTTATAAAATATTCAAACATATATTTAAATTATCAATATTTAAACATACAGAATTTCGCGTTTAATGTTGTATATTTAAAAACAATATACGGAATTATTCGAAGAATATCCAATGCGACTTTTATTTCTAAATTTCTGGTCCACAATTTTATTATTTTTCTCATATAATATAGTGACTACTAAACTCTATAATAAATACATTGTTACTAGAAGAAATTAAAATGGTGACTAGTCATAAAGCCTTCATTCAAAAATATTTTAAATAATTTTCTGACAATGTTTGAAACACATTAATGGCGGTTTTTAATTTTTTTCCTATTAAAAAAAAACTTTCATAGACTGTATTATCTTTTTGCTATTATTGTATTCAGATTTTAAATTAAAATTATTTGATGGGGTTTGCATAAATATTGAAGTATTTTGTTCATAATGTTTACTATAACGCTTAAATGTATGACAATAAAACAGAATAACATTGTTTGTGCTTTATATAACAAAGCTGGCGAACGATATTTTGTGTTATCTTATTATCGCTTTCCACTGATTTGCTGTGTTCCACTGATGTGTCTATATTTTAGTCTCACGGTGTTGTTAATATCTGGTAAAATACATTATTTTCTTAAAATAATTTTAGGATATTTTAGAATAATACAATTATGTTGATACATTTATATGTTTTTTTTTCTTTCAGAATACAACAGAAAGCTATTTCGAATATATAACTTCATTATAATGAATAATTATCACGCAGAAAGCGAACAATAGCAATATACAAAATTGATACTATAAATTATTTAAATTTACATAAACATGAAATTTAGATGAATAAAACTCAAACACTATGAATTTTTTATTGGGCACCCAATAGCGAAAAACACTGAAAAGATTACTACACTAACTACAATAATAGAGCTAACAATTGTCTAAATTATACTTAAAATGTCAAGAATTTCTATATCATGCAGAAAAAATATGTTTGCTGATTGATAGTGGTGCAGTAAAACTAAATGGAATAAAGTTGCTTAAGATTATTTATTTATTTTTCATACGTTTCACTGAAAAATAATAAAATAACCACTTCAATTCGTAAAAGGTTTATATATATATATAATATATATATATTTACAAACAATGAATACTTATAAACGAATTTAAATAGATCCTCGAAAGTTGATATATATAGTAAATATTTAATGTAAGTAGTGTAAAACTTTTCTTTTTTTTTCTCTTACTTACATTATTTGTTTGCTTTATTATATTCCATTTAAAAGCTTTTCTTGTTTTTCAATCTTGTTTTAGCAATCGTTCGGGCAGCGAGAAAACATGATTTTTTGAATAAAGCTGGTGTTTTCTACAGAAAACGATTGTTCATTGCTTATAATTCTAAATTCCCTGTTCTTGAAAAAATTATGTACATTATAAGCTTTCATTTGTGTTTATACTCTTGTTTTTGTTCATTTGAATTAATAATATTTCATTTCTTAGGACTCAATAATTTAATTTGTAATTTGATTCTGCTATCTGGTATTGTGATTTCATTGTGTATGGTCAATTTCATATATATATATATATATATATATATATATATATATATATAACTTATTGTAAAAATTAATCATTGAAACAGAAGCAACTGACCATATACAATGAAATTACTATACCATATAGCACTGTCAAATTACAAATTATAAAACATAGTCCTAATATATGAAGTATTATTTCTTCAAAAAGGGAAACAAAAATATAAACACAAATGGATGCATATAATGTAATTCACTTCTTCAAGGGCAGAGAAACCACATTATAAGCAAAAAATGATTGTTTTCTGTAATTGACACCAGCTTAATGCCAAAAATTGTATATATGCGCTATATGACCATTAATGACCGACAACTTTCAATTTTTGACATTTTTTCGAATATTTAAAAATATACTTGTTAGATTCTTCTGAAATTTTAGGATTAAAAAGAACATGTTTGACTTCATATTTATAAATGCCGATTTGATAAGGAGGACAATTAGGGGGCCAACAAAAAATTAAAGAATAAATAATACTTGGGATCATCCTTGAAAATTTAAATGCACGAAATGATCTATCGCTACAGAATATACATAGGCAGACATTGTATAATATGTGTATTCATTTGTGTGAGAATAGCATGTATATTAATAGAGATATAGCGATTGTTTAAAATTTTTTTTTAAATATTGCATGTTTTTTGCTTATAACATATAGGGGGTTTAACCAAATTTAACGCCAGTTTCAGAAAAATTGAAAAAGGAATATAAATATATTAAATATTTAAGGAAATATGGGCAGTTGTAAAAAATATTTTTTTATCTGCGCATGCACAAACGATAACAAGTAACTTTTTGCATAATTTAATAGTCAAATCGATGGAGCAACTTATTAAAAAAAATCAGTCAAATATCGTAAACATTCAGAGAGATATCGGCGTTAGAGTGAGCTGTTTTTTAGTCTCTCACTAAAACTCGCTGATTGATAAGGGATTGTCCACAAATTGTTATTTTTAAGTTATCTAACTCATGAAAAATGTATAATATATCTTACATTTTAGTTTATTATCTTCACCATAGTCATACAATATTAAGTATATACCAGTGGATCCGTGCGAGGATTTCGCACTGCAATCTAATATTTTTTACCAATGTCTAATATTTTTTAGACGAAGGTTTAAACTTCTAACGCAAAATTAAGGCATAAAGATATCTGAAAACAACATTAGTCAAGCCAGAATACCATCTCATTTATTCCATAAAAGTTACAGAGAAAAACTGATCAAAGGTAGCTAAAGGCACGTGAGAGAAAAAAAAATGTATAATATATCTTACAATTTAGTTTATTATCTTCAGCATAGTCATACAATATTAAGTATATACCAGTGGATCCGTGCGAGGATTTCGCACTGCAATCTAATATTTTTTACCAATGTCTAATATTTTTTAGATGCAGGTTTAAACTTCTAACGCAAAATTAAGGTATAAAGATATCTGAAAACAACATTAGTCAAGCCAGAATACCATATCATTTATTCCATAAAAGTTACAGAGAAAAACTGATCAAAGGTAGCTAAAGGCACGTGAGAGAAAAAAAAATTACAATCGTAATTTAATTGCATTAGAGGATGACATCATCCGCTTCGGGAAAAACCAACGCCCCCTAGATAAAAAGCCATGACACGCGTCAAGAAAACGTCATACTAAGCACGCAAAATAAAGAAAAAAAAAATCGAACAATTTGCATGTTTCGATTTCTATGGCTCGTAGAATTATTAACTATTAGACTTAAACAATACTTATTAATTTTATGAGCTAATGAAATCGGAACATGCAAGTTGTTCCAATTTTTTTCTTTGTTTTACCTGCTTGGTATGACGTTTTCGTGACGTGTGTCATGGCTTTCTTATCTAGGGGGCGTTGGAAAAACACAGAACAAAAAAAAATGAATACATATAAATTACAATTTAATTTAATACAACAATTATTAGATTTTAGGCTACACGTGAAATATCATTGCTTCGATCAATCTATAGTGTATTTTTCTTCTGAACATTTGAATTTGAATTTTGCTTTTAATCATAAATATAAAATACGTCCCACTGTATATTTTTTGTGCATTTTTTTTATAGTCATTGTTGAGCCCGATATAATGCGGCAGTTTATTTTTGTGGCAACATTGATTTGAAAAAAAAACCTTTCGTTTCATAAGGAAAAAAATGACAATTTAATTTCTAATAAATTTTTAATAAAAAAAAAAGTTTCAACGAAATGTGAGTATATTATGTCAGAAGCCGATTCAAATACCTTTCTAATGATGCCTCATTCATTGTCGTGCGTTTGGTAAATGCATAGAAAAAGGGATGTTGACAACAAAAATATTATACATGATTTTAGAAACATTTAGTAAAATGAGAAAGGAAATAAAAATTCTTCATAAAGAGCATACACAAAAAAAAAGGCTAAACATTTTAGTTTTCAGAGTATAAATTTGAAAATTACGGATACATTCCAATCCTACATGTTTTCCACTAAAGAGGGAAGATTGTGGTCTATGTGGTCTAACTGATGAGAAACTTTAATTCATTCAAATTATTTTGTGTGTTTCACTAAATGATCAATTAATTCAACTACTTAGTGTTGAAACATGTTGCCGTACATCTTAATGAAACGCCCATTTTGCTATGTTTGAAGTAGTAGGGGAGACTTGGGAGGGTTGATCCCTAGGGAGACTTGATCCCTAGGTCTAAAACCAAGGAAAAACTACAATTAAGTAAACACTAATAAAGTGATTCCTTATCAAGAAATCTGACAACGAAATTTCATTCACCCATTTTAATTTTTGTTGTAAGAAAGAAATATCTTATTTCTTACAATCAAACTTCTTTTTCAGTAGGTAGTTTATGTTTCTTAGTATTTGCTAAATATAAGTAAATTACTTAAGTTGATTGATATAATTTACTAACATTCCTTACTTCTCAAATGTCGTTATTTAAATCCAATACAGTTTCTTTACTTTTGATTTAATAATTATTTTTCCAACACATACAAATTAGGGACACATTTGTATCGGTAGACTTGATCCTGGGGATCAAGTGTCTCTAAAATTAAACTAAATTAATGTTAAATTTTATTAGCCACTACTCCTAATTGTTACTTTCAAGTCGCATTTAGACAATATCAATGTTAGTTAGACTATGGTTATCTCGGATTTAAAATCACTGGCATACATCCCTTAAACAGGAATATTTTTTCTGAAAATGATTTTTTATCATATTTCGTCACAGATCACCCATTAACTTCAACAAGCAGTAATACACTTACAGTTAAAACAAACATAGTGACTCCAGGATACATATACACCTTCCCTAAATTTTAATTAACCAAAACGTGAAAATAAAGAATCTTAAAGAACACCAACTAAAAGACAGATTGAAGAAGAAATACAAGATCGTAAGCTGAATAAAAAACATAAATCAAGAAAAACTCATTTCATCTCAAGAAAGAAAAGTAAAAATACTAAAAATGAAAGCTCCGAATCTTCAGAAAGTGAGAGCAGTTGTAATGTTCATGATTCAACCAAGCCAGATTCACTTGATGAACATTCTGATGAAATGATCGAAAATCCACAAAATTTGTCAATTGATGAAAGTGGCTTTGTCATTGTGCTATTTCTAAGAAAGAAGAAAATTAGTCATTTCGAAAAATTGTGAAGAAGATTTCATCATCTGAATGCAAAATCAATTTCCTAAGAAAAAAACGACTTAATTCCGACCAACGTATTTATCCAGAAAATGTTGACATTAGTGTTGTGGGCAATGACGAACATTGTCAAAAAAGTATCTAAATCAGTCATGATTGGTGGAACTCTTCAAACTGCAACAATTTTATTATTTACGTTTGACTTTTAAAGCTTTGAAAATGTTTTTTGAACATTAATTTTAGCAATAATAATTATTCATATGGGAAACAGTGATTTTTACCAAATGTAGAGTTTGTTTTGTGTTTTTCTCCCTTTTTTACATGTCAATCAACAATAAATTTGATTTATACAACTTAATTTGAATCATTTAAATGCATCTGTTTCAAGGATCAAGTCTCCCTGTAATTGGGAAGACTTGATCTTTTATTTCTTTTTTGGAAAATAATTTATATTTATTTTAAAAATGGTTTTTCAAAAATGAAAAAAATACTACAACATTAAAGACACATGAGTCTTTAATAATAACTGGAAACATTTTTTTAAAAATTTGTTTTTTTTCAAATTAAAAATTAAAAACTGCAAAAGGAATCAAGTCTCCCCTACTCCGTCACTGAAATGTTCATAGAACATTTTCCGTCATTATATCATAATTGGTTCATATTTATTTGTTTATCCATGTAAAGTATATAGAAATGCTACACACACCATCTACAGTAGAGAATACTTTATATTAAGGAAGGAAAAACATGCAATAATTTCGTGGCAATCCAAATATATTTTCGAATCTTAGAGCGCCGAAGATCAAACGAGGAGATATGTAAGCATACGGATAAACAAACTGGACTCGTAAACACCTAACGTTGAATAAGGAATTTGTTTGATATGTAAATATGTTGTAGGATACAAACATGCTATAGATGTTTATGGCGCGAAAATTTAATTAAATTGGAACACTGAATGCACATCTAGACCTTTAAAATTTTCTAAATATGATAATTTCTGGATTTCATTTCATAGAATAATTGAGGGAATCGGGGCAAGTCACATTTATGGTGAAATAAACCTAACACTGTAATCTGTTGCTTAATATTCTACATATAATTTGTTTCTAATGTCACTTGGTGGCAGCATATGTCCAGGTTTCGTTTTGCCCCAGATGTTTATACTCCCTATGAAAATAGCTAATTTACAAAAAACGTAATAGTAATATCATTAAAATAATGTCATATTGTTACTCAGAATATGTCAAATGTTACTAAGACGTTGTCTAAGAAACTTTATATTATATATCTTGATTTGTTGATCTAACTTTCAAATTGAAATATCGCAGAAGTTCAAAACTGTGGTCATAACACTCTCCTGCCCCGACACCTTCAATTATAAATTTTAAATCTATAATTCAATACCAATAATAATTTTTCTCCACAGTGAGATCGTTGAAATAGAATAATTTTATTTCCAGCATTTTATTACATTATTTAAGTATATTTACAGCTGTTAAATTAAATTTAGAATAAATAATGGAATAATTCGACACGTGCTAACCCGTGGCAAAAAGTACGGAATCATCATCTACATTTTCCGGCGAGCAAAGAAATGTGAGCAATTTTAAGATAAGTTCTGCGGTTGGTGAAACTCTGTTTGATATTAAAGATTCATAAATATGTCTACATATTCAAAATAAATTACAATATGTCAACACAATTATTTTATATATTTCTCCAAATGTTGTTTGAAAAAATATAGAATCACGTCCTATCTCAGAAAAGTTTGGAATATATGGTGAAAATACACGTTTAATACTTTGTGTTTCCGCCTTCTGCCTTGATGAGACTTAACAAGTTCTTCGCACTTGTTTGCGTATGGGCAGTATCAATGGCTGCCCAGCTGCGTTTCGTACGGTGTCTCGATTTACTTGTTTTGACTTCGACTGGAGCGTAAATGCTATTTTGTTTCCAAAATATACCACATATTTTTGATATGATTGGTATCTAGACTGCATGCTAGCCACTCCATTTAAAGAACATTACTTTAAAGAAGAATTATTTTCACCGTACGAGACCTATGGCACGAAGCATTTTCATCCGTAAAAAAATTCAAATTGATCTTCCAAATAAGGAAAATTTTCTCTAAAATTGAAACATATTTATCTTAATTCACATTTCTATTCTCTAAAAACTCCATGTATTTTATTAAATGATATGTAGCCTCAAATCATGATTGAATCAGATAACTTAAGACGAAAATTGATTGTTTTTATTCTCCCTTTCAATTTTCAACTTACAAACAACTTTTCCTCTGACGTCACCCACACCAATATAAATTATTGATTCATCAGTAAACACCACTTTACTCTAGTGATCAATAGACTAGTCCCGTCGTTTTTGGCTCATCGTAATCTGGCTTGATTGTGCCGTACTGTGAGTATGGGTTGTGCCTTGACTTTGTGATAACGATATTCAGCTTTTAGGTAGCTTTCAATACAAAAAAGTATAAAGCTACCTATTGCAGCCGTTCGGAGGAAAGCAGTTCCGGAAAATTTCGATATATTTTCACCGATCATGACCCCCAGACCCCAAAACCACCCTCCGTCCAAATGTTGATTTATATATATAGATATATCCATATATATATATATTTATATATATAGATATATCCATATATATATATATATATATATATATATATATATATATATATCTGACCTATGTCATACGATAACGCCCGTAATTATGAATCGATTTTGATGAAACTAATTGTGTGTATTAAGGTCACTAATGTCTCGACCGAGTTCGTTGGCCAGCTTGGTCCGCCATCTTGTTTCAAGATGGCGGCCATTTAAAGATGTAAAATAACTTAAAATCTAAAATAAATATACAAAAAATTTAAAAATTCAAATTTATTTTTTAATTGCGTGTTAGGCCTTGATACAAGGATTCCAGAGCTTTTTTTGGTTTACCTCTATCTTAAAAAATGGCTGAGATAGAGCAGTTTGAAATTCTAGGGTGGCTGACATTTTGAAACAAAACAGCATATTAACGCGATTACTCGCAAATTATTTTCTTTCATTGTTGTAATAATTTTCCCAATCATACGCATAAAACTATATATTCATATCCGTTAACGCCAAAATTGGCGACATTGGCGACAAAATTGGCAAAATTGGGCGACATTTGGCGAAATATCGCCAAATTTGGCGATCAAAATAAGTCTTCATAAATGAAGCCAATTTGGCTATTGCTCAATAATTTGGCGAATTTCTTATTCAAATTCAGTATTAACGAATCTTTTGTAAACGTTTCTTTGCATTTTTGCTTGCTGTTTTCGTGTAACATTAGCTAAAATTTTAAAACGAAGATATAGCAAAGCTAGCTTTTCCTCCCGGTACAGGCCGGAAAGACTTTATTTAATCTGTTTTGCAACACCTTGTTCTTGGATACTTTTCACAAGTATTCCTATCATTATATGTTTTCCATCTCACATTTTTGCATATTTATAATAACCTGACGTACTGATGTAGCTCGTGGTCTACCAGAAAGAGGACAGTTTTCAGATTTTAAGCTCTGTGGATTTTCTCGAGATATTTGAAAGAGTAGATTGTGAGCATGACATTGTATTTTCTACATTTCTCTGTGATTATCCTTCATTTAGTATCTTAATGATTCCCTCGCTTGTTTTCAAATCCAGGTGTCATGTCATCTACTGGTTTAAAATGAGCAAAAAAAAAATCCCATGTGTATATAATACCTTAAGTGGAACTGTACAAAACTATTTATTAAGTAACAATAAGCGGAGCACGAGACATGAAAATCTGCATAAGAAGAGAGTGATTCTTAATTATTTTTTCTGAATCGACTTGATACCAAATTTTTTCCTGCAGATGTTTTAGAAAAAAAAATTACTGAGGGGTTATTGTGTAACCTCCTTTGTGTCTGCGTATCACATTAATATTCATGATCGTTCACTAAAATATAAAAGATTGCTATATTTAATTTATGATTAATTAATGTTATTTATCGTATAGAGAGAGTTGATTCCATGCTTTTTGCCACGGGTAGTGGTTTTAATATAAGGGTTTTATTTAATCTAAATAAAAATACTTTTAGCATAGTGCTTTTTACATAAATCGAAATTTCCTTTTGTTCAGTTAGAAGTTTTCATAATTTCATTTGTGAAAAAGCAATCTAAAATGTGCAAAAGAAAATTTCCTTTTCCGAAGCTAGAGAGTCTGATAAAAACTTATTTACTTATTCTAAAAGAATGCATATTATTATTTAAACCAGTTTCGCAAAAAGCTTTCGTGTTCTCAATAATTTTAAGATAAAAGGAATCATAAAAAAATATATAGAATGTGATTTAACGTTACTTAAAAACGAATGAAGGATTAGAGATATACATAAAATGTAATAAATATTAATAATTACATTTTCTTTGGAAAAGAAATTACAAAGCAGTCACACTTTTTCAATTAAATTTCATGATTTAATTTCTTTTTCAAATGGATATCAATTGCGCAAATAAGTGGATGGATAGTAGTTTTAAATGCAATCTCCCAATATTGCTTTCACGATTTTAGTATTTTTTATTTAAGAAAATGCATTAAATATCACTGTGAAAGGTATTTAAATGTTGAAAGACTTAAAAAACTATTAAATTAGAAAGATTATATAAATGTATACATATATGTGTGTACGCGTACATTATAACTTCAGTTTAGTTTTTGCAAAATATATTGCTAAATATTTGCAATGCAAATTTAAATATTTAATGAATAATGTTTCGAATTGTTGTAATATATATATATATACATATTTTCCCTATATCCCTAATTTCATGTTTTAAACTGTCAATAAGCAGAATTTGAACTTTGAAGGAGGGGGGGGGGGGCTTTGAGACCTATAGTGGCTTGGCTGTCGTCTCGAGTGATCCATCAAAAATAAGCAGAATTGTTTTAGATAATTTGTGACACTAGACACGTTAAATATAATTGCAAAAAAGCACATCACAAATGAAAAATACTACATTAAACACAGTATATTGTAAAAAAAAGAAATATAATATTCTATATAGAATGTAATTTTAATCGTTTTCGAAATATTTTTGCCATAATTATTAAATTAATTATATACAGGGTGTCCCTAATGTCCCATTACTATTAAAAAAGTCCTATTACTCTTACTGTATGACATATTTGATGCTAATGACATATTCGATATAGATGGTGGATGTGTTTCTCTAATTCTTCTGTACTATCTAATGTTTAATAACTAAAATATCTTCTTAAAACACCATCAAAATTTTTAAAATGCGCTAGGCCTTTCGAAAGATCTGAGTCTTTCTTCGTCAGGCACAAAAAGACGTGCTTCTACTATGAAAGCATCAGCAAGACACTTTTGAGTCTTGCTGCTGCTTTCATAGTAGAAGCACGTCTTTTTGCACCTGATGAAGAAAGACTCAGATCTTTCGAAAGGCCTAGCGCATTTTAAAAATTTTGATGGTGTTTTAAGAAGATATTTTAGTTATTATTGTTTCACACCAGTTTCAACTTATTTTATCTAATGTTTATTTCTTGTCGTTGTAGGAAATCCTGACTAACACATGACGAACATGCCACAAGAATAGACAAACTTCGTTCTATGGTATGCTGATAATAAAACACCATCTGTTTAGGCATCGGAAATTTATGACATTACTATGTTGAAGACACCGATCACACAGACTACCTAATGTATAGCTTGACCTGCTAGATTCTGCATGACAAAGCACAAAATATTGCTTTGAACTGTTTTGAGAATAACTGAAGGAGCGCACGCTGAAGTGTTACAAGTGCTTGTGCACAAGATACAGAAGCAGATTTTGGAAAAACAGCAGCAAACTTTTTCACATCGGCGTGCCATATTTTTTCATAAATATATTTTACGTGACCATGACGGGCCAACAAGCAAACAATTTAGTCGATTAAATGATAGAAATTATGAAATTATTTAAAAGTTTGCTGTACGATTACAAAATCGTTTGCTTTTGAAGCGATTTCCAAACTATGGGCAACGAATGAATCTGGCAAGTCATCAAAAATATATACCTTTTTTTTAAATCTGCTGCAACAATGTTGACGGAGAAACCTTTTTTTATGCAGTGAATAATCTCCACGTGCAGCGAACGATTGAAATAAGAACATGTTAAAAACCAGACCCCAATTACCAATAAGTACTTCAAGTGCCGCAGCTGAAAAACATAGTGAACAAAACCAGAGACTGTCGAAACTAACTAATTGGAGAAACTCTGCAGACCTCCCTCCTTCAAACTACAGCTGTCTTATCCCGCGCGTGTGCACAGAACTTAAAAACATTCCCTTCAGTTTCCAAAATGTTTCTGAGCAGTTAAGACGCTCTTGTACATATATGATGTAAATATATTTAATAGAATGTAAAATTGGAGCACTTATACGCAGCCTCCAAACGCGACTTAAAACATGTACATCTAGCCAAGAATTATATTATATTCAAAGGAAAATGAATCTTCTGTTTATTTTACACAATTGTTATTTTCTACTAATACTATTTATTATTCTTCCAATATAAGTGAATCAATGGATCAGATAAATATCGCTACAACACTTTGGATTACTACTGTGGGTATATTCAGCGCAAAAAGGAAAATCTCAGGTAAGCTGAACAAACTTCTTTAACATATCAAAAGATGAAAATGTATATTAAATTTGAAGACTGATTTAACTATTTATAAAAATAAGAAAATTTATTACGCTACCGACGGTTCCCCTAACAAAGATTATGAAAGACTGATTCTGAAAAAAGAATATTATCCCAGTATCAAAAACGATAATTTAACAAATTTCTAAAAATATAATAATAAATAAAAGAACACTAAAAAAGAAAAAAATGAATGCGATAAAAGAAAATACTCAATATATTGAAAAACTCAATTCTACAAATTATAGTACATGGAAGTTCAAGATGCAGATGTTCCTGATTAAAGAGGAACTCGACGATATTATAGTACAAGATCCACCAGCTCCACCCGATCCCGCATGGCACAAAAAAGATCGCAAGACTAGAGCTTTAATTAACCTAAGCATCGATGATTCTCAAATCGTAAATGTAAAAAACTTAGATACAGCCAAATTAACATGGGAAGCTCTGAAAAATATACATGAGAGAAGCAATTTATCTAGTAAGCTTTACCTGTTACGGAAATTATACAGTACTAAATTAGCGGAGGGCGGAAACATGATCTCACATATCACTAATATCTTGCAAATTATAGATAAACTTAATGCCATTGGAGAAAATATTAGCGATTCACATATTTCCGCGCTATTTCTGTGTTCTCTTCCCCCCAGTTACAATACTTTGATAACTGCGTTGGAGGCGAGACCAGAAAATGAGCTCACCCCTGATTTTATCAAAAACAAATTAACTGATGAATATAATCGTAGACATGAAATGTCAGAACAATCACATAGCGGATATAACAACAATGAGAGAGCATTTAAAACAAATAGGAGATATACACACACTGAAAATAGAAGAGAAGAAAAATATTGTAACAACTGCAAAATGAAAAATCATTCGACTTACGAATGCTGGCACTACAAGAGCAGAAACACGGTACAATCCGGAAATCCTCGTAACACTCAATTCAAAAATAAAAAGAATTTCTCATCTTCATTATGTTATGAAAAAAACGAAACTCATAGGGAAAACAAAGTTCCAAACGAAAGAAAATACGCAAATGATCAGACGCAAAATAAAGCATTAATCACTCAAAAAATAGGCAAAAATAACTGGATTCTCGATTCAGGATCTACCTCGCACATTTGTAATGATAAAAGCCTATTTAGTAAATTTATTGATTATAATAAAACTTCAGTAACGATCGCGAATGGTAATAAACTGACAGCGTTAGGTTCAGGAGAAGTTTTTATAAAAACATTAACCCCCGAAGGAAAAGAAAAACTAACGAAATTACGCGAAGTGCTTTATGTCCCAGACTTAGAGTCGAACCTAATTTCGGTTAGTAAAGCCGCTAAAAACGGGTGTAAACTAATCTTCGACGATAATAAATGCGATTTGATCTTTGATGAAGAAATATATATTAGGGCGAAAAATGAGAAAAACTTATACATTATTGAGGAAATGGACGATGTGGAAGAACCACAAAATTATGTAAACATAACGTATAACTGTGACAGCAAACAATGCATAGATCTCTGGCATCGCAGACTAGGTCACAGAGATTATGACGCGATTAAATCAATGATAACAAATCAAATTGCGGACGGAATAAAGATAGGAAAATGTAAACATCAAAATAAAACATGCGTAACTTGTATCGAAACTAAATTAACTAACATGCCGTATCCTAAATCAGCAACAAATCGAGCTACTAATATTGCGGATTTGATCCACAGTGACGTGTGTGGACCTCTAGATACACCGACTTTAGGCGGAAAAATTTATTTTATGACTCTTATTGATGACTATTCCCGATATACTACGATATATTTATTATCTAAAAAGAGCGAAGTTGCTGAAAAGATAAAAGAGTACGTAACGATGATATACAATCAGTTCGGTAAAAAACCTAAGGAAATTAGATCGGATAACGGTCGTGAGTATGTAAATCAAGAGATCGATGAATACCTAAAACAGAACGGAATTTTACACCAATTGACTGTCCCGCATAATCCGAGCCAGAATGGAGTTGCGGAGAGAAAAAATAAAAGTTTATTAGATATGACTAGAAGCATGCTATCACAAGCAAAATTAAGCAAACATTTTTGGGGTGAAGCCATAAACACCGCAACATACTTACAAAACCGACTCCCAACTAAAGCAAACAACAACAGAACACCTTACGAATTATGGAAAGGAATTAAACCGAATTTAAAACACTTAAGAACATTCGGTTGTAAAGCGCTATTTTACGTCGATAAAGTAAATAGAGGAAAACTCGATAACAGGGCTCAAACCGGAACGTTTGTAGGTTATGATACACGATCGACTGGTTATAGAATTCACACACAAGGAAAACAAATTATAATAGCGAGAACGGTGAAATTTCTTGAGAATGAAAATGTACACTCAGATAACATTGAGGAGATACAAATCACACAAAAACATCCGATGACAATACACAATTACCGGATAGACATGAAAATCACTTAGAAATAAAACTTGACAGCGAAGAGACACCATCCGTGCCCAAACAGCAACCAATTGAACCAAGAAGGTCTAATAGGACAAATAGAGGCGTTCCTCCTGACAGATATGTTTGTCTCATAAATAGTTCATCTGAAAACATTCCCGAAAATTGGGAAGATATCGAAAAAATGGAAAATACTAATGATAAACAAAATTGGATAAAAGCAACACAAAATGAAATCCAATGCCTAAGAAAAAATAACACTTGGACTTTAACAGATCCACCACCCGGAACAAAAATTATCGGCTCAAAATGGACTTTTAAACTAAAAAAGGACAATTTAGGAAATATTCAAAGCTATAAAGCGCGTCTAGTAGCACAAGGATATAGTCAAAGATTCGGGATTGACTATGATCAAACCTTCGCACCTGTAGTTTCGCACGCTACAATACGTGCATTTCTCATCTCTGCATTGCACAAAAGTTTGAACGTGAAACATATTGACGTTACCACAGCATTCTTGCACGGTGAATTAACTGAAACTGTTTATATGAGTCAACCAGATGGGTATATTAAACCCGGCGATGAAAGAAAAGTTTGTAAACTTCAAAAAGCCATCTACGGTCTTAAGCAAGCCGCAAAGGCCTGGTACACCAAAATATCGGAAACACTCACAAACAATAATTTCATACAGAGCAAAAATGATCCATGTCTGTACTTTAAATCAAATCAAGAAAATCCGATATACATCATCATTTATCTAGATGATATCCTGATAGCAGGAAAGGACAGTGACATCGAAGAAACAATAAACCAACTTAAGAAAGAATATGAACTAAAAAACTTAGGAGAAGTGAATAATTACCTAGGCATAAACATTAATAAAATCAACGATACATATTACCTAAATCAAAACAATAAAATACAGGAACTAGTGAAAAAACTGAATTTAAACGACATGAAACCTCATTACACACCAATGATTGCTGGATTCAACAGACTTGAAGACGATGATAATCTTTTACCTAATAACACGAAATATCGACAAGCCACAGGCACATTACTTTACATATCAACAATCACGCGTCCTGACATATCCGCAGCAGTCAACATATTATGTCGTAGAAATGAAACACCACGCCAAAAGGACTGGACAGCAGTGAAAAGAATCATTTCATACCTCAAAACTACAGAAAATTTGAACTTAACTCTTAGCGCAAACAGCAAGCTCATCCTAACAGCATACGCCGATGCAGACTGGGCAGGTGACTTGAAAACACGTAAATCAACGTCAGGAAATCTATTCATGCTAGGAAAATCGCCGATTTACTGGATTACAAAAAGGCAAAATTGCATTGCACTTTCGTCAGCCGAAGCTGAATACGTTTCAGCTAGCAACGCAGCACAAGAATTAACTTGGATAACAAACTTGCTTAGCGATCTCAACATTCCACAAAAATTACCCATCACGATTTTTGAGGATAATATGTCCTGTATAAAAATGACTGAAAACGATAAAGATACTAAGCGATCCAAACACATCGACATACGTTTCCACAACATCAAACTTATGAAAGAAGAAGGAAAAATTGATTTACAATACTGCCCCACTGAAGAAATGACAGCCGACACTCTCACGAAACCCACTCCCAAACCTGTGCACGAGAAACACCGTAAGAAACTGAATCTTCAACCATTCCCCACACAGGAGATTACGGGGGAGTGACGGAGAAACCTTTTTTTATGCAGTGAATAATCTCCACGTGCAGCGAACGATTGAAATAAGAACATGTTAAAAACCAGACCCCAATTACCAATAAGTACTTCAAGTGCCGCAGCTGAAAAACATAGTGAACAAAACCAGAGACTGTCGAAACTAACTAATTGGAGAAACTCTGCAGACCTCCCTCCTTCAAACTACAGCTGTCTTATCCCGCGCGTGTGCACAGAACTTAAAAACATTCCCTTCAGTTTCCAAAATGTTTCTGAGCAGTTAAGACGCTCTTGTACATATATGATGTAAATATATTTAATAGAATGTAAAATTGGAGCACTTATACGCAGCCTCCAAACGCGACTTAAAACATGTACATCTAGCCAAGAATTATATTATATTCAAAGGAAAATGAATCTTCTGTTTATTTTACACAATTGTTATTTTCTACTAATACTATTTATTATTCTTCCAATATAAGTGAATCAATGGATCAGATAAATATCGCTACAACACTTTGGATTACTACTGTGGGTATATTCAGCGCAAAAAGGAAAATCTCAGGTAAGCTGAACAAACTTCTTTAACATATCAAAAGATGAAAATGTATATTAAATTTGAAGACTGATTTAACTATTTATAAAAATAAGAAAATTTATTACGCTACCGACGGTTCCCCTAACAAATGTAATAAATAAAAATCTTTCAATTTTAAAGTAAGATATTACCAAGTGATATCGATAAATAACTTTGTTAAAAGGAAATGCTTTATTAAACTTTGCGTAGAGAGCAGTTGAAGGCTAAAATATATATATATACATATATATGGATAAAGACTGTCATTGGAGCAAAACAATGCTATAAATGACATTTACTTTTAAACTGTAATTTCTTTACCTAGTAAAAGTTCTTGATAGATCCACTTGCACATTACTATTATCCATTACTGTGTTTTTTTGTATGCATCTAAAGTTCATATATTTTTAGTATAGATTATACAAATATAAATATTTGTGGTAAGTTTAAAAAACATTAAAACGACATGTTGCAGTCTTTGCTGTCGGTGTAATGTTAAATATTTCCTGTTTGAAAATGAATATTTTTTGTTTAATGAATGCATTTATTTATTTTTGGGATTTACCAAAACCTATTAAAAATTTCTACTTGTTAACGAAGAGCTAAATGAACTCTTATCATGAATATTTATGTTAAAACTTTATTCAATAAACATTTTCAAATTTTATGTAAAACTGATTTGCTAATCATAGAGCAAATAATAAGAAGTATACGTTTAATATAATATAGCAAATTGGCCATTACGTGCGCTCCCTCTTCTAACGAGAAACTAGTCTATCATTATCCATGAAATTTAAGAGACACTAAATATTTGCTGTTGAACAAAATGGCTATTTTGAAATTGCAGACAGATACTGATTAGGGATTAAAAAGGTATATATACATGTATGCACTTTTGTTAGAATAATAAGATTGTTTTTAATACTTGTTTAGTTTATAAAGAAACATAAGCCTTCAGATTTCTTTATATAAGCCCACAAAACTAATTCATATCGCCACATTCACGTAATCGAGCAATTACTTTTTTTTATTTAATATCTGACTAATATTAAGGTTTTATTAGAAATTTTACAAGCATAAACCTAAAATTTTAATGCACAATCGTACATATGCTTGTGTATCAGTTTTTCTATTTAAACTTCTAAGTGAATCTTTTTAGTACTATGATAATTTTTAGAAAAAAATAATAAGTGTCCTTCTTTTAAATAACCGATAATATTATTTTTTTTGCTTGGTAATGCATTATAATATATTTGTGTTACAGCCATTTTGATAAGTATTGAAAGTTACATAAAGTTGATTACAAAAATGTAACACTCATTTATAAATATGCAAGAATACATTTCTTAACCTTTTTGTTATTATAAATAAGGTTTTTATATTCTTGTAATACTATACATTGTTCATTTTAAATTAAATTTTCCAAACGACCGTTATCGCGTTATATTGGAAGTTTTTTTTTTTCTTAAAATAAATTTCATTTAAAAATAAATATATTTAAAAATATATTTAAATAAATAACTTTGTTGATATAAAGTTGATTGCAAAAATGCAACACTCATTTATAAATATGAAAGAATACATTTCTTTACCCTTTTATTAATATAAATAAGGTTTTTAAATTATTGTGATACTACAGAGTGTTCATTTTAAATTCAATTTTCTAAACGACCATTATCGCGTTACATTGGAAGTTTTATTTTCTTAAAATAAATTTCATTTAAAAATATATTTAAATAACTTTGTCACTTAGTGCATTTGTTTTGTTAAACCTAAACCCTCATGAAATGTTTGTATTTACAAGAAAAAAAAATGTTTATGCAATATATTTTAAAGTATTTTTATAATAAAATGGACAAGACTAAAAGTATTTTAAATATGTAATGTTTAAATAATTTTAGCAGAAACCTTATAATTATTCAAACGGAAAATGCTAAAATTTTTATTTATATCAACAAAAGAGTTTCCTGCTCCTATCAAAATATTGGGATCCGGTTCAAGAACTGCACAAAGAGCACTGATCTGAACTCACCCTCGCGAATGATTCTTTAAAATATCTCTTTCAATAACCGAAGATAAATCGATAACCCCATATTTCAAAGAGATCTCATACAATATGTCCTTTACTTAAAAATGATTGGAAGATTGCGATTCTAGTCTCGTCATTGATATAGGATCGATATCCTACGCTCTTAAAAATAGATATTCCGGTACACTTGTTTCGAGGTGCATTCGCAGCCAATTGCTTTTGGGTTTCCCACTTCAGTTGGCAATCGATAAAGATGGGACGATTCTTCTAAACGAAGGTTAACTAAATCAACAATTTGCTAGAAAAATCTTACTTAGATGGTTCTCAGAGTTAGAGAAGTGTGGTGATTCTAAATAAACCACTGGTTGCGAAACTTGTATAAAATATGTAATGATTTATTAAACAAAAAATGCAGCACAATAAAATAATTGAAAAAAAACCCTTTCAGAGCAATATGATTTCATGCATAGTTATAGGGCTTTTGTTTATTATTTATATCTTTCTTTTTTCAATGAAGCACAAGATAAATATTTGTATGAAATTCTTCAATAACTTCTACGTTTTTGGCGGAAGCCATCAGACGTGAAGTGCATATAAATTTGTAGATCTATAAGTAATGAAAAATAAAGTTAAAGTGTTAGAAATGTAGTGTAATTATAAGAAACAAAACGTAAGTTTAAGAGAAAAGATTGTGTGCATATTTCGAAACATACGTATATATATATATATATTTTTTTTTTTTTTGAGTAAAACACAGATGGAACGATTTATGAAATAATTCTTCAATAAATTGTTTATTTTATTGAATACAAATTAAGTATTTTCAAATGCGATATTATATTTCTAATTTTCTAGAGTGACGTAATTCATTTAATTTATCATGACATTTTTTCCAGAAAAAAAAGTAAAATTCTTTGAATATAAAATAAAGAAAATAACGCCTGTGTTATATTAAGAATAAAAATTAACTACTATTTTTTTTTGTTATTTAGTTTGCGTTTGCATACGATTGACTTATATTAATACAGAAATTGACTATTAGAATATATCAGAATGAATTAGTTCTAAAAGCAATTCCGGCATTCTTTGAAACAATGCGATTTATTTCTAAGTTACTTAACAACTACACCTGTTGCGTTTATGATAAAGAAAGAAAATTTGATACGAAAATTATGAAATGCTATATTTTGCGTTTTACTTTAAAATCATCACTTGTTCGGGTGAGATTGCAGATAATTGCTTTTGGGATTCCCACTTCAGTTGAAAATTGATAAAAATGGGAGAAGATGGAATGATTCTTCTAAACAAAGCTTTACTAAATCAACAAATTACCAGATTAATTTTAGATGCATCATAGTGTTTGAGAAGTGTAGTGGTAAAGCATTTAAATTACGAAAAAAAAGGAAACAAATTTAAATAACGATATCTGCAAAACAGTAAAGTATTTAAAAATATAACATATAAAATAAAGAGCTTGTTGAATGAACATTTATTAACATTTTTGAATAAAGGGTTTTTGGGATTTCCACTTCAGTTGGAAATTGATAAAGGTGGGACAATTTTTAGAAACAAATCTTTATTAAATCAACAATTTACGAGATAAATCTTAGATGTATTATGCTGTTTGAAAAGTGCCGTGGTAACGAATTTAAATTACGAAGAAAAAAAGAAACAATTTAAATAAGGATTTCTGCAAAGCAGTAAAGTATTTTTAAAAAATATAACACATAAAATAATGAGCTTGTTGAATGATCATTTATTAACGTTTTTGAATAAAGGGTTTTTGGTATTCCCACTTCAGTTGGCAATGGATAAAGATGGGACGACTCTTCTAAACAAAGATTTACTAAATCAACAATTTACGAGATAAATCTTAGATGTATTGAAAGTTTCGAAATGCGTTCTGTTTTCGAAGGGCGATAGTAACGCATTTAAATTACGAAGAAAAAAAGAATGAATGTAAATAATGAAAGATGCAGATCATTAAAGCAGTTAAAAATATAACACATAAAATAATAAGCACTTATTCAAATTTTTGAGTAAATAGATTTAGAGATTCTCAATTCAGTTGTCAATTGATAAATGTGGGAGGTTCTTCTAAACAAAGCTTTACTAAATCAACAATTTACCAGATATATCTTAGATACATCACAATGTTTAAGAAGTATGGTGGTATCGCATTTAAAAATAAACAAATTTAAATAACAAAAGCTGCAAAGAAGTAAATTATTTTAAAATATAAGACGTAAAATATTGAGCTGGTTGAATGAGCACTTATTAATATTTTTGAGTTTCCAACTCCAGTTGGCAATTGATAAAGGTAGGACAATTCTTCTAAACAAAACTTCCGTAAATCACCAATTTACGAGATTAATCTTAGATGCACCACGGTGTTTGAGAAGTGGTATGGTAACGAATTTAAATTACGAAGAATAAAAAAAATAATAACGAAAGACCCAAAACAAGTAAAGTAGTTAAAATATAACACAACAAATAATGAACTTGTTGAATCAGAAGTTATTATATTTTTTTAATAAAGAGTTTTTGTGTTTCCGTCTTCAGCTGGCAATTTATAAAGAAGAAAACTGAACAAAACTTTACTACATACGCAATTTACGAAATAAATCTTAGATGCAACACGGTGTTTGAGAAGTGTCATGGTAACGCATTTAAATTTCAAAGAAAAAAATAACGAATGAGGCAAAACAGTAAAGTAGCTAAAAATATAACACATGAAATAAAGAGCTTGTTTAATGAGCACTTAAACCTTTTGATTAAAGCAATAAATTAAAGCTTTAATGTATTTCATAAACAAAAATTTATATAGTTATAGAAAACTATTCTTTTTTTTCTTTTTTTTTGCGGATTTCAAAAGAAAACTTTTTAAATGTAATATTATATTTTAATTGTTCTGAAATGACACAAATAGTTTAATTTATCATATATTTTTTTTCATTATCAAATATAAGCATGCGTGTAGAGAAAATAACGCAAGAAACATCGTACTTGAGAAGCAATGATTATAATTACATTCGAAATAAACAATAAGTACCTTTATTCACTCCTTCCCATAGTATATGGTTTGAGTTGAGATACAATTAACTTACATTAGTACAGAACTTTATTTTTATGAAATAGCATAATGCATTAATATTGATCTGCATTATTTTAAACAACGAAATGATTTTTCCCCACTAATCTACTAATCGAGAAAACCTGTTGCATTTGGGTGAAATATATGTTTTTATTCAAACAGTATGAAATTTTACTTTGTGGTTTATTATTTATTAAATTTCGCTTATTCAAACACTTGTCCTTGTACATTTATTTCAAAATGCTTTTGCAGGCTTTGGGAAATACCACTTCAGTGGGCAATCGATAAAGATGGGATGATTCTTCTAAACGAAAATTTACTAAATGAACAATTTGCGAGATAAATCTTAGAGGCATCTTGGTGTTTGTGATATATTATAGCAGTCTCTAGCTGTTCTACTTATGACGGTAGTTTAGGATTAAAAGTATTGAGATTTGTGTGTGAGCGTGTTGTCCGGATTCTAGCAATTGTGCGTGAAACAGCCTATTCTGTCATTTCTTGTACTTTCCCAAAGTGTTTCCAAATCTCCCTGAATATGTTTAATGCAGTTATTTTACTCAGATGTTTACGCATATGCGTGCTATTTTACGTTTTGTATAATACTAATTAGGTTTCTGTGGCCTGGTGGTCGAGTTGAGATGATTCTTCTAAGCGTATTTTTACCAAATCAAAAATTTGAGATATAAATCTTAGATGTATCTCCGGTTTGAGATATGTGATGATAATCAATCAGCCATTGAACGTGAGACATTTGTATGCTTAATTTATTAAGGGTACGAAATGCAGCAAAGTTAAACATAAAAATTTTGTGCACATTAATAAAGAAGTCTTAAGAGTGTAGGTGTATTTAGAATTTTATTAATGATTATAAGATTTATATAACATTTTTTATTAATTTTTCTTCTTTTCTTTCTTTCATTATTTTGTGTTGGCAATTGATAAAAATTAGACGATTCTTGTAACCGTAGGTTTAATAAATCAACAATTTTAACAGATTAATCTTAGATGCATGACGATGTTTGATATATATGATAATCATAAATAGCCATTGAGCGTGACACGTTTGTACACGAAATGTATTAGGAATAAAAAATACAGCAGAGTTAAAAATTAAAATTTTAGCAAAATTAAAGTTTAGCACAGATTAATAAAGAAGTCTTAACAGAACTGATTGTATATATAGAATTTTGTGAATGCTTTTAAAATTTATGCAAAATGTTTCAATATTTTTTTTTCCCGGAAGCCATTGCGTGCGAAATGCTTGTAAATACGTGGTAATTTACTGAATAAAAACAGAAGCAAATTTATTGTTAATAATTTAGAGCAATTAAAAGGCACTAAGTCTAAAGGTAATAGTCTAAAGGTAATGTAAAGACTTTAGATGTATTTTTAAACATACGTTTTTAGTAAAATTTAGGTATGATGATTTATTAAAAAAATTCTTCAATGATTTTTTGTTATGGTATTCAAAGACAGTCTTTTTAAATGTAATGTTATATAAAGATTTTTCTAAAATTATATATATATTTTTATTTACTACAACATTATTTCAGAATCAAATATAATGATGTAATTGTAAGATAAAGAAAATAACACATTTACATGACAAAATGTATTACTTTTTTTCTTGTTTATTTTGAGTTTAAGTACATTTTTTTTTCAAATTAACAAAGAAATTGTCTAGTATTAGATGACAAAATGCATTTATATTAAAATGAGTTGTGGTATTCTTTTTAATATGCTTTATTTTGACTTTTATTTTTTGTTATTTCTTAATCGAGTATACCTGTTACAACTGGATAGTGAAATAAACGTTTTTTTTTACAAAAAATATGAAATTATTTCGCCTTTGCAGTTGATTATTTATCACAAGTGTTATATTTTAAAAGAATCTCTTGTCACTTGACAAAAAAAAAAAAAATACTGCTTATAACTATGAGTTTAATTCCTTTTTCACCATTATCATTTCAATTTAATGTGCAATAAGATGTTGTTGAAATGTAATTAATGCAAAGGTTAAAAAAATAAATGGAAATGATTCTATATATATTATTAACCTTTCCAAAGTTAATAATAAGATTTTTTATATACATAAAGAATAAAGATCAAACATAATATATTGTTATAAAAATTAATAAAAAATATTGACAATTTAATACGCATTGTAACACATGGTAATGCATTTAAATTTCAAAGAAAAAAAAATAACGAATGAGGCAAAACAGTAGCTAAAAATATAACACATGAAATAAAGAGCTTGTGTAATGAGCACTTATTAAAAGTTTTGATTAAAGTACTAAATTAAAGCTTTAATATTTTTCATAAAACATAAGTTTATATATTTATATAAATTTCATAATCTAATTGAGTCTAAACTTAATTTTAGCCAGACCTGCCAAGTCTCCGGCTTTTTGGATACCAGTAATTTAGTACAGAAAATGTTGTTTTATTGAGTCGGAGCATTTTGCGATTTAAAAGAACAACATTTTTTCAAAAAAATTACTGGTGTTCAAAAAGCCGGAGACTTGGCAACTCTGATTTTAGCATAATTACTTAATCTTAATTACTTAAAAACAATCGTAAATTTATGTGACTAATGGCTTAAATTATTTATTTATGCTACTATTTCCTTTCAACAATAATACAAATGATGCCCTCATGCAAATATTTTCTCAAAATATCTTAAATAGTGGAAAATTAGCTATAGTGTTTTATGTAAAGATAAGATAACTAATATTCCACTTCTGTTCTAATCTAGATATTATAGCATATGGCGTTCTTCTGTCAAAATGTTATCAGTGAATTGAATTTATGCATGGTTACTTTAGTAAAGAAAATTATTAGACAAAAACATTCCTTCATGATATTCATATATTTTAAAATTCCTAGACCAAAAACTCACAATAAAAAGTGATTTTTAAGATCATTTGAATAGTAAACGTCCTAACATAGTATTTCATTTGAAATATTTAGTTAATTATATACCTTATAAAATACAAAACTGATATATGTAAAAATTTTCTGTTTAATAAATTTTCAAAATGATTTTTTAGAAGATAAAATTTGTTATTCAGTAAGAAAGATATTTATTTACAAACGATTTGCATTTATGAATAATTAGGAATCATTGAGCATTTTATTGTATCGAGTTATAACCCTGCCGGCTTTCTTAAGAACCATAAACTCATAAAATTTTATTTAAGGTTTAAATACAGAACTTTTATTTATTTCAAAAAACATAAAAGTGTAATATATTAAAAAAACAGTTTTAACACAAAATAACTACAAAATAAAAATTACCGCAATCTGCTCATATATCTCATAACACACTTTACGCTAGTCACGTAACTTACGTTTTTGGATGCCTATAAGTTTTGCCTAGTATGGAGTTATATATCTTTCTCTTTATGTATTAACTTATTGCGTACATAAATCTTCGCTGGTCTCCACCTGTGGGGGTTATTGTTCATAATGGATGTTAAAATATTTCTAAAACATATCAATAACATATAAATTTATACAATCTGTGCACTTTGCAATTAAATATTTTCTTGAAAACAAAACAATAACGTCATGAAATGCATTCAGTTTTAAGGGAAACATCAATCTAAATATAATAAAACACAGTGTAACGATTCCGGTGCTAACCCATCCATCTTACCAATCCAACAGAAGATGAAGCCATGTTAGGCTTAATTTCGATTTGAAATGTATATGAGAAAACATACCAGCCTAAATACAAATCTCTTCTAAATTAAATCACTCCTGTTCAGCATATTTTTCTATAATACATTCAAAATTTCAATGATTTGCGTAATCGACAAAACATTTCCGAAATCGTTTGTAGTTTTGGTAATGTAAACAAACCATCAAACAGAAGCTGGTAGAAATGAACAATGCCTTTCATAGGATTTTTTTAGAAAACATTTTTCTAAAATAATGTAACTGTTGTAATGTATTATTGTTGTAATAAATTAATAAGTTTAAATGATTAATTTATGAATAATAATGTTTAAAAAAACTTTTAAAAAATACAGAAAATTTTATCGTTAATGCGGCCTTGAACAAAATTCTAGATAGCACATGTCTGGTGTCTCTATTATTACAAATGAGTATTAACGTTTTTATTTCTAATACTGAATGTTATGAAAATAATCCTTATAAAATTATTAATAGAAGTCTTTAAAACGTTTTCAAATTTCTAATCGTAATTTAAGAGGGGTTAAGTCTAGAAATTAAAACCATTAGTAAATTTTATATCAAACAGTCTGGTAAGTTTTGTTAACAAAAGAATCGGGAATTTTTAACAAACCCGTAACGGGTATTTACACTAGTAAAGATAATAATCTTATTAAAACTGCAGCATGAAAAACACTGAAGGGCGAACTTATTTATAAAAAAAATGGATAATGAGCAGCACAAAAAGTTTTAAAATAATATTATGTACCACCTGTATTTACGCATAGATGCCAACATTTTTGTATGTTTCAGAAGTTGACCTAATTCAAACAGGTTTTGACCCAGAATTTTTTTTTAATTAAAATCTTATAAGTAACACATAGAATTTCCTTAAGTTATTTCAACATTTCTTTAAACGTATATTCCGGTTCAAAACATGTTTGGCTTAGATCAGATTCCGGAAGAATACGCAATATTTCCGTATTCTTTGGTATCTGGGATTTACATTGACCAGGAAGCCTGATAATAATGTCAACTGATTATACAGTGTGTCCTAATTTTAAGTACTTTAACTGAAGATTATAAACAACCAAGATAATTTTGTTAGATGGTACATGGTAGCTTAGTTGTGGAAATTTACATTATGCAATAGCAAAAATTTTTATTTCAGGTGCTGAAAATGGAAAAAATTGAAAATTGGAAAATGAAGACGAATTCTGAAAAAGCACAAAGCTGGTGGTATACAGAATTGGGGTCCATTGGCAGGATGGAGCATTCCCACAGTGCGATTTGGGAGTTTGAAACACATATATTGCCGAATTTTCTCAAAGATGGATTGGGAGAGGGGGTTCAATTCTCTGGTCATCATCCTTAGACATTCTCCGTGCCACCAGCGGGGCACATGTAGAAAGGGCGTGATTGCACAAACAAAAATTCATAACTATGTGTATCCATTGTTATTTCAATCTTCTTAATGCAAAGATTACATGATGTATTACAGACTGTTCAAATTAGGGCGTCCCGTCTCGGACACCCTGTATTATTACTCTATACATATTTATGTTAATACGTACGAACAATTTTTTCATAAAAGAAAAAAAATCGTACGCATGTTTATTTTGTTGTTGTTCATAAATTATTTCTCGCTTATAATCAATCTAAAAGTTTTAGCTAATTTCCTGGATTTTTGCAGTTACTTAAAATAGAAAAGAAAAATTAGTTTTGGCAGTTTATTTTCCGTTAGCACCATGTGATTACTTCTTAGGTACTTAGAGATGAGTAATGAGCAAAGTAATTAGAGATGTCTTACTGTAAATAACATTATGTTGAAGATTTTGTAATTTTTTTTTTTCTAAATATTAATTTAATGTTTGACGAAGAATATTTTCATTGGTGATTTTATGCACTTATTTAGCAGTAATGATTTTTATGAAAATGTACAATATGTTTACCAGCAAATTCAATTTTAATTCCAGTCCCTAATTAAGGGATAATTAATTACATACACAATCAATCATAATCACACATACTTTTTTAAAATGATATTTGGAAAAGAAATTAGAGATTTACTATGATTTGTTCTTGAAAAAGGTTTGTACTTTTATAGTGTGTTCTCATTTTTCATTTTTTTAAAACTTATCTCAGAATATAAAAATCAAGCAATCATTAATATTCATCATAATGATAACATGCATTATATTTAAGACAATTCTTAAATGTTTATTAAATATAGCTTATGAAAACAAAATATGTATATGATATTCAAACTATTATACTATTCCGATCACGACTAAAAAGAGAACACGTTTAAACCGAGCAATTTGTACAGTAAATATGGTTCATCATTTAAACTATATACAATTTTTCACGTTTTTTATGAGCTAAAATTGCAGAATCCCTGTTAATATGCTCAAAACATCTGTTCATTTCAATGTTAATGTCAGGCGTGCTTTTCGATGTTCATCAATGAGAAGAAACCAGCAGAGAAATAAAATATGTAAAGTCTGGACAAATGGACCAAAAATTCCCTTTTTTTAATGCTGGCTTTAACATCTTAAGTCAATTTTTGTTCCAGCTGAAGATGGATGTCGCGGTGAGTTGAACTTATTTGTATGCCGTATCATGTTTGAAAGTCTTTTCAGGTCAAGTAAAGGGGGAGGCATAGCGACTTGCATTTTCATTTTATTACAATAATCTTTTGTATAATCTTATTTTGTTCCAGTTCGTATCTGTTTAATATTTACATTGTTTTGATATTAATAAATGTTATACTTCAGGCATGATTAATTTTACTATACTTATTTATATTATTTGGATTAAAAGATTGTGTTTTTTCAAATTTTATTAATTTATTTGAAAATATGTCGAATTATTTTCTTTTTAATATACATTGGAGGATGAAAGCTGGTTGCCTTACGAAGCCTAATAGGCTTCAAATTATTATTTTTTTTTTTTGGCTCCTCCCGCATTCCGAAGAGCTAGGAGCTGTTGATTTTTTAAATAGTGTTTTAAAGTTCATAATTTTTATTTACAAAGTTTTAACAATATAATAAAAGTTCGACGAAGAATCAAGAATCAAGAATTTATTTAGTTTTAGAATATTCTCATTTTGTTTTTGAAAATGACTCAGAAGAGTCGAAACATGTAAAACAACTAATAAAAGTTATTTTAATTTATATTATAGTTGTTAATTTTACACCTTTAGCATTTAAAAGTAATATACAAAGTTTTAATCTTGTTACTGCATCTACATTTCATTAAAATTTATAATCTATCATCTTGTATTAAAATTTATATAGTTTGTCTGCTCATAAGAGCTGCTTACCGCCTGGTGCACATAATTTGCCTATTTTTACACCATTTTAAAATAATACACACATATATACCTCGTATATATACATAATTAGTGCACGGATATGTATTTTTTCAATAATTAAATTATGACTATTCTGAAATAATTATTAAAAGCATTGCTACAGTTTTAGCAACTCTTTTTTAAATAGTTTTTCATTTAATTGTTAATAATATGTTTTAGATTTTCATCTATTGTAAGTAATTATCGTGAAAAATATGAAAGAGGAAGACTGTTGCTCATTAACTAGGGATGCTTCTGATTTCCTTTTCCCTTTTAAACATTCATTGATTTTTTTCATCCTTTCTACATTCAGATAAAACGTATCATTTATTCTCGTGAATATCTTTCAAAAGTAATGAACAAGTAGAATATATCTAAATGAACTATTTTTTAAATGATTAAAAAAAATATTTCTGTTAGCAACAAATAAAGACGCAATTTTCGCTATATCTGTTAGCAATATTAATCTGAATATCGGGCTGTTGGAACTTTATAAATAGAGCCAGTATCAAACCACTATATGTTAAATGTTACTGAATATATATTTTGAATAAGATGCCAAAATATTATAGTAATATTTTTTATCAGATTCACTTGATTAGAGAAATTGTACTCATAACTCTAGAACTAAGCAACGTAGAACGGTATGTTATGTACTAAAACCTTCCCTGAAACAAAAAATATATCTAACAGTGCATGCTCCATCAAAATTTATTTGAGAAAATATTTTTAAAAGTGCTAAACTTTTCTAAATGGATTCCTCTGACACATAATTCTGTAACTAAACAACGTAGAACGATTTTATATAACAAAACCTTCCCTGAAAAATTATCTAACAGTTCAATACCCGTTAAAATCCAATCAACAGAATGCTTAAAAATCGGCTATCTTGCATAATCCGTTTTATCAGATTATAGAAATTTCCCCATAATTTCGTCACATTATAGAATCTCTCGCGTTTTATCGACAGTTTGAATGTGTTCCGTCATTTGACAGTATATTATCCACTTTTTAAGGAATTCTTTTAAAGTTTGTTCCTTCTTTTCACTGAATTTCTTCCACTGCTATAAAAATGCATGTATTTTTAGAACGCATGTATTTTTATTTGTAACGTTAAAATTTTGAAGTTTTGGCGCCAAATTAGAAAAATATGCAATATCTCACAAACTATTAGACTTAGAAGAATGTACTTCGTGCCATTCAATTCACATACGAAAATGAATTAAAATATGTTATCATTTGTGACGTAACTATAATAGCTTATTTATAAGAATTTTTTTTTAAGTTTGTTCCTCTTTTACCCTCCTTACAGGGGGGTGCTTTACAAAATCCTTTCTTAGCTCTCGTCTACGTCCTAAGAAGTATTTTCCCCCTTTTTCATGTTTATCCGTTCAGTAGTTTGGTCTGTGCGTTGATGATCTTCGCAGTCAGGACTTTCTTTTATATACACCAGTGGACCCGTGCGAGGATTTCGCACTGAAGTCTAATAATTTTTAGCAATATCTAATATTTTTTAAATGCAGGTTTAAACTTCTAAAGAATAATTAAGGTTCAAAATATCTGCAAACAACATTAGTCAAACCAGAATATCGGCTCATTTATTCCATGAAAATTACAGTAAAAACTAATTAAAGATAGCAAAAGGCACCCGCGCGAAAAAAAAATTTCATTAGAGGATGACATCATCCGCTCTTGTAAAACATGAAACAAAGAAAATTAAATTGAATGTATTAGGTAGCTTTCAATACAAAAAAGTATAAAGCTACCTATTGCAGCCGTTCGGAGGAAAGCAATTCCGGAAAATTTTGATATATTTTCGCCGATCATGACCCCCAGACCCCAAAACCACCCTCCGTTCAAATGTTGATTTATATATATATATATATATGGTTAAATTTTACTTAAAGTTTTATATATATATATATATATATATATATATCTGACATATGTCATACGATAACGCCCGTATTTATAAATCGATTTTGATGAAACTAATTGTGTATATTAAGGTCACTAATGTCTCGACCGAGTTCGTTGGCCAGCTTGGTCCGCCATTTTGTTTCAAGATGGCGGCCATTTCAAAATTTAAAACTAAAATAAATATACAAAAAAGTTAAAAATTCAAATTTATTTTTTAATTACGTGTTAGGCCTTGATACAAGGATTCCAGAGCATTTTTTGGTTTACCTCTATCTTAAAAAATGGCGGAGATAGAGCAGTTTGAAATTCTAGGGTGGCTGACATTTTGAAACAAAACAACACATTAACGCGTTTACTCGCAAATTATTTTCTTTCATTGTTGTAATAATTTTCCCAATCATACGCATAAAACTATATATTCATATCCGTTAGCGCCAAATTCTCGCCAAAATTGGCGACATTTTGCGAAATATCGCCAAAATTGGCGACCAAAATAAGTCTTCATAAGTGAAGCCAATTTGGCTATTGCTCAATAATTTGGCGAATTTCTTATTCAAATTCAGTATTAACGAATGTTTTGTAAACGTTTCTTTGCATTTTAACTTGCTGTTTTCGTGTAACATTAGCTAAAATTTTAAAACGAAGATATAGGAAAGCTACCTTTTCCCCCCGGTACAGGCCGGAAGGACTTTTTAAAATACAATTTGATCTAATAGAACTTAAACATACTTTTTATTCTACACGTGAAATACCACTGCTTCAATCGATCAATGATGTCTTTTCCTTCCAAAAAATTCAATTTCAATTTTGCTTTTAAACCCTAAATTTAAAATAAACCTGTGCGAAGAAATCATACTTTATCTATTTTCAACTACTATTTTTTTTAGCTCACAGTCTATCAAAGCCTGAGAGCTTATGTGCCCGCCGGTTCTGTATGTATGTATGTACGTACGTATGTATGTACGTACGTATGCATGTACGTAACGCGATAACTCTTCATAGAAATATCCGTTTTCCTTCAAATTTTGTTTATAGGTTCACTGTTTTAAGGCGCTTCCCTGATTAGTTTTCCGGATTGATTGGTTAAGTATAAAGGGGGGGAACGGGGGGCTAATCCCTCCTTAATTTATATAAATGGGTTTTTCATGCAGAATTATTCCGTTTTCCTTCAAATATTGTTTATAGGTTCACTGTGTTAAGGCGCTTCCCTGATTAGTTTTCGGGATTGATTTGTTAAGTATAAAGGAGGGGGGGACGGGGGGGCTAATCCCCCCTTAATTTATATAAATGGGTTTTTGATGCAGAATTATTCCGTTTTCCTTCAAATTTTGTTTATAGGTTCACTGTGTTAAGGCGCTTCCCTGATTAGTTTTCGGGATTGATTGGTTAAGTATAAAGGGGGGGACGGGGGTGGGCTAATCCCCCCTTAATTTATATAAATGGGTTTTTCATGCAGAATTATCCCATTTGCTTCAAATTTTGTTTATAGGTTCATTGGGTTAAGACGCTTCCCTGATTTGTTTTCGGGATTGATTGTTTAAGTATAAAGGGGTGAACGGGGGGCTAATCCCCCCCTTAATTTATATAAATGGGTTTTTCATGCAGAATTATCCCATTTGCTTCAAATTTTGTTTATAGGTTCATTGGGTTAAGACGCTTCCCTGATTAGTTTTCGGGATTGATTGGTTAAGTATAAAGGGGGTGGGGGGCTAATCCTCCCTTAATTTATATAAATGGTTTTTTCAAGCAGAATTATCCGATTTGCTTCAAATTTTGTATATAGGTTCATTGTGTTAATGCGCTTCTCTGAATAGTTTTGGGGTTCATTGGTTAAGCATAAAGGGGGAAGGGGGGCTAATCCCCCTTAATTTATATAAATGGGTTTTTCATGCAGAATTATCCCATTTGCTTCAAAATTTGTTTACAGATTCATTGGGTTAAGACGCTTCCCTGATTATTTTTCGGGATTGATTGGTTAAGTATAAAGGGGGGAACGGGGGGGGGGTAATCCCCCCCTTAATTTATATAAATGAGTTTTTCATGCAGAATTATCCCATTTGCTTCAAATTTGTTTATAGGTTCATTGGGTTAAGACGTTTCCCTGATTAGTGTTCGGGATTGATTGGTTAAGTATAAAGGGAGGGGGGAACGGGGGGCTAATCCCCCCTTAATTTATATAAATGGGTTTTTCAAGCAGAATTATCCGATTTTCTTCAAATTTTGTATATAGGTTCATTGTGATAATGCGCTTCTCTGAGTAGTTTTGGGGGTTCATTGGTTAAATATAAAGGGGGAAGGGGGGTAATCCCCCCTTAATTTAGATAAATGGGTTTTTCATGCAGCATTATCCAATTTTCTTCAAATTTTGTATGTATATATTCATTGTAATAAGAGGCTTCCCGGATTAGTTTAAGGGGTACCTTATTTAACTCTGAGGGGATAACGGGGGGATGACCCCGCCTTAATATATTGTCGATTTCTTTATTTTTCGAGGGGCTTATTTCAAATTCTTTGAAATACGAGTATAATGTACAATTAGTGTGAATAGCCTGTGAACTCAATGCCCTCAGTTTAACTGGGCAGTTTTCTTTTTATTATAATCATTGTTGAACATCATATAATGCGGTATTTGTTTTGTGGCAACACTAATTTTAGGAAAATCTTTCATTTCATTTATGAAAACAATGCCCATTTAATTTTTAATTAACGGCAATTTTTAATAAAAAAAACATTTTAAACGAAATATGAGTGTACTATGTTAGAAGCCGCTTCAAAAACCTTTCGAATGATGCATCATTCGTTGCTGTGCGTTTCGTAAATTCACAGAAAAAGAGATGTTGACAACAGAAATAATATATATGATGACGATAGATAACTGTTTGCGGGTAAAAATTTCCTCACATTATATAACGATGAAAAGAAGTCCCTCGAGGTTTATCGACAGGTTGAATTTCTTCCTTTGCTACAATAACGCATGAATATTTAGAAATTATCATTTGTAATGTTAGAATTTTGAGGTTTTAGCACCAAAGATAGACATTACCAAATCAGAAAAAAGTGTAATAAATCACGAACTTCTTTATTTAGAGTGATATATATATTTGGTACCATACGATTCAGAATACAAAACTACGTACATTAAAATATGTTATCATTTGTCACATAACTAAAATATCCGATTTTTAAGAAGTTTTTTTAAAGTTTGTTCCTTTTTTTACCCCTTTAGGGGTGGAGCTTTAAAAAATCCTTTCTTAGCGCTCATCTACGTTCTAAGACGTATCATATTTTTAGGTTCAGGATTCAGTGGTTTGGGCTGTGCGTTGATGTCCCCAGTCAGGACAATTCTTATATATATATATATAGATTTATATTGCGTGAAATAATCAAAAAAGTGTTATTCAACTGGAAAGCATTGACAAGGCAGTAATATCATTGATAAAACTACTTTAATGAGTATGACATACGTGCACGCGGTTGCACTTGTTAAACAATTTTAAATCTCAAGCGATGTCGCATCAGCCGCATGTTTCATCCAGATTGAAATTTCATGAAATAATTCGATTCTGTGAGTTAAAACACATCAGTTTCAATGAAATCCAATGGTTGCCATGGTTGCTGCGCGAACGTCATATTCAAAATGGCGACTGGGTAGCAGAAAGCGTTTCGTGTACTAGAATTTTCAAAGTGTGAATAGCTTGTAATCGTTCAGAGAGCATTCTGGATGGCATACAAATGCAAACCACCAACCCAACAAAGCATTCTGCGCTGGTATCAAAAGTTCAAAGAAACCGGTTGTTTATGTAAAAGCAAAAGTTCCAGCTGACCAAGCGTTACTGAAGAAACAGTGAACCGAGTTAGAGAGCGTTTCATCCGTAGCCCAAGAAATCAACAAATCGCGCTAGCCGCGAACTTTCCATTCCACAGCCAACCATGCTGCGTAATGTGTAGAGCGAACTGAACTATCGCCTTGACATCTGCCGTATCACTCATGGAGCACATATTGAACATCTGTAGTATGTATGGACGTCAGTCTTGTATACTTTCGATTTATTTCCATGTATAACTCATTGTTGTAACCCAATTATGTTCCGAAATAAACGCTTCGGAAACCCGATGATTCTTTCGTAACAACCCTGTATATTCTTTGCGAAGATATCATGACTAAAAAAAAATATTCATGTAAAGTGTATGTTTGAAATCGGATTTATATAAATGTATTTGACTTAAACTGAATATAGCAATTCAAAGTTTATTTTATAAAGCTATATTTATTTGCTTATTAGTACCAAAGTTATTAGTACCAATGGAATATCAATGCAAATATTGATATATCATTGCTTGGTGAAACATCTCTCTTCTAATAAAAAATAATTTTTTATTTTTAAAAGTACATATCACTTTCTTTTTTCTTTTTAAAACGTTATTTAGTTTTCTATTTTATCGAAGTCAAATTTTAGTTATGAAAGGTTATAACGACATATTAAAATACGTAAAGCGAATTCTTGTTTTGGTCTAGCACTTCATTATTATTTATAATGTTATTTTTAAGGTGCTTTCGTATTATCCAGGCCAGGCCAGGCCAGGTACAACTACGGCCAAGCATGGATCACATAATACTAATTAAAGTAAAATTTTTTTTTTCTACATGGTAAACAAGGAAACAATACTTTTGATGCCATTTTAAAAACTATTGGAAAAATATTCACGGCAAAAATAAAATGTTACCTTAAATCCTTTTATCAACTAATGATTATTTATATGTTAAAATGTCATACTAAATTACAGTTTCGTATCATAGATATTTGTATTATATTCGTATTTTTTATTGCTAACTGCCAATCTGATGCTATGCATTTAATAAATGCGTACTATATTAATATTTTAGAAGTAATATTATATTATTACCATTTATTTTATTATTTATTAGTTTTTATTATTTATTATATTATTTACCACTTATTAAAATTACTAAATTAATGTTATTTATTATTTTTAACATTGTTACGCATTTAATAAACATATGTCAAATTACTGTTTTGAGCGTGAAAGGCTACGATAAACAAGAGTGGCGATTTTATCAGCCATTTTTGGTAATCTACATCCTGGCCCGGATAATACGTAAGTATATTTTAAAAATGACTATAACTAAAAAAATAATCTTCGATTAAATATTTGAGGGAATCGTGTGAAAACAATAATACATTTTTATTTAATCAAAATACAATACGTTTCATTCCAACATAGCACAGCTATTTCAGAAAACGACTGCATAGTGACAGTGACTCGAGGAAATTGTTTAGTGAAACAGCTTTTCTTAAAAGGTCCCAAAATTCTATTTTAAGTTATGAGGAAATTTAAAAAGAAGATGGCTCATTATCTTTCTATTTATTAAGTCTATATATTTTCAAAGAGTCTGTTTTCACCTTAAGAATTTTGATGTCTGATATTGATATTCAATTTTCAAAAACAATTTTCCTAGCATTGGACTAGCATTGACCCGAGGAAATTGTCTAATGAAACAACTTTTTCTTACAAGCTCCCGAAATTGTATTCCAAGTTTTTTGGAAATTTAAAATTAAGATGGCTGTCTTTCTATGTCTGACGGCTAATCTTTCTATTTATTAAGTTTTGACATTTTCAAAAAGTATGTTTTCACCTTAAAAACTTTGATGTCTAGTATTGATATTTTATTTTCAAAACCATTTTTCTAGTATTTCGAAAGTACTGATTCCAGGAAAATGTGTAGCGGATCAGCAGTTTCTTACAAGGTCCCAAAATTATATTTCTAGTTATGTGGAAATTTAAAAACAAGATGGCTCATTATCTTTCTATTTATTAAGTCTAGACATTTTTAAAAAGTATGTTTTCACCTTAAGAATGTTGATATCTGATATTGATATTCTATTTTAAAAAAAAAAACAATTTTTCTAGTATGTATTTTTTTTACAAGGAAATGTATGTCAATATCGTTACTTAAATAACTTTTTCTTAATTTTCTGCTTTTAAATAAGTTCTGAAACATTCACCTTTTCCGGTCTCACATCATAACAACAGAACATGTCCATACATTTGTTATCAATGTGTCTTTAAATTTATTTTTGTATTTATCTACATGTAATTCAGAAGAACTGGCGGGCAGAAAAACAAATGAATCGAAGTCATAAATGTTTTTAATTTACGTTTGAAGTGTTTAATGAGAAAACAAAACATTATAATAATAAAGTTTTGTAAACATAAAGTTCTCTGCATAAAGTTCTGTAAATTAGATCTTTTTAAGGGTTCCGTACTTAAAAAGTATAACGGAATTATTATAAGATCACTCCTGTGTCTATGTGTCCGTCTGTCAGAGCCCTTTTTCTCGTAATCTATGGGACGTGGAAAGTTCAAACTTGAGAATGTTAGTTATAAAGCCTTTTTACCCCCATATTATCAGATTATTAGCCATTCACAAATATGTTTAGGGAAAATTTAGGGGATAATTAAGTTACTTTAAAAAATAATATTTTCTTTTTATATATCGTGTGAAAGATCTCGTAATACAGAACTCAACAATATATTTGTTTTAATTGTAGCTATTATATTTTCGGAGATATCGTCGAAATTGCACTGAAAAAATATGTTCCCCAACCTCTATTTCCTAATCTACAGAAACTAAAATTATGAAAAAAATTAGAGATAGTAGGAGTTTATTTAAACCTTGCAGGAAAACTATAGCGATTTTCCTAGGTAACAAAGTTTTTGAGAAAAACGCATTTTTCCGTTACACACAAATTTTACTTTTCGTGTGGTCCTCAGGGGAGTTGACGGGCGCTTGCGGTATATATCGACGCAGAATCATCCAAGGATATTTGATATTGATTTTCGAAAATATTTGTAGGTAATTAGCCGAAATATTAATTAAGTTACTTGTAAATTAAATATATTTTATGCATCGTGTAGCATATCGTTCGAAAGATCTCTTAACATCGAACTTAAAAATATATTTGATTTAATTTTAGGTATTAGATTTTCAGAGATATCGTCGAAAGAATACTGGAAAAATATCCCCCCTCCCTCCTATTTCCAAATCTACTGAAATTAAAATTATGAAAAAAATAGGGGTAGTAGGAGTTTACTAATTAATAAATAGTAATTAATAAATTTTATGTACGGAACCCTTTGAGCGCGAGTTATACTCGCACTGGACTGATTTATTTTTTGAAACTCCAACATTATGATGTATTTTTTATAATTTAAAAATACATGTAATCCATACATGTTTGGTTATTCTCTAGAAAACGTTCATTCAAATAATAATCCTTGATTGCAGTATCTATACGATTTTGTAGTCACTGAAGTTATTACTGTTATTATTCGTGCAAAACACTTCTTTCTATTATCATAATTTAAATACCATACAATTTTTTTTTTCAGATGCATGTTGTTGTTAGTTTGAATACTATGTAATCCATATGTATTTGGTTATTTTGTATAAGACTTTTAAACAAAAAAAAATGTATTTCGTTATCCTTAATACATACAACAATTTCATTATTGTTTTTCTGCTACTATGGATGAAGTACGATTTAAGATTATTATCTGATGCTTTCTTTTGTCTGACATTACGACGATAAGTTTCAGTGGGAGGAAATTCAATAAAAAATCTCCAGAAAGTATTTCTTTCTTTTTACGTTTGTTAAATAAGAGGAAATCGATTTCCTTAATAACAAATGAAATGCAGACTTCACTAATAAGAAAAAGAAATGAAAGATAAAGTGATATGAAAATGGTTTTATGTATTGTTTGCTTCTGCACTATTTATTTTATTGTTTAATCTATATATAAACTAAATTTTATTGGAAGTATTTTCTGAATTATTTTAAAACGTTAGTGGATTAATAAAGAGATTATTCAAAATTATTAAGTATAGATATTCTTCGGAACATGTAACTCCAACTTTAGGATGTATTTTTTTATTTTAAAATATATGTAATTCATAAATATTTAGTTAATCTCTAGAAAACATTCATTCCAATAAAATTCCTTGATTATACTATCTGTACATATTTGACATTATTATTATTATTACTCTTCGTGGAAAAACTTGAAAATTGCTTTACCACATTTCCTTTCTTCTGCTATCACAAGGAAAAATTTCTCCAGAATAAAATTTCACAAAAATTCAAAGAAAGATCCTTGATATGCTAAATAAGGTTGAATTCATATCCACGACAGAAAGAAGAAAGGAAGGATAAAGAAATTTGAAAATAGTTCCATGTATTGTTTACTTCTACACTGTTTAATTTAACATTTAATCTATATTTAAATTAAAATTTAATTAAAGTAAGTTGTCCTGGGATAATAACGCCAGGGTGGTTAATAACGCCAAGTGCTAATATTACGCGTAGCTGTGAAGGAATCCGGGAGATGGCACTACGAGTTCTGTGGAAATTTGAATCACACACAACCGCTAAAAGTTGCTTTGTTCCATTTGTACACTTTATCGCTGGAAGAAGCACGTAAGAGTCAACGCCCGATCTAAAATTTGCGAGGTAAGTTCTGTGATGTAAAAACTATATAAAGAAATTTTGTTAATTTTATCAATTTGTAGTGCATTTCAGGTACTTTCAAAATGTTGTGGGAGATTTTGTATGTGTTCGCGAGGTAGCTTGTAGTTTAAAATATACTGCAAAATAAGTATACCGGGGTAATAGCGCCATCCACTGGCGTTATTACACCGGATAAAATATTGGATATGAGAAGATGTGGGGGTATATGTTCATGAAATTTGTGTTGGTTTAACCAAAAAGGATAAAGAGAAATTTGTATGTCCTAAATGCTGCTAATTTTTTTCATGTCAGAAGAATAAAATGTCAAATGATTATTACTGCATCCTGAAACCGCAATTAATCCTAAGAACAATTTGTCAATTTCTAGATACTGTAGAGTTTGTATCTTTAGAATTGGAGAATTTACATCCCATTATTCCATCTTATTTTATAGTTTTGTTTGCATGGTGTTATTACTCACATAAGTGGGTAATAACGCCAAATAGCATTGGTCAAGAAATCACATCACTACAATAATGAAAACATATCTACTAAAATATTCTTTCTTGTATACATAGTCAATAAGTTGCTGTATTAAATTCTATATTTGTTTGGGAAAAAAATATAAAACTAAGTCGTGAAAATTTGTAGAACCTTAACGTGTCGTTATTACCCCAGGACACCTTACTATCAAATTTTATTTTGAATGTTAATGGTATAGTAAAAAGATGACTATAATTAAAATTCATTAGCTATGGATATACTTTCAGAACATGTATCTCCAACTTCAGCATGTAATTTTTTTATTTAAAAATATATGTAATCCACAAATGTTTCGGTAATCGCTATAAAACATTCATTCAAATACAATTCCTTGCATTAACTGTGTGTAATTGGCATTATTATTATTATTACTCTTCATGTAAAAACTTAGAAATTGCAATGCCACATTTCCATTCTACTTCTATCACGAGGATAAATTTCACCATACGAAAACTCAACAAAAATGCCAAGAAAGATTCTTCTTCTCGTCTAGATATGCTAAATAAGGTTGAATTCATATCATAAAAAGCAAATGAAAAACAGATTTCACTAATAAGAAAAAGAAAGTAATGATAAATAAATTTGAAAATAGTTCCATGTATTGTTTGCTTCTACACTGGTTACTTTAAGGTTTAATCTACACATAAATCAAAATTTAATTGACGTACTATCTAATTTTATTTCAAACGTTAGTGGTATAGTAAAGAGATGACTATAATTATAATTCATTAGCTATGGATACACTTTCTGAACATTTAACTCCAACATTTGAATGTATTTTTTTTTTATTTGAAAATATATGTAATCCTCAATGTTTTGTTAATCGCTTTAAAATATTCATTCAAATAAAAATCCTTGATTACATTATCTGTACGTATTTGGCATTATTATTGTTGTTATTATTTTTCGTGAAAAAACTTAAAAATTTCTATGCCACATTTCCTTTAATCAGCGATGATAAATTTCACCGGGAGGAAATTCAACAAAAATTCAAAGAAAGTGTATCATTTCTTCTACATATACTAAATAAGGTGGAATTGATTTCATCAACAGTAAATGAAAAGAAGATTTTACAAATAAGAAAAAGAAAGGAAGAAGAAATAAATTTGAAAATAGTTTCTATGTATTGTTTATTTCTAGTATGTTTGCGTTAATGTTTATCTATATATAAACTAAAAAAATGACGTATTTACTGGGTTTTTTTTCAATATTAATAAGTTAATAAAAGAATGACTATAAATAAATTTTAATAATTGTTTAAACCATCGTGTTTCTAGGGTCTAGGAACATGTAACTATAGAACGCTTAAAAATTGCTATCCGAAACTTTCCTTTGGTATCACGACGATACGTTTCACTAAGAGGAAAATTTATTAAAAAAATCCAGAAAGTATTTTTCCCCCTCTACGTTTAAATTATGTGGAATTAATTACATTAATAGTAAATGGAAAACAGATATGACTTATAAGTAAAGAGAAAAAAGAAAAGATGTTCTATTTATTATTTAATTTTTGTATTCTTTTTGTTAATGTATATTCTGTATATAAAATGAAAAGTTTTTCATGTATTTTCTGATTTATTTTAACATCATTCAGTAAAATGTTAAGATAATTAAAATTCAACCTTTGATATTGTATAGAGACACTTAACTGCATATAATTTTTGCAACTGCTATGGAAAAATATCAACTTAATATTGTGTTAAGTGAAAAGTCATGTCATATTTTTTCGATAGATGGCGTTATTGTTGAATGTATCGGATAATACTAATTCAATCAAGCCGTACCAGAGCACGTTTAAAAAGTGACATTTCAAAAAAAAAATCAAGTTCGGTTGTGTATTCATTGCATTACACGTGTTTGAATGTGGAGATTTCAGGTGATCATTTACATCATGTTTTCCACATTTACTTCCGAAAAGCTAAAAATACAGTACAAGCTAAAAAACAAATGTGTGATGTTTATGATGCGGAGTATTTAACTGAATGTTGTCAGTGTCAGTGTGGTCCTCTTGTTTTCGTTCTGGAGATTTTGCTCTCGAAGATGCACCCCGCTCTGGACGACCAATTGAAGTTGATGAAAAAAAAAACAACGATCGAATCTAAGCCGCGCATTTTGACACAAGGGCTTACGGATAAGCTTGGTGACACAACAACTTGATTTCAACACAACAGTTAAACGGTTTAAACACAAAAAAATTACAACCAGTTAAAAAAACTTGGTTTTGTCAGTAAACTCGATATTTGTGGTCCTCACGAATTGAAGGAAATTCATCTCACCAAACAAATCAACATCTGCGATTCATTGCTAAAACGTAAAAAAAACCGACCCATTTTTAAAGCGACTGACGATGAAACTGAATGACGATGAAAAATGAATCGTCTACAACAACGTTCAATGCAAAAGATCATGTAGCAAGCGAGATGAACCAGCACAAAGCACTTAGAAATAAGATAATCCTCAAAGGAAGCTGATGCAGTCTGTTTGGTGGGTTTATAAAGGTATTCAATATTTAGAGCTACTTCCAAAGAACCAAACGATTAATTAGTCTACTGTCAACAACGAATGAAACTGAACGAAATAATCAAAGAAAAACGTCCAGAATTGGAAAATCGTAAATGTGTTGTGTTCCACCAGGATATCACCAGAGGCACACACATTTTTGATCACTCGCCAAAAATTATTGGAGATGGGCTAGGATGCCTCATCCAACGTGATGCCTCATCCAACGTGATGCCTCAGCGGCTGAAGTGATGCCTCATCCAACGTATAGCCCTGACCTTGCGCCATCAGATTATTATTTATTTCGTTCTCTTCAAAATCTTTAAAATGTGAAAACTTTGATTCAGATAAGGTTATCAAAAATGACTTGAGTATTTTTTTTTCCTTCTAAAATCCACACTTTCTTTTAATGCGGAATTATGCAGCTAGCTGGAGATTGAAAAATGCCATTAAACAAAATGGTTAATATATCATTGATTAATGTTTATAGTTGTATAAATAAATTCACTTTGAAATTCATGAAAAAATACGACGTAACTTCTTACTGCACGCAATAATATGTTTGAAGGATTCTACGGGTTCACATATAAATTTTAAAAAATGATTATTTATACTTGGCCAAAAGCTGTTTCAGTTTATCTTTACCTTCTATATTTTATAATTTTATGATTTTATAAATGAAAATGTACCACTGGTACAATTTTATTAAGCATGATTTGTTCATATTTAATAGATACTTGACTTGTAAGTCGCAAATATTTAGTCACTGTCTATAAAACCTTTATACAAATATATATATATATATATATATATATATATATTGATTATGTTATCTACGTATAATACGTATTATATTTTTTCATTTATTGTTTTTCCTACTTCCATTGATGAAGAACGGATAAAGATTGCTATCCCATTCTTTCTTTCGGCGATGAGTTTCAGTGGGAGGAAATTCAATAAAAAAAATTCGAAGAAAGTCTTTCTTTTCTTTTACGTTTGCTGAATAAGGTGGAATCGATTTCCTTAATAGCAAAGAAAACGCAGACTACACATATAAGAAAAATATAAAAGGAAAAACAATTTGAAAATGTTCTTTGTATGTATTGCTTGTGTCTAGACTGTATATGTTAATGTTTAATCTATATAGATTAATACTGAAATATATTTCAGGGATTTCTGGTTTATTTTTAACGTTAATAGGATAGTAAAATTGTGGCAAAAAATTAAATTTTATAATTGTGTTTAGGAAAACATGAAATTTCAAAATTTTGCTGTTTTATTTGAAGTTGGAAAATGTATGTAATCCATAAGCATGTTGTTAAAATCTATAAAACATTCCTTTAAATTAAAATTTATTGATTTCTTTATCTAAAGCAGGGTATGATTCTGTCATTATTTTTTTGTATCATTAATAAAAAAAGCTCTGTCATATCTTTTTTCGTATAGCATAATTGAGGAAAATTTCACTGGGGGAAAATTCAGTAAGAAAGTATATTTTCCTTTACATAATTTGCCTAATAAGAGGATTATTTATAATTTGACCAAATTCTCTTTTAATTTGTCTTTATCATCTACTTTTATTATTATATGATTAAATAAATGAAACTACATTTCTGGTGCAATTTTATTAAGCTTGAAGACAAGTAACCTGACTTGTAGATATTTCCTTACAAACTTTACTTATAAGTCAGAAGTATTTAGTTACTGTCTATAAAACTTTTATAGAAAAATATGTGCTATGTATGTATAATACGTATGATTTTTTACCGATTGTTTTTCCCACTTCTATTGATGAAAAATGTCTGAAGATTGCTATTCTATTGTTTTGTTTTTCTCTGACATGACGGCGATAAGTTTCAGTGGGAGAAAATTCAAAACAAAAAAAAAATCCAAAAAAGTCTTTCATTTATTTTTTATTTGCTGAATAATGTAGAATAGATTTCCTTAATAGCAAAGAAGGCGCAGACTACACAAATAAAAGAAATATAAAAGAAAAAGCAATTGTGTTCCCTGGATTATTTGTTTCGAGACTGCTAATGTTAATGTTTAATCCCTATAGGTTAACCAGATGATTTCTGATTTATTTTAAACGTAAGTAGAATAGTAAAAATAGTGACTAAATTTATTATTTTATAAGGTAACTGTACCAAATAAGGCCACGTTAAAAATTTAGTTCACAATACAATATGTTATATCAGAATTAACTTCTTAAATGTTGTCGGATGTAATATTTATGCATATTATTACAATAGTAAATCATGCATACTCTTGTCGCTGCTAAATTTTAGCCGGAATAGTTGAAAACAAAATACACATTAAAGTAGACTTATTAGGAGTATGTAGTCTAAGTAAGGCCTAAGTCTAATTGATTTGCTAAGTACATGATTCAACTTCAATTAACACATATTTTGCAGGTTCTACACCAAAATAGAATGAACTTTTAAAAGTGTTTCTGAATTGTATATTTTAATTGTTTAAAATGAAATATTTAGGTATAAAAATAGTAAAAAAAATCATTATTATTTTATGAAGAAATCTAAATGAAGTTATTCACATTTGAAACAGAAAAAAATACCTGTGTCCATTCGAATCCGTTCTACACATTCTTCATATGTGTAGAACGGATTCGAATGGACACGGGTCCAAAAATATTTCTTGCACTGTAAACTAATACGCATATCTAATGCAAGATCCTTTTGGTAAATGAAGCAATACTTTATTAAGGGACTTCTGCGTTTCTCATATTTCAGTTTCAAACACAAACAGAATTAAAAATACAGAAAATCTCAACATTCATTCTAAAATAATCGTTACATAATCCTTTAGATCATGCAAAGATTGTAAAATTCTATTAATAATTTACGCACATTTCATATGAAAGTCTTAATAAGTCTTATTTTCTTAATAGCAAATAACAGAAGACTACACTAATAGAAAAAGTAAATTTGAAAATAGTTCTTTGTATTGTTTTATGTCTGAATTGTTTTTTTTTCAATCTATGTATAAAATGATAAAGTTTTTCATATAATTCAGATAGTGACTTGTAAATACATTAGCTGATACAATTTTATTTACTGTATACTGAGTATAGTATGTATTAACTCTTGTGAATAGAGAATCTGTAATTTATTAACTATTGATAAGATACAGGGATATCTAACAGGCATGGATTGTTTTCAACTGGATTGTTTTCTACGGATTTGAAAAGTTGGTTGACTGCTTCGTTTGAGGATTCTACGGGCGGACAAATCTTTTTGCACACAAGGGCTAGTTACACTGAAATTTCCGACTTAAGGTGAATTTAACACTATTACTAACAGCTATACTACTATTGCGAACTAGTATTTGAAACTCGCACATCCAGATTAATAACGAAAGTCTAGACAAACAAGTGTGCTCTTTGAATAAGATTGTCTTTAAATGTAAAAAGAAATAAAAGAACATTTCTTCCAACAAACTTTTTAACATATTTCAAAATAGTTTGTGACTTCAGATTGCAATTTATACTTTCGTACATAGGTCGAGATTTTGATTTTTTACAAAATAAGCATGGATAGTGAGAAAATCGGTAATACTATGACATATATTAAAGCGTATAGAGTTTGAAACAATTATTTGCTAGAGTATGGAACGGTGTGTAATATACTCAGAAGCCCAAGCTTGCAAGGTTTACAAATCCAGAAAAAAACCATGGGTATTATTCATGCTGCATTTGAATGGGGACGTTTTAGAAACACATTAAAATGAACTAAAATGAACATGAATTACATTAAACATAATATAATTTTTGTATTTGAAAAAAAGCACAAATCTTTGATTGTGCACATGAGAAAGAAAACATGATTTTTAGGGACAAAGTCCTACTTTTCTAAATACGGACCTTTTTGCCTGCTCCGAAATATAGTCTCACTTTTGGATGACTACTAAAAACTGGAAATTAATAACTGAAAACGACCGGTGCTATGGCTTTTGTTTTTATTGCTCTTACATCACTTCTAAGCACTGGATAATTTTACTTTTTACACAGCGAATAGGGGAAAAAACATGCTTTTGAATTAAATTTGTTTGACAACTATAGCTTCATTTAGTGGCATTTATGGTTTTTTAAATAATTTTCATGCATGATTTTTTAAAAATCTATCTAAACAATGATCGATTACTACAGTAATAAACATGTCATTCCGGCTCAGTCTGAACAATAGGTTGATTATTATTTTTTTCTTTTAAGGTACATACATCAGATTTCATACAAACTAAATAAAGCGGTCTTACATTTTCTAATTTCTCAATTGTTGCGAGAAAATGTAATTTTTAATTCAATTTTCAAATTGGCTTACTAATTATATCGAAAATGTTAAAAATTTCTGTAAATGTTTTTTTTAAATCGCTTATACGCTGTAACGTATTTCCGACACTGAAATGAGGTGCCAATCCAAACCATCGAAATTTTTTGTGTCAGTCCAAACAAAATATAAGAGCGACGATATTATTCACATTAAAAATTGATTCCCATTTCTTTTCAACAGTATTCTAACATTTTAATTTGCTTAGTGCAAAAAAGAAATGTAATATGATAAACAAATAAAGTGAAAAATGTCAAATCAGCAACCCTTCTCTTTCTACTTGAGAAGCAGTAAAAATTATACTAATGCTTACCTTTTCTTAAGTTGAAAAAAAGTGCATGAGGTATTATTTTTGGAAAGAAATATTAAAAGGCCAAAAGTCAAGAAACTCTTTCGCCGTTTTTCTCTCAAGCAGTTGAAGTTTTTTAAAACCAATTTTTTCATCTCTTTTGATTTCATTGAAATTGATATCGAAAATATAATTTAAAAAGTATTTGAATACATCTCTTATAATATTTTATTTTAAACATAAAATAAGATGCTTTTACGAAAGAATCGTAAAAGATCAGAAAGAATACGATAAAGAAAGGCATGACACGACAAACATGCTTAACCAGATTTTTGTTTGTTGTAGAAAAAATGTAAAACATGATTAATTTTTAATTGCGTTTTATTAAAATGCATAATAAAATAAGTATTAGAAAATGTAAACAAAAAAAAATCTTTTTTGAAGATGTAACAAATTGAAATTATAAGTGGTTAATAAGAACTTTGGACATTTACTATCAAATATGAAATTATGAAAAATAAAGTTTAATTTATTCAATGTATCCATTATTTTATTAAAACGCTTCGTTCGATTAATTTTCGCTATTTTTTAACCTTAATATAATTTGTATTAAGCTGTAATTAAAAAGAAAGATTAAAAAAACGAATAAAAGAAAAGCAATCTAAAAAAAAAAATTACCCGGGTAATAATTTTTTTTGGCAATCACAACAAACTAAAATGCTTATATATTGTAAAAAAGAAGATATGTTTCTTTATACAGCAAGAAAAATATAATATAAAAAAAAACTCTCTTTCAAATTACTCACAATTTTTCAAAATGTTTCTTTATCTTGCGAAACCCTAGAAACCAATAGATTGCGATATTTAAAAAAGCATTTCGGAAACGAAAGCTTGTTTTGTTATAGTATCAGTTTAACGGAGGTTATTAAGTCTCAGGTACACATTTTCAGCTTCGTAGCAAAATTTATACATGTAAGGTAATGCATCTGCTAAGAGTTACAAAATAACGTTCAATTTACTTTGATAATTTGGCATGTTTGTCTGCAGAACATGGTGATATTTACCTATGAATTGATAGCAGCGTAAAATCCGACGTTCCATGTCGATACTAGACATAACAAGAACACACAAATCATGCGTCAAGGATATATTATCATACGTTTTCCAACGTATTCAGAATACTGTAATAAATAAATAAATAAATAAATAAATCTTCAACGATTAATAACGGGAAATATGATGTCTAAGTTACCAGTTTGGAAGACGCATACCACATTTGAAAATCCAATTTCAGCAATCGCCACCTATAGTCGTAAAAATATCCGTTTTTATTGCGAATCCCTGTATATGATCTATAGATTAATATATAAACTACATAGTACAAAATTTTCAGCAAACTGTACAGTCATTTGACCGTTTTTATAGAAAACGGTTACATAACCGTAATTTAACCCCATTCTAACCATAATATAGGCAATATTATGGTCAGAATAGACTTAAATTACGGTTATGTAGCCGTTTTCTATAAAAACGGCCAAATGACTGGACAGTTTGCTGAAAATTTTTAACAGTGTATGTAAAAATTTAGTCCAGTTAGAAAACGCATAGCACAGTCGAAAATTCTTCTTCAGCAATTTCCGTCAATCAACAGAAATGTACTAGAGATCATTTATGCAACTCTCTATATTATCTATAGAATTTATACACACCAAATAATATTTTTAAAAAATGGTAAATTTAAAATCGCATACCAGATTTAAATGTATGTATTTGATGTATGTTTGAGTATGTTTTTGATATACAGAATGCAGTAATTGGGAAAAGGAACTGCAAACACCTGCAGAAACAGAACGAAATAAAAATATGGAGTAAAACATTCGTACAGAGCTACGCAAACTAACGCATACGATTTTCAGTGTGCTGTCCAATGTTTCAGGCTACGAGTTGGAATCGTAAAACCGCATGTTCCACAACACAGTGAAGAGTATCCACTGTGCGTGTGTCTTGCACAAGCTCCTCTCCCGACTTTACTGCATATACAGCGCCATCTGTCGGTGAGATTTTAAGTTTTTTTGTAACCATGCCTAAAAAATACCCATTGCTTTGGGAGCAGATTGGTGAAATTTCCGGTCATTTGGATCAGTGGTTCTTTCGTTATAGGGTTTTACTTTCACAACTTAAAAAAAAAATCATCCTGTACATGTAATTTCAAGTATTTAATCGATGTACTTTCTTAAACAGCAGAAATTATCAGAATAAAAAAGCCTTCTGCAAATAACGAAATCTTTGGTGATTTTTTCGACTATTAACTCCTGGCATGCGGCTAATATGATAGTATTGCTTGGAATAAATTAAAAAAAAACGGAACAGATGTGTTACTATCACGCTAAAATGTAAACAAAAGATTGGCGACTGTTTGTTTGGCGCGATTTCCAAGACTGCGCCAAACGAATAACTTAATACAATGGCTAGGTTGCCATTAAAGAAAAAAATCCCCTAAATTTGGCGACTTTTTTCTTTTTTTTAACCGATAATTTTTTTTTTTTTTTTAGCGTGAGTGTAAAGCATCTAAGCCAAAAAAACTTTAGTTGAATACATTACTGATATTTTTCATATAAAAATGCCCTTTGGTGTTGTTAGTGGGCAATCTAAAGCAATATATTAAATGCAGAAAGTTTATTAGAATTTAAATCAGACTTAAATTGGTTTTCACCTATATACTCTATAACTACGGTAGCCCGATTTGGATCCCCTAGTTTATTTAAAAAGGAAAATATCATTACATTATATTTCCCACCAATAAATTTATTTTCAGTTTCCTCATCAATTTATAAAATACTGCTGCATAAAGTGTAACGCAACTAAAATTACAAATATTCAGTTCGACGGATGGCGGTAAAGTGAATAGCTGTCGGACGTGAAAAGCTGCTAATTTTGTCGTTCATGAAATTCGCCATTAATTCAGGAAAGAGTATTTTATATCCTCAATTTTTAAATCATACAATCCGTAAATTTAAATTTAATCAAAAAAACAACTCTTCGTAATTGGTACCTTCTAGCCAGACTAAAAATATCGGCCATAAAATGAAATGTTACCTTATATGAGTGCCGTTTGAAAATCTATCACCATTAATAATTGTTGCAAATGCCGCGGAATATAGTAAAGTATATGAAAATTGCTTGGCGACTCTGGTATTCGTTAAAATATTTGCATTATTTTACTGAGCATGTTCTGTGGTTCCTCCATAGTCGAAGTCCTCCAATAAACATTCCGTAACCGAGGTCCAAGGACATTTTTCCCTAATCAGGATTCTTCTCGAGTACAGACGGAGCATTCTGCGATGATTATTGTCCATAGTAACTCTGGGTGTCCGGAGGTCGTTGCAGGAGTTGATAACCTTTGCGTTTTCATCCGAAATACAATTTAATATAATTGTTATCTAAATTTTTGTGCAAAAGTCTCTACACTATTGGCATTTCAAAAGGGTGCTTACTTATACCAATAGGAGCGTCTTTAATAAAGTGGAAACCTGAATGGACGATTTATCAGGCAATGTAACTAACAAACTGAATTCATATTCACATTTCAAATAACATAATAAAACTTTACTGAGACTAAAATAGTTAAGAGTCATTAAATGCATTTACTCTGTAAATATCCAGTCTGTAACGTATATGATATCTTTGAGTGACTCTATAAACGAACAGTAGATGATATAATGCCTTTTTACAATACGTCACACTATGGTCGACTGCAGTAACATATTTAATATAGTGTGTATATGATTATTAGAGTTAGACTATTTAATATTCTTTTCTCTATAGTAAACTTCGGAGTGAAATACTTTAAACTGATATGAATTAAAAAATATGTTTTTTTATACATAAAACTTTAAAAGTTTGAACTATTCATTAAAGAAATAAAATTCACCAGAAAACGTAAAAGTCCGATATTTACATATTGCTATAGTGCTAACAAAATATATGGACTGAGCAAGAATCTAAAAAAGGTAAAAAAGTGCACTTTTAAAACCACATTTACTAAACACCTACTCGTCGGATTCCGATTTAATTTTGGTTATTTAGTCACATGGGATGCTCCAATCCACAGGGATAACAAATTTATTTCTATGACAAATGGAACTGGAGATATAGATGTGACAAAATTTTGTTCAGTTCACAAAATATAAACTAGACAGAGTAATATTAATTTTTGGAAAACCGTTTGGCAACAATTGGCGGCAATTAATTTATGTTGTTGTTCATTGAATTGTTGTTTCTTTTGCTCGGTGAGAAACTCTGTTGATTTTCTATGATCTTTGTATATTAATATTACGTTAGTTAAATATTAGTTAAAATTTTTTTATGAAAATTTACTCTTGTTTTTCTAGGGGTATATTATTCTGGATTTCTAGATTTTTTTGTTCTCTAAATAGTTTCAGCGAACGAAATCCGCAAGATATGTAACAGATATTCCCAAAATCTGCTTAGCAGAAGTTTAGAAATTAGTCAACATCTATATTAACAATATCTATACATTATCTATATTTTGTGCCCGTTTGCTTTTGCGCAATTGTAGAATAACTACAATCTGGTGATAGGAATAAAATTTTCCATAAATGATGATGCATTCAGACTTTTAATATTGTTTTCACAATATAATCTTCAACAAGATGTGCTTAAACTATTACAGTTATTTGGCCCTTTCCCAATAACATGACATATTTGTTCATAATCTGCATATTTGTATTAATTTTTTTATTTTTTTATTTATTTTTAATAAATTTTCGATTACAGAGAAGCTTTTCTTATTTTATATGAATAAACAATATAAATGAATATATTAAATGACGAGAATAGTTTAAAAACAGACAAACCTTCAAACTAAATTACTGTTTTTCCTTATATTTTATACATGATCACGTTTTAAATAGCCAATGAAATTCATTTTACATTCCTAAGAGTAATATGTATATTTAATTAAGCAAAAATTAAAGTTTGCGATTATCACAACAGAAAAGAATAACCGCATTTCCTTCTTATCAGTTTTCAAATTTACCTTAGAGTGCTTAGGTAAAATATGGTAATATATTCATGTATTATACGTACATTGTGTTTACCTTAAATAACTAATAACTATCGGTATTGCGGGAATTGCAAATGAATAACATCATTTAAAAAGCCAATTGATAGAGAATTCGATTCATGATGAGCGGTTTTATGTAATTACTCAACATCAGTTTATTGTCTGATTAATTTCCAATTCCCTTTATGTATGCGTCGCTATCTCGTAGGAATCTGGTTTAAGATGATTGAAATAAATAAGCCCAGTTGAATAAAAACAATACAATTAATTTCATAACAATTAAAAAGATTAAGTTAAAACTGATGTGAAACATAGATTAACAATGTTACGTTTAAATAAATTAGTCTACATATTTTGTGCCAGCAGCAAAATATTTTATTACAAAAATATAATGTTTTGATAAATGCATTTACATTGAATTAATTTGATTTTTAATATTTTTCTATTAACATACTTTCACAGAAAACAGTAAAATAAAAATATTCTTAACAAAATTTAATGATATAGAACATGATATTTTTTTCGCAATGTAATAAGAATCAGAACATAATTATGGTTTCGAGAGCAATTTATTACTTACTCTCGAAACTATAGCTGTGTTTTCAAATCATTATATAGAAAAAAAAAGATCTTATTCAATTTATTTTCATCTCCTGCTATTAATATGATATCTGAAAATTAAATAATTTAATGATTTTTTTTTTACTTTATTAATATTTTCACACATTTCTTTTTTCTATTATATACCTCTAATATATTTTCTGATAATTTTCTGCCCCATGTCTTTTAAAACTGATTGAAATTGATATTTTATGTAATAGTAATTTATAATATTAACTTCTCCAATACTACAAAGTGCGTTAAATTCTTATTACATTCTATATTTAAAACATTTAACTCAATAATTTAAAACGTGATATGTTTATACATATTTAAATGATTCATAACTAACTGCTGAATATGCACGTTGATTTTCAGTAATTATGATTTCTGTTTTCTACTTTCTATCAGGAAAACATTTTTATTGAGTAAGACGCTCACATCAGTAATGGAATATAAAATTATTTTTCCTCTTTCTGCTTAAAATGCTAGCCTCTTTGAAACGTCAAAAGTGACTGAAAATGTTAAATCTTTGTACAATGGTAATTATTTGACTTATTTGTGGAACATTTTAAACGAATATACACCCATGTCTTTTCAATTTTGTTTTCATAAAATTAATGTAATTTTTTTAAATAATACTTAGGTTTGAACAGGAGCACATTTTCATAAAGAAACGGGGTGGATAACAATTATGTCGATTGTCTGGGCATAAATATTTTACATAGAGAAATAGTTACTAATTAGAAGAGCAAAATTGTGAAACACAACTTGTATCTATTTACATTATAAAGCAAAAACCGTGAGTAATACTAACGTCATATTGGAGATAGCAACACCTGACTAACACGTTTCGCATTTACTGTATTTTTTTTTACTTTTAACATCGCGCAATTTCAATTTTTACACCATCGAATAGTGGAAAAAATGTTCAAATGTAATTTTGTGAAGCTGCATCACAGCTTATTGGTTAATTATGGTTTTGAAAATAATTTTCCAGTATGCTTTTTTAAAAAATCTGTCTGTCGCGTAAATCCCAATTACGAAAAACTAAACAGTTTGCACTTAAAATAACATAAATAGTTCAGAACTTGTTTCCGTCTAACATTTTCGAACGAAATTAAAACGTCATCTATAAATAAATAATATAATATAAACAAAACATAAATTTGAAAGACGTGTAATTAAATTACTTGCTTAAACCACTGAAATTATCAGAACCAAAAAGGCTGTTGTAAGCAGCGAAATGGCAATATTTTTACTCCTCGCACGTTGCTAATTAGAAAGTATTGCTTTTAATAAATTTTAAAACAGTATTGATAGTTTTCATATAAAAGTGTATTTTGATGTTTTCAGTGGGCAATCTGTATATATATATATATATATATATATATATATATATATATATATATATATATATATATATATATATATATTAAATGTAAATTATATATTAGAGTTTTCAATAGAAAAAGTCGCTAGCACAAGTTTAAGGGGAAGCTTCACTTATCGTAAAATATTTTGACAAACTTTATAAACAATTAATAAAAAAAAAAATCATTACCTAATATATATTTTTAAGCTTAACCTTAAGAAAGCTGATGTACAAAACGGACGTAATTCTTTTTTCAAAAACCTGGATTTTTTTTTAAAAGCAATGCATTTTGGAAATATTTATTAGATAAAAATTTAAGCACTATTTGCCGTTGTAAAAATACAGGGTCATCATAAATATATATGTAAGCCTCTAATGTTTGCTCCATGTAAGAAATATGATTGCAATCGGAGATGTTGATATTTCAAAATATACCCTCCAGAAACCGATGGAAAATAATTTAGTTTTTATATGACATATTTCGTCATTTCCCCTTTTCGTGGTCCCTTGAAAACCAAAACTCACTCGGATCGAGTTTCCTCAATATATATTAAAAATTCAGGGTGTACACATAGAATCCACGAAAGTGCACCAGACATGAAAGACACAATTAAACATGAGGTTATGTAGATTTTTCGTGTCATAATACATTCTTCATTGCAGTCCACAAGCTCTCGCATGTAATGTGTCATCATTCTGTGAAAGCGGCTACTTCAAAGTTTTGTAATCCAAATAAATTAGTTTATGTTTTTTGTTACTTGTCTGTTTTATATGTTCTTTCTATTGATTAATTTATATATGTTCACCGTATTTGTGGTTTTAACTATAACATTTAAACGTCATTTATGATTTTTCATTGTTGCGGTGTTATTGTTGTGTTGTCAACATTTGTCACAGTATCTCAAATATCATTATGAGACCTGCGTGTCTCATATATAAGTAAAATGTTTCATGTCCATCCTGTACATGCCAGAAACGTGCAGCCATTTCCATGCAATACTATAAACCAGTTATTATACGGAAAATGTTCACATCTCTATCGCAAGTTTATAAAACACCCTATACTTCAATAAATTGAAACTGTATTTGCGAACGGATACATTTACATATTTATTTTGATACATTATAATAAATATTAAATTTTACTACAACAATACCACAAGAATATTTTGTAAAACTATTTGTCACAATGGATGTACAAAACACGCATGTTCCTGCAAATATTACATTATACCGAGAAGGTAAGAAAGAAAACTCTGTAGACACATATTTATATATATTTACAAATATATACTTAAAATAGGAAAAAAATATAACTTTGTGTTCTTTTCCCCACACATTCTACAGTTTATTGGATCTTTTATTCCAAACTTTTAAACTACTTTACAGGATTATTTAAATTTTTTATTCACAGAGAAAACATATTTATTTACTTTCGTAACAAAATAAAATTTATTTGTCATACGAAAATTTCTACTAAAATTTCAATGAATGAAAAGACGATGAAACGAATAAACTTTCAGATAAATAAAATAAAATAAAATAAAATACATGATCACTTTCCAACTTGAAAATTGAAAGTAATATGTTTCAACATCAGGTCTATCCACACATATTTAGGATAACTCATAACCAATGTATCATTAAAGTACTGATAAACGTGGAATCTATTGCTGTATACTCTGGTAAAGTATTGGAACTAATAATTTTCTACAGCTATAATAATAATTGAAAATATAATGCATATTAAAACTTTTATAAAACAAGAATAGTTTTCAATGAGTATTGCAATTTTGTGTGTGGACCCTGTAAAACAAATTAAACAAATCAAATTTATTTTCAGGTATTATTGAAGAACTTTACACAATATAAACAAATGCCCTTTCCATTAAAAATAAATCCTTCTTTTAACAAACACGTGACAGTTATTCCATTTTATCTCTTAATATTTTTTCATTAATTACGATTTAACATAACAATTTCAAAAACCTTTACCAGTACAACGCCTTTTTAGACAATTTGGTATTTTTCCTTTAAACATTTATTTTTTACTTTAATTTTCGTTTGGTATTTTCCTAAATAATAATCTTTATTGACACTATGTAATCTTAACATGGGATTTTTGAAAAGTCTAATTAATCTTAGATGCGTGGCATTTCCTACATCAAACTAATTATTATATAAAAGTCTTTCGTTCCCAAATTGATTGAATTACTTTTACTAAATCTTTTTATCCTTAATGGAACAATGATTAAATTTTCTAACATCCTGCATATGCTGCAAATTTGATGTTTGCTTATAAGCTGTTTAAAATAAATGAAGTAACAATTTAGTTGCTTTATAAATTTATTTATAAACAGTTCTTTTAATGCGAATCTTTTTTTAATGCATAAAAGTTGACATTATGGTAATAAGTAATATCTTTTAGAAGATATTAATTATTGAATATTTCTGTGCTGTATCAACATCTATAGTTCTTATTTGGCGCAATTACAAAATAATACAATTTAAATATAATTATTAATTATGTTCAACCATAAAAACGCACGTAAATAAATAAATAAATAAATAAATATATCCAATGGTCGGAGTATCATAGTTGAGATTTTTTCCAACAGAGCAAAAAAAAGCCGGGACCAGGACTCGAACCTGGGTACTTTGGTTTGCCGTACCAACGCTCTCCCTACTGAGCTATCCCGACGATATCCTGGACTGGCATATTTCACTCTTATTTGTTGAACAATAGTAGGGAGAGCGTTGGTACGGCAAACCAAAGTACCCAGGTTCGAGTCCTGGTCCCGGCATATTTTCGCTCTGTTGGAAAAATTTTCAACTATGATACTCTGCCATCGGATATAATTTACCTAGTTGAAAATACTTTCCTCTGTTCATTATATATATATATATATATATATATATATATATATATATATATATATATATTTATATATGTTGCGTTTTATATATATATATATTAATTTATACACATTAGAAGTCTAGCACATCATGATATTTCGAAATACATTTTGAATTTTAATGTTATGTACGTTATAAAACTGAGCTGAGCTGCTAGAAACCTACGGGCGCCCGTCAGGCACGTCAACCGCCGTGCCTAAGTTCTGTAGAACTTTTAACGCGTCCAAGCAGGAGAGTACTCTGGACTTTATGGGCGGTGGAGGCGCGCCACCTGCTAACCACCCCCATTTTCCCAAGGAAATGACGACAGACGTCTCTATTTGCGGTGGAGCCCACCCTCTTGGGACACCACCACGTTACACTTGGGGACGAGGCAGAGTCCCCCAACAGCTTCCGGAACCAAACACCCATAGGGGAGCTAGGCCGTAGGCCCCACTTTGGTTTTCCTGACCCGCACATACCTACAAAGGTTACCACTGGACTTGTCAGAAGCGGCGAAGAACTAGGTACATCTTGCTGGGCCGATTCGGGTCCACCCGGAGGTGCGACCGGTTGTTATATACGTTATACTGAGAATGTGAAGTTTACATCAAAAATATAATATATCGATATATTATATAACAACTGAGAAAGATGTGTGTAAAGTGGTAAGTACAATGAATTTTACCCTTTAGTAAATTATTTTACAAATAGTTTCAAAATAATAGTTTAATAATGTACGATTTATTTAACTTAAAGCCGTTATTGCATAACACACATTTCTGCTATCGATGCTATTTTAAATGTAGTATTCAGAAATGTTGGATGTTAACTATTGAATTCAAATATATAAACATTATCAATCAAACACATTTAAATATACCTTTAAATTTAAATAATAAAATCTTTATACTGATAATATAAAGTTTATGTTAAAATTTAATGTATTGAATTATTATACAGTAACTAACAAAGGCATATGCAGTGTGATACATTACAATAGTTTAACTTATTTGATATTATTAATATTTTAGAAATAGTTTCCAATTAATAGTTTAATAATATGCTAGATATTTTATTTCAATTTATTGATGCATTAACTGTCAGTAAAAAAAAACACATACTACAGTTATATATAAAACATCAAATTTAGCATTCAGAAACATTTAATCAGAAATATCGAATTTTAATTCAAATTACACCTCTTTTACAGTTTCATAGCCACATGAGCAAAGCGATTGGATATTGATACTTACCTTTGTAGAGAATAATAATGGTTCTTATGAGTAATAACTTCAAATTATTTCTAAACCAACATGGAGTAAAAGTATATTGAAAATTTAATAAATGCATTTATTTATTTTCATTTTAAGTAATAGTTTGTATGCATGAAGATGTTTCAAACTATTTTGAATTACTTATTTCATTCATCGCATGATTATAAGGGCAAATATGTATGTTTGGGAAAATATTATTAATAATGTATGTATTTTAAGTATATGTAAACATTTTTAAATAAGAAAAATCCCTCTAAGTGAGTCAATGTTTAATTTAAATAAATTTGTACAGTATTCATATAATTAACAATAAGTAGGAAAATGTCAATAATATTCACATAGTTCTAAAGAAAAAAATTAAATTATCTTTTGTGGATAGTTATAGCTTAAAATGATTTTTATTGTCTGATTTCATATATGACTTTGAAAAATAATATAACATATTTTAGAATTACACAATTTATTATTTTTCCTTAATGAAGATTATTTTCACTTTATATTTTAACAAGACCAAAAAAGCATGCATAAGGAATAGATTATGAAACACTTTACAATACTAATAGAATATTGATAAGTAAATTCATTTTTTATGCAATTAAATGAAATATTTAAATAAGCATTTAAAAAAATAAATAACGCAGTAATTATCTCTTTTCAGAAATTTCTATCCATATCCATTAATATGTGCGAGTTCTTTCCTGTATCTCTGCATGTGATTTATAGAATTTATACACACGACGTAAAACGCTAAAAAAATTTTATATTTAAAAATGCATACCACAACATAAAACGGACTTCCAGCAATTATCCATCATAGTCCGTCTTGTAATGTTTTCCGTGTCTCTGTAGATGAATGATAAATTATATGCTCTCCATAATCTATAGAAAACATGTTATAGTGCACCTCAGTGATCCATATCAATTTAACTGTTTGATTTACCGTAACACCACATTACAGTACACCGCATTAAAGTACACCGCATTAAAATACACCGTAAAAGTTTTTTCGTAATAGCTTATAATGTAATTGAGTTCTTTTATGTGTTTCTGTAAACGAACTACAAATTCTACACACTTTATTTTCAGTAACGGACATTTTATCGTAAACCACAATAACATAAAAAAATATATATATGACAATCCGATTATATTAACGGAATTAGAGCACGGAGAGAGTTTAGACATACAGTAGACAGACAAACCGAAGTCATAAACACTTTTCAACTATTTTGTATAGTGTTAAAAATATTCTTTGTCGTGATAAACAATCTAAATTAATAACAATATGTTAGTTGGATTCGAATATTATTTACCCATATACTTTATTTAGCACAACAAGTAAGAAGCCTTTGGAAATTAACTACACCTTTGAAAAATTAACTACTCTACTGTAAAAGAAATGGCTAAAATGACATGCGGAAGTGAATACGCATTGTTGAATAAAACATTATGATCTACATTTCATTCGTGTAAAGTTATGTAAACAATACGGCGTGTAAATGCAATCAAAAAGTATAAATTAATAATCGACATGCAATGAATTATATGAGTATATATTCCTATTAAAATAGCAAGTATATATTTTTGCTATTTTAAGTCAGAATATTGTTAATTTTTAACTGACAGTGTGAGTTAGTTTTAACTTAAAAATTCTAATATATCGAATTATTGTATAACAAGTGGCAAAGACATGTATTATGATAACTACAATTAATTTCACTTATCTAATATTATTTTTTTTTAAAACGGTTTTCAAAGAACAGTTTAATAACATGTGCTAAATATTTGCTTTAATTTCTATTATCATAAAAACCTGCTTTGCATAAATAACGCATAGTAGCGGTATTTATATCTTTATATCTATTACTTAGTAACGTTACATGACAACTATTATATTTTAATATAAATATTTCCCTTTTCTAGTTCCATAACTACACGATAAAATTGATCTGATATCGGTGCTCAAATCATCTAGACATTCTAAAACAGTGGATCTTATGCTTATTAACTGCAAATTATTCCTAATAAAAATGAAGGACAGTACGTTGAAAATAAAATATATGTATATATTTATTTTTATTTCAAAATATTCTTTTGCAGGCAGGTTATTCAACAATGAATATACAGGATGAATCTAAACTCTTGAGCAAAACTTTAAGGGGTGATAGTACACATCAAGACAAACAATATTAAATAGGAAACTAAGGGTCCCAAACGTCTTCTGAAGGAGATAGGCGCCATTAAAGTTTAGGGTCCAAATTTTCAAATAATTATAAAAAACGGAAAAATTGGTCGATTCGTTTGCGGTTTTCGCTAAAACTATTCCTTATGTCAGTATTTTCTTAAAAATAAATTCTAAAGAAAAAGTTAAAAAATGTCGATAGATTCGCTTTAGACTTTGGAGTAACGAACAACTATTTTTTACTGTTATTTTTTGTATCTGATTAAATGCTTTCAAAAGCTTAGACTTAAATTTTGAGCTCAAAATCTGAATCGTTGAGAGTGGTCAAGTAGCACAAACTGAACTGTGTTCAGGAGTTGAAATTTGAACCCCCCTGAACACAGTTCAGTTATTCCTGATCTTGGTGTCGTAGACCAGGCAGTAACTACTACCCCCTACTCGTAAAATAAACGATAGAGGGATGACAAAATTAAATAAAAAAATTATTTTAAAAATAAATGTTAAAGATAAATTTCTAAAATGTCGATAGAGGGAGCTTTAGACTTTGGAGTAATGAACAACTATTTTTTACCGTCGACTCCGACGAGGACCTGGTTGCGAGGATTGCCGTCGTAGCAGGCGATATCCGGGAGATGCCAAGTGTATTCACTAATGTTCGCAACTGCCTCCGCCGGCGGCGTGAGGCCTGCATCTTTGCTGGTGGGCACTCTTTGGAACAGATTTTGTGATTCCTCACGAACATCATGCGTGTACCATTTTCTACGTGTCAACCTTCATTCATATGGCGCACTACATGCATACATCAAATTGTTTCTTTTTATTTTGCGAGGAGAAATTACTAATGTCTGTTATGAATAAATTTTCTATTTAATTTTGTCATTACTCTATCGTTTATTTTACGTATAGGGGGTAGTAGTGTCTGCCTGAATTAATTTTAACACAATTATTCAAATTGGTAATGAAATCATATGAGTTGTAATTTTCCAACTGCACTAAAAAATTTCCGGACCAGGATTCGAACCTGCGATCTCTTGGCTGAAGCTGCCATTCTCTACCAACTGAGCTATCCCGGCATGAACTGGATGAATTATGCCCTCCAGATTCAACCGGGATGGCTCAGTTGGTAGAGCATGGCAGCTTCAAGAGATCCCAGGTTCGAATCCTGGCCCGGACATTTTTCGTTCAGTTGGAAAATTACAACTCATATTGTTTCTGCCTGGTCTACGACGCCAAGATCGGGAATAACTGAACTGTGTTCAAGAGAGGGGGGGAGGGGAAGGGAGGTGTTTCAAACTCCAACTCCTGAACGCAGTTCAGTTTGGTTACTTAATCACTCCCAATAAGTTTAAGTCTAAGCATTTGAAAGCATTTAATGAGATACAAAAAATAAAGGTAAAATATAGTTTTTTGTTACTCCAAAGTCTAAACGCCCTCTATAGGCATTTTTTGAAATTTATCTTTAAAATTTATTTTAAAAAAAAATACTGACATAAAGAATAGTTTTAGCGAAAACCGCAAACGAATCGACCAATTTTTCCGTTTTTTATAATCATTTGAAATTTTGGACCCTAAACTTTAATGGCGCCTATCTCCTTCGGATGACATTTGGGACCCTTAGTTTCCTATTTAATATTGTTTGTCTTCGTGTGTACTATCACCCCTTAAAATTTTGCCCAAGGGTTTATATTCACCCTGTATTTACGCATATTGTTAAAAATTCGAACCATAATATTCTACTAAGTGGTACTATTTTTTTATTTAAATAAAAAATATACGCAAATGATATAATCCCTATTAAGTTTACATTTCGTCATAATATGCAAAAAGTTGTAAATAAATCAATTTAAAAGGGTATTTTGTTAAGATTTATAATTTAAAACAATTTTTCATAAATGATTCCCAATATACAGTAGAAAAAATGGAGTCACACATTTTAGAATTTGACTTTCTTATTTGTAATTATTTGCATCTTTTAACTGTGTATTATTTATTTATTTATGCAAGTTATTTATGTATTTTATATTATTTTAGTCACCGTTTTCAAATAGTAATATAGACAATATATTTTATTTTAATTTATTAATCTGTTAAATTAAAAGAAATCATTTTGAATAACTACAACTATATATCAAACATTAAATGTAGTACACAGAAACTTTTAAAAATAAATATATTTAATTTTAATACAAATATTTCACTTTTGCTGTTCTTCCACTGCATTAGGAAATCGATTTGCTATAAGAGATGACATCATCAACTTTGGTGGATTTTCCTTTGTTAGTAATTATTTAAATATTTTAACTATGTGCTACACAGAAATTATTTTATGTATATTTAGTATTATTTTATAGACCGTTTTATATTAATAACATACACAATATATTTTATTGTAATTTATTAATATTTTAAATTAAAAGACATCATATTGAATAACTACAGTTATATATTAAACGGTAAATGTAGTACTCCGAAAAGTTTAAAAATAAATACATATTTTTTAATACAAATATTTCACTTTTAATGTTCCCATACTTTTGCTGTTTTTCCACTGCATTAGCAAATCGATTTGCTATAAGAGAGGAAATAGTCAACCTTGGTGGAACACCCTAAAATTGTGTCCCGTATGTGTAATAACTGTAAGTTATTCATAATGCAAAATGAAATACACATGTATGGATAATGTATATATGAATACATTTACTTTGATCTTAAAATAAATTTTGCAGACTTGAATGTCCTTCAAACTATCCCTGATCTTTTAATTCAATTTTTGCACGAATCGTATATGGCAAATAAAATCACAGTATTTATGCATAATGAAAAAGTGTAAATAAGCACCTAACTGTTTCATTTCAATATAAATGAAAAAAAAAATATAAGCAACGTTAATGTTTATGAACTATGATATTTCTAATTACTTTTTGATTTTCAATATTGTTATTTTTATATCAACAAAGAGAAATTTACCTTAAAAATTCAATACATTGAATTATTGTACGTGACAGAGACATATGTAATGACACAATTTAAATGATTTTTAGTTAAGTAACATTATTTTTGAAATAGTATCCAAATAATAGTGAGCTATTTTTATATTTACTTAATTATCCATTAACTTAAAAACCGTTCTGTATGAACACCATATACTACAATTTCTTATAAAATCCCAAAGGTAGTATTCAGAAACGTTTAACGTTAATTTTTGAATTATATAATACAAATACATTATTTTTAATACAAATATTTACTTTTTCAGTTCTATAACCACTTTAGCCAATCGATTTGCTATCGGTGTTCAAATCACTAACGTTGGTGGAACACTCTAAAATAGTGGTTCTTATGCGCAATAACTGCAAATCGTGGTCGACAACGCCCTTTAGGGACCGATTCGTTGATGACCTTTTAAAAGCAAAAAAGCTCTTTAGCCTTCAGTTTTTTTGAGAGGTTATACCATTTAGTCGATATGAAGGATGCAATTTAGCCCTTTTCCCTAATATTTTAATGCACCGTTACGTGACAGGAAATCTTATGTAACTTTCTTTATTAATATGACTGATTTACTCATTTGAATACACGAATATGGATTTCATTTCATTAATAAAGCTCGAAATTATATAACCTTATCTAAGTTGAAGTGAGAACTAAATCACATTTTAGGTCATTACTTTGATTAATGTAATTTTTTTGTTAAGAAATGCATTACAAGTTTTCGCTTTCGATCACGGATAAATTAATTATTTTCAGAAATTTAATTAATGTACTAAATGACATATAAAGAGTTATTATGTTTTATTTGTCGAAAATATTTTTTTATGTTTTTATTTTAACGTAAAATAATTTGATTACGCAAATTACACAGCATGACGCACACTCTGTTCTCTCAATAGAACTAGACATTTTAATGTAGTTTTGCTTAATTTCACAAGTCTGACATCAGCATTGTTACATCATTCTTTATATTGTTTTAAATGTAATTTTAATCCAATATATTATGAAAATTTCAGTGTTAAATTTTCCAAAATTTTTCAAAATTTCATTTGAAATTAATTTTTTTTCTTTAATTGAATCGACCATTTACTATATTATTTTATTTTTAACGAAAAATTAAACAATTATTTCATAATACTGGTTAAAGGAATGCGTTAGCATTAATAGTACGTCTGCTGTGATGCAACCCTGTCAAAATCGTTTTTGTTTTTTTAGATTCTACCTTAGCAAGTTCCGCTGTAAATAAAAAAACACAGTAAACATCTCTAAATATTTTTGACAGTAAGTAAATGCTTAATTTAGCTTCTAATTACTGGAAAATTACATGTAACTTGTTGAATAGTGCAATATCATTTAAAAATTGATTATATAATTTTATAAAAATTACAAATGTTAAAATCAATTTTATTACACATTCGAATTCACACTGAGAAAAATGACACTTCGAAATCTGAGTATATCAATTTTCATTTTGTTATGAAACTTTTTATTTCAAATATGACGACTTAATGCTTCCAATTCTGAAATACCAGAAATACTCAGGATATTGAAACATGGACATACTCAAAACTGAGCACATAGAGGCCAGTTCATACTCATTTTTGAAACACGGACATACTCAAAAATGATTAGAATCTATTTAAACTCATTTTTGAAGCATGGACATACTCAAATATAAGTACACGATGTTTTATTCATGAGTGTGTGCATGTTTTCAGAAATGATTATATACATGTTTCAAACTTGAGTAATTTTGATTCGCAGCCATTTTGACTATGCGACATACTCAGATTTGAGTGTTTTTTGCTCAACTTTGAAAATGTCGTTTTTAGAGTGCAGCACTTAATAATTACATAAAATTATCTGGGTTCATTTAAAATACAAAACAAAAAGATAAAATGTTTTGAACAGTGATATTACTACTATAAGAGCACTAATATTACTGTTTACAGCACTAATCAGTTCTAAATCTTACTGCTGGTTATTTGTAGTGACTTTAATACAAATACAGCGAAGGGTGTATCTTCTCTTCTTTAAAAGACTTTGAAATTTTGTTTGTTTTGATTGTATTTTGATGTCTTTGTAAATTTAAATAACAAAAAAATCAACCATCAAAATGTAATTTAAATACAAAACCAAAAAATGGTAACTATAACCGGCTAATATCTGTAGAGTACTTAAGATATTGCTTTTTATTCGCTAAATTCTTGTAAGAAAAAAAAAGAATGGCACGTTTAACATTTCATGTTTACCATTTCAATGTATTTACATAGTTAATCCGATTATTTTAGGAAATGAAGAATCATAGCGTTTATTTAGAAAAAGTGGAGTTACTTTTCATGATGTCATAAAATATGTCAGCTAATATACATACTATATGTTGACTGCATTAAACTATTGTATTTACATTTCAACATAATGAAGAAAATATATTAATGGTTAAGCACAGTAAGCAGTTATTCCGCACTTATTAAATACTACTAGAAACTATTATTCTTTTATTATTATTTCTACCTTATGAAAATCAGCAAGAACAAATATTAATTTCTTTTGTAGATTTAAAAAAGCAAAGTCACAATTAGAGCTTTATGCTGAAATTTTACCATTCTGATATTCTTATTTGAATAAAGAAGCAACATACCTATATAATGTTTTCGTACAATACACTTTTTAAAAAAGACAAATGTTTCTTAATCTACAGAACTATAATATATCCACGAATGAACATAAACAATAACTTCTTCCGAATTACCCACGTTTCCCGAAAAACATTATTTATCTCTAGAAACCACAGAAACCAATATATTTTCCAGATTTAAAAAAGAATTTATAAAAACAAAGTTTATTTTGCTGCCACTGACATTAGGAAACGTTTCCGAGTAGTTTTTATAGTATATTACTCAACCTGGAATATGGGTTTTTCATATGCTTTCAATTTTCAAGAAAAAATTTTCATTATGAATAAAATCTTGTATGGATAAATATACACTAAAAACACCAACGTTTAACACACAATATCACAGTAAAATGTACAGACGTACGTTTCGTGAGCAACTTGGACTCACTTCCTCAATGTCAATAAAATAAAATTAAACACTATTGTATCCCCCCCAAAGACATGAAATTGAATCGAGAAACCCAAATGAAAACAACAACACACCGAGAAACTCATTACGCATGAGCCACCAATCAGATTAAGCCGGAAGTGATTGACTATGACACAGTAACTGTGCCAATGTACTGGTTCATAGTCAATCACTTCCGGCTTAATCTGATTGGTGGCTCATGCGTAATAAGTTTCTCGGTGTGTTGTTGTTTTCATTTAAGTTTCTAGATTCAATTTCATGTCTTTGGGGGGATACAATAGTGTTTCATTTTATTTTATTGGCATTGAGGAAGTGAGTCCAAGTTGCTCACGGAACGTACGTCTGTCCATTTTACTGTGATATTGTGTGTTAAACGTTGGTGTTTTTAGTGTATATAAACATTTTCATGTTCAACAACCAACTTTTACAGTCAAACATGTTAAATTCACAGTATTAACTTTAATATTAAAATTAATATTATTTTGTCACTGTTGCATGTATAAATTCCGTTACGAGTACATAGCATATTAATCAGTTCTGTCAGACCAAAATATCGGATTTTAGGAGGCTATCAATTCTCACGTAAATAGTTTCAGCTGTGTAACGGAATTTATATATTCAAGGTGAAGAAAATAATATTATTTTTAATATCAATTTAGTTAATTTGTCATAATTGTTTGTAAAACATATTTGATGCACATGAAAATGTTGATTTGCGCATCTGAAAAAGATTGAGAAAACAGATAAATACACTATAAAAATTACTCGGCGACTTCCCGAAAATCAGTGGCACCCAAAAAAATTTATATTTGTAAATGCTTCTTTAAATTTCGAAAGTATGTCTGTTTTTGAAGTTTTTAAAGATAAAGTAGGCTTTTTGGAGTCGTGGGAAACTCGGAAGAGGTTATGGTATATTTTCTCTAGTTGTTACAATAAATTTCCTTAGATTAAGAAACATTTGTATTTTTTTACATTGTACAGATATTTTCAAAGAAATGCAAAAACAAATAATGAAACAAATAATAATAATACAATTTTGAAAACTTAAACTATCCTCAATGTATTTTTACGTTAGTATCACAAAAACTTATTTAGAAAACTATTAATAAATAAATATAAATTTTTATTAGATTAGCTGAGTTTCAGTTTTTTTAATTTCTTCTGAAAACACTCTTGAAGGTATTCAGAAATTAAGTGCTTTGATAAACAGTACTTTTCTAGATGCTAAAAATAATGACACTTTCTGGGCTTATTAAACACAAAATATGTAAGCATAAATATCTCTTTAAATGCTACTTTGTCTCGTAAACATACCATTTAGCTAGCGGAAAAGAAACGTTTTATACATTTGTAATGTGCACTAAAATATACGCTAATTATAATACACAAGTATTGCGTGAATTACGTATTTCATTTGTATTAAGAAATCTCTTTTTTACAAATAGTGAAATATGTACTTAGATGAAAAGAATTTCCTGTTTCACATTTATAAAAAGAGTTTAACAATAAAATGCCTGTTGCCGAAATATAGCAGCTAAATTAATTGTATAATTTTACGCTTAGTTAGTGATATATTTTGCTTTTTCTCTCACTAATTATTGAAAGAAGTGGTTTATTTATTTTAAAATATTTGAAACAGAGTACCGTTCTGTCATATACATATACTAGGGGGGCCTACCCCCTGCGAGCTACGCTCGCCAACCCCCGCTCAGACTTCGAGGCCTCTAAAAACATGACAGCGTGCTTTGTTTTAAAAATATTGGTAAATCTGTAATTGGGTTGCCATGCTTTTAACGTTTTAATGGGACATTTTTTGATTATCATGGCCTCATACACATCTGTTGCGACAACTGACAACTGTTTTCGGGATTGATAAGTAAAATCAATTACAACTTCAAAACCAGCTTGTATAAAATGGTTAGGTTTAAATTGTGGCTACCTCTCGGACTTTTATAACAACGACCTGTATTCTATTCTTCCTTTGCGTTTAAGGATGAGAAAAATTCCATCTGCTTGTGAATAATATTAAGAACCACGGTAATGAAAAGTACTATGTTATAGACATTTTTAGTAAAAGTTTTTAATTTGATCTCTATTTTAGTGCACCATCATGCATATTTTCATGTTATTTTAAATATGTATATTATTTTTTTTAAGTAATATATATATACGAATTTTCTAATTATTTATCATACAAAAGTAATTAAATATTTTGTGCATGCATGCCTGCATTTATTCGGCATCAATTGATGAGATATTTAAACAAATTTGCTATCCGCGATAATTTTACACCTTGTTATGTCACTTGAATATTGTCCATAAGAAAATCGGGTACTTTTCCAGTATAGGATCCTTTGCTTTTAGGTTTGGCGTGATTCAAGCTTCAAAAAGGGATACATTCATTAATATACATAGATTTGTTGCCAAAAGTTATGAAAACAAACCCAATGAACTTTTGGTGCTTTTCTATTATAGTGGTCTAGACGCTTTTTTACAAAGATTGACACAATTCGGGCATCAGAAAGTGAGATTTGGTGTCAAATGACATAAACAGCCATGGAAACAAATTCGACGATTTTTATGTGCGTTCGTAATTATATAAATACGTAGCACCTATAGTCGCCGTTTGGTCCGTCCGTCTGTCCGTCCGTCTGTCTGTCTGTCTGTCCGTCTGTCTGTCCGTCCGTCTGTCTGTCTGTCCGCATATAACAACGCAAAAACTACCCAACCAAATGGTTTGCAATTTAAAATATATTATCTTTGCAGAATTTTGTCGAGACATTTCAAATTTTATTAAAATCGAATCAAAACTTTAGGAGATATTAATAAAAATATTTATTAAGAAATTTGATTTTTTTTTTAAATCGGTGCTTTTTTGTTATAGGAGCTTCCGATGGATGTTAAATCGTCAAGCGACCGAGATACTTATTTTATTACAGAAATTAATCTGCAGACGATATAATTCATTTCACAGAATTAAAAATCATCAAGATCTGAATATTTATATAACTAGCTGATACATATATATCTGAATATTTATATAACTAGTTAAGATATTTGTATGAACAGTGTCATAAAATATATACTTAACTAGCTGTGTAACCCGTTCTACGCACGGGATATCATGAATTTAATTCTAAAACGTGCGTACGAACGCACCTCGTTTGTAACGTTTGACGTACAATTTCCAACTTGTTTTGTTTATATGCGTATTTTAATTATACGTATATTATTATTGTTTTTTCTATACAAATGACTTCTGATTATATATAAAATAGGATAAATGACATTTTACGCTAAACAAATTGTGTAAATATGTTTTTGCTCCTTTCTTTTGCGTTTACATAAATGACGTCATTTGGACGAATTTATTCAAAATATTTTCAGTTTATAAATTAAATTAAATGCTGACAGACGATTGAATCCTGACGATAGAAATGTGATTTTTTTTTCAAATTTTTCTGAAAAACAAAATTTAAACACAATCTTATCTTCATTATCGATTGAAATAAAAGATAAATTCAATTTCAATTTGAAAATGACGAATTAAAAAAAAATCAATAATCGCTATCGGGATCCTTTTCAATTTTTTCCCTTTTTGGTCACAAAAAAAACTGAGTAATTAGTTGCCATCATTACAGAAATGTCATTAAAATTAGAAAAAAATTAATATCTCGAAAACTAATTCCAATTTCAAAATTCTATTACCAGTTTTGACATTCGCGGATTTTTATGGTCAATTGGTATTAATTTACCCCTCAAGCGTTTAATATTTTATTAAAAATAGCCCTGAAACATAATCAGTCGTTTAATCAGTCGTTTCATAAAATCGTTTCATAAATTCGTTTCATAAAATCGTTTCACAAATTTGTTTCATTAGGATTTTATATATATAGGGTAGATATATATTTTTAAATATAAAACTTGTGATCCCTAAATAAAAAATGATTAGACAGTAATAGCCAACCAATATTGGGGGGCCAATATTGGCGATATCTTGTCTAAAGTTTGGTTATTGCCACAATATTTGGCTATTTATTTTTTGCCTATATTTAGTCAGTATTTGTAGCCATTATTGTCTCAATATTAGGGGGTTTACATTTAGCCGACATTTAACCCATATTTGTAACCAATATTGCACCAATATTGGTATAAAATATTGTCCCAATATTGGGATCTTTACATTTTGTCGATATTTAACCAATATTTGTAGCCAAAATTTCCATGAAATTTTATCTTATTATTTCATGCTTGTGTTTTGTCGATATTTGTAGACGATATAGCGCCAATGTTGGCATGAAATATTGCGGCAATATTGTGGTGTTTTCATGTTGTGATGCAGCCAATATTTGTATGAAATATTGTCCCAATATCGCGATGTTTATATTTTTTCAGATGAAGGCTTTTACATATAATGAAAAAAAAAAGAACTGTTTTAGACGTATACAGTCGACATATTTGGACGTATATATTCGTAGCCAATATTGGCTTGAAATATTGCCCCAATATTATGGTATTAACATTTTGCCGATTTTTTTTATTTAAAAGTTAAAGAAAATGACATGGCCCGAGAATCCACGGATGATTTATATTTGTCAAATTAGATTTTTAGAGGCACTGACATCAGAAACATTACTTTTGGGTACAATAATGCAATGAGTGATTCGGAGGTTCAAAGTCTAAAAGACATCAACAAGGCTGGATACATCTAAAACAGTCGTTTTTTGCATTATATGTTATCTGACGAAAATTTTTAGCAAGATAAGTGAAAAAAATTCCTCCAAAATTTTCTAGATGTCTTCCAGATAAAATTCTAAATTATATACAGTCCCTTAATTGAAAAAAAAAATTGAAACAGCAGAAGACGCTTATTTATAATTGATTTGTAAAAAAATAAATAATAATAATAATAATAATAATAATAATAATAATTACTGGCTACATTTTAAATAATACCTTATTTTTTAATGGTTTGAAATAAAAAGTGTAAAAAAAAAATCGCATAAAAAAGAGTTCATAAAAGAAAAGACGGAAGGCATTATTGGCCGTCATGTTAAATTTGCAGGTATGTGGATTAAAATAATTTTATACTACATAGAATTTAAAGCATTTAATAAATAGCCGGATTACTTTCTCCATATTTTTTCGCAAACAGTAAAACGATACGTATCTACTTTTTTTTCTATATAATTATGCTAGTAATTTAAAAGATTGTTTGTAATTTAATTATTAAATGGAGGCACTATAAAATGATTTATAAAAAGATTGTTTGTAGATTAATTATTAAATGGAGATAATATAAAAAGATTGTTTGTAAGCTAATTATTAAATAGAGACAATATAAAATGATTTATAAAAAGATTGTTTGTAAACTAATTATTAAATGGAAACAATATAAAATGATTTATAAAAAGATTGTTTGTAAACTAATTATTAAATGGAGGCAATATAAAATTATGTATAAAAAGATTATTTTTAAACTAATTATTAAATGAAGACAATATAAAATGATTTCCCCTAAAATATAAGCGCACAAAAATTTACATAATATGACAACATAAGCGTACTTAAGCGTACGTACCAATTTATCTCTCCAATATTTTTGAATGTATTAAAAAAAGAATATTACTTCTTACATATAACAAAATTTACATTTGCTCTCTGTGAAACATTTCAACATGAGCTAATGTAGAATAAAAAATTTCATGCTTTGATATTTTTATTTCTAAACACGTGAAGGCATTAGCTCAAGAGCAAAAAATAAATTATTAAAACTTGCTTCCTAATTAAGTTTTAGCAACTTAATTAACCGTGAAAAATTCCATTTTTTATCTGGTTGGACGTCTTTTATTTAACTTTACTTGACATAAAGTGGAATATTTTTTTCTACTGATTATTTATAAATTGTTATTCCTAATCATAAAAATATGTATTTGAAGAAAACTTTTTCCTAATTTGAATTGACTGGAAAAGAATAAATTTGCAGACTATTTTTCGTTGTTTTGCATTTTAACTTAAGAAGATAAATTGAGGAAGAAACTAATTGGCGGAAGAAATTTAACGCCGAATTAAATAATTTTATTTAGAAAATTATATGCTGATTATAAAAGTAATAAGAGTAAATTAGTACAACTTACATTTTTTTTATCTACACACACCATAATACGAAGAAACAAAAGTGTACAGGACATCTTTAAATGAACTGATAATTATGTAAATTGTATAATAAGAAAACAGTGATTCAGGTTACTTTTGCAGGAAATCATTGCGTGAAATAAGGAGTATATTTTTTATATACTAATTAATTTTTCATCAGAGCTGAAAAGTGATAATTCACATCCTTTGTATTTCATTAAGGAATATATTTTGTATGCTTCAATGTTTTAGTTCCAAGTATCACCGATACGTGGCGCTACAATGACTCAGACTGAAAAAATGGTCGGAATAATCTTACATAAACACATAATAAGATCACTAATTATAATTAAAATATTGTTAAAAGGCTTATAAAAACCTTTTAATATTGACATATATTTCAACGCTCAAACGGCGCCATTATCGAGATATACAACTATAAACAAAATATTCTCGCAATTTCTTTTAAATATAAACTTTAAAATCATAAATCACGAGATCATCTATGTAAAAAAAGCACCTATTTTAAGCACCTGCCTTTTGACATATATGATCTCGTGATTTATGGTTTTCAAGTTTATTTTCAAAAATTTCCTAGAATATTTTGTTTATCGTTGTATAGCTTGATAATAGTGCCGTTTGAGCGTTGAAACATATGTCGATCTGTATATTAAAATGTTTTTATACGCCTGTTTGTGTTTTTCTTTATCACTTAAGCATTTTATCTATATTTTAATCAGAATAATCTTGTTATTTCAAAATGCAAACCATTTTTTTTCTGGCATGTCAGAAGCTAAACTGAATAGAGAATAGAAAATGAGGGAATTTTGGCTTATTTCTATACGTTAATGTAAGCATTAAAACCGTTTGAGACAGTGTTATGTCGATCTGTGTATTAAAATGTTTTTATAAGCCTTTTTGTGTTCCTCTTTGTATCACTTAAGCATTTTATCTATATTTTAATCAGAATAATCTTGTTATTTCAAAATGCAAACAATTGTTTTTGGCATGTCAGCAGCTAAACTGAATGGAGCATACAAAATGAGGGAATTTTGACTTATTTCTATACGTTAATGTAAGCATTAAAACCGTTTGAGACAGTGTTCTGTCGATCTGTATATTAAAATATTTTTATAAGTCTTTTTGTGTTCCTCTTTGTATCACTTAAGCATTTTATCTATATTTTAATCAGAATAATCTTGTTATTTCAAAATGCAAACAATTGTTTTTGGCATGTCAGCAGCTAAACTGAATGGAGCATACAAAATGAGGGAATTTTGACTTATTTCTATACGTTAATGTAAGCATTAAAACCGTTTGAGACAGCGTTATGTCTGTTTGTGTATTAAAAATTTTTTATAAGCCTTTTTGTGTTCCTCTTTGTATCACTTAAGCATTTTATCTATATTTTAATCAGAATAATCTTGTTATTTCAAAATGCAAACAATTGTTTTTGACATGTCAGCAGCTAAACTGAATGGAGGATAGAAAAATGAGGGAATTTTGGCTTATTTCTATACGTTAATGTAAGCATTCAAACCATTTAAGACAGCGCAGTACCATCTTTCTATAGTATTTGACACTAAAACATTGAAGCGTATTAAACAATTGCGCACTATATTACATTACACATTATATTATTCATTTATCTCCTGCAAAAACACCCAATAAACGTCACCGTTTTTCTTTAACAGTCCAAATATATACACACAGAAAAAAAATTGCTGTAAAATTACGGGCAGAGGCCGACAGCAGAGATTCCAATCATACCCCGTAAAAAAAAAAAAAAAAAAAAAAAAAAAAAAAAAAAAAAAATTATGCCCATCACTTTGTGCAGCCCGTAATTTTACGGGACAAAGTAATACAGCATTATAATGCACAGGATGTAATGCATTTTAAAACACAATAACACTTTACGTACTGTTCCGTAGCACGTAGCACGTTAGATAATCATCACAGAATCGCTTTTTTGGCGGGTTAAAAATTTCGAAACACGAGTAAAATGAAGGGTTACACCCTAGCGGAGGACAAGATATGGGGTCGTACCGTATTTTTGCTAACACATGGGCTAGAACTGTAAGAATATGTGGATTGCTCTTAACTTTCTAAGTATCTAAGGGATAAGGCAGCTTATTTAGTGTATCAGACCGTTTTTCATCAAATAAGGCTGTTGCCCGTGAAAATTGAAGGGCAAATGCTCATAAATTTACAGTTTTTTTTTCTGAGAGTGTATATAAGTGCGTGTGCAAACGAAAAGAATAATATATAGAAGTTACTTCAAAGTGTTTATATGTAAATCGAACAATAAAGGGAAAAAGTTGTAAAAGGAAATTTTTTTGACAAGTTCGGCAAAGTTTTATTCTTCAGATTTCAATATTTTATCGCCTAATGGCGGTTGGCGAGTTGTTATTTCAGCGTTATTTGACGTGTTTGTGCAAACCCGATATACATAATACGATAATTACTTTTAGATTAAAACATTTTCTGGTATACTAAGAGTATTGTGTAAAAGATGCATTCAAATTCGCTAAATAGTTGTAGAGAAAATTGAGGACATGCATGCATACATACATACATACATACTGACATACATAATGATCAACAACAGAAATTTAAAAAATCGTTTAAAAATTGTAGATTTATTTTACATCTGAATGACAAATGATCTCTGAGTATTATGGATAGTATTAGTTTGTTCTGAATTCGATAGGATTCCAGCTAAATATTTGTTTAATTACATCCGTGCTTATCAATTCAAATCGATTCCTTTAGAATCTACTAATTTCGCCAAAATTCAATTTCGTTTACATTTTGATTTCAACTGTATTTATTAAAAAATCGTTTAAAAATTGTAGTTTTATTTTACATCTAAATTATATGACAAATGATCTCTTAGTATTATGGATAGTATTAGTTTGTTCTGAATTCGATAGGATTCCAGCTAAATATTTGTTTAATTACCTCCGTGCTTATCAATTCAAATAGATTCCTTTAGAATCTATTAATTTCGCCAAAATTCATTTTCGTTTACATTTTGATTTCAACTGTATTTATTCATGTGTATGATACATTTTCCGAACAAGAAATATAATATATCTGTAAATAAAGGGTAAAATTAAGACATGGAAGCAGAAATCGTTCTAAATAATTTTCATCTTAATTAATTATGAGTGAAACAATTGGTCCATTCGCAGTAATGTTTTTTAGAAGTTTCCTTTTTTTTCTTAGTAATCCCGTTCACGCCTATAAACAGGACAGATTTATTCTGGATCCATCTATATCCTGTTAACGTGTTTTATGGGTTATTTTGTGCACGTACTTTATCCCCGCATTCCTGACAAAACAACTACGAAAAGTTTTTATTTGTTTCGATTAATTACTTAAAACAAACGTTTTGAAAAAAAAAAAATCTAACCTTTGAAATACATGTTGAACGAGTTGTACGCCAGCTCACATTGTTGAGAAAACTATGGACACTTCGTAAACGGTATAATTTTTTCACAGTCCGATTTATTTGATAGTATCTTGTTATACTGACACAATATATTTTTCTCGCTGCTCTATTTCCCTGGGAAACGGGCAAATAGAAATAAGACAAAAACTTTAAATTTACACATTTTTAGATTTTGTAGACATTAAAATAGCAATAATAACTGGTCCGTTAACGAATTAAACAATATTATTATTAAGTTTTTGGAAAAATATTTTAGTGTGCTAAACAAATATTTGGCACTATATACTGACACTGATATTTTGGCATTATATACTGACACAATATATTCTTCTCGCTGCTCTATTTCCCTGGGAAACGGGTAAATAAAAATATGACAAAAACTTTAAAATTTCAAATTTTTAGATTTTTTAGACATATCAAAAAAGCAATAATAACTGGTCCGTTAACGAATTAAACAATATTATTATTAAAATTTTGGAAAAATATTTTAGTGTACTAAACAAATATTTTCGTCCTTATTGTACCGAAGATAAAGACATACCGGATGAGCCAAAAGTTCTTTAAGACTTTTAAAATTCATTAAAAAGAAACAAATTATGCTGCAAAATTGCGGTTTGCAAGAATGGGATTAAAAGGGGATCAGATTCTTTTTAATAACAAAAAAAAAATGTTGGTTAAAAATTACAGATTGATGGCGCTGCATGCATAATATTAAGAAGATTAATCCAAATCAGGCTGTCAATAAAATCCCTCAATGCACACAGATTCTTTATTCGGTGCCAGCAGTATGCTATCGTTACCAGATCAAGTGCTGTTGGTTAAACATTTTTACAAGAACGAGGAATCAGCAACTGGCGCATTGCGAAACTTTTGCACGGCAGAATGACTGAAGATGAGAAAAAGGCCTGTTTCTGTAAATGTGCTGGGATACTGAAGCTTGTCAGACGCTTCGCAGAAATGGGTCTTTTAACACATCGGCTGATAAGTTCCCGGTCTGGCACACAGATGGCGTTAAAATCGCCAAACCGATGCTTTTTTAGTAAATACTAACATTTAAAAGGTAGCAGAAAAAATGTCATGACGATTCACCGCGTGGATAAAACGTTACAGTGGTTTTATTTGAACAACTTTGTTGATAAACAAAAAAAATGGATAAACAAGAATTTCAAGAATTGTTATTTGATGGGAAAAAACACCGTTTAAACAAAAACGTGGCTTGATAAGCGTTATCCGGACACTGCACCAGGTAAATCAACCAATATTGACTGGTTTGCTGAATTTAAACGTGCTCGTATGGACACCCGTGATGCACCACGCAAAACAGGTGGTTACTCCGGAAAACATAAAAAAAGTCCACAAAATCCTTTTGGGGAACCGTAAAGTGAAGTTTCAGGAGATAACTCAGACTCTGAAGATATCCAAGGAACGTGTAGGTTTTATGTTGAATGAACATTTGTCTATGAAAAAGCTGTTGTCAAAATGGCTGCCGCGCGTGTTGACTTTTGACCAAAAACAACAACGAGTCGATGATTCTGAGCAATGTTTGGAGCTTTTTCGTTATAAATTATGTTATTTATTATTAAATTGTTATTATTATTCATTTATTAAATTATTATTATTAAATTATTATTATTAAATTATTATTATTAAATTATTATTATTATTATTAAATTATTATTATTATTATTAAATTATTATTATTTATTATTAAAGTTATGTTATTTATTAAAGTTATAAAGTTATAAAGTCATAAAGTTATTAAAGTTTTGTTAAAAAGTTGTGTTTTCTTTATTAGACCGAGAACTTATCAGCCCATGTGTTACTATGTAAGAAAGCATACATCTTCTTCATATTAAGCATGCTAGCACCATCTGTCGGTAATTTTTTTAACCACAACTTTTTTTTTTATTTAAAAAAATCCAATCTTCCTGTAATCCCATTCCTGCAAACTCCAATTTTTTAGCATCAATTGTTTCTTTTTAATGATTTTTTAAAGTTTTAACGAATTTTTGGCACACCTGGTAAAAAAAGGTAGTATTAAATCTCTATGTTTAACTCAAGTAAATATGTAAAAATTCTTTCTCTCTCTCTCTCTCTGTGTATGTGTGTGTGTGTGTTTCTATAATTTTCCATGTAATCGGAGTTTTTTAGATTTTCATACAAATAACTCATTTGAATTTTTAAAGGTACATTTTGGAGACTGGTATATTTTTAAACTTTCATTTCGGAACAATGATATTATTTCTTAAAGAATATTACCTAGGTTCTAGAAATTCGAATTAAACAATTTCGGATAATGTCTTTTCCGTTTTTCTTTATCGCATACTGAACAAGTACGGTGAGCGAACGTCTTTAAAATATATTATGACGTAAATTTAGCAAACTCTAAGGGAGCAATTATATATGTTTGAAAAATGAATCATATAAGGAACTTTTTTTAGTTGCATTAAAAAAATATTATCTATACTTACATTTTCGATTTTTCTATGAATTTTACTTCTGTCATCATTATTATTGTTATTTATTTCTACTGCGTTATATTAAGAAAATACTGTATTATTGCAAATTATTTTGTAAAATAATATAAATAATGACACATTTTCGCTAAAACTTTTAAAAACGTTAAAAAGAAATAACTGATGCTAAAAATTGCTGTTTGCAGGAATGGGATTAGAGGGACATCGGATTTTTTTTATAATAAAAAAAGTTGTTAAAAAATTACCGATAGATGACGCTGACATGCATAATATAAAGCAGATGTATACAAATCATACCTATAGTAAAAGACCCATTTCTGCGAAGCGTCTCACAAATTCTGTATCCCAACACATGAACCAGGTCCTTTTTTCGTATTTTATACTTACATAAAAAAAATTGCCCTAATTTAAATATTTAAAAATCGTATTTTTTTTTTTTTTTTTTTTTTTTTTTTTGCTAACGAGAAATGTGTCTTCTATTTTACACACACTGCAAAAAAAGACAAATGATTCTTAGTCTAGGATTTGTCAACAAATGAAAATATACAGTAACCTCTTCGGAGTTACCAACGATTCTGAAAACGTTCTTTACCTTTAGAAACATAAAAAAACAATATATTTTCGAGATTTAAGGAAGAATTTATATATATATATATATATATATATATATATATATATATATATATATATATATATATATATATATATATATATTGTGCTACCCCTGATTTTCGAAAACGCTTCCGAGTAGTTTTTATAGTGCATTAATTTATGCACTATAGTGCCGGTTTTCCCAATCCGGAATATAGGTTTTTCAGATGCTATCCATACTCAAGTAGGCATTTTATGTTCGACAAACACTTTTTAAAGACAAACAAGTAAATTAAAGGCATTAACATCAACATTAAAATTAATATTATTTTGCTGCTTTTGAATGTATAAATTCAATTACGCAGTTGAAAATGTTTTCTTGAGAATCTATATGCATCTTCTATAGCATCCTAAAAAAACGATATTCAGATATGAGAAAATCTTTTAACACACTAGAAAAACTGCTCGGAAACGTTTCCAAAAATCAGTGGCAGTAAAAGAAATTATGTTTTTATAAATGCTTCTTTAAATTTTAAAAATATATTGGTTTCTGATATTTCTAAAGATAAAGAACGCGTTTCGGTGTCATGGGTAAATAGTAAGAGGTTAATGTATATATTTTTTCGTGGATATATTATAGTTCCGTAAATTAAGAAATATTTGTAATTTTTTACAGTGTAAGTATAGAAAATCGATATTCGCTAATAATCATTCAGAACACGCTCATAATCACCATACAGAAGTTGTACTTACTTCTTAAGTAGTATTTACCCACTACGAAGCAAGCACTAAAACACGTCTGTCCACAGATTTATTGGATAGGAATGCAGAATGACTGGGTTTCGGGAATCAGGGAAACTCGGCAAATGCTAATGTATGTTATCGTTTGGGGTTATAATATATTTTCGTAGATTAAGAAACATTTGTCTTTTTTTTACAGTGCACAACTTTACCGTTAAAATAATTTTAAGTAAATTTTTAAATTTATTTCCTAAAAAATAATACCAAAACGGATATAATCTACTTCTTTCACTAGCTTTGTTATTAAAACACAATGCACGCAAGGGCAGACAGTTCTTTAAATTCAATATTGATCAGTAGATGACTACTTAGTAAAAAATGTTGCTATTTTACAAAAGAAAAAAAAGAAAGAACACATTGCACACAAATCATCATGTGAAGTGCATATCTTGTATATCACATTCCGCTGTGATAAGCGGTTTCCTCGCCAAAAATATTATTTTACAAAAAAGGGAGTCTACACAAGCGCATTGAATTCGTCATATACGTATACTGTGTATTCTTTGCAATAAAATTGCAATATTCTGAATGCATTTCACATTCGATATTTTGATGACTGATTTAACAAAAAATATGATTAAAAAAATAGAAATGTGGTAAAATGTTAACTACTGCTGCAAGAAATGTGGTAAAATGTTAACTACTGCTGCAAGAAATGTTATTAAAACCTTTTTACAAAAATTTGTACTAAAGCATCTTACAAATACCGAAAATAATTTTAACAGGACTTTTGTGGATAACATTTTAGTTTGAAATATAGAAATAAAATTCAGATAATAAAATTCAAATATTCATACATACATACATACACACATGCAGACGTATATATATATATATAAGTCTTTCTCTCTCTCTCTCTCTCTCTGTGTGTGTGTGTGTGTGTGTGTGTGTGTGTTTGTGAAGGGATAATAAATTAAAGCAGCCCATTTTCTCTGTTTTCTCTCAGCTGAATTAAAATTAATCATCTTTACGGTTCAAACAGTTGAAAACGTTTCATAAAAATAGCAAAAAGAATTGTTAATCTTCTCCTAATTTAAGATGGTACATTACTGTAACTTCAGATAAAATTGTTATTTTTCAATATTTAAAAATGACGGTTTATTTATTTTCAGGTTAAATAAAAGTAGTATAAACATAAATTTAAATGGCACATAATATTCTAAAACATTCGTTTTCATTTTAAAACACGAATATAGATTCTTTAGAATAAATACATGCGAACAGTTTCCTGAAATTTAACATAAAAGAATGTAGGATGGTTTGAAAGAAAACTGTTCTAATATTAAACAGTGACATTTTTTGCAACATAAATGCACCCAAGGGAAATTTAAGATAGTTTTTCGCCGAATGTTTACTTTGACATAGAAAGTTTTATTTTTTTTTACTGAAAGAACTAATATAAGAGACATAATAAAGATGGGTAAATAAATAAAAATGAATGTCCACGAGATCTAATAAAAAGTAAAAAATTCCTTATTAATTCCTTAGAAAAATCAAAAATATATGTCAATACTATATATGTAATTATGTATATGAAAACTGTATATTTTAATACCAATATATACGATTTATAAAAGTATCTCTTTTCTATAGCATACTGAGCTTTTATATAGAAAATATTCTTAAAATACATTTCAATGTTAGATTCGAAAAGTACTGATTTGTTATTTTTCTTCTCATTTATTTGAACGAGACAAAATATATTTTCTGCACAATATATATTTCTATATGCTACATTTGGTGCATATTTAACGTGCATATTAATAGTGATATCTAAAGATTGGATTGAATGTTTTCACAATATTAAATTATTATAAATTGTTATTTCAAACATACATATTACGTCTTCTAAAAATGAGGGGGGTTAGATTGATAGTGGAGTAAGTGAAAAAATTGAAAAATCTAGACAACCATACTTTTACTCAACGTATATTAATTTCTGTTCCATGCGACAGTCAAATAAGTCATAGTTTACTTAGGTAGTAGCTAGAGGTCAAAACAAGTTGGACCACTTAATGCAACTGCAATACGACAAGTTTCACAAAAACCTTCATTTCTCAAATTACTAAATATTGACTTACCCCACTGTCATTCAACCCCCCCCCCCCCCCCCCCCGCCGCTCAAATATCATTTAACGTTTCTACATTTCTAGAAATCAAAGCTCCTTGTCAATGTCATAAAAACAAGTCCAGAAATCAATCATCTACATATGGCACCCGAATTTTCTCCATAATAAACATTTTAAAATTTCTAGTTCACAGTTTTCCTATCCCATCATTTAATCGAAATCATTATTTTAAAATACATCACGATTGTAAGAAAATTGGTATTTTTTTTTCTATTATATAATGAAATGCAAATTACATGACAAAATGTAATAAAAACAATTGTACATCAAAGTGTGATGGAAACTAAGGGATGAGTGATAGGAATGGGACACCTGTTTGGTTTAAATGAAATACGATTATTTTTTATTAGTTTTTACAATAGAGGAAATATTTATTAACTTTTATATATATACCAGCTACTTAAACCTTGCATAAACAACCATTCGACTTCTGCGGAAATTATTCTAATGATAATATTATTTATCATATATTCATGAATGCATCATGGCTCGTGAATTTTTACACTCTATTGAGATAATAGGTTTCATTTAGACGTCGTACATTTTTCTCACATATAATATAAAATTATATATATATATATAAGTTCATCATATAAAAACGAAGTACTCATTCATGTGTGCTAGAAGAATACGAAATACTGACATCCGTATGATACCAATATTCAGGCATTCTCAAATCCCAAGTTAATTTTGGACTCATTTGCGAACTTTTTTTTTCATTCGTCTTTGATATGCTGTTTAAATGTTTTTATTTTTTAATTTGTACGTTCAACAAAATATACTACAGCAGTTTAAGTATTAGAATTTTACTTTTTGTTTTTACAGACAATTTATTAAATACAAATGTTTGTTAAGTGACGCAGTTTCGTGTCCCATTGTTACATTAAAAAATGGATTTACTTTAATGTAAGAACTGTATCAAATATTCTTTAATATCTTATTCTCAATAATTTTAGTTTTATTTCTGATTTGTATTTGAGATGCAAATAAATACTTGCATCTGTAGTAACATTGATAAATGCTAAATAACTTCATAATACACACATAAGAAAATTTGAAAATTAAATAAATCTTTATACAGAGGACAGTAGTCCAAAATCGCATGCATTATTGGTTGTTTCTTCAAGCCAGAATATCCAATAGAATTTAATATAAATGTGCATATAATCTCTGCATTGATCCTTGTACCATAATATCATTTTGGTTATTTCATCATAAATATTTATTTCAACACATTTACATTAATAAATGATTATTTATACAAAGTAAAATAATCCGGCCTTACCCCACTGTTGGTGATAAAAAAAATCCATAGATTTGTTAATGTTACGGAAAATGGAAAAAGTCAGAATTTTTTCTTAAAAAAAAAAAAAAAAAAAAAGAGAATATATTCTATTTTACGTTAACCGGAAAAAACGTGACAGGAATAAAAGGGACAGAAAAAACGTGAAAAGGAAAACGTATGACCGAAAAAAGGGGACAAGAAAAAAACGGGACCATTTGGTGCTGCTTCTACTTTGTCCGGTATAGAGCCGTTATAGCACAGTCAGGCGAATACAAATATTTAAAGTCAATGTTTACAAGTGCGAATATTGAAAAATTGTGTGAATACTAGCATACGAGAATGCGTGTTTACACCACTACTTGCTTTTTACATCGCGAATATTTACGCTTTATTTCAATATTCGCATTCGAAAAAATCAACGGGAAATAATCGTTTTCGAACTTTAAAAATCAAGTAGTGATATAAACAAGCACTCATGCGAATATTCAGACCATTTTTTAATATGCACATTCAATAAACATCGACAAAAATATTCGCATTCGTGTATGTTAAAAATCAAGTAGTGATGTAAACGAGCATTCGTATGCGAATATTCGCGCCTTTTTCAATATTCGCATTCGTAAATATTAACGGAAAATATTAGTACTACGTGAATAACTACGTGAATTAATTAGTACTCGTGAATGTCAAACACCAAATAGTTATTTAAACGAGCATTCTAGTGTGCGAATACTCTTGCCTTCTTTAATTTTCGCTTTCGTAAATATCGACATAAAATATTCGTATTCCTGTTCGCGAATGTCAAAAATCAAGTAGTGATGTTAACGAACATTCTCATATGCCAATATTGACACCATTTTTCAATAATCGGATTTGTAAATATCAATGGAAAATATTCGTAATTGTGTTCACGAATGCCAAACATCAAGCAGTGATTAAAACGAGCATTCTCATATGCGAATATTCACACCACCTTTCAATATTCGCATCGTAGACATCGACGAAAAATATTCGTATTCGCGTTCGCGAATGTAAAAGCTCAAGTATTGATGAATGCGAGAATTCTCGTACGCGAATAGTCTCATATTTTACTCTATTGCTAATAGCATTCACAAATATTTACACAGCAAATATTCGCCTACGAGAACGATATAGATCATACATTTGCTACCTGGTTAGTTTTTATCAATAAGTTCGATATTTATCAATATTTATCAATTCCTTGTCACGTTTTTTTCCGATTAATTTTTTTCTTATCACATTTTTCCGGTCTCGTTTTTTCATTGTCACGTTTTTTCCGCTGTTATTTTTTATGTCAATTTTTTTCCTGTCATGTTTTTTCGATCACTTTTTCCGTAGATTCCTATTTTACAACTTTAACTAAGAACATTACTAATAATGTTACAATTTAAATTCTAATGATTTATCATATAAAGGCAAAAGGATAATTAACTGCAGATAAGAAGTTCACCTATTTATTACGTTTATAAAATCCATAATCACTATTATCTATGTAGTTTTTACTGCCTGTTTTTCAAACATTGTTTTCAGGTATCTTAAATTATTGATTCCCAATATTATTTTTTACCCCACATATGAGATAATTGGTTTTACTCTAAGAGAATAGGGATCGTAAAGCAAGTCATTAAAATGCCTGTTTAAATACTAGCGACAGCTTCATTATTGGGAGAAAGAAAAATATTTATTAAATATGCTGCAAATAATATAAAAAAATCTCAGCAACTTCAGATATCTTCATATTTAAAAATTCTGAAAACTAGAAAATATTAAAACAAAAACATGATAAAATAAATTTTTAAACACAGAAACTGCATAAATGCAAGTATGGAGATATCGGAACGCCCACTTCAATTTCTGCCTAATGATAAGTATTTCAACCATTACCCACTAGAGGGTTGCTTAATTGAGTGAAAGCTAATGTATCCGGTTGAAATGACAGATTATTAATTTCATTTTAATAAAATTACATCAGTGGAAAATGTGCTTGCGATATCTATGGTATATTGTAAAGAAGTCTAATGTTTGCTAATTTGTTTGCTAATTTTTTATCCCACATATGATAACCGGTTTATGGTATATTGTAAAGAAGTCTAGTATTTGATAATTTGTTTGCTAATTTGCTTGCTAATTTTTTATCCCACATATGATAACCGGTGTTTACGTAAATTTTTTGATGAAATTTAGTATTATTATGAGTATTTATCCAATTAATATATTTCAAAATTAGGAAAAATATAGGAAAGTATTAGAAAAATGATCTTCAAATATATTTATATATAAAAAAAATTAACAAATATATTTTTAATGCTTTTTCATTTTTCATTTTTTTTAAAATAAAATCTAATAAAACTCTTCAACCAATTGTTTAAACTCTTATTTCTTTATGTCCAGACACAAAAATTGTCTATTTATCATATTTAATTCAGGATTTACTCGAAAAAGAAATATATAATTATAAAAGTTATTGCTGGAAAATAATTATTGCTATGAGAATTATATTTATCTAGACAAAAATATGTATATTTATTTTCAAAATACACCAGATTAATCCTGCTAAAACGCTTCATAGAATACTGATGTGCAAACTTCGAAAACGCCCTTTTACATATAGTAAATTGTGATAAGGCTGCAGTTGCCGTTTATTAATCTCCAGTGGGCGATCAAGTATTAAACCCTATCCTATAAATCCCAGTACGTACGTGATTACTGCTTGCTTCGTAGTAATTAAACTTGAGAAATATGATCAACTTCCATTTCATATTAAATTGACTAATAGAGCAGACTGCCTATTAGCGGAACTTGATTTTCTATTCTTCGATCAGAATCAACGACATCACTCAGGGAATACAAATGTATTACACTATAAACAAAGACAGATGTTTCTTAATCTAGGAAAATGTAATATAAGTACGAACTAAAATAGAATATAATCGATAGAATAAATAAGCTCTTCCGAGTTATCCACGATTCTGAAAAGCGTTTATCCTTAGAAACCTCAGAAACTTATGTATTTTCGAGATTTAAATAAACACTTATAAAAACAAAGTTTCTGTTGCTGCCACTGATTTTCGAAAATGTTTCCGAGTAGTTTTTATTGTGCATTAATCAGTTTTTTCGTATACTATCAATTCTCAAGTACGTATTTTCATGTTCAACAATCACGTTTTACAGACAAACAAGTTAAATTCATAGCATTAATATTAACATTAAAGTTAATATTATTATGTTACTCTTGCATCTATACACTCAGTTATGCAGCTGAGAACGTTTAGTTGAGAATTGATAACATTCTAAATACGGATAATTCCATTTAAGAAAACTGATTAATACACTACAAAAAATACTCGGAAACGTTTTCGAAAATATGTGCCAGCAAAAAAAAAAAAAAAAAAAAAAAAAAAAAAAAAAAAAAAAAACTTTGTTTTTATAAATGCTTTTTTAAATTATAAAAATATATTCGTTTATGAGGTTTCTAAAGATAAAGGACGCTTTTCAGTATAGTAGGTACTCGGAAGTGTTTATTGCATATTTTCGTACTTAGTTATTTATACATTTATAAATTAAGAAATAGTTGATTTCTTTTACAGTGGGATATACAATTTTATTTAACTTAAAAGAACGAAGTAAATAGTTTTTTTAACTTATTTTTAAGGTGAGCAGAGCATACGAGAGGAGCTCTGGAATGCAAAAATATTAGTGGTTCATCAAGCATTAGTGCAGTTAGTTTATGTCATTTCCTGATAAGTGTAGGAAGAAATTCAGTTGTAATTTTGGTACATGTATAAACACTAAATAAAACAGACCACAACAGTTTAAGAAAACATTATGTATATATGTGATCCCCATTGTTGTATGCAAACTCATTGTTCTTGGTGCGAAGAGAATAAAGATATGTTTTTTTTATCTTTAAAGAAAATAGTCTGTTTACGAAAAATGTATATTTTTAAAATTATTAACCAAGTAAATTAAGGGAGAATTTCAAGTACTGTTTTTTAACTGCAAATTACATTATTAAAGGCGACAAACCTATGAAATTTACATCTTAATTAGTCATTAGCATATCTTCCAAAGTGGACCTAAAAACTTCCTACGTGGACCTAAACACAATATATGTATTGTGTGCTTTAACATACTTTTTTATTAGGCTAGGAAATTGATTTTCTCAAGAACCTTTAAAGTAAAAAATCTCTTAAGATAAAAAATTTATATAAATTGGGTGAATCTGAGAAACAAAATAGCAAAAGCACTGAAAGCAAACGATATTTAATGATTTATATATCATTTTAATGTAATAAATATCAAAGTGTATCATTCATCTTATATCAAATTACATCGTTAATCGTATACCATACAAATTATACATTTTCACTGTATTAATTATCAAAGTATATTCGAATGAATTGGTGAAAGTGACTAAGTCGAAAAATTGTCTTTTGAAAGAAAAAACTTTAAAAATAGGTATACATAGTTTTTATAGTTTAGCATTTGTAGTTTAAGTTTCAATAGAGAAAATTGGTAGAATTTGAAAAAAAAGCATTAATGTTAAGAATTGATAAAATATATACATGCTCGTATATATTTTTAAAAAAAGAATAAAAAATGAGCAATTTCAGTTTTCATTTAAATTTTACTATTTCCTTACCAAAATATCCCTTTTAAAGACACAAAATAATAATTAAAATCATGATTAGAAAATATATACAAGAAATCACTTTTACATAGATTAAACTTAGAAAACTAGTTCTCATATAGAGTTAAATTAACTTTTTAAGAATTTTTTCTCAGTAATTCTAATATATGACTCAGTGCGAAATTCACAAAACTGATGATTAGGCCAATACTACTATATCAAAATAAGATCGATTATATTTAAATAAAATAGCAACGCACAAAAAATAGGTATTGTTACTTTTGGTTCTAACATCTTATTGCTATTAATTATAAGCTATACATAATAGTTAAGTTATAGTTAATAGTTATGTTTCTGAATTGCAAATTATCATGTGGCGTATACTTTTAGGGAATAAATACATTGATTAGCAAAATAAATTTCCAAAAACGTATAGAAAGAAATTGCTACTCTCAACGTGAATTTTTCTAGAATACTTTGTAGTAATTGAAAAATAGTCCAGTGTTCGGGTATTAAAAGTCCCAAGACAGTCCTTAATGTATAATGTTTTATTTATCAGGATGTATTTTAAAATAGAAGCGAATAAAAAATAAATAAATAAAATATATAAAGTTTATGTTTCTTGCGAAGGAAATTTTCTTTATCTGAGAAGTGAAATTTTTTTATATCTGTTATTATTATCATTCAAAATGCAATAAACATATGGATAAAATAATATAAAAAACAGCGAAATAAAAAGTTATAAAAGTTTAAAAATTAATTATAAAGTTCAATAAGTGAAAGACAGAAATTTAACACCTTAACAGGTTTTTTTTTTTTTTTTTTTTTTTTTTTTTTACGCAATAAGCTAAAGGTTTAGCCAAAACACCACTTTTAAAAAAATAATAATGTTTATAATATTTAATTGAAAAATGGCTGTCATTTAATAAAAAGAAGATTACAATTAAAAATTAGTGGTATCCAAAGTTTTGAGGATTGGAGCAAACAAACGCTTGCGGTGCGTACGGTGTGCGGGCAAAACTGTTATGGGGTTAAGTGAGATTTTTTTTTTAATAATATTTTTTGAGCAACAATAAAAAGCTATGCTATAGCAATATTTCTGAATTTCTTATTCTTGATCTTTGTTTTTTTTTTCTTTTTCAATAGTAATCTTCATGCTTAAAATAATTTTGAACTTTAAACGACGAAAACACAATTTATATAGGATTAAAAAAATATTTCATTTGTTCTTGTAGCCTGAAATAATTTTTTTTTACACACAAACAATTGATAATTTTAGGAAATATGGTGCATTTTTTGGAGGAGAAAAGTAAACATGTGCAAATTCTTTTTTTAAATTCTTCCATATATCATATAATATAAATGAATAATAAGTCTTTGTCATCATCGTTATCTTCACCATAAATATTATAATTACTTACATAATTACAACTTAGACGTCCAAATTGAAGAAATCCTTTTAATACAGTATAAATATGTCTAAAAATATACTATCTTGTTTTATAACACTCCACCCCATATAGTCCGAATCATTATTGTATGGATATTATTTTTGAAATCTAAAGCTTATAATAAAGATGAAATGTATTTTCGATAACACTAAAACATGTTAGAACTTACGCCTTTTTCTTTTTAAAATAAAACAAGTGTTATTAATATATATTTAATTTCAGCGAAAAGTATCTCTAAGAAGAATAACAACATTAGCGGGAAATCTTAAAACTGAAATATGTATAATAATAAGTTCAAACGATATTACGAATGCGTATTTAACCAAATAATGTCAGGCAGAATTACCCTTAAATAATTTCTAAATGATATCTTTGTCCCTTTTTAAGAGATAAAAAAAAAATAGAATGATTATCTCATAAAAGCGTAGATACAACAATAAAAAATAATTTAATATATACATCACTTAAATATTCAAACATTTAAACAATTGTGAACGTAATTTAAATTAAGTTTCACCAGAAGACTATCATTTAGAAAATGGCATAAAGCTTTACTTAAGAGTTAACGCACCTGAAAATGTATTCCTAACATTGTGACAAATATGTAAATGATAACGTATACATTTTTCCACGAAACCGAACGCCACTTGTTTTATATCATCATGATTACGATATTAAACGTTTATTTTTAAGATTTCAATAATAAAATTTTAAGATATGTTAAAAAATCCCTATCGTTACAAAAAGTCCTGCAAATTCCGATTTTTCTTAAATATAGATTTCGGCACATGTGGAAATGACCAAATAAATTATGAATAATGTCTCAAAATAATCCGCTTCTAGTTTTCAATACGTTTATTTAACTCTCTTATGTATTAATTATTTTTAAATGGATTAAAAATATATTTTGCACTTAAAATAGATTTAAAATGGATTATTAAAAAATGTTCAATATAAAAAAACGCTTACATCTATTACACAATTAAAAACACATCACATATAAGATTAACAAAGCACTAAAAATAGTTATTAATTGTTACGAAATGTTTTTTGTGATTATTTAAATTTTGGATACACTAACACGAAGTACAAAAATAATAATAATAATAACTATTTTGGTCATGTTTCAGTTTAGATACAAGAGCAGTAATTCTTTGAAAAAAATACATCTATCACACTGAAGGAAATCAAATTTGCCCATATTTTAAAAATGAATATTTAAAAAGAAAATGATTCTGCTATCAACTGTTGTTATTCACAAGCTTTATTTATATTTATGTGATATTTATATGTAATAAAAGAGTAAAAATAAATTATGCACAATTAAATGGGTTTTGATGGGAAAGTTAAAGTTTTGCTGACTATTTATATATTTATTTATTTATAACTTAAGCAATAACAGACAGGCACATAATAATCGGACCATAAAAACCAGGAACTTCAGTTATATAAAATACAGCATACATTTTCACATTTTTCTACACGATGGACAGTTTTTTTATGAATGTTATACATAATTATTATGAATATAATAAGAAAAATACTTAAATACAAAAAATAAGTGATTGTATTCGAAATATGTAGATATTATTTAAAGATGTAGATAGTTATTTCGCACCTCTATTCATATTTTGTATAAATTTTTACTTCCTTTCTAAATACAAAGAACAAAGTTTTCGCTCGTATTTTTTTCTTATATCGCCTGTACTTTATATTACCTCACAATAACACTTTGCTACACTTAAGTATAATGTAATGAAAAAACATTCTCACCTTAAAATTAATTTTAAATAGGCAAAATGTACCACCTAAAATCTACAGTACTTTCCAAATGAACATGCGTTTAATTGTTTTATTTTTAAAAATAAACTTACTTTTTAAAAATAAACTTACTTATTGTATTAAACATACATGCATCGTTGCGCAAATTACTTTAAAATATTTTCTATACCAACTGCACACCAAATAAATATTACACAAAATATTACACAGCAAGTAAATACTGCAAACACGGAAATGAACCGATTGTTTAATCATGCGCTGTTAGCTATCTTTTTTTTTTAAGATATTGCACATTCTTTATAAACACAACAAAATACGATTGACATAAAATGATAAAATTCACTTGCATTAAGGCAACATTTAATTAACATGTAACCCACAAATATCCGCACTGATAACCATTAAGCAACACTTATATAAATCCTAGAAACACATTATGCATCTCCAGGTACACCACTGCATTTCTCTGCGAAATATCCGCTAGCCGTGTATTTTAGCCACATCTAATGAAAATTCGCCGGCATAAAAGCACAGTCAACACTGAAACAATAGCCACAAAACAAAGATAGCTTTTCAGTACTCACAGTATGTCTCCTTGGCAAGTTTAGCGACGACTTCTCCTTTGAGTTTACTATTTCCTTTACCCATGTTTGTGAATGAAGAACACAAGCACACGATATAGGCAAACGCCTGCCACGATTCACATTCCTTTGACGCTCTGACGCTACTGGCTCGCGCCCCTGCTTAAAGCGACACCTGCAGGGGCGCGACGGGGGATCAATAAATACAGGGAGCGGTTAGTTTTAGGTTTTCAGAATTATGCCTGGGTTTCTGCTTTTAAAGTTAGAGGAGGCTATTTAAATTTCCTTGGACTAAAACTGTCTGCCTGTCGAAGCTGCTTAGAAGAATGCCATAAAAGATAAAAGTCTTATATTTATTTTAACAATAAAATTATGCATTTTTATTTTATTTTTCAAAATTAATACAGTATAAATTGTAAAATTACAGATTAATGATTTTACATTATATACTGTAAGATAATTTTAAAAACAATATTTCTATTAAAACTCTTAAAAAAAATAAAATGAATGATCGATTAGTTATAGGTTTTCTGAATATTGCCTTTTGAAATAGTTCAAATTCTTTGAAATAAACTTCCTGTCTGCTCTGTGAACACCTGGAAAGGATGCTATCAAAAATTTCATGTCCACATTCCTAAAATAAATCAACTTTACTCTGTTAACTTTACAAATTTACTTTTGAACTTGAATATTGTGGAACAATGTATACTTCAAAATAATGTAAAATTTTAATTTATATAATAAGACTATTTACACTGGGTGGTTAGTTTTAGTTTTCAGACTACGCCTGGTTTGTATGTCATAATAAAGTTAGAAGAAGCCATTTAAAATTCCTTGGTGTGAACAATACATGTTTGCCTGTTGAAGATCCTTCGAAAGATGCTTTTAAAATTCTAATTTCATTTTTTTTAATAAATACAATATATTTCGTTAACATTTAAAGTTCGCTTTTCAGGATTGACATCATATTTTGTAAAATAATATTTTAAAATGTTTATTGTTACAAAAAGGACTTATTATGTAATAACAGACGGAAATGTTAGATACAGATTTTCGAATTCATGACTGAATTTCTCCTTATAATATTTGAAACTAGTCGTTGGGGGCCACCGTAATACTTACCCATCATGGGTATGCATAATGTAAAATATTAAAATAAAAATGTGTAAACTACTTATAAAATGCATTGCAATTCAAATAAAATCATGGCTTGATGACGTCATCAACTTTAAAGGCTCGATTACTGAATTGCTTGAAAGAGGTTTTTCCTTGTAACTCCAAAAATAATAATCCTACTAACTAGCGGTTTATTGCATCTGATTAAGCGTCAAATTTCCAATTAAAATATATCTTTAAAGTGAAATTTGGATGAAATACAGGGTCATGAAAAATCGAAGACTGTGCAAAATAGGATTCCAAATATCTCGGCAACTAATTATCCGATCGACTTCATGCTTTATGTAAAATTTGTTTTTTTATTGTCTTTTATATTCATTTCTTAAAATAAACAATTTCGAAAATTTTTATATACCTTTTATCAGAACGAATATTTCGAGAGTCCGAAAAAAATAGTTCCGGTTAATCGAGGTTATTGAAATGAAATAGGCTTCTTCCCATTGTTACATATTAAGTACATACCAAATTGCAAGTCTCTATCTCAATTTTTTCGGGAGATAGACCGTTTACAGACACACATACACACAGACACACAAACGGACGGCAAATTTTTTTTTCTAAAAATATGTTTTTCGGAATCTCCAGTGTCTGAAACGTGTAAATCCGTCAAAAATTTTTTTTTTCGATTTTCAAAACGATTACAAGACTTACCCTATACTACGTATGGTGGGTAAGTAAAAAATGTTTGAAATTCCTTAGAATTAATTCCACCTGAATATCTAATGAAACACCTGTAAAGAAATATTTCTTATCTTTATTTCAGTAAAAAATATGCAAAAGTTTCAGTTCACTTTTCACATTCACGATTGAACGATGAATGAATTATAATAATTTAAATGGGAAGAATATGAAAACCTTGATAGCCTTGATAGAGCATTTAGTTTTATATTTTAAGAGTAAAGCCTGGTATTCAACTTATAGAGTTAGAATAGGCTATTTAAAATATCCTTGGACTGACTAATATTGTCTTAATGAACATAGGGAAAATTTGTCAACTAGGTAAATTATATTCAATGGTTGGAGTATCATAGTTGAGATTTATTCCAATAGAGTGTAAAATGCCGGGACCAGGACTCGAACCCGGGTACTTTGGCTATTCCAATTCCAAAATTCTAATAAGAACAAAATATATCATATTTTAATAGTGCCCTTTGTGAAATATGGTTTTTCGATGGCATTAAAAAACTAGTCGTTGGGGGCCACCGTAATACTTACCCATCATGGATATGCATAATGTAAAATATTAAAATAAAAATGTGTAAACTACTTATAAAATGCATTGCAATTCAAATAAAATCGTGGCTTGATGACGTCATAAACTTTAAAGGCTCGATTACTGAATTGCTTGAAAGAGGTTTTTCCTTATAACTCCAAAAATAATAATCCTATTAACTAGCGGTTTATTGCATCTGATTAAGCGTCAAATTTCCACTTCAAATATATCTTTAAAGTGAAATTTGGATGAAATACAGGGTCATGAAAAATCGAAGAGTGTAGAAAATAGGATTCCAAATATCTCGGCAACTAATTATCCGATCGACTTCATGCTTTATGTAAAATTTATGTTTTTTTATTGTCTTTTATATTCATTTCTTAAAATAAACAATTTCGAAAATTTTTATATACCTTTTATCAGAACGAATATTTCGAGAGTCCGAAAAAAATAGTTCCGGTTAATCGAGGTTATTGAAATGAAATAGGCTTCTTCCCATTATTACATGCTAAGTACATACCAAATTGCAAGTCTCTATCTCAATTTTTTCGGGAGATAGAGCGTTTACAGACACACAGACACACACACAGACACACAGACGGAAGGCAAATTTTTTTTTCTAAAAATATGTTTTTCGGAATCTCCAGTGTCTGAAACGTGTAAATCCGTCAAAAAAAAATTTCGATTTTCAAAACGATTACAAGACTTACCCTATACTACGTATGATGGGTAAGTAACAAGTTGGAAATTGTGCTTTAAACGTGACATAGGGGATGCATTCGTTTTATAACTAGTTTCACAATGTAAAAAAATAAAAAAATCATCCTTATTATTTCAGTGAAATGAGTTATATCGTCTGCTATGAACGAAATGAGCATGCCTTTTTTTTCTTATTACGTATGCCACGTTTACAAATGTGATTTTTTTTTTCTACGCTAGACAGCACTGTAAAATTCCCCATGGAGATCTTGCTTTGCGAATGATTTACATCCATGAATTAATAACTTTATGACTCATAATGAACGAATCTCATGTATTTATTTACTCTAATTTATTCAGATATTCGGCTGTTAACGTAATTTCCACTGAAGTTCTCTCAGAATCTATACATTTTATAATCTAACTCATCTCTCAAACAAACAATTTTTTTCAACAATCTTAATAAAAATGTAACTTTTATGCAATTTTATTCAAAAAAATAATTTTGAATAAAAATGGCCGCCTGGCATATGAAAAAAAGAAGTGGTTAGCCCGTATTTGACGTAAAAAAACATTGTAAACCATATTTCTCCACAGGCCGCAATGTAACGGAATTCTTTAGAGTGAAAAATTTAAATGAAGTTTTGATTCGATTTTCATAAAATTTTAAATGACTAAACAAAATTTTACAATTATAATATATATTAAATTTCAAACCATTCGGTTGGGTAGTTTTTGCGCTGTTATATGCGGACAGATGCACAGACGGACGGACGGACCAGACGACGACTATAGGTGCTACGTATTTATATAATTACGAACGCACCTAGAAAAAAGTTATTCGTGAATGCCTCTTGTACTAAGCATTACAGATAGGCCTACTGTCGTCAAAAGGTATTCATTCATATGATAAACACAAGATAAAGTCTGTAAAAAGTAATTTTAAAAAGTAAAGTATATTTAGTGATGACTTAAAAATCGTTTATTTATATCTATAAAATGTTATCTTAAAATTTATCCACATAATAATAAAATCCAGTTTTCGATGTTCATTCTGTTATATTACCTAGATTAAAAACTAATTTATATTTTAAAGTACGTAACGATATTAAAATAAAAGTCTGAAGCATATACAAAAGCATATGAAACTCTATTAAATTACAGTAGTAGCAAATTATTAATAGCAAGAACAAAAACCTTTTGCATTGCTGAAAATGCAGATAAGCTATTGAATGTTTTCTAATAAAGTTGATGGAGATAAATTATTATTCTTTCGACTAAAGTAAACTACAGCTTCCACAGTAAGTTCATATTAGAGAAAATTTGAAAAAAAAGTACAATTCCATTTGAAACAAGTTAATTTCGGTTGATAATACAGTGCAAGTAAAATAAATACAAGAAATATATCGGATTGAGCTAAGGAGAAAAACTTAAGCTCAATAATAGCAAACTAAACGACCTATTATAACCATACTGTCGTGAAGTATATAACACATACGATAAACCAGTTTATTCGGTAATTTGATTAACAATAACTAAGTTGTAGTTTAGAAATTTCAGCATAATAAACCTGCCAATCTCAGGCGGTTACGGGTCTATTTTAAACGTTACTTCTGTATCGTGTCTTCATATTTGGTTTAAACTTATATTAAGGTTTAGGCCTAAATTATGATTAGGTATCATTAAAAAGAGAGTAATACTAGTGCCACATAAAAACATTAATTACAATAATATAGATTATAGACGCTATAATTGTAATTTACATGATAAAAATCCCTTTTAATATTTTAATTTAAAGATTATTTTAATCTGTTCAATATTATCATGTGATTTTGTATTACGTTTAAACCATATATTGAAACTATTTTACTTCGTTATTTTTTAAGACCCGTTACATTTGTATCCATTTTTTCACGCTTGTTAGCCACTTTACCAATTTATGGGTATTTTACATGTGTTTTACAAACAATTCATTTCTTTATTTAATTTACGAAATGTATATCAGATTAAATATTAAAAACATTTGTTAAATGTTTTCTGAAGTTTCCTCAATGTATCCTAAAAAAAATAAGTTTACGCCACTTATTTAATGGCTATACGTTAAATAACACGTTACGTATTAATTTTATGGAATTTGAGAAACACTGTAAACGAGGCGTGTATCGTGCCTAGAATACTAATGAATATAACATGGAAATGCATTTTAGAAATCTTGGTTAGCATGCAAATAATGCATTAGTAAGCCTCTAATTAAAATATGTGACAAAAAGGTACCAGCAATAAATACACAGGTAGTCGGAATACGTTATTACGAAACGTTTAAAATTATGTATCAAATATACGATGTAGTATAAACTAACTATATTATAAATGTTATGACACAGATGAATATAAACCAGCCTGGGTATAAACGACTGTTATCGGAAAATGCCCTTTCTTTAACAGAGTAGGGAAATTGAAGAAACAACTTTAACAATACATTATCAGATACAATTCTACTTTCAATACAATACTTTCTATATGCAATTATTATAAACCAGTCTGAGTCTAATCGATCCATACAGTGAAAAACTATGCTTTTGAGATACAGTCTTTCTACTCCACTTTATCTGACTGTTTGCATCCTCCTGAGACTTCTTTGTCATTTCTTAACTTCGTATTGTTTTCTCGCACACTCTTGCCAAATTTACTTTTAAATAAAATAATACATTTATATTTACATTTATATTGTCGTTTAGTACAGAAACATTTTCATATTTCTGTACTAAAATGTTACTAGATACCGAATTTGCCACTCTTCTAAACATGCAAAATGATAAATTGCATGTAATACCTGATTAAGTTTATGTGTTGAGACAAAATTTAAAACAAGAGTATTTCACATTTGACTTTAATGTACAGGATCAACAACTACTCGCACATCATCGTTTAAAAACGTGTGTTATATTAATCAATTTTACTGTTAAATTTATTCTTCCCGAGTGTTTAATTTGTAACGCAAATTAAGAATGTTTCTTTTCTTGCTAAAAATTCACTTTAATACTAGTGAAACTTTTATTATTTAAGAGAAATATTATAATAGTAATTATTTTAATACTAATATTTTTTTTTAATTTCTGTCCGAGTAACTAATCTATAACTATCCAATTTGATCTTGATTTTTATTTGAAATAGAAAAAGCCTCGAATTTTAAACCAATAAAATAAATGTATGTATTTCTTGAAATAAATAATGTATAGAAACCTTTTAGCAAATCTATTGAAATAGTTGAAATTAAAGGAACAAATTTCGCTCTAATGTGTCTAATGTGTTGTAAAACACATTATGTGTTTTAGTTTTTTTTTGTGATTAAAATAAAAACAGCAAAATATATCAAAGTATTGTTTACTCAAAAGTTGTAGATCTTGAAATTATGAATAAAACGAGTACCCAGAAGTAATGTTATGATTGAATAGGAAGTTCACGGGAACACTCTTGAAACGGAATATCTGTAAGACGTAAACCTGTCTAAAATGGAAAATAGTTAATGCATAATAATAAATAAATGAATGAACAAAACAGTATTTAAGGAAGATTTTTTTAATGGAAATACTGATTGTTTAGTGGAAATAGTAAAACTTCTTACGATGGACCTATTTCTAACATAATCCTGCCAATAAAGTTAAACGAATGATAAAATAATAAATGACTAATGAAATGAAGGAATTATGAATAAAAACTAAATTAAAACATTGTATTTAATAAAAATGACTATTACTTATTAAATTTAATAACACGTGCGAGGACGGAGCCTGTCTATAACTGAATATGTGAACTATATTCTGAAATTGTCATATGAATCAAGTAGTTCCGTTTTACAAAATACGATTTTTGAAGAAAATCTTTTTTTAAATCTAAGTATAGTTTTATATACGCATTTCAACTAAAGACTGGTATCAAAAATTTGTAACACTTAATTTTGCTTATAATTAAAGAAAATTGATTGTTTGAAAAAAAAATAGTAAAATATATTTATAAATTACTGAGTATAAATCCAAAAATAAGAAAGTTAAAGATTTCGGAAGCACTTCCATAAAATAATAAACATCGTTTTTCGCGCAAAGAAAAAAAAAACTATTAAAACATGTGCACATAATATATTCTGTTTTGCTTTTATTTAAGTAATAGTAAGTGGCTGTTTGGTAACCCGAGCTGCCATTATGTACTATTTTCTAGTACCACTAAAATTTTACAGAAAATTTTTCCGTATTTATTCGCATATTTTGGCGATTGAATAAGTCAGATGTTACTAATAAATTTTAGTGATAAGAACAAAGCGTAGAAGTTGGCAGATAAGTCGATGGGATGCATTACATGAGATCTTTCAATTTCTTGAATGAAAAAGAAATCCAATATTACTGTACAGTTCGTGTAAAATATAAATAAATAAATAAATAAAATACACCTCACTTTATTCGCAGTCAGTTTACAATGAAAACAAAATAAATGTACTATTAAACTCGAAATGGTGACTTCTTTCAAAATATGATCGCAATTTTTAAAGTAGGGACCGTCTACTTATTGAAAAAATTACCTTTTATTTTATGAAATGGTAAAGCGCACTTTTGGCACTATTTGAGTTACAATGTATATATTAATTCTTCAAAATTCATGGAATTATAAAAGAAAATGTGACTGGAGTTTGTCGATAAATATCCCATTGATTCCAAAGTCAATGGGATGGAAAAAGGAAAGGCCGAATTCAGAATAAAATAGGGGAAAGCTGAAAAGGGGTTTAATCCTTTCACTTTATTTCTGTATTGAAAATCTTAAGTTTCGCGCCTTCTACTTGGTGAGCTTTAAGCGCAACAGTCATTTTGTAGTCAGTATTTCTAGTCAAAAGTCATGTTTTTTTCTGATTAAAGTAAAAACAGCAAAATCTATCAAAATATTGTTTACACAAAAGTTGTAGATCTTGCGATTCTGAATAAAACGTGTACCCACACGTTATGCTATGATTGAATAGGAAGATCACGGGGATATTCTTAAAACGGATTATCTTTAAGACTAAACTTGCCTAAAATGGAAAATGACTAACGCATAATAATAAATGAATGAATGAATAAAACAGTACGTAAGAAAGATTTTTTAACGGAAATACTGATTATTTAGTGGAAATAGTAAAACCTCTTAAGATAAAGTTAAATGAATATAAAGGATTTCTTACAGAATCCTACCACTAAAGTTAAACGAATGATAAATTAATAAATTGCTAATCAAATGAAGGAATTATGAATAAAAACTAAATTAAAACATTGTTTCTAATACAAGTAATTATTACTTATTAAACTTAATAAAACGTGCAAGGGCGGAGCCTGTCTATAACAGAATCCACTGTTGAAAGGGAAAAAAAATCATACTTTTAAAATATTGAATAAATGAGTAGCAAATCTGCGATTTATATATTATTATTTAATATAAATACTATTTTTTTTAATTGAATAAAACCCGTGAATACGGAAAGTATCTACATAAAAACTTGTCTTAAACTACAAATAATCAAATTTAGCAATCAATTATAAAGGAAAAAAAAATATTAATACAACAATATTTATTTAAGATAAATGCTCATTATTTACTAAACACAGCAAAATCGGCTAATACGAAACTTCTTAACAGAAACCTTCTATAAAAGTTATAAATAAATAGTGGAATTACAGAAAATATTAGAGCTTCATGACAGTTTTCTATGCTCGTTTGTTCCGTTTAAAACTTAGCTATGTATAGGAATGTGCAGGATATTTGAAAAGTAGCGAATAACTGAGACAAAAGAGTGACTGCAACGACATTTAAAAAGTGTCATGTGTCCTAGAATTCATATCCCAGTTATACGGAATTATGTCACAACTCTAGTTTACGCTCCTATTGATTAAATTGTATTGTTACAGGCATAAGAACTAAACAAGAATCGAATGAAGAAATGAAATAAATTAAGAAATTAGATATGAGTATGATTAATGTTCAAATTTCCGGGAAAAGTATGCGAAATTTAAATAAATGCAATTCAAAGAGTTTTTTAATCAGAAACTATTGCTCAATAACATAGTAAAAATCACACAAAACACGTCAGACATGCATAAAAAGGATTTCTAAATGGTGGAGTGGGTTTTATCGACATATGCAAAGAAACATTATTTACCATTTTTGTAGCGATATAGTGGTTTATTTTCATACTTTAAAACTGAAATATTTTTAAACAGTAAACAAAATTCCATCCAATTGGGTTAAATTTTACCAGGCAACTCCCCGCCCTGTGTATAGGTCATCGTAAATCACATCTTGTAGAAGCTATAAAATGTCAAGATTTAGAACCGTAGTGCAAAATTTTACTTGCAACTGAAAAAGGCACTACAGCAAAGAAAGTGAAAATTTTCTAGCAGAAATTACGAATTTCTGTAGTTACTGTCTAAAATTGAAGGCTACATAGAAGTTTACTAAAATGCTTTTAGTACATGAACAAATGGATATACGGCAGATATCACATACATAATTTTCATTTCGAGATTAAAACTTTAAGCTTTATGTTTGTTTATTTCTTGCATAGCTGTCAGAAGCATAAATTAAAAAAGTCTATTACATATTTTCTCCAAGGGATCGAGGAATACTTTTTTAAAAATAAAATTCACAGCAAGTGGGAAAACTAACCGTTTAAAATACACAGTACAAACGTTATCGACTTCATTACTTTCTTTATATCCAGATACTTTCCATTTTGGAACCGGTTGGAACCGTTTTTGAAAATTAAAGTATCCTGATATAAAAAAAAAAAAAACTATAACTAAAGTCGAAAAATTAGAATCGCACAACGTTATATATCACACCTTAGGTATCCTATGTAAAAAAAGCATTTAAAAATAATAAAATCCAAGCAATTTATTTGGAAAGAAGCTCCCACATAAACATTGGCTGGTGAGTTTCTCCTCGTGATTGGTGCAGGCTGTTAAGTACAAAGTTATCTAATTTTTAAAGCAAAGAACACGTCCATATTTATTAGTATATTTAAATATTAGATAGTAACCACATACTTTCATGTCGAAAAACGACACTTTGAAAGAGGAAAATAATTTTGAATTCGTTTTCTCTGTGTTCTAGGCCTTGGCTAGGTTAGGCAGCTGTAAACTTTTGGACTACGCGACATAATTCAGAACCTTCTCAAAAAGAATTTCATTTTAAACAAATAAGTAAAGGTAAGTAAAATCAACTTCAAGTGATTAATTTTAACTCACAACATTCATATAAAAAACGATATTGCATTTAACTAAGCCAATGATTTTATTTACTTATTACGTTCCAGTTGGCGTAGTTTAGTGACAGTTGATTTGGCTTTACCGTGTTCGTTTTCTGACAGTCCATATCTGTTATCCACATTCACTTTAAACGGTACTACTTGATTATCCCGTCGACCAAAAAACTATCGCCAAACTATAAGATTAAATGCCAATAATGGATGATCGTAAATGTCACATGCACTTGACATTAAACACGTTACACGTGTTTGATACATCATCAAGTGATTTTTAATTCGATGTTTTATATGTATTTTTATTAATGTTTTACTAATTTATTTGTTCTTTCGTCATGTAAAATAAAAATTATATCAATAAACGATTACCTCATGATATTAAAAGAGAAAAAATGTAATAAATTAGTTTCAACTGACATGATTTTTTCTGAAATATTTATCTATCAGTCGAAAGAGATAACTAAGATAAACTATTTAGGAACTGTAGTATAAAACCTCTAAAAGGAGTGACATCATGTTTGATTTTAAATAAAATGCTAGCACGGGATATAATTATTCCCTTTTTAATTACTTTATGGATGTGCGATTTGTTTTCTAGTGAAGAATTTTTGATGATTTTTATTTCTCTGCTTTATCTCGCATTTTGAGAAAATGTGATAAAGATTTCGGATCTTCCTACTACAGAACTTGCAGCGATAGTTTTTTTCCAAAGGTATGGGATTCTGCAATGAAAAGAAGCATGAAAGGGCATGATATGAAACTTTATTTGCAAACCAATAAACAATGGCGCTGCAATATTAAAAACTGTGATAAAATGATATCTATTAGAAAAAGAAACTGTTTTGCTAATTCCAAATTAACTTTTGTTACTGCATTAAGGTATATATATGGGTGGTCTGATGAATTGACATCAACGAAATGGGGATATTTATGATGATTTTATGGTAAAATGATTTTATAGTTATACCCGTCTACGTTTTTTAACTAAATAAAGAGCATTAAGTTCCTTACAATCTTCCGTTATCATTGATATTTAATATGCCCCTTAATAAATTCGATTATTATATTTAAAATACTTAAATTTTATTCACAAAAGCAATATCTTAAAAATATCTGTTTGTTTATGGTTTAATTTAATAGTTCTGCATTTAATAACGTAAAATATTCTTAGCATTACTTTGTCCAAAATCATCTGAATAAACCAAATTTTATATTTGGTATGTAGCTACGTCATATGTAAACGAAATCATTAAAGTAACCTATTCTTTAGTGGCTTTGTTTTATTTAAATTCATTAATTTTCCTAACTTAAAATTTTAGAATGGCAACATTTACCCATTTGTATACTTTGGCGAATAATTTTGGCAATTTGTATAATTTGGCGAAATTGGTCGACGTGATAATCAAGTAGTACCCTTTAAACAACAATCATATCATCATCGCTCATGATCGACACAAAGTAAACAATCATATATTAAACTTTCTGACGCATCTCTGTAAAAAGAAAAAAATATATGATACGATTTCTATTTTTAAAGCGTATGGTAGTGCAGCGATTTGTAACAACCGACTTAAATTTATTTGACAATTGCCATTTTTATGTAAAGTTAGCGGATAGAAAACAACAACAACAACAAAATAAAAAACAGAATAGGAAACAGACAGACATACAATTATACCATTTTTGGATTTTGATGAAATTTATACAATACCGCCTGCAAAATGATTTATTTTTAACAAAAGAATTAGAAATTAGTCCAGTGCGTGGACATATATTAAAAAAATATTTTCAAACAAATTTTGTATCTTCGTATGTTTTAAATTGTTTTACTATCTAAAGAACTCTTGTTAACTCATTACATAAGAAAGCACATTCTATAAATTTTTTTGTCTAAATTTTTGCTCTGTTTTTGTACAATATTTGCATATCCAATATCACAGTTCTTTGGGTTTGTCCTTTTTTGAAACATACTAGTTTTGTTCATAATATTAAGTGCCCCGCAGTTTAAAATTTAGTTTAAAAATAACTTTCTCACTATACATTTTCCTTCTAAAATTAAAAATAAAATGTGTGCACATTTTATTAAATCTGCAGTGGAAGTTTAAAGAATATATATATAGATAGGAGAAAAATATGTTGCCTTGTTTTAAAACTAAAGATAAAAGCGCGGGTTTGCTTTTCATTTAATGGCCTATTTCACATTGAAAATCTCCTTGATAGCAGAATGTTGTGTATTATGACAGTCTAATCGAATGAAAAATCGAAGAGCTCCGCAGCGTTCGATAACTGTCTCAACAAGAAGGCTACATAGGGAAGAATGTTCGAAATCTGTGCTATAAGAAATAAAAATTTCGATAGTTTTCTATTTATGATTTTATTTTTAAATAAATGAGATCTAGTCTAATTCAGTTCGTACAGAAAATAATTAAAAGTAAATACCTTTGTCATTTAAACAGGCTAAACTATTTTTACACTAAAAATATATTTTGTATTTTAAAATTATTCTCATATCATTCTTGAATCCTTTCTAAACTGCGTACGTACATAGTTGTCATTGCTATGTAGTTTGTATACGATTTTTTGTTCCATTTTTTCTGATGCTCTATTCAACACACACAAACACGCATATATATTTATACATTAATATTATATTATAATATGAAAAATGAGAAAGTACAAAAAGTAACAAATATGTAGAAAGAAAAATAACCAAAAAAGAAAAAAACAAGGAATTGTCATTAAAAGAACGCTTTCTCTTCGGGCAGATGGGTGATTATTCAGTAAGTAAATCTTTGCAGAAAATTAATTATTTTAAAAAAGGAAAAATAGATAAAAGGCAATTTCATCAAAAGTGAAAAAACAGCGCATAAGAAAACGAAATCATACAGATGTATAAACATGGCAAAACACTTATAACTTAATATATCCCAAGAAACATAGAATACGGCGGTTAGAACCAAAAACAGAACTAGCACAAAAATTGGAACAAAATAGAGAAATTAATTTTAAAAACTTAGTCAACCTGTTTGCAGCCTTATCCTGCACCACGATCCCAAAATAATTAGACATATGTAAAATGTATAAACATATACGAAATAAATATATTTTAAAATACAGAACTAAATAAACTGGCTTCGGAAAGATATACAATAGAAATTTATATACCAAACTAGTGTTCCCTAGTTGTGAGAACGAGATGGCTAGGTTGTTGAAAATGCATGACAAATTATTCTGTCATTAGAGAAACGTTGCCGCAGAAGCTACTGTACACATAATCCAATGTGTGGAAGATCTCCATCTTGCATAAAAGGTAATTGAGTCAAGAAATTCCCGCTGTTGCAAATGGGGTACAGCAAAAGTTTTGAGCATTCTTTTGCACCTGTTGGACGCCACAATGCATGTCTCAGGACCATTACGAATAACCTCTTCGAAAAAGAAACTTCATGCGTATAAACCGCACATTCACAGTCTGTTTTTTAATTATTTTTATGTCTTTATTTCTTATTTTCTGTTGTACAACGCCAACTATCGTTGTCTCTAGAACTATGTTTTTGTTCACGTAGTCAGTTTCCCAACATCTTGAATAGTATGTGCACAAACTTTGAAGCGTATACACTGAGTAGTCCAATGTATAGAGAAGTCAGAGTAGGGGTGTTTTAATTCTCACCACACTGTACATATGAAAATTTCTGTGCTATTGAAATATGCAGATGAGGCAAATTTTTAATGTTTTCCTAGAATTATGTAGAAAAGATGGAGAGCGGAATGAAAATTATTATTAAAAATATGTATGATAATTTCTGTATAAATAAAATCTTCAGATGAGGTATGTTTTTAATGTTTTTCCAAACATTACGTAGAGAGGATGGATTGCTAATGAAAATAATAATAAAAACATATTTTAAAAAATCTGCAATAATGAAATATGTAGATGAGAAAGAATTTTAATGTTTCCATAGAGTTACATAGAGAAGATACCTTGCTGAATGAAAATAATTATAAAGAATACATTAAAAAAATTGCTATATCAATGAAATCTGCACATGAGGCAAATTTTTAATTTTTCACAAGATTATATTGAGAAGATAGGTTTCAAATGAAAATAATTATTAAAAAAATCTACGAAAAATTCTGTATTATCGTATTCTGCAGCTGAAACAGATTTTAAATGTTTTTCCAGAGTTATGCAGAGAAAATAGGTTGCTGAGTGAAAATAATTATAAAATTATAATCAACGGAAAATATCTGTAATAATAAAATATGCAGACGAGGCAGATTTTTAATGTTTTACCACCATTATGTAGAAAAGGTAGATTTGAAGAAAAAAAAGAAGAAGAAGAAAACTGCTTTTTTGAGAGATTTGATTTTTGCAACTGGTTGATAATTAATGTTAATATACACCTTTTTTTTATTTTATAGATAAAATATCCCCCGACACACACCGTGCAGATATACAAAAAAATCTGCAGGCAAGACAACAACCGATTGTTTAAGTATATCTTACATATATTTATATATTTTTTTTCATTTACCAACGTATATTTTTTACGCTATGCTGGGGAAGTATTAAAATCTGTCTTACCTGTAGATTTTATTGTTACAAAATTTTTTCTTGTATATGTTTTATGATTATATTTGTTTATAAACTCATCTGCTCTTCGTAACGCTGAGAAAACTTTAAAAATCACCTCATTTGCAGCTTCCATTAATGCAGAAATTTGTTTATGCATTTTTTAATTTATTTTCTTTCAGCACCCCATCTTCTCCATATAATGCTAAGAAAACATTACAAATGTTGCAATTCAATAGAACAGCTGTAATAAAACCAAGAATGATATTTTGCGCAATCTGTCCTTACAGGGTTGTGTGATTGCGCACATTGGTAGGAGAGATTGCCATTAATAATAACTACAACTAAATTGTTAACAATAATAATTACACTTAAATAACGTTGTTGTAAGGATTCTGTGAACAAATATTATTGTATCAGGAGTGAATATTTCAATATAATGATTAAAGAATAATAAAAAGGAAAGAATTTTAAGAACAACTAAAGAAATTTAATTAAAGAGAAAAAAAAGAATCAGAAAAAGCAAGTCCATATATGATTACAAAATAACATTAAGTTACTTTATAACACGTTTAACTTAAAATTAGTCCATTTTCACCTCCACAGTTTCAAGGTTTTCTTGTGTGTTGACCGAAGGTATCGCCGCCCACAATCTATGCACTTATTATTGTAAATGGTGTAGTTTTCGTGCAACTACTTGCAGATCCAGGTGTGATCCAGTGCACTCATCCTTATTGCGCTTCGTTTACTTTCCTTGAATTTTTTTTAATCTCACTTTTTTCCGGAAGCATCTATCTTATCTTCAGCTGCTTGCTTCTTTTTTTTCTTTTCTTTGGTAGCTGCTTTTTTCTTAAATCTTCTGACTTCACATTGTATTGGTGCAAATCCAACTGCCTGAAGTTTACGTATATGAACAGCTAATTTTCTTCTCCGATTCTCTAGTTGCGAATCTGGACCTATCGTTCGCTTTGGTAATTTTTCTTCAGCCTATCTCTCAATGTGGATTCCGGAATACTGGCATTCCTGCCTGCTGCACGCATTTTGAGAGAGCCATTTTGTACGGCCTCTACGGTTAATTTAAAATTTTCTTCAGTGCATGATCCTTTGTTCGATTTACTTATGTAAATATTTGGCATTGTGACCTGAAAAAACACGGGAAAATGTATTAAAAAATTCCAAAGCACGTAAATTATTAGCAAAAATAAAAAACAATCTTTTATTAGAAAATTTATCTTATTTTATTAATTTATTAGCAAATAAATTGTTCATAAATTAACAATATATATATATATATATATATATATATATATATATATAATTAATTTATTAATAGATGTATTATTATTTTATTATCAAAAATATTTATTATTTTATTTTCGTGCCGCCTCAGTCGGGCGCTCACACACAGACCAGGAATCTACAGATACATGGATAATTTAGAATCAGAATCATGTTTTTTGTACACAAGTTTTAAAGACAATGTTCCTTTTAAATATCTTAATTTTTTTTTAATGGAATACGTTCAACTTCAATAGGATTTTCCTGCATTTGACTTAAACAGTTAACGCTATACAAAATATCGGGTCTTGAAATATATGCTAAATTCAATAAATAACTTATAAGTTCATGGTATGGACCATTAAATGTTTTTCCATTTTTGAAATCAGATGGAGTGGACATAGAGGAAATACGAATATCACTAGGTTTCCCGTCTAGCATATTAAACTTACTTAACAATTTAACTATATAAGACGCTTGATCCATTAGTAAACTATCAAGCTTGAATTTTATTTGAAAACCTCGAAATTCTGATATGCTTTCTGCTTATGACATGTTAAATTCTTTAGACACGAAGGAAATAACTACATTAGTTCCATTTACATCTGAACCTTTTGCTAACATATCATGTACATAAAGAGCAATAGTTATTTTATGACCATTACTGTAACGAATGAAATACAAGTTTCATTACCAAGGGATTTAAAATTTAATTTCGAAACAAATTCAAGAAACATTTCAAACCATTGTCGTGGGGCTTGTTTCAGACCATATAAACTTCTTTTAAGCTTACATTTTAATCCAGTTTCATCATCATAGCGTTGTGTATGTTCCATAAAAACAATTTGATTTAACTTATTATTCAGGAAAGCTGTTTTTGCATCCAATACAAATGCACGTAGGTCTTCATTTAAAATCACGAGAAGCTCTAAACGTAAAGCTGGCATATTTATTACGGAGGAAAAGTTTTCGTTATAGTCTAGTTCTTCTTTTTACATGAAGCCACAAGCTACAAGACGTGCTTTATATCGTCCATCTCTTTTGATGGTAAACACCTACTTGCAGGAAAAATCTAGCTTATCAGCTTTTAGTTTTCGAGATCCCAGACGTCATTGATCTTCATTCTTTCTGTCTCTGCATCCATAGCTTCCTTCCAAAAACGTTCCTCATCACAGGGAGAAAATTTTATATCATCAAAATATAAAGTTTCTTGCTGGCAAAGTAATGCTTCATACTCCTCAGGATCTGGATACCGAACAGGTTGCGTTCTTAATCTCTCGAATTTCTCGTTTTATCTCCTTTGTTTTCAACATCATCTGATTCTTCACTAGTACTTTCTTGAATATCTGGATTAATTTCACAATTTGTCAGTTCTGAATTTTCTACGTTGTGTTGTTTTGATTTTATGTTATACTTTTTCTCTTCATCGAATTTGACATTTTTTTTTATATAGTTATGCGCTTTGTCTCAGGATCCAGCAATTGATATCCCATTGAAGAATAACCTATGAAGATCATACGTTTAGACCAGGTGTCAAACTGTGGCTCACAGGATACCACTAAAATTTTAGAGTAATACTTGCCTTATCTAATCATCGAATTTCTGCGATTCAAGAAGTCCAATATTTCTTTTAAAAATTAGTGATATCCGGCGAGCCACAATTTGACACCCCTGGTTTAGACCTATCATTAAGATTCTTTCGAAGAACGGAAGGAACTAACATGTAGGCACTGCATCTAAAAACACGTATGTGCTGGAAATCGGAATCTTGTATGGCGTTCAACAGAGTTGCTTGCAGTTGTCAACAGAGCTGCTTGAAATTCAATTTTTCAAGTAAGCTGCTGAAAGGATAGCTTGACCTCTAAATATCTTTGGGTAAATTTGTTTCAGAAATCAAACCTCTTCCCTTTTCCAGGAATTATCTATTGCATCTTTCTTTAACTCCATTTAAAGTTGGAGTGTGTGGAACAGCGGGATAAACCACTATACCAAGGCCTCTACTGAAATTAATTAAGTCATTAGTTAGATATTCCTTACCGTTATCACATCTAATTTTCTTTACTCTACGATGAATTTTCAAGAAAACTTTCAATTCTTCAGAAGCTTTGCTTTTATGTTTCAGTAAAAATACTTTAGTGAAGCAGGAAAAATTATCATTGACAGTCATAAAGTAGCATTCACCAGTAAAGGTTTTCGGAACAATAGAACCACATATGTCAGTGTGAATAGCAGTCATTGGATTAGTTTAGCTTTCTCTTGGTCCTCTTCCTGTTGGAGTTGCGTTCTGTTTGGCCTAAACATAACATCATAACTAAACTAACATCAAGAAATAATAAAAAAACTAAACATCATAAAATGAAAGGGATGTCGAAATTTTCATGGCTATCAACACTTTTTCGTTTGGATGACCCAATCTACGGTGCCAGATTTCACAAGCATATTATTTTTATGTGAGAACAGTTTCATAATCAGGGCAAAGTCACTTACGATTCGTCCATTCGATTCACAGTCATCAAAACAAAACCGGTTTTTTCCTTCTTCAATAAACACCTTTTCGTTCTTGAAAATAACTGCATAGCTTGCACTTTCAAGTTTTCTAGCAAACATTAGCTGACAATTTAATTCTGGAACATAAAGTACATTATTTAGAGTAATTTCCATTCCGTTTGATAAGTTTTCGATGATATTACCGACATCTTTAATTTCAAGATTCGGTGTTTTCGATGCACACTTAATAGTTCTTGAAGATAGTACTAAGGACGTGGAATATATATCATAAGAACACATATGGAAAGTTGCTCTAGAATTTACTATAAATTCATTTTTTTTCTAACGTTTCCGGCTACAAAAGACACTGCTGAAGAAGCAAACTTTTCTTCATTTGAATTTGTAACAGCTTTACAGTTACGCTTAAAATACCCAGGCGTACCACTTTGACAGCACGTAACTTTCTTTCTACAATACATCGATGAATGCGCATTTTGTTTGCAAATAGTACCTAAGGGTTTTTTTGCGAGTTGACTACATAAACACAGTATTATTATGAGCGGTCTTGGTATGCATTTTTTCTTTCTTATAATCAAGTAGAACTGCTTCAACATCTCATACTTTTGTGTGTCAAAACCAATCACAAAACCTAATGTCAAAACAGCATTCGGTGGTTTTTCTAAAGCAGTCTTAACATTTTCAAATTCTTGAGGCAACATGATAATATAAACAATCGTACCGGTTTCATTTACTTCTGCTACGATGAGTTTAAGATCCAAAATTAATTTAATTATTTCGTCAATATGAATTCTAATATACACAGCACGATCTTTCTTAATAGTTGCCAAACTCTTCCAAATCAAAATTTGATTCATTGCACGCTTCGTATCACACGTTTTTTCTAATTTATTCCAGACTTTATGCGCAGTATTTTCATCTTGAAACGATGCAAGAACATCATAACAGTGATATAACAATGGAGCATAAACCTTTTTCGTTTTCAAAATATCCGTAGAATTATCTTCAGCTCGTTCGTGTTCCAAAAGGTTCTCTAATACCTACCGGTAAAATTTTCAATTACTCGACTCTTCCATAAAGAAAAAAAATTACTACCACCTTCAAGCAGTCAAATTCCCTAAATTTCTTACTGAGATTATATTTTCTTATCGGTATTACATACAAAACAAAAGAAAAAAATTCTCGCTCAAAACTGCAGCAGAAATGAAAAGAAAAAGAAAAGCATCACACTGCCTGTCTATACATATTTATTCGAACACCTGCGAACCACGATAAAAAAAAACGACAAAATAAAAAAGTAAGGCTGGATTGAATATGACTGTATTGAATTCACACACAACCAGGGCCTGACTTAGACCCCCTAGGGCCCTGGAGTGGCAGTTTCTGCGCCCCCTCCCTTTCTATATACATTTTGAAATGTTTTGTGAAATATGCTGAAGTGACTAAGTACTAAACATGTCTATTGATTGTATACATAAATTTCGAGCCAAATACTATTCACATTTATATACAGGATAACACAAGAGTGATAACCACAACTTTAAGAGGTGATTGAATACACTTTTTTGATGTTCTTGTTGTTAGAGCAAGTGTGAGCGGGTGAAGTATAAATGCACATCTTTCAGGCATTCGTAGCTATTTTCCATAATATCATAATATTTCTTGGCACAGTATAAAATTTAATCCTTATATTGTATCAACATATAATTGTCTGATTCCATAATATAGAAGGGATTCTAGGCATCCTATTAGCAAACTTGGTAACTATTTGCTACTATAATAGAAAGGATATTAAAAAGCTGTTGAATTTAAAAAGAAATATGCTATAAATCTGAAAAAATATTTTTTTTAACTTCTGGGCAATTTTTACCGTTTTGTACCCGCTCAATGAAAATCCTGTGTAAATTCTTGGAGGGACCCTCAAATCGGGAGGACCGGAGCAGCTGCCCCGCATGCCACTGCATTAGTTAGGCCCTGCACACAACCACAACTGTAAGAAATGTGGCGGACCTGACAGAAAGCTACCTGAAAGAACCATATTAAACTGAAAACGAAATAACAGTCATCCAGTGTAATGCTATGATTCCTGATTAAATTATTTAGAAAATTTTATCAAATTGAACATGAATGTATTTCGTTTTGATATGCAGTTATTTCGCTTTGAATATTGTTTAACGTTATCCACAGTATTTGAAACACGCTACAGAATAATACAAGGAAGATAAAATGTACTACATCTAATTAATATTTCAAATAATTTATGTAAAATTAGTTAATATAGAAATTATTTTACTCGTTTCAAAGTGTTTTTAATTTTTTTTCTTAAATTCTAGGTGGGAAGATTGTGAAATATTTTGTTCATTTTGAACTATATAAATGAAATAACCAGTTTAGTGTAATATATGATATGAAGCTTATTTCGAATATACTTCGGCAGAAAATACAATGATTTCTAATTACCATAATTCTGACAAATATGCACATGACAAAGCAACGACAATAGATACATTCGCTATTCTATACATGTGTATATTTCTTTTTCGGTATTCCCTTCGCAATTTACATGATACGAATCTTGGCAGAAGAATATGGGTTAAACAAATTTTATTATAATTTATTATATTTGCATATAATTTGTGCAAATTTAATTTATGTAAAATGTTTATTACTTGTGTTCGAATTATTTTATATTTCTCACATCCGTTTAGGAGTGAAAATCATGAAACTTCCCATTTATTTTCCGCTTAATAAACGGAATAATCAATTAAATGACATAAACCTAAAATATTATTACAAAATTCTTCGCAGGCAAAATACAATTAATTCTAATTATCAGAATTCTGTCGAAAATGTGACAAGAAACAACGTAAATATTTGGAATCGCTATTTTGTAGCTGTCTATGTCCTCGATTGTTATAAATGCATTTGTTATTGTATAGCATTTACTCAGTATTTCCATCGTGTTTATTTCAAAGGGAAAATTTATTATCACAGATATTTATGTGTTCATATGTATATGCATTTGTTTCTAAATTTCGTTAGCTTTAAATCTAGTGTTTTTATTTTCTGCTATTTTCATAAAATGGGGATAAAAATGAATGAATGTTTTGTTGTCAAATTCAATTTTTGTTTTTATATAACGTTTGCTATGCATTTATACTTTTTAAAACATATAAAAACTTTAATAGTTTATTTAAAGAATAATTATACAATGTTTGTAAATTTGTCTGATTAATCTATCTTTTAAAAAATTGCCAAGTAAAAGAAAGTCTTCGAAAAAAGTGATCACCAAATATTAATTCTGCGTAAAATAATAGTATAAAAATATATTGGTACTAATCGATTCAGAGTAATGCTTACTACAGGGCATGAAATTTCAGATGAAAGGTACTAGCCAGACTCAAATTTTTTCTCGCCACTATTTTACATTCATTCAGACAGCAACGTCGGCCATCACACTTGCCCAGAAAATGTACTATTTATGACAAACTGAATTTAAATTGACCATTGTTAGAAGGAGCTGTCTGTTAAATCCAGGATATTTTACATTAGTAAAAATTATGAACAATTTTTAAAATGTTAAAAATTTGGGAGAAAGCGAATAATTTTTACCGTGTTTCAAGCAGCTGAGCTTAGGTGGCGAAACCTGATTCACTTCGCGCAGGAGTGAAAAGCTATCAGATTCGGCCTCGGAAGTGAAAAAAAGCAGCCTTGGCGCTTGCGCGGAGCGAAAACGGGGGAACGAATACAGACGGGGAAAGTTCGTTCCTCCATAGGAGAGAAATGGAAGTGGGTGACGCCGTATTTGTTCTTCTTTTGGAAGATAAATGCCGTCGCTTTATTTTAAAGCACTTCCGCGTATCGATGATATATCACAATATATCACGATATTCTGAGCGTTATGAGTTTTATTTGAAGCACAACATTTCAAAAAACGAAACTTAGTCGCCAACCTTAAATATTTGCTCGCCAATGGCGAGATGGCGAGCAGGAATTTCGCGCACTGGCTTACTATTTAATTCTATGCAGAAATTATGATTCTGTGACCATCTACATATTTTCAATTGCACCAACATTAATTTTTCAAATGGCAATAGCCCCTTTTGACACTTTATTTGCGTTCCTTGGATCAAAACAACAAGGAAAGGGTATATTTAAAGCACTTATGGGGGGAAAAACGTCAGATTAAATAACATGGTCGCCATATAAAAAAAAATCTTGTTGGTCTTGATTTTGTGACGTTATTTGTCATGCCTTATATGCATATTAGGATATTTTCAAGAGAAATCTGCTACAAACATTTTTTTGTAAATTGGGGTATGATTGCATATAAAAATAGTTGCCAATCCTGGCACGTAATAAAAGGGTTAGTTGTTTCGGGTATAGGTTGTGTTTTCACTATTTTGTGTCGGGTTCGTGTTAACCCGATTTTTCAAAAAAATTCTGAATTTTTTTCAGATGAAAAAAACTATATAGTTGAAAAATTATGAGCTGTCTTCATTTTTGTGTTGAACCGATTTTTCAAAGAAATTCTGAATCTTTTTCAGATGAAAAATATATATATATAGTTGAACATTAATGAACTGTGTTCATTTTTGTACGTAAACGCTAAAATTGTAGACAACTGTTCCATAAATGTATTAAAATATAGATTCAGTTTCTTTCACTTCAGGTTCGAATTGAAGCCTTCGGGTCGGGTGCAACCCGATCCGCGTAGGACTCAAGTGTCAGGCTGTAGAGATTATTAAGAGTGTACTGTATATAATATGATTTAATAAAGCAATTGATTTGATAGTATTGTAATGACTGCAGTAAATATAATATGATTTAATAAAGCAATGGATTTGATAGTATTGTAATGACTGCAGTAAATATAATGTGATACAAATAATGCAAAAATCAAATATTTAAGAACTTTAATCAACCCACTACTACCTTCACCCTTCAGAAAAGAAAAATCCCTGTAAATTTTGGGCTAAAAGGGGAAATTCAAATTCACCTCTAAAATTCTAACCGTGAGGGTAGGAATTTTCTTTTGACCCTGTTGTACACAGCTGAGAAGCAATTGATAGTTTTTTCTTACATATATTTTTTAAATTTGCCAAAATATGCATTAATGATAAATGTCTCGCTTTGAGAATCTTGGAATAGCATGACAACAATTATGATATTTTTTTAACTTCTATACTTAAAGTTCTTATTTAATACTTATGTCTTTATTGTAATCAAATCTGACAAGTTATTTTAGCTTTTAAGCAATTTTAGAATTTTTTTTTTGTCAGACCTGTGATGACGGATAAATTTTCTGAAATCTCAAATTCCTTGGGGGGGGAGGCGGTTGCCCCCCAAGCCCCTCTAATTGGCGCCCTTGATCCAAATTAAGAAATGATTAATATTAATATAAAAACATTTATTTATATAAATCATATCCCTTTTTATTAATTTTGCATTAAAAAAAATTATAGCAGACTATATTTTGCAGAAAAACAGTGGCCTGATAATTTTTAGACCAGCATTGCATTTTAAATATTTTAATGATAGGAAACTTTTAAATGTTTGAAACTTTTTAATTTCTTGAATGTTTCTAAAGATATACTAAAGATAGTGGTCTTCACTTTGTTGAAGAGTACGTTACTTTTTATAAATATGCTCAGTTTTATCTACTGCAAATGATTTTTATCTACAACATTTTTTTTTTGTACTTTTTTAGATAGTTTACTAAAATGCGTGTTGATAAGTTTAAAAGTTGCGTCAAAAAATCTCTGAATTATGAATGATGCTTTAATATAAATAATACGTGGTTAAAAATTTATTTTTAAGCTGATGAAAGAAAATTTCATTCGTTGATAAAAAAAATTACATAAATATATGGATATACTCTTATTATCTTTCCATTAGAGAAAACCATTTCCACTCACGTCTACGAAATTAGATTTATCTACTAGTAGGCAAATAAATACATATATTTTGGAAGAAAGAAATTATGAATCTAAAAAGAAAAGAAAAATAAATATATAATTTTAACACTTGCTAATTTTTTATTTATAAATATGAGAAGTACAATACTTAAATTATATGAAATAAAAATCAGAAACTTTAAGAAATGAAACGAGTGATTTGAAAAAAAAAAAAAATATATATATATATATATATATTTCTTAAACTATGAAAGATGCATCAGAATTTTGTAAATTTAGAATTGAAAAGGAGTTAGTCTACTTAGACTAAAAAAATATTACAATAAAGTACAATATTTAAAAGATATTTTTTGCAATTAAAGCGAGAAAATATTATGCAATTAATTTGCAAAAAATTTTATAAAACACTACTATGGAATGGAAAATTTTAGGTTAAGAAAATTTTTAAGGAATAATTTATCTACTATAATTATGAATATATTTTGATTTTTGGAGTACATATATATTTTAGTTGTTATATTTTTCTAACGAAAACTAACTTTAAGAAAATTTTACTTCTCAGTATTTCACAGGATTAGAAAACTATTTATAGCTAAACATTATAAACTGAAACCATATGTTTAGTCACGTACTGTATACAATTTATTTTCCATGAATTCAAAATCGATAATGAATTTTTTTAAAAAGAGAAAAACTTAGCATTTTTTTATTCTTAGTTTTTTTAAATGTATGGTTACACACACAAATATTACCAATAATAATTTAATATTTATCATTTTTAAATTAGAATGAATTTTGCAAGACAGTTCTTCAAACATGAAGTATCAGTTCCTTTCATACCGATGAATTATATTTTTACTCGTGTACTTCTCTTTTTCATTATAATTAAATTAGCTCAAGCGAAGTTAATTTTATCTTTTCATTTTCTCTTGAATGCACAGATGCGTCTTTTTTTTCACCATTTTCAGTTAAGGCAACAAATTCCTTAATAATGAATAGCTCCTTCAGCTCCTTGAAATTTACTCTGAAATGAAGGTAAAAAAAAAAACAATCTGTAAAGGAATTTCCATTAAATATTTATGAAGAAGGATTCTCAAGTGCGAGTTTTAGCTGATTAGTATTTGATTTAGAATGCTATTCTTATTGAGTTATTTACCTGATTAACTGATTAGTATGAAGAAAATAAAACAGTAGAATTATTTGTGAACAAATGAATATTTAATTAAATTTTAAATAAAGATAATTAGACTGAAAAATACTTAGAGAATGACAGCGACGCATCCAAATTTATTTTCCTGTTAATAAAAGTATGAATTTATGGAATTATTTATCTCAAGAGGGGGGGAGCGGAGAGAGAAGCAAGAGCCAGACCGCAAAAGGAGTTGGGACTTCCTTAAACTAAACAATATTACATATTATAATTTCTACACACGATGGAGTACCTAGAAACCTATTTATATCGACCCTAGACTTGCCAAGTCTCCGGCTTTTCGGATACCAGTATTTTAGTACAGAAAATGTTGTTTTATTTAATCAAAGCATTTTGCGATTTAAGAGAACAACATTTTCTGTAAACAATTACTGGTGTGCAAAAATCCGGAGACTTCGCAACTCTGCGACCCTATATATATAACATTCTAATAAAACGATTTTATGAAACTACTGATTAAACGGCTGATTAAATTAATATATGTTGTCGAATATTTCATAGCTATCCGTCCTACAATATGGAATGTCGGGCGATCAAATTAACACCAGTTATCCGCGTTGATCCGAGAATGCCAAAAGTGGTCTTAGAATTTTAAAATTTGAATTAGTTTTCAAGATATTAATTATTTTGTAAGTTTTAATGACATTTTTTTGTAATGATAGCAACTAAATTGCTCCATTTTGTGGATAAAAGAGAGAAAAGAGCAAAACGATAGGTATTATTAGATTTATTTTTTTGTCGTCATTTTCAAATTGAAATTGAAAATTGAAAATATATTTTATTTGAATAAATAGTGAAAACAATATTGCAATTGACTATTTTTTTCAAGAAAGCTTTAGGAAATAAAAACTTATTTTCATATATTCGATCTTCAAGGATCAGTTTATTTTAAAAAGCCAAACATCGTCTGTCTTCTTCAACATTAAGATAAATTCCATTAATGTAAAATAAATAAATAAATAAATAAATAAAAATAAAAATTCATCGTAGCTTTTTTCAGCTTTTCGTTCAACTAAGGTTATTAAACGCAAACCTATTTGAGCTCCTTGTACTTAAGTAAAGATGTTATTGTCCCCTATCAATACTAATAAAAGAAAGTTTCGCTATGTGTGTGTGTTTGCGTTTGTCTGCGATGGCTAGCAAAATGTAGCCTACCTAGAAGACTGAAAATTTTTATTTAGGTAGTCCGAACCCTCTCCTGTTGCACCTGAAACTCAGAATTTTAATATTTTAATTACTTACTGCAATATTAATTAGAATGCACAAAGAACTCCACATCAAACATACGATATTTATTCTTCGGTTGGTTGGTTGTATAGAATCTTTACAGAAGACATTAAATAAATCAGAGTAACGATGCATAGATAAGGACTTAGTGAACGAAATAGTGTCAATATGTCCTGCAGTTACCGGCGTACAGCCAAGCTAATGTAGCGCCACCTGCTCACGGAAAATTACACAGACCTGTTTGAAACATTTTCCAGGCTCGTTTTTCTTCATGATAATTAGATGGGTTTAAGGATTTTTTTTGAACAGGACATATATTATTATGATAGAGACTATTAATACAGAAAACTTTATTTAACAGATTAGATTAACAGGTTATATTTGCGGGATGGAGAGGGGTAAGTGCCTAATTACATTTAACAATTTTAACATTTTTAGCTTCACCAATAGAGTTTAATTGTTGTTTTATATACAGAATACTGCTATTTCAAATATCAGCTAATAATATTCCGAACATCTCCTTTTAGTTCCATTTTTACTAAATTATCGTAAAAATCAGCATTGATAGCTTCAAGGTGTATTTTTAAAAAGCAGTCAAATTTCAAATTCAGTTCCTAGCTTAACCAAATGAATCAAACTTTAAAGATATATAGTGATCATCCTAATTAGTTATTTGCTGAAGGGTCCTTGAACATTCCCTCCCCCCGGCACCTCCTTCATTTTTTTTCTAACTATGCCCCGTTTCCATGTCTCCGCAACTATCTTTCCGATTTCAATGCAAGTGATTCCAAACATTATAATTAACTTAATAGTCACCTTCTATAACATTAAAGTAAACTTATAGGTAGCAGTTACCACTATTTTCGAATAATAGTTTAAGCCAAATTTGTAATTAAGTTTCTAGCTTAACTAAACGAACGAATTTTTAAAGATGCATAATGGTCCTCCTATTTAATCATTTGCAGAAGGGCACTTGAAAACCCCCTCCACCTGGCCCCTCCTTCAAGGTTTTTCTCTAACTATGTCCCGTTTCCATATATCCGCACCTATATTTCCGATTTCAACGCAAGTGATTCCAAACATTATAATTAACTTAATAGTCACCCTCTATAACATTAAAGTAAATTTACGAGTAGCGGTTACCACTATTTCCGAATATTAGTTTAAGCCAAATTTGTAACTAAGTTCCTAGCTTAATCCAACAAACGAATTTTTGAAGATGCATAGTGGTCCTCCTAATCAATCATTTGCAGAAGGGCACGTAAACATCCCCTCCCCCCGGCCCCTTCTAAAAGGTTTTTTTTCTAACTATGCCCCAATTCCATATCTCCGCAACTACTTTTTCGGTTTCAACGCAAGTGGTTCTAAACATTACAATTAATTTAACAGTCACCCTCTATAATATTAAAGTAAATTTATGAGTTGCGGTCACCACTAATTCCGAATAATAGTTATGTCCCAATTCTGATATTTTAAGAAAAAAAAAATATATTAAAAGATTGCATCATTTAATATTCATAAAAACTGTTTGCAAAGGAGAAATAGTCCCAAATTAATTAATGCAAACTCTAAATGGTGTGGAAGAATATCATTTATAAATATTTTAATTAATTATCTCAACTCAAACTGTGAACATATATATATAGCGGGTCGTGCATACGGACCGTAATCAATATAACGCATTTTTCTCATATTAACAGTATTTTTTCTTTTCTAGATGCTCTTAAAAATATAAAAAACCTGCTATGTTGTACAAAACATGCATATCGAGTACATAAACAACACTTAATCTAAAATTTGGTGCATTTTTGCGCAATAGAAACTGATAGACAGACATTCGTTGTATATTGTATATAGTGAAAAAAAAAAACACTGCATATAAGATTTACTTTTGATTTTCCCTTTTGATTTACTAAGAACTAAAGTTAAATCAGTATAGTTTTTCATGTTAAGCGTATTTTCGGCTTTGCAAGTCTATCTCATAGATACCGGAATATAGGTATCACACACAATGTAAAAAACACGTCTTAAAAGCGTTACATAATCTTCAATATACAACAAAATCTAAGCGGTACTAAATTAAATTATTGAAAACAAATTATAGAGCTTCACGGAATTCCGGACTTTAGTCCTTGAGTTACAGCGCCAACAAAATTTGCGTAAAACAGACATGAATATATGAAATATAAAATTATTTATGAAAATATAGACAGACATGAATAAAAAGTTAGCAAATTGTATAGAGGGTATCCCAAAACATGTAAACACGTCAAAAACCGGAAGACAAACATTTTCATGAATCCAATGCTTTTTTAAAATTTCGAAGAAAAATAAAAATAAAAATAATTAAATATATTTTTTGTAAGCCGTGAAAGCAAACATTTATAATACAATCATACAAAGAATGTTGAAAATATCAATAAAATTAGATTCCAGACAGAGACATTTAGATTTTTTTTCCCTGAGTGGGGCACTCTGAAACTCATTCAATCATTTTTTCAAGACGCACCGACAGCAAATCTTTATCATATTTCTACTTACTCCTGACTATCAGCAAAGAGAAAAACTTGAAAATTGTGTAAAGTAAATTATCATAATATTCTTTTAAGAAATGTTTTTTTGTTATTTGCAATTATTTGTTTTTAAATGCAGCGTGCCAATAAAAGATAATAATAAAATAAAGTGCAATTACAGTTTTAAAGATTGAGGATATCCCAAAACATGTAAATAAGTCAAGGTAGCTAGTACACTAGTGAAGACTGAGGACTATGACCAGTTAGGCAGGCACTTGAGATACAGTTAGAAAAACTATTGACAATTTAAGAATTAATTTAAGTAGTTAGGTTGGTTAGGTATTTTAAAAATTGATAAAACACACGTTTTAATGCAATCATATAACATGTGTGATAACTACAGGATTTCACGGGTGTTGACACAGGATTGCACGGGTAGAAAATGTGTTGACTACAATGTAGGGTAGAGAAGTGTAGGTACTTTAAAAAAGTTGTTCTAAATTGGATAAAAGTGGGAGTGAGACAAAATTGCAGTACTTTAAAACTTTAAAAAATAAAGGTTTGTAAAAATGTGATAAATAAATTTTTCTGTTTATGTACATATTGAAACTAATAAATAATACACGGCCCATGGAAGGACATAGCAACTATATGTGTTCATTTAGAATGTGAATTTCACGCTCCTACCTAAATCTGCTGCTGAGATATGGCGAAATTCCCAAAACTTTTAATACCCCTTTAACCACCTTCTGGGGGGAATTTCCAAAATCGCCGAAAAAAGGGTTTAACAATTTTTTTAGTAGATTTGTTTTGATTAATTTCGCCCTCCTACATAAAAGCTGAGATATGGCGAAATGACCTAAAATTCGACCCCCCCCCCCTTTTAACCACCTTCTGGGGGGAATTTCCAAAATTGCTGAAATACGTGTTTTATTCATTTTTAGTAGATTTGTTTTCCTGATTTTCACGCTCCTAACTGAAACTGCTGCTGAGATATGACGAAATGATCTAAAACATTCGACCCCCTTGTAACCTCCTTTGGGGGGACATTTCTAAAATCGCTGAAATACGTGTTTAACCAATTTTTTAGTAGATTTTGTTTTCCTTAATTTCGCGCTCCTACATAAAACTGATGCTGAGATATGGAGAAATGTCCTAAAACATTCGACCACCCTCGTTAACCACCTTTAGGGGTTATATATACAGTAGCGCTCAAAAGTATTTTGACAAGGACAATAATTGGGCTAATTTACTACAAATAAAAGGCACAAATATATAACTATTTTTATTGGAAGAAACTTGATTTGTCTACATATTTTTGTAAAAGAAATTGTGATTTGATAGCAAAATTACAAAATCAAACTAAAAATAAAGAACATGATTGATCAAAAGTATTTTGACACTGTAATTAAATGAAAATTTTTAACACTTAAACATCATTTTTATTTTTAAATGAATCAATATTTAGTAGCATATCCATTAGCCTTTATAACAGCCTCACAACGAGCCGGCATCGAGTCGACTAACTTCTGTATTCGATCAAAGGAATTTTTTCCCACTCCTTCTTAAGAGCTTGAAATAAAGCCTCTTTATTCGAATAATTTTTACATCTTATTCTGCGATCTAACTCCTCCCACAGATGCTCTATGGGATTTAGATCAGCACTTTGATTTGGCCATTCGAGAACTTTAACTTTTTTACTTTTCAAAAATTCAGTTATGTGCTTGGACTTGTGTTTTGGATCATTATCGTGTTGAAAGTACCACCCAGGTGGCATGTTCTCTTTACCATAGGGCAGCATTTGCGTCTTTAATATGTTCTCATACATAAATCGATCCATATTCCCTTCAATGCGAACTAGCGGTCCTACTCCATGGCGTGAAAAACAGCCCCAAACCATAACACTGCCACCTTCATGTTTGATGGTGGGCACTTGGTATCGGATATCATATTTTTTGTTAACAGGACGTCGAATGTACTTAATCCCATCAGATGACATTAAATTAAATTTGCTTTCGTCGCTCCACAAAATACGAGACCATTCAGAACTCGTCCACAGTTTGTGTCGTTTTGCAAACGCAATTCGTACCTTCTTGTTTTTAGCTCACAGGCTATCAAAGCCTGAGAGCTAATGTGCCCGCCCGTTCTGTATGTATGTATGTATGTATGTATGTATGTACGTATGTACGTACGTAACGCGATAACTCGTGATAGAATTATCCGTTTTGCTTCAAATTTTGTTTACAGGTTCATTCTAATAAGGCGCTTCCCTGATTAGTTTTGGGAGTTCATTGGTTAAGTATAAAGGGGGGAAAGGGGGGTTAACTCCCCCTTAATTTAGATAAATGGGTTTTTCATGCAGAAGTATCCGTTTTTCTTCAAATTTCGTATATAGGCTCATTGTGATAAGGCACTTCCTTGATTAGTTTTGGGGGTTCATTGGATAAGTGTAAAGGGGGGAAACGGGGGGGGGTCACCTCCCTTAATTTAGATAAATGGGTTTTTCAAGCAAAATTATCCGATTTTTTTCAAATTTTGTGTATAAATTGATTGTACTAAGGCGCTTGCCTGATTAGATTTTGGGGGTTTATTGGTTAATTATAAAGGGGGGGTGGTCTAATCCACCCTTAATTAATTGTATATATCTGTATTTTTCGAGTGGCATTATTATTTGAAAAAATAGCATAATATACAATTAGTGTGAATAGCCTGTGAGCTCAATGCCTTCAGTTTAACTGGGCAGTTTTCTTTTTTTATTAACACTTTCCAACCTAGTTGAAAAGTGTTTATGACTTCGGTTTGTCTGGCCGTCAGCCGTCTGTCCGTGCTCTAACTCCCGTAAATATGCTCGGATTGCTCTGCAATTTTTATATGTTATAGTCGTTATCTATAGCATGTTCCCTATTTCAATGGAAGTGTGTAGCACTTATAGTTTTTTAGCTCACAGGCTATCAAAGCCTGAGAGCTTATGTGCCCGCCGGTTCTGTATGTATGTATGTATGCATGTATGTACGTATGTACGTACGTAATGCGATAACTCTTCATAGAAATATCCGATTTCTTTCAAATTTTGTTTATAGGTTGACTGTGTTAAGGTGCTTCCCTGATTAGTTTTCGGGATTGATTAGTTAAACATAAAGGGGGGTACAGGGGGGCTAATCCCCCCCTAATTTATATAAATAGGGTTTTAATACAGAATTATTCCGTTTTCCTTCAAATTTTGTTTATAGGATGACTGTGTTAAGGCGCTTCCCTGATTAGTTTTCGGGATTGATTGGTTAAATATAAAGGGGGGCACAGGGGGGGCTAATACCGCCTAATTTATATAAATGGGGTTTTAATACAGAATTATTCCGTTTTCCTTCAAATTTTGTTTATAGGTTCACTGTGTTAAGGCGCTTCCCTGATTAGTTTTCGAGATTGATTGGTTAAGTATAAAGGGGGGGATGGGGGGGCTAATCCCCCCCCCCTTAATTTATATAAATGGGTTTTTCATGCAGAATTATTCCGTTTTCCTTCAAATTTTTTTTATAGGTTCACTGCGTTAAGGCGCTTCCCTGATTAGTTTTTGGGATTGATTGGTTAAGAATAAAGGGGGTAATCCCCCCCCTTAATTTATATAAATGGGTTTACCCTGCAGAATTATTCCTTTTTCCTTCAAATTTTGTTTATAGGTTCACTGTGTTAAGACGCTTCCCTGATTAGTTTTCGGGATTGATTGGTTAAGTATAAAGGGGTGGAACGGGGGGTGCTAAACCCCCCTTAATTTATATAAATGGGTTTTTCATGCAGAATTATCCCATTTGCTTCAAAATTTGTTTATAGGTTCATTGGGTTAAGACGCTTCCCTGATTCGTTTTCGGGATTGATTGGTTAAGTATAGGGGGGGACGGGGGGCCAATCCCCCCTTAATTTATATAAATGGGTTTTTCAAGCAGAATTATCCGATTTTCTTCAAATTTTGTATATAGGTTCATTGTGATAATGCGCTTCTCTGAATAGTTTTGGGGGTTCATTGGTTAAGTATAAAGGGGGAAGGGGGGGGCTAATCCCCCTTAATTTAGATAAATGGGTTTTTCATGCAGCATTATCCGATTTTCTTCAAATTTTGTATATATATATTCATTGTAATAAGAGGCTTCCCTGATTAGTTTTTGTTGGGATTGATTGGTTAAGTATAAAGGGGGGAACGGGGGGCTAATCCCCCCTTAATTTATATAAATTGGTTTTTCCTGCAGAATTATTCCGTTTTCCTTCAAATTTTGTTTATAGGTTCACTGTGTTAAGGCGCTTCCCTGATTAGTTTTCGGGATTGATTGGTTAAGTATAAAGGGAGGGAACGGGGGGGTAATCCCCCCCTTAATTTATATAAATGGGTTTTTCATGCTGAATTATCTCATTTGCTTCAAAATTTGTTTATAAGTTCATTGGGTTAAGACGCTTCCCTGATTAGTTTTCGGGATTGATTGGTTAAGTATAAAGGGGGGGACGGGGGGCCAATCCCCCCTTAATTTATATAAATGGGTTTTTCAAGCAGCATTATCCGATTTTCTTCAAATTTTGTATATATATATTCATTGTAATAAGAGGCTTCCCTGATTAGTTTAAGGGGTTCATTAGTTAACTATGAGGGGGTAACGGGGGGATAACTCCCCTTAATATATTGTCGATTTCTTTATTTTTCAAGGGGTTTATTTCAAATTCTTTGAAATACGAGTATAATATACAATTAGTGTGAATAGCCTGTGTACTCAATGCCCTCAGTTTAACTGGGCAGTTTTCTTTTTATTTATTTACAGGGACACTCAAAAGAATTCCGTTACATTGCGGTCTATGGGGAAAAATCATTTGCGGTTTATTTAAATAATGTTTCACTATTTTAAAAGCATTGAAATTTATATATATCACTAAGGTGCATTAGAAGAAGCTTAATATGGAATAGGGTGTGCATAGCACTTATAGTTACTTTACAGGGATAGTCAAAAGAATTCCGTTACATTACGTCTATTGAGAAAAATCGTCTGCGGTTTATTTAAATAATGTTTCCCTATTTTAAACGCATTGAAATTTATATGTATCACTAAGGTGCATTACAAGAGGCTTACTACAGAATAGTGTGTGTATAGCAGTCATCGTTCATTTACAGGGACACACAAAAGAATTATCTACTGTATGTTAACAATAATTCCTGGAAGTGAGTTTTAAGTTACCGAACGCGATTTTAATTTTAACTCGCTTTTTGTCTATTACGTGGTGTGTATAAATTCTGTAGATCGTATACAGGGAAGCACAAAAGTTCGCGAACACATTTCCGTATTATTTAACTCCAGACGGAGAAATTTAAACTGTGCTACGCGTTTCCTATCTGAACTAAAATTTAGCATCCTATGTATTATATATACAAATCTATAGATCCTATACAGGGCTGAATAAAAGTATTCGGATTACTCAGATGTTATCTTTTAGCTTATTAAACGGTATGATTTGTAAAATTATTTTGGAAGCGATGGAAAGTGTTACATAATCTATGCTTGACGCATGATTTTTCGTTCTTGTTTGTAGATATAAGAGGCTTCTTTGTGGGTCGACGGCCGTGTAATCCATAAGATATTAGACGACGTTTGACTGTTGAAACATGAATATACGTGTCGTAATTTTCTTTCAGCTCGTTTTTTATTGCTACTGCCGACTTACGAACATCACTAGCGGATAGTCTTTTTATTATGCGATCAACAGTAGGAGTTGTTTTTTTCGGACGACCACTTCGGGACTTGTTTTTGATAGTCCCTCGTTTATTGAACACTTTATTCCATATACTAATAAGCAGCCGAGACACGTTAAAATTACGTGCAACTTCTGCTTGTGTTTTTCCTTGTTTTAGGTTCGTTATAACAGCTTTTTTAAAGTCATTGGAATATTCTTTCACCTTCGGCATGCTAAGAGAATCACAATAAACTGATATAAACACAAATCAAATAATACTACAACCGACACTTTGGAAAACTCGAAACAAAATGACTTGTCAAAATACTTTTGAGCACAAGATATGACATGTTTGTGATTCAGCGCCTACTGTGACAAACAAGTTTAGACTTGTTATTTACTTATTACCTGCAATCACATCATACTTAACGATAAACTAAAACGTTTTTTTATTTAGCACTATGTAACGCGTAATAATAAAGAATTTCTTGTTGTCAAAATACTTTTGAGAGCTACTGTATATATATATATATATATATATATATATATTGAAGAAATTTGTCAAAGATACAAAGAACCTTATAATGTTGTTTAGAGAGGAGTATTTTCGGGTGTTAAATATTCAGATGACTTTTTTTTCGTTAGAAGTTGAATTATCTTAAAATGTACATATTGAGGGAATTTCGTATTTTGAAATGTTCTTTTTGAAGTTCCAAATGTATCATTATTTTTATTTCATATATCTGATAGATGTATCAAGTTAAAGAATTTTTAAATAGGATTGTTTATTTTAAAGGGAGAGGATATTTTATAAAAGTAGTATGGATTTTATAAAACTTGATACTTAAAATTATTACCATGCAATGTATTTGGTTGTATACGTTTTTATTTTTCATTTTGTTTTGTAGAAATTTCGTTTTCATTTTAAAGGACAAACAAATCACACTTTCAAAATTACATTATACATTATATATTCTCATATATATCTCATTTTATAAAATCGCATGCAAAAGTTCTTTTCATAAACTTTTTCTTGCGAGAATGTGACCTTATCATAAACTATAAAAATAGGCTTTGAAAATTTTGAAGTTTATTTTTTGCCTCAAGACTCTTTATTAATTAAATCTATTAAAAGTAAACTTTATAAATAATAATGCAAAATCTGTTTGTAATATTTCTTATGTTTGTTTCATGTTTTATATGAAAAAAAGGTAAATATCTAAAGTTGTGTGCTTTGTATAGAATATGTAAAATATATATATATATATATATATATTATTTATCTATACGCGACCTCTTTTGAATAAGAGAAAAACAAGGTCTTTATTATTATTACATTATTATAAAATATTTTATTTTGAAGAAACTAGTAATTGGACGTTAATACAGATACACTTTTATATTATAATGCAAAAAATATTACAATAAAATATCTATTCATTAAATATACGACATACGAAATTCACAGCTTTGACGCTTTTTACTTTCCCATCATACGTAGTATAGGGTAAGTCTTGTAATCGTTTTGAAAATCGAAAATTTTTTTTGACGGATTTACACGTTTCAGACACTGGAGATTCCGAAGAACATATTTTTAGAAAAAAAAAAATTGCCGTCCGTCTGTGTGTCTGTGTGTGTGTCTGTGTGTCTGTAAACGCTCTATCTCCCGAAAAATTTGAGATAGAGACTTGCAATTTGGTATGTACTTAGTATGTAATAGTGGGAAGAAGCCTATTTCATTTCAATAACCTCGATTAACCGGAACAATTTTTTTCGGACTCTCGAAATATTCGTTCTGACGAAAGGTATATAAAAATTTTCGAAATTGTTTATCTTAAGAAATGAGTATAAAAAACAATAAAAAAACATAAATTTTGCATAAAGCTGAAGTCGATCGGATAATGAGTTGCCGAGATATTTGGAATCATATTTTCCACACTCTTCGATTTTTCATGACCCTGTATTTCATCCAAATTTCACTTCAAAGATATATTTTAATTGGAAATTTGACGCTTAATCAGATGCAATAAACCGCTAGTTAATAGGATTATTATTTTTGGAGTTAAAAGGATGTTTCTTTCAAGCTATTCAGTAATCGAGCCTTTAAAGTTTATGACGTCATCAAGCCACGATTTTATTTGAATTGCAAAGCATTTTATAAGTAGTTTACACGTTTTTATTTTAATATTTTACATTATGCATATCCATGATGGGTAAGTATTACGGTGGCCCCCAACGACTAGTTTAAATTGCTGAAGAAACAAGAAACAGTTTTCAATTATATATTTAAGTTTCCATGAGTGATGCAGGACATCCGACATTAGCTGATTTTCGAGAATCATTGTCACTTGAGTATATCAGAAAGGCTTCTTATTCAGAATTGCGTTCCCTTTCACATTATTAATAAATTATATTTGTATATTTTTTTGGTAGAATGTTCTTCATTTAAAATATTTCAGGAAATAGAACTGAAATGTTTCTCACATTATATATAATATCAAAATATGATACAAGAACTCACAGTATTATTATATTTTTTTTTTTTTACATCCTTAAGGGGGGAAACAGGGATTACTTTTCCTACATGAATACATGAAAGGAACGTTATATACTTTATTATATAATATACATCTGTTTAATAATTTGCTATATGATTTTTGTATAAATATGGTTACTGTAAAAGCTTGCATAATTTCAGTTTTATTTGAATTTCTTAGCTACAAGAATAAAATTAAAACATGCATGATGTAGTGTATTGGAAGACTTGTTAATATTAATTACAATAAAGTAATGAAATGAATCATTTTTGTCACGATTTGGAAAGAAAACGTATAATTAAAATTAATGCTAGAATTTTAAAATAACACACTAATCCTAATTTACCCCTTATGTGGCATAAATTGAAGTGAGAGATAAAAATATTTTTTCAATAAAAAATTTGTTCTTATGAAATGCGTTATAAAGTAGTGCTCGCGATGCGATACGTATTTCAGTTATACGTTTAACCGATATACGGATATACGTATAATACGTATTTAAGAAATACGTATACCTGAAAATATACGTTTAAACTTATCCGGATACGTATAATCGTATATCGTTTAAACGTATAATTCAAGAATACGTTTAATTCAAGTATACGTATATTTCAAGCATCGTATTTACTTTTAATGTCAATGGATCTCATCAGTGTTACGTCACTGAACGGAGAACAAGTTGGAAATCGGTTGCGTTACTTTAGCAATCTGTATAATATGTTTCATACATAGAATCTTGTTATTTTTCCCTATAAACGATTATTGTAAATATATAACGAAAGTAAAAAGACTTTTAGTGCAAATAAGGAGAATATACATGTTTCAGATCTATCGTTAATCCTTATTAAGTATATTCTTTATTTCTCCTTATTAAGTATACGTATACTCGTATAAACGTTTAATAGGGAACAATATTATAAAGCAACACCAGAGCAAAAATGTACAAATGCATATCTTAAAATGTAAATTGTTTACCATTCTTCACGAATCATGAAACCCGAGTAAAATTATAATGTGTCATTCTTGGCACAAATATATCAGTTTAGATATTACTGCATATTCAAATAATTATTTTAATAGTGCACTATGTTTATCACGTAGTGTTTTATTGAAGCTATTTTTTTCAAATTTAAGAGATACACATACTTCTGTATTTCTAACTCTTAATCCTAGTTACATATTATGTTATGTATCAATAATAAAAAAAAAATTAAATGTTTGGAAAATTTGAAAGTTGTTTCATTATTATTTTTTGACTCAATTTTCTCAACACTGATAATTATTTTCCTTAAAATGCACATCATGAAAAATGTATTTGAATTTGTTATAAACGACGTTATGCTTACTTACAAGCTATTATAAAAAAAAACAAATATTCTAACAAAGAACTAGTGAAAGATATCGCTGAATGAAAACAGCTGCGAATGACATAGTGATAGTGTTTTACACATTATCGTTTCTCAATAGCCAAATCCATTGTAGTACTTCTAACTTCAGAAATAATTCTCATGAGAAGAAGGATATAGATTAAAAAGTATTTGGTCAATAAAAACTATTTAAAAAAATTAGCAATCTAAATTTTTGTGCAGTACTTAATTCCAATAAATTATCCGCAATAAAAAAAAAGAAAACTGCCCAGTTAAACTGAGGGCATTGAGCTCACAGGCTATTCACACTAATTGTATATTATACTCTTATTTCAAAGAATTTGAAATATGCCACTCGAAAAATAAAGAAATCAACAATATATTAAGGGGGGGTCATCCCCCCGTTACCCCCTCATAGTTAACTAATGAACCCCTTAAACTAATCAGGGAAGTCTCTAATTACAATGAATATATATACAAAACTTGAAGAAAATCGGATAATTCTGCATGAAAAACCCATTTATCTAAATTAAGGGGGATTAGCCCCCCTTTCCCTTTTTATACTTAACCAATGAACCCCCAAAACTATTCAGAGAAGCGCATTATCACAATGAATCTATATACAAAATTTGAAGAAAATGGGATAATTCTGCATGAAAAATTCATTTATCTAAATTAAGGGGGATTAGTCCCCCCTTTCCCTCCTTTGTATTTAACCAATGAACCCCCAAAACTATTCAGAGAAGCGCATTATCACAATCAACCTACATGCAAAATTTGAAGAAAATCGGATAATTCTGCATGAAAAACTCATTTATCTAAATTGGGGCGGTTATCCCCCCCTTTCCCCCTTTATACTTAACCAATGAACCCCCAAAACTATTGACAGAAGGGCATTATCAAAATGAACCTATATACAAAATTTGAAGAAAATGGGATAATTCTGCATGAAAAACCTATTTATCTAAATTAAGGGGGATTTGTCCCCCCCTTTCCCTCCTTTATATTTAACCAATGAACCCCCAAAACTATTCAGAGAAGCGCATTATCACAATGAATCTATATACAAAATTTGAAGAAAATGGGATAATTCTGCATGAAAAATTCATTTATCTAAATAAGGGGGGGGGTTATCCCCCCTTTCCCCTTTTATACTTAACCAATGACACCCCCAAAACTTTTGACAGAAGCGCATTATAAAAATAAATGAATATATATATACAAAATTTGAAGAAAATGGGATAATTCTGCATAAAAAACCCATTTATATAAATTAAGGGGGGATTAGTGCCCCCTTTCCCCCCTTTATACTTAACCAATGAACCCCCAAAACTATTCAGAGAAGCGCATTATCACAATGAACCTAGCCCCCCGTTTCCTCCCTTTATGCTTAACCAATGAACCTCCAAAACTAATCAGGGAAGCGCTTTATCACAAGGAACCTATAAACAAAATTTAAAGTAAAACGGTTAGTTCTATCAAGAGTTATCGCGTTACGTACATACATACATACGTACGTACAGAACCAGCGGGCACATAAGCTCTCAGGCTTTGATAGCCTGTGAGTTAAAAAAGGCTTGATATAATAACGAATATATGTAAAGAAACTTTTCTTATTTTACTACGAAAATAATTCTTATTGCTCAAGTCTCATGAACATTTTTGGTGAATACATGTGCGTTATTGGCGAAAATATTTCAAAGCAAATTACTCAGTAATTATTTTTTTGTTTTGAATAAAATATCCATTATAGTCAAGCATGTGTTTTTTGTACCAGTACAAAATTGAAAACAGATAAAAGAAAAATAACTTTTACAAGAATTATAAATTAAAAATGGTTAATTTGTTTTGAATTTCTTTAGAAAATTAAATAATAGTGCGCACCTTAAAATTAAAATGTAGTTTTTAATACGACTGTCGTATCACAATCTAATATTAACATATGGTAATTTGCGCTTCTTTGTATAAATATGCAGAAAAACAACTAGTTTAACTGCAAAAATAGTTTTCATGAGATTAGGAATGTATTTTGTAGAAGATATTTGTTAATGTTTACCACCAATGTTTTAAAAGTGCTGACATTGTCAATATAACGCTCTTGCGAAACAGTTATGTTGGGTTCAAAATTAGTTATTTTTCAAAAATTAACACGGAAGACTGTTAAAGACAAAAAAAGTGCGATTTTTATTTTTATTATTTTTATTATTATTTATTGCCAAAATAGTTAATATAGCGTAAAATTACTCAAATTAAGATTATTTTCATTTCTTTTTAGAATATCGACATGTCATTGTTATTACTAGCTCTGAAACGAAGTAATTAAAATTGTAGTTAATAAGATGTCTCTTCGTTCATCTTAAAACTTTATCCATAATTTAAAACTAAAAGTTTAGTTCAAACATTGAAAACGCGTGAAGGTGACATAATAAGCTTATCTTGAAACTCTTTTTTTTTTCCTCCCATTAAAAAGACAAAAATAAAGACTTAAAAAGTTTAAGTTTGCAGAATAAATTATAGCAAAATGTAGAACATAAAATCTTCTCTATTAAAATACGTATTTTATGGCTTCTAATTTATGAGATTATACAGACAGAAATTACTGACTAATATTGTATACTTCAGTAAATAAGCATTTAACTTTTTATGTAGAAAAAGTGAAATATTCTAAATAAAATGCATGCATTAAAAAAACACATTCATGAAAATGCAACTTGAAAACGGCTGTCAAATGAAAATTTTATAAATGTTTGCATGACTGTACTTTTTTTAATATTTATTTAATATTTCTTATTAAAAGTAATTTTTTTAAATACATGCATAAACAATCATTATAGTTCATCAGGATTGTGTTCATAGCTGTTTATAACTTTTGTCAACAAACCTCACTTTCTGAAGCCTGAATTGCGTCGAATATTTTAAAAAATCGCCAAGGCTCCTTGAAACCTAGAACAACCGGAAATTTTACTCAACCTTGATGAAAGCATTTTACACTAGAATTTTTATTTAAAACTATTTAACTTATTTATTTATTTTAGTTCTCTGTGGCTTATGATTTAACATTTCACATTTCTGCTTGAGTAGTCGCACTATCAAGTCGTATGTTGTTCACCTCTAAGTGTTGTGTGGGTTTATTAGTTATACGTAGTGGTGGTGCATTTATTCGAAGTACATTGAGAGTTTCGTTTTTCTCACAATGGCTACGGCCGATAGTGACGCAAATATTCTCATGAATAAACTGGTACTAATTATCGACGGAACTGATTCTGTGTACTTTATCGCTGAATTTAACCATTACCAAACACATCATGAGCCTACCAATGTGATTCTTAGAGAGATATTCTCTGCTATAGATACTGAAGTCAATTCACTTCAATTCCTCCCATACTACTCTACCAAAGATGATTTGAAAGCTCAAGAAAGTTCAAGTAAGCTCAGCTTTGCTGTATCCATTTTGTGGGAGCCATACAATGTCAATTTAATTCTATCTACTGGTTTCTATAGATTATTTAAAAGTGACGTTATGGAGAATCTTACTCTTCTTAAAAGTATTAGCCCGAACCTCACTCTCACCCGTATAGGAAAAATACGTCATTCCAAGACTGATCTTAGTATCCCGTTTAGCAATAAATTCATTAAACTCTTCTCCGAAGTTAACCTTGATGATCCCACTGATATGGAACAAGATAACGCTAATAGTCAAGACCCCTCTGCTTCTAATGCTACTAATAAACGGCGTATCAGGTGCGAAAAAAAGAAATCCACCAATTCTATGTTGAATTCAACGACGATGACTGGCGAACAATCGCCCACGAACTTAAATCTGTAGATACTGAAAAAAAGTTACTTGTTCAGTAAACTTAAGTAAAGTTGATTGTCAAGTAAAGTTGATTGTCAAGTAAAGTTGATTGTTCGTGGGCGAACAATCGGCCACGAACTTAAATCTGTGGATACTGAAAAAAAACACCCAACTGCCTTAAATGTGAACGTCTCAAAATTCAATGTAAAACCGAAAACCAGTTTCTAACTATACAGAAATATTGAAGTTATAAACATCTTAAATTCACTATAATCCACCCAAAGAACCAACGTCCTAAAAAAGTCTATGTTAGAGGAATCCCCCTAACACAGATTCCCAATTAATTATTGATGACTTCGCTTTACATGGCTTTACTGCAACTCGTGCAGCCACGCTAAAAAATAAGAAAACCGCGAAAGACATACCACTATACATGGTTAATGTCTTAACATCTACAAAATCTGTTATATTAGTTTTATATTGAGCACTTCAGGAATTTTAACAACCCTAAACAGTGTTACGTTGCCAACAGCTTGACCACGCTTGGGATATATGAAATTTTGACCCTTTATGTTGTAAATGTGCTAGTCTACACCTAACTATAAAACACCTAATAGAATAACACCTACGCTTCAATTGTGGTACTGCGCACCCAACCTCTTACGGTGGTTGCCCCAAAACCGCAAAAACTATAAACAAACTAATATCCCTAATTCTAAAAAGAATGATAATAAATGTCCCAATCCTAAATCTGCTACCTCCAAAACCATAAATTCCAAAAATGCAAACGATCTTTATGAAATTATGAAATAATTCAATTACTTTGGAAAAGCTAAAAAAACTTCTTCATACACTGATATTGTCAGTAAATCTACTACTCCTGAAACTAAATAAACACAGAAAACACCAGCTGCGGAACCTTCCACTTCTACTAATAATGTTAACTCCTCCCCCTCCCCTACTAATTATATCAACTCATTTCAAAATATATTTGATATTTTTAAAGATACGAAGGAACTACTACCACTATCCAAACTTCATGTAGTAATCACTTCGAAAAAATGATTATTAACATAAATGAACTTGACAACTTTGCTACAGAGCTTAATTTAACCAATTATGAATAATTGCAATAACATCTATTCCTCCCTTCTTATCCTCTCTTGGAAATGCAACTTGGAAATGTAACTGTGTATGACATAAAACTAATGAACCAATTACCTTTATTTCATCCATACATTTTATTGTAAATATCCTTGACCAGGGTGGTTGTTCACTGGAAGTTTAAATAGTAAATTAAAATTATCCATTCTATGAAATATGATTGTCATAAATTTGCAATATTTAATCCATTACGCCTAGATGAATTGGTTTAAATCTGCGTGTCCTAGCATTTTTCTCACTTCTCAATGTAGCTGAGAATCGGTACGGTAAAGTCTAGGTTTTTCATCCGCATAAAGAATGAGCCGCGCTGTTTATTCGGTGTCTAGAGTAAATCATTAACTTCTCACCAAAAAATGCTATAATTAACGCGTACATACTACCTTTAGTGTGTCATGCCACCAATAAAGCAAAAGGAAAGCTTTTCTACTATCATAACAGTTTGGTTTTACAACAATTTGCCATTTCGCATTTGCCTATTTCACAGCCACATTTATACTACAAACTCATTAAATTTAACGAGATACTTTTTCTTATAAATTTGTTATATTTTAAAGCGGCAGATAAAATGCAATAAAAATATTCTACATATTTCTCTACGTTCATTCAATATTGCATAAAATTTTTTAAATGGACACAGATAAAACGGTACGATATTTAAATACACAATTCTCTTTAAAAATGACTGTCTTATGTTTATGTGAAGAAAAGATATAAATATTTTAGTATAGATGTGTTTTTAAATCTTCTAATCTGCATATAGTTATTTTTATTATCCCATTAAAACGCTATATTAAAACGGCGTTTAATCATTTAATCTTGTTAAATACAGAAACCTTTTAAAATAAAACAGTTGTTTTATGATATTTTGGAATAATGACACATTTTAATGGTAGTTAAAAATAGTTATATTACTTATTTTTCACACACACACCCATATATATATATATATATATATATATATATATATGGGTATGAGAAAATTTTCTTTATATATACAGTGGTGGCCAAAAATTTGGACATTTTTTGAAAGTTTCATGTTTTTGAAATTTGTGTGCTTGTAGAATATATTAATTTTCACTTAAATACAAACGTTTATATATCAAATTGAAGGTAATTTAATGTAGAATTTAATAATAACAACAGTATTACAATATCTGTATTGCAAAAAAGTTATGGTCATTTTAGTAGAACAAACAAACACAAATCGTTTTGAATAAGGACGTGTTTTGTAATAAAAGCGTACTAGCCAATCACAAACACTGTTCTGAGGACCAATCAAATGTCTGTAACTATAGTTTAGGTTATTTGGATGGTAAAAGAGTTATTGTTGTGGAAATATTTTGCGGAATGATGCATACTAGTACAATTAAATATAGTATTGCTGTTTTTGAATATTTAAAGTCCTTTTTTTAATTAAACTAATTTTAAACAATGTCATCAACAAGAAGAACTAATTAGACATCTACAAAAAGAAGCCGAATTGTCATATTGAGAGAAAATGGCCTCTCTTATGCTGAAATTGCAAGACAAGTTGGTGGTTCAGTGACTTGTTCTGCTGTACGAAAGTTCCGTTTACGTTATGAAAAAACGAAATCAGTGGAAATTAAGGCCAAATCAGGCCGAAAAAAATGCACAAATGCTACTGCCGATAGAAAAATTAAACGGCTATGCCTTCAAGATAGAAAAATTTCACCAGATGCCATTAGATGTGAAATCAATGCAGCAGATATTGCAGTAAGTTCAAGAACAATAAGAAGAAGGTTATCAGGATTTGGACTACAGGCTAGAATTCCAAGGAAAAAACCATATGTAAATCAAAAGCAACGCGAAAAACGAGTTAAGTGGGCAAAAGAACACATTAAATGATCAGTGGTAGCAAGTAATCTGGAGCGATGAGAGTAAAATATCGCTCTTTGGTAGTGATGGTAGAAAATACGTGAGACGTAGAGTAGGAGAAGCACTTCATCCTGATTGCATTGGAGCAACTACAAAAAACTTAACAAATGTCATGAATTGGGCATGTATGTCTGCAGATGGTGTGGGCCGAATTCAAGTGATTGATGGCATCCTGAATGCCAAAAAATACATCGAAACTGTCCTGGAACCAAAAGTGATACCTTCCATCAGGGATCTCTTCCCCAACAACGCACCATTTATTTTTCAGCAGTATTCAGCTCCATGCCACACAGCAAAAGTATGCAAAGCATGGTTTCAAAATAAAGGCATAGATATATTACCATGGCCAGGAAACAGCCCTGATCTCAATCCAATTGAAAATTTGTGGCGACGTTTGAAAATTCTTGTACGAAAAAAAACGTCCCTCCAATAAAAGACAACTAATTGAAACTATAATTGATTCTTGGCAACATGTGATTACGAAAGATAAACTCCAAACTCTCGTTCATTCGATGAAAAGACGCTGTGAAGCTGCCTTTAAAAATAAGTGTTATCCTACTAAGTATTGATTGTGTAAGTATCACTTTAAAAAAATGCAAATCTAAGATAGATCTTACTATTAGTTGCATAGCTTTTTTTATAATACATATATTATAATACTATTTTTATTATTATATTCTACATTAAATTACCTTCAATTTTATATATAAACGTTTGAATGTAAGTGAAATTTAATATATTCTACAAGCACACAAAGTTGAAAAACATGAAACTTTCAACAAATGTCCACACTTTTGGCCACCACTGTATATATATATATATATATATATATTACGAAATTTAAAATTTCGCCTTATCTTACAAGTATTGTATACATTTTTCCCATCTAATATAATTTTCTAAACCTAGTTTAATTAATTAGCACATGTTTTTAAAAATATTTCAATAATTCATTTAACATTTCATCTAAATGCGTGCGGTAAAATTTTTTTTTCCTTTTCAAATTATATTAAAAACAATTCACGTATCCTTTTTTTTCCGAATGCTATCTGACTAAATTCAAGATCTTTCCATTTCTATTTTAATCTTAAAAGCCGATGTGATTTCATTTCCCTACTAAATAATTTTTTATGTAAATTTCTTTTTTACTTGCTATTTTCTTTTTCTTCATTCTAAAAGAATTCTTGCTCATTATCGGAAGTCCCGTATCACAACTATTTTCCTATGCAAAATAGTTCCTTTTTTGGCGTTTTAAATCGCCAAGAACGCCTATCGCATTGCGGTAGTACTAAATACAGGTCAAGTATTTAACGCGATTCACGAGCTTTGGAAACGAGTTTGTATTTTTTGATTTGATAACATCTTCCTACGACACCAGGAAGAATGTCTCCTTTAATAATATAAAATACTCGTTTATTATCATGTAATTATGTAAAACCCGATTGATTAATTCTGGAAATTCTTAATCGGTTAAATGTCTTTAATAATACTGCAACATTAAATATTCTTAGTTGTAGAATTGCTCTGATTTTGTGTATACTTATACTCTGATAATAAATATGTTCCCTACATAAATATTGGCTCTGAGTTCATTTTCGGAAAAACACCTTTTGGTTCTTCGATCCATTGCCATGTTTCAAGAGAGAAAGAGAGAGCTTTCGTTAGATTTGTTGCAAGAAGTTGTTTGGTGTATTTTGAAATCAAAGGTATTATATATAGATATGTATATATTAAATATTTTATTATACCATTTATTTTAATCCTTAAGGGAAGCCTACAGGGAAAATTTTCTTTAAATGAAATTTTAACAAGTTAAATAATGTTTAAAAAATGCAATAATAAAATGTTAGGTGTATTATTAAATATATTGCATTTCAGTTACGAATAGATGGTTTATTAATGTGGTTTTTACACGCGCCGCAAGTTCAAGCGCGCACGTGTTTGCGGTCAAGCAATGTCCTTGACACATGTTTGCTATCTTTTGCTTTTACATTTTGCTTTACCTAATTTTCCTCCTTCGGTCCTTTTCGTGTTTTAGTTGTTTATATAGTTTTGGGGTTTAGGTTTCGCGAGTTGTGAATTTCTTGTGTTACACTTGTATTTCAAAAAGATTATGATATTGATGGAATTTTATGTATGTAAAAGCGATGTGATGCACAGTTATCATCTATAAATGCATATTTAATCAAGTTTGTTACAGGAGGTTAAAACATCTTACAACAGATACGCAATTTTTATTTAAAGTTTTTCTAATTTAGAAATTAAACAGAAGAAGATTGATGTTTCTGAAGAAATTTGGGATGTACATATTTAATTATTTCAATTAAGATTTGAATTAAATTCGCAGCTGTTCATAGCTGTTAGTATGTCGCCCATTTTGATGTAATTGAGAAAAGCCCCGCAATGAATTACGAGAAGTTTAGTGTTTGGCATGAATGGGAATTGAAATTTCATTTAGATACTTAGAAAGATGGGAAGTTAGGTGGCGAGATTTTACAGGTAAATTTCGTAATTTTTGGTGGTTTGCGAAGTTTTATGGGGCAAATTTATGTGTGGAGTTTAAAAATCGCAAGAATTTTTGAGGATTTTTTTTTTCACATGTGAAATATTGTACTGGCACTCAGTGTTTAAAGGAAGTTCCAAGGTAGTAAAATGACGACACAGAAAGTCTGTTTTGATTTGACCAGAGTTCGCTTTATGGTGTGTTAATAATTCAAAACTGAAGTTTTGGTTTCAAAAGTTTAATCTTGTTGTTTTTGGTTTGACTTCCAAATTTTAAAGAAAAAGACGCTGGCCATGCATTTCGACCAACGCTTTTTCTTTCACAATTTCCGGGAAGGGGGGTTATGATGTACTGACAACTCTGACTTATAAAAGTTGGCGAAGTTTCGATTGGGAAAGTAGTTTTTGTCCATTAACAGTCAATGTGCGTAAAAGTGATCAATGCTATCTTTCTTTAACTTTCGATGAGTGAGTGTGAAATCCCCGAAACTTGTGAATTTTTTCTTCGTTGCGATATTTATGCAAATTTCCGCATCTGGTCAATCGATAAAGCAGTATTTAAGCACTGGCACTCACTGGGGAAGTGGAACTTTGGATTGATTTTTTTGCCATTGTGGTTCTTGGAGATCTACCTAGTTGAGTCAACTATTTTGCTTTAGAGAAGAAGTGTGGCGCCCGTTAGTATGGGTAGATTTACCTTCTTTTTGGTATTAATTGAAAAAAAAAGAGTTTGGTGCTCACGGAGTGCCGATTTCAGTACTGTCGAAGGAGAACATCTTGAATTTGGAATTGGACTAGGTTGCATAGTGGAAATTAATGCATTGAAAATATCTTGCTGTCAATATCTTAACCGACTTTTTGACGCTTGTCCAAGTCGTTTTGAAGTTATCTCTTTATTAATATTGCTACTTGAAGTTTTAATTTTCTGAGTAAAGTATTTTTGAGGATTGATTTCTGTCGACATAAGGCAAATTAAGCAGAGCTTTCTCAAGTCCCTTCACTTTTTTAATATTTTAAATAAAAGTTGTTTGATTTTACTCAAACTTCTGCTCATTCCGATTTAGCTAACATTAATCATAATTATTCACAGCGACATTGCTGCTACACAGTAATTGCCTAGATAGGCTTTTCAAGTTAATGCATCAGTAAATAATTTTTAATATATGGGTTTAGTATAATATTTCTCTCAGTCTCAACAAAATATGCTCAAACATGTTATAAAAATTCATATTTTTCTCTGATAAAACTTACTAATATTTCTGCATGAAAATTGACATAGGTTAAAAGTTTCAAACTAAAGATTCAATCTAAAGAGTCGACAAAAGCTTGGTTATGGAATTAGGTATATTTTCCTAATCGGTCACCATGGCAAGAATTAAGCGATAAAACATATCATGGATTTTTAAGCTACATAAACCAAAGTATTATTACTACATTTTTATCAATTAATTAAAATTCAGTAATTGATTCAAGCGATAGTTTATATTTTTATAGGATATTTGTTAATACATATATAAATAAAATGAACACGATGACCAGGTATGGATGTGAATTTAATATTTACAAAAGAATGAAACACAAAATGTCATGTCATCACAAATTATAAGTTAGAGTTTTAACTACTCCTTACATGTTTCTTTTTATATTTTTATAGAAATAATAAATTTCATAGATTAAATATCAGATTTATAAATGACTTTTTGCCATAAAACAACAAATTTGCAAATAATAGGGAAATATTCAGTGTAATTGTCTTTGCATATCTTTCACTACACGATATCAAATTACTATTTTTTTTTTAAGTTCAAATAACTTTTTACTCATGAGTTAAAACTTTTTTATATACTGCTTTAATAGCACAATTTAACAGTATGATGTCTGTTTTTGTTTCATAATACTCTTTATTATGATATGTGAGATAGTTATAGTTATTAATAAAAATTGTATATTTTTAAAAGTCATAATAATTATTTTACTCATAACTGAAAAGTTATTATGTCTTACTACTTTCTTAAAAACAACTAATAGATCCGCCCGGCGCCGCCCGGTCCCGCTAAAACATAATACGAAATGCGAAATCACTCTTAAAAATCGCTGCAAGAAACCCTTCCACTGGTAACTCTTTGTCTTTCGGAAACTAAATAGAGAGATGGACGTAAAGCGGAAGTAAATTTAATACCGCCTCCTCAAATGATTGGATCATTTGATTCAAAACGGGTCAGTTTTTGGTCAAAATTTTTAAAAAAATGCTATCGTTTGATTTTCACAAAAAACGCATTTTCGGAATCAGAAAAAATAAACTGTGAGTTCCGATTCAAATATTTCAATACTTTTCATGAATGAAAATGAAACCTTTTTCGTTGTTTGGGACTATCAAATTGGTAACTTTCTTTTGCGTTTTCAATAAAAATAACCATTTTTGATGCACGCGCAGGACAATCTTTCAGTTACACAGCCAGGAGATGCATTTTGGTCTAAATGAATTATCCGACACGTGTCCCCGCTGCCTACGATACCGTGTATAGCAGGCGTACTAGGCACGCGCTGCAAAATCTTTTAGTTTCAGTTTACACCACCAGGTGGAACATTCTGTTCTAAATAAACCTATTTCCGAACGAAACTCCGGCACTCGTTCATGCTGCTTACGGCACCGTGTAGAAGGCGTGCCTTGCATGCGCGAAAAATCTATTAGTTCCATTTTCCACCGCCAGGCAGTACCAAATCTGAGTCTGAAATAATTAGCTATATCTTAATTAGTTCATGTTAAGTTGAATGAACCGATTCCTGTTGAAATTGGACCCATAGACCCCAAGAAAATAAATCAACACCCCTAGATATTAATATTCATAAATGGTGGTAACCAAGGGCAGAAAAAATGATACCGAAGTTTATTTAGTATCTCGGAAACCTCGGAAGAATGTCAGAAAAGATTTCGTTTGAATCGGACCAAGATTAAATGCAAAATGTTTGAGTTACATTTTCCACCGCCAGGGGGTGCACTTTGTTCTAAACAAACCTCTTTCCGAACGAAACTCCAGCACGTGTCCCCGCTGCTTATGACAACGTATAAAAGGCGTTCTGTGCACGCGCTGAAATTTTTAGTTCCACTTTCCACCACCAGGGGGCGCGAAATCTATGTCTTAATTAGTTATCTATATCTTAATTATTTCATGTTAAGTTTAATGAATGAATTGTCGTTGAAATCGGGCCTTTTGTTTGAATCGGACAAATTTTAAATGCAAAATTGTTTAGTTTCACTTCCCATCGCTAAGGAGTGCACTCAGTTCTAAATAAAACTCTTTTCGATCGAAACTTTGGCCCATGTCTCTTCTGCCTACGACACCGTATAGCAAGCGCTGTAAAATCTTTTAGTTCCATTCTATATCTTAATTAGTTCGTGTTAAGTTGAATGAACTAATTCTCATTGAAATTGGGCCCATAGAACACGAGAAACTACCACTCGCTTGTCATTAATATTCAGAAATAGTGTTAACCAAGGGCTGAAAAAAATGATACCGAAGTTTATCTAGTACCTGGGGAACTGAGAAAAGGTTTCGTTTGAATCGGACTAATAATTAAATAGTTCTGATTTTGGAGGTGGGGAGGGGGAGAGGGAGTTTCGATCAGAGCATTAACGCGATATTTAAACTACAATCGAACATTCACCTCCCCTTCCCCCCCCCCCACACAGAATTAAATCAACGGCGTTAAAAAATTAAGAATTATTAAAACAGAAACAATGTCTTTTTTTTTTTTTTTTTTTTTTTTTTTTTTACATATAAAAACAGTAAGTTATCGTTGTTAATTTCTAAAATCAAATACATAAATGACGTATACATGAAAAAACTGTAAAAATCGCATAAAACAAATGGCAAAAATTCACAACTCGCTGTTCGAATTGCAATCAGCTGACGACTTTTACACCTGCCAATCACAATTGCCCGGTTGACTTCCAGCTGTGCCTACAATTGTATCAGCTACCAATAACAACTGCCCTCCAGTGATGTTTGACTTGTAGTGGGCGATTTGTTACGTCATTTGTAACAAAAAAACGCTGCAAAACATGAAAAAAATGTTAAAATATGAAACTAAAAGAAAAAATCTAATAAAAAAAATCGGATTAATAAATAATCCGCCCTTCCCTTTTAAAATTAAGATTTATTATCTGTAAAGAATTATCACCTTTCTCCAAGCTAAAAAGAGAAAAAAAAATGGCGATTGTGAGTGTATCTGAGGCTGAAATGGAAGCAATCACCGAACCAATCACGCGTTCTGGGCAAAATTACTTGTTGTCGAAGGAAAAAAATCGCTAAAAAATCAAAAATCGCTGTACGAATTTCGCATAAACTTTATTGAAAAGAAGATAAAATTTACTATATTGGGCTAAAAGATTAGAACCGGATTCCGGTTACTAATGTGGGTAAATCGCAGCGAAACGTCAAAAAACTCTAAAAATCGAATATTTAAAATCATGATTTTTTATCTGTAAAGAATTATCAACTTTCTCCAAGATAAAAAGAGAAAAAAAAAATGACGATTCTGATCGTATATCTGAGGTTGAAATGCAAGCGCAACCACCGAACCAATCAAGCATTCTGGCAAAATTTCTTAGTGTCAAAGGAAAAAAAATCGCCAAAGATTCAAAAATCGCTGTACGAATTTCGCATAAACTTTATTGAAAAGAGGACAAATTTACTATATTGGGCTAAAAGATTGGAACCGGATTCCCATTATTAATGTGGGAAAATCTTATCAAAACGTGAAAAAACACTAAAAATCGCATAAAAAATTTTATCAAAAAATCTATTCAAAAATTCCAAAATCTGGCTACAAAACTACATGCATAAAGGTACCATCTCACCAAATTTTGTAGCTCTGCGTGCAGCGGTCTCTTTAGAACACAACCGAGAAACACACACACACACACACAAACACACAAACTTGCTTCTTTATTATAGTTGAAGATAATAATTTAGCACTGTACTTGCTATTTCTGGATCATAATAATCTTATTTATCAGTTTTCTGCATCCAGTGTTTTTCGTTTTCATGGTACGAAAAGCTCATACATGCGTTAGTATTTGCAGCATTGACGAATTTGAGAGACGAGACATGTTTTAGATTGCTGCATCCAGTGATGTATTTTTGTTGTTGATTTCATGAGCGCGAAGTGCTCATACATGCGTTAGTGATCGCGTCTTTTCCAAGTTTCTTGCATTTTTTGTATTTTTGCATCCTTGATTTTTTTGCTGTTTTCATAGGCCTGCAGTGTTCATATATGCGTTAGTGATCGCGGTTTTACATGTTTTAGATTTCTGCATCCAGTGGTGTGTATTTTTTGCTGTTATTTTCATGGGCGCGAAGTGCTTATACGTGCGTTATTGATCGCGACATTAACGAGTTTCAGACCTTTTTTAGTTTGCTGCATCGATTGATTATTTTTCTTGCGCAAAGCTCTTATGCATGCTTAAGTGATTGTGTATTTATACCATTTTCAACACATTTATTTCAACACATTTACAGCATTTTATAATTTGTTGCATCCAGTGGTGTTTATGTGTATGTGTGCGAGTATGTGTAAGTATAGTATGTGTCCAACGGAAAATGTTTTGATAATTTTTGATTTATTATTTTATGGATTTTTAAATGAAAAACTAACATCATACTTATTTATAAAATGTGTATAAATTTTTGAAGTATTTAAACAAAATGTGAATTTAAATTAATAAAATGTTATGCTATTTTGATGACGTTAAAGTAACGTATTGCCAATTCATTCTCCCTTTGACAGGTGCCAAATTATTGTACTATATATTAAACATAGTAATCGTCTAAAAATACTCTTTTATCGTATTGTTGCGATATTTCTTAAAATAAAATAACAGCAAATTTGGTTTTATAACATACAAAATGAAGACTAGAGATTTAATTTAGTGAAATTATCATTTTTATTATTTTTTATGTTAGCATACCTGTCTCTAAGCGCATATCAAACGCACAGGGATAAATGAACTATCATTCGAAAAGTTTTTTAAACAGGCTTTTGATGTAGTACGCTCACATTTTGATGAAACACATAGATTAATAAAACATTGTCATTATTTAAAAATTCATGAAAAAACGAATTAGCAAATAATTTCAATTATTGCAGTGGAAAGACCTCCCATGTGTCTACTATTATAGCATACACATATTATAGCATATATATGAATTAAACTATACGTAATATTCAATGTGAATGAAAATATCATAGTAGAATATTTCTCTATTCATGTAAATCAATGATGATTATCATGGAATATGTGATAACTAAATTGAATCTGACAAATGTCGCAGATAGAAAAGTGTTTGGAATTAATATAATTCATGGTATCTACAGATTTGCTGATAATTCGAACAATCAATTTAATCAGTAATTCTAGCAAGGGCACTTTTCTCAAAAATAATATCTTCAGTAGACACACAAAAACAAAAAAATCTGAGAAATATAAAAGTACTTTCTTTAATGTGTCTACCTTAAGTTACAATAAATATGAGTTAACATTAATTCACATTCTTGAACTTATTTCAAAATATATGGTAATAAAAATAAAATAAAATTTGGAACAAGTGCCCTTTCTATATTAGAATGAGGATAAATTATATAAAAGTACATAATTTGAATTATCTTGATACATAGGAAAATATACTGTATTTACTTTTCATTATTCATCAACAAGTTGCAATTACTTTGCCGAATAATAATGAATCTTCTTCAAAAAATCTTTTAAATTCGTCTAGAATATAGACCCTGAAGTAATATAGTTAGTAATAAAATATAGTTAGTATTAAGATGTGAGCAAAGTAAACTACCATAATCTTGAAGTAAAGCCGTATGAAAAAATATTACTTTGACTCTCAGAAATTAACTGCTTATCTAACACGGATTCATTATTATAAAAGAAAATGTTTTATCTCAATAATGCATACTAATATTTAATACTTTAGAAATTTGTAAGAGGTGGTATATGAAGTTAGATGAAGTATATTTAAAGAATATTTATACTAAATAGTATGCTTATATATAAAATTGGATACGAAATAAAGAAAAATTGTCTGTTACGAAAGAAATAAATATACAACGTGTGATTTCGATATTTTCAAACATTGACACGATATGGAATCTTTAATATATTTGGCTTTTATAAAATTCTAAAGATATAAATAATATCGTTAAAAAAATGTAATATGTAGAAGTTAGCACTTTTTCGTTATACCTACACCATTGCTGTCAAGCGTAAATAGTTAACGCCGAATTAGTCATTTAAAAGAAAAAATAACATTGTTGGTGAGAAAATGATTATTTAAAAAATACAGCATTTGAGAATTAGATACTTTCCCGAGCTATTTTATTATATCAATGTAAATATGTATTTTAAATAAAAGAATATATAAAAAATATACATTAAAATAATAAAATAAAACTCCATTTATTCTGAAAGCGTGAAATCTTAAATGTATCATAGTATTCCAGTAAACATTGTAATTTTTTCAATAAAGTCGGCGTCGCATAAATTCTGTGAAATATTATTCTGAATAATGACAAACACTACAGCGTTGTCTTCTATTACGCCATTTTGCGGTGCCACCTCGCTCCGTCCGAAAGTAGCAGAAAATTTCCTACTACACCACAGAAACCTGTACATCTTCGCATCTAACCATGGCCCATTTCCTCACTACCTGCATAAGTTTGGCAAATCCCCATCCTCCCGCTACCACATGTAGAGGCCACGGCACATCACTCCATTTCATCTTGGATTGTCCATTGACAGCAACACTTCACGTAAGGAAACCAGCCTCACTCCCTCTGTCGAACTGGTTTTATGTAATTCAAAAACAACCAAGAACCTTGCAAATAATAATAGGCTGCATTTCTCTCATGGAACGCAATCAACATCTGTTCCAACTCCCACCAGTGGACTACTCTACAACACGAAGAAGACTAATCAACAACCTCCCAAACACTCCAAAAAAATTCGAACCATTTTTCAAAAGCATAACCAAAACTCAAAGTTTCCACCAAACCCCCCACATCCACTGTAAGCTCTTGAAAACAATCCTCAACAGTATAAAAAGGATATTACGTCTTCATCAAACATCCCTCATCCATAGTGAACTATTAATCATAACAATCAACAGTGTAAATAGAACTTAATATATCATCTGACTACCACCATTCATTGTGAACACTTTAAATCATAAACTCTGATGAACTTTCTTGTTCATGACAATCAAAAGTGTAAATATGACTTAAACAATAATGTAACCAACACCATCCAATGAGAACTCTAAATCATAAACTCTTATGAACTTACAAAAACTCAGCCAAATGTGAACCTATTGTAATGTAATTATGGTAATTATACAACAGCTTAATGGCCTCATTTGTATTTTTTTTCTTTTTTTAATAAACTTGCCGAGCAGGGCTTGTAGAGCTTAAGCCATATGGTAGGCCTTCCTGCTTGGCTGAATTGAATTGAATTGTTATATCTTATTTTCATAAATAACATAAGTATATAATACCAATAATCTCTCAACAGATTGGGTATCACATCCAGTGTTAGGGTCAACCAAATTGTATTTGTGATTTACTGTGAAATGTCCGTAGCGCATATTCATTTCGAAAAAAAAATCTTTATATATAATTAAAAGCCCTGAAATAACGTTATTGTAGCTTCCTCAATATCCGGTGACTGTCAAATAGTAAATTCCATCTCAGCGTCTAGAAAAAATGTAAGTTATAATTTAATAATAAATATTTTTGATAACAAATATAGCAAATTAAAGTATTTGGAAGGTTACGATTAAGCTTTCAGGTACCTTTTAGAGTGATAAAAATTGAAAAAAAAATAATAGCTTATAAATAAATATGATTATTTAGAAACATTGATAAACAACAGCAACAAAAACATGCAAAAATTCACTTTAGAAGAGACCTTCTACATACAATACATGTCTAAAAGAGGCTGAGCTCTCTTTATGTGATCAAGGGGTAATTTGATCATTAAAGTCAGTTTTATCAAAACGGCGATTTTGGTCATTGCGTACACGATTTCTGAAAAAAAGGTTGGTTAGAATTTCATGAAATTTTGAGTGAATGTATTAACCATATAAATATACAAAATGGCTTAGTATTATGTTTCTCAAGTACGAAGTTTAGAATTCATCATTACTTTTATATAAAAAAATATATATTTCAAGTCTGTTTAAAAAAACCTACACATTTTTTTTTTATTCTAGGTCATTTTGAGAACACATTATATCTGTACCCATTACAAAAAATTTCTGGTTTTAGCAACTCAAATGTGAAAAATCATGTGCACAATGCATACAAGAATAGTTCTTTTGAAAAATTGTGTTATATTTTTTAAAAAATTAAAAAAACTTTGTACGCGTGTATACTTTTTTGATTATTTTAATTAATATGTGTTTTAAATTTTATAATTAAATGTGAATTAGTTATGGAGTGACTGCAATTCTTATAGAGGTCACTTTTTCATGTATTTTGAAAGTTCAAAGGGTATCTGATCTTGAAATATATATAAAAAAATTATTCACGTTCAATAAATATAGCGAGTCACTGTCACAATGTTTGGGATGGTTTCCAATAAATATTCTTTGCACGCTCAGGGTTGAAATAAATGGCGCATTAGCATGCATTTACATGACGGAGAAGCACTTAGAAATCTTCCTATTAGATTGAGATTGGAAATGAATTATGTGAGTTTGCAGTTCCTAACAGTTAAGTTTAATAAAATCGAGCAATACAAGTTAAGAGAAATAAATAAAAATAATGTAATCAAGTATATAACGGGAAAGTATCTCGAAATATTCCAATTAGATTGGGATTCGAAATGAATATGTTAATTTGCAGTTCCAATTAATTAAGTTTAATAAAATCGAACAATACGAGTTAAGGGAAACACAGAAATTTTTTTTGTAATCAAACATAAACAAAGTTGTAATCAAGTAATATACAAAATCTAATTAAATTTTTGGTTCAAAAATTGTAATATTATAATATCAAAATATTATGAAATTACAACTTTATACATAATTACTTTGCGAGGCAAAAATTCTCAGAATTTAGATAATAATTTTTATATCATAGAACTTAGAACTAAAATAATATTTTATAAGTGTAGTAAGATATTTTAGTTTTCATTAAATATTATGTACCGTGATTAATTAACTGTACTCGTCCGAAAGAATGTTAGCACATGCTACCTTCTACATAAAACCATAAAAAATAAATTATTTATAATATTATCAAAAAATAATCCGTTAGTCAATTTTAACATTTATTTTTTCAGGGCGAGTTTTAAAAGGCCATACAATGCATGATTCGTCCTATTAATACAAAAATGAAAGAAGAGCAATGTAAAGAAAAGAATAATTTATAAGTGTAGTAAGATATTTTAGTTTTCATTAAATATTATGTACCGTACATTGATAAACTGTACTCGTCCGAAAGAATGCTAGCACATGCTACCTTCTACATAAAACCTTAAAAAATAAATTATTTATAATATTATCAAAAAATAATCCGTTAGTAAATTTTAACATTTATTTTTTCAAGACGAGTTTTAAAAGGCCGTACAATACATGCTTCGTCCTATTTATACAAAAATAAAAGAAGAACAATGTAAAGAAAAGAATATATTTTTTTCTGAAACATAAGAATTAGGTCTTGTGTTTTGTAATGTTACCTTTAGTAGACTTTTGCTTTTCGTATAATGCAACATTATCTTGTCATTTTATGTGGAACACTATCACGCCATCCTGTTTCGGCATGGCATTTTGACGTGTTATAAATCTCAAATGTTACAATACAAATATTTCTATCTGCTTCCTTACATCTTGTTAGATCATGGACGAAGACCTGGGTAAAGGAATTTATTTTATGTCGACTTTCACGTCACTGTGTTTCGAGATGAACCTTCTGCTAAATTAAAGCTTAAAATATGTACCTTTAAGATATTTTGAACTGCTCGGGAATGTTCTGCTAAGACCATCCGAGAGACTAAAATTTATGACAAAGAAAATATTAAGGTTTATTGTACTAGCGAGTATCTATAAACAAAACATTTTAATACTTATAATTATGCATTATTATTCAAATAACTTTCATTCCTTTCCATATTCATTCTGTAATATAATTGTACAATTAATTTATGATATAAACAATGATATTATGTTTTATAGAAAAGAATTTGTAAAAAATTATACAGAATGTGTTCAATTGACATACTAAATTTCTTAAACAATTTGTCTGAGATTAGTATCAGATTATAAATAAAGTAAAAGATGCCTATCCTGATTCCCATTGTAATTTACACCATTTATGGATCGTTGATCAGCATGATATATTTTTTAAGTTGAAATTTTGCAACTGGATCGCATTTCACTATGGAGAAATTTGAAATTTGGCATTTCTACAAATAATAAAATGTAATTGCTATGAAAATGATTTCAATCATTCGTTTAATACATAAAATACTTCTTCCCGGTCTGCATCCATAATCCACCGAGATATCACGAACCAGACTTAAATATGTAATTTGTACTAATTGAGACCTAAAACATGTTAAAATTGCATGCCGAAAATCTTTGATAGTACCTCCAAAATGACCAATTTACGCCTCTATCCGCTTATATCGTACAAATCCCCCAGATCGTGCCCAGGTGCATAAGTAATTGTTTACGTACTGTTAATACAGTGACCTCTCATTTATGCATATCTAGGTTATACGCGACACAGACAGCACAATAAACTTGCATAAGGCCTTCTTCAAGCTTGATTTGTCAATTCAACAAGCTTGCATTAAACTTGACAGATCAAGCTTGCAAGCTTAATGCAAGTCTGAATCAAGAATTCGAGTTTACACTTGCCCATCTTGTTTTAAACTTGGTATGGCAAACATACATCAAGTTTGTGGTGTCAAACTTAGAGCAAGTTAGGCAAACAAGCACGAATCAAGTTTGCTATGTTAAGTTAAAAACAAGCTCGGCAAGTGTAAACTTGAATTCTTGATTCAAACTTGCATTAAGCTTGTAAGCTTTATCTGCCAAATTTAATGAACGTTGGCTGTTTAAAGCAAGTTGGTCTAGTGTAAACTTGAACGATTGATCTTGATCTGCAGCACACTTGTACTGTAAAGTTTAATGCAAGTTTGTTGACTTGACAAATCAAGCTTACAGATATCACATTACAAGCTTTTCAACCCTTTTTTTCTTCAGATGTTTCTGTTTAGCTAACAAATTCTGACAAATATCATTTTATAAATGTTAATATTAGGTAAGAAAAATCTTTTTAAAATTTAAAATGCTACTAATAAAATTAGCATTTTGATCTTTTAAAAAGTTTTTCTCATTCAATATTAACATTTTGAAAACATTTCTGAGAATTGTTAGCTAAACAGGAACATCTGAAAAATTTGTTAAGAAGCTTGTATTACGATATGTGTAAGCTTGATTTATCAAGTCAACAAACTTGAATTAAACTTTACCAAATTTCTGAGAATTAAAATGTAGTAAAAATACTAAATATTTTTAAATACTTTTATTACAAACTGTTGAATTATATATTTAAATATATATATATATTTATTTAGCCCAACCATAAATCTTGCATTATAAAAATTGTTACTCATATTTGTAACATAATGGTATCCATTGCATAATTTTTAATATATTAAATGACCATATATGAAAGATATATGCCAAACGGAGAGGTCAATTGCCTTCTAAATATAAGGTATTTTTATAATTTTTTTTATTAGTGCTGATTTGAATTGAATCTCCCAGTCTCAATTTTTTCAGTGATTGAATAGACTGAACATTCTCCCACTTTTCAAAATTATGTAAATATTATTGACAATATGGTTGATGAAATGTTGATGACGTAGAAACAATTTTTTATAACGTTATAGCTGAAGAAGAAGAAAAATATGATAATGATGATGAACACTATAACTGTAATTGTTAAACTACTGCTTTAGAATCCCTAAAAATATTGAGACATTCACTGCAAAATTCTGATGTAGCATCATGTACCATAACATATTTTAATGAATTAGAAAAGGTATTTTTACAAACACGAACTACGAAACAAAATAGCATTGACGATTTTTGATAAAAGAAAAAATTCGCACTTTATTATGTAAGTACAATTAATGTTTATTTGTAAAAAGAACGAGAACATAAAGGCTGTCCGTTATGTGAGAATTTAAATCGGTCTGTTCAAACTTGTATAATGTATAACTGATAGGTCACTGTAATCAGTTCTTACAGTATTAGATCATTTTGGAACTCGGTGGCGTAGTAATATATACCTCAATAAAATATTATATTAATAAATGATCAATAACACAATGTGACTCATTATTTTCTTCTTCAAAAGTTTTAGTCTGCCAGATCGTACTACGACAAAATGCACCAGAGACGAAAATATTTAAAAACAAATACATTGTTGAGCTTTAATTTGGCATCAGTGTCATCGCTAAATTCGATTATGTAAAAGACGGTATAAAATCAATCCCCTCACCCTTTCACACCATGAGCTACTAAGATATCAGGAGACAGATTTAAATATTTGTACTTCAGTTATTAAGATGTATAACCTGGTAAAATATCATATCAGAAACTCGATATTGTGATAGTACCACAAAAATGACAAATTGGCTTCCAGCATCTGCTCAAATCATACCAAGATATCTCGAAACAGACAAGTCATTCCTTCGCGTACTGTTAATACTCTTCTTACATCATTAATTCATCTCGAAACACGATGTTCTAGTCATTTTTCTACCCATCGCGTCGCTCGGTCTATTAACTTATAATTTTATTTTATATTCAGAAATAAACATAAAGGGAGCACGAGTTTTAAGAAAATTATGTTTATTCTTAAGAAATCATTGAAATACACTTAAAATATTTTATTTAATGTATAAACTGAAAGACAACGTAAAATAACACAAGAAGAAAATTGTATCATAAAAATGAAAGTTTGCATCTACATTTTGTAAATCAAATTATTTAATAATTTGGAAAACGCCGAAAATAGTTTATATTAAGGCTGCATTTTTAGCAAAATACTTTTAAAAATTATTGTTTTTAAAATTTTTAAATCAGTTTTATATTATGTATTTTCATTTTAAAACATATTTTGTGATGTATGCATGTATCTCGTATAAACATTACGATCTGTTTGGGTGACAATTTGCAAATATCTTAGTCCCTTGACATTTTCATTTCTATATGAGAAACATTTAAAATTTGCCTAATTATGTATTACTACAGGGAAAAAGAATATTAAAATTCTTAAATGGCTCAGTATCTTATACTGCGTATCTTATGCCTCTACTCAGTATCTTATGCGCACAAAATGTAAGAGAGAGTAGGGTAAACCTGGTATTCTGTTTTCTCGCTGATGGAATAGTACCCTGTGGACTGCATCCGTCTTAACTACATTGCTTAGCATCCCCTAGCAGTGTGCCATCGGCTTTTGAAGTGTGTTAATCTGCGTGTCCATGCAGTACTATTGGATATAAATTCATCTCATAAGTTTTAATTTTTCACCGTCTGCTTTTCAAGTAAATTTAGCCAGACGGATCGATTTTGTCAAGTAAACCACTTGTGTACTTCCGCACGATATTTGGGGGCCAAATATAAGTGTGTACGTCCAGCTATCCCGGAGAAAAACTATGTTGATTTTGAGTCGTCGTTTGGTGCAAAACCGGATATCCATGCTTTTGTGCTTTTGCATTCAATTCTGTAATACATTATTTTTAACACTCAACAGGTGGTGATAGATAGATACAATGTACAGACTGCAAGAGGGGTACAGTAGATTCGAGAAGTAAAAGCTAAGAGAGCCATTACATAACAACATAAGAAATTGCTTGAAGACTTGAAACAAATAAGTTACTGATATTAAAAAAGTATAAATTTAAATATTATTTATATATTTTTATATATATTTTGTTATATAATGAATCAAAATTAATTACAGTAAAGATTGTTATTGGATGTGTAAAAACGTAATTTCTGATTAGTTCCCAGTTTTATTCTGCCACTAAAATTCGGGGCTGTTTCGGGTGATCCAAAGAAACGCCTTTCTTCAAGTAGAGAAATATTTTCCTGTGACAACAGGTGGGGTATCTCAATAGCCCAGATGTCGAATCCCTAAACACTTTTGCGGGGTATTCCAACTCGCGGGGTATTCCAACTTTTGTAAACAGGGAAAAAGCGTTAGGTACCGGTTTTACCCCCACCTTCCCCTACACAATAAAAAATTGACATTAGTTTGTTACTGAAGAGAACAATGTCCTAAACACATCTTTTATAACCGTCTATTTAAACTGCAAACAATATAATCCCAGATGAATACCAAGGTTATTGAATAATATTTGAGTTCAGTTAACGAGATTTTTTGATTTTGTTCGAATTTAAAAATAAATTAGTATTTATTTGTATTTTACTTACAGAATTCTGAGACAGTAATCACTTGTATAATATTTTAGTTAATTTTAGATGGCAATCATTGTACTTTGTTACTATTTTTTTAAATGTAATTTGATGCTAAAAAAATCAAAAATTATCAAAACTTGCTATTTTTAACGTTATCCCCATTTTCTTTTAACACATGAACTAAAATTACAAATGTTAGTAAATAGGCAATAGCACTGGAACAAACGCATAATCAGATACTCGAATAAAACTTGGGAACTTTCTTTGCAAACTTATTTATTGTCAGTTTCGTTTCTTTATTAAACAAGGTTAGTGTAAGTAGAAAAATATATCTCACATTAAGAGTTCCCAGTTGAGAAACATCTGCTGCATTATCTCTGTGGGATACTGATTGGTGAATAGTGAAGTCCAATCCTGCAGATTATCAATTGTTTCCAGAAAACCATTTAAAAAAACATTAGGCTTGTAATACATCTTTATGTTTCAGTAGAAAATTTAAATTCTAATTCAAACAAAATTTTGCATTTCTAAGCATTCAGGTAGTTCAATATATCATATCATATATTCTAATACCAGCAAATCTTGTGTGTGGTTATATATATATATGTATATATATATGCAAATTTTATCTTAAAAACGGCTCTAACGATTTTGACGAAATTTTGTATTCTACCGTTTTGGGGCATCAGAAAACCATTGGGATAGGTCACGTGTTCGAGAAAATTCGATTAGTGGGTCATTTTGGGTCATCAAAGGTCAGGGTCAAGCTAATTCTATTTAAAAAACGGTTCAAACGATCTTGACTTAATTTTGTATCTTACCATTTTCGGGCACGAAAAAATTATTGGGTTGGGTCACATGTTCGAGAACTTTCGATTAGTGGGTCATTTTTGGGTCAACCCGGTTCAAGTTAATTTTACGTAAAAAACGGCTCTAACGATTTTGATTAAATTTTGTATCCTACGAGTTTCGGGCACGACAAAATCATTGGGCTAGGTCACATGTCCGAGAAAATTCGATTAGTGGGTCATTTTTGGGTCACTGGGGGTCAAGCTAATTTTATCTAAGAAACGGCTCAGACTATTTACACTAAATTTTGCATCCTATGGTTTTCGGGCACGAGAGGACTGTTGGGCTAGGTCAAGTGTTCGAGAAAATTCGATTAGTGGATCATTATGGGTTAAGCTATTTTATCTTAAAAACGGCTCGGAATATTTGGACTAAATTTTGCCTCCTATGGTTTTTGAGCACGAGAAGACTATTGGGCTAGGTTTCATTTTCGAGAAAATTCAATTAGTGGGTCATTTTGGTCATGGGTCATTATGGGTCAATCTATTTTATTTTAAAAACGGCTCAGACTATTTAGACTAAATTTTGCTTCCTATGTTTTTTGGGCACGAGAAGACTGTTGTGCTCGGTCACATGTTTGAGAAAATTTGATTAGTGGGTCATTTTGGTCATGCGTCAGGATATTTGAACTCATAGCTAATTTTGACCGAGCACAGCTCGGTCTTCCCTGCTCGTATAATCTAATACGAGCAAATCGTGTGTGTGTGTGTGTGGTTATGCAAATTTTATTTTAAAAACGGCTTTAACGATTTTTACGAAATTTTGTATTCTACCCTTTTCGGGCACCAGAAAACAATTGGGCTAGGTCACGTGTTCGAGAAAATTTTATTAGTGGGTCATTTTGGGTCATTTTGGGTCAGGGTCAAGCTAATTCTATCCAAAAAACGGTTCAAACGATTTTGACGAAATTTTGCACCTTACCATTTTCGGGCACGAGAAGACTATTGGGCTGGGTCACATGTTCGAGAACTTTCGATTAGTGGGTCATTTTTGGGTCAACGCGGGTCATATAGATTTTATTTAAAAACGGCTCTAACGATTTTGATTAAATTTTGTATCTTACGAGTTTCGGGCGTGAGAAAATCATTGGGCTAGGTCACATGTCCTAGAAAATTCGATTAGTGGGTAATTTCTGGGTCATTGTGGGTTCAAGCTATTTTATCTTAAAAACGGTTCAGACTATTTACACTAAATTTTGAATCCTATAATTTTCGGGCACGAGAAGACTGTTGGGCTAGGTCACATGTTCAATAAAATTCAATTAGTGGGTCATTTTCGTCATGGGTCATTATTGTTCAAGCTATTTTATCTTAAAAACGACTAAGACTATTTACCTAAATTTTGCATTCTATGGTTTTCGGGCACGAGAAGACTGTTGGGCTAGGTCACATGTTCGAGAAAATTCAATTTGTGGGTCATTTTGGTCATGGGTCATTATGGGTCAAGCTATAAATTAACTTAAAAACGGGTCAGACGATTGGAACTAAATTTTGTATCCTACGGTTTTGGGGCACGAGAAAATCATTGGGCCAGGTCACATACTCCAGAAAATCCAATTAGTGGGTTCTTTTGGTCATGGGTCATTACGGGTCAAGCTATTTTTATCTTAAAAACGGCTCAGAGGATTTGAACTAAATTTTGCATCCTACGGTTTTTGGGTACGAGAAAAGCATTGGGCTAGGTCACATACTCGAGAAAATCCAATTAGAGGGTCCTTTTGGTCATGGGTCATGATGGGTCAAACTATTTTATCTTAAAAACGGCTCAGGCTATTTACACTAAATTTTGCATCCTATGGTTTTCGGGCACGAGAAGACTGTTGGGCTAGGTCACATGCTCGAGAAATTTTGAATAGTGGGTCATTTTGCTCATGGGTCATTATGGGTCAAGCTATTTTATCTTAAAAACGGTTCAGACTATTTACACTAAATTTTGCATTCTATGGTTTTCGGGCACGAGAAGACTGTTGCGCTAAGTCACATGTTCGAGAAAATTCAATTTGTGGGTCATTATGGGTCAAGCTATTTTATCTTAAAAACGGCTCAGGTGATTTGAACTAAATTTAATGTCCTACAGTTTAAGGGAACGAGAAGACAATTTGGCTAGGTCACATGTTCGAGAAAATTCGATTAGTGAGTCATTTTGGTGATGGATCATTCTGGGTCAAGCTATTTTTTTCTTAAAAAGTGTTGGCGACATTGGCGGGATTTGGTAGGAAAATTGACTGTTAAGATTACCAATTCCAAAACACTTGCTTGGCGCCAAATAAAAAAATATCGCCAAACTTTGCGACATTTGGCGAAAAAATTGGCTTTTAGAAGCTGAAGGAATTTTCTACAAATTCTTAATAGGAGCCGAGATACATAATTCAACCAATCAGAGTCCATGGAACGTTATCGAAAAAAGATTTGAACCAATCAGGGTACATAGAACTTTCTCAACGCATGCTTGGTGCTAAATGAAAGAATATCGCTAAACTTGGCGACATTTGGCGAAAATGTTGGCGTTTAGAATCTGAAATAATTTTCTAGAAACTTCCAATAGGAGCCGACATACATGATTCAACTAACAAATTGAACACAAAGCAAATGTTGACCGAGCATTGCTCGGTCGTACCCGCTGGTAATTGTTTAGAACACTATTTTTTTTTCGTTAATTAAACAATACAATTTTTGTTTAATTAAAGAAAGACTTTTAATTTTAATTTAAATGTTGCACGCATTTTTTTTCTCTAAATGCATTGTAGTGTACTTTTGAGGAAATACAATTTTGTCTAAAATTATGGAGCGCATTTCATGTTTGAAAAAAAAAGAGGTGCGCAGACGTGTTTGTTTTTTTCTTGGAAAGACAATTTAAAACAGTTTTACACAACAACATTTTAAATATTAAATAATTCCACATTTCTCATCTCTTTAAATTGTTGGTACCAATGTTTCATAGAGTCCTTACTTGGAGGACGACAATTTGAGTATTCTAAACGAAAACGTCTCTTAACAGTTACTACGGATTTACTTTCATGGAACCACGAAACGCACATTACTTTTTCCTGTACGGTAGCTATTTGCAGAGTGACATAATCAGTAAATTTTCCCTGCGCACTGCTCTGACGCAATCTACAAAGTTATGTGAAAGTTATTTAATGTTTAAAATGTTTTTGTGAAAAAGTGTTTTAAATTGTCTTTCGTAGATAACAACAAACATGTACGTAACTCATTTTATTCTGTTTTGTTTCAAACATGAAATGCGATCAATAATTTTGGACCACCCTGTATATCCTCATTTTTGGTATGAAAAAGTGCTTATCTGTGACAAAAACATCGAATTATCATCGCGAATTTATTTGAATGTTCTTAAGAGCCTACACTAGTCACGGGAAGAAACACTCACGCTAATGTTAAGTCTATGGGAAGGTTCTTCACAGATTTCTCGCTAGCATTTTAATATTTATTTATGATTTTTTAAAAAAAATAAGATAACTGGTGTCGGTCTCTAACGTAATTTTTACTTTTTCGATTTTGGTTACAGTTTTTTTTTTTTTTTTATAAGCGGACATTTTCAATTTTAGAACCGGTTGTAACCAATTCTGAAAGTGAAAGTACTCTTATATAAAAGAAATTGGAACCAAAATTGAAAAAGTAAAAACTAACAACGTTAGAGATCGACCCCAGCTGTCCTATGCAAAAAAATCATTTTAAAATATAAAATGCGAGCGACAAATGTGTAAAGAACCTTCCCATAGACTTAACATTAGCTTGAGTGTTTCTTCCCGTGACTAGTGTAGGCTCTTAATATTGTGTTCCTTTAAAATTTATTTCCAGAACATTAATGAATAATTCCTTCTGCACATAACTAAACTCATTTTAATAAAAATGTTTCTTTTTGCATTGTTTCAAATCAATTTGATTCCAGCTGTGATAATTGTTTTAGTATTTCCAGGAAAAAATTATTAAAACTCTATACAAAGAAATGTTTATTTAAGTCAACAGATGTAAAATTTGATTTGTTAGCGTGATATATATATATATATATTGTATCTCGAAATCCCATTTAAAGCGAAAAAGAAAAAAGAATGATGTTTTTGCTATTGTTTCTGGATCCGGTTTCATTACTTTAAATTTCATATAAAATGTTCTCGTGCATTTTCTGTTTCTTTTCATAGATCTTATTTCGCCAATCTAATATTTATCAATAATTCTCTTTGAAAGTTTTATGATTTTTACACATTGATATCAAGCGTAATGGAATTTGATGTCAGTAGGGATATTTAAAAAAAGTATCAAAAACTTTGTTGAAAATTCTTACGATGTAAAAGTAACAAAATACATAAAAAATATAATTTAATTCTGTTATTTTAGGAATTAAAATAACATGTAATAAAGACATTTTGCTTTTTCATGTAATTATCGTCATTATGCAGTATCTCATGTTTATTTACTTTGCAATGCAATTAATATATGCAGATATTTGTAAACAATATAAAATTTAATCGTTTTACTGTGTAACAGATGTTGTTTTAATTAATATCGAATTAATCATCGCGAATTTCTTTTACATTTTACGTACTGTTGTACTGATAAAAATGGGTTTTATACTTTGGAGTAATGTATTGATATAACAAAACAAAATGAATTTCCAAAATTTCTTGACCCTTTTGTAAATTTCTCAATTGTTTATTATTTTATTCTGGATATTTGTTATCTTCGAAACGTTTGAAAAATTTTGCATACAGCGTCTTTTTAACAATTTTATTTTCATCATAGTTGAAAAGTATTTATGAATTCGGTTTGTCTGTCTGTGTGGCGTTTGCTTGTCCATGGTCTAACTCTCATAAATATATCCAGATCGCTATTTAATTTTTAAATATTATTTACATTTACTATAGAATTATTGGTATTGAAAATGAAGTATGCAGCATTGATAGTTCGTTTACATGGATATAAAAAAAGAATTCCATTACACTACATGGGTAATTTGTTTTCGATACAATTTATTGATGTTACAATCATTCAAACATAGTGAAAGTGATATGCGTTACTGAGGTGGATTAAACATGCTCTTTCAGGAGTATAAAATAAGTAGCATTTATATTTTGTTTACAGAGATGCACAAAATAATTCTATTACATTATGATCTATGGGGATAATCATTCGCGAGGCATTTTAATGATGTTCTGATATTTTAAAAATACTGAAATTAAAGATGGTTATTGAGATACACCACAACATGTTTTATATAGATTAAGAAGTGCAGTACTTATTGGTGATATAGACAGACGCACAAACGAAATGTATTACAGGACGTACTGTGATTAATTTCATTTCATGAAAAAATGAAATTTCATAATAATATCCTGTTAGTTTTGGAAAATTTTTCATAATCAATGCCTGATGCCTGGTTTTTTTTTGTAGTTAAAATTAGTTAATTAAAGAACGTCCATTATTAAAACATCGAATATAAAGAAGATTATCTCAAAGTTATTAACGGACATTTAAAAATCATTCAGGAAAAAAATATTTGTATCATTTAATCTACAATCCTATTAAGAATACTATCGTTGCAAGAACATTTTTTAATCTCAAGTATGAATGTTTAATCATAAAACATTTACATATTTATAAATCGAATAAAACATTAAAAAAATCTAATCAATGAATGATAATGCAATACTAAACTGAATAAACTGAGTATGAATAAATTATCAATTAAACATTAACAAGGGACCTACCCAAAAGGTTCACTCCACTTTCACTAAAACTTTTGTCATAACGAATACTCATGATATGATGAAGAATGATACCAATTTTATTGGCCATCGTCAAGGTTTAGTATTTTTAAGTATTATCTGTTATTAACTATTATTTTTAAATATTATTTTTTAAGTATTATTTATTTAGTAAATAGCACTGATTTAAATGTTCATTTCTTGAAGAAAAGCCGAATTTCCAGAATCCAGTTGATTTTTGCTTCACAATTAATGGAACCGAATGTCATGAATCTGAAGAAATGCATTTTATAATTTGTGGATGGTATAAAAATTCTTGTGTTTTACTCATTTCTATACAACTCATCATTTCTATAACGGTTATGTATTTTGAAATTATTGGAATACAAAGGAAGTGATTTATCACTTTACTAAACAGCGTACAACCAATAGAGTGAAAAAATGTCCAGACCAGGGTTCGATCTCAGATTCCTTGGTATAGCGCACCAATGGCTTTACCAATTAAGCCATCCGGACGACATCCGGTATAGCATTCTTTCACTCTTATATGGCTAGGCCATAACCTTGCAGCACAATATGTATCGTCAATGATGAACACAATTCCATTGGCATACATGAGACAAACCAAACCCAGTATCGGAGTACTAATTAATTTTTCAGCAGGGCTGAAATTATGCAGTAAATTACTGAAATACAATGGATGTGAATTATCACTTTACTAAACAGCGTACAACCAATAGAGTGAAAAAATGTCCAGACCAGGGTTCGATCTCAGATTCCTTGGTATAGCGCACCAATGGCTTTACCAATTAAGCCATCCGGACGACATCCGGTATAGCATTCTTTCACTCTTATATGGCTAGGCCATAACCTTGCAGCACAATATGTATCGTCAATGATGAACACAATTCCATTGGCATACATGAGACAAACCAAACCCAGTATCGGAGTACTAATTAATTTTTCAGCAGGGCTGAAATTATGCAGTAAATTACTGAAATACAATGGATGTGAATTATCACTTTACTAAACAGCGTACAACCAATAGAGTGAAAAAATGTCCAGACCAGGGTTCGATCTCAGATTCCTTGGTATAGCGCACCAATGGCTTTACCAATTAAGCCATCCGGACGACATCCGGTATAGCATTCTTTCACTCTTATATGGCTAGGCCATAACCTTGCAGCACAATATGTATCGTCAATGATGAACACAATTCCATTGGCATACATGAGACAAACCAAACCCAGTATCGGAGTACTAATTAATTTTTCAGCAGGGCTGAAATTATGCAGTAAATTACTGAAATACAATGGATGTGAATTATCACTTTACTAAACAGCGTACAACCAATAGAGTGAAAAAATGTCCAGACCAGGGTTCGATCTCAGATTCCTTGGTATAGCGCACCAATGGCTTTACCAATTAAGTCATCCGGACGACATCCGGTCTAGCATTCTTTCACTCTTATATGGCTAGGCCATAACCTTGCAGCACAAGAGGGATCGTCAATCATGAACACAATTCCATTGGCATACATGAGACAAACCAAACCCAGTATCGGAGTACTAATTAATTTTTCAGCAGGGCTGAAATTATGCAGTAAATTACTGAAATACAATGGATGTGAATTATCACTTTACTAAACAGCGTACAACCAATAGAGTGAAAAAATGTCCAGACCGGGGTTCGATCTCGGATCCCCTGGTATAGGGCACCGAAAACTTTACCAATTAATCCAATTAACTCAACTCTTTTACCAATTACCAATTACCAAACCTCGGTCTGGACATTTTTTTCACTCTTATGGTTGTACGCTGTTTAGTAAAGTGATAATTCACATCCTTTGTATTTCAGTAACTTACAGCGTAATTTCAGCCCTGCTGAAAAATTAATTAGTATTATTGGAAAATTTTTGAATAAAACATTTACCGATTTTCATTAGTTTCATCATAAATAATTTACAAATAATTTAAAAATACTAAACCTTGAGGATGGCCGATAAAATTGATATCATTCTTCATCATATCATGAGTATTTTCTATGATTAAAGTTTCATCGAAATCGGGATGTACCCTTTGGGTAAGGAGGGCCCCTTTTAAGAAACATTTATAGACAAATTTTAAAATAATATAAAAATTAATTAATTTCGGTACAGTAAATGACAGTCGGTACGATTTAAAATTTCCTTTCATTTCGTTTAGTAATATTTGTTACAAAAAATAGATGAGATAGAAAAATTTGCATATATCATTTTTAAAAGTATTAGTTTTTATTATGGGGATATCATTAGTTCAAACATTAACAGCGAAAGTTATCCTTGGAAAGCAATAATTAAGTTTTTAATTTTTTTTTTTTTTTTTTTTTTTTTTTGCTTCATGATAAGTACAGTGCAGTTTTCAACGTAACCTAAAGAATTGTATTAAGAAAATTGTAATGAACTTTTACTTTTGAAACATTAACAAATGGAAGAACAAGAGTTTTATCGAAATAACATTTGCATTTCTTAATGCTACATTGAATATCTAAACTTCTAAATTTTAATTTCATTCGATTGTATGATTAAAATGTTTATAAAACATCATGAGTAAGACGTCAGTGTGAAAATTACCGTCGTAAAGTATTTAGCGAAATTATATTTTCAGCAGATTTTAATGTAATTAAATTACTTGTCTGTAAAAGTTTTAATAGATTTCTTGTAACAATTTTAAAATTATGAATTTGTATTTTAGAGGAGACAAAAAAAATCTAAAATATAAACGGCGAATTTATAAATGAAATTTGTTACAAAATGTCTCATTTCAAGTTAGTTTAAATAAAAATAAAAATAATTCAAACTAATGTATTTTATGGCAAAAATTAATTCTAATTGTTACTTCTAACTTAATCGCTAATTTTCGTGATGTGCAGCACAAATACTTTTATTCAGGACTTGGCGAATGCGGTTCCCAAGTCGCCATTTTCGACCGCGTTATTCAATCTGGAGAGGGAGTTTTGTACAAAAATTGACCTAATAAATTAACTCAAACGGCATTTTTTTGCTCCCCTACCCCAACTGATGTTGCCAAGCAATGATTTTCATCTGCTCTCGAACACTTAATAGAAGAGCAAAGTTTAAAAGATATTTTCCATCTCATGCACAGAAAAAGATTTTCTTTTCCACTCTAGCCAGCTTGCATGTCACGTCATTAGAATGTATGTGGGGAGAGGAGTGAGAGGTTCAATACAACAGTAATAAAATGTGTCAATCCGGCCTCTGTGGCACATAAAATTTGATACAATGCTGAAAAATTCTCACTTTTTTGTTAAAGTTTCAAATTAGAATTTTGTGTTCAAAATTAAAATTGATTAATCTATCACATTCATTTTAACCCTCTAAGCGTGTGGAACGTAATATTCCGTTCACTAAGCTCCAGGTTTCACTGCAATATATGCAATGTTTAAGATAATATAATTCTATAGATTTAATGAATTTTCAAAACATTGAAGAATGATTCATACTCTCAAGGGTTACATTCATATTTGTAATTAAGTTTTATTTATAATGCTGAAAGAATCATATTTTTTTAGCATTTAAAACAAAATGCAGAGAAAACAACATTACAATTTTACCCTTTTTCAAAACGCTCAGAGGGTTAAAGAATAATAACATGCAAGTGATTATAAGTAATTCATTTGAAATAAGTCAATAAAACTTAATTAACATTTCAAGAATAATTAATTTTAATAAATTTAGATAATAATATGCATATTTTTAAATATTTCTTTCTCGTATAAAATTCCTTCATTATCATGGCACCTTTGTGCATCACACACATTTCACAATATGTTGTCGCCAACCTGGTTTGGAGACAAGTGTCTAGTGCTTTGTTATGTACCAATGTTCTAGTGACAGTGTTCGGTTTATAGTGTTTCAGAGAATTTTGGTGGGAGGGATGTGTGAGAGAGATTTTTAATTACGTGCACAGTACAAATTTAGTGGATTTGACGTGAAAGTTTCAAGTCACTCTTTTTAGCACTTTCCAACCTAGTTGAAAAGTGCTTATGACTTCGGTTTGTCTGGCCGGATGGCCGTATGGCCGTCTGGCCGGATGGCCGTCTGGCAGTCTGGCCGTCTGTCCGTGCTCTAACTCCCGTAAATATGCTCGGATTGCTCTGCAATTTTTATATGTTATTGTCGTTATCTATGGCACGTTCCCTATTTCAACTGAAGTGTGTAGCACTCATAGTTTTCTTACAGGGACACTCAAAAGAATTCCGTTACATTGCGGTCTATGGGGAAAAATCATTTGCGGTTTATTTTAAAAATGTTTCACTATTGTAAACGCATTGAAATTTATATAGATCACTAAGATGCATTAGAAGAAGCTTAATATGGAATAGTAGGTGTATAGCACTTAGAGTTACTTTACAGGGACAGTCAAAATAATTCCGTTACATTACGTCTATGGAGAAAAATCGTCTGCGGCTTATTTAAATAATGTTCCACTATTTTAAACGCATTGAAGTTTATATATATTACTAAGGTGCATTACAAGAGGCTTACTACAGAATAGTGTGTGTATAGCAGTCATCGTTCATTTACAGGGACACACAAAAGAATTCTCTACTGTCTGCTAATAATAATTCCTGGAAGTGCGTTTTAAGTTACTAAACGCGATTTTAATCTTAACTAGCTTTTTGTCTATTACGTGGTGTGTATAAATTCTGTAGATCCTATACAGGGCAGCACAAAAGTTCGCGAACACATTTCCGTTTATTGACAGAAACTCCAGAAGGAGAATTTAAACGGTGCTACGCGTTTCCTAACTAAACTAAAATTTAGCATCCTATGTATATATACAAATCTATAGATCATATACAGGGCTACATAAAAGTATTCGGATATTTTTCCGAATATTGTATATATTGAAAATTCCTGAAATTATGTTTTTAAATATGTTATGCGTTTTCCAAATTGTTTACTTAGATGTCATCTTTCAGCTTATTAAACGGTAATGATTTGTAAAATTATTTTAGAAGCGTTGGAAAGTGCTACATAATCTATGCTTCACGCATGATTTTTCGTTCTTGTTTCGTGGAGAGAAACGTCTCGTAAAATGGGGAAAATAATTGAAAAAGTCATAAAATTATGTCTTTGAGAATAATTTTGTGAAAAAAATTGTTTTTTTGTGAGAAAAATTTGTTTTCCATATGCAACTGTACATTTATACATTCAGACCTTTTAATTTACAATAATTATCATTGGCGACTAGAATTTTTTGCTACCAGATTTTATCAAATTTGTAAAGCCCTGCTTATATTTATGTTTAATTTTCGTGCTAGATTTTACGAAATTTTGCAACAGGTAATGCATTTGTTGTTATAAAGTCACATACAGAACATTAGATTTCAAAATCTCTTATTACAATTCCAGCCTGTATGTCGACAGATTTAAATGGACAAAATTATTTCTTTATAAACATCGTCTTCATAATAAATAAAACTGAATTGATATTCTTTGCGTACTTTCATTAATCATATTTTTATTTTTTTTACACGTTTAACTGTAAACCTAAATAATTTTTTTGTAATTTGATTTCTTTTAATTACTTACGAAAATTTCTATGGCTTAAAACGCATAATTAATCTTCTTTTAGTCTACAATCGATCATATTTTTAGGTTATGATCTCTGCGATTAGTATATTTACTACATTTTTAAAACTAATCAGCATTACCTAATTATATTATAAAATCACTCCTTATCATTAAACGAAAGATGTTCATGCTTAAAGCTATAAAACAGGACAGATAAAGACTTTTAAAAATCTTTTTAATATAAAGATAGATACGTTTCAAACGTTGATGCCTTCGAAACATGTCGAACTCTGTATTAAAAGATTTTTATTAGCCTTTATGTGTTTTGTTTTCCCACTTTAAGAATATACATCTTCAGTTTAATCAGCATTGTTTAAAACAAAATGCCAGTTCCAAAGAATATAAAAGCTATTTAGACAAAAAATCGTATTTTCATGCACAGAAGAGAAAAGGAAACTGATTATGCATACAAAGCATTATAATTAATGACACTGCATAATGAAAGGCAAAACCGCTCCAATTTATCGGACACTGCTCCGTCATTGCCTCGGCTCATGCTATAAATCAGGCATTGCTTTATATATCAAGCTTGATGCTTAGAGTTATTGTTGCTGTCTTGTGCTTGCAGCTATGCCTAATCCCACAGTTTAAATCCTCGCATTATATTTAGTACTTTATAAAGGAAAATATATCCCATATTTTTTAGGGTTTCGTTCATCTCACAAAACCCCACGACTCCCGCTCCGTTGTCTATCTGTCACACAGCAATTCTCAAAAACTATATAACTTACAGAGTTGAAACTTTGTGTATATACCTGAATATCAACTATAAAGAGCTCAAAATAGTAAAATTTGAAAAATTCGCATTATTTTAATAAATAGAGATAAAAAACCAATATTCTAACAGCCTTTTCCTATTAAATTTAAACATTTTTCGTTACCAAAAAATTCGATGACAAAAAATTAAAAATCCACGATGAAATTCTTTCCACAATAATTAATTTTCTATCAGACGATTTCCACATGAAAAATGAAATTGAAATAAAAAGTTTCACCAAGTGAAAAAAAAGATAAATATGAAATAAAATTGAATGACGTCATAATGGTAATAAAATTGAAAATGTCTAAGATTTCTCAATAATACAAGGAGTATGAGTATGTGTATGTACACAAAGCAGATTAATATCACGTCATTAGAGAATTAAAAAGAAAATATGACGTCATGTTGAAAGTTTAACGAATTTTTCAGATGTTTGAGAATAATACAAAGCGAGTATCAATATGAGTAATAGAGAATAGTAAATATATGAGTTTGAGAAACATATTGAACCGTGATAAAAATCCGATTATTGAAATATTCGTATATTTTAACATTTTGAAAGTGTACAATTTGTTTAATTTAAAATTATTTTTTTAAACATGGCATTTAGTCCGCATGGCGGATATTATTATGACATAATACAATAGCGGGCATAATATCATGTTATAAAAAACATGACTTTTTTTTTTTTTTTTTTGCTAAATGAAAATTTATTTGAATTTATTAAAGAAAGGATAAAGTGTTTTGAAAGGAATATTAAACGAAACCCTTTGAGCGATCTTCGATCACACTTACCCACTTGTTGTTTAAGTGTAACATTACTGTATGATATTTACAATTAATTAATCCTTTTGTATTAAATAATAATACATGCATGGAAATGTTTTTCTGGTGAGTCTAATTTGTTTAGCAATTTTATCACAAATTAGCAAACCGTCATATATTAAAATAAAGTAAACAATAGTCAAATAAAAATTAAAAATCAAATCTAGATTTTAGAAGAAAATTATGTATTCATTTTTTGGAATTATGAATAGTCATCCATACTGTTAAACGTACTTTAATAAAAAGAACGCAATAAATTAAACTGCGTTTGAAATTAAATATATTTGAAGTAGACAGGATTCTTTTTAGCGATTTAAATAAATAATTTGGAAATAAAAGTATTAGATTGTTTCTACATTTTACAATGTTAAAACAACTATTTAAGTTATATTCCTTGTTTTAAAGCAATATTTAGTGCGTTTACTAGTTAAAAAAATGTTTCACTAAATAAAAGCATTAAAGATGGACGTTACACCGTTCATTAATATACAAACTAAAAATATAAACATTACAAAGTTATACTAGTTTTACTTACCCATCATACGTAGTAATGTTCGCAACTTACAGATGTTTTTTTTTACAGGTAAATCTAAAACAAGCTTTTCAATATGGGTTAAAAAGGAATTAAACTAACCATGAAGTTAACGGAACATCCCTTTCTCTCCTTTCTTCACACATTCATCTTTAAAATAAACTGTTTTCATTAGCAATTTACTATTATTTTACTTTGGAGATAAAATATTACTTACCCATCAAACGTAGTATAGGGGTAAGTCTTGTAATCGTTTTGAAAATCGAAAAAAAAAATTTTGACGGATTTACACGTTTCAGACACTGGAGATTCCGAAAAACATATTTTTAGAAAAAAAAAAATTCCGTCCGTCTGTGTGTCTGTGTGTCTGTAAACGCTCTATCTCCCGAAAAATTTGAGATAGAGACTTGCAATTTGGTATGTACTTAGTATGTAATAATGGGAAGAAGCCTATTTCATTTCAATAACCTCGATTAACCGGAACAATTTTTTTCGGACTCTCGAAGTATTCGTTCTGATAAAAGGTATATAAAATTTTTCGAAATTGTTTATTTTATGAAATGAACATAAAAGACAGTAAAAAAACATAAATTTTGCATAAAGCATGAAGTCGATCGGATAATGCGTTGCCGAGATATTTGGAATCCTATTTTCCACACTCTTCGATTTTTCATGACCCTGTATTTCCTCCAAATTTCACTTCAAATATATATTTTAATTGGAAATTTGACGCTTAATCAGATGCAATAAACCGCTAGTTAATAGGATTATTATTTATGGAGTTATAAGGAAAAACCTCTTTCAAGCAATTCAGTAATCGAGCCTTTAAAGTTTATGACGTCATCAATCCACGATTTTATTTGAATTGCAATGGATTTTATAAATAGTTTACACATTTTTATTTTCATATTTTACATTATGCATATCCATGATGGGTAAGTATTACGGTGGCCCCCAACGGCTAGTTTCCTTAAAAGCAGTGTAAAATTGAAAGATGAAAACTTAAGTTAAAAATCATATTCCTCCAACAGTTTCGGCTGAAACTATATAGCCATCATCAAGGAAAACAAAAGACAAAACTGGACGTGTGTACATGTTGACGAGAGATACGTCAACAAAAAGTATTGAAAAAAGTTATTTTAATATTTAAAATTTTAGATATTATCTGATTTCTTTACTTTCAATTTATTCATTTAATTCAGTATGAAAATCTCATCTTTATACCCAAGTACATAAAGTGCGAGTATACCAATTTAATTCATTATGTTCTATTAATTAAAGAACTATTTAAAGAATCAATGACTGACTATTTGTAAGTCAAAAGAATAAATATGTAAATTCCTCCAGATTTCTAGATTTTTGTTACAATATTTATCGAGCTACTGTTTATTTTTATAAGAAATGTGAGCTTACTAGTTTGTAAAAAAAAATAATGCGAAATCTAAATTCACTTCCTCTTATGCCTTTTGTTCTTCGACTGTCCTTGCTTGTAATATAAAAGAAGTACTTTCGGGGTTTTGGTCAGATGTGGGCAAAAGCCGTTGAAGGGTAGTCATGAGGTAATCATGAGGTACGTCAAGAGGTAATATTGTATGGGGATATTAGAGAAAATAGAAATGGTCGGATATTCGTCGTTGTATAATGTCAGCGAGATACTCTTTTGGAATGTTTATCAACTAATGAAACTCCTCCGTTAGTGCGATTCCCTGCTTATATGAACCATGAACTTCTTGGAAAGAGATTATCTAGCATGTATAATAATAGCATTAGCGGCCAATTACTAATATCCTGCTGACATTTCGGATAGACGGCCGATGCAATTTTGAAATATTTTGTTGTTTGAGATAACATCAAGGTTTCATCCAATTTCTGTTAATGATTCACAGTCATTTTGGAAAACAGTTATTTATATCTGAATCTTTGAATTGTTATACTATTTAAAAGAAATTGTAATACAAGTGTGACTAAATATGGTTAAAAACACAATTATTCTGAATTACTTTTGATTGTATACGAATGGGCATAAAATTGCATTGTTGTTGTTAAAAGAACTTTTGTTTAGAATTTAAAGTGTTCTGGCATTTATTTATAAAGATATAATAATAAAAGTTTGTTATAAATTAATTTAATTAACAAATTATTTATGTTTTCTTATTATAATAAAACAAATCTATGAACAGTATTTATATAAACTCAGAATTTTCCTCCTTATTCTATTAATAATAAGCTGATAAGTATGTTGCGCAATAATAAAAAAATGAATTGTCGACATCTGTTGCTTCTTAGTATCAAGATTAAGATATATTTTTAGATAAGCTATGAAATACGTTTACAAAAGATTTCTTGAAAAAAAAAAGTAATCTCTTTTGGTCGTTGAAAAATGATCTTATATTGCTCTCAATATTTCATATAGCCTAAAAATAGAGTGAAAAATAGCTTTAAAATTGGGTGCAAAATAGTTTTAAAATAGAGTGAAAATTTGCCAAAAAGAAGACATGATATTTCTTAAGCGAAAAAGGACATTCTTTAAATGTAACTATTAAATTGTTGAAGAAAGAAAATGATTATTTTAAATGATTCTTAAATGTATAAAATTCAGTCTTTAAGAGGAAAAAAACTTCATTTAAATGTAACTAGTAAAATGTTTGAAGAAAGAAGATGAAATGATACTTAAATATCTAAACTTCTCTTCAGTCCTTAAGAGAAAAATATCATTCTTTAAACGTAACTAGTAAAATTGTTGTAAAAAGAAAATAATTATTTTGAAAATGATATTTAAATGTCTAAACTTCTCTTCAGTTTTTATTAAAAGTTTCCAATATATTGAAAAAGTGTGTATGAATTCGGTTTGACCGTCTGTTTGACTCTCTGTTCGTCCTACACTCTCTAACGCACGTAAATATATTTTTAATTTTGCCATAATATATATATATGTGGGATTATGATAACCAATATGTAGTTTCAATACAACAGAAGATTCTTCAAATATAATATAAACAAAAAGGTTTAATAAAATAACAGCATATACAACTGAAGATTCAAATACAAATATCAAACAGTATTATTATTTATGAACGTACCAACTTCCGTATTTTAATATTAACATTTGCAAGCTTCCCTGAGCCAAAATCCATCCACCGCAATGGCTCAAATCTATAGAACAACCGCTCGTGCAGGCGAGTGTTTCTTGGTATTGTGTGATCATCGCTTTTATCCCTGCTCGTGAAAAGTAATAATTCATTGAGTTCATATTATTGTTGCTGTTACTTCTAGTAATTCCCACATTTTCGGTCATCCTGACGTGATGTCGACCTCGACAGTTCAATACTTCTCATAAAAATTTAGACACAAATTCAAACAAACAAACAGATAAGCATAAAACGAAAACATCCCACTTTATGCAGACGTGTTACTCCGCGGCTTCATATATTCTGCAGCAGTTGATGTCTTGTTGGGACCATCATGGTCCCCAATTTTCTCTACATCATAATGGTCGCATGGCTTTATTTTAGTGCTCTTATACGGTCCATGGAATTTTTCCTTTAATTTAAGTCCTGTGCCATACTGCGTTCTTTGGATTGCCACGAGATCATTTAACTTATATTTATTAGGTTCCTACCTCTTCTTGTTAAATTGCTTTCTATTTTCTTCTTGTATTTTCAAAATGTTTTTTCTCGCTTCTTCTCTTACGTTTTCGCGTTCTGTCATCACGTGGTTTAACTGTTCCTCTTCTAGTATTTCTTTAATTCTTATGTCATTTTTATTTTTCATTTTTACACCAATCATCAATTCAAATGCACTGTATTTTGTACTTCTTGTAACCGTACTATTGATGATTCTCTGCACATCTGATACATACTTATACCATTTCGTGCTCTCACTACCTGCTAGTTTCGCTAGCACAGGAATCAGGATGCTATGAATTCTTTCGATCTGTCCGTTCCCCCTGGGCATTCCTGCCGTTATTTTGACGTGTTGTATCCCTTGTTCCTTGCAGTATTCTGCAAATTCATCTGATTTGAACGCTGGTCCCCGGCCTGTTATTATTCTGCTGGGATTCCCGAACACTGTTTGTTGTAAGGATAACTTTTCAATGACTTCCTGCGCTGTTGTGGATTTCACTGGATAGAACCATGCAAACTTACTAAAGGCATCTACAACTGTGAAGATATGCTGATATTTCTTATTTGTTGATGGCAATAGCCCAATATGATCAATATGGTAAGTGCTTAATGGTATATCCTCCTTAGGTATGGGTTTTAGGAAACGTTCGGATTTACCTCTTTTTTTGTTATATAGAATACACTCGATACAATTTAATACTACTGTTTCAACTTGTTTTCTAAGATTAGGGACGAAGAACTCCTTTTTTACCAATTCTTCTGTTTTGGCTATAGCGAAATGTCCTTCATCATGTGTCTTACGAATAATCTCTCTTTGCATCTCTTCAGGCACTACGAGTAAATCTCTTCCATTTTCGAACTTGTACAATACATTATTCTTGATAAGATATTCGTTTTTCTCACCCTTCTCGACTAAAGATTTTATTGCTTTTAACAGCTCATCTCTCTCCTGCGCTATAGCTATTCTAGTTGCCATCTCACTTTGTGATCTTGTAATAACTAAACCAGTATTACGGCTCAGAGCATCTACGTGTTTCGTTTTATTTCCCGCTCTATGCGTATTTCATAATCAAATTCTTCAATGAATAAAGCCCATCTTGCGACTTTTGGAGGCAATTCTCTTTTGTTTAGGGTTTTTTGAAATGCTTCACAATCAGTTACTATTTTGACTTTCGTACCTAGTAAGTAGTTCCTGAATTTCTTTAGAGCTTCAATTATTGCTAGTACCTCTAATTCATAACTGCAATATTTTTCTTGTTGTGGGGTTGTTTTTTTACTCATATATTGTATAGGATGGAATTTCCCATCATCCGCTTTTTGTAGAAGTACTGCTCCGAAACCATGGCTACTGGCATCGGTGTGTAGTTCTAGTACTGATCCTTGTTTGAATAAATGCAATACTGGTTTTTGCGGTAATATTTCTTTTAATTTTTCAAATGCCTGTATTTGTTCTGTACGAAACTTAAATGCGACGTTTTTGCTTAATAGATCACTCAATGGTTTGGCTATTCGAGCGTAGTTTGGAATGAATTTACGAAAATAACCCGTTAATCCTAAATATGATTGCACTTGCTCTACCGTTCTTGGTTGCGGGAAATTTCGGACGCCTGATGTCTTCGATTCAGATGGCTGTATTGTCCCATCTTCAATCACATAACCGAGGAACTCTATTCTTTTCTTTAAAAACTTGCATTTTTTGAAATTAAGCTCTAGCCCATATTCTGCCGCAACTTCAAGCACTCGTTTCAATTTCTCTAAACCTTCTTCTTCAGTCTGCGATGGAATGATAAAGTCGTCCATATAAACAACTACAGTGCCGTCACGTAACAAATCTCTGAACACAGTGTTTATATATCTTTGGAACCAGTTTCCTGATGTACATAAACCAAAGGGGCATTTCAAGAACTCGTATTCTCCTTCGTGTGAATGCGGTGTATTTCCTACTTTTCTCCTCAATTTCGACATGAAAGAAACCATTCTTTAAATCAAGGGTCGTGAACACTTTTGATTTTTCTAATTTATCTAAAACATCTTCAATTAAGGGTAATGGGAAACGATCTTTGATTATCTTCCTATTCAACTTACGATAGTCTATGCATAATCTATATGAGTTATCTTTTTTCCTCACTAAAACCACTGGTGCAGCGTAATCGGAAAAACTGCGTCTTATTATTCCTTCGCTTAACCACTGTTGAATTTGGTTTTCTATTACTTCTTGTTCTTTCCAAGGAAATCTCCGTGGACGTTCACAAACAGGTATTTCATCAGATAAAATTATGTTCATCCGTAATCCTGTGTCTTTTGACTTATTTGGTTTGTATTCCTTAACCAATTTATTTATTTCTTTTCTTATTTTCAAATTTCCCACGTGATTCAATTCAATTTCGTCATCATCTATGACACTCGATAGATTAATCAAAAAATTATCTCCTGTATTATTATCGTTTTCAACTAAAATATTTTCATCACGTGAATTATCTATCGCTGACGCTTTCATTTCATCATTACTTTTGGCAGCATGATTCAATTTTATAACAGAATTCTTCAAAACTTCAATGTAACCTACTTGAATATCGTCACGTTTGCCAACGATTTTGATTCCTCTCTCGTCTATCGCCAACTTTAATTTGCTAATTACATCATATCCTATTAAAATATCATATGCAAGACATTTCAAAACGTATAAATTTGCTGTTATTAGAAAACCATCAATACTAAATTCATATGAGAAATATCCTTTGGGGTAGACAATTCCATCTATACCAGACAAAGAGATATTATCTGAAAATAATCTTGGCGATCCGATCTTTGTATAATATTCATCGCTCACTAAACTCACGTCACTTCCTGTGTCTATTAGGACGTGTGCCTGTTCCCCGTTAATATCGATATCTATCATTCGATCTGCCTTGGCGCTATTTTTGCTTTTGATTGCTGCGCAATGCACATCTTTCTGATTTGATGATCGCCAATTTTGGCTCCTATAATATTGGCTGGAATTATTTATTTGAGTGCTATTTCCATTACTACATTGCGAAGCTACGTGGCCAAGGCCGTTAAATTTAAAACACCTAATTTGTGCCTTATTCCTTTTGTTTAAATACGAAGGTTCATTCGCATTAGCTGTATTATCTATAAATTGTTTCTTTTTTAAATTATCATCGCCTTGAGCTGGTAACCATGGTTTTAAATTGCTATTTTCCCGCATTTTTAATTTCCTATCTTCAAAGTGGTGTGAAATTCTATTCATGGTTTTAACATTACGTCTCGCCGCGTCATAATCGTCTAGTTTATTTACTAATACATCTACATTTTTAATTTTTGGAAGATCATCAATAAAATGCTCTTTCATTTCTATAGGTAACCTCCGCTTAATTTGATCTACTACGATTAATTCTTTTAAGGATTCAAAATCAGATATTTTAAGACCGCTAATCCATTCTTCCAAATAATTTCTTAATTCAAATGCTAAATCGCGCCAAGTGGCTGAAGATTCTTTTTTATATGACATTAATTTCTGCCTAAATTCTTCTGGCGTCATTTTGAAGCGTTTGAGAAGTAAATCTTTCACGTAATCGTAATTGTTCGCCAATGTTTCTGGCTCTCTAGCTATAATATTGGCGATTTCTAACGGGATTAAACTTAATAAATGTGTGACCCAATTTTCTTTTATTATGTTTATTCGAGAAATTTGTCTTTCGAATAATGCTAAATATAGACTAATATCACTTTTTCCATCAAAGTGAGGAATTAATTTAAGCAAATCTGGTTGCTTACCTGAACCAGCTATTGCAGGATCGTCGCTCACACTTTTCAAATTGCCTTGTAGCTCCATTTTTCTTAATTCGTATTCCAATTCAACTTTGTTTTCCTCTAATTTTCTATCTGCTTCTAGTCTTCTTTCTTCCTTTTCTGCTTCTAGTCTTCTTTCTTCCTTTTCTGCTTCTAGTCTTCTTTCTTCCTTTTCTGCTTCTAGTCTTCTTTCTTCCTTTTCTGTTTCTAATCTTCTTTCTTCTTTTTCTGCTTCTAATCTTCCTTTCTCCGTTTCTTGTCTCTCAGCGGCAATGACTTCGAGTCTAACTTTAATGAAATTTTCTTCATAATCCTCTGATTCGGTAATCAATTTTATTGCATCAATAACTCTTGCGCTCTGTGGTACAACTATACCTAGTTCATCACATAACGCTAACAAGTCTGCTTTTCTGGCTTTATTAAGAGCTGACATTATTTAACCTCTTTAAACTTCAACTGAACAAAGTATTATAGTATCGGAGATCTGATTACGGAACTTGTCTTCATATAATACTTCAGAAAAACAGTTCAACTTTTTCATATTATCCCGGTACAAAACAGCTTTATATCCATATCCCGGCAACGACACCCCAAAAATAGTTGTGGGATTATGATAACCAATATGTAGTTTCAATACAACAGAAGATTCTTCAAATATAATATAAACAAAAAGGTTTAATAAAGTAACAACATATACAACTGAAGATTCAAATACAAATATCAAACAGTATTATTATTTATGAGCGTACCAACTTCCGTATTTTAATATTAACATTTGCAAGCTTCCCTGAGCCAAAATCCATCCACCGCAATGGCTCAAATCTATAGAACAACCGCTCGTGCAGGCGAGTGTTTCTTGGTATTGCGTGATCATCGCTTTTATCTCTGCTCGTGAAAAGTAATAATTCATTGAGTTCATATTATTGTTGCTGTTACTTCTAATAATTCCCACATATATATATATATATATATATATATATATATATATATAGTTAAGGTTTAATATAGCATTTTCTTTATTGAAAATATACAACACTTAGGTTTTTTTATAAGGATATTCAATGAATTCGGTAGCATAATGATCTGAGGGTGACAATTGTTTGCAGTTCATTTTATTAGTGTTAAACAACTTTAGACATTACGAAATTGATATGCAATTTTTACATGCATTACAATTTTCTTATAAAAATGATGTGCATACCATGTATTACTTATTTACAGGCATATACAACAGTTTGCATGACTCGATTGCATTATTGTCTATAGAATGTAATTGTTCGATGGTGTTTTACAAAATTGGTCTACGTCTTTATAATGCGCGATCACTTCTTACGTTTAAAACATAATGTACGCAACATCTAATGTTCTTTTACAGGGCTACACAAAAGAATTTAGACGCATTATTGTTAATAAGCGATAATTGTTGGAAGTACATTTTCACCCGTTTAAGACGTTTTGAAGCTTTAAAGTATTTTAGTATACTATGAGGTGCCTATAATTCTTATTATATCTTGCACAAAGTCATCCGCAAAAATTAGAATTGATTAACGTGCATTGATGAGAATTGCTGAACTTGTGTTTTCAAGTGTAGTACTTTTTTTCAACCGAACATCCTTGTAGTATGTGATTGGTGTATAATGTTAATAAATTCATATACAGGTCTGCACATAAGGATATGGAGACAATGCCGTATATGAAAGGTAAGTGACAGTTATGTTACGTATTTTCCAGCGTTATTAAAGCTTAGTAAAGTGTATGTTTTATAAAAAAAAAAGGGTCTGAGCTACATAAAGGAATTCTAATACATTACTGTCTACAGGTGGAAATTGCTAAAAATAGATTTTAAATTGTATTACATTTTCGCTAGTTTGATCATTTAGATATTACTTTTCATGGCATAAATATTTTCTCATAATATTCTGATAGAGATTGAAAGTGCTTCATAATTAATCCGTGTTGCATGACTCTTTTTTTGTTTCTTATGATTTGTGGAATTACATGCTTATTCAAAGAATTTAAGTATTTTATGTACTTCGGTGTAAAAGTTATTAAGATATTTATATTAGAACGATTTTTTAAAATGTTAAACTTTTCACCAGACTAAGTCACATTAGGACAACCACTGATACATATTTTTGTATTGAATGAATTGAAAATATTTGATGCTTGTACATGATTTCTGTAAATATATTAACATATCATAAGAAAGCCGAAACTTGTCGATGAAAATACGAAATCAAAAGCATGATAAAGGAACTAAATACAAAATTATTTTAGATGACGTGTTAAGCAGAATTAATATGTTTACTGTTGAATATAGATAAGAAAATTTAAATATAGAAAAAAAAATCTTATTAATAAAGTAAATTTTTTTATCCACTGATTAATGAAATTTTAAATAAATAGAGCGAAATCGTAATTATAATGCAAATGTCATCTTAATACCATAAAAATTAGAATTAAGAAGAAAATACTTCTAATGAAAATTATTATTGCACATATTAACACATTTCATACAAATGACGCGATAAAATATTAGCATATTGGAAAATGGGTCTTTAACGCTCATTATTATTATTATTTTTTTTTTTTTGCTTTATTTTTTTCTGCTTATTTTTTATTATCATTATCGATCAATATATATTTAGCTTTTAATATAAAAATAAAATATAACTTGTAGATAAAGGTATATACATCGTCTGACGCTCATATAATTATAGTAATTATTAGGAGTCCCCACAGAAGACCTATAATACAGCAATTCCATGTGTTATGGTAAAACATTTTAATACGAATTTATCTATAATGATAGTTTTATTCTTTCAAAACTGGGTATTGTCTTATACATATTGAAAGAATCAGAACACTGAAAATCTATTCATGATGAAAACTATAGAATTAAAATCGATTTCTTTCGTGTGTCATGCTGCCAGTAAAGCATTTAACATCCCTAGAGGATTCATATACTTGATATCTGATAGAAAGAAACATTTTTGGAACGAGTAGAATAAAACTAAATCCATACTATTAAACTGCGTTTACATTACACCACATCATGCTCGACTAATGTACTACTTTAGTTATACGTATTTTAAATAAATAACTTTTTATGAGAGAAATCGATTTTCATATTCAGTTTCTTCTTTTAATTTGAAATTAAAATTTAAGCTGTTTGTAAATAATATTGTTTACTGATCTATAATTTTAATAATTAATGTGATCCCAACAGAATTACTTTATAAATATAATATAAAAATCCCATTTATTGCGATAAAAGGTTTTATAAATCTCTTTTATTGCGTTAAAATGTTTTGATAACAGACTATCAACAGCGATATTTCCCTACCTTTAAAACTAGATACGCGCTTGTACCTATAAATTTTGAATGATTCAGAACACTGAAAATCAATTCATGTTGGAGTTTATAGAACTGAAATCGATTACTTTCGTATAGGATTCTGCCAGAAAAGCATTTAACTTCCTTAGAGAATTTTGATATCTGTTACTCGATAGGAAGGGAAATATTTGGAACAGCGCTTAATGTTAAACTGAAGGTATTTTTTATGAACCGTTAAAAAGAAAAGTTGATAATTGTCAACTCCAAATTTAAACTTTCTTCAAAATGAGGCTTAGGGTGTTGACACGACCCCCTCACTCCCCACCGTACCTATATTTGGACATGGCTCCAAAGTAAATGTCATTACAATTTACTAACAACTTCTTTGGAAACGGCCATTAATTCAGACGCACATATTACATCCAAAATATATGTATACACTTTCCCTTATAATTTTTTTAAACACAACTAATAAAACCAAAATGAAAATTTGAAAAAAGCATTAGTTTCTTTTAAAAATTACTCAAAAATATTAATTTTGACTGTAAATACTCGATACAAAATTTATGTACACTCTCCATCTTTCTAGTATAAGAATTATTTATATATATTTAAAATTTAATAATAAAAAAATCCAAATTTGAAAACAAAATAGTTGACTTTAGAAAATAATCGTTCCTAAATATAATTAATAAATTTAATTTAAGGTCATTTTGCCTAAATGCGATGCAAGTTTGCACTAGTTTGCAAGTTTGACAATTAATACACGAAACTAACAAATGAATGACCAGTACTATAGAAATTTTATCAAAGAATGTTTATTACTGTATGTTGTGTATAATTATTTCATAAACTAATTTGTTTATACACCGGAATTCCTGGAATGCTGTAGGTATTCATGTAATTTAACAACTGTTATAATGTCATTTCTGTGAATCTTCATTGTTTATTTATATCAAATAATCATTATTTAAAACATGAAAAATGTTTCTTGAATAGGTTGAACAGTTTAGGCATTTCATGGGATTACTAGAATTTAACCACTTTCTGCCCTGTCTAGAAGTAGCTGTGTTTCGAAAACATAGGGAACTATAAGAAAAAAGAAATCCAACTGTAATATAAACTGTTTAACACTGAGTATAAATTTAAATAAAAATAAAGATAGAAAACGTTTAGGATAGGAATAAATAATTAGTAAAATTATTAAGCAGAAAAAATATAGAGAAATTACATTTAAAAAAAGTAAAAACAAAGCAGTTTTAGTGACCCAATTTCAAGGATCCGATTTCCAGACAAAATAATTGGGGTATTTACAGAATTTTTTGGAATGTGGACTCACTTATATACTAAACGGGCTCTTATATTTGAGATTAAAATAACATGAAATTTATGTTAAAAAACATGAATTAGATATGTCTACAATAGTAATGCATTGTTGGAATTCCAATCATCCGTTTAATATTTCCTGGGATAAAATTATTCACAAATGCAATTCAGTACTTGATCACCCTTTTTCTCTCCCTTGTGTGGAGAGATCCTGCGCAGTGATACCTGTTATTCAGTGTTATTCGGCCAATTCATAAGCCAGTACTCGAGGCTATAGCCTATTTTTTTATCTTTTTATTTTTTATTTTTTATTTTTTTTCTCGTTTTACACTGATGAAGGGGATCTGAGTTATCCTTGAAAGGGCCGTAAGTGGCTTAATGTTGGGACAGTTTGAATTTGTGGGGTTTAACGTTGTAACGCTCAAATTAAAATGAATTTCAAACCTTAAAATAATTGAAATATGAGAAAATCAGGTATTATCTTTAATCCATGTAAAATAACGTTATATTTTTCTATTTCTGCTGTCGGAGTGAAATCGTATCCCGGCAGTTCCGCAGTAATCTTATTCGGAATATAAGAAATGTTTTTGTAAGCATTTTTAGAAAGGTTTTTCCCGTTAAATAAGGCAGCAAATATCCCGTCTAATGGTGGTAAACGGCGGTATCTGCACCCATTTCTGATGGTTCTTAAATTGCTATTATGAATCTCAGAGAGGTTTTCCATATTAGATTTGCATATGTAACCCCAGATTGGAGCGACTTCAGTAGAACGAATCAAGGATTTATACAATAATGTTTTATTGATACTAGAGAGAGCAAGATTTTTCAGGAGAGGTTCATAAGATTTGGAAGCGCCGGCAACCTTAAATCTGATGTTTATAATGTGTTTTCTGGAGGTAGATTTTTTATCAAGGATAACCCGCAGACAATGGTCGGAAAAACTACTTTATTTTTGTAGCGAACTAAAACAACTAGTTTATCGAAAATGTAATTAAATACAATTGCAACTACTTGTTTTAAAAAGTAGCGAATACAAACTACTTTTCAAAAGTAGTTGTTACTTCCTTACTTTCAAATTTTGTCAAAAAATGCAATCTATGCTTGAAATTGAAGACACAGATTAAGTATAATACAATGGCCCATTGTTATGTTGCGTTTGACGGGAAACAATAAAATAAATGCAATAAAAACTTCTGAAAGATAATACACAAGAAGATGTACCGTGTTATTCTCTAAAATATTCTTTAAGCGCATATTACTCGTTATATGTCTACAAGAGAAATTCAGTAATACTTTTCTCTGTCATAATATCAAAAAATAATAAATCTATAAATAAAGCAATTCCAAAAGAAGTAACGTGCTATTAAAACACGAAGATTTAATATTAAGTTAGTAGAAAACCGGGCGGGGGAGGCATTTATGCTGTACAGACTTGATTCCTAGTTTGAGCAGTCCCTTTCGGGCATTAAAGTAAGTAGACAAGTGTTTTCAGCAAGGAAATTTATTTCTTCGACTTGGATTTATTTTGGTACTTGGATTTATTTTGGTACTTGGATTTACCAGCTTGTGTCAATCTAAAAGTCTATGACATCATACGAGGTATTTCTAAACGCTGTTGTGTTGCTTACATTCGCAAATTGTTGTGCAAATTTATTTTGCGCAAAAGAGGCAAGTTACTATCATGCGACTAGAAAAATAACGCATTATGTTTCTTTATGTAGCTTTAAAGGTAGCGTCACTGTTCGCTACAAACTACTGAGTATTTGTATCTCTGTGCTCGCTACAGTAAACTTTTTATATAGTACGCTATACAACAATTTATCGGAAAAAGTAGAGATCCCACTGTAGTCTCGATACTTGTAGCGCACTACGCCTTACCACCACTCTCAGGTTTCGGTGTCATCATTGCAAGGGAGGGTAGTGTTGTTAAGGGTTAGTTTCTTGGGGTAGAAGATATTTCTAAAAAATAAATTACAACAGTGTTGTATTCATTAATTTTAATGCACCAAATGATGTACAAGTTCCAGAACATATCAAGTTTTTTTTAAGTATCTGTATAAAGGTGTCTATAAATATAAGTGGAGTTCTGAGGCGTAAATAGTGTTATCGTCCGCATATAAAACAAGCTAAATTAACACTATGGTTTATATCCTTAAAAAAATAAGTTGAAAAGCGTGTGTCAAAGAACCAAGCACTGAAGGATGTCCGAAATGATAAATTGGAGACTAGATAAGGTGTTATTAATGCGGACGTCAAAAGTGCGATCACCAAGGTAAGAGTCTATTAAATGCACATGGTGGTTATAATTAAAGTTACCCTGTTTAGATCTATGTACAGTCCGCTCTGGTTGACAAATATTGATAAAACTTGGAATATAAATTATACGGTTATGGAGAAATGAAATCTGGAATAAAAAAATTAGTTCAAATTTTGACCGATAGATGGCGGTTTTCATCTACGAGAAAAGGACTTTATTCAAATTTGGAGTGGTTTAAAAAGCATGTAGTCAGTGCCGTAAAGTCATTCTGCACCATGCCGTTAGAGAAGAAGGAACGAGCGTTACTCGTGAAGGTGGTTTATCAGAACGGCAGTAATTTGTCAATTGCGCTGCGAGAATATCGACGCTTGAAAGGCTTACGAAACGGAAAAATGTTGAGGCAGCCTTTAAAAAAGATTATATCTAAATTCGAAGAGACTGGAATGCTGGGTGTGCTGCAAGAAAGAAGACGGACAAGGATTTCAAATGAAACTGACGAATAAGTCGCTCTTGCAGTGGTCTAAAGAGCGCCCGGTTCCCAATATTCTTCGACAAGTGCTCGAGCGGTGTCACGTGATTTGTCTCCCCCTTTGTCTACAGTACGAAAGGTTCTTCGATCCATTATAAAGTGGTATCCATACAAGATTTACGTTGTGCAAGCGTTGAACCTTGCAGAACCAGACACACGAACTCGATTTGCGAGGATTTTTTGGCCAGAATAGCCGTTGACAATGCATGGCCTTGGAACATTTTGTGGTCGGACGAGGCGCATTTTACCCAAGATGGAGCAGTGAATACTCAGAACTGTCGCGTATGAGGTACTGCAAGTCCCAATATTGTACATGAACAGTCTTTACATCCAGGTTACATTACTGTATGGTGTGGCTTTATGGCTGATTTCATTCTTGATCCCTTATTTTTGAGACTACCGTATTCATGCAAGATGGTGCACCACCTCACATAGCCCGAGCACTGACGGCACTGCTTCGTGCCCACTTTGGAGATGATCGGGTAATTTCGATAAGTTTTCCGACAACCTGGTCTCCTCGTTCTCTGGACTTGAATCCCTGTGACTTCTGGTCGTGGGGATTCCTCAAAGATCGTGTGTATGGAGGAAGCATACGGACTCTGCTGATTTAAAAGCAAGCATAACTCGTCATGTTGCTGCAATTGATCAAGAAACCCTTCGCGCTACTGTTGAACACGCTATAATATGCTTTGAACATGTGCTTGACGCAAATGAAATGCACATTGAACATATGCTGTAAATAAAAAAGTTTTGTGTTTCCAGTTTGAAATTTTTAGTCTTCATGCGCCTCCTTCTCACCTTGTGGTTGAAATTTGAACTATTTTTATTGCATATTTCATTTCCCCATGGTCCATATAACTTATATTCTAAATTTCAACGATATCTGTCAACCGGAGCGGACTCTACGTAGGTCTAAACAGGGTAACTTTAATTATTACCATCCTGTATATGTCCGGATTGGATATTTAACAGGATTAATTTTTAAATGAGATCTTTGTGCCAAACTTTGTCAAAGGCCTTGGCGATATCTAAGAATGTGGAGGCAACTATTTTCTAGGCATTGCCGTTTTCAATTAAGAATTCCATACACAGAGCAGCTGGTGTTGTGGACGACTTTTGAGCTCTGAAGCCATATTGTTCAGTCATTAAAACGTTACTATTGAGTAGGAAGGCATAGAGCTTAGACTGAATGACATGTTCAACAGATTTATTTAACGATGAAGAAGGTTAATGGGTCGAGTTAATGTTATCACCATGATCAGTAGCAGGTTCAAGAATGGGGAAATGACAGATAGTTTTCTAGATTTCGCAGATTAGTAGAATTTTTGGATGGAATTATTCAGTTTGGTGATTTATTACTTGGTAACTACTGAATGCTTTGTGATTATTAGTTGTGTCATTAATAAGTGAAAGGCGGACGAATATTTTTATTTCTACGTGGTTATTTATGAACATCTTTCATTTCATAAAAATTCTGGCTGCAGTTGATTTGAAAAAAACGGAAGATTGGCAGTTTTGTGTTTAATTTTATTCAGTTCATAAACTGTTTTATCATACCATTCTGATCACTTACAATTTTTGGAGTCACTCGGTATCATCGTGTTTACTTCGACTTTGTCTATTTTAACAGCAACAATAGTTTCGAAATGTTCGGCTTTGTACTCAACAAATTGATAGTAAATAAACTTAATATTATCGCTAGTCTCTTCAGATAGCATTTTAGCAGAAAATAAACTTGATTGTTCCGAAAAGTCCATCCTTTTGTTTCACCATGTATTGTTGACTGAGTAATTGTAATGCTGTCAGTCATGCAGCTTTAACATCCTCGATAGTTTGTTTAAAATTTAGGCATTTTTAAGAGCTGCCTGACACAGATTCGTAGGTAGCTAAAAATTACATCGGGTAATAAAAATAAAAATGATAATGAGAGATATAAGAAATAATCCATGTTTATTACAAAAAAGTTATGTTTAAAAAAATAATACAAATATAACTAAAGACAATAATTTTATCATTTATCTTGAGCCGTTTCTTAGAAAATTGGAAAATTAGCTTTTTCTTTACTCCCGATGTATAAAAAAACCCAACTATCTTCCTATCATAATTTTTATATAGTCATTTTTGTTTTATTCAATGACAAAAAATTCCTTGATTAAATAAAAGAAAAATTACTAAATTCCGGTAGGACGAAAGTTTTTTTTAAATACAAATGGGGATAAGTTGGCAACATCGGTTCCCCCCCCCCCCACTACCACTTGGATTCGTAATTTGATCTATTGATCATATCTATTTTATTCATTGATGAAATATATACCGCTGCTATTAGGTGAACTGTTTTAATTATTTTTATAAAGTCATAGATTTTCAAATTTTGATCATTTAAAAAACGTAATTATCCTACCAAATTAAAACACTAATATCACTATGTGGAAATTCTAAAATATAATAATTCAACTATTCAATTATCCACAATATATGTTTTTAAAAACCATTATAATTCCATACGACAAAATATCTCCTAAACTTACCTTAGTACATGTGCTGAAAGTTTCTTCAGATTTGAGGGATCCAATTCGTCTCTAATACGTCTATCAAAAAATCACACCCCAAAATGCGATGAACATTTTAGAATAACTAGTTGTGGAATGTGTCATCGTTACCAGCTTTTACTTGCAAATAAAACACAACTTCAATTGCCATAACGCCGATTGGGTTATGTGATATTCACAGCTAAAAAAATTGTTAATTTCGGTTTAGGGATTATTCCCAGCTTTTAAGAAGTTGTATCAGAATTTGATAATTTAAAGGATGCACACCGAAATGAGAAATTCTTCTAGACAAAAACGTTTTAAATGCAGTAACAGTTTTCTCGTTTTGTTCCTGAAGTGCATATGTTTGATTATGTCACATTTACATACAGAAGATCCTTGCGTTAAGTTTTTAGGCACAATAATTTTTTTTCATTTATATGGGTCATCCCATTTAAATAGATTGGCCTTATATTAATTGTTAAGTTATATTTAAAGCAACTTTTCTAGAAAAAGTTATTTATATTAGTAATTATATATTATTTGTAGCTGTCATTTCAATTTTAATTTAAAGTATTAAATATTTTATCAAAATTCTCTTTAAAAATATGCTAAACATAAATACTTTAAAAGCTCATGAATAATTTTACTAGATTATTTATAGTGTTAGTGATATAGCAGCTTCAACTTTTTTCCATAAAATTTCTATCTTACAGCTGTATAAATAGTAAATAAGAATTCCAAATTATGTCATAAATTTTTTAAACTTGAAATATGAAATTATGTTCATAAAATGATGTTAAAGTAAAATAATATTAGATGAACATGAAAACATCTTAAAATGAATTATACTTCGAAATAAATTCTGTTTGAGTATATTTACGAATTATGGAAATTAAGTAAACAAATTTTAGATTTTACTTTATATATTTTTTGGAGTACTTGGCATGTGTAATTTTATTTTAGTGAATTTTAAAGGTGAAACAACATATTTCTTCATAACATAACATGCTTAAGGCATATGCGAAATTGCCAAATTTTATTATACAAAAGTTAATATATAAACATTTATTTTGTGCTTTAGTTGCTCCTTTTAATGAATTAAATCATCGTTATATTAGGTATTTAAGAGTGTTATTTTTTCTATTTATACATATATGTCTTTATTTTCTATTTTTATAAAGAAGATATATCAGTACATTAGGACAAAAAATAGAAAGAAATGAAAACGGAAGTTTAAGGATATATATATATATATATATGTGTGTGTGGGGTTTAATTTTCTCTGACACCAACTTAATAAATAATTCACTCAAGTTACTTCAAATAAACTAGAAAACATCACGTTAAAATCAAACTCTATATTAACAAAAGTAACTACAAAGAAAGTTAAAAATACATGTAACAATATGAATAACTAATGAACCATCTGGATTATTATGCAATCATCTTATTTAATCTAAAACCTTCAGTGTCGACGTCCTCAGTATAATTCAAAACGACCATCTTAACTCACCAACTTCATAGACTCTGCCAAAGCTTCCTTCGATCCAAAACACCTCTTTTGACTTTATCTTTTGAAGTGTTGTTTGGAGCTTGCATGCTTCAACATAGAATATATGACGCAATACAAAGATGAAGTCGCTGATTGGCTTTGCATCTGTCGTTTTAGTTCAAGCAGGAAAACAGTTCAATTCCCACATATATATATATTTAAATCTGAAATATATTGATATCTTTATTTTAATTAGAAACTGCAGCTAACCAAAGAGACAGACTAAAAAACTTCGCCCATCTTGACTAAATTTCAGCCGACTTTGATCACATGGCAGTTCGGCAACTACTAGAAATCAACCTATCTTGATGGCAGTGTTAGAAACTGCACAAGTATAACTGCCTACACCATAACATTTATATTATAAAAAATATATGTAATTTGCTAAAATTAAAATATGATGTTTTCTCATCTCATGAACTGGCTTCATTCAAATTCAAAACATATGTTAGCTACAATTCACGATTAATAATTGATCAATTGCGCTACTGGGTTCCATGTTTAATCGATTGCTCGCACTAAATTTACAGCTTTTTCTAATATATTGACAAAGTCATTTTCCAATTTGCAATCATCTTGTGAAGAAGGAAAAATACATAGTTACCAACTTGTATAATTTTTTCTTACCACTAATATCGAATGGGAATTTTTGTCTTATTTAATCGCACTTTTATGATATCAAATAAATCTATCATTAGTATCATGAAATAGTGGTGACAAAAATCGATATCAGTTGGCAGCTACTACTAAATTGTTTATGATAATTTTACGTTGATTTCTTTTAAAATCAACTTATTGAAATATCTTTTTTATCCATCTGTCTATCTACACGTATACAGAGTATATCAGGATTGATCATTTAAATTTGGTTATGATGTAGAAAATAGCAAATAAGACAATGTCACATGAGAAAGTATGGGCGCAGACGAGTGTATGGTATTGTAGAGGGCGCTGTGTATCCACAACTTCTCGTCACACGCAAATCTCTCTGACAAGAGCAGCTGGTCGTCATTCGACAAGGTGACCTTGCAGAAAGTAACATGATAGTTATACGTTTAATGAATATGTAAATATGCATCTAACTTACGTTATGGCAGGGGAAATTGATCTAATAGCTGCGGAAATACATGTAGAATGTAACCCCAACCGGCGCAAACCGAAAAAGCTAAATAACATCCTGTAGCTGGAACTATCCATGTTAATCTGTTGCTTCCTATATCAAGACAGGTACTGGTAACCGTTCCAGTTGCACAGATTTGATTCTGAGGTTTGCGCCGTTTGGGGTGGCGTCTTCTTTTGCGCGTGATCAGAAGTTGTGGATACATAACACCTTTTACAGCGTCATGGGTTCTTTTTGTTTGCGACTAGACTTTCCTGCGTGAGATTGTATTCTTTTGCCCCACCAAATTTGAACAATCAATCCTGATATACCCTGTATATAAACAAACGTTTCATCACGATAATGTCCGAAAAACAGAACGCATTTGCATGTAATTAGAGCAATGTATTGATCTTACCAGTATCTCGGAGGATTTTGCTATTTAATCAAATATGTAGCTCTTATAGTTCGTTTATAGGGACACACAAAAGCAAAACATTGAAAATTTGTCATCAAGATAACGTACAAAATACTCTACGAATTCAAAACTAAATGAAACAGTGCATGGATCTTGCAAGTATTTTGGAAAGTTCGTTAATTAAATATAGATCTTATTGTTCGTTTACCTGGACACAAATATTTCCTATGGCATTTATTAAACGATTCGTGTTAACATCGTTAGAAGGTCGGACATATAGACTATAACCGATGAAAAAACTATCATTAAAACAAACTAGATGGAACCCGTCAAAATTTGACGGCAAACAACTTGATAGTACCATAAAAATAAAATTTATAGTTGCTTTAACTTGACAAATTTCATAGTGGGGAGCATAATATGATTAAGCGGTCACTGACCTTTCCATTGATATATCACATGAGGGGTGTGTGCAAAGTTTAGAAAAGTACCCCCTTGGGGGGTCAAAGTGGGAGATGGACATGGGAGATGCATAATATGATTAAGTGGTCACAGACCTTTCCAATGATATATAACATGAGGGTTGTGTGCAAAATTTAGAAAGTACCCCTTGGGGGGGGGCAAAGTGGGGAGATGGGCATCGGAGATGCATAATATGATATAAGTGGTCACAGGCCTTTCCAATGATATATAACATGAGGGTTGTGTGCAAAATTTAGAAAGTACCCCTTGGGGAGGGGGGGCAAAGTGGGGAGATGGACATCGGAGATGCATAATATGATATAAGTGTTCACAGGCCTTTCCAATGATATATAACATGAGGGTTGTGTGCAAAATTTAGAAAGTACCCCTTGGGGAGGGGGGGGGCAAAGTGGGGAGATGGACATCGGAGATGCATAATATGATATAAGTGTTCACAGGCCTTTCCAATGATATATAACATGAGGGTTGTGTGCAAAATTTAGAAAGTACCCCTTGGGGAGGGGGGGCAAAGAGGGGAGATGGACATCGGAGATGCATAATATGATTAAGCAGTCACAGACCTTTTCAACAATATATGACATGAGGGGTGTCAACAAAATTTAGGAAAGTATCCCTTGGGGGGGTGGGGGGGCAAAGTGGGGAGATGGACATTGGAGATGCATAATATGATTAAGTGGTCACAGATCTTTCAAATGATATATAACATGAGGGTTGTGTGCAAAATTTATAAAGTACCCATTGGGGGGGGGGAGTGGGGAGATGGACATCAGAGATGCATAATATGATTATGCAGTCACAGACCTTTCCAATGATATATAACATGAAGGTTGTGTGCAAAATTTATAAAGTACCCTTTGGGGGGGGGCAAAGTGGGGAGATGGGCATCGAAGATGCATAATATGATTAAGCAGTCACAGACCTTTCCAACAACATATGACATGAGGGGTGTCAACAAAATTTAGAAAAGTATCCCTTGGGGGGGTGGGGGGGCAAAGTGGGGAGATGGACATTGGAGATGCAAAATATGATTAAGTGGTCACAGACCTTTCCAATGATATATAACATGAGGGTTGTGTGCAAAATTTATAAAGTACCCTTTGGGGGGGGGGGCAAAGTGGGGAGATGGACATCGGAGATGCATAATATGATTAAGCAGTCACAGACCTTTCCAACAATATATGACATGAGGGGTGTCAACAAAATTTATAAAAGTGCCTCCCTTAGGGGGGGGAGGGGAGGGGGTGGCGGGATGGACCCCGGATATGCATAACATGAATAAGCGGTCAAAGACTTTTCCAGCGATATATCACATGAGAGGTGTCTGCAAAATTTAGAAAAGTGTTCCACTTGGGGGGGGGGGGGGAGTGGAAGGATAGACCTGAGATGCATAACATGAAAAAGAGGTCACAGGCGTTTCAACTTGCAACTTTTTTCTCGAAGGCATTTGATAATATTAAATTTTTTTTTACCCAAGACAATTTAACGATATTCTTAATTTTTTTGCATAATTCGTCAAATGTTCATGGAAAAAATCATGAAATTCGCTAATCAATAGTTGATAAATTATAAAATTCAACAATCGATAGCAGTAAAATTGGTCAATCGATAATGGAAAAATCACAAAATTCATCAAATGGTCTCCTGTAAAAAAATTGTCCTGCACACTGATGATATGATCAAAAGGATTTTGAAGTATAGGACAAAATTAACACTTGCCAAACAGCCAGTAATGCTGAAAATTTGGCAATGGACTTTATTGCCACCACTGGTCAAACATAATAGTCACACTCACCAATTGCGATGATTGAATGGAAAAAGATTTTTTTCTCTGCTGTCGCTCGACAAATTTCGAAACCATTTGGCGAATTTCACGATTTTTTCCCCGAAATTGACGGATTGTGATTTTTTTTCTCGAAGCCATTCGACGATATTCGAAAACTTTTCCCCCCGAAACCAGTTGATGAATTTTGCGATTTTTCCACTGTCGATTAATGAATTTTGCGATTTTTCCGCTATCGATTGACGAATTTCGCAGTTTATCAACTATCGATTAATGAATTTCATGATTTTATCCATGAACGAACAAATTGCGCACTTTCTTTCCGCTAATGTTTGACACATTTCGCCCTTTACAATTCAGCCAATGAGTTGAACGTTGTTTCTTTCCAGAAATGTCAAGAATGAAACAATGATTCTTTAGGATGAATTTCCTTCGTTCGATGCCACATGGAAGAATGTGTGCAATGCAGCAACGGGCGTCACAGACTTTTTAAGGCACCTGCAGACTAAAAACATCTAACCAATCTTCGCGGGGGAGAAAAATCACAGATTTCGCCAAATGATTGAGGAAAAAATACTAAATTCATCAAAGGATCATGGGGAAACATGACTTTCGTTAAAAGACAACAGAAAAAACATTAATTATGCAAAAGGATCGTGAAAGATAAGCAAATTTTGTCAAAGAATCGCAAAAAAGGAAAGTTCACCAAAAGATCACGCTTGTTTAATAAATTTCGTCTAAAAATTGCGGAATAAAATGTATTTTATCAAAGAATCGCTGAAAAATGCGAATTTCGTTAAGGATCACGAGAAAAATGCGAAATTCTTCAAAGGATCGCTGAAAAAACACGAATTTCGTCAAAGAATTGCTGAAAAAAACATGAATCTCGCCCAATAATAGAAAAATCATGGTTCATAATCATTATATCTAGTAGTATATGTAAATACAGTTTGTGATATAAGACAAAATTAACACTCGCCAATCGGCGAGTAATACTGAAAATTGGTAATTGATGTTATTGACAGTACTGGCTAAACTTAATAGTCACACTCGCCAATTGCGATGATTGAATGTAAAATAAAAAAAATTTCCCGCTGTCAATCAAAGAATTTTGAAACCATTTGGTGAAGTTTTTCCCGAAACCATTTTGTGAATTTCCCGATTTTTTCTTCAAAATCATTTTTCAACAATATTCGACCCAATACGCATGCGTAAAAAAAATCACCAGCCAATGAGGTGAGGGTCTATTACTGTCTCTAGAAACGTGTTTGGGATCATCTCCTGGTTTTTTTTTCTTGCACATTGCATTAAACCTAGGAAGGTATTTATATAGAACTCACTGTGGAGTGTTTAGAAGGTATTTATTTTATTTATTATAATTTGTATGTATACTTAGGTGTCCATTTCGGATTTACTGTTTAAAAATGAATTTAGGCTCATTTAACATTCGCAAAATCAATCCGATGGAAATTGTGTTTTTAGATCTCTATCATTTTGTATATATAGTACAGAAAATAATTATTCAAACGTACGTAAAAATATCGTAGAACACGTAATACAAAATTGGACCACTTATAGTCAGTTTATTATCAGGGATGAATGTTATGGTGTTCCGATTGCTAATGAAAACGATTATGTAAATATATGGTTCTTCATAGAAGTATGTGCTTCTTCACACTTCAATAGAAGCATTGTTTAAATCAATATAATTCTACAAATATGATGCAGTTTTAAAATATTGAGTAATGATTAATACTGTCAAGGAATCTACTCATATACATAATTAAGTTTTGGTACTTCTCTATTATCTCATCGACTACTTTTCATAACAAAAAACTGTCGCCAAACTGTAACGCCAAATAAACGGGAGAACGTTGTCATTAATACGCGCAAATGTTGAATTAAAAACCACTTGACGACATAAGAAACACGTATAATGCTTCCGACATCAAGTAAATGGGACTGCATTTTTGGCATTTAATCATACAGTTTGGCGATAGTATTTTGTTATGAAAAGTGGACGATGGGATAATAGAGAAATACCTAAGTTTTTTATACCAAGTTTGAAAATTTATCTTTTTTTGACATTTAAAAAAAATAACAGAAAAAACATTACAAATTTGCACATTTGCTCAGCGGTCAAAGGATTAAGTAAATATTAATGATTAAGCGGAACTGGTTCTAGCTATGAAGTAATATTATTTTGCTCAAAAACCCCCAACAAAAAAAGAATTACAAAGAATAAGTAATCGTCTTTAAATATACAAAAAACAATGTGATTAATGACCAGGATTTTTTTACATATAACATTTTTTATATACAAAATAAAAACCGAAATAACCTCATTCATTTCACCCGATGTCAAAAATAGTTTTTTTTTCCACATTCCTGGGCAAAGCACTAAATCAATAAAATCACCAATTTGTGACAAATTATGAGTTTCATATGAATCGCCCATGAACGGACATGCAAACTGGTAAAAAATGAATGTAATAAATTAAAACATTCAAGATTTGTATACATACAAACAATACAATGTAAATATTAATATTGTTACATGATACATTGTTTGTATATATACTTCTTTGTATACATATATTGTTTGTATACATACAAACAAATATAATGTAAACATTATTCAAATATTAAGAGTTTGCTAATCAAAACATTCTAAAGATTTGTATACATACAAACAATAAAATGCATACATACTCTTTACAAATAAAATAGCACACTTATGTAATGACAAAACTTTTAAATCGAATAGAGATAATATATTTCTGTTAAAAAATAATGCTAAAGTTCAGACTTATATATATTATACATTCACATAAAGCTAGTCACATTCCTGCATATTTATTAAATATTTAGTTGCTAAATACAGAAATAATATTTTATAATTTATATTCAGACGCTCAGATTCGCTTTTTTTGAACCCATAATAATAAAAATATTACTACCGTGCGTACTGTCTTTTGACATTATATTTACATAATAGTTTTCATTAGCAATCGGAACACCATAAGATTCATACCCGATCATAAACGGAATATAAGTGGTCCAATTTTGTATTACATGTTCTACTATATTTTTATTTACGATTGAATAATTATTTTCTGTACTATATAAACAAAATGATTTGATTTCGCGAACGTTAAATGAACCTAAATTCATGTTACACAGTAAATCCAAAATGGATACCTAAGTATTCATACAAATTACAATAAATATAACAATAAATAAAATAAATACCTTCTAAACACTCCACAGTTTTTTATATAAATATCTTCCTAGGTTTAACGCAACGTAGAAGAAGCCATCAAAACAACAGGAGTTGATTTGATCTTGATCCCAAATACGTTTGGAGACAGGAATAGACCCTCGCCTCATTGGCCGGTCCTTTTTTGACGCATGCGTACTCGGTCGAAATTCGATGGAAATTTGACAAAATTACCAAACTGCTTTAAATAGATGGATGTTTAACATTTTTATGTAATTGTCTCATATCCATACAAGCAGAGATGGTTTATCGCGTTCCTAGAGATTATGATCCAAAGCCATTGTTTGTTTTCTTACTTACTTATTATTTGCTTATTATTTCCCCCTTGCACCCTGTCGCGTTTACCGGTGGGTTGAGCTTCGGCTTAAAATAGTAATACATACATACACACACACATATATATATATATATATATATATATATATATATATATATGTGTGTGTGTGTGTGTGTATATGTATATATATATATATATTTAAGACCTCATAGGCTGTCAATTACATTTGGTAATCCAATTATCCAATTTTAAAAATTTCCGACAAATTACCCTCGCCATAATAGCGAACTTAGAGGATTGATATCAATTTGTTTCATTTGTATTAAATGTGATGCATGTATCTTAAAATTAATAATAAAGAAATAAACCTATTATTCTGGCTGAGACAAAAGGAATTGTTTTTGTACTTGCACTATTTCTAGTGACTGACGGATAATATATATTGACGTTTAAACAATGACTGTGTATTTTTCGAAATATAATAACAGTATTGAAACTCTATTTGCCACTACATAATGACTAATTTATTTAAGCATAATCAAGTATACCCAAGAGTATTTTAAGTTAAACTAGTACGTAATCTACCGATTTCACAATAAATGAAAGATAGATTAAATTAGAAATGTATTTCGACTTGAACTGAAGTTTCATATGGAAATACTGAATCGCTGTCGATTATAACGATTAATGTGCAGCGAAATGAAATCGATTTTCTTATTTCCAACATTCATCCCAAAGTACGAGTAAAAGCTGTTATCAGTTTTTAATGTTGCATTAATGAATCTGCTTTCGAAAATATTGGAATATTATGCAGAACTGACCTTTTAATGGAAACGGAAATAATCTTCTGAAAGGAGTAAAAGGATAATTTTAATATAATTATCTTTAAAAAATTGTAGAAATGCTTCAATGCACGATGTACGAAGTAAAATATAAATGGGGAAAATATTGAATATGTAGGAACTAGAGTCCTGACATTTTTGTCAGGTACGACCCGACCTGAACTCGCAAATTACATTTGAAGTCAATCTGCAACCCGACCCGAATCCCACACAAAAAAAAATCCTCGATCCGCAACTCGATCTGAACCCTAATATTTCAACCTGAATCCGACTTCAGTCCAAAATACTTCAACCCGAAATCTGACCGAAACGCGAAATGAAAAGAAAGTAAATCACGTTTTAATTATGAAAAGTAATTTGCAATTATATCCCTAATAGTACAAATTTTATCTTTTATATAGAAAAATGAACATCTATATTCTTTAATATTCAAATATATAGTAACACCTCTGAATAGCGGACATCCCAAGATCGTTAAATAGAGCTCTGCATCAAGTCGGGTCGTCCCTCATTTTCTTTTTTCGGGTCGGGGCGACTGTAATTATCTTTCTGCGGGTCGGATTCATCCTAAAATAATTCTTGCGGGTTAGATTTAAATTCGGGTTGTTGAGATTTTCAGAAAAATAGCAGAACTATGTTCCAGATGAAAATAAAATGCATATTTGAATATGAGAGAATATATATTCAATTTACTCTACTAAAAAGAAAATGTATATAAGAAATATGTTGATAGATTATTCTTTCTTTACAGTACAGTTAAGGACCATGTTTTGTTCTCTCGGAATATGAAAAAAAATTACCGGCATTTAATTTTCGATATGTACAAAAACACAGGTATCGTATTTGTGATAGTTTATGCACGCATACAAATGTTATGTGTGTGTAGCTAGGGAGGTGTCCACTATTCAGAGGTAAAATCGTACAAATATATATATGTGTTCGAAATTCAAAAATTGTTCGCTAAACAGAGGTGTCAGATTTTCAGCAGTGTCTGTTACAGAGGACATTGAAAATATATTTTTAATCTGAAAAAAATATTTTGGACATTCTGCTGAAAAATCGGGTCAATCCGAAAGAGACCCGCAAGAGTCAAAATTCAACACGAACCCGACCCGCAGCAAAAAATAGAAGTCAACCCGACCGGAACCCGACACGCAACGAAAAAATATAACGCCAACCCGACCCGGTGCAAGTAAAAGCGGGTAACCCGACCCGATACAGGACTTAAGTAGGAACTGTAAAGTATGGATTTGCTGTGTATTTGTATACTTCTTAATCGAGTTTATAACTGTATCTGGTTTAAAATTTTGATATTTGTTTTCCTTTAAGTACTTTTTATAAGCACGAAAATCTTATTTTTTTAGTTTGAAATCTACGCTGAAAGGACAATTTTATAAAATAGGAAGCAGAGCGTAGAACAGCGAGTAAACTTTAACGAAAATTTTAGACGCATTTTTTCAGAATATTGTTTTCGAATTCGGTGATATTCTACCTCTCCTAATTTACAATCAATCGAATTGGTCTTTAGGAAAATTAATCGTCACATATTTTTCTAGTGAAATACGCAAGAATTTTTTCGAAATATTAATATCTTGTTGTTTTGTGTAACTGTAACGAAATCTATAGTTGAAAACTTGTATTTTACTTTGAGTTGGTGCCTTTTCACTAAAATTGCATCATTTTCATATTGGCCACATATTCCAGTCGCTTTTGGACTAAGAAAGTTAATTATTTTGTTCAACTGTTCTAGTTAATGAAAATTATATTTTCGAAATTAATTTGATCGATGTTAGATTTTCGCCTAAACATTTTATAAAAGTACTTAATGCGATTTGTTCGCTTAAAATTCTAACATTTTATGAAATTTTCAGAAAACATACACATTTTCTTAATAGTTATGATTCTTTCTGAATTAGTATGATGTTTATCGTATTTCTTATAAAACAAAATATTTAAAAATATGAGATAATTGTTTCTAATACTTTTCCGGAAATACTAGCCTCTTAAACTCAGTAACAATTATAAAATTAACCGAATGTAAACGTATTTCACCAAGTATTAAATTGATATATATATATATATATATATATATATATATATATATATATATATATATATATATATATATATATATATATATATATATATGAGCTTTTCTTTTTTATGCTCAGAATTTCTTTCATTCAAAAACAATTTATTTAACTATCTGTCCACGAGATCGGATTTCTCTACTTGAGTGTAATAACCTCTATATGGAAGTGGCAACGAAGGGGAAATAAAATATGATTGTTTGCAATAATTTTGGATAACTTTTAAACTTATACTTAACCTTATAGTCCAGGTGCTAGGAGTGAAAAAACTGCAAATCGTGATAAAGTTATACCGTTTGGTCAGTATCTACTCTATATTAATACAAAGCACATAAGAAGGGGAGGCATCGCTGAAAGTGCGGGGAATTCCAGATGGCGGCCGTTATTCAAAATGGCGTCATTTTCGGGAATTGGTGAAATTTCGTTTCTATTCATCGTATAAAAGCATGTTTAATGGAAATTTACATGTTTTTAGATAAAAAATATTATTTGTAGCACTTTACAGCACAGTCGAAAAGTATTTATGAATTCAGCTTGCCTGTTTGTCTGTCTGTCTGGTCATCTGTCTAGTCGCGTACTAACTCGAAAAAAAATAACCGGATATCCAGATAATTAAAATATGGTACTGTAGTATACCATAACAAGTTCGGTATTCATTTTCAAGTGTGCATCATTCATAGTTCATTTACAGGGGCAATCAAAAGTATTCGGTTACATTATGGTCTGTAGACGAAAATGACTTGCAATGTGTTTTAATGATGTTATACTCTTTGTAACATATTCGAATTAATATACATCAGTGCGATGCAGTACAAGATACTTACTATAGAATATGCAGTGCATAGCAGTTTTCGCTCATTTACAGGGGCTCACAAAATAATACGGTAACAGAAATTTCAATAAGCACAATGCTGTCTATGCGCGTTTTTAATTATAAAATGCGTTTTTGAACTTTGCTAGAAATGAAAGAATTGCAAATTGTCATATGAATATTTTCTTTTATATAAATATAAACTGTAGCGTGTATTTATATATTTATTACAATGTAATTCTGATGACGAGGCACCACCCGAAATGAGATGTATTCAATATGGGGTTTTGTTCCAAAATTCCAAAACATATTGCATTTTAATGTTGCGATTTCTTACTCTACTCTCAGACTCTTTGGCGTGCAGACGATCAATCTGACAATTGGAATGAAAAGATTTTTGTTTTTGAAAGATTTGTTCTATATATAGTTTTATAGCGCGATGCATGATTATATACTGAAACGCGTGATAAAGATGAATTTTGTAAATATTCAGTGTCAGTATCTGTACCATTTACGTTTTCATGTTAATTCCTCATCAATATTTCACCCTCTGAAAAAAAAATTCTCTCTAATAGTACTCCGGCAAAAAACATCAGCCAGAAAAATGCAACCCTAAAGGTTTTAAAAACAGACGTCCAGCTATTTTCAAGGCTTTTAATAGTTGCACAGAATCGTCAGTTAGACCTGCAAAATTTTTCGAACTAAGAAAATCAACCATTTACCTTTGCTTTTTCCAGTAACGGTGAATTTCGACTCAGCAATAAAAGTGATTTAGCACGTATTTTAGAGGAAACTATTGAGAAGAATAGAAACACCTTTCCAGGAACATGCGATGCTTTAATTTTTGATTGTAAAGTTCTTATTAACATTTTAAAGAATCGCCAGTCTTCAAAAACCTTTAATGATTACTACATTAACACATTTTAACCCCATTTATGTAACGACATTGAGAGTTTTAGTTGCCAAAGAATAGATGTGATATGGGATAGATGCATTACACAAAGCATTAAAGGTGAAACCAGACAAAAAAGGGGTGCAGGAACCAGGAAGAAAGTGCTATTGCATGTCAAACTACCTAAAAATTGGCAAGATTTCTTAAGAAAATAAAGTAATAAAGAAGAGTTATTTAATCTGCTTGGAACAATAGCTATAAATACCATAAAAAATACACAAGTTATAACCACTTCAGGTGAAGAAGTTATAGGAAATAATGTTGCACTAAGTTCCTTAATTGGAATGACTTGCCCTGGTCATGAAGAAGCTGATACAAGGATAATATTGCACCTCAAAGACATGGCAGAAAACGGATTGAAAAATATTGTTATACGCTCTGTAGATACTGATGTATTAGTTTTAGCAATTGCACATTTCTTTACTCTGTCAGATAGACACCTGCAAACTGTTTAGATTGCATTTGGATCAGGGAAGAATTACAGACTTATTCCCGTCCATACTGTAGCTGCAGCAACTGGAAAAGAAAAAGCAATGTCGTTACTAGGATTCCATGCTTTCACAGGCTGCGACAGCAATCCTGGTTTCACAGGAAAAACAAAAAAGTCAGCTTGGAAGACATGGATTCTCTATAAAGATGCTACTATCGCATTTTCATTTTTATCAAAACCGCAAACTTCCATACATGACGATATTCTAAATATTTTAGAAAAAATCGTAGTATTGTTGTACTGTTCAACATGTAACAGCATAAGTGTAAATGGTGCTAGACAGGAATTGTTTATGACAAAAAATCGTCCTATTGAAGATATTCCACCAACCAAGGGTGCTCTAGAGTAAGATATTTTACGGAGTGCTTTCCAAGCTGGACACATTTGGGGACAAGTACATGAGCGGGAAATATGTCCCCCCCCCCTATCCAAACAAATGGGGATGGTGGTTGGATAATTTTTCATGAAAATTTAAATGGTCGGAGCTGCCCGAGATTGCAGATTCTTGCAAAGAACTAGTAAAATGTATGTGCAAAATCAGCAAATATAAGTGTAGTTCTAGGAAGGTTGGTCTTCCTTGCACATTATTGTGCAACTGTAAAAACGAATATGAATGAGAAATAATATGCTACAAACTAAAATTTCTATATTCTGCAATTTTATGTCATTCATTTGTTATGTAGCATTCATTTTTTAATATGTTGTATAAGTAAGACATTAGCAAATAGCATTTTTATTATTTATTTATTCCATTCATTTTACTCACTATACAATAAAAAATACTTTAATATTTGAACTAAATTGAACTAGTTTCATTTTAAGCATATTTCTGATATTAAAAAGATAATTTTTGATTAAAAAAGTCGAAAATGACATCAAAGACACTTTTATATGACGAAAACGGAAAAAATGAATAACAGCTTAAATCTTAAATTCCTAAGACATTTCATTATGCCTCTCTTATATGCATTGTTTTAATATAAAAAATATACTGACCAATAGGGATATTATTATTAAAAATTGCAGTTATTTTATACCTAGCACCTCCTTTAATAACAATCGATTTAGCTGATGATCTATAAAATTTATTCACAAGTTATAAAGGCACTGTGCTCGGAGACATTAATGTAACGGAAACCGTATTATTTTGCGAGCCCTGTAAATGAACGAAAACTGCTATGCACTGCTTATTCTACAGTAAGTATCTTGTACTGCACCTCACTGATGTATATTAATTTGAATATGTTACAATGAGTATAGCATCATTAAAACACATTGCAAGCGATTTTCGTCCACAGACAATAATGTAACCGAATACTTTTGATTGCCCATGTAAATGAACTATGAATGATGCACACTTGGTAATGAATACCGAACTTGTTACGGTATACTACAATACCATATTTTAATTATATGGATATCCAGTTTTTTTTGAGTTAGTGCGCGACTAGACAGACGACCAGACAGACAGACAAACAGGCAAACTGAATTCATAAATACTTTTCGACTGTGCTGTAAAGTGTTACAAATAATATTTTTTATCTAAAAACATCTAAATTTCCATTAAACATGCTTTTATACGATGAATAGAAACGAAATTGCACTAATTCCCGAAAATGACGCCATTTTGAATAACGGTCGCCATCTTGAATTCCCCGCACTTTCCGCGATGCCTCCCCTTCTTATATGCTTTGTATTAATATAGAGTAGATACTGACTAATCGGTATAACTGTATCACGATGTGCAGTTTTCTCCTTATTTTTGTCGTGTAGCACTTGGACTATTAATAACTTAACCTTTTAATAACGAATCGCCAATCATGTTGCTGTACCTACCAATATGGTCAATCTAATATTTGTTAATACGTCTCATTCATGTAATGCAACCTGTCCAGGTGATTATCACAAAGTTCTTTTTCGTAGGTTTGAAATAGTTTGGACAAAAACAACTGTCTGAGCATTCGTCCGGTGCGTATGTTGCCGCACGCATATAGAGACGCCCTAATCTAACTAATTTATGTATAGTTGTGTAAAACGACTGATATTTGGCTACTGATAGGGTACATCTATATGAGAGTGGCGACATACCGGTAACAAACTTTTATTGGTTGAGACGATTTTAGATCAATCCGAATTGCCAAGCAGTTTGGCGAGCCTGTAAGTATCGCCAGGCTAATGTTTTTTAACATGTTTCACTTCTCTAATCGAACTTTTTCAGGTGGGTATTGCCAAATTCTAGAATGTAGATTTGACATAGTTTGGGCAAACATGTCTGATTGACCAACGTCTGAGCATGCGCCCTGTGTGTATGTCGCCAGTCACATATAGAAGTAGCCTAACTACTGGTGATTAAAAGCTTACGCTAATCAAGCGAAGATACATTCCCGCTTATGTTAAACCTATGGATACGTTCTTTTCAAAATTCTCGCTTCTATTTTAATATATTTAACTAATTGTTTTGCATACAATATCTGAGGTCGATGTCCAACGTTTTACATTTGCAATTTTTCGACTTTGGTTGCAGGTTTTTTTTTTTTTTATGAGGACACTTTCACTTTCGGAACTGGTACCGAAAGTAATGACGCGTGCTGGAAGCGACGCGTAAAGTTGTCTAAATTTAATTGCAAAATTCCGCTATTAAATAAGGCGAAAATATATATACTCGGAAATACTGATAGTCTCGAAAATAATGGTAAGAATCTTTACAAAGCCTGTTTTTCGAGAAAACTACATAATATGAGCATTTCTTATAGGAGCATATAAGAAATACTTATTACAAGAAACTTAATAATTATAAATCTTCCTTAATCCGGGAGCAATCGCGCATACCGAAGTTATAAATGGTTTTTACTTTGTCACCAATAAATACAAATAATAATCGTCACCTTATCTACTCGCCGACAATTGTTACAAATTCTGCAATAAAATGAGTTGAAGATTACTTTTCGAAAAATAGTGGGGACAATTGAAAAAACCGTACGCACCTTGGGTACGTCATACCCCACGCGACAACTTCTGTGTTAAAAACGTATGCTGTTGTATTTTTATAACGAAAACTAACTTTAAAGAAATGTTATTTCTAAGTTTTCCACAGGATAGAGATACTATTTATAACTAAACTCTAAAATAATACGAAATCATATGCCTAGTCACGTACTGCATACAATTACTTTTTCTACAAATTCAAAATAAATAATGATTTTTTTTTTTTTTTAAACAGCGATTTTAAAATCATAACTCTTCCAAATGTATAGTTTCGAACAGTAAGTTCATATTCGCAATAATAATTTAATATTTACATTTTTTGAAGTTAAAAATACTTTTCCAAGGTAAGTACTTTAAGGTTGGAGTATCATCTCTTTTCATTCCGATGAATTATATATTTTCCAGTGTACAGCTTTTATTCGTTATAATTGAATGAGCCCAAGTGAAGATAATTTTATCTCTTCTTTTATTTTTGAATGCACAGATGCGTCATTTTTCATGCGTCTGAATTTTGTAAATTTATAATTGAAAAGAAGTTAGCCTACTTAGGTCAAAAAATATTGCAAAAAAGTACAATATTTTAAAAGATATTTTTTGTAATTATAGTGAGAAAATATTATGCAATTAATTTGCAGAAAATATAATAAAACACTAATACTGAATGAGAAATTTTAGGTTAAAAAAATTATTAAGGGATAATTTAACTACTATAATTATGAATATATTTTAATTTTTGGAATACCTATATATTTTAGTTGTTTGATTTTTCTAACGAAAACTAACTTTAAGAAAATTTTATTTCTCAGTATTTCACTGGATTAGAAAACTATTTATAGCTAAACAATATAAACTGAAATCATATGTTTAGTCACGTACTGTATACAATTTATTTTCCATGAATTCAAAATCGATAATGATTTTTTTTTTTTTTTTAAAGAGAAAAACTTAGCATTTTTTTATTCTTAGCTTTTTTAAATGTCTGGTTTCGAGCACAAATATTACCAATAATAATTTAATATTTTTAATTTTTAAATTAGCATGAAATTCTATATTGCAAGACAGTTATATATTGCAAGACAGTTCTTCAAACATGAAGTATCATTTCTTTTCATTCCGATGAATTATATATTTTCCAGTGAACAGCTTTTATTCGTTATAATTGAATGAGCCCAAGCGAAGATAATTGTATCTCTTCTTTTATTTTTCAATGCACAGATGCGTCTTTTTTTCATCATTTTCAGTTAAGGCATCAAATTCCTGAACAATGAATATCTACTTCAGATTCTTGAAATTTATTCTTAAATGAAGGTAAAAAACAATCTGCAAAGGAATTTGCATTAAATATTTATGAAACAGGATATTCAAGTGCGAGTTTTAACTGATTAGTATTTGATTTAGAAAAATGTTTAATTTAACGATTTATTTGTTTGAATAGCTAATTAGTATGACGAAAATTAAACAATCCTAATTAATTATGAGTAAAGGAATATTTAATTAATTTTTTTAATATAGTTAATTATAGTCAGGAAAACTGTGACAATGACAGCGATGCGTCAAAAATTATTTTTCTGATACATAAAACATTACAAAATTATTTATCTGCAAGTTAAATATAACAGCACGCTGTAAAAAAAGAGATATATTCCTTAATCTACTAAAAAGATATATTATAACCCTGTACGAAAATATACAATAGCATCTTCCGAGACACCCATGATTCCGAACAACCTTTTTTTATCATTAGAAACCACAGAAACCCATATATATTTGTCATTTAAAGGAACATTTATAGAAACATAGTTTATTTTTCTACCACTGATTTTCAAAAACGTTTCCGACAAGTTTTACACTGTAATAATCAGTTTTCTTAATTGAAAATATCGTTTTTAGTTTACTATTAGTTCTCAATGAAACATTTTCAGGTGCGTACTTTAATTTATGCATGAAAGAGTAACAAAGTAATATTTATAATATTCAAATTTTAATTGCTTAATTGGCGTATAGCCAACGTAGTGAAAAAGTACCCAAGCCCGGACTCGAACCCGGGTCATCAGATTAGCGCACTGACGTTCTACCAACTGAACCACTTGGGAACGATACTCAGCCTGGAACTTTTTCACCATAGCATGTTGGCAAGGCTACAAACGCAGCACAAGATGGAATATTAATTATGATGTATTAATTATGATTTATTAAATATGAATTTATCCAATTGTCGATGCTGGATTTTCTTTGATTTCGTGTTTGCCCCAGGGTTGGCGGCTCACGGAAAATATTCCATCTTGTGCTGCGTTTGTAGCCATGCCAATATGTTATGATGAAAGAGTTCCAGGCTGAGTATCGGTCCCAAGTGGTTCAGTTGGTAGAACGTCAGTGCGCTAATCTGATAACCCGGGTTCGAGTCCCGGCTTGGGTACTTTTTCACTATGTTGGATATACGCCTATTAAGCAATTAAAATTTGAATATTATGAATGCAAGGCGTGAGAAATTTTCTCTGGGAAATTTTCCAAGTATTAAATATGAAAATAATATTAATTTTAATGTCATTGTTAATGTTGTTAATTTATCATGTCTGTATGTAAAACATGTTTGTTGAACATAAAATGTTTACTTGAGAACGGATAGCATCCGAAAAAACTATATTCTTGATTGAGAAAACTCATTAATACACTGTAGAAACTACTCTGAAACGTTTCCAAAACATCAAAGGCAACACACACACACACACACACACACATAAAAAACACCTTTGTCTTTAAATCGCAAAAAATTCTATTAGTTTATGAGGTTCCAAAGATAATGTACGCTTTTCTGAATCGTGGATAACTCGGATGAGTTTATTCTAGATTATATTACTACATTTCCCACATTCACATACATTTGTCGTTTTTATAGTGCATGAAATACGTTATGCATCAAAAGTTTTGATGCATAATGGTGCTACGTATGATGGGTAAGTAACATGGATGGAAGATGAGATATGGCAAACGTGAAGAGAAAAAGAAATAACAATACAGTTAAAATACAACTGCATTAGATGACGACGTCATCCGCTTTGAGAAAAACACGGGACAAAGAAAAATAAATTGAGTACATATAAAATATAATTTAATTTCATGTTACAAAGTATACACTTTAGAATTCACGTGAAATACAATTGTTTCGATCGATCGATGGCGTCCGTTTCTCCTATGCATTTGTATTCGAATTTTGCTTTTTAATCTTAAAAATAAAATAAACCCCTGCAACAACAATGTCCCACTTTATCGTTTTTGCAGTATTTATTTTTTTTAATAATCATTGTTGAGCATGATATAATGCGGTATTTTATTTTTGCGGTAACATTGATTTGAGAAAAGCTTTTCATTTCATTTATAAAAACAATACTGATTTAATTTTTAATTAACTGTTGTTTTTAATCAAAAGACGTGATTTAACGAAATGTGAGTGTACTATGACAGAATTCAGTTCAAACGAATTTCGAATGATTCCCCATTTATTCTGATACGTTTCATAAATGCATAGAACAAGGGATGTTGACAACAGAAATAATATATATATATATATGTGTGTGTGTGTGTGTGTGTGATTATTATGCGCTCCTTTATTTCTCGATGAATAATAGGTTGCTACCCATGTTTTCGTCTCATCTCACTTTGAAGAGATTCCCTTTTATGATTCAAATAGGACGGTCATTTATTTATAGGATAGCATTAAAAATGTTTTACAAATTAGAATGTGTGTTTATTTTATGTCAAAATAAAATGCTGACTTTAGATTTCTCATAATTCGGTGCGATGGAATATCTATACTCTGTGATGATTTGTTCAGTATGTCCAAAATTATTTGTTTTTCCTTTCGTAAATTAGTAAGATTCCAGTATTTGGGTAAACATTTCCTCTCTTACTGTTTGATTTATTTTACCACTAAAGAGCAGTCTACATTTTATTCCAAAAGATGAAATTAGTATCTTTGACTTCTATAATGATACGTATGTGTTCTTGAAATTTCACTATTATTAATACACCGTTACTACGGTTTGCCCCCTTTACTTTTTAATACTTCTTTCGTACCCCTATCAAGGCTAACAACGATTCACACAAAACGTCGGATTCAACCCTCTTAGTACCTCGCAGCGAGGCTAACTTTCAATAAGGATTTTCACACTCAAAGTAATAACACCGCAGATAATAACGGTAGTGGCATATTTTAGTCTTTATAAAATTATGAAAACTATTTTATTTATCAATTTTCAAAACTATGCATATATGCATAAAGGATATTCTAAATCCAAAATTAAAATTTTCATAGAAATTGGTTCTTAATTTGCTGATATATTAATTAAAAAATCATAAATTTTTTAATCGAAAATAAATATTTTAAATTTAACTATACATGCAGAGTGCAGATGGAAAAGAGATTACCAGAGTCAGGTTTGGCAGGTAAAACCGCTAGTCAGAAATTTTAAAGTATATCCAAATTATTAAAATTTATTCAAGTAGGGATTTCAGAATTGGTATCTATACGCAATAAAAAATTATATTTCAAAATATCTAATTTTCATAAAAAGCGACCGGTAACTTTTCATTTTATCAGAAACAAGAACAAAAAATCATGCGTCAAGCATAGATTATGTAACACTTTCCAACGCTTCCAAAATAATTTTACAAATCATTACCGTTTAATAAGCTGATAGATAACATGCGATAAGTAAATAAAGTCTATGTAAACAATTTGGAAAACGCATAACATATTTAAAGATGTAATCTCAGTAATTTCCAACATATACAATATTCGGAAAAATATCCGAATACTTTTATTCAGCCTTGTAATAATCTTTGTATATATACTACATAGGATGCTAAATTTTAGTTTAGTTTGGAAACGCGTAGCACAGTTTAAAATTCTCCTTCTGGAATTTCTGTCAATAAACGGAAATGTGTTCGCGAACTTTTGTGCTGCCCTATATATGATCTACAGAATTTATACACACCAATTAATAGACAAAAAGTGAGTTAAATTTAAAATCGCGTTCAGCAACTTAAAACGCGCTTCCAGGAATTATTGTTAACAGACAGTAGAGAATTATTTTGTGTGTCCCTGTAAATGAATGATGACTGCTATACACACAATATTCTGTAGTACGTCTCTTGTAATGCACCTTAGTGATATATATAAATTTCAATGCATTTAAAATAGTGAAACATTATTTAATTAAAGCGAAACGATTTTTCTCCATAGACGTAATGTAACGGAATTCTTTTGAATGCCCCTGTAAAGTAACTATAAGTGCTATGCACACCCTATTCCATATTAAGCTTCTTGTAATGCACCTTAGTGATATATACCAATTACAATGTGTTTGAAATTGTGTAACATCATTAAAATAAACCGCAAATTATTTTTCCCCATAGACCGTAATGTAACGGAATTCTTTTGAGTGTCCCTGTAAAAAAACTATAAGTGCTACACACTTCAGTTGAAATAGGGAACATGCTATAGATGACGACAATAACATATAAAAATTGCAGTGCAATCCAAGCATATTTACGGGAGTTAGAGCACGGCCAGACGGCCAGACGGCCATACGGCAGACAAATCGAAGTCATAAACACTTTTCAACTAGGTTGGAAAGTGTTAAAAAAAATTGTTTTATTTATGGAAAAAGAATTTTATTCTGCATTTAATCCAATCTTCAATTAAATCCACTAGTCAGAAATTCTATGATGTATTCAAATTATTAAAACTATTTTTGGTATTGATTTGAAAATTGGTATATATTTGCAGAAAATGATCCTTAAAGTGTTTTGAAAGGAATATTAAACGAAATCATTTGTGCGATCTTCGAGCACAAATCACTTTTTTACCTTTTTTCTGTATTTTTTAAAAGTGAATATTAACGCATATCGCGCCATTATTATTCACTCAACTATTCTCATCGTCTGGAGAATTTTGAATAATTTTTTTATTTGCATATATGAATAGCTAATTTCACCATCACAACATATGAAAGATGTGCTGTACTTTTTTTTTCTTTTTTTGCTGTGGTTTTACTTTGGTAAATCGTAAAATGGCGGATATTTATGTATCATACGATACTGTATAAACAGCATTTTCTGGATATTTAGGCGTCGTAATTGAAGAAGAACCTGAATTAGCTTCATATTGAAGCTCTTCATTGGTCGTATAATTGTTTATCACAGCAGGTAATATTATGTTCTGCATCACTAATTTAATATAATTCCGTCGCAACAAAACTTCGCAGATTCTCAATTTACATGATTAAACTGAAAGTACCGTTCTCATTTCGACAATTTAAAACATATTTGCATAATAAATAATGACTTTAAGTTGCAATATTCAAATACGAAAACAAAACAATATGTTGCTGAACAACGCATATTTTATTACGAGATTTTAAACTATGATGTAAAAATTTAAATTCCAAAAATATAAATTATTCTCGACGGTGTAAATAATTTTTCGCCGTTTTGTATTTAAGAAAATTAATTCCTGATGATGTTTTTAGAGATAAACCGAAACGTCAAGAATAATTTTTATTTTTGTGATTTTAGTTTTTACACCGTTGTTTAAAATCTCGTGATAAAATGTACGTTGGTTTGCAACATATTGTTTTGTTTTCATACATATTTGTCATACAGCGCGGTTGAAATGTAAATTTACAGAACTATAAATTTTACAGATGTGTGGTTTTATTGGTTGTAAAGTTGTAGTTTGGCCAATTTAAATCACATTTGGATACTTCTTTGTTATAAGGGGCTTGCTGCGAGGAAACAGCGAGGTTGAATCTGAAGATAAAAGCAAAATTTTCCATACCACTTTCACGCAACCTTTATTTACATTTTTAAATATCACCAGATTATTATACTAATACGGGAAAATTAAAAAAGAGAGACACATTTTTAATTTCTTAAATTTTAAAAAATATTCAATTTTTTAAAAATAATTATTAATTTATTAACAATTTAAAGTCTTTGATTATATCTAATGAGTTTGCTTTATTAGAACATTATCCAAAAAGTTTAATATAGGTGTTATTTACAGAATAATATTTTTTGATACCGAGTCCTTTTAAAGAGTATTACAGAGAACAACTATATGAAAATATAATAAAGTAATCGTAACTTTGCAAATAAAAGGCGTACTACACATCTACATTATCACACTTACATCTGTACTGGTCAGAGTTTAACGCAAGCTAAGCTTGCGTTAAACTCGATGGTCAATTTTTCCAAACGAACCTCGAATGCGAGTAGTAATTTTCCAACTGGACGAAAAATGTCCGGGCCAGGATTCTGACCTGGGATCGCTTGGCTGAAGCCGCCACGCTCTACCACTGAGCTATCCCGGTCGAATCTGGAGGGCATAATTCATCCAGTTAACCATATTGATCAGAGAATCTGGTCTGATATTTTAATCAGCTCAACAGAAAAGATCGCAGTTCCTTTACCTGCGATCTTTTCTGTTGAGCTGATTAAAATATCAGACCAGATTCTCTGATCAATAAGGTTAACTGGATGAATTATGCCCTCAAGATTCGACCGGGATAGCTCAGTGTTCCTTTACCTGCGATCTTTTCTGTTGAGCTGATTAAAATATCAGACCAGATTCTCTGATCAATAAGGTTAACTGGATGAATTATGCCCTCCAGATTCGACCGGGATAGCTCAGTGGTAGAACGTGGCGGCTTCAGCCAAGCGACCCCAGGTTCGAATCCTGGCCCGGACATTTTTCGTCCAGTTGGAAAATTACTACTCGTATGATTTATTTACCAATTTGAAATAATTGTGTTAAAATTAATCTAGTGAACCTCGAATGATTAAAACTTTTGTAAGTTCCACCTTTCACCGACAGGGGGCGTACATATTATTAGTACCTATATATATATACTAGCATGCTACGCCCGCTGCGCTGAGCCATTTTTTTAAATAAATCAAACGAAATGGCTTTGTATTTTAAAGGAATATGGAACTTCACCTACGGATACTACCCTAGTCAAAATTTTCAATCGAACTTTGAATCAAACAAATTATGTCAATGGATCTGAGCATGTATTTTAAAGCAATAGGGACGTTCACCTGGTTTTTCTTTCAATATTGCTGTAAACGATGCGAACGACATTGCGTTATATTATATCATACATTGAACAAACTTTGGGCTAATAAGAAGCAACTCATTTAGTTGATCATTTATAGTAGAGTTTGGTAGAGAAATGAGGCCATTATGGGATTATGGCAACAGGAACTAAAATGTTCTCTAGTCAACATACTACTAAAAAAGAGAGCATTACAATGATTGCATAGGTTGACCATTGAATTTAAATAATGTTCGGGTGATTCATTTTCGTCTGTAAGTTCTTGAACTACGTCCCTCTTTCTTGTCTCTATGTGGAGTTCTGGTAACGTAAGTACAATCTCACTCTATGTTACGTTATATTTCGTATTATACGTCATCTTCTGGCAAGTCTACTACGGATTTTCATCTTTGGATTCCAACAGAGTAAATACAATCAAAAATGTAATAAATTGTTTGCAAATAAAGAACAATGTTTAACTTTCATTTTAAAAAAATGGTGAAACATAAAAAAGTGCATTTTTAAAGCTGAATAGTTTAAATAAAATTAAAATGACGCCATTTTCACTATATTTCCATTTTTTAGACCAGTTGCATAGCGTAACCATTAACCTGAAAAAAAAAAAACCCGCGATGATTAACTCTGGTAGAAGAATAAAACTGTAGTTTGCAACCAATAAAATCTTCTTAATCTTCCATAATCTTGTCGATATCCTAGTTTGACGTCAAACATTAGAAGTGCTTGAAACGATATAGTTACTGATGTACCAGAGTTAGTTACAAAACGAAGTTATTTACGCGCCAAATTATGTTCCATTAAATAATGTCAAATTACTGTTAATTCAATTATAGATCTTTCATTAACAAAATTCCATATCTTAAATAAAACTGACAATGATAAAGTTAGTTATGCAAAATGTTTAGTAATAATCTTTTTGGTGAATACTTAAACCGAAGATTTTCTTTGCATTTCTCTAATGAGCAAAATAACACGCAGAAATAAATTCATTTGTTACTATGTTTAGCTGCTAGGGCTGTGTGTAAGTCGAAAATGCTTTAAAAAGATCGAAAAATTATTTAATCAGAATTTCAGGTACTCGTTTTTCTTATCCACACTGTAAAAAAAATTGCAGTAAAATTACGGACAGAGGCCGGTTGCAGAGATTCCAGTCATACCCCGTAAAAAAAAAATCCATGCTCATAATTTTGTGCATCCCGTAATTTTACGGGGCAAAGTAATATAGCATTATAATGCACAGGATATAATGCACTTTAAAACACAATAACACTTTGCTTACAGTTCCGTAGCACGTAGCACGTTAGATAATCATCACAGAATCGCTGTTTTGGCGGGTTAAAATTTCCGAAACACGAGTAAAATGAAGGGTTAAACACTAGCTGAGGACAATGTATGGGGTCGTATCGTATTTTTGCTAACATATGGGCTAGAACTGTAAGAATATGTGGATTGCTCTTAATTTTCTAAGTATCTAAGGGATAAGGCCGCTTATTTAATAGATCAGACCGTTTTTCATCAAATAAGGCTGTTGCCCGTGAAAATTGAAGGGCTAACGCTCATAAATTTACAGTTTTTTTCTAAGAGTGCAGGCTGAAATGATAAATAAACAAATATTATTTATTCCATTCGCCACCATTGATATTACAAAAATTTTCCGTACATTGGAAGCATTGCTTTTTTGGTATAACTTCGCTTCATAATGAAAAAAAACCCATCAATTTAGCAATCGCTAATTTCAAAAGTCGTCTAATCTTTTGTAATCTGAATCGTCGACCAGAGTAACCTTCAAACATAAACGAAACATCCGACAATATAGTAAAAATGCCAACTGGCAGGTGACCGGAATACGGACGATTAGTCTAAAATCTTTTAAAAACCTTCCTGAAAGAAGGGAAGATATGCAGAAAAAAATAAAAATAAATGACGAATCGAAAAGAGCATCGAAAATTTATTTCAGCAAGCAATTTTTATTTCAAAATGTCGCCTTTTTTGATAGTAATAACGTATAATTGCACACATCGCCTTAAGAACATTCTTTAGTTTCTAACTTTTGACGTAGTGAATATTTATATAAGTGAAATTGGCGATATATTAAAAAAATAAAATAAAATAATAGACAATATTCGGTGATCTGAGTTCGAGGTTTTAAAAATGAAACAAACCGCCATGTTTCCGTAGTAAATTTTTAAATGTCTAAAATTTAATTATTTTACAATATGTGTTTGAGTGGCAGATATTGACTAAAATTTAAATATTTGATCTCATATATTTATAACAATAACTGCTATTTATATCATTTGCATTTGAATATAAAAAATTACTCCAAAAAGGATCTTGTATACACGAAAAAACACTATTATTGCTAATGTCGCTCCAGCTGATGTCACGCTTATGCATTTTTGGCTTGAAATCACTTTGTTTGGCGATAAAAGTAAAATCAAAATCGTAAATAAATAAATATGTAACTCATAAATGCAGTCATTTGCACAATTACATCTGCTAGTACCTCCTGTAAGTCACACGATAGGGGCGTTATATAAAAAAATTTAAAAAAATTGTCACTCATATTTTATCTAATCAAAATATCCGATGCATTTTTGTTAACCTGACGCAAACGATAAAACGCCAAATATTGACTTAATTGCAATCTCATGCATTGCAAATATTTTTAAGCATTACAAACATTTCTTTGGGGTTTAAATTAAATATTTTCGCTTTATTATATTATCCCTCATTAAAAATGTTTTTTTTTACGGGCGGGGGGGGGGGGCATTATTTTAAATAAAATTAATAACAGAATTTTTATTTTATTTTTTATGTGTTTGCATTATTTTCTGATATAGCCGCTTCAATTCTTTCGCCAACGATAATGGTCGCCAACAAAATTACCTATGGTAACCTTATCGCCCAAAATAACAGAATTTTCCATCATAATTCTATAACTAATCAACATAGAACGTTGTGGTATATACTAAAACCTTCCCTGATAAATTATCTATCCAAGAGTGTAAGTCCCATCAAAATCCATTCGGCAGAACTCGAGTTATAAAGGAACGGAACGAAATTTTCGTTTGTGTTTTATATATATAGTAGATATATATATAACTTATTAGTACGCATGTATTAGTACTTAATTAGATGGTTTTTCGTCGCTTGCAAAGTTAATCTCTTCTCAGGTCTTTAATCTATGCTCACGTCAAACAGCGCTTACTAAAATACGCCATTTGTCTGCGAACTCGATTACGGAAATTACCTTATACAAACATACATACATGTGGATACAAACATGCGTACACCTTAGTACATAGATATATGCATATATTGAATACATATAGTCCATCTTGGGAGATTAACAACTAAAACTCAATCATCATGACTTTTCATAATAAGCATCATTGAACTAGGGGATCCTAAGTACACTTCGCGGGCTACAGAACATACGTGAAAACCCCTTTTTAATTAAATTTTCTAATAGTTTTTTAGCACTTTCCAACCTAGTTGAAAAGTGCTTATGACTTCGGTTTGTCTGGCCGTCTGCCGTCTGGCCGTCTGGCCGTCTGGCCGTCTGCCGTCTGGCCGTCTGCCGTCTGTCCGTGCTCTAACTCCCGTAAATATGCTCGGATTGCTCTGCAATTTTTATATGTTATTGTCGTTATCTATAGCATGTTCCCTATTTCAACGGAAGTGTGTAGCACTTATAGTTTTATTACAGGGACACTCAAAAGAATTCCGTTACATTGCGGTCTATGGGGAAAAATCATTTGCGGTTTATTTAAATAATGTTTCACTACTTTAAACGCATTGAAATTTATATATATCACTAAGGTGCATTAGAAGATGCTTAATATGGAACAGGGTGTGCATAGCACTTATAGTTACGTTACAGGGACAGTCAAAAGAATTCCGTTACATTACGTCTATGGAGAAAAATCGTCTGCGGTTTATTTAAATAATGTTTCACTATTTTAAACGCATTGAAATTTATATAGATCACTAAGGTGCATTACAAGAGACTTACTACGGAATATTGTGTGTATAGCAGTCATCGTTCATTTACAGGGACACGCAAAAGAATTATCTACTGTCTGTTAACAATAATTCCTGGAAGTGCGTTTTAAGTTATTGAACGAGATTTTAATTTTAACTTGCTTTTTGTCTATTACGTGGTGTGTATAAATTCTGTAGATCCTATACAGGGCAGCACAAAAGTTCGCGAACACATTTCTGTTTATTGACAAACTCCAGAAGGAGAATTTAAAACTGTGCTACGCGTTTCCTAGCTGAACTAAAATTATCATCCTATGTAGTATATATACAAATCTATAGATCCTACACAGGGCTGAATAAAAGTTTTCGGATATTTTTCCGAATATTGTATATGTTGGAAATTCCTGAAATTATGTTTTTAAATATGTTATGCGTTTTCTAAATTGTTTACTTAGATGTTAGCTTTTAGCTTATTAAACGGTATGATTTGTAAAATTATTTTGGAAGCGTTGGAAAGTGCTATATAATCTATGCTTTACGCATGATTTTTCGTTCTTGTTTATATTTAATTCCGTAAGGTTACCCACTAACAACACCAAAATATATTTTCATACAAAACATTTTAATATAGTATTTAATAAAGTTTTGAAATTTATTAAAAGCGATTTCTTCGTATCAGCCGGATGAGAGTTAATAGCAGAAGAAATTGCGAAAGACATCGCTATTTATAGCAGCTTTTTGATTCAGATAATTTCCGTAGTTGAAGAGCGCAGCTCTATTACATGTGTGTTAAATTTGTGTTTTATTTATATTATTTTATTTATTTGTGTTGTTATCTATTGATGAAGTTTTAATTTCGTTATGGAATAAAACGCTTAACTATTTATATTGTTTGTGCAAATATGTTAATCTTTCGTAATCGGGCTGCACGCGATAGGGATAGATTTAAAGAAAAATCATGCTAGAAGATTCATTATAAAACCATAAAAAATCAGTAAACTGAGATACTCTTTTCTGATAAATTGCATTTGAAAGAACATTTTTTTTTTCCAATTCGACTGTGTAAAAATCGAAATTGTGCGATGTTTAGAGCTCTAACAAAAATGCAATAAAAGCGACATTTATTGGTCGGTTATTGCCACCGTCTGTATGACGAAAGTTTTATTAACGGACGTGTTTCTTTTTTTTCTTTTTTTTTTGCTTTGTAATATATATATATTTCATTCCTTGTCCGTGATGCTGAGATATAGATATATTGAAGAAACACGACTTAACATTACTGTCTATTTTGTGATATTCTCAAAAATCAAATTATCACTAATTAAAATCAAGGTAAAAATAATTACTTCGATTTAAATTAGTACTTAAAATCTATTAAACTTGGTTTAATTCCATGAAAATATTCCGCACACTTGTTATTGAGTGACAACATCCCAAAAATTTGTGTAAAATACATACAGAGAGGCATTGGTTTAAACGTGGGTAAATTTTATACAAAGCATCCCAAATCGTGTAAAACCGGAAGTCAAAAAAATTCACAAATCCAATACTTTTTTAGAATAGCAGGAACAAAAATAAACAAATATGTATTTTGTAAGCAGGGAAAGAAAACATTTACCATACAATCCACAAAGAAAGTAGAAAATATCAATAAAATTAAAAATTCCAGACAGAACCATTTCGATTTTTTTCCCCAAGTACAGTCAACTCAAACTCACTCAAATCATTTTTTCAAGAAACACAGACAGCAAATCTTTATCGTATTTCCACTTACTGCTGACTATCAGCAAAGAGAAAAATTTGAAAATTGTGGAAAGTAAATTATCATAATATTTCTTAAGAAATGCATTTTTTTAAATCTGCAATTCAGTGTTTTTTTTCTCTTTTTTTTTTTAGTGTATTATATTTATAAATAGTTAATAATGAAAACAATTGTAATGGAAATTGAAAGTATTATATATTTAAAATTACATAAAATATGCTTTTGAATACAGTCGTGTGAAATGTGATATAACTTCACTTATTAGAGAGGGTTATTGTTCGAAACGAGATGAACTACTACTACCAAACCCTAATTTAATTTTTTTTCAAGAATCAACAGAGACAAGCATTTCATGTATATCTGAAAAATGTTTCGTGTGTAAGATATGTTAAATAGGACAATTTATTTTTAAAGGCTGAGGATATTTTATAAACGTAGCGTGGAATGTATAAAACTCGATATTTAAAATGCGATTTACATGCGATTTAATTGTTTGCGTAGTGCAAGTTTCTTTGGTTTATATTAAGAAAATTATAAGAATTTAATAATTACATTGCATATAGCATAGTTTTATCAGGTCTTATTTTAAGAAAATCTATATGATAATTATTTTCATAAAATATTATTTCCTGTTATTAACTATAACAATACATGCACAAAGAATTTCAAGTTAATTTTGCTGTCTCAAAATTTTGCTGACTTTTTATCAAAGAAATGCATTTAGAATGGAAAAAAATATACCCGAAATTGCTTTCTATTACACATAATACATAAACAAAACTGTTCTCTTTTTCTTTATTATTATTATTATTATTGTTGTTGTTGTTGTTGTTGTTGTTGTTGTTGTTATAAAAAAATAGGAGAAGCTATTATATGAATGTTAACAACGGCAATATTTACAATAAAAGCATTAAAGATGGACGTTTACACAGTTGATTAATATACAAATTAACGGCATAAACAGTACATAATTGTACTTGTACTTCATTAAAGGCAGTGTAAGATGGAAACATTAAAACTTAGTTAAAAGTCATATTCTTCCAACAGTTTCGGCTAAACTATATAGCCATCCTCAGGGACATCAAAAGACAAAACTGGTGATGCTTACAGCTTGACGAGAGAGGACTTAGAAATGGTAAAAGAAAACCAAGACTTTTTGCAAGAGGTCCTTATTTTTCAGTTGTCCTTATTTTATCACTGATCATTAAAATTATATTCTTTCAAAAAGTTATCCAATTATCATTTCAAGAATCATTAATCTTCTAAGCGTTGACATATTCACTAATGAAGTAGCGTTTATTAATTTTTATCTCTCACAAATGATCTTGATTGTTCGTATTACATTATCGCTACTGGCTCAAACATATTATGTGTTTTTCCCTTCTTTTGCAGTTTCGGTTTTCCTTACTATTTCTCATTTCTCTCTTGTCAAGCTGTAAGCATAAATTGCTCATAGCTTTTTCAACGTACGGCGATACTGAGTTCATTTTGCATGCCAATGGTTTATTTTATTTATTTATTGGAGCGGTTTTAAATCGCTATTGCTGACATGAACTTCATAAATTTTGTCAAATTATAAACGCTGGAGTCGTCCAACAATAGATTTTTCCAAAGGCAATTTCGTATACTTTACAATTTTGTATGAAAAAAATGACAAAATTTATGAGAAGTATGTAATTTTCTGTTTATTGCAGATAGAAAAAAAAGTACTTTTTAATATATATATATTTTTTTTTATGTTCTAATACTTTTAAATTATTTTTTACGTGCTTAAAATAAATGCATTCTAACATCTAATAAAGTATTTTTCAAATCAGAGTTGTTAATTCACAAAGTATTGATGCTTTTTTTTATGATTATTGCCTAATTTTGACCAGTCTAATTATAATTTTCATACTAATTATAATTTTCATCATTTGTATAATAAGCATGCAAAACTTCAAATTAAGCTGAATTCCCTAAGTATCAGAATAAAATTATGTACTTTAATCAGTTTCTTAATAGAGATTGTAATTTACTAATTATATTTAAGGTTTTCTGCCACGGTTTGGAAAAGAAAACATATAATTAATTAAAATTGATTCCAGAAGTTAACATTCTATGCTAATTCTATTCTACTCCTTTATGAGACATGAGTTATAATATAAGAATGAAATTATTTTAAAGAAAAACAATATTCCTAAAATGAGATTTAAATCAACATTGGAAGGAAAATGCAGAATTGCACATCTTAATGTGTATATCATTTATCATTCTTCACTAATTATCAAAATCTTTAACGAGCATGGCGGAATTTGACCTGGCCTTGACTTTTAGGATGTAAAAGTGTATTGTGTCATGGATGACACAAATTGTATCAGATTCACATTGAATAGTATTGCATATTCAGATAATGGTTTTTAATGGTTTCTTGCGCTTTGTGAGTCGTATTCTATTCAAACTATAAAAGATTGATTCCAATTTATAAGTGATACATGCATTTTCTTTCTTTTCTAACTTTTGAATATGTACTTCTAAGTTACATGTTCAATAAAGAATGCAAAAATTTTGTAGCTTGTCGTTAACTGCAAACATTATTCTCATGAGAATAGAGATGTATATTAGAAACCATTTGGTCAATAAAAACAATTAAGAAGAAAATAAGCAATGCAAATTTTTATACAGTACTTAGGTCCTATAAATTATATTTAAAAATTGTATTTATAAAAAATGATTATATTAACATATATATATATATATATATATATATATATATATATATATATATATATATATATATATATATATATATATATATATATATATATATATATATATATATGTATATAATATATATTACGAGGGCCATTTTTTTTTCAACTTCCGGTGGGCCATAAAAAAAGACAAGTATAGATAAAGGATGACTTTATTACTAAAAGTTGTGTACACTTATTGTTACTTTTCAACGTAATCACCTTGTAAATTCAAGCAGTTGTATCTGTGGACAAGCTTTCCAATACCCTTCTCATAAAAAGTTACCGCCAATAACTTAAAATGATTCTTGACGTTGTCTTGGAGCTGCTCGTTACTTTGAAAACGCTGCCCTCCTAGCCACTTCTTAAGTTCAGGGATAAGGAACCCAAGGAAGTTGTCTCGGCCCGCTCCTCTGGCTATTAATCGCAGACACAGCACTTAAAAGAAATTGGGGAAAACATGTTAGATTACAAGCCTTCGCATACGATTTTATTATAATTCTAAGAGGCAGAACAAAGGATAAACTTAAGAGATTAGCAAACAAAATACTAAAGGAATTTAATGACTGAATACAGGGGAATAACCTAACGCTGAACAGGGAAAAAACAGAACTATTATATCTTAACAGAGGACACACGGGAAACCTTCCAACAGAAAACACCAATGACATAGAGGGAATAGAACTCAACGGCCAGAGACTAAAAGTAAAAGAACAGATAAGATATTTGGGAGTCACACTGCACAAAAATCTAAACTGGATACCACACTGTCAAACACAAACAAATAAGGTACGAGCAAACTTCACAAACTTAGCACATATGGTAGCAAAGGGTTGGGGACTAAAAGCAAATATACTAAAAATCTGGTACACAACAGTAGTGGAAAAGACGCTAACCTACGCAGCACCGGTTTGGGGACACTGCCTCAGCAAAAGGTGCATACAGATATTGTCAAGCTGCCAGCGACATTTTGCACTGGCCATAGTCAGGACCTATAGAACGGCCCCAACCTCGGCACTTCTGGTACTCTCAGGCCTGATTCCAATCCATCTTAAAGTCTACTACGAAGCAGCGTACGGCACAGTCTCAAGATTAAGGAAAAATGCAACAATACACAATGAAACTTTACACCACATCGAATACGACAAAAAAATAAACATATGGGAGAATCATCCAGCAGACACGATAGAACCTAGGATAGGGTACAATACACAAGACACAACGATATACACGGACGGCTCTAAATTGGAATCAGGTGCTACAGGTTCGGCCTTTGTAGCATATAAAAATAATCAAAAGATAAAAACATGGTCAGTGCCGTTAAGGAACAGCAACAGCGTCTTCCAAGCCGAACTACTGGCAATACAAGAAGCAGCAAAATGGGGCAACACCACGGGTGAGTCATATAGCATCCGCTCGGACTGCAAATCGGCCATCGAATCACTTAGTAAACCATTCAACGTAAACAAAACAGTAGACACAATCCAAAAACTAATAAAAGAAGCTAACAACAAATTTAAAATCAGCTGGGTTAAGGCGCATGTAGGCATCCAAGGAAACGAAGACGCAGACATGTTAGCCAAAACCGCAGCTCTAAATGTAAACAACAAAAGCAAATACAACCTGACTAAACCAATCTCAAAACTTAAAAGAACACTAAAAGATATAACACTAAAACAATGGCAGTTCGAGTGGGACTATGGGGAAACAGGTAGGGAAATACACAGGTACTTCCCAAAAGTAGATAAAAATAGACTAATAAGCGATTACCTGCTAGCACAGCTATACACAGCTCACGGAGCTTTTCCAGCATACCTACACAGGTTTAAGTAAGCGGACACACCGGACTGCGAATGCGGAACGGTGGGTTCACCAAAACATTACCTAATTCAATGGCACAAATAACAACAGACAACGAGAAATTATGGTATGAACAATTAGCGAAAAACAAACACGTACAAAACAAGGCAAAGACAGTAATCAGGTGGCTCCAAGAAAACTGCGACAGCATCACGACACTAATACAAAACAACACACAATAATATTTAGCACCCCAGCAGCAGTCGAAGGTGGAAGGTAACACAACGATAAAATGAATATGTATATGTGTTTATGTGTTATATGTTAAAAAAAAGGCCTAGGAGCAATCCAAAGCCACCAAAAAAAATATAAAATTGTCCATGGGTATTGTCCAATGGCAGTGTGCGGTAGTCGCACAACATCAGCTGCTTCCAAGGCCCGAAAAAGGAGCCCCGTAATCACAGAATTACCAGCACGACGTTCGTCACCAACGGATCAGCAAGTTGTGCATTATGACACAGTAAGAAGCTTATAATAGCCCCCGGCACTGTCTGTCCGTCCTAGTGTAAAAGGAAAAAGAAAGTGTTTATTTATGTGCTTATGTGTTATATGTTAAAAAAAAAGGCCCAGGAGCAATCCAAAGCCACCAAAAAAAAATATAAAATGTCTATGTGTTTTGTCCTAGTAGCAGTGTGCGGTAGTCGCACAATATCAGCTGGCACCACGGCCCGAAACAAGAGCCCCGTAATCACAGTATTACCAGCACGACGCATGTCATCAACGGTCCAGAAAGTTGTGCACCATGACACAGTAAGAAGCTTATAATAGCGCCCGGCACTGTTTGTCCGTCCTTGTGTTAAAAAATATTATAAAAAGAAGGGGAAGAAGACAGATGAGAAAGAAGAAGAAGAAGAAGAACTGGAAGGAAAGAGGTGATAAGTATAAAGGATAAGTATGGAAAGTCGACCGTGTACGTTAATGGGAGCTGGTGCACGTTAAATCTGTTCGTGGCTCTAATGTCCTCCAAGTTCTATATGAGCGCTACCTCTGGGGGTGCCAATCCAGATACAGGTCTCTCATCAGGAATTGGTTCAAAATTAGGAGACTAGTTTCACAGTTATATGGATCATGTCAGCTATATAGAAATAAAAAGCTGCAAAACCGGGCTCTTGGGCCAAACCAACAACAACAACAACAACCCATTATGGTTTAGTCAGTTAACGGCAATAGTACATATTTTAAATTATAAATTGTTAATTATTTAACAACCTTTCATGGGCCCAATGGACGGGTAGCCAAGTCAATTAGCACAATAAAAGTAAATTAATTTCAATAATGTAGTTAAAGTGTAATTCAGAATAAGTTCAGTTTAAAATGTAACATTCTTCTCTTCCAGGTTCCCCTTGCAGTTCCTCGTCCTGCCGGTTGGGACGAGCCAATGGCCGGCCCCAACTGGTAGCACAAGGGGTTTTTTTTAGCAGCAGTTTTTTTATTCATTTTATTTTTGACTGTTCGCTTCTTTATTAGGTGCAATTGGACATTCTCCGCAAAAGCTACCGGACCCGCTCTAATGGGACAGCCCACGGAGCCAGTTTTTACCAGGTGGGGTACGGTAGAAAGGCGCAGTCCCGTCAGCCCCCGCAGCGTTTTCGTCTGCCTTGCAACTCGGCCCAAAAATGTTCCCCGATGGTACGACTTAGCTATTGGCTAATTATATTTTCATTTCAGTGGTTTCATTATCTAGTTAATTTCTTTATTTAGTTTCCCTCAAAATTCTCTCCCATTTTTCAAGCTAAGTTCAGTACCAACGTTTCGGCACTAAATTGTCCAGCCCCATTTCAACTGTCATGACGAGTACGTGGTGAAGGCGTCAGATCTCAGAACATTTAAATTTAGGAGTGAACAACACAGAAAAATCCGGACTCAGTTGATTGGCCGAACTGGGTACTTGTCTTTTTGGACCGCCCCAATAGGGCGATCAGGCGAATTTCGTCCCAATGACCAGGCACTCAAACTCGTCAAACTGGGTCGAATCCCGGTAGGTAGGGGCCTGGTCAGTGGTCTCCAAGTTCAGGGATAAGATGGAAGTCACTCAGTGCTAGGTCGAGACTGTATGCCGAGTGATTGAAAATTTCTAATTGAAATTGCTGGAGTATCCGTTGGGTTACAGAAGCAGAGTGAGGACGAGCATTGTCATGGATCAGAACAACTCCAGACGTCAGCATGCCTCTTCTTTTGTTTTGAATGGCTCTGCGTAGTCGTCGTAAAGTTTCACAATAAACAGCTGCAGTAATCGTAGTCCCCGGCTGCATGAACTCCACAAGCAACACACCTTTTTGGTCCCAAAACACGGTAGCCATAACCTTTTGGTTTTTCAAGGTTTTTTTGAACGTTTTTGGTTTGTATGGTGAGTTCGCGTGCATCTATTGTTTTGTTTCAGGTGTGTCATACAGAACCCAGGTCTAATCACCTGTCAAAATTGATTTTAAAAACTCTTCGCCTTCAGCGTCATAACGGGTAAGGAATGTCAAGGCTGAAGTCATTCGCCGAGTTTTGTGGTTGTCCGTCAACATTTTTGGACCCAGCGAGCACAAGTTTTTTTGTATCCTAAATCTTCCGTTACAATAGAATACAGAACTGACCTCGAAACTTCCGGAAATTTCATAGACAAATTTATGGTGAACCTTCGGTTTTCTGTAACTACTTCGTCCACTCGTTGAACAAGGTTGTCTGTGGAGAGACTTTTAGATCCTTGACCTCCTTCATTATGCACATCGATTCGGGCATCTTTAAATGTTTGACACTATTCACGCACAACACCATCATTCATAAACTTTTCTCCGTACACTCGGCTCATACTTCGGTGAATTTCTGCTGCACTATTCCCTCCAGCTTGTTGGAAACGAAAAGTCGCAATTCGCACTTGGTGGGAAAATCAATTGAGGTAGCCATGCTTACGTGGCTACTGCTCTCCTCATAATTGCGTCAAGGAATTGGCAGTCTCAGAGCAGGTGGTAGGGATAATGCGCAGTCGCTCCTTGAACATACCGATTTCCTGCCTCTCGTCTAACGTTGACGCTGTCCAATCGGAGGTTGACAAAAAACGCCCCTCATATTTTACGATAAAATTTATTATTATTTAATGTTCAAGCAATTTTTGGGTTCACGATTGTATGCTATTGGCAATATTATTTCATAAAAACTTATTCAACAATTATGTATTTATTTTTTTATGAAACAAATTTCTATTATAGTCGAGCACATGAATTTTTTATTTCGAGGATAATACAATTTAAACATACACATGCAAAAAAATATTTTATAAGATTTATAAATTAAAAACAAGTAGTTTTTTACTTTTTAAATTTTTTTAGAAAATTCAAGAACGTCATATATCTTAAAATAAAATAAAAATTACTCCGTCAGATCAGATTTGGGTACGACACGATTTAACAATGTACTAGTGACAGTGTCAATGTGACGTATAGTGCAAACTGAAAATAAAATGAACTAATTCAAATTTAAATTCATATTCTATAAACTGAGTTACGTCAGCACTGAAATTCAATATTTATAAAATGAATCTACCGAATTCCAACCCACTTAACAAAAAAAAGAGCGAAACTGACAAAAAATTCACATAAACAAAGTAATGTATACTAGAGGATTTATTTTTTCAAATTTGAAAAGTGTTCTGAAATAATATTTTGGTTATTTAATGTATTTTTACTATATGATATAGAGTTAGGAAGCATCTCTCCTAGATATTATAAGACAATACTTCAGAAAGTCTTATTTCTTTACGCTGCAAATATATTCTAAAAAAGTGTTTGAATTTAAACTTTAAAATAACTTGGGAATTAATGGGTGTTGTTTGGTGCTTAAAATATTAGAGGTAAAAAGTTTTCTCAAATATAATAACTTTCAGCCTTGTGATATCACAGCACTTTGGCTTTACAACAAAATTGTCCTTTACATCTGGCTAGTACACAGCCATATTTACATTACAAACTCATTAAATTTAAAAAGATTATTTTTCTCATAACCGTCATTAAATTTTAAAGCGGAGTTCAAATGCAATATACGTTACACATGTTTCTACGGTAATGCACTAAAAATGAAAAATATGTAAAAGTGGAACACATAAAACGTATGAAAGATAAATACATAATTTTATTTTAAGAAAAATACTATTTTATGATTATGTGGAGAAAATATATAAATATTTCAGCACATATATGTTTTTTAATCTTATAATCTTGCATAATGTTACTTTTTATTATCTCATTAAAACTATGTGATAAAATAGAGTTTAACCATTCATTCTTGTTAAAACAGTAAGCGTGTAAAGTAAATTATTTCTTTTCTGAGATTTTAGGATAATGACACATTTTAAAAGTACTTAAAAATAGTGATATTATTTTAAATTTGTGTATATTTTTTAAATTACATTATGGTATATTTTATTTTTGTCCTCGTTAGAAACATATCCTAAACATTTCCTTCAAAAGAGATTTTGTGTTAATAATGTTAAAAAGAAATATAATAATAAAATATTATTTAACTTTATAAAAAGATTTTTTTTGTTTTAATTTTAAAAGCAATTGAATATAAATTCAAACTAACAAAATAATTAAAAATATTAAAAGTAAAAGAAGTATCTATACGCTCCAAAGGAGAGGTTCTGGTCTAAAACATTAAAGAAATGGATTTTTTATTTTTGAATTTTGACTTCTTGGATGGTTCAAAAATATGTATTGAACAGAAAATTATGAAATTATTCTTAAATTTGCCGAAATTACAGACTTTTAAATGGCAACAGTCGTATGGATAAGACATCTTTATCCACTGACTGATAAATAATAAAAGCAATTCAATCAAAATATGATAATTTAGCATCTGATGATGTGCTGGAAAAGATGTACTGGAGGAAATATACGAACGAATATTCAAGAATTTAATTTTTGAGTTACGAGTTTCGTTGCACATCTGCATTGTGGAGCAAAAACAATCGAGATGCATGCATTCTTTGCTGTTTACACCTTCAATAATGGATGTCGAGAACTACTATAAATCATGAAATTATTAAGATTAGTAAGATAATTAGATGTAAGACTATTGGAGTACAAGGCAAAACTCTTTATGCACAGTACGGGTAAAAAATAATTACTGCGGCTGAAGAGTGGGCTCTAAAATCATTCCGACAGCTAAAAATTACAAAAAAAGAAAAGAAAAGAAAAGAAAGAAAGAAACCTTAAAGATTATTAACGGGTTTCATGAAAACGCAGAAAAAAATAACGGAGAGACACGGCATTAGATTAGATGAGATTAGATGGAATTTACTTTTTTATTTGAATTTTTCATATGTAAAACTTTCAATGCGTTTCAATTGTTTTTTATTAGCGGACATTTTCAAATTTGGAACCGGTTGGAACCGATTTTGAAAGTGGAAGTAACTTTATATAAAAAGAGAACGAAAAAGCATGCGTCAAGCATAGATTATGTAGCACTTTCCAACGCTTCTAAATTAATTTTACAAATCATTACCGTTTAATAAGCTGAAAGATGACAACTAAGTAAACAATTTGGAAAACGCATAACATATTTAAAAACGTAATTTCAGGAATTTTCAATATATACAATATTCGGAAAAATATTCGAATACTTTTATGTAGCCCTGTATATGATCTATAGATTTGTATATATACATAGGATGCTAAATTTTAGTTTAGTTAGGAAACGGGTAGCACCGTTTAAATTCTCCTTCTGGAGTTTCTGTCAATAAACGGAAATGTGTTCGCGAACTTTTGTGCTGCCCTGTATAGGATCTACAGAATTTATACACACCACGTAATAGACAAAAAGCTAGTTAAGATGAAAATCGCGTTTAGTAACTTAAAACGCACTTCCAGGAATTATTGTTAACAGACAGTAGAGAATTCTTTTGTGTGTCCCTGTAAATGAACGATGACTGCTATACACACACTATTCTGTAGTAAGCCTCTTGTAATGCACCTTAGTAATATATATAAACTTCAATGCGTTTAAAATAGTGGAACATTATTTAAATAAGCCGCAGACGATTTTTCTCCATAGACGTAATGTAACGGAATTATTTTGACTGTCCCTGTAAAGTAACTCTAAGTGCTATACACCTACTATTCCATATTAAGCTTCTTCTAATGCATCTTAGTGATCTATATAAATTTCAATGCGTTTACAATAGTGAAACATTTTTAAAATAAACCGCAAATGATTTTTCCCCATAGACCGCAATGTAACGGAATTCTTTTGAGTGTCCCTGTAAGAAAACTATAAGTGCTACACACTTCAGTTGAAATAGGGAACGTGCCATAGATAACGACAATAACATATAAAAATTGCAGAGCAATCCGAACATATTTACGGGAGTTAGAGCACGGCCAGACGGCCAGACGGCCAGACGGCCAGACGGCCAGACGGCCATCCGGCCATACGGCCAGACAAACCGAAGTCATAAGCACTTTTCAACTTGGTCGGAAAGTGCTAAAAAACTGGAACCAAACTCGAAAAAGTAAAATCTAACAACGTTAGAGATCGACGTCAACTATCCTATGCAAGAAAAAACATTTAAAAAATATTAAAATGTGAGCAAGAAATTTGAAAATAAACTTCCCATAGACTTAACATTACACTGTAAAAATTTTTGTAACAGGTCAGTCGACCGTGTTCTATAAAAACGGTCGAATGACCGTACTTAACCGTAAGGTAAAGCCAGGAGAGATGGCGCGGTCGGAGAGATTGCGTATATAGGGGTTCGGGGGGGAGGAGTAGAGTGAGCGTGCAGCAACTCCAGGTAGTTGTACAACAACAGTAGTGGAGTGTCTACTAGAAAGTGCACGTTGATTGCTTTGAGCGTCTAATATAAAGTATTGCTATTTTGTTTTGTTTTCCCAAAGTAAGTGCTTGAATTTTCATAGCTATTCATCAGAATTTCTATACAATGTCAATAGTACAAAATATTTTAAACTTAAACGATTTCTCATAAGCTAGTAGTCTAGACTAACAATGTGAATATCAACGATTCGTTTTAGAAGAGGACAAGTTTAAATAAAAGGCCGCGCAATCTCTCCTACCGAAATTGGAGAGTTTGCGCATCTGCTACTTAGGAGAGATGGCGCAGCGTCCCCATCAGTTCCCATGCTAGGAGAGATTACGCAGCTTATTGGTAAATTTGCATTAAAAAATGAAAAATGAAAATGGACTAATTTTAAGTGAAACGTGTTATTAAGTAACATAATTTTATTTTGTAATCTTATCTGGACTTGATTTTTCTGATTCTTTAATTTTTTTCTTTTAATTAAAATTTTTTAATCGTTTTTAAAATTATTTCCTTTTTCTGATTCATTAATCATTAGGTTGAAATATTCACTCCTAATACAATAATATTTGTTCACAAAAACCTTACAGCAATGTCATTTAAGTGTAATTATTATTGTTAACAATTTAATTGTAGTTATTATTAGTAACAATCTCTCCTACCCATGTGCGCAATCACACCAACCCTGTAAGGACAGATTGCGCAAAATAACTTTCTTGGTTTTATTACAACTGTTCTATTAAATTACAACATAACAACAAAATAGCAATGGAAATGCATAAAAAACAAATGAAGTAAAAATTATTCATGAATAGTTTAGCAAAGAATTGATATTTATGTTTTTTATTACTATTCTTTTGAATTGTGCGCATACTATCCTAGCTTTACCTTATATAGCTGTAATTAAACGGTAGTTTGACCCTAATATTGCTCATATTAGGGTCATTACACTGTTAATTTACGGTTCTATAACCGATTTTTACAAAAACGGTCGACTGACCTGTTACTCTGCTGCAAATTTTTTACAGTGTAGCTTGCGCCTTTCTTCGCATGATGTAGGCTCTTAAACTGTGAAATTTTTTTTTAATATTCTGAAATGTGTTTCATAATCTATGCTTGGCGTATAATTGTTGGTTCTTGTTTAAAAAACTTTCTTTGATTCAGTGCCTCAACAATTTAATGCAGATTTGTTTTCAGATTAATTGCCGAGGTGTTAGATTAAAAGGACTGTTTTATGACTGCTATGAAGGGTGGCTCTCGCTGCTTAAATTATATTTTAGTAAAATTAGTAAATAATTATATCATGTTTTTATATTTAATGTATGCATAATAAAATATAGATTCGTTAATTGTGGCCTTCTTTTGATTTTTGTGGGGGAAAAAAAGTCTTATTATTTATTATTCTCGACTGGAATCTCCCCTTAATTGATAGTATATTAAAAATACATGAAGTAAAAAAAAGGTTAAATCACAAAGTTTATTTAAGTTATACGAAGGTAACACCGAAAGTTTTGGAACAGGGGCAGACGATATGCGCCAAAAAGTGTTATAAGTTGGATGTTTAAAATTGAAAATTTTTAAGTTGAACTTTTTTTAAATATTTAGACGATTAAGTAGTAGCAACAATTTCAATCTAGCAACCATAGAATGAATTTCAAAAGAAGAGAAAATGCCGTTTACGCGAGAGCATTATCGAGTTAAGATTTTCTATCTTTTCAAAATAGAGCTAATTCAGGAAGAATGTGTCCATGGCTGCAATTAGCATGTGGATATGAAGCTCCCTCATATGCCACCATATTCACATACTTTACAGAATTTAGAAGAGGTCAAAATTCTCTCCGGGATGAAGAGTCCACAGGCAGACTTTTGTCAGCTGTATTTCCAGAAAATGGGTTGGATGTATAAAAAAAATACAATCCATGTTATTCGCTGTACCTACCAAATGATACAAAATGGACTTAACATTGGATTCACAGCTGTTCAGAAAATTATTCATGAAGAACTGGATGTGAAAAAAATAGTTTATCGTTGGTTCCCACATAATTTAACAAAAAATCATAAAGAGGAGCGTTTCAGAATCAGTAGATAAATCCTAAATTGCTTAATTCTAGAACTACCGACGCGGGTCATCTATGACCCAAGACGTGATTTTTCGCTCGTATCACTGTTGTTTTTCAGAATAAAAATTTGAAATTTCACGACTTTCCAAAATATACAGTATAATGCCTTAACACGAATTTAGTTGAAACCCAACGAATACTTTCTTATCTACAGGTCTCTATCTGGTCAACCACTGCGTAAAATGCAAGTAAAAAATCATGTAACTGTATGTATTTCATTTTTATTAAGTTTTAATTACATATTAATGTGTAGGGACGTTGTTACGAAATTGAAATCGATAATTAAATGTATATTATTTGAAAGATTTTCTTATTTTATATTTCATACGAGTTGGTCAAAATCTCAAATTATCTATTCCGAAATTCGAAATTAAAATTTTCTTTGATGATATCTGATCATTATAATTCATATTATGTTATATTCTAAACGCTAAATTGTGTTGTTGTTTTTTCTAATCCCAGATGGTTTAGCACTGCTAAATCATCCCCACGAAACCGAAGACCTCCAGAATCATGGTAAAGGGAAATGGAGCAGCTTCTGTTAGTACAAGATACCTGGAGCACCCAAGGGTAGAAGTCTGACTTTACTCCAAACAGGTCTCCTAATTTTGAACCAATTCCAGATGAGAGACCTGAATCTGGATTGGCACCCCCAGAGGTAACGCTTATATAGAACTTGGAGGACTTTGGAGCCACGAACAGATTTAACGTGCACCAGTTCCCATAACGTACACGGTCCCACAGCAGAGGCAGACGAGAGAGAATAGACGATGCACCCTCCCAAGCAATTGAGCGTGGTCGATGCTGCTTGGATTTCGGCGATCTTACGAGAGCCGAGCTTTTACGTCCGCGCCACTGCGGACCCACTAAATTGTATTAGTCATTAATAAAAATAATTGTATTAAACATGAAATCTTATTGTATGTCTTTACCAGCCATACAAAAGAAGAATAGCATTACTAAAGTCCATGGGTCAGCTATACCGGTAGTTCTAGGTATACAATAAACGAGGTAGTTCTAGTGTGATGGTGGATACCACATTATTTCTGAAATCATAACTGATGATAAGACGTACGTTACTACATTTTCTCACGTTTCAACGGGTCAAGAAGGTAAAGTATGGGAAGATGACGCAAATCAACAATGGTGAAAAGACAACGAGTAAAGAAAAATGTAATGTATGTCGTGTTCTTCAAAAGTACGTCAAGGCCGTAAAGCTAGATAGACAGAAGACAGTTACCGCTAACTGGTTCACCCCTGAATGTTTAGAAGAAATTCTTTAGGAGATAAATGTTAGGGTGTTTCAGCTTCACAATGGAAATGAATCTTCACGTTCAACAAGAAAACCAGTCGAATTTCATGAACAAAAATAGTCAAAGTGATAGAGCTTCAACCCTATGCTCTTGATCTTGCTATGCGTGGCTATTTGGGCGTAGTTTTCATTCCTAAGATGAGATTGATGAAGCTATAGAAGCATAGTTTTCATTCATTCCAGGAACTGGTAGTTGGAGCATTTAATCTTTGGAAAAATCGCCTACAAAAGTGTATTGATCTTGGAAGGAACTACTTTTAAGACTCCTAAAGTTTACAAGTTTAACTTGTAACGTACATAGCCGTGTTTCAAATTTCAGTGTAACAGTCCTATACCAAAATGTTATTTTTATATTTATTCACATTAATTAAATTTTAATAATTTCTTAAAAACTGTAACAAAACACACATGTTTAAAAAAAATATTTGAAATAATAAACACACAGCCTCACAGACCCACACAGGAGTAATTTCATGCGTGTATGTTTTAAAGTTTATTTTAAAGGGAATAAAGAGCAAGATATATTTATTGAAAGCATAAAAGGGAAAAACAAATTATGACTTCGTAGTTTTAATTATTCTTCCCATTTTGTGATTTATGCTTATGTAATATATATATATATATATATATATATATATATATATATATATGTATATTATATATTATATATATATATATATATATATATATATATATATATATATATATATATATATATATATATTGCTGAAAGACAACAAATTTGAAGATAAAATAAAATGTTTCTCCACTTAAGGTTTTTAGACTTCACTCAAATTAAAATTTAGCATGAAGTTTAACTTTTGAAATATCCAGTTTAATTATTTTCGAGAATTTTTAAGAACGCGATATCAAAACTTAATTCTATGTTTATTGAAAATTATAATCATTTTCTGTACATGAATGAAAGGTCGTTATATTCTGAGGTATTATCTCAATAATAATTTAGCATTATTGTTGCTCTTTTTGCTTCATATTAATATCTATTATGAATAATGTGATAGTTGTATTTTTTAATAATTAATAATTGATGTTATAATCAAAAAGTTTCTATTACTTCTTTCATTCTGTAGCAAATGTTATTGAATATGAAAATCATATCAATAAAAGCTTGTATCTTTTTCATATATATATATAGATGTATATGTATATGTACATATTTGTCTAACCATGTAAATCAGTTTAGTGACTATCTTGGAATTTGTGATTAAATAATTGAAATTGACAAATATTTTAGATAAATAAATGTTTGGAATGAATTTAATTGATGTAAATATTATTGATGGCACTTCAAGATATCTGACAATTCGAACAATCTGTTATAATTTAAGCATTTGTTAGTAGTTAACATTGAATGTTAAAGGGTTGAGTATAAAAGGGTAATAAATAAAATATTAATCTAAATTATATATTTTTGCTATGTTATATGCATATATTAAAAACCTCTCGATTTTGTGTACTATTATTTCTGAATAGAAATATTCGCTTCATTGAATCAGAGAAATTTATGATTAAATATGATAAAAATTACTATTCAAAACAAGTGGTATTCAAAATTCGAAAGGTTTTGAAGTAATGACTGTGGATGTGTCAAGTTAATGAATGTGGATCTGTCACACTTTACATATTTACTGTGTAATATTACATTGCAGCTTGGTTTTACCAAATATATGTAAATTTAAAAGGAAAATGAGTTCACAGTTTATAATGACGCTCCAATCTTTTTCTAAACTAAAAGGAGGTTAAAGGAAAGGTGCTTACAAACATAATAAATCACAGATTTCATAATAATAATAGACAAATAGAAAAGTCAAACAAAAGGGAAATTAGAAAAATGAAACCGCACCAAATTGGAAAATCTTTAAATGTTTTGAATAGATAAAAAATAATATAAACGAAATTGTGACACATATTAACCTTTTAGGGTTGCAACGTTATGTATCCAGCAACTATATTTTTATAATACTCCAACCACTTTTTGAAAGAAAAAATTCTGTGATATACACTTATAATAGGATATTTTCATGAGATATCTACCACAAAGAAAATAGTTTGTAAATTGTGATGCGATTGAATATAAAATTAGTCTCAAGTCAAGTTACCCTAAAAGGTTAATCCTTAATGCCATAAATTGCGAATTAAATCAAATATCTCCCCAAAACATTTTTAAATCACGTTATAAAAACAGATTAGAAAATGTTTACGACAATAATGTAAAATTAAAAAACAATGCGGTAATTTTAAAGCTAATAAACTGAAGAAATACCATCAGGTGAATATAATTGAAAATATTTCACAACTTTAAAAAATCAAAATTTGAAAAATCAGTCATTGTACTTTTTATAGCATTTATAACAAGCTACATGAATCCATTCTTGATGAACTTTTTTGATGAAACTTTTTTGTACACGAAACAATATTAACACACACTTTCTACTGAAAAAAAACATAAAAAAATATTCATTTATATCATCAGAAGTATTCGGTTCGCCAGTTTTTATATTTATTTTTTCTCTAAGAGGTAGAAAATGTTGCCATATAATACATATAATGCGTTATGTAAACAAAAGCATTTAAAAAGGGAAGGAAACAATAAGGAGACGTAAATGTTTTTGTGTATGTGTGTGTTCTAACAAGACAAAAAGAACGATATCTTTTTTGTTACCTTTAGTAGTGTTTTTCTTTCTGTATCATGGAAGAATATCCATGTCATTTACGATTTTTTCCTAAAGTCAAAATTGTGCCTTAAGCAAGCTGTTTAGTGATCACATCTCAAAAATTAATAAAACAGAATATAAATATTTTGAAATCTGCCTTAGTATTGAATTTTATCTTTGAAATTATTATTTCTTAATAAGTGTTCAATTGAAAAAAAAACTGTTTTAATTTTTACTGTTTCATTGTATGGAATATTGAAGCATTAAAAGTAAAATGTAGAATATTTCACTTCTTTTGGCAGCATATTGCTCATTATTAGTTGTATAATAGTGCATGCATGTAGTCTGTAGGCTTATGCAATAATTTCAATGTTTAACATAATTAATTATATCATCCTTAAGCTGAACGCAAATGAAAGATCTATACTTTTATTAAGGACTAGCGGCCCGTCCTGGCTTTGCACGGATAGACAATGTAATTTTTTTAGTACATTTCTTTTCCTGAATTTCGCGCTCCTACCAAAAGCTGTTGCTGGGATATGGCGAAATGACCTAAAACTTTCGAATCCCCCTTTAACCACCTTCGGGGGGGGGATTTCTAAATTCACTGAAATACGTGTTTAATCAATTGTTTAGTAGATTTGTTTTCCTGAATTTCGCGCACCTACATAAATCAGCTACTGAGATATGGCGAAATGTCCTAAAATTTTCGAGACCACCCCGTTTAAAACTCTTCAGGGGGCATTTCTAAAATCACTGAAATGAGTGTTTATCCATTTTTAGTAGATGTGTTTTCCTGAATTTCACGCTCCTACCAAAATCTGCTGCTGAGATATGACGAAATGACCCAAAACTTTTGAATACCCCTTTAACCACCTTCTGGAAGGAATTTCCAAAATCGCCGAAATACGTGTTTAACCATTTTTTTAGTAGAGTTATTTTAATAAATTTCGCGCTACTACATAAAACTGCTGCTGAGATATGGCGAAATGACCTAAAACATTTGACCACCTCCAGGGGGGAATTTCTAAAATCGTTGAAATACGTGTTTAATCATTTTTTTAGTAGATTTGTTTTCCTGATTTTCGCGCACCTACCTATAACTGCTGCTGATATATGGCGAAATGGCCTAAAACATTCGACCACCGCCTTTTAACCCCCTCCGGGAGGGGAATTTCTAAAATCACTGAAATACATGTTTAATCATGTTTTTAGTAGATTTGTTTTCCTGATTTTTGTACTAATAACTAAATATGCTGCTGAGATATAGCAAAATGACCTAAAACATTCGACACCCCCCCTCCCACTTTTAACTCCTCTCCGGGAGATGAATTTCTAAAATTGCTGAAGTACATGTTTAATCATTTTTTAGTAGATTTGTTTTCCTGATTTTTACGCTCCTACCTATAACTGCTGCTGAGATATGGCGAAATGACCGAAAACATTCGACCACCCCTTTTAATCCCTTCGGGGGGGGATTTCTAAAATCGATGAAATACATGTTTAATCATTCTTTAGTATATTTGTTTTCCTGATTTTCGCGCTCCTACCTATAACTGCTGCTGACATATGGCAAAATGACCTAAAACATTCGACCACCCCCCTTTAAACCCTCGGGTGGGGAATTTCTAAAATCGTTGAAATATATGTTTAATCATTTTTTAGTAGATTTATTTTACTGATTTACGCGCTTCTACCTATAACTGCAACTGAGATATGGCGAAATAACCTAAAGCGTTTGACCACCCCCCCTTTAACCCCCTTCTGGGGGGAATTTCTAAAATCGCTGAAATAGGTGTTTAATAATATTTTTAGTAGATTTGTTTTCCTGATTTTCGCGCTCCTACCTATAACTGCTGCTGAGATATGGCGAAATGACTTAAAACATTCGACCACCCCGTATAACTCCTTTCGGGGGGGGGGGAATTTCTGAAATCGCTGAAATACGTGTTTAATCATTTTTTAGTAGCTTTGTTTTCCTGATTATCGCGCTCCTACCTATAACTGCTGCTGAGATATGGCGAAATGACCTAAAACATTCTACCCCCCCCCCCTTTAACCCCCTTCTGGGTGAATATCTGAAATCGCTGAAATAGGTGTTTAATCATATTTTTAGTAGATTTGTTTTCCTGATTTTCGCGCTCCTACCTATAACTGCTGCTGAGATATGGCGAAATGGCCTAAAACATTCGACCACCCCCCTTTGATCCCCTTCTGGGGGGAATTTCTAAAATCGCTGAAATAGCTGTTTAATAATTTTTTTAGCAGATTTGTTTTCTAGAATTTCAAGCTCCTACCTATAACTGCTGCTGAGATATGGCAAAATGACCTAAAACATTCGAACCCCCCTTTAACACCCTTCGGGGGGGAATTTTCAAAAGTCCCTTCTTATTGCTTGCCTAGGCCATAACAGCAATCTACAGTCCAAATTGCGTGACCTTGACTTTAGTAGTTTCGGCTGGATGTTGATGAGTCAGTCAGTCAGTCAGTCTCCATTTCCTCTTTATATAATAGTATAGATATTAATTTCATATGCATGCTAATCGTCTTATTAAAAAAAACAATAAAATTATCTTTACTCATAATTCGTTTTACGTTTAGAAATAAAATTAAAATATGCGTGAGAGACTAGGTCAGTGCGTCAATAATTAAGAAACTGTCGAAAAAATTTAATATTTCACTTAACACTCCTTTACTCGCGCGAAGGGTTTTGAACATCCAATGAGTAAAAACTTGTGCTGAAGTACAGAGCTACTCAAGTAAATGTAAATCTTTTTTATATAATCTTAATTGTAATGTAGTAGAAAATGTAAATCTTTTTTATATAATTTTTATAAAATTTTTTATATATATTTATTTCACATTTTTATTTATTTAAACTTGGATAATTTAAAGCAAGCGACTATAATCACTAGTAAATTGCAAAATTCATTACAGTTTAAAAATTGAGATCAAAATTTTGTGATATTTAGAACAACCCCTCCTCCTCCATGTGATTGTGTGACAAAAACAGGTGCAAGTAACGGAGGGTTAAAGATTAAAGGTTATGGAGATCTGAAATCAGACAGTAAAACAACTCGATTAATTTACCGATAGATGGCATGGCATGCATAATATGAATCAGATGTATGCAAATTAGACTTATAGTAAAAGACCCATTTTCAAATAAGCTTCTCTATCCCAGCACACGAAACAGGCCCTTTCCTCGCATTGAGTCATTTTGCTGTGCAGAATTTTCGCAATGCGCCGTTCTTATAAAAGGGTTCAATCAACAACACTTGTTCTAGTATGGATAGCATGCTGCCGGAATCGAATGAAGAATGATTGTGATTTAGGGGGTTTATTGACAGCCTGAGTATAAATTTGCTTTATATTATGCATGCAGTGCCATCTATCGGTAATTTCTGAACCAAATATATATATATATATTTTTTTAATATCCCATCTCCCTCTAATTCCATTCCTGCAAATCGTAATTTTTTAGCATCAGTTGTTTTCTTTTTAAAAATTTTAAGTTTCAACTAACTTTTGGCGCACCAGGTATATGAAAATTGCTTCATAACCTGCAGGCGTGTATAGATTATATAGGTATATATGACGTCGTGTTTAGTAGGTTATTGTTTTGTATTTATCGTTTTATTTAACGGCGATTTAAACTTTTCTATGTATATTCCTAAAATTGTTGAATGCTTATACAATTAATAATCTGTTTGTGCAATAGACTACATTATTTTATTACTGTCATCGAAGAAAAAGGAAAGGGATAAAGGGAAACATCAGTGTATTAAGAAGAAAAAAAAATTATATGCGAATTGTGCTTGTAAAAGCAAAAACAAAATAATTAAAATTATGTCGGTGCAACATAGAATATAATTTAAGCTATAGTGAATGAATAAGTGATAAAGTAGTAAACATATTATTAAAGATTCTGTTTTGAAATAATAAGGAATGAAAATTTCCACAATCAGCACTTACCACTGTTACGTCTGATTTGGTGTATTGTTTTATTCTTTATTTATTTTTCTAGAACGATTAATTTTACACTTTCGGGTCCGATATATATATATATATATATATATATATATACATATATATATATATTTTTTTTTTTTTGGGGGGGGGGTGGTAGGGTTGCTATTACATTTTAAAACTTAAAAGTAGCTATCCAAGTCACAAAAGTTATGGTTTATTGAAATTCAACGAATACGTCATTTACTGAAATCTGACTAATATAGTTATTTTGCGTACTGTTATTATAATAATAGGCTGAAGAAGAATTTTTGAAGATGTTTGGAAAATGTCGTATTACAACAGGTTTAAACACACATAACATTCTAGTATTTGTTTTATTTTTATTGTTGCTGTTTTACTTATCATAAATTATTTATTTGGAAAAGTAGCCCCTATTTTAAAGTGTCAAACATATATGTTTGACATTAAAGATGAATTACCAATGGTGCAAAAAGATTTAAGCGACTTTTGTGGTTCATTTGTTACTAAATGCTGAAACATAATTGAATTCATAATATGAAATGTATTAACATATACTACTATTACCTGCAGATAATTATAGAAAATATTTGTTAAGACAAACTAATAGTTAATCAAAATACTTGTCCTATTAAAAGGAAGCCACATTTGTACGGTTTAAAAGATATAATTCTAAAGATATATTTCCAAAGTTTCTAAAGCATTTTCTAAAACTTTCACACCTTAAATATGCCTGAAGGTCTCCAAATAATTTTCAGATACTGTTCACACTCCAAGCCATTTGCAACAATTAAGAATAGTGATAGATTTTCACTCGGCATTGACATGAGTTATCACTTCTTTTTATGGCTGGCGTTTTAAGTTTATGGCTTGGCAAAAGACCATATTACAGCGAGTTGTTTTTGTATGATAAATCACTCTTATTTTCAAGATAATCGTTTATATTTAAGTGTAATTCAAAAAAGAAAAAGAAACAAAAATAAATAGTTTATATATATATATATATATAACACATTTTATTAGAAATGTATAAACAGAAATCACGTAAGAAGAGAAAAATACATAGTTTAATTGGGAAAATAATAATAATGTTCAGAAACTCTATCTAGAATATGGGATTTAGAATTATAAAAACAGGAGGTAGTGTATAAATGATTATTTTTTACATTTACATTTAACAATGGATTTGCTGTACTTTAAATTTTTGAAAGTCTTTTCACCGAGATTAACCAATCAAAATTATTATATTGCTTGCATTTGACTTTTCAACAAAACTGAATTTTTTTTAGCAGATTTTTCAAAACAAACTTTACAGATTCTTGTCAAAGATAGTTATATTTTATCGAAGATTATCATGGCCCACACGTTTGCTGTGTAATTTCAAGTTTCGTCAAACATTCATTTGAGCTTAAGTTTCTGATATCCAAATGTTTTATATCAGGAAATAGGAAAAAATTATAAATTTACGCTCAATTTATCAAGTAAAGTATTATATTTTTGAAAGTGCAGATTGATTATTTGATTTCATTCATAGGAACAAAAGCGTACTGCACACCAATTAAAATTTTATTAGCAATCAACAATTGCATAGGCCGGTAAAATAATGCTTCTTATATTTTTTCTGCACCATTTCAGGTGTTACAAATATTTTTTGATGCGCTGTTGAGTTAAAAAATGACAACATTCCCCTGTGTCACGTAAGGTTTTTTGAGCTATTGAGAATGAAAATCGAGGAAAAACCCACGCACGTTTTTATTGATCCTGATGTGCAAATGAATTTTTTAAAGAAAATTCTCCAATATATATTTTTTTTATTTAAATTATATTCTAAATTATATGTTCCCTTTAAATTCATAGTTATTTTTAAAATTCTGCGTTTTAATCAAAATCTATTTTAGAAAAGCGTTCCCCCCCCCCCTACATTTTAGTAATGCGTTATCAAATATTCAGTTCGAAAATTCTTTTTCACCAATATATTTTTATATTTACTTCGAGCAATTTTGTTCGACTTGCAATATTACGATTAATTATGCTTTTAATTTAAATTAGAATGTCCATACTATATTTTACAGCAAAATAACTTTCTGGCCATAAACAAACTTGATCTTAGATTATATTGAACTGCACGTTTGCTTTCCTTTTATTTTCGCTAATGCATGATTTTTATACTTTTCCTCAGTCAATTTTGGGCTATCCCGATTTTTAAATTTCAAGGCTTCCAGTAAATTTGCTCTGCCAAGAAAATTATATATTTGGCTTTTTTAGAAAATATTTCATCACATACAATCTAAAGTTTTTATCTGTTGTATTTTTGTAGCAATTGATAAAACTGCAGGATACGTCCTTTTTTATCCACATTAAAATAATATCTAGATATTAGTGGAAAATTACGTTGATAATTGCTGAAATATGTTAAGATTCCTTTTCAAATTCCCTATACCATGTAAGGTTTAGACCATTGCATATGTCGCCGAAAATGTGGCTATATAATTTATCTCATAATAGCAACATTGATAAGTTCTGATATAACATCAAGATCAGATTGCATCATTAGCCCCCACCCCAAAAAAAAAGAAAAATCTGACAGTAACTACTGTTTTATTAATATCCCCAGTAGTACATATATATATATGTTACGGTCAATATGATTAATCCGGACAAATGGTTTATTATTAATAATGACCGGAGATAAAGGCCGGTTATTATTAATAATAACCGGTTATTATTAATAATGACCGAATTAATCATATTGACCGTAACATATATATATATATATACGTATATACGGATTTTTTTTGTATGACCCTTATATATTAATTCTCATACTTAGCTGCTTTAAGTTTAACAATAGAATTTTGAATGCTTAAAAATTATTTGACAAAGATTAGCCAGTCAAAACTTTTATAATGCTTGTATTTGACTTTTTGACAAAATTGAACTGGGTGAGCGGATTTATCAAAACAAATTTAAAAATTTTTGTCAAAAGTAATTAATTTTTATCAAGTTATTTTTTATCCAGGTCACACATATGCTATGGTCTTTCAAGTATCACCACACATTCATTTGAGCTAATATTTTATACATCAAAATATGTTATTTCCAGAAAAGGGAAAAATTGACAAATTTACGCACAATTTCTTAGGTGATATATTGTATTTTTATGAGTGCAGCTTGATTGTGAGATTTAATTTTTATTCTGTTGACGTTTTTATTAATCTAGAACGGCAAATACATTTTTAAAAGGTAATTAATTAATCTCTTGTTTTATCTTTTAGTATCAAATATACAATTAGAAAATTATTTTTCATTCATTTATTTTTCTATTTACTTCACGCAATTCTGTCTTTATTTACCATATTACGATGAAATATACTTCGAATTTAAAATAAATTGTACATATTTTTACACTAAAACAATCTTTTAACCTTAAACTATAAACATACTTGATCTTAGATTATTTGGACTGCATGCTCCATCTCTTTTCATTGTCACTAATGCTATTGTTACACTTTTCTTCAGCCCGTTTTGTGCTATCTAGATCGTAAAATGTTAATTCTTCTATTAAATCTACTCTGCTAAGAAAATTACATTCTTGATTTTCTGAGAAAGTTTGTTAACAGATACTACAACAACGACAGTTTTTATCTTGTGTACTTTTTATCCTCTGTTAGCATTTCATAAAACTATGTGAAACATCATTCTTTCTATAGTACAATAACAATATTTAACAGAAAATTGCATTCATGTTTGCTCAGTGATGTTTGAGCCCGTTTTATAAACGTCTGTACAATGTAAGATTTAGTCCATTTTATAAGTTGGCTTTTGCCGGAAATGTTGCTATATAATTTTATTTACCCATTATACATAGTATAGGGAGGGTAAGTCTTGTAATCGTTTTGAAAATCGAAAAAAAAATTTTTTTGACGGATTTACACGTTTTAGACACTAGAGATTCTGAAAACATATTTTTAGAAAAAAAAATTTGCAGTCCGTCTGTCTGTGTGTGTGTCTGTAAACGCCTCTATCCCCCGAACAAATTGAGAGAAACTTGAAATTTGGTACGTACTTAGTATGTAATAATGGAGAGAAGCTTATTGAATATCAGTATCCTCGATTTTCCGAACTATTTTTTTCGGACTCACGAAATATTCGTTCTGATAAAAGGTATATAAAAAGTTTCGAAATAGTTTATTTTAAGGAAGGAGTGAATATAAAAGACAATAAAAAAACATGAATTTTTGAATTAAGAATGAAGTTGATCGTATAATTAGTTGCCGAGATATTTGTAATAATATTTCCACACTCTTCGATTTTTCATGACCCTGTATTTCATTCAAATTTCAATTCAAATATATATTTTAATTGGAAATGACAGTCTTACTCCGACGCAGTAAACCGTTAGTTAATATAATTATCAATTTTGGAGTTATAAGGATGTTTCTTTTACGCAAATCAGTAATAGAGCATTTAAAGTTTATGACGTCATCAGGCCACAATTTTATTCGAATTTCAATGCATTTTATAAATAGTTTACACATGTTTTATTTTCACATTTTATATTATGCATATCTATGATGGGTAAGTATTACGGTGGCCCCCAACGACTAGTTTATTATAAATTGAATAGCAGTATTGACAAGCTCTCCGCTACTTTCACCTGCTATCGCTGCTTTATTTAAGTCCGACAAATTTTTCTAACTGCCTTTGCATAACTGCTGTTTATTAGCCTTTTCAGTAGTACATTTTTATATACTTTTTTTTCTATGAATCACGGAGTGTGCTCTTATATTTAATTTCTCATACATTACTGAATGAGGAGTTAAAACGCTTATGGACGTTTAACTTAAATTTTATCAGGGAGCTGCATTTCTGCACAGGACGCTGGGTAGGCGTTCTTTATTAGGAAACTGACACACTAACTTTAAACATTTTTGTTATAATTGTGTTACAATTGTATTATAATTTGTTATAATGTGAAATACCCAACAAAAATTGCCATCATAATGGAAAATCACAAAACAGAAAAAGACCAAGCGTAAATATAATATATATATGTATGTAAAAAGTGTGATAATTTACAATACATACATTATTGTTATCTTTTCAGAAACAATTAAGACATTTAATTTAATATAATATTATGTCACTTGAAGGTAAAATGTTCCCCTTTTACCATTATTTACATTTTTAACTGAATTCATTTAGCGATATATATGTAAACTTTTTACGAAGATGATTTAATATTCCACGAGAAAAGGGCAGTTTGTTAAAGATGGTGAATTATTGCAGTCGATATCAAGAATCATGGCGAGAAGGCTAGGCAATGATGAAACACCATAAGAATTTTTCCAATAATAAGCAGCCAATATCCAGATAAATTGTTTATTAATGAACAGGAGCGATGCCAGTAACAGTTCCCACAATATCAGGTATAACCTTATAGCCCTCAGGCTTGACGATAACTCACTACATCATTTAATAGATCTTAAAAGGCTGTTGTGAAATTCTAAGTCAGTTGAACACCAGATAACAATTTGGTCAGCACTGCAAAACACGACAAAAATCTGCTCTCTAAAAGCTTGCAAGCCAGTTTTGTTAACAGCGCGTAGAGTTACTGAAAACGACGTAACGAGCACACGATCCAATAAGCGAGAGGCGAAATTAAGCAAAGCGAATGAGGTGCGATGGAGAATATTTAACACGAAAGAATCCCTATCGTAGCTGCGCATTGATTTTGACGTGAAAGAAACCCATCGCGCGAAGCGAAGCATGGAATTAAAAAAAAAGGCTTTTAAAAACATTCGAAATGACAACAAGCGTCTCTCAGAATTTTATAGTTTGGTGAGTTGATAAAAGTTACGAATGAACTTAAAGTTTTAGATTAAGATTTGGAATAAGATAATTATTAATATATGTGTTATTACTTTTAAAAGGACATTAAATAGGAATAAATATTATTAAGAATTAAGGAAATAATGACTATGTCAGAATTCAGATTAATTTAAAGGAATAATGCGAAATAAAATTTTTATATAACATATATACATAATATCTGCGACGATTATTGCCAATAATTGTTACGTTTTCATGCGAAATGCGATTTCATTTAATTGTTATTTATATTTTGTATACAAAAGGCAATAAAGTGTAGGATTTTCTGAAAAATACATATATATTATTACATAAATACACACACACATATATATATATATACAAACGAAGAATTTACAGAGTGTCCCAAAAAGGATGGATGGATTTTAAAAGTCAATAAAAAAAAAAAAAAAAATAATAATAATAATAATAATAATAAAACGAAACCCGATATAAATGTATTGTTGTTTGCGGCCTTATGTTTGAGAAAACAGGGAATTTTTATCCCACGAATCTTCAAATTTAGTTAACATTTTCGCCAAAACGTACGAACGTACTATGTGTTTGTGTGGCTGCTTGTATGTATTTTAGTTCCGTGGCAATCTCATTTCTATCTGAAAATACTTAAAATTTTCGAAATTATATTAAATTTACGATAAAAAGTTGATTTTAATTCTGGAATGCTATGCATATTTTTGATATCATCATTATTATAATGTGACGTGCAAAATGAAGTAATTCTCTTTATTTTGCTGCTAGAGAGAATAATTCTCTGACCACTGATTTTATAAACGTTGATTTACACTACACGTAATATAATCTAAGTCAAATGCAAAATTTAGTGTAAGATATTTGAGTTAGGATTACGAAAAGTAAAACAATAGTATGACTTTTAAAGTAAATAATCAATTAATTGTCATTTACTCAATGATATTGCAGAATTCTTAGACAGAAACGACTGATTTCCGTTTATTTGCTATTTGAGCTAATTTTTATCCATCCTCCATTTTGACAACAATTATAATCATATATATTATTTCTGTTGTCAACATCCCTTTTCTATACATTTACAAAATGCACAACAATACATGACAATACATGAGGTATTATTCCAAAGGTTTTTGAAATAGCTTTTGACATAGGACACTCGCAATTTGTTAAAACATGTCTTTTGATTCAAAATTGCAGTTAATTAAAAATTAAATCAGCATATTTTTCATAAATTAAAGGAAATGTTTTTCTGAAATTGATGTTTCCACAAAAAATAAAATACCGCATTATATCGTGCTCAACAATGATTCGCAAGAGTATTTTTTCTTATAATTAAAAAGTAAAATTGAAATTGAAATGTTTAGAAGTAAAATACACCGTCAATCGATCGATCGAAGTAGTCATCTAAAGTGGTCTATATTCGATTAAATTGCACTTTATACGTATTTTATTTATTTTTATTTGTCTCATGTATATCCCGAAGCGAATAATGTCATCCTCTAATGCAATTACAAAGCAATTGTTATTTTTTTTCTCACGCGTGTCTTCGGTCTATTTTTACTGCAACTTTGATGAAATAAATGAGACAATATTCTGCCTCGACTAATGTTTTTTACAGATATTTGTATCTTTAATTTTTCTTTAAAAGTTTAAACCTGCATCTAAATAATATTAGATAATTCTAAAAAAAATATTAGAATGCAGTGTGAAATTTCCGCACGGGTCACCTGGTTTGTTTAAATCTCCAAAAAAGTTTAAAATTTTGATCCTGGAAATATGAAGGCAGAGTATTTTTCCAAATCGACTGCTCGAAATATATCACGAACTGCTATATTTACACAGACTGCCCCATCTCTTTTAAAACAAAAACTAAACTTACAAACGTATGCTGATTGGTAATCACGCTGAGATACGAGCTTCAATCGGACATTCGATTAAAAATGTGGATACTTCCTTTACATAGAGGTTTATCTTTAGTTTTTTTTTCTTTACAAGGCTAGTGTAAGGGGGAAAAATGGCATTACATGTTCCAAATTTAGAAACATCTGTTGTATTATCACTGTAGGATATTGATTGAAATGACTAAAATTGAACCATGTGTTTTCTCAATTGTCTCCAGAAGACCCATTATAAAAACATTAAGCTTGTAATCTATTTTTATTTTTCAGTAGGAAATTTATATACGATTAACATTAAACTTTGTGTTTCTAAAAATTCGGGTTGCTTCTCTCGGGCATCTTAGTTACGGACATTTCGTGTTAATCAATTAATTAAAAAATTCCAAATTTAATTTAATTAAATAAAAAAATATTTTTAATTGCAATTGAAATATATCATGCATGATTCTTTATATAAACTTTCTAGTATAATTTTGGTGGAATGTGTATTTAATGATAATATGAAAAAGATCTTATTTATATAAAAAAAGAGTTTACATTATATGTTTTGTTTATGTTATACAGGTGCTTCCAAAAAAAAATGTCGAATGCATACAAAATAAAAAATTTCGCAAGTGTCTATAAATATTTTGAAATGAAATTTAAAGAAACTAGACAGAGTGTTCTTGCAACTATTTATAATTTAAAATGTAATATACATATATAAGGTACCTGTACTAAATAAGGCCTCTTTAAGGATTTAGATCACAATAAAATGTGTTATATCAGATTAACATTTTAAATGTTGTTGGATCTAACACTTAAACTTATTTTTACAATATTAAATCATACTCTTGCCGTCGTTGAGTTTTAGCCAGGATAATTGAAAACAAACGACAGTGTGAATAGGCCTTATTAGGAGTATGTGTTCTAATTAAGATAATAATTTGTTAAGTGCGTGGTATTACTTTAATTAACAGATATTTTACAGATATTATGCAAAAATAGAACAAAATAAGAAAGGTATTAAAAATTGTATAATTTAACTGTTGAAATTGACATAAATAGATTGATATAAAAAAGTAAAAATAATGTCTTCATAAAAGAAATCCAAATGAAGTTTCTTACATTTGGGGGCAGTAAAAAAGTACCTGTGTCCATTGAAATCATTCCTGCACAGCATGGACACACTTCTTGCACTTTCAAGAAAGACGTATATATAATTCACGGTCTTCTTGAAGCATTACCTTACTAGAGGAGTTATATTTTTCATATAATGCACCTTCAAACACAATCAGTATTAAAAATACAGAACATTACAATATACATTCTAAAAGACCGTTAAATTATATCGTACATCATGGAAAGATTGTAAATATAAATAAATAATTTACGATCATTTTATATGGAAGTTTACTCTTTTTAACACTTTCCAACCTAGTTGAAAAGTGTTTATGACTTCGGTTTGTCTGGCCGTCTGCCGTCTGGCCGTCTGCCGTCTGCCGTCTGGCCGTCTGTCCGTGCTCTAACTCCCGTAAATATGCTCGGATTGCTCTGCATTTTTTATATGTTATTGTCGTTACCTATAGCATGTTCCCTACTTCAACGGAACTGTGTAGCACTTATACTTTTTTTTACAGGGACACTCAAAAGAATTCCGTTACATTACGGTCAATGGGGAAAAATCATTTGCTGTTTATTTTAATGAGGTTACACAATTTCAAACACATTGTAATTGATATATATCACTAAGGTGCATTACAAGAAGCTTAATATGGAATAGGGTGTGTATAGTACTTATAGTTACTTTACAGGGACAGTCAAAAGAATTCTGTTACATTACGTCTATGGAGAAAAATCGTCTGCGGTTTACTTAAATAATGTTTCACTATTTTAAACGCATTGAAATTTATATATATCACTAAGGTGCATGACAAGAAGCTTACTACAGAATAGTGTGTGTATAGCAGTCATCGTTCATTTACAGGGACACACAAAAGAATTCTCTACTGTCTGTTAAAAATAATTCCTGGAAGTAAGTTTTAAGTTACTGAACGCGATTTTAAATTTAACTCACTTTTTGTCTATTACGTGGTGTGTATAAATTCTGTAGATCATATACAGGGAAGCACAAAAGTTCGTGAACACATTTCCTTTTATTAAGAGAAACTCCAGAAAGAGAATTTTAAACTGTGCTACGCGTTTCCTAACTGAAGTAAAATTTAGCATCCTATGTAGTATATATACAAATCTATAGATCCTATACAGGGCTGAATAAAAGTATTCGGATTACTTAGATGTTATCTTTTAGCTTATTAAAGAGTATGATTTGTAAAATTATTTTGGAAGCGTTGGAAAGTGTTATATAATCTATGCTTGACGCATTATTTTTCGTTCTTGTTTAAAAACGACATGTCGAAGGATTCAGTGTTCCGAAAATGACGACGAAGCCTGTATACGTTGTCATTGAAACTATCCGCACGTGTAAAGCACACATAAAATGTCAGGTATGTGCTGTTATAAGTCATTCCCGAAACCGTTCTCTACAACATATAAGCTGATGGCCTTATTGAGAGCATGGCCTTAATTGATACAAGTACCTTATTATATTTTCTATACGATATAATTTTCAAGAAATCTTTGAATTTTTAAGTACAAAATTTTCCTCTGAATGCTCATTGTACTATTTTCCTTAAAAACTAATTTTACAACAAAATCTATTTCGTTCTACGTATAACCAAAATATTTTTTATTAATAAATATTATTTCTTCTGTTATAATTGTCTAATCTTATTCTAATTCTAATTCTAATCTTAATTGTGATCAGGATTTTCGTATTTTCAAACATAAAATTCTAAACTTGTATGAAAAGATTTTTTTCAGTCAGCAGAAGTAAATGTTTTTTAGAAAATAATGTATATCCATTAGCTTATAATAGCTCAAAATCACATTTGAAGACAAGACGAAACCAAAATCTTGTATGTGTTTATATTTCTGATTTCCTGCTTTGGTTTCATCCTTTTATTGCCAGAGTACACCTCATTCTTCCCGTGAAAAATTACATTTTTTTAACACGATAGCGCTCGAAATATTAGTCGCACTGACACCAAAATTGAACTGTAAGCCAGTAGTGCCAAAAGCTAGCCAAGAGATTGAAAATCAAAAATATTCGGCAAACTTAACACCGCGAAATTTCCGTCGGCCCAAACATTTTAAATTTTACCTTAGAGATTATAATTCGTACAAATGATATAAAAAATAGAAATGATCAATATACTATAAATATTAAATCTCGGAATTATCTAAAATACTCAATAGAACGTCTAATAACATATAATTCAACATTAAATAGTATAATATGTGCATACCTAAATTATCAATTAAATATAAAGGAATTTTTATAGTCGAATTTTGAAATAATGCATAATAAGAACTAAATTTTTTTAAGATAATTGAAACTCGTTAGAGTTAACAATCGCAGTATATGACAAAATAAAAATCTTAATTTCCAGCTTCCGAAATGTCCGGATTTGTCTTGTTTTGTTTCTAAGATTATGAAATTTCCATTATTAATGCACTCCATATTTCTTCTTTTCGAATAATTCTATTTTTCATTACAGTCTTATTGAGATGGAAAAAACAGTAACTTGGAAAATGTCCAAAATGAGGACACAAAGCTTTTGTAAGAAGATTATTATAAAGCTATTTACTGACATTTATAACTAATTGAGTAGGAAAAAAAACTTAATCATTTAATCCAGTTTTATTTAAGAATGCAATGGTTGCAAGCAGATTTTGTTTGTGCTATCTTAAGGATTAACATTCAATCATAGAACTTTTACATTTTTATAGTTTGTACAAATGATATAAATAATGGAAATGATATACTATAAATATTAGATCTCGAAATGATCAAAAATACTCAATAGAAAGTCTAATAACATATAATTCAACATTAAATAGAGTAAAATGTGCATAAATAAATTATCAATTAAATATGAAGGAATTTACATAGATGAATTTTAAAATAATGCATCATAAGAACTAAATTTTTAAAGATAATTGAAAATCGTTAGAATTAACAATCGCAGTATATGAACAAGAACGAAAAATCATGCGTCAAGCATAGATTATGTAACACTTTCAAATGCTTCCAAAATAATTTTACAAATCATACTTTTTAATAAACTGAAAGATAACATCTAAGTAAACAATTTGGAAAACGCATAACATATTTAAAAGCATCATTTCAGGAATTTCCAACATATACAATATTCGGAAAAATATCCGAATACTTTTATTCAGCCCTGCATATGATCTATAGATTTGTATATAAACTACATAGGAGGCTAAATTTTAGTTCAGTTAGGAAACGCGTAGCACAGTTTAAAATTCTCCTTCTGCAGTTTCTGTCAATAAACGGAAATATGTTCGCGAACTTTTGTGCTTCCCTGTATAGGATCTACAGAATTTATACACACCACGTAATAGACAAAAAGTGAGTTAAATTTAAAATTGCGTCCAGTAACTTAAAACGCACTTCCAGGAATTATTGTTAACAGACAGTAGATAATTATTTTGTGTATCCCTGTAAATGAACGATGACTGCTATACACACAATATTCTATAGTAAGCCTCTTGTAATGCACCTTAGTGATATATATAAATTTCAATGCGTTTAAAATAGTGAAACATTATTTAAATAAACCGCAGACGATTTTTCTCCATAGACGTAATGTAACGGAATTCTTTTGACTGTCCCTGTAAAGTAACTATAAATGCTATGTACACCATATTCCATATGAAGCTTCTTGTAATGCACCTTCGTGATATATATCAATTACAATGTGTTTGAAATTGTGTAACATCAATAAAATAAACCGCAAATGATTTTTCCCCATTGATCTTAATGCAACGGAATTCTTTTGAGTGTCCTTGTAAAAAAACTATAAGTGCTACACACTTCCGTTGAAATAGGGAACATGCTATAGATAACGACAATAACATATAAAAATTGCAGAGCAATCCGAGCATATTTACGGGAGTTAGAGCACGGCCAGACGGCCAGACGGCAGACGGCAGACGGCAGACGGCCATACGGCCAGACAAACCGAAGTCATAAACATTTTTCAACTAGGTTGGAAAGTGTTAAAAAATAAAACATCTGAATTTCCAGTTTCCAAAATGTCCGGTATTAAATTTCCATTATTAATGCACTCCATATTTCGTCTTTTCGAAAAGCTTGAATAATTCTATTTGCCTTTACAGTCTTTTTGAGATGGAAAAAACAGTAACTTGGAAAATGTCCAAAATGAGGACACAAAGCTTTTGTAAGAAGATTATCATAAAGCTATTTACTGACATTTATAACAAATTCAGTAGAAAAAAAACTTAATCATTTAATCCAGTTTTATTTAAGAATGTAATGGTTGTAAACAGATTTTGTTCGTGCTATCTCAAGGATTAACATTCAATTATAGATCTTTTACATTTTTATAGTTCGTACAAATGATATAAATAATGTAAATGATATACTATAAATATTAAATTTCGAAATGTTAAAAAATACTCAATAGAAAGTCTAATAACATATAATTCAACATTAAATAGAATAAAATGTGCAAAAATAAATTATCAATTAAATATAAAGGAATTTTCATAGTCGAATTTTGAAATAACGCATAATAAGAACTACATTTTTTTAAGATAATTGAAACTTGTTAGAGTTAACAATCGCAGTATATGAAAAAATAAAATATCTTAATTTCCGGCTTCCGAAATGTCCGGATTTGTCTTGTTTTGTTTCTAAGATTATGAAATTTCCATTATTAATGCACTCCATATTTCTTCTTTTCGAAAAGATTGAACAATTCTGTTTTTCTTTACAGTCTTTTTGAGATGGAAAAAACAGTAACTTGGAAAATGTCCAAAATGAGGACACAAGGCTTTGGTACGAAGATTATCATAAAGCTATTTACTGCAATTTATAACTAATTCAGTAGAAAAAAAACTTAATCATTTAATCCAGTTTTATTTAAGAATGCAATGGTTGCAAGCAGATTTTGTTTATTCTATCTCAAGGATTAACATTCAATCATAGAACTTTTACTTTTTTATAGTTCGTACAGATGATATAAATAATAAAAATGATCAATATACTATAAATATTAAATCTAGAAATGATCACAAATACTCAATAGAAAGTCTAATAACATATAATTCAATGTTAAATAGAATAAAATGTGTATAAATAAATTATCAGTTAAATATAAAGGAATTTTCACAGTTGAATTTTGAAATAATGCATGGTAAAAACTGAATTTCTGTAAGGTAAATGACAATCACATTATATGAAATATATATATATATATATATCAATTTCCAAAATGTCTTGTTTCGTTTGTAGATTTATAAAATTTCCATTATTATGCACTCCAAATTTGTTCTCTTGGAAACGCTTGAATAATTCTATTTTCTTTACAGTGTCTTTGAGATGGAAGAAACAGCAGCTTGGAAAATGTCCAAAGAACGGAATCAGAGTTTTTGTAAGAAGATTATCACAAAGCTATTTACTGACATTTAAAACCCATACGGAGAAAATAACTTAATCATTTAATCCAGTCTTATTTAAGAATGCAATGGTTGCAAGGAATTTTTTTGAGCCATCTTAAAAGTTAATGTTCAATCTTAGAACATTTGCATTTTTATAGTTCGTACAAATGATATAAATAATAAAAATGATCAATATACTATAAATATTAAATCTTGTGTTTATCAGAAATACTCAATAGAAAGTCTAATAACATATATTGTAATATTAAATGGAATAAAATGTGTATAAATTAATTATCAGTTAAATATAAAGGAATTTTCACAGTCGAAATTTACAATAATGCATGGTAAAAACTAAATTTTTTTCATGTAATTGGCAATCGCTAGAATTGACAATCGCAGTATATGAAAAAATAAAACATTCCAATTTTCAAAATATCTCGTTTCGTTTCAAAATTTATCGAATTTCCATTACTAAGCCCTTCGTATTTGTTCTCTTCGAAACGCTTGAATAATTCTATTTTGCTTTACAGCGTCTTTGAGATGAAAGAAACAGCAGCTTGGAAAATGTCCAAAATGTGATCTGAAAGATTTTGTAAGAAGATTATTACAAAGCTATTTACTGACATTTAAATCTCATTCTGTAGAAAATAACTTAATTATTTAATCCAGTCTTATTCAAGAGTGCAATGGTTGCAAGGAGTTTTTTTATGCTATCTTAAGGGTTAATGTTCAATCTTAGAACATTTGCATTTTTATAGTTCGTACAAATGATATAAATAATAAAAATGATCAATATACTATAAATATTAAATCTCGGAATGATCAAAAATACCCCTCAATAGATAGTCTAATAACATATAATGCATTATTAAATAGAATAAAATGTGTATAAATAAATTATCAGTTAAATATAAAGAATTTTCACAATCGAATTTTGCAATAATGCATGGTAAAAAATAAATTTCTGTAAGGTAATTGGCAATCACAGTATATGTAAAAATAAAACATTCCAATTTCCAGAATGTCTTGTTTTGTTTCAAAATTTGTCAAATTTCTATTATTATGCACTCCATATTTGTTCTCTTAGAAACGCTTGAATAATTCTCTTTTTCTTTACAGTGTCTTTGAGATAGAAGAAACAGCAGCTTGGAAAATGTCCAAAATGAGGAATCAGAGCTTTTATAAGAAGATTATCAAATAGCTATTTACTGACATTTAAATGTTATTCGGTAGAAAAGAACTTAATCATTTAATCCAATCTTATTTAAGAATGCAATGGTTGCAATAAGTTTTTTTTATGCTATCTCAATTGTTAACGTTCAATCTTAGAACATTTGCATTTTTATAGTTCGTACAAATGATTTAAATAATAAAAATGATCAATATACTATAAATATTAAATCTCGAATTTATCAAAAATACCCAATAGAAAGTCTAATAACATAAAATGGAATATTAAATGGAATAAAATGTGTATAAATTAATTATCAGTTAAATATAAAGGAATTTTCACAGTCGAATTTTACAATAATGCATGGTAAAACTAAATTTCTTTCATGTAATTGGCAATCGTTAAAATTGATAATCGCAGTATATGAAAAATTAAAACATTCCATTTTTCAAAATGTCTTGTTTCGTTTATAAATTTATCAAATTTCCATTATTGTGCCCTCCGTATTTGTTCTCTTCGAAACGCTTGAATAATTCTATTTTTCTTTACAGTGTCTTTGAGATGGAAGAACAGTAACTTGGAAAATGTCCAAAATGAGGACTCAAAGATTTTGTAAGAAGATTATCACAAAGCTATTTACTGACATTTAAAACTCATTCGGTAGAAAAGTACTTAATTATTTAATCCAGACTTATTTAAGAATGCAATAGTTGCAAGGAGTATTTTTTTGTGCTATTTCAAGGGTTAATGCTTAGTCTTAGAACATTTGCATTTTTATAGTTCGCGCAAATGATATAAATAATAGAAATGACCAATATACTATAAATATTAAATCTCGGATTTATCAAAAATACTCAATAGAAAGTCTAAGAACATATAATGTAATATTAAATAGAATACAATGTGTATAAATAAATTATCAGTTATAATCTTTATATTTATAAAGGAAATTTCACAGTCGAATTTTACAATAATGCATGATAAAAACTAATTTTTTAAGATAATTGACAAGCGCTAGAATTCAGAATTTGTTTTTACTCTATTTGGTAGTTAATATCTTATACAATAAATTATATAAGATTAAAAAATTGGCATATTATAAAAGTTTCATTCTCTAATGTCTTTATATTTTATAAATAAACTAGCAAGCTACGCCCGCTGCGCTGGTCGGTTTGTACAAATGAACCTTGAATGAAATGAAATATATCGTTTAATTTGACCTTGTATTTGAAAGCAATCTGTATATTTACCTGGCATATCCTTTTTCACATTACTGAAAAATGACGCCATTGCGCTATTATATTTTCTAATGTGCAGTCAAAATTTTAGCTGTTAAGGACCAACTCTTTTATTTGGTCATTTACAGTTAGGGTTTGGTAAATAACGATAAAACTATATGGAATATACTAAAACCATCAGTAAAAATTATCAAACTAACAATGCAAACAAATTAACAAATAAAATCCATCCAGTAGAAGATTTTATAAAGACTATTCTTTGATAATCGGGTTCATCTGATTATGGAACTTTTCCACATAATTCTAAAACTAACATAGAACGATATGAAATATACTAAAACATCCTTAAAAATTATCTACTTAACAATGCAAGTTGCAAAAAATACGCCCAGTAAAAACTTTCAAAAAGACTAATCTTTCGGATTCGGTTTCACCTGACTATATAACCTTCACACATAACTGTTTGAATAAGCAACGTAGAACAATATGTAGTACACTAAAATCATTCCTAAAATAGCATCTAACTAACAATACAAATATCATCAAAATCCGTCCAGTAGAACTTTTTCAAAAGGCTAATCTTTCATAATCGGATTCACCTGATTATAAAACTTTCCCCCATAATTCTATAACTAAGCTACGTAGAACGATATGTTATACAATAAAACCTTCCCTGAAAAATTATCTATCTTACAGTTTAAGTTCTATGAAAATCCATTCAGCAGAACTCGAGTTATAAGCAGCTAGAACGAAGTAAATAGAAGTATATTGCTTTCAATATAATTTACATTTGAATAAAAAAAAGGTACCTTTCGGTTAGCCGGGTGCCAGTGATATATGCACATATATAAATATATATGTGTATACATATATAAATATATATATATACAGGGTGATTATAAAAAAACTATCCCACTATATGAGCCCCTAACTATCATACTGTTCACAGAAACTGAATGAAATTTTGGTTTAAAGTATTTTGAGGCATACGCTCAAGAATCATATAAAAAACAACAGTTAAATTCTAACAGTTACGTTTACAGTGACAAAATTTCGAAAATTTCAAATGGCAATACCTACTTTTTTTTATTGGAATGTGATCTTCATAGTGAAAAACCACAAAAAGCGTTGAACGGTATCTGTAGCACGAAAATCGCCGGCGCTAGACAGACTAAGAAGAATAGTGAAAACAACCAATAAGGACAGAGAAGCAACAGAAAACAAAACATTTTATTGTGTTTCATACGTTTTCCATTTCACACACGACGACATTTTGCATGCGGCAGATGGTGGATAGCACTGAACAATAAAATGTTTTACTTTCTGTTGCTTCTCTGTCTTTTATTGGTTGTTTTCACTTTTCTTCTTAGTCTGCCTAGCACCGGCGATTTTCGTGCTACAGGTACCGTTCCAACACTTTTTTATGGTTTTTCACTCTGAAGATCACATTCCAATAAAAAAAATAGCTGTCGCCATTTGAAATTTTCGAAATTTTGTCACTGTAAACGTATCTGTTAGAATTTAACTGTTGTTTTTCACATGATTCTTGAGCTCATACGTCAAAATACTTGAGGTCAGAATTTCATTCAGTTTCTGTGAACGGTATGACAGTTATTGGCTCGTATATCGCGATAGTTTTTTTTATAATCACCCTGTATATATATATTCATACATATAAGTGTATATATATATATATATATATATGTCACGATTTCACTTGATTCATACTCCAGGCACGGGTTTCCACCTCAGGAAATTTTCAGTCGAGCACAGAGTCTTACTTCATGTGTATGTAAAAGAAGGCTGATGAGAAGCAGTCCATTTCCTTTTTACTTTTATTCGAAAAGTCAAAGATGAATCGATTAGGCTTTACTCTATTTGAATCTCACTCCATACTTGCTAATTTTAATATCGTGGCATTACTTGATGATTAAATTTTAAATATAAGAAGACATCTTGGATCTTAAAACAGAAGACAGTTGTTTTTCGAATTTACCGGCGGCCAAGGAGAACATTCTATGATCAGGCAGGCATGTCGGGGCCACATACACCGCCGAATCCCAAAACCTTCTGCCGCAAAACGCGGGAAAACGCCGTATATCATTTTCTGAGCGCTCCAGAATACATTTTTACTAACAAGTCTCTCGACCAATCAACGCTCACGGCTTAATTCCTTCGGCGCGTTAATATAGAAGTAATCTTATCGTAAGCTGGAAAAAAGCGCGCCAAACCAATGTTCTAGAAAAAACTCGAAATCTAATTCCTTCGAATAAATAAGATCAAAGAGAAAAGAAATACATATGTTTTATCAAGTATGGCAATATGCCAAAATAATTTTTACATTGAGACTAAAGTCTTTCATAATTTGAGAAGTAATATTTCCTCAGGAATCGTAGGGAAATAAAAATAAAGAAAAGAAATTCATACGTTGTTATTTCAAAAGAGTAAAATATTTTTAGCTGGGAGATTGGTGTTTTTTAGAAGAATTAAATTCTAGGATGCATTTTATTTAAAGAAATAAAAGTGCGTAATTTTAATAGAGCATCTATCAGCGCCATTTTTTTAAGAGAATGAATTTGGAATAAACTACATTTTGCTAGATATAATTTTGACAATCGAAATACTGGAGCGAGAAAATAATTTAGAATAATGGGATTTACACAGCATTATAGTTTTAATGAGGTCAACGGCGAAAATGTTTTAAATTTGTTTCAATATCCCCCCCCCCAAAAAAAAAAAAAAAATCAAGCTTATCTGAACAGCAGTTCCCTAACAGTAGTTCAGATAAGTGGCAAAAAAAAAATTGAGAATTTTCCTAAATTATAAAAATTTTTACAATTTTAAAATTTAAATCACCAAGAATCACAAACAAAGCAATTGCCTTAAATTTTGGAAGAATAGAAATTAAAATATTTTTTAGAGTAAAGCATAACCTAAAATACATAAGTTTTTAAAACAACACTTACTTTTTGCAAGTGTAAAAATGAGAATACATCAAGATAAACTAAGAAATAACTAACATAATAAATAATATTAATAACATAATATATAAAGAATTCAATATAATAAATAATAAATAATAAAGCTGAAAATTAATTACATTGAAAAACTGAAGAATATTGCCAATTGAAAAAAACTGTATTCTGCAGAATACTATTGAAAAACTTAATTACACTGATACTGAATAACAATGATACTGAATAGCTGAATACTGAAGCTTCAATAGTCTTAAACAGTCACTGTTTGAACAACAACAGCATTCAACAACAGTCTCAAACAGTTCCGACTAAATTTCAGTTTTTCTCCATTGTGGTTTTGGGATTGCCCCCACTCTAATCTGTGGTGCCACTCTTTTTGTGGTCACACTAAAGACCAGAGCTAATTTATTACATGCGATAGCTATCTTTTGTCACAATCAGTAATTTTTTTTAAATAATAAAAATAATAAATGTCCATATTGCATTTCATGGTATACATACTACTTTGATATATCACAGCCTTGGTACCAAAAATCTAATTATTCTATGAGTACAATTCATTGTAAGCAGTTTCATCAATTTGTCAGCATTTTTTTAAAAAATATAATTCTATTTTATCTTACTAATAACATTTCTCAGCATTTTTTTTAATATATTCTCTTAATAAATAAATAACATTAATAAATTTCTTCAAATAATAAATAATATCAACAAACTTCAATAACTACTCTAACAATATATCACAGTAAATATTACATTCCATATAAAATTATTGGTTGAGGAGAAAAAAAAAATACATAGCAAAATCTGTTTGTTTCCTTACTTAAAAGATAAGGAAATAATTTTTTGCTAGCCGAAATATATATAAAAAAATTAACTCTACATTATTTTTCCAATACTAAATAATTTAGATGCCCAAATATTTAGATAGGATTCACTCAACCAACAATTGTGAACAATAATATCCCTTTCTGATACTCTTCATTTAATTAATAAAATCTATGACATAATCGGGTATAGCTAATTACCAAAATTTAAGTGTAGAATCATCTACTTCTTTTTACACTTTTAAGTAATAAGCAAAATAATAATAATAATAATAATTGTTAGATAGATAGGTGACAGAGAATTGGAATATAAAACTATTATTTACACTATTGCAATCCTTATTTTTCAACTAATCTCTTCAAAACATTTCACTACAATATCACAATATCAACTTTTAGACTAATACAGAATATCAGCATTCAAGAATAATTCAAGACTTTTATTGTATTAAACAAAATAAATATAGCTACTGCGAATACATTAAATAATATAAATAATATTTACTAAAAAACTGTAATTATATGGAATATTTAATTTTAATTTAATAGACTCAACAAAAATAAGTATCAAAATTAGTTGATCAGGCTAGAAGATACCCAACAATGTTGAGAAGTTATTGTTTATATTTAAAGTTAATTGAATTACACAAGTAGTTATCCCGTGTATACCCAAGAATATACCTGGTAAGAAGAATTTATTTTTAATGTATAAAGTTTTTTTTTTCAGTTATTGTAAATAATAACTTTTAGAAGAAATTAATATATTGTTTTTACTAATGTTTGGTGTTGTGAACCTGTATGTGAAGTTGTTTGTGTTGGTTTTTGTGTATTTTCATGAAATAATTTGAAATCATCTGGAAAATAATATTGTCTCAATTTAGAAACATGTACAATTACTGAATTGGCTTTAGTTTCATAATAAAATCTGTCTATTTCATAAGTCACTTCTGAAAGTTTGTTTATGATTTTGTATGGACCTGAAAAAGTGGGTACCAACTTCCTAGTATTGGGATATTTAAATTCTTCATAAATTACAAAATCATTTACTTTTAAAGGACACTCAACAAATTTTCTATCATATAACCTTTTATTTTTTAAATGAAATTCTTTAGTACGCTTTTTAGCAATTTTTAGTGCTTCTTGAAAAGGTGGATAATAATTTTGATTTAAAGGTCAGTTATAAGGTAATTTGCCATAAAATAGATATGCTGGTGGGAAATTAGTTATGGAATGAGGAGTATTATTGTATTCTTGAATGACTTGCTCTAATAACCGAGTCCATGGAATTTTAGATGAGATTGAGTTTACTTTACATTTTAATCTAGTGACTATTGCTCTCTTTAATTAATCCTGCTTCTAACAAACCTTGAATTTGATTTTGAATTTTTTTTTCCTCAGCTGGTGAAGTTCTATAAGGCCTCAAAGATATTGGTAGGTCAGATATAAGATAAACGCGTTGCGGTTCAATATTAATTCTACCCACATCATATTTATGTTTAGCAAAAATATCCATGTAATTTTGAATTAATTCCCTTAAATCCCCATTTTGAACCAAATTTATCTCCCCCATTAGTTCACAATTAGAATTATTAATTTCGCGAGAAATTTGAGGAGTCATGAGTCTTTTATAATCTGGTTGCACTTCATAGTCATTATTTTCCTTATTTGACTGCATAATTATACTATTACCACTCAAAATTTAGTTCTCAAAATTTAGTTGTTCATCATGATAAAAATCTAAATCATTATGCTCTTCATTACTTTCAAAATTGTTATTTACTTGATAAAAATTAAACTTGTTATAATGATCATACTTATTTTCAAAATTACTACTGTCATTTTCAAATTTTATACTTTCATTATTCACTTGTACTTTATTAACATCAACAATATGAAAATGGAGAGCTTTCTCATTTTGCATGGCTACACCTCTATTTACAATTCTTTTCCCTTGTTTGACAATACAATGTTTACAATTAATTGTTAAATCAAATTTTGAACATTCTCTTAACCCCAATATTGCATAATTTAGATCTATATTACATACTAGAAAATCCACCCATTTACTAATTTTCCCAACCCTGATGAGCACTCTGCACTTCTGATTAATTTCCATAAACCCTTTTGCCTGACCAATAATAGTAGTAGGAATTTTTTCAATTTTAGCATTAAGTTTTTTTACAAATTTCAATGGTAAAATGGCAATTGTGGAACCACTATCCACAATACAAGGTAAATTATAACTAGGGGTGTACCCATACACTATTAATTGTCATTCATTACCAGGATTACAAGCAAAAGAAGGAGCATTATGAGTATCAGAGGGAGTAGTATTACTTATAAAAACACATTCTCTTTCCCAATGGTAAACATTTCTGACCCCCTTATTGGTACAAATTCTGCATGGTCTGCTTGGATAAAGGTTTTGAAAATGATTGTTTTGTACAAGATTCCTATAATTAGGAGATCTCTGATTAATTTGGCGTGCTGGTAGCCAATTCCGAGGAGCATATTCTTGCCTAGGTGGTCGGAAAGGCTGATAATTTTGCCGAAAAGATTGCATTGGGAAACGGGGAGCAGAAAAATTTGGCTGACGAGATGGTTGATTGATTGTTGTTTAGTATTGAGCGTTGGAGAAACTTCAACAAATTGTTTTACAGTCCTATACCAGTCAGTGGTATTTTCAGGGTGATTTCATTGATAGAATTTTGATATTTTGGACGTAATCCATCAGTTAATCCTTGTAACAGAATGGTTTCACTTAATTTTAACTGCCTACCTATCTCTACCTTTTTTCTAAAATAATTTTCTAAGTCACTTAATTTATCCAGTTTCAGTGTAGTAAAATCAGAAAATTTTGGGCATTTTAAGTCAATAAACCTCTCTATTAAAATATTTACAATTTGTTCATAATCACACAATTTAAACAATCATTAACATACACTTTAAGAGCTTCACCTTTAAGATGTTGAGATATATGATTGAATTTCCATCCCTCATTCTTATTTTCTCTGTTACAAATTTGGTTGAAATATTCTAGCCACTGCTGAATCCCCATTCCCGAATCAGGGTCAAATGCAATCATCTTAATTTCATCCATATTCTTATTACATCTACCCTATATATATAAAATCCTAATGAAACGAATTTGTGAAACGATTTTATGAAACGAATTTATGAAACGATTTTATGAAACGACTGATTATGTTTCAGGGCTATTTTTAATGAAATATTAAACGCTTGATGATGAAATTAATACCAATTGTCCACAAAAATCCGCGGATGTCAAAACTGGTAACAGAATTTTGAAATTGGAATTAGTTTTCGAGATATTAATTTTTTTTAATTTTAATGACATTTCTGTAATGATGGCAACTAATTACTCAGTTTTTTTGTTACGAAAAAGGGAAAAACATTGAAAAGGATCCCGATAGGGATTATTAGTTTCTTTTTATTCGTCATTTTCAAATTGAAATTGAATTTATCTTTTATTTCAATCGATAATGAAGACAAGATTGTGATTAAATTATGTTTTTCAGGAAAATTTGAAAAAAAATCACATTTCTATCGTCAGGATTCAATCGTCTGTCAGCATTTAATTTAATTTATAAGCTGAAAATATTTTGAATAAATTCGTCCAAATGACGTCATTTATGTAAACGCAAAAGGAATTAATAGTAATTATTATTTATTGATATCATTTTGTTATTTTTTTGTAAAATTTAATTAAACGAACTTATAAAATCACTAATTCGGATATTTGAAACGAATATATAAAATAATAATTGCCCAACTGAACGGAAGAAGAATAAAATATCCTGCTTGGTTTTCTATCCTGCTTGGTTTTTTCCGCCAAGCTTTTTAAAAAAGCGTCAAGACCCCTATAATAGAAAAGCACCAAAAGTTCATTGGATTTGTTTTCATAACTTTTGGCAACAAATCTATGTATATTAACGAATCTATCCCTTTTTGAAGCTCGAATTACGCCAAACCTAAAAGCAAAGGATCCTATACTGGAAAAGTACCCGAATTTCTTATGGACAATATTCAAGTGACATAACATGGTGTAAAATTATCGCGGATAGCAAATTTGTTTAAATGTCTCATCAATTGATGCCGAATAAATGCAGGCATGCATGTACAAAATATTTAATTAATTTTGTATGATAAATAATTATTAGAAAATTTGTATATACATATTAATTAAAATAAATAATTTACATATTTAAAATAACATGAAAATATGCATGATGGTGCACAAAAATAGAGAGAAAATTAAAACCTGTTACTGAAAATGTCTATAATATGGTACTTTCAATACCGTGGTTCTTAATGTTATTCACAAGCAAATGGAATTTTTCTCATCCTTAAATGCAAAGGTAGAATAGAATACAGATCGTTGTTTTAAAATTCAGAGAGGTAGCCGCAATTTAAACCTAACCATTTTATACAAGCTGGTTTTCAAGTTGTAATTGATTTTACTTAACAATTCTGAAAACAGTCGTCAGTTGTCGCAACAGCTGTGTATGAGGCGATGATAATCAAAAAATGCCCCATTAAAACGTTAAAAGCATGGCAACCCAATTACAGATTTACCAATATTTTTAAAATAAAGCACGCTGTTATGTTTTTAGAGGCCTCGAAGTCTGAGCGGGGGTTGGCGAGCGTAGCTCGCAGGGGGTAGGCCCCCTAGTTTATCAATATAAATATAAGAAGGTACTCTATTATCTTTACAAAGCCCCGATCTTAATAACATTTAAATAACAATAGAATTTAAATAATCATTAACAATAAAAATAAAAACACATAAAAAATATTCAAAAGGCATAAAATCACAAAATAAAAATTTCAATCATAAAAACATAACTTACAACTAGAACCACCGTGTCTTTTTTACTTACCCATCATACGTAGTATAGGGTAAGTCTTGTAATCGTTTTGAAAATCGAAAAAAAATTTTTGACGGATTTACACGTTTCAGACACTGGAGATTCCGAAAAACATATTTTTAGAAAAAAAATTTTGCCGTCCGTCTGTGTGTCTGTGTGTCTGTGTGTCTGTAAACGCTCTATCTCCCGAAAAATTGAGATAGAGACTTGCAATTTGGTATGTACTTAGTATGTAATAATGGGAAGAAGCCTATTTCATTTCAATAACCTCGATTAACCGGAAATATTTTTTTCGGACTCTCGAAATATTCGTTCTGATGAAAGGTATATAAAAATTTTCGAAATTGTTTATTTTAAGAAATGAATATAAAAGACAATAAAAAAACATAAATTTTGAATAAAGCATGAAGTTGATCGGATAATTAGTTGCCGAGATATTTGGAATCCTATTTGCCACACTCTTCGATTTTTCATGACCCTGTATTTCATCCAAATTTCACTTCAAAGATATATTTTAATTGGAAATTCGACGCTTAATTAGATGCAATAAACCGCTAGTTAATAGGATTATTATTTTTGGAGTTATAAGGAAAAACCTCTTTCAAGCAATTCAGTAATCGAGCCTTTAAATCGAGGCTAACGAAAAATACAGGCTACCGCGGTGCTTTACGCGTATCTTTTTTTACAGACCGCGGGAATCACGTGGTGGTCGAATCCACCAATGCAGGTGTACGAAAAGAGCATCACGTTACTCTGGCGGTCTGTAAAAAAAGATAAGTGAAATGAACCGCGGTAGCCTGTCTTTTTCGTTAGCCTCGCTTTAAATTTTGTGACGTCATCAAGCCACGATTTTATTTGAATTGCAATGCATTTTATAAGTAGTTTACACATTTTTATTTTAATATTTTACATTATGCATATCCATGATGGGTAAATATTACGGTGGCCCCCAACGACTAGTTTTTTATTTTACTTGGCTGCATCTCATAAAATAAGTCTTTCAAAGTTTCAAATTCATCAAAGTTCCAATTAATTCCATCCGAGGATAATACATTCCAAATCAGTGGCACATCATATTTCAATCTAGATTACAACATATCAAAACAAAGTACCATCCGTCCTGACAGTTGCTGTCTACTCACACCGGCAAATGGCTGAACAAAAGCATTACTTCTAGCATATTTGCTAGACTCCAAAAATGTCTCGCTATCCTGGTCGACTAATATAAAAATAATGTCACGATTTCACTTGATTCATACTCCAGGCACGGGTTTCCACCTCAGGAAATTTTCAGTCGAACACCGAGTCTTACTTCATGTGTATGTAAAAGAAGGCAGATAAGAAGCAGTCCATTTCCTTTTTACTTTTATTCGAAAAGTCAAAGATGAATCGATTAGGCTTTACTCTATTTGAATCTCACTCCATACTTGCTAATTTTAATATCGTGGCATTACTTGATGATTAAATTTTAAATATAAGAAGACATCTTGGATCTTAAAACAGAAGACAGTTGTTTTTCGAATTTACCGGTGGCCAAGGAGAACATTCTATGATCAGGCAGGCATGTCGGGGCCGCATACACCGCCGAATCCCGGAACCTTCTGCCGCAAAACGCGGGAAAACGCCGTATATCATTTTCTGAGTGCTCCAGAATACATTTTTACTAAGAAGACTCTCGACCAATCAACGCTCACGGCTTAATTCCTTCGGAGCGTTAATATAGAAGTAATCTTATCGTAAGCTGGAAAAAAGCGCGCCAAACCAATGTTCTAGAACAAACTCGAAATCTAATTCCTTCGAATAAATAAGATCAAAGAGAAAAGAAATACATATGTTTTATCAAGTATGGCATCCACGGCAAAAGGGAACGTGACAACCTCTGTAGGTTGCCCACACCCCTCGAGCCGTGGTAAAGCAAGAGCCGTCGTGGTAGCTCGACATATGACCTAGCGACCGTCTCCCCCTATGGGGTCTCGCGAACGAAGTCGTCGGGGGTTCCACGGCGGTTCATCAAGGTTCCGTCTCTGCGGAAGTTTCCTCCGAGATGTGGGGTTACTGCCGCGACGACTACGTCACCATACCTTGGTAAAATGACCTGGGGGTCCGCAGAGGGGAGCGGCCTCAGGCCGATCGCAGCGCCGGGCGAGACAAAGCCCTGGTGCGTTAAAAGCCCTTCAGAGGCTTGGGTGCGATGGTCGTTAACGCGCGTCGGCGACCCCCGTGGGCGCCTGACGGCGCAGGATAGTTTTATCAAGTATGGCAATATGCCAAAATAATTTTTACATTGAGACTAAAGTCTTTCATAATTTGAGAAGTAATATTTTCTCAGGAATTGTAGGGAAATAAAAATAAAGAAAAGAAATTCATACGTTGTTATTTCAAAAGAGTAAAATATTTTTAGCTGGGAGATTGGTGTTTTTTAGAAGAATTAAATTCTAGGATGCATTTTATTTAAAGAAATAACAGTGCGTAATTTTAATAGAGCATCTATCAGCGCCATTTTTTTAAGAGAATGAATCTGGAATAAACTATATTTTGCTAGATGTAATTTTGACAATCGAAATACAGGAGCGAAAAAATAATTTAGAATAATGGGATTTACACAGAATTATAGTTTTAATGAGGTCAACGGCGAAAATGTTTTAAATTTGTTTCATATATATATATATATATATATATATATATATATATATATATATATATATATATGTATGTATATGTGTAGATATATGTGTACATATATGCGTGTGCATATATACGTGTATATATACTGGCGCCCAGCTAACCGAAAAGTACAAAAAAAAATACTCCAAAAATGCTGGCTTTTGGCTTAAAATCAAATTGTTTGGGGATAAAAGTAAAATCAAAATCGTCAAAAACAAAAGAAAATCGTCAAATAATCTTTCAATTGCACATTGAATTATTTTTTAAGCATTATGAACTTTCTCAATCATGTTTAAATTAAATATTTTCAATTTATAATATTATCCCTCATCAACACTCTTTTTCTTTCTTTTCTTTTCTTTCTCTCTTTTTTTAAATAAAATTAATAACAGTTTTTTCTTTTATTTTTCGAGATGTATAGCCATTTCAATTATTCCTGCAACAAAAAACACCTTTTGGCTTAAAATCAAATTGTTTGGAGTCAAAAGTAAAATCAAAATCGCCAAAACAAAAGATATATCACCAAATATTGTTTCAATAGCAATCTTGCCCATTGAATAATTTTTTAAGCATTACTAACATTCCCAAGCATGTGTAAATTAAATATTTTCGTTTATAATATTATCTCTCATCAAAACTGTTTTTTTTTTCTTTTCTGTTTTTTTCTTTCTTTTTTTTTTTTTACTAAAATTAGCAACAGTTTTTTCTTTTATTTTTAGAGATGTATAGCCGTTTCAATTCTTATTCCAACTGTAATGGTCGCCAAAAAATGAGCAATGGTAACCTTTTCGGCCAAAATAACAGAACTTTCTATCATAATTCTGTAACTAATGTACGTAGAACAACATGTTATATACTAAAACCTTCCAAGAAAAATTGTCTATCGAACAGTGCAAGTTTCACCAAAATCCATTAAGCGGAACTCGAGTTATAAAGGAACGTAACGAAATTTCCGTTTGTGTTTTATATATATAGTAGATAAATATATATATATATATATATCACCTCTCATCTTTAGATAAACCATTTTTTCTGAAAATAATGTTGTTCAAGTGCCTTTAATTTTATGTAATTTTCTTAGTTCACTCGGTCTTAGCTGCAGTGCAGTTTTTATATTAAATACTCTCACTTTACTCTATTAATAATAATAAGTACACATATCCATAAAGAAATCTACGAAACTAGAAACGTCCTTGTGTTCATTTTCAAAAATGTGATAAGCAACAATAAAAATGAGTCCTCACTTGTTTCTTAGAGTCGTGTTGCTTTTAAATGACACACGTTGCTTTTAAATAAGCCACCGAACTCGCTTCCGAACTTTTTAACCGTCTACCTTACTATCCCGAATTAACTCGGATTTCACAATTTGGTTTTAAAATAACATCCCGAGTTAACTCGATCGTAGAAATTTCATACGTTCCCTATATACTATATTTAGTTCTCAGGTCGGATTATATATTTTTTTGGCATCCGTCCAAAACTCAGTTAAGGGTAAAATCGTTTCGTTACGCTTTTGCGATTCGAAATGCGCTCGATGTCAATGCGCATGTTTATGTATCAGATGCGTTTGAGCGGGAAGTGTCACTGATATACCGCATGTAATAGATTTTGAGTCAATTTGCGTAAGAATAAGTAGTGAAGAAATATTAAAAAACGGAAAAAATAATTTTTCATTTGCTGGAAATTTCAGTGTAGAATTCTTTTATTATATACGGCAAAGTTGGTGGCAAGAAAGATATAGATAATCTGGATCGCAATCCACTTATTCAGTCGTAAATAAAGGGCGCCTTATTGTAGGTCGAAACCTAGAATTCGTTCAGAATTTTAATGGTAATGAAGATACTTTACCAAGATATTCAACAGACTTATTTTACTTTGAGTGAAATGCGATAGATATTACAGGAAATCTATTGTAATTAGGCCAGTTATCCATATGCACCGATAACTACCTTCCGAATTATGAAGTATCTAGGTAAGTATATTGTTTGGACACAGATCCTAGCCTTTTCAAGGCAATTAATTTGTTGTTATCACATTTCATGAATAGCAAAGTATGCCCGTTGAAAATATCAGTAAAATATCTTCATTAACGTTAAAATTGTGAACGAAAAGTCAGGTTTGACTTGCAATGAGACGGTATTTATGACTGAATAAGAGGATTTCGATCCAGATATCCTATTAAAAAAAAATGTTTGTTTTGTTAAGCTGTACCACCCCTCAAAATTTGTTCACGCGAAAGTGAATCGTTCTGTATTTTCTGTTCAGTATTAATACAAAAAATATTTAAAAATAAAAACAAGCCAAAATTCTTATTACTAAAAATCAATTTTCTTTTTCACTTATTAATGAAAATTTTGATTAATGGGAGAAAAGCCCAATTGTCATTTAATAAAATAAAATAAAATAAAGCAAAATATATTTTCTGATAAGAGGGATGATTGCATCAGTAATTTTGATACAATTTTAATTATTGCATAAACCGTGTAGCTGTCATGATCATACTGAAATATGAATGTTTGATACTCTTTTGACGTGCGTTACAAAAATAAAATAATTTATTTCTCTACACTACATCATGCTCATGCTCGATCAATAAAATTATTGCGTATTTTATATCAATATATTGTAATAAGAAAAATTGAATTTCTAATTTAACTTTAGTTTTTAATTTTAAATATTAGTTTAACCTGTACATTATGGTATTATCTTTTACAACGTCCAACTTGTCCATAATTATAGTAATTACCGTGTTCCCAACTGATTTACTTTAGATTCATGACATAGCAATCGAATTTATTACGATAAAACATTTTGATAAGAAACTATCTAGGACGAAACTTTTCTCCTTTCAAATTTTATCTCTATCAATAAATATTGAAAAATGATTTAGAGCATTGAAAATCTATTCTAGCTAGATACTGTAGTATTAAAATCGATTTCCTCTTGCGCCAGAAAAGCATTTAATTTCCCAGGTGTATTCTGTCACCAGACATACCATTTTTTTTTTAAACTCGTAACATTAAGCAAAATATAATTTGGATCAACAATTAAGGATACAGGGTTCAATCGGCAACTCCAAATTTAAACTTACTTCAAAATCAGGCATAAGATGGGAACTTTTCTCCTTCGACAAAATGAAGTTGATTCAACACATGTGTATTGCAATTTATTAGTAGCTTTCTAAGGTTTTTAAGAAGTTATCAAAGTTGTGTGTTTCAATGGTTTGTTGTTTTTTTAAAGTTATTTTAACACACTTTTCACTTGAGGTTTTCTTTCATATAAGCCAAGTATCTTTCAAAGTGTATATGGAATTGCTCGATTGGGGTGGTTTATTTTGATTGGATTGTTTAGTTGTGGGTATTTGTGTAATTGTTGAATCTAATTTCATCGGTTATAGAAGGTTTCCTAAAATTGTAGAGGAGAGTTTGTTTTTTTAATACCAATAATTACTGTTTATAAATTTGTGACAGTGTTATCTCAAATTTGTCTTTTTTGATTGACGCTGATGATTTTTAGTTAAAGTGAGATTCTGAAGTTATGGTGCTTGGATCCATACGCTAAACTTATCGCTCGCTTGTTTAAGTATTTACAAGGGATATAATATAGAAAAACGTATTGACGGATGGGCCACAACTCCGATTTAAGATTTAATTAAACGAGTATACTATATTCTTTAGTGTCATTTATTTTAAGTATTACGTCAGGGTTCAATTACAAAATTTACATGTACTATATTTTCCTTAAAAAATAATATATTCTCTAAAACTTTTACTTTAGGAAATATTCAGGAAATATTCAATTATATAGATAATTAATTAGATTTTGTTTATATGATTCGAAAAATCACATTTTAAAAAAATTACTAGAAAAACAAATTTCTATTTCTAATTTTATCTAAAATTTATGTGTTATTTAAAAATTTATTTGAAATATTAAATATTCTGCTTAACTTGTTTCAAAATATGCAAAACATGAATACTATAAAAGCTCATGAATAATTCTTCTATAAAATTTTTACTATTTGTTTTATATTAGTTTCAAATATTTCCTTGAAATTGCTTCCATATAACTGTTTAAATGGTAAATAAAAATTCAGAAGTATGTCGTAAATTTTTAAAACTTATTAAAATTTAAATTATGTTCATAAATTCATGTTAAAGTAAAATAGCGTTATTTCGACATAATATAGATAAGGAAACATATTCTAGAAGCTATGGAACTTAAGTAAACGAGTTTTAAATTTTACTTTAAAAAATTTCTGGCGTTTCTGTATTATGCTAAATTTATTTTAACAAATAGTGTACGTAAAATATAAAATTACATAAAAATAATAGCATACTGAATACATGAGCAGAACACATGAACTTTGTGATTAAGGAATATTAATATAAAACTTTCGTGTTAGTTGATATTTTTATTGAATTACTAGCTTATCCGCCCAGCGTTGCAAAGGAATATTAAATATACGTAATATCAACGTTGAATTGAGAGATTTTTCACCGGGAGGAATTTACTGTTGCGGTCTCTACTGCCTTCGGCATTGCACACCCGGACTCTATGACTGCTCCGATCTAGTTTTGAAAACGAACCTCAAATTGTATGATTTTGTATTTTTACACAAAACCGTTCAAAACGTACCTAATGCTTAGAGTCCAAATCCCCAAGAAACGAACACCTTCGGATTTGTATGATTTTATATTTTTAAAAGAAAATCTAGCCAAAGGAACTTAGAAATGGAGGCCTCATTGCCTTCGGCAGCGTACACCGGTAATGCTACACGTGCTCCCGTCTTTTATTGCTAACGGGCCTAGAATTTGTATGATTTCATATTTATAATTAAAAAGAAAATCCAAAATGAATAAAGGACTCGCATTGCAGTGATTTTACTATATTATACTTTCAATTCTAATTTAAAGTTCTTGAGCAAAACCTACAGGATAAAAAAAACTATCTAATTTATTTTATATACTTTTCCTCTCTTAAAAGAAAAAAAAAAAGTCATTGAAATTGGAAAATGAGCTGTAATTTTTTTTTTAAACCGGTGAAAAAAAAAAATATTTCCAGCTTAATCCAAATCTTTCTACTTTAATATCAACTTACCACATCTGAAAATAATCGAAAGCACAATTCTCTTATAACGCGAAATGGTATGTCGAAAGGCAGTGAGAAAAAGAAAGTCTCTGGCGAATGCGTTAAACTAGTTTCAGATTTATTTTTTTTAACTGGTAAATACTACTGTTTTCTCATAATAAAAAGTACCGGTGAAAGCAGAAAATAAATAGTTATAAGTGGGTATTTTTATTATTTGTTTATTTATTTATTTTGTATTTCTATCCGGAAAAAGAAGGTGACATTTTTAAACAGTATAAAGAATGGAAAACCTGAAAACGAAAATGAAATTGATAGCCAGATTTTAACTTTTTGAATAGTAAATATATATACATTTTTTAAAACAAAATATTCCATTCGGGAAATAACTTTAATAAGTGTTTTTCTTTATTATTTTAATTCGAAAAACGGAGATGGTAATTTCAAAATGCAAATAAACGTTAAACAAGCAAAAGACACCGTTAGAACACAAAAAGTACCTGCATAAGTGGGCATTTTTCATATTTCTAGCCGGGACACGAGGGTGACATTTTAAAATTCCAGAAAAAGCTGAAAACTTGAAAATTAATATAAAATCGACTACAGATTTTTTTTTTTTTTTTTGAAAATACTAAATATTATTTTTTTAACGTAAAACACCTTTAGAACGGGAAAGGTAACCTGGATATATATATATATATATATATATATATTGTGTTCGTTTGAAGTTGCAGAAAAAAATAACCTTATTGATTTTATTCTGCTTGAAGAAACTAGGTTTACCTGGTCAGGCGCAGAGATAACCGGCGGGACGATCGAAGTCCGCCATTTTACGATGTTCATTAAGTTTTTTTTTTACATTATATATCGTCTAATTATCAGACAATTAAGCATCTGAGCATCAGGTGCTTTCCGACCTGTCTTCGATTATCTTTATACAAATTTTCAGATTTCTACGTGCGACAGTTTCCCTAGCTGTCGCCAAAACACACCACACACATACACACAGAGCGAGGCAAACACTTTTATTTTATTAATATAAAAATCTTCGACCTATCAGACACTCGGGTGTATGGCTTGCTATCTTTCCATTGTTATTGTAGATTAATCACCAATGGGCAAGACATGATAACAGAAAACTGAAAGAAACGAAAACGAAAGTTTAAGAGTGTGCGTATTTAAATCTCGATTATAAAATACTCATTATTATTATTATTATTATTATTATTATTATTTTTTTAGAAACTGTACAAATGCATTAACATAGTTTTTAGAAGAACGAAAAACGACATACAAATTGCAAGCATAAAAATTAAATATAAAAACCTGTTTTAGTATGGCATAAACTGGCAAAATGTCAATATGTAACACATGAGATTTCTATATAATGCTTTTATTAACTTTAAAAATCATAAATCCATTTACAAGTACAGTCAGACATGGAATAATCGCCCGTTATGGAACGGAGGGTGTAATAGATAAAAGAAACCTTTCCCAAAGACGCAACAAATACCTGCAGATAATGACGAAAATTAAATTTTTGCACGGGACTTCGTATGGTATAGACACAATTTAAGATTAGATTTGGAAATTATTTGTACTATAACAAAATAAGTGAGCTCAAAGAAGCCGCAGTCGTCCGATTATTAAACGCCGTAGTCGTACCGAACCCGCTGATAGATGTAACTTTTCGAAAATGGCTATAAATTTTTCCGTGTTCGGACCCTTCGCAACGGTCTGAGTCTTGAAAGGGCTATTTACGGAGCTGCTTTCCCGGGGTTAATAGTTTTGTGACTATATTTATTATTAGATGAATTAGTAATAATTAGCGGTAGAAAATTAATTGTACGATTAGAGGTTACGATGGTTACAAAAGTGCCGGAAAGGAGAATATTTAAAGTAGAAAAAATATTAAATCTAAGAAATTATTTATATACCAAATAGTTTCATCCCACATCATGCACAATGGTTTTTACCCCAAGAAATATTTAAAATCTATATTTTAAAGCAAAAATATGTCTGTGAGTAACGCTGACGTCATATTAATAATAGCAATACCTGACCAAAATATTTAATATATCGTGCTAATATATTGTTATATATTGACTAACATATTGTGCGATGTTTAGAAGTTAAAAAAAGAGTCAGTAAAAGCAGTGCAATTTTTTTTTATCTCATAAACATCGCACAATTTCAATTTTTACGCCGTCGAATAGGAAAACAGTTATCTTTCAAATGCAATTTGTTTGAAAACTGTATCTCAATTGACTGTTTTTTTCTTTTTAAGGATTTTAAAATCATTTAAAATAATATAAATAAAGCACAAATTTAATAGACATATAATCTATTTACGCTCTTGAATTACTGAAATTATCAGAATCAAAATTATTGATTTAAGTAACGGTATCTGCGGTTATTAACCCCTGATATGGAAATGAAAGTATCGCTTTTAATAAATTTCAAAACTTTATTTGAATACATTAATGATATTTTTTATATAAGAATGATTTTAGTATTCTTAGCGGGAAATCTAAAAAAAAAATCTATATTAGTTGCAAAAATATTATTAGTGTTTTTAAAGAAAAAAAATTCCCTGACGTCTCGGACTACATACACAGGTAGATTTCGAAGACGCAGATCGTGAGGCGCCTGCTTGTTGGGAATTGCGGAAGAAATTACCTTTTTGCCATGATGCGGTAGTTGGAAACGCCCACTTCGAAACCTAACTTGTTTGCAGGTTCAGGCGGCAGGGATTTTTTTTCTTCTATAAGGGTTGATTCTATAAAAAACTTGTCAATATAAAAGTTTTAGATAATAATAAGAGGATTTATAATAAATTTAAGCGGATTTGATATCTTGTAAATTGACGAAGTTGTGAAATTGTTTATTCTAAAACCCCCCTTTTTTCTCCCCCTTGGGTCCATTTTTAATTATATCAAAAATCTGTCATACATAAATCTTCGGCCCTTTTCCTAGAAGTAATAATAACTTTAAACGGATTCGATATGTATCATAATTAAGAAATTATGGGGGGTTTTCTGCTGTCACAACACCCCCCCTCATTTGCCCCCACCCCCGCTTGGTTCGATTTTGCCCATTAACGAACTTCACTGAGATTTTATGCCCCTCGATTTTATGTATCAGTTTGGAAGAGATTTGTGCTGAATTATTGCAGTTATCGTGTCCATAAAAAAGTGACATAGATAGATAGATAGATAAAGTTTTGAACTGATGGTGGTTTTGGGTTCTGGGAGTCATGATCGGCGTAGATCTGCAAAAATTCCAAATTAGGGGACAATGTAATAGGTAGTATTTCTTACGAAATCTATCTAAAATGTTTTCACTGGTATTTTGCAAGCCAGGAAACAGTTGACAATCTTTCTATTTTATATTGATTATATAGTTTTAAAGGCAACTTTACAGAATAAAAACAAGTATATGATATTTTTAGGTGCGTTCGTATTTACATAAATACGTAGCACCTATAGTCGTCGTCTGGTCCATCCGTCTGTCTGTCTGTTCGTTTGTCCTCATAACAGCACAAAAACTACCCAACCGATTGGTTTGAAATTTAATATACATAATCGTTGCAGAATTTTGTCGAGTCATTTCAAATTTTATGAAAATGAATCAAAATTTAAAAATATATTAATAAAAGTTTTCTTCATTCTATTAAATCCTATCATGCGTAATTAATTCAATGATATCCCGTGATAGGTAATCATTCTAGGTTGCCATGGTGATTACGTCATATTTACAATGGAGTCATATTATTTCCGTACTATTGAATTTAAAAACCGAATATGTATACTAAAATTGTTTAATTATAGCAATCCTATAATCTACCGACAGTTTTTTGTATAGATGTTTCGGGAGAAATAGATATTAAATGGAAAAATAGTCTAAATATGGATTTCAAGCTTGAAATTTTCAAAGCTAGACTTTTCCCAGTGGAATTTTCAGTAAATGTCAACAAAATATAAAATATTGCCAACTTAAAATGTGCTTATTTTATTACGGAAATTAATCATATTATAATAACAGTCGATAGAATTCATTTTTCCAGTGAAATAGTAACGGTGATTTTTTTACATTTTCTTGTATTGTATATTTGAGCATAGTATAATTTTAATGTAACAGAAATATAATTAATTGTTTGTAAAAGTATATTGAAACTAAATTTCATATAATAAAATTTATATCTATAATATGAAAATCTGCACATAAAATAAATTTTGTATTTATGCATTTTTGCATGAGTGAACTAGGTATAATATAACGCAACTCAACTGTCACGTTCCCAACTTGTTAACACTTCTAGAAGTATTTCCATTTACATTAATCGTACATGTCTTATTGTTATTTTGCGAAGTACAATTGTTGTGATTAAAACTCCATCTATCATTACATAATATTTAATTTATTTAAGCTTAATCAAACATACCCGAGACGATTTTAAATTAAACAAGTTAGTAATCTACTAAATTCACAATAAATGAAATGTAGATAAAACTACAATCTAATTTCCGCTTAAATGGAAATTTTGAATGAAGGTTTATACAGAAATAGAGAATCGATGTCGGTTTTAATGATAAATGTGCGACGAAGTGAAATCAATTTTCTAATTTCAAAGAGACATTGAAACTATTCTCAGTTTTTAATGTTCAATAATGAAACTGTTTTTGCTAATATTGTTAGACTATTTACAAATGACTTTTTAATGGAAGCGGAAACAATTTGCTGAACGGAATAAAATAAATTAAATTTATCAGAAGGACCCGTGCGTAGCTTTCGCACTGCAATCTTTAAGATTATTTCCTGGTAAGTTTTAGCACTAATTTTTAATTAACTGATTATTTTTTAAATCAAACAACGCGCATTAACGAAATGCGGGTGTACTATCTCAGAAACTTGTTCAAACACTTTTCGAATGATACCTCATTCATCGTTGTATGTTTTGTATGTGTATAGGAAAAAGGATGTTGACAACAGAAATATTATATATGATGATTGCTTGCGTATAAGAAAATGGAAATAGATTGCCAGAAAATTTTTTGCCAAATTTTCTTCTCTCGCCAAGGTTATTTCTCTAGGTTGCCAAGACCCCTATACTGAGAAAAAACGAATTATAAAAAAATTGAAACACTGAATCAGATGTTTAGGGAATTCATATGAAAGCATTTCTTCAGATTTTGCAAAATTGTTCCAGAAATGTCTTAAATGCATAAATCAATATTTGGTGCACCACTTTTTTGCAAGCCTATGGAAACTTAAACATGAGTGTTCAAACTTTGTGGTCCAGCAGCCATTTAAGTGACGTCAGACTTCGCTGGCGTATTAACAGCTTAATGAAATATTTAAAAAAAAAAAAATACTTACAATTTTTGTGAATCCTAATGAACTGTATATCTAAATGGAATATAATCCTTAAATTACGTAATCTACTGGTGCTCCGATACAATACGCATATACACAGCCATGATTAAACAAAGTAAACAAATAAACAATAGGTGACGCACGCGTAAAAATTAAATAAAACCCCGATTAAATGCTCGATATTTTTTCAAAAAGTACGCGCAAAAAATAAATTAACAATCGTATCTTAATTATTATAGGATGACGTCATATGATAATACAGTATTTTATTATTGTGGCAACACTGATTTGAGGAAAACCTTTCATTTCATTTATGAAAACAAAGCCGATTTAATTTTTAATTAACTGCAATTTTTAATCAAAAACATGGTTTAACGAAATGTTAAGTGTGCTATGTCAGAAGCCTGTTCAAAATCCTTTCATATGCTATCTGATTCGTCGTTCTGCGTTTCGTATTTTCTTAGAAAAACGGATGAAGACAGCAGAAATAATATATACGATTACGAGTTATTTATTTTTGTGTATCAGGTTTATTATTTTATTTCATTAATTTCAGGTGAACAAATTCCAGATATTTCCACGTCTTTGAGCTTAATGTTATATATTTTAAAAATTATTTATTTGCATGAAATGTAGCATTTATTTCAACATTTAAGAATGGCCAACATTTAAATTAAGATAAAATTTGCAAATGGACATCACGAGTCTCTTTATGGCAGTTTTTCATGCGGACAGCTTCGGATTACAAATCAAGACAGAAATCTTATAAAATTAAAGAAAAAAAAACTAGTCGTTGGGGGCCATCGTAATACTTACTCATGATGGATACACATAATATAAAATATGAAAATAAAACATGTGTAAACTATTTATAAAAGGCATTGCAATTCGAATAAAATCGTGGCTCGATGGCGTCATAAACTTTAAATGCTCTATTACTGGATTGCGTAAGTGAAACATCCCTATAACTCTAAAAATGTTAATCATATTTACTAACAGTTTACTGCGTTGGATTAAGCGTCTCATTTTCAATTAAAATATACGTTTGAATTGAAATTTGTATGAAATACAGGGTCATGAAAAATCGAAGTGTGTGGAAAATGTGATTACAAATATCTCGGCATCTACAAATCCGATCAAATTAATTTTCTATTCTAAATTTATGTTTTTTCTATTGTCTTTTATATTCACTCCTTAAAAAAACAATTTCGAAAATTATTATATACTTTTTATCAGAACGAATATTTCGAGAGTTCGAAAAAATAGTACCGGATAATCGAGGTTGCTGAAATTCAGTATGCTTCTTCTCATTATTACATACTAAATACATATCAAATTCCAAGTCTCTATCTCAATTTGTTCGGGAGATAGAGCGTTTACAGACACACACAGACAGACGGACGGCAAAACTAGTTTTTTTAAAACGAAGTTTTTCGGAATATCCAGTGTCTGAAACGTGTAAATCCGTCAATTTTTTGTTTTTCAATTTTTAAAAGATTACAAGACTTACCCTATACTATGTATGATGGGTAAGTAATATCAACACATGAGCTTTATAACAAAATTTACAAACATATATGAAAACCATTACACATAGTTGAAAAACCAAATATATAATCATTATATATGTGATGAAATTTTGTAACGAAGATTTCTTTTATTAATTATATAAATATGGGATAAAGTCGAGTGCAAAAAAAATGCAAGACTAAAGCAGTATTATTTTTTTAGGAAAGAAAATTTAGTTCTTGACGAAATATTTTTTTCACATCACGTTTACGTTTGAGGACAAATATAAAATAACCATAATGTGCTTTAATTATTCGAATTGAGAACCTAACGATGATGTAGCCCCGCACTATCAAATTAACAAAGTTTGATAGTGTGTAACACTATTTTCTAACATAAGGTTTTATGAAGTTAAACAGATAGATTGTATGTATAGTTAACAAACTGTTATAAAATAGAATATAGTTTTGAGAAAAAAAATCTTTTTTTTATTGCTTTTTGCATGATCGACATTTTATATAATATGATATTTACTATGCACGTAAAGCTCTGCAATTTCATGTTACTATTTCTTTTTAACACTTTCCAACCTAGTTGAAAAGTGTTTATGACTTCGGTTTGTCTGGCCGTCTGGCCGTGCTCTAACTCCCGTAAATATGCTCGGATTGCCCTGCAATTTTTATATGTTATAATCGTTATCTATAGCATGGTCCCTATTTCAACGGAAGTGTGTAGCACTTATAGTTTTTTTACAGGGACACTCAAAAGAATTCCGTTACATTGCGGTCTATGGGGAAAAATCATTTGCGGTTTATTTAAATAATGTTTCACTATTTTAAACGCATTGAAATTTATATATATATCACTAAGGTGCATTAGAAGAAGCTTAATATGGAATAGGGTCTGCATAGCACTTATACTTACTTTACAGGTACAGTCAAAAGAATTCCGTTACATTACGTCTATGGAGAAAAATCGTCTGCGGTTTATTTAAATAATGTTTCCCTATTTTAAACGCATTGAAATTTATATAAGGTTCATTACAAGAGACTTACTACAGAATATTGTGTGTATAGCAGTCATCGTTCATTTACAGGGACACACAAAAGAATTCTCTTCTGTATGTTAACAATAATTCCTGGAAGTGCGTTTTAAGTTACTGAAAGCGATTTTAATTTTAAATCGCTTTTTGTATATTACGTGGTGTGTATAAATTCTGTAGATCCTATACAGGGAAGCACAAAAGTTCGGGAACGCATTTCCGTATTATTTAACTCCAGACGGAGAATTTTAAACTGTGCTACGTGTTTCCTAACTGAACTAAAATTTAGCATCCTATGTAGTATATATACAAATCTATAGATCCTATACAGGGTTGAATAAAAGTATTCCGATTACTTAGATGTTATCTTTTAGCTTATTAAAGAGTATGATTCGTAAAATTAGTTTGGAAGCGTTGGAAAGTGTTACATAATCTATGCTTGACGCATGATTTTTCGTTCTTGTTTAAATTGTTTATTGTTCCACTAAAGTAAAATAACACTTTAAATAAAATAGTACAGAGACCGTAATAGATCCTAGCAATGGCTTAAAGTATTTTTCTTTATATTAGTAATAGTCCAATACAGCAGCAACTAAAACCTAAAAATTATTATTAAATTTGATTGGATTTGATTCCTCTCCCTCTGAGTCAATGGATCCTTTTGATGTGTCATTGTAAATGAGTGATAAATGCCATATATTCCATATTCTGGAAAAAAATGTTCCATTGAATCTCAATAAAATTTGTCAATTTCTGTATCGTATAGTGTAAATTTATTAAAATACATTGCAAACGATTTCCCCCCTATCCTCTTTAATAAAAAACTACGCGTTGCTGACGACTGGCTTTTTCGCTAATCGTTGCCACATATTAATCTCGGCAAATGAAACATTTGAAGTTACTGAAAAAATAAATAGCTAGAAAATTATTTGTCACAAAATTGTTAGACAAACTGCTTTAGAAAGGTAAAAAAAAATGTATTTTTCTTGATATAAATTCCACATCTAATTATTATACCGTTTTTCAAATATCGAATTTCAAAAATTACCAAATTTCACAATGGAGTACCATAGTGAAACTTTCACGCGTAAAAAAGATAATGATAACAGCAATGTGCTCGACAAATAGCATACATTAGTCCACCTCAGTGAGGCATATCAATTTCATTCTATTTGAAGTATTGTAACTTCATTAAAATCCAACGGAAATGATTTTTTCCCTATAGATACCGTAATGTAACACAATTATTCATTTTTTTTAAGCTAACCTATTCCATAATAGAGTCTACTTAGAATTGGCCTAATCTGGAACGAAGTTCGTGGGATACCTTTTGGTACTTTTCCGTTATACCAACATCATGCCAAAATGTATTCTAATGCGCCATTTATTTCAATCCTTAATGTGCAAATAATTTTTATTTCAAACCGTGCCAAGCACTGTGACTCGCTATTTATTCAACGCGAATCTCTTTTTTTGAAAATTATTATTTAATTGTAAGCATGCAAAACATTTTTGTTTACTATTTTTTGAATTATAAATACTTTTTATTAAGTTATAACTAACATTTTTCGCTCATTCAAAAAGGAAATATTTACTAACCTTGCGGAATGGATTTTGGAGGGACTTGCACTGTTAGTTATATAATTTATCAGAGATGGTTTTAGTATCTCGCATAATGTTCTACTTTGATTAGTTACATAATTAGGGGGAAAGTTTTTAATCAGATGAACCCGGTTATGAAAGCGTAGCCTTTTAAAAGTATTCTGCCGAATGGATTTTGACGGAACATTCACTGTTAGTTAGATGAGTTTTCAAGGTTGGTTATAGTATATAGCATATCGTTTTATCGTTCTTTACCAAATCCTACTGTAAATGATCAACGAAAAGAGTTTGTCCTTAACAGCCCAAATTTTGTCTGACACAGTAAAAATGTAATAACGCAATGACGTTCGAATCATGTTCAGAAATAATGCAGACGGACATTCCAAGTAAATGTCCGTACGGTTTTAAAACACAAGGTCAAATTCAAGGTCAATATTTCGTTTGATTAAATATGCGTTAAAAGAAATTGACCAGCGTACCGAGCGTTGCTTGCTAGTACATACGTAATACTTTAACACAGTTAATTTGTGTGTCCTTTTAAATGAACTATAACTGCTACACTTTCCATATTCAATAGGGAATGTCCTATGGTAAACTTCAATAACGTCCGGAATGACATATGGGGAGACGGTCAGACAAACCAAATTCATGTACACTTTTAATCAAATCATGAACCTCTATAGAAGGACTTCTAATGCAGTAATGATAACATCGTGTCGAGACTTCGGCACTAAATGGCAGTTGCACAGCTACGCGCACGATTCTGCGCAGCTGTCCAGAATCCGTGCTGCAACAGCGCCCATGGCTGTCACTGTCAGTGTCAAACAGTGAAGCAGACGAACTAGTGACGTGTGCAGAATCTGTCTTACCACATGCGCCACCTATTTGAGGCTGGCTTTTTTCAAGCCAGCCTCAAATAGGTGGCGCTTATAGGTGGCCTCAAATAGGTGGTTTTTCAAGTCAATTTAAGCGTTATCCGTGTGTCATGATTAAAAGTATGGTTGTATCAATGGCTTCTTCTATGACTTTGACTATTTCATTAACATCAATTGATGGGTAGAGGGATACAACGTCTAAACTTGCAAGTATACTGTTCTGATCTATGGTAATATCTTTAATTTTCTTTATAAATTTGGATGTGGAATCTATTACGTAATCCGATGGTGGGAGAATGGTTTTAAGAAAAGGTACAAATGCTTTTTCGATTCCATAGTCAAAGTCATAGAAGAAGCCATCGATAACAACCCTACTTTTAATCATGACACACGGATCACGCTTAAATCAGCTATTAATCTTATCAGACATAATAATGGGTTTATATTCAACCAAAAGTTTTACAGGCAAACAATGGGGGCACCAATGGGGGCCCCAATGGGATCACCCATCTCCGTTTTAATGGCAGAACTGAAACTTAGACCCTTTGAAAAGCATATTATGGAAAATTTCAATTTAAAACCTACGCTATGGCTGCGCTATGTGGACAACATTTTCGTAATCTGGGACCATGACATACAATCTCTAAACGATTTTGTTAAAAAAGTTAATGAAATTGACATGAATATTAAGTTCACGTTGGAATTGGAGAAGGACAAGATTTTACCTTTTCTAGATATTGAACTAATAAGAAACATAAACAAAGGAACGATAGAAAGAAAAGTATACAGAAAACAATGCAGGTCAAATAATACCATCGCTTATGACAGTAATTCTCCGTTTAATTATAAAATTGCAGCTTACAGATTCTATATAAAGCGTGCTTTCGACATTTGTACAGAACAATACTTATATAAAGAGTTGAATAAAATTAGATATATTGCAGCAGAAAATGGTCCCCCCCCCCATTGCATAAATAAGTTAATTTATGAAGCAGAGAAGAAAATTTCTAAGGATATTATTCACAAGAGGACTTTTAAATTATGCAAATTCGATTACATACCACAGTTATACGAAAGATTAAGATATACTTTAAAGAAATTTGATATCAGTTTGATTGCAAAACCCCCGCATAAAGTAAAATTTTAGTTCATAATAAAATTGATCCCATACCCAATAACGACATCGCAGGAATATACTCTATCCCATTTAGTACAGAAACACAAACTGGTTTATCCTATATAGGGATGACCACCCGGAAACTTAAAGAAAGATTAAAATAACACTGACATTAAGTTTAACCGTCCATCCACAGCTTTATCGAGATTAAATCAACGACAGATTATAAATATTGATTTCCAAAACGCAAAAATTATAGTTCCTGCAAATAACGAGTTTACAGCTAAAATCAGAGAGTCTTTGGAGATTTTATGTAAAGGAAATAGAGTCTGTAATGATTGCCTATCCTATAATGTACCTAAAATCTGGTTTAATATTTTGAAATTATCAAGAACCCCAGAGCCGGAACTAATGGACTTTTCCTGTTACACCCCTACAGAATAATAGACTAGCCTCGTTTAAAACTCCGTTATATGCTAGCACAGTGAAAGCGACATACGTACACTCAACTCAGTCAACGTTTCCCCTGAAGATGATCACGTTAGTGATTGAAAGTCTTGGGATGTAAATGAGTATATTTTACGTTTTTAACATCTTTTGATCACCTTTTAAGCATGTTTTAATATATATATTTTTATTGATTTAAATACAAGGTGAATTTTTCATTCCACTTCAATTTCGTTTCGAAATTTTTCTGTTATATTTTAGTTATTGAAATATGAATGAAATATGCATCCTATGAAATACAAAAATACATTAGAATTCCAGTTTATCGTATGCTTCTTGTTTGTTAAAGCATATCTTCAATGTTAATTTAAAATAATTAATTTCACACAGATAATGACGTAAAGTCATTATCTGTTATGCTGTCTCATAAAACCTTTCTGAGAGGCTATCAATATTCATTTAATGGTTGATTTTGAAGTTAGAGAACATAACTCTTCTAGGAATTTTAAGGACCGACACTATAATGACAGAAATTCCTCCATAAATTTGCAGCACTTGAGAACAGCGCTGATATCTTAGAACCTACTTGAAATACTAATACTTTATATATAAAGACAATTTTGGGGGGATGATTCAAGATTTGGACTTGACCAGAGATCACATTGAAAACGGTTCTCTTTGTGTACGACAAGATGCTGTTGAGAAAATGATTTTGCGCTCGGTGCGAACCCGAGCCCTTCTGACAGGAAACATTAAAAAAGTCTTTACTTCATATTCTGTAGTTTAATGTTTCTACCGTGACGTGCTGTGTAGTTAAAATACTAATAAATTATTTAGTGCGTAAACTATTATTTTAATTTAAAAGCGTTACATCACTAATTGGCTCTATACATTATTTATTGTTCTTCGTCATTTTTTTCCTGTAATGGGAAAAATAAACATAAATCAGCAACAAACGTACACGCAATGCAATTCACTTAATTACATGCATATAAAACATAAACGGAACAACAACAAGCAAAATCACGTAAAATGAAATATTTATTTAGAATATTGAATAAGTACAAATTTCATGTGTTGTACATAAAGGAAAGAGTTAATTTATATTTATTGAAATCTGAATAAAATATGCATCCTGCGAAATACAGAAAATATAATAAAATTCTATTTTATCGTATGTTTCATCTTTTGTGAATGCATAACTTCAATGTTAATTTAAAATAATTAGTTTTGCAGAGATAATGACATAAAGTCATTATTTCTTCCTTCTAGATCATATTGAGTTCGTGAGAACAATTTTTAAATTTTTGTTTTGACAATGTGTGATTTTATCTGTACAGAATCCCTTTGAGAAATAAAAGAGCTGTGCAAATTCGAATGAATCGGAAAATGATAGATTATTTATTATTAAAAATTTATCTGGAAGGTATTATTCATTTTTAAAGTTATAAAAAATGCTTTTCTACTTCTATGCATTTACAATGGATACACGATTTTTTAAAATTAATATTTAATTTCTTATACAAATGTAGAATGTTCTTCGATTTGTCAATTCCAGTACGAAAAAAAACAACAATAAAAAATCCTGCGGCAAGCTTAGATTATGAAAAACTTTCCAACACATCCAGAAAACTGTAACGAAACTTCACCGTTAAATAAGGTGAAAGAAGATATGTAGTAATCAATTTAGGAAATATAACACATTTAAAAATTCAGTTTTATCAATAACCTTCCACAGATACAAGAATAGTCAAATTATTTTGTGCAACCTTGTATATGATCTGTAGATTTGAATATATACTACATAGCAAATTAAAATGTAGTTCAGTCAGAAAATTCACATTTAGCAATTTTCGCCAGTCGATGGAAATGCACTCGGAATCTGTTGTACAGTCCTGTATATTATCTAAAGAATTTTGGACGCGCTACATATTAAGATAAAATTTACTTCATGTAAAAAACGCATAAGGCAACTTAAAACTCACTTCCAGCACTTACCAACCATAAACGACAATGTATCTTGTTCATTGCGTAGCTCTCTATATGAATTTATTTATATTCCCCAAAATTCTATTAGTCTACTAAATGTAATGCACCAGGAAAATGCGTAACACAATTCAAAATACCCTTAAGCAAAATTCCAACCATAAGCAGTAATAAGAAATAAAATATCTTCTTAAATCACCATCAAAAACTTTAAAATGCGCTAGGCCTTTCGAAAGATCTGAGTCTTTCTTCGTCAGGCGCAAAAAGACGTATTCTACTATGAAAGCAGCAGCAAGACTGACTGCTTAGTCAGTCAGACTGCTATCTCAGTCTTGCTGCAGCTTTCATAGTAGAAGCACGTCTTTTTGCGCCTGACGAAGAAAGACTCAGATCTTTCGAAATGCCTAGCGCATTTTAAAGTTTTTGATGGTGGTTTAAGAAGATATTTTTGTTCTTATTGTTTCACACCAGTTTCAAATTATTTTATTTAAGCAGTAATACTTACGAATCCTTTTGTGTAAATATGATCAGCACTATTTATACACACCACATTCTATAGAAAAATTAGTTAAGCTTAAAAACGCAAACTAAAGTTGAAACCGCACTTACAACGCAGAGACAGTAATTATCACACGTATACTGTAACCGAATTCTTTTGTCTGTCCCTGTAAATGGACGATAAACGCAATGCACATCATACTTTTCGTGAGCAATTTATAGTAGTAATGCATATAAATTCCATTATGTTTGAAATAGTGAAACATCATTAAATTTCATGCAAACGTTTATTCTCCGTAGAAGATTATGTAACAGAATTCTTTTGTGTGACACTGTAAATGAATAATAAATGCTTTGTTCCCCATATTTTACAAAAAGCATGTCTTAGTTCGCTTCATACCAAGTTAAACCTTGTTTCAAATGTTGTAACATCATCAAAATGCACTTAAAACGATTTTTTTCCATTGACTGTAGTGTAACGGAATACTTTGGACTGCCCCTATAAATAAACTATAAATGCTACACACTTCATTTTCAATAGGGATCATGCTATATTAAAAGTCAATTATGGAGAAAATTTTCAAGGCAATCTGAGTATATTTATCAGAGTTGTAGCACGGAGGGACGACAGACGGACAGACAAACCGAAGTCATAAACACTTTTCAACTAGGTTGGAAAGTGTTAATAAAAAGAAAAATTCATACCCTGCTACGAATAATTATACTAAAAATACATAATAAAATATTTATTAACATGAAGTAAACTAATATGAAATAAACTCTATGAAATAAATGAAATAAATTTATGAAATAAACTCTATCGATAAAAATCTGTGGCAAATCATCGTTCCTATAAAATGCAGTACAATGGAAAAACTTAAATAAAAGAGAGAAAATTTCGTGCAAAACTTTTATCTTTCCTAGATAGTGTGTAGTTAATCTAAAATTTAATTAAAACTGTGCCTATATTAATTTACTGCAAGTCAAATGTTATTTTGAATGTGCATATTATATTGAGTTTTAGGAATATTGCATGTAGACATAAGGTCTGTCTCAAAAGTTTAAGCACAAGCATAAAATGACGATTTTCAAAGAATTATAGAAAGTTAGAATGAATAACAATTTTTTATTTGCAGATTTCGCAACATTATTTAAATAATGATATCAAAACAAGAAAAAAATAAATTACATAATTGTAAAAAATATAATCATAAAAATGTTTAAAAAAAATTGCCTCAAAAGTTTATACACAATGTCAAAAACAATCAGATTTATAATTTTTACAGAACTTTTACTTACAAATTATTTTTCCGTGATTTCGGATTATTTCAAATAAACGAGCGTCTATCGAAATTATTAGTTTTTGTAGGGTTTCTGGTGGCAAAGAGTACCATGCTTTCTCAATAGCAATAGCGTCATACTGCTTTCCATCGCCGTAAACCTGGCGGGTTAAAATACCCCAGACATTCTCAATCGGGTATAAGTCTGGACTTGAAGCTGGCCAGTCAAGACCTTCACCATTTTTCTGAGAAAGCCAAAGTTTTGTAGAATGGGATACGTGGATTGAGGCATTGTCTTGTTGAAAAGTTTATTCAGGACCCCCCAAAATGTCACCGAATGGAAGAAAATCTTGGTTTAGCGTATCTATATACTTTTTTGAATCCTGTCTTCCTTCTAGAAAAGCCAGAGAGGTCTGGCCATTGAATCCAAATGTCCCCCCAAACCATAAGAGATTTACCGCCTTGCTGCCTGCTTAAAAATGCCCTTGGTTCCTTTCGTAAATCATGCCAATACGCGTTCCAACCATAAGGTCCATCTAAGTTCCACTTTTTCTCATCGCTGAATAAAACAGTAAGCCATTTGGCCCCGTAGGACATGTGTTTTTTAGCCCAGTTCATTCTTGCCTGTTTGTGATGTAATTTGAGAGACGGTTTGCGAGCCATTTTCTTTAGTTTAGTGTAATTACACTCTTTAATACGTCTATGTACAGTGTCTTTGGACACCTGTTCACTGAGATTATTTTTAATTTGCCGTATGGACATATTTTGTCTATATACCAATCTCCGTATTTCCCGATCAGTCTGAACAGTCGTCATACGTGGTCGTCCACATTTTGATTTCCGCTTAAAATCCTCATTTCTAGAGAGTACTTGATATATACCTCGCTTTGATCGATTTAAAACTAAAAATTATTTGATTTAAAACTTTCTGAAACAGTTTTATTTTGCGATTTCAATTTAAAAACTTTCAAAATATCACATTTTATGAATTTTTTACCCTTTGACATTTTTAAAACGAGAGGAAATAATTTCTCCACCTTTTATATATTTATAAAAGTGCAATATGATGTCATACAACGTCATTATACACGGCCAATCCTGTGTTTCTAAAAAAAAATACATAAAGTGCTTAAACTTTTGAGACAGCGTTTTTTCAAGAAAAAAGAGAAATTAAATAAAAATAAATATATTATTTATTTTAACAACCCAAAATGGCTTATTTTATTTTATTTTGATTAAATGTCGAGTATTTATTGTAAATTAGCATAAAATATTTTCTTCTTCAATTATTTTAAACCAAATTTGCAGAGTGCTTAAACTTTTGAGACAGACTATAGTAAAATTTAGAAATAATGGGTAAAGATGCTTTGGTGTATTATTGTATTTCTCATAGAGTCTCAAATATATATATATATATATATAACTTTTTTAGCTTAACAGGCATTTTTCACTTTATTAAAAAAAGATAATAAAAACAATACAGTAATTATGACATTAAGCTTTGGTGGAAAGTATTCACCACCTTGTTTTTTTGTGTTACACACTTAGAAATGTATATGTAAATATTGAGTGTTCTTCTTTTTTTTAATTCTATAATTAGTAAATATTTCTCCTTGCATTTATATATAATTATTTAGACATCAGAGCGGTACAATGGTTGGTATAAATTTAGCTAACAAAGTGACGGACATTTTTATGCGCGCTGTCTGACGAAAAAAAGTGCACTGGAACCATGTTGTGAAGTTTTTATGACTGTAAATTTATGAGGGGTGTCAGTCACACTTCGTGTGTGGTACCTTGAGTTCAAAGCTAGAGGACTCAGGGTAGACCCATAGGCGCCTGGCTAATTTAGCGGGCCAGATAGCTTGTGGTCATTGGCTGGATAGTTCTCCTATGAGCAGCGAAGGTAGGTGTGGTTATTGACACACTGGGCCATTTAGGCACAAGGTCGTAAAAAAGTCAAGTAGAGTGGGAGGTGCCATCACCGACTTGTAAAAAGCCAGAACTTGGAGAAAAAGACAGTCGATAAAAAAATGTGAACGAGTGCGGTTGAGAAGAATTAGTAAAAGAGAGTGCAGAAGTGCTATAGTTGGAAAATAATATGAGAGTGTGCTGCAGATAATTCCTGTACAAAATATGCTACCGGGCTTGTCGATGAGGGTATGCCCATAAGGAGTCACTTACCCTACCTAGCCTGCAACAGTGTCCGACCTGGGACCAGTGAATCCCCTAATAACTGGAGTTGAGTCTGTCTTTTAACGACTCAGGTATGATGTTTTCTTATATAAGTACCAACCTAACTGTGTTTGTACCGCTCGAATTTAATTGTAATTTTTGTTCGGCAGGAGAACTTGATCATATAGTAATTAAGAATGTTTAATGTTTAAAGTAAATTGTAAAGAAAAAAAAGGATTGATTTATATCCTTACTATGTTTTTTGATATGTTTTATTTTCTCTTAATGTAAATAAAGTAATTGACTTTTTAGTTTAAAAAATGTGGTCTTAATTTAGTGTTTGCATAATTAATTTTAAAAAACCTAAATATTTCTCTAGAATTTTCTTAACTTTAATCTTAGAAAGTTTTTTTACTTAAAATTATCTGTAGGGTTATTTTGGTAAGTGTCTTATGGAACTCTATACACTCCATTCCCAAAACCAAACTGCCATATATTAGATGCTCTACACAAAACGCAACAATTAATTTTTTTTTAGATAAATCATTCTCTAGTATCTAATTAGGCAACGATCACGGAGTCTTCTGCAATTTGAAGCCCCTATAGATAATTAATGAGTGATGGTAAAGGTGCACCCCACACCTGATTTTCTTTATGTATCATGATAAACTTTTAATTGACAGGTGTAACTGGCCTTTAGTAGGATCTGTCGGTAAATCACCAGCAAGCTTATTTGGAAATTGTTTCTCACAAAATATCTGTATTATTTTTAATTCTATAAATCAGTTAGAAAGAATCAAAATGAGATTTTTATTTATTGATATTAATGTTTTGGAGTTTGATGATGTTAGATTTTATCTAGTAATTTTAACCCTGTTCTCAAAAATTCCAAAATGTTTTCAGCTTACGGGCACAGTTATACCACAAAACTGGAAAAAAAAATTTCATATCGTCAAGCACAATTGGAAAAAGTCTAAATGAGATTTTTTTTTAAAAATAAGTTTCCGAAGCTAACTGAAAAAAAAAATCTGAAATGAAAACCTTTGTAGCCCGTAAGTTTAAAAAAGGTTTATCTAGTTATTTCGGAAACCTGCTGCATACTTGACAAGCTCCGACTTTAAAAAAATGAACAAGAAAATTTACTTAATTAAATGTATCTTGCTTCAGGTATGGTAGTCATTTGAAATTTATTTAATTTCATTCCTTAATTAAATTTCTAGTTAGATGTACCCTTTTTAGCACTTTCCAACCTAGTTGAAAAGTGCTTATGACTTCGGTTTGTCTGGCCGTCTGCCGTCTGGCCGTCTGGCCGTGCTCTAACTCCCGTAAATATGCTCGGATTGCTCTGCAATTTTTATATGTTATTGTCGTTATCTATAGCATGTTCCCTATTTCAACGGAATTGTGTAGCACTTATAGTTTTATTACAGGGACACTCAAAAGAATTCCGTTACATTGCGGTCTATGGGGAAAAATCATTTGCGGTTTATTTAAATAATATTTCAGTATTTTAAACGCATTGAAATTTATATATATCACTAAGGTGCATTAGAAGAAGCTTAATATGGAACAGGGTGTGCATAGCACTTATAGTTACTTTACAGGGACAGTCAAAAGAATTCCGTTACATGACGTCTATGGAGAAAAATCGTCTGCGGTTTATTTAAATAATGTTTCACTATTTTAAACGCATTGAAATTTATATATATATATATATATATCTAAGGTGCATTACAAGAGGCTTACTACAGAATAGTGTGTGTATAGCAGTCATCGTTCATTTACAGGGACACACAAAAGAATTCTCTACTGTCTGTTTACACTAATTCCTGGAAGTGCGTTTTAAGTTACTAAACGCGATTTTAATTTTAACTCGCTTTTTGTCTATTACGTGGTGTGTATAAATTCTGTAGATCCTATACAGAGCAGCACAAAAGTTCGCGAACACGTTTCCGTTTATTGACAGAAACTCCAGAAAGATAACTTTAAACTGTGCTACGCGTTTCCTAACTAAACTATAATTTAGCATCCTAGCATATACAAATCTATAGATCATATACAGGGCTGAATAAAAGTATTCGGATATTTTTCCGAATATTGTATCTGTTGGAAATTCCTGAAGTTATGTTTTTAAATATGTTATGCGTTTTCCAAATTGTTTACTTAGATGTTATCTTTTAGCTTATTAAACGGTATGTTTTGTAAAAATATTTTGGAAGCGTTGGAAAGTGCTACATAATCTATGCTTGACGCATGATTTTTCGTTGTTGTTTAACATAAATTCGGTTTACGTGGTCAACTGGTTGCCTGTCCTGTCGTCTGTCCGTGCTCTAACTCATGTAAATATACTAGGATGGTCATGTAATTGATATATGTTATTGGGGATTACTATAGCATGTTCGGTATTGAAAATGAAGTTTGTAGGATTTATAGTTCCTTTACAGGGACTGTGTTATGCGTTTCAGAATTTAACTAAATTTTAACATTCCACTTATTAAACACACAAATTTATAGATTATATAGAGGGATTCTTAGATGAATTTGAATAAATTTCAGACCATAGATGGTAATTGCTGAAATAAGGTTTTTAGAAGTGTTATGAGTTTTCAAATTGTTTAATTAAACAATTAGCGCAGATTAGTTTAATCCTTATTAAAGGGTAAAGTTTTGTTAAAGTACTCTAAATGTGTTGAAAAGTGTTTCATAATCTATGATTGACGCATAATTTTAATTTCTTGTTTCATAAAAAAAGGAAGAAGAAAAAGCCTAGGGTTTGCATGCATGCATGGTTTCGTCTGTTACTTGTCTTTAGAAATCATTTTTAGAAGAAATAATCAAAATATTGAGAAAGTAATCAGATTTGGAAATTAACAAAAAAAAATAATAATAATAAAAAGGATACATTTTACTGACCACAAATATAGAAAACGACGACTCTGTTAAAATCATAAACTTGTTGGTTTGGGAGTTTTCTGATTGGTTATTTTTCTAAAAATATTTGAAGATAATGGGGAGATCTTTAAATGTGTTGAAAAATATTAGGTTGCACTAACTAGTTGTAAACGTGAATTCAAATTCAAGTATTTCTTTGCAAAATTTTTATAAAATAGAAATACAACAAAATTGAATATTTTAATCGGAATTAAATTTGTTTTATATTTTTTGAAGATGATTACAAATACACCACTTATCATCCTTCAAAACATGTTTTGAATAATTTATGTATTTTAAATAAAATAAGTTGAAACTGGTGTGTTGAAATTTTTAAAATGCGCTAGACCTTTCGAAAGATCTGAGTCTTTCTTCGTCAGGCGCAAAAAGACGTGCTTCTACTATGAAAGCAGCAGTAAGACTGAAATGACAGATAAGGGAGAGGGATCCAGCTGAAAGAACAGCCAATAGGAAAGTAGAAATCAACAGCCAATAGGAAAACAGAAGGAGAGGACAACAGCCAATCACAGAAGAGTAAAATCAAAACAATAGAATACAAAATAGAAGGGGAATAAGGAAGAGGAAAATAAATAAATAAAATAGAATAAATAAATAAATAAAATAAAATGAATAAATAATAAATAAGTAAATTAATATATAAATAAAAATTAATGAAAATAAAAATAAAATAAATAAATAAATAAATAAAACACACAAATAGATTACAAAAGGGAAACAGAAGAAAATTAAGAATTAAGTAAGTAACCAAAATATATTAATATGTATAAAAACAGACTAATATTAATTATTACAAAAATAAATTATATGGTAGTACTGAAGAGGTTTTTCCAAGCAGCAGAGAGCATTGTGGAATCAGATTTATCATTAACAATAACATCACGATTAAGATAAATAGCTAAATTTTCAAGAATCCAATTTAGAGATACTATCGGCATTAAAGATAATTTTAGTATTTTTAAAATTAAAACAATGGCCGGAATCCCAAGAGTGCTTGGCAATAGAAGATTTAGAAATTTCATGATTAGTTACATAACGAGAGTGTTCTTTTAAGCGGATTTCGAGATTTCTTTTAGTTTGACCAATATAAGATAAATCACAGACATTACCAGGAACATTATAAATTCCCCATTTACGAAGATCAGGAACAGGAGATTTGGTGGAGGGGAATTTGAATTTATTGACAGGTTTAAAGATAATGTTAATATTGAAGCGTCTTAAAACTTTAGCTAATTTGAAACATAAAGGAGGATAAAAAGGGAGGACAACCAAATTATCAGGTTTGCTTTTCACAGATTTGGAAAGAGTAGATTTATTAGATGGTCTATTGAATTTCTTCACAGCATTATTGATAACAGAAGGATTGAAACCTCATTTGACAGCAACAGTTTTTAAGTAATTAAGTTCATCCTTAAGGGATGCAGAGTCGGAACAAATTTTGAGAGCACGATTTACATACGTATAAAATACACCGATTGTTTCGTTGACAGGATGATTTGAGAGAGCATGAGGTGGGTTAGAAACAGAAAAAGGTTTTCTATAAACACAAGTTTTGAAAGAAGAATCACATTTGATAACTAAAACATCAAGGAAAGGAAGTTTATTACAATTTTCTAACTCAAAAGTAAACTGGATATGTGGGTCGATAGAATTGACAGTTTGAAGAATGGTAGAAATATCAAAAGGATTATCAACTAAAACAAAGGTATCGTCAACATAACGCATCCAACATTTAAAATTAACCAGATTTAATACATTTTCCTCAAAATAATGCATATATTGAAAAATTTATTATCAAATATAAAGGTAGTTTGAGAGATGCAAATTTTAGTTAAATTAACAAAATCTTTGACTTCAATATCAGAGAAATGAAATTCACGTAATCTTGTTTCCAAGAAAGAAAGAGCACATTCAATCGGAACATTAGTAAATAAAGATTTAACATAAAGAGAAAGCATAGAACTTATCCTCTTGCCAAATTTTTAACATCCATTTTTTCCCCTTTATGCATTTCTAATTCTCATACGATAAAAAATTCTTATGATTTTGTTGGTAAATTAAAAAATATTAACCCATCCAATTGTTCTATGCTTTCTCTTGATGTTAAATCTTTATTTACTAATGTTCCGATTGAAGGTGCTCTTTCTTGCTTGGAAACAAGATTACGTGAATTTCATTTCTCTGATATTGAAGTCAAAGATTTTGTTAATTTAACTCAAATTTGCATCTCTCAGACTTCTTTTGAATTTGATAATAAATTTTTCAAACAATCAGACGGCTTAAGTATGGGTAATCCTTTATCTCCAATTCTTTGTGATATTTATATGCATTATTTTGAGGAAAAATGATTAAATCTGGTTAATTTTAGATGTTGGATGCGTTATGTTGACGATACTTTTGTTTTAGTTGATAATCCTTTTGATATTTCTACCATTCTTCAAACTGTCAATTCTATCGACCCACATATCCAGTTTACCTTTTAGTTAGAAAATTGTAATAAACTTCCTTTCCTTGATGTTTTAGTTATCAAATGTGATTATTCTTTCAAAACTTGTGTTTATAGAAAACCTTTTTCTGTTTCTAACCCACTTCATGCTCTCTCAAATCATCATGTCAACGAAACAATCGGTGTATTTTATACGTATGTAAATCGTGCTTTCAAAATTTGTTCCGACTCTGCATCCCTTAAGGATGAACTTAATTATTTAAAAACTGTTGCTGTCAAAAGAGGTTTCAATCCTTCTGTTATCAATAATGCTGTGAAGCAATTCAATAGACCTTCTAATAAATCTTCTCTTTCCAAATCTGTGAAAAGCAAACCTGATAATTTGGTTGTCGTCCCTTTTTATCCTCCATTATGTTTCAAATTAGCTAAAGTTTTAAGACGCTTCAATTTTAACATTATCTTTAAACCTGTCAATAAATTCAAATTCCCCTCCACCAAATCTCCTGTTCCTGATCTTCGTAAATGGGGAATTTATAATGTTCCTTGTAATGTCTGTGATTTATCGTATATTGGTCAAACTAAAAGAAATCTCGAAATCCGCTTAAAAGAACACTCTCGTTATGTGATTAATCATGAAATTTCTAAATCTTCTATTGCCAAGCACTACTCTTGGGATTCTGGCCATTGTTTTAATTTTAAAAATACTAAAATTATCTTTAATGCCAATAGTATCTTTGAATTGGATTTTCTTGAAAATTTAGCTATTTATCTTAATCGTGATATTATTGTTAATGATAAATCTGATTCCACAATGCTCTCTGCTGCTTGTAAAAACTTCTTCAGTACTACCATATAATTTATTTTTGTATTAATTAATATTAGTCTGTTTTTATACATATTAATATATTTTGGTTACTTATTTAATTCTGTTTCCATTTTTTAATCTATTGTGTGTTTTATTTATTTATTTTATTTTTATTTTCATTAATTTTTATTTATATATTAATTTACTTATTTATTATTTATTCATTTTATTTTATTTATTTATTTATTCTATTTTATTTATTTATTTATTTATTTTCCCCTTCCTTATTCCCCTTCTATTTTGTATTCTATTGTTTTGATTTTACTCTTCTGTGATTGGCTGTTGTCCTCTCCTTCTGTTTTCCTATTGGATGTTGATTTCTACTTTCCTATTGGCTGTTGTTTCAGCTTGTTCCCTCTCCCTTATCTCTCATTTCAGTCTTGCTGCTGCTTTCATAGTAGAAGCACGTCTTTTTGCGCCTGACGAAGAAAGACTCAGATCTTTCGAAAGGCCTAGCGCATTTTAAAAATTTTGATGGTGTTTTAAGTAGATATTTTAGTTATTATGTATTTTACTCTATTTTTCAAACTGAATTAAAATATATACATAATTTACTCGCATTCACAAATATATACAAATGTATACTCGTTTTCATTTTAATAATTTTAAAAAGAGTTATTTCTGCTTAAGAAATCTGATGTTGTTGTCTAACCAGGTACTTTCGTACTTTTTCAATTTTTGATTGCGTTTTTTATTTATTTTTTATTTATTTATTTATTATTTTTTTCGGAGGACATTTTTACTTTCCGAAAATATTTTGAAATTAAAAACGTCCTTAGAAAATGAAATCTGTAACCATAATCGAAGTACCAAGTTAAACATCGATCTCAGATATCAGATTAAAAAATCTTTTAAAAATACAAACGATAAATTTGTGAATAACGCTGCCATCGGTTTTATATTAGCAAGCAAGTGTCTTCGCGTTACGAGCGGAGGTTCTTAAGGTAACAAAAGCTAAAATAATAAAGTGTCACTAAAGCTTCTAGATATTTTATACTGAACTGAAGTTAAAAGCCAATCTATATAAAGCATTTGGTTTTATATATATGAAGTGCAGTACTCAAGTGCTATTTATTAACACATCGGCTGATAAGTCCCCGGTCTGGCACACAGATGGCGTTGCAATCGCCGAACTGATGCTTTTTTTAGTACATACTAACGTTTAAAAGATAGCAGAAAAATGTCATGACGATTCGTCGTGTGGATAAAACGTTACAGTGTTTTTAGTTGAACGACTTTGTTGATAGACAAGAATGTCCTGTTTTGATGAAATATTGTTATTTGATGGGAAAAAACACCGTTCAAACAAAAGCTTGGTTTAATAAGCGTTATCCGGACACTGCACCAGGTAAATAAACCATTCTTGACTGGTTTGCTGAATTTAAACGTGGCCGTACGAACACCAGTGATGCACCACGCTCTGGTCGCCCAAAAGAGGTGGTTCTCCGGAAAACACCAAAAAAGTCCCCAAAATCGTTTTGGGGAACCGTTGCTGGAGATAGCTCAGACTCTGAAGGTATCCAAAACATGTGTAGGTTTTATTTTGAATGAACATTTGTCTATAAAAAAGCTGTTGTCAAAGTGGGTGCCGCGCGTGTTGACTTTTGACCAAAAATGTCGATGATTCTGAGCACTGTTTGGAGCTTTTTCGTTATAAAGCTATGTTATTTATTTATTAAATCATTATTATTAAATTATAATTATTAAACTATTGTTATTAAATTATTATTATTAAATTATTATTATTTATTATTAAAGTTATGTTATTTATTATTAAATTATTATTATTAAATTATTATTATTTATTATTAAATTATTATTATTAAATTATTATTATTTATTATTAAAGTTATGCTATTTATTATTAAATTATTATTATTAAATTATTATTATTTATTATTAAAGTTATGTTATTTATTATTATATTATTATTATTTATTATTAAAGTTTTGTTATTTATTATTAAATTATTATTATTATTTATTTATTAAATTATTATTATTATTTTTATTAAATAATATTAAATTAATTTTATTAAATAATATTATTAAATTATTATTATTTATTATTAAAGTTATGTTATTTATTAAAGTTATAAAGATAAAAAGTTATGTTAAAAAGTTGTGTTTTCTTTATTAGACAGGGAACTTATCAGCCCATGTATTATTGATTAGTTTCCAATTTAAAATAGTAAAATATATTTTCTGAGTTAATTACTTGAATCGCATTCGAAGAAAATTAATTAATTAAGAATACATGCATACAATTGATTACTAAATCAGAATTATAATTATAATTTATAATTATTCGATATATCTGTACACATCGTCTGATTATATCAGAACTTTTATTTTACTTAGATAAGAGCATAAAATTGAAGATTATTTTAGTCATGGGAATAATAATAATAAAAAATATATTACGTACAGTAATGAATAAAGTTTACAAAATTTTTTTCAAGTACCAATGTTATATAACACAAATTTTATTATTGCTCCAATCCACACGATTGAATAGAACATTATCTTGTTCCGTTTTTTTCGTTTTGTTCACCCAAGTCAGAAAGTTATATTTCTGTTGGAAATCAAATCTATATATAAAACTTAAATTTCTTCAGTCATGTTTCAAAGAAGTTTTCTATATCTTGTAGATTAAATTCAAACGGAATCTTATTAATCTGACGGGTTTTTTTTTTCATGTGATAATATTTTTCTTTTTTTCTTTTTTTCAGTTAAGTTATGACTGGTCACAATTTCAATATGTTTAGTGCTAAAAAAAATAATACCAAAACAATTTCATCCTCTCAAAGTCATAAAACGCTTTTGCTGAAGTATATGATTAATAAGTTATTACAGAATATATGTGTAAATGTAAAATCAAATGTAAGTTCTGAAAGTAAAAATAAATTGTCCTTTTCTATTAACCGTTTTTAATGCGAAATTTGACTAATAATCCAAACACCTAACAAGTAATTTAGAAAAAAGTAAAACAAATTTAAGTGATTCTTTCTTGTACCGTTACATTCTTACAATTGTATTATTTTTATTTATTTACTAACTATCCGCCCGGCGTTGCCCGGGCCCGAGATAATAACAATCTCAATGCAAGGCGTTAACCCCCTCCCTCCCCATATTCGCAAATATAAGGAATAATTTGTTCAAGAAAATCACCTGAATCTACATTAACGCGATCATTAAAAAAATAATTACATTTTTCTGATAATTAGAACATAACGAAGAAGCTACGCTAAAATAGCCGGCAGATGAGAACACTTCCCATCCTCAATTTCAAATCTATATCATAGTTATCAAAATTTTTGTTCATTAGTAAAAATGGGTAATTATTTCCTTTCATTTTCGCAAACTAAATGGAGGGATCGGCCAGAGAAACAGATCTCTTTGTAGTTTAGTTTTTAATGAAAGCAGATCCCTGTCTGAAACTTTCTCGGATTTATTTCACTGGCGCCAGCAGATTTTTAGCAGTTTTTTGCATAAATTAAGAAAAATTACCGGCCGAATTTTTCAAAAATTGCACAGACGGATGCACAAGTTTTTTTTTACATATGCTCAGGAATTTTCAAATTGACATCTTAGTTAATATTCTTAAAATTCGCCAATTAGTAAAATAATTTCGAATTAGTTCATTTCCGCTTGCAAATGCAATGCGCCGATTCGTTTCTTTCGCCATTTTGATTTAAAAGATGTCATTTTAGAAGCGATGGTTAATGAGAATCTAATTAATATCTAGGCTAACTATCAAAATATTAAAATTCTGAGGGTCAGGTACACCAAGAGAGGGTTTGGACTACCTAAATCTAAATTTACAGACTTCTAGGTGCACTAAATTTTCTAGCCATCGCCAACAAACACACACAGAGCGAAACTTTATTTTATTAGTATAGATTCTGAGAGTCGGTGCACCAAGAGAGGGTTTGGACTATCTAAATCTAAATTTACAGACTTCTAGGTGAACTAAATTTTCCTAGCCATCGCCAACAGACACACACACAGACGGACACACACACACAGAACGAAACTTTATTTTATTAGTATAGATCAGATACACGCAAGTTGGCGCATTGTTTCGCATATGTTTTTCAGGACCGTCCTTCATTTATTTCCGCATTCAGTTCTAAATACAATGTAAATAGAAAAAATCTTATTCTACAAAATTGTAGTATAACCACTTCCAAAAATGTACAATAAGATATTCCAAGTTACACTCGATTCCGAAAAGCGTTCTTTATCTATAGAAACATGAAAAACAAATATATTTTCGAGATTTAATGAACCAGTTATAAAAACAAAGTTGCTTTTGCAGCCACCGATTTTCCGAAACGTTTGCATGTACATTTATTGCAGCTTTCTCAAACCGGTATATCTGTTTTCAGGATCTTATAAATTTTTAATTAAAAATTTTCAGCTTCGCAACTAAATTTAAACAAGAAAGAGTAACAAAATAATATTGATTTTAATATTAATGTCAATGTTATTAATGTCAATCACATCTTTAAAACATCATTTTCGATGAAAATATCGATTTTTCATTTTTGCAATAATAATAATATAATTATTATTTTGCAATAATGTTAATAATAATATTAATAGTAATTAATAGTAATTAATAATAATATTAATAATAATAATATTATTATTATTAATATTAATAATTTTGAAATAATATTAATAATATTCGAATCCGACCTTTTATCTCTCGAATTCTGCTTTAATTGTGTCTGTATCTGAATTAGAATACGAGTTACAGTCGTTTAAAGTTACATCCATTACAGCTTGCCAAACATTTTTACTACCGGAAATTTCGTTCTGCAAACCGGAATTGTTGAATATTACAGATTGTTGAATATTACATTACAAATTAAAGTAAAATTAGTACAAAGTTAGTTTTTACAATACTGGTTGAGATCACGATATTTCTTAATATTATAAAAAAAAAATTATATAAGAAAAAGTATAAAAGAAAGTAATTAGAAAATTTATGTAAAGACTGCTTAATCATAGCACAACCAATAATTTTGCATGGTGCAAGATGTAAGCTGAAATAGAAACAGTATGAGTACAAAAATGTGAACAGTATGTGAACTATAATATGCAAATTACAAAAACAAAATATATTCTATTAAAAAGTACTTTATAACTGTAGGAAAAAAGATCATAGATACTTTTTAATAAAGGAGAAATGTTTATTCAGAATATTGTAATTTCTTTTAGTTTATCATAGTTTAAAGGATCAAAAAGAGTTATATTCAGATTTTGTCTCACTGTGACATTTTTATTGAAATTACAAGTATATTTCATTAGAGGACAATTACCATATATGTAATGTAGAACAGTTCCTGAGCTTTTTTGGCATATACGTTTTGGGGAGGGGCGTTTTCCTATTGTATTTAAAAATGATGGAAAGCTTCCGTGTCCACTAATGTAGTAAGCTATGACTGTTTTTTTGCAAATAAAGTTCAGATCCACTTTTCGTAAAATTTCATAAGTATCTCGGCCTTTTAATGAATATGACCAATCCTGCTGCCAATCTGTGACTATTTTTAGTCTAAAAAATAATTTAACTTTTGAAAATGGGAATAGGTGAGTTTCCTTCTCGTTGTAACGAACATTTGTGATAGCACCTTTTGCCAGTAAATCTGCTCGTTCATTACCCTCTGTTCCAGCGTGCGATTTGGTCCAAGCAACTGTTCCTTGTTTTTTGGGAATTGACAATAAAATGCTATATATTTTAGTTATTAAATAATTTCGTAAAAACACTATTTTGAGGGCTTCTAGTGATGAGCGGCTATTCGTTAAGATGAGGAGATTTTTATATTGTGAAGCTGCGAAACAGTTTATTGAGTGTAAAATGGCATTGAATTCTGCTTGATAAATTGAGTTCTGATTATGTAGTCTGATTACATAATCGTAAATATATGTATTCTGGTAGTTTACTGTAAACGCGGATGCAGTACCTTGCTTCATGAGGGAGCCTTTCTCAATAAACTATTTGGAAAATGCATAGCACAAATTATTACTTTATTTGAACTATTATTAATACTTTATTTTTTTTTTTATTACAACTTTATTTGAAAACGCAATTTCAGCAATTACCATCTGTTGTCGGAAATGCATCCGAATTATTTTGTGCAACCTTATATATCATCTATAGAATTTATACACAACAACTCATAGACAAAAAAATATTTTAATTTATAAACGCGTACCACAACTTAAAACGCACTTCCAGGAATATCGCTCATGGAGAGTACTGTAACCGAAATGTTTTGTGTGTCCCTAAATGAATGATACAGAAACCGTATTCTATAGTAAGTTTCTTGTAATGCACTTCAGAGATGTATATCAATTTCAATATATTTGAAACAGTGTAACATCATTAAAATACACCGCAAACCATTCTCCCTCATATACCGCATTGTAACATTACTCTTTTGAGTTTCCCTGTAAATGAACTATAAATGCTACGCACTTCATTTTAAATGCCGAATATGCCATAGTAAACCTCCTTAACATATATCAATCGCATGACAATCCGAGTGCATTTACGTGAATAGAGCACGGACAGACAGCTTGACAGACAGACAAACCGAATTCAAACACACTTTTAACTATGTTGGAAAGTTAAAAATAAACATGCAGTGAAATATCAAATGTATGGATCCTGATGAAACTTATACCAGACCAACACAAACAAGAGGTCTTTCCAAGAAAATAAAACAAATTCAAAATCTGTGTATCAGTTTAAAAGTTATGCGTTGACATACAGAAAATAATATAAACGAGATGTTCTATAGCCTGTTTTTTTATAAGTCAAGCAAAAAAAAAGATTTTTTCTTTATTCCCTTTTATATCCTTATCATATTTAGAATTTTGATTAAAATCGTCTTCTGGGAATAAAATCAAATAATTCAAAATTCAGCGAAAAATAGTGTTGAATTTCCAAACACAATTTATATTAGGGTTTTTTTTTCTTCAAAATCACGTTATTTGAAATGGGACACATTCGATTACAGAGAGCATTCAAACGGTTGGGTACTTTTGTTTCTGCATTTGCATATTTTATTCTTTAGGAAAAGCTCATTTTTATAAGCGCTTGTATAAGCAAAGTTTAAAAGTAAAAAGATGACTCTTGAATGCAAAAATACTCTTTTTGATTTCTTTAAAAGTTTTTTAAAACGTTATTTTTATTGTAGCTCTTTTAATTTATTATAAGAATGTTTTAATGATATTTCCTCAGATGTTACAGCACTCAATTTTGTGCAAGTTGCAGGAAGGCACTTTTTCTGAGTACCTAGCCATGCGCGATGTAAAACTTTGCATTGTTAACTTTTCCGTTTTTTTTTTTTTTTTTTTAAATAGCATTTTAATTACATTTTTTAATTAAATACTTAAACGGACAAAAATTTTTGTAATATTTTATATAACTGTAAAAATAATGCTATGCAGCTCCATTATCATGATAATGAAAGGACCGAGAGATCTGATCTTTAAACACGAGATTACATAATAAAACTGTATGATTACTGAAGACAAATAATTTTGTTTCTATATCAGAAGCATGTAATTAAACATTCATATTAACAAAAGTGTACTTGCATAATTTACAATGTTTGTTTCATAAAAAGGAAAAAGAAAATAAGCTTCTGGATGTAGTCGCGTTTACCTTATACTTAAACTTATTAGTATAAGTCAATCTAGATTAGCTAATATAAATTAGATAAGATAGATTAGTTAAGATAAATTATCTTTAGCTAGATTTATTTTTTTAAGATTTCTTAGAATATGCTTATAGTTTTAAACAACATAGATTTTCATCTTATCATAGAAACTCGACAGAGTTTCTCGCCAAGCATAAGAAACAGCAATGCATTGAACTGTAAATGAAAGGAATTTCCGCCAATGGATGCCAAACGATTTTACAAAAAATGTTTAGCACTCTGTCTAGTTTATATTTTGCGGACGGGACAAAACGGGTTTTTGACACATCTATATCTCGCGTTCTATTTATGATAGAAACAAAATTCATTGTTGATTCTACGGAATGGGGCGCGCCAAGGGACTAAGAATTCAAAAGTAAAGCAAAATCCGACGAATAGGTTTTCAGTAAATGCGATTTTAAAAGTGCTGTTTTTTGCAATTTTTAAATCTTGTTCAGACCAAAAACTGTTGACAGGGCTACAGCAATGTGTAAATATCGGATTTTTACGAGGTTTACGTTATTTGAATTGTTTTTATGAGTAGTTCGGACCTTTGTAAGTTTCATGTAAAAATATTAATTAGTTTTTGATTTATGTCAGTTTAAAGTTATTGATTCCTATACTTAACATAGCGCAAAAAAAAGTTCACAGGGCTACAGCAATGTGTAATTATCGGATTTTTACGCGGTTTACGTTATTTGAATCGTTTTTATGAGTAGTTCGGACCTTTGTAAGTTTCATGTAAAAATATTAATTAGTTTTTGATTTATATCAGTTTAAAGTTATTGATTCCTATACTTAACATAGAGCAAAAAAATAATAAATGACCCAACTCTTTTAGGAATGGTCGTATACACATGATATTAAGATATGTTATTACACTCGACCCAAGTAAGCTTCCTATTATAAAAAATCGTAAGATTTAAGGTTGGTTTACAGGGTCTCACAAAAGATCAATTTATATACGGCTAAAGAGTTGTGTAATTATCCGATTTTTACGCGGTTTGCAGCATTTGAATTGTTTTCATGAGTAGTTCAAATGTTTAATATTTCGTGTAAAAATATTAATTAGTTTTTTATGTATACCACTTTAAAGTGATTTATTCCTATACTTAAGATGAAGCAAAAAAATATTCAATGGTCTAACTCTTTTTAAAAAAACGTATGCGCATGATGTTTATGTTACTACGAACGACCTAAGTTAGCTTCCTATTGTGAAACAGAATTGTAGAATTTACTGTTCGTTTACAGGGTAACTCAAATTTTTTTTTTAACAAGACTAAACAGTTGTGTAATTAGCGAATTTTTACGTTGAAGTACATGTTTCCTGTACTTAACACAGAGGAAAAACAATAGTAAATTGCATAACTTTTGTCAAATTGGCTATATACAGAAGATATTCAAATATGTTACTACATCCTCTCTATTGTAAAGCGGCATTGAAGCATATACGTTTCGTTTACAGAGTCTCTTAGAAGATCTTGATTACATTACAACCGATGTATATTTACTGAGTGAGATTTATTTTAATGATTTTACACTGTTTCAATCTCTGTAAGGTTTCATTATCTTGCTTTAAAATTTAATATGAGTTCATTTTGTCCGTCTGAAATCTCGTCGATGTTAAGCTCTAAATCTATTAAAATATGGTATTTTCATCAATTAAAAAAACTGTTTTTATTTATAAATATATAATTCTAGCGTATCAGGAATTCATTGAAATAGCGATTACAAAATTCCAACTTTACGTTCATGCGCTGAGTAATAGAATGTAAAAATGTTGCTACCCCAAGATTACAAGTTTTGCGTTTAAATATTTGCTGTTCATTGAATCTCCGGCTATGAAGAACTTAAAATGCTAAATTTCGTATACAATAGGCGATCGGTAACGAACGGTTCGGTTTAAGAACAAATCGGTTAACGAACACTTTCGCGTGAGATTTTTATGTTCGGAGAACGAACACCTCACGAAACAAAGCCATGATGAAGCAATGCCGTGTTTCATATTTGCCGAGCTATACTTATTGCCTCTTTTGTCAACTTTGAGAACATTTTAACAGTTGCATACATATTTCCTAATTAATTCATGGACTGCCGGAGATTGGGGACCTATATTTTAGGATCAATGAATTGGAATGAACAGACTATATGAACAGAAATCAGTTTAATAGTTTTTATACTTTTGAAAACGTTGCGAATTTTATATTTTTTAAATTCTCGAAACGTTGAGTTAAAAAACTTAAACAAATAAAAAACTTCTAAGGTGCTCAGTAATTTTCAAAAATAATATGTTTAATATGTTAGTATAAAAATCCCTGTAAATTTTTATACTAATAGAAATAGTTTCGTAGAAAAAAAAAAGTTGATTATTCTCGGTAAAGTATGCTCCATAAACTTATCGTTAGTTGACCGAAAAAAAAGTGCTTCTTATTTTTCCACATTTTTCTGAAACTTTAGTATTTTAATTAGTTTGTAAACTACTGTAAAATTGTCTAATTTTTTGTTTTTGAATGTATATAAACGGAAGAGTGATATAAACAAAAGAAAAAGGAAAATAAATATGTCATAAATAATCTGATGAATACAATGTAAGGAAATTAATATAAAAGTTTCCCCGTTGTTATGGTACACAGTAAAAAATTACCGATGTTTCTTATTTTATGAAAATATTCTATAACCACGAACGAAAATATAATAATAATCTTCTGAGTTATCCGAAATTTCAAATAGCATGTTACATTGTCTTTTGAATCCCCAGAAACGAATACATCTTCAAAATTTAAAGAATAATTTATAAAAACAAATTATTTTTAGCTGCCCGAATTTTTCAGAAACGTTTCCGAAGGGTTTTTATAGTGTATTAATTAGTGTCCTTAGCCTGGAATACCTGTTTTTCGAATGCTATCAATTCTGAAGTAAACATTTTCATGCTAAAAAAAAAATGTTTAACAGACAAACGTGCAAAATTAACAGCGTTAACAATAACATTAAAATTAAGATTATTTATTTACTCTTTCATGTATAAATTAACTTATGCGGCTGAAAACGTGTACTTGGGAATGGATAACATTCGAAAAACAGGTATTCCAACCTGAGGACACTAATTAATACACAATAAAAAAACCTTCGGAAACGTTTCTGAAAAATTCGGGCAGCTAAAAATAATTTGTTTTTATAAATTATTCTTTAAATTTTGAAGATGTATTCATTTCTGGGGATTCAAAAGACAATGTAACATACTATTTGAAATTTCGGATAACTCAGAAGATTATATTATATTTTCGTTCGTGGTTATAGCATATTTTCATAAAATAAGAAACATCGGTCATTATTTGTGTAGCGACATGCACATTGGAATAAGTCACTCAATAAATTGTATAATTCTGTTTATAGCATCACTATTATTTTTTTTTGCCCCTTTCATCTTTTCTTTTCTGAATAAAAATGGAATCCGTATAATTGAAATTAAATACCTTACAAAAAGGAGTGATATCTCATCAAAAACAACTCGTTGTAAATGATCCCGCCAAGCCACAAACCTAAAACGTCAGTCACAAAAAGAAGTGATATCACATAAAAAGAAGCCATATAGAAGTGCATACTCCGAGTCCCGTATAAAAATCTATCACCACTCATAATGTTTCCAAAGGACTCGGAGTGAGGTACAGTATGTGAAAACTGCTTGGCGACCTGCAGGCTTTTACAATGTCTGCGTTTCCTGCAATTACATATGGCTATATTATTTTTATTTTCTTTTATTTTCTTTTATATTCTTTTATTTATTTATTTATTTATTTATTTTGCTCCCATAAAATTGTAAAAGTTGAAGCTTCTGTGTTTGCATGTCCTTTTTTATTTATGTGCTTGAAAAATCAACAAATTGATTTTATTTACCATTATTTAAACTAAAAACACCACTCTTACGAAGAGGATTTTTTAAGTAAACGTATAAAGATTTTGAGTTTGTATTATATATATATATATATATATATATACAAACCTTATAATAAACGTTAGCTAAATTGAGATATATTGCAGTAATTCTAGCGTAAGGGAATGGCATAGATCTGGGTGAAAATCCGTTCTGTCAGTTCTTTCGCATACAAAAATATTTATAAAAGTGGTATAACAAAAATATAAAATTTATTTTTCGATTTTCAAAATTGATACACTACATATATTATAAAAGCCTGCAGGCCGCCAAGCAGTTTTCACATACTGTACCTCACTCCGAGTCCTTTGGAAACATTATGAGTGGTGATAGATTTTTACACGGGACTCGGAGTATGCACTTCTAATTCGCTTCTTTTTATGTAATATCACTTATTTTTGTGACTGACGTTTTAGGTTTGTGGCTTGGCGGGATCATTTACAACGAGTTGTTTTTGATGAAATATAATATTGTGAACGACAAAAAGCAACTGTCTCCTCAGCATGTCAGAATTTTTCATGTAACAATCCAGTTATTTCCGAAGTTTTATTATACTATACGAATTAAGTTTCTGTCTTTTTGCACGATAAAATGAGGTTCTTATTAAAGCCACATTCACTTAAATTGACGTATTAAATTTAGTTTATCTTTACGAATTTACTTTATCTTTACATTTTTTTTTCCATCATTGAGTTTTAGATAATTTTCCATAATAGACATTTAAAAGTTTTTACATATTAAACATTTTGATATGTTACCAAAAAGATTTCAATATATTTTTTATTTATAAAAATATATTTTATGTAGCTATATTTATTCATCTATATCGAAAATCTCTTCATCCACAAGTTAAAGTATTTTGAGTCATTATTTCGAAAGTCAGTTGACATGTATGGTAATATTTCGCTATTTCGTAGTTTAATTCGAAAGAAGAGTGTTTCACTTTGAACATTTTTCTCGGTGAACAGTATTTTTTCTGTAAAAAAATTATAAAAACACGAAAAAAAATTTGTAACATAAACAATTGCAGAAACAAACGATGAATGAAAGGAAACTGGAATTAATATTTACAATACCTAGTCAATTTATTATGTTTTACACAAATATTCATAATAATATATATATTTTTTAATTTTGTACAATTCTAGGTGTTTCTAAAGTTTTTCGAGGCGTATAAATTAGAAAATGTCGAGATTTTTCCTCATCCATGCTGGAATTTTTCTCAAATTGCAGATGAATATACAGGAAAACAAATTACAAAAGATCTTGTAATACCATGAAATTTATTGAAAATACGTGTACAATTAAGTTGAGTCATAGGTGCTACTAACTAATACCTTTATTACCTAATAACCTTGTTTCCTAACCTTTTTTGGGCCATGCTCCCAAAAATCATCTCTAAATCCTTGATGCCCCCCTTCGCTCTGCATGTGCAAATAAATCTTATTGTATAAAAATTGTATTCTTATTCCCACTAAAGAAGTCTTAAATGCTATTAATTGGATCTAAATAAAAAAAAAAAACAGTGCATTCAAGAAAGAAAAAAACTAAATGAAAATAAAGTATTTATGAAGAAATCATTAATAATAATAATAGTAACAATAACGATTTGAAGAAGAAAATTAATTTTTTAAATATCGAATAGAAAATTGAGGCACATAAATAAAATCTTTAATTAAATTTTTTTCTATGATGCTTTTATAATTTTAATTACTGACAGTAAAAAAAGGTGCCTAATACATTGAAAATAGTCTCGAGATGAACAGATTAATATCAGCCAGATTCAGATATTCGGTCTAAGATCCCAAAATAAAGATCTCTAAAAAGATGCATTTTAATTGGTTGATCGAACTTCTGGTCATGTGTCTGGCGGTAGCACTTTGACCAGAGTTGCCAAGTCTCCGGATTTTTGTACACCAGTAATTTTTTAGAGAATATGTCGTTCTCTTAAATCGTAAAAATGCTTTGATTAAATAAAACAACATTTTCTGTACTAAATTACTGGTATCCAAAAAGCCGGAGACTTGGCAAGTCTGACTTTGACTGTTCTGTTTTCCCAAGTGCTAATTTGAAATAAGTAAAGTAAAAAATGTTTCAAACCAGAAAATTTATTGAGCAAAATGATTTTTTAATTTGTTTTTATATTAGATTACACTGTTGAAAATCGTCAGCTTTTTCTGCAGAGACACTCCACCGCTTTTAGAGAAAACGGTTACTTTACTGTATCATGGAGCATTTTCATTGGTAAAATTAAAGATATTCTATAAAAGCGGTGGAGTGACTATACAGAAAAAGCAGAAAATTTTTTACAGCGTATATTTAAAAAGAATTTTTTCTAACTGTTTAGGAATTCAAACACAGGAACTCTGATTTTCGCCAAATTCTCAAATTGCCCCCCTGTGGGGCGTGCACCCCACAGGGGGGCATAAAGCAGTGGGAAACACTGCTTTATACCAATTGAAGAAAAAGCCTCTCCTATACTTTTTTTTTTCCTTATCATACGAGTTGTTTGCGGTCGCTTCCAATGTAACAATAAACAGTAATCTCCTATCACGCTTATTATTACCAGGTATCTTTAATTGAAACATTGCAACTTATCAATATGAAATTATGATTTTTCTGAGACTCAATTTGTAATTTATCAAACAATTAAATATGCATAATTTGTATCGAATCATGATATAGTATTTTTCACATGTTTTTCTGAAAACAGTATACAAAATACATAAGATCGATCACCGATCAATTTCCTATCATTTTGTAAAAACAAAATTTTACTGTACGTCTGAGTTATTAGAAGTTTTTATGTGAATTTTAAGTACAATAGCGTATGATTATCGAAATACGACAACACGAACGTATGAAGCGTTGTAATACGATATTTTATAACTTGAAAATTCTATTTTTAGTCCAATTTGAAGTATGAAATTAGAATAATATGAAATAATAAATTTTTTTAACTTTTTTTTTCTTTACTTCTTGACAATATATTCTCAAATACTAGGTATCATTCAAGCAGTATTTTTAGCAGTACTTTGCAAGCAATTTCGTCTAAAAAGGCATAAAAAAAAGTCGTATCGTTTTCTAAAAATTTTATTTCGATGGAATAAATTCTTTGATGAACAACCGATTTATAAATTCAGATATCTTTTAATATATATTACCTCTAAAAAAAGATCGTGAAATATTTTTGTAAAAAAGAAGAAAAATTATAAGTTTCAATATTAAACGAAAACTAAACAAAATATTTTATTTATAATTAGGGTCATTCCATGAAAAATGAGCAAAAATAAAAAAAAGGCGTGGCCACATAGTAACCGATTTTAATAATATTTGGTACACAGACTCAATTCATATTTAAATACAGATATTCAAAATATCTTGACAAAAAATTAAATATTTTGGCAGTTCTGGACATTTAAAAAACTTGTGACATAGAATGGCTTGTATGGAATCGTTCAAAGTTGCAAGTTTAAAGTTCCGTTTCTTGAAAACTATTTAACATAAATAAATTTTTTTCATAATATTATAACCCGTGGACAGTTATTATCATATTTATTTAGTAATAATAATTTTGTAACACCATGGTTAACCTTAAATTAGTTGTAAAAATTGAAAAATTGAAAATTTTGAGAAAATTAAAAGTGTTATAAAAATCAAAGGAATTTAAAAACACATGTGAAATTGAGGTATGCTATAATGTTACATATAAAAACCAAATTTCTCAAATTTGGAAGTTGCTATTTATTTTCTTCATCTTCAAAATAGCTTAGAAACTTTAAAAAAATTACAAAATCACAATTTTTCCTCATATGTATACTTAAAAAATCAAATGAAGGAAAAACCTGACATTAACAATATTGCAGAAGCACAAAGTTCAAAAAGCCCATGATATGCTAAAAAAATTCAAGATTGCCTTTTGATTCCTAACATAACATAAATGAGTTCAAAAAGGTATTATTTGTTACGTTGTATGGGCTATTTCACTTCAAATTTGAGTGCCTTCTCTGCCATCTTGCAAAAAAAAAATGTAGTGCTGGCATCTATATGGAGCTTTAATTACTATATAATTGTTTGTTAAACCACGTTTGAATCAATAATTTATTCTACTTTAATTTTCTACTCTAATTTTCAGATATTGTTGAGGAAAAATAAACTGAATGCAAGAATGGAAGTTCCTATATTTAAAATATACACTTTTATCTATAACGTCAAATAATTAAAAAAAATTTAAGATGTTTCCTTCATGTTCAAACAATTAATAGAAATATTGCATTTTCCTCTCAAAATTTTTCATTATTTTTTTTCTCATTATGGAATAAAAGGACAATTACTAAATCACTCCAATCGGTTACTTATTATTCATTTTTAATTATAAATAATTTTTGATAAAGTCTTTCCACTCCTACAGCTAATAATGAAAATTGAAATTTCAAGCATGTAGACAAAACCTCGATCTTATATTAACTTTTAATGTAAGTTTTAATACTTAAATAAACAATCCTGAAATCTATTATTTTACATTTACTCACAAATAAATATGATCTACTTATATGCTGATTTTCATTAAAATCTATGACAGGTCAGTCACAGCTGATTTGCTTGGAGCATGGAATGACCTTTAGCATGGAATGACCCCATAACGATTCTTATGAATGCAGAAAATACAAATATTTATCATATAGTCAGAGCAATAAAAAAATTGAAAATTTCTAAAAATAATTTTGTGATGGAATTTAATTAAATTGAATTTTATTATGGACCATGATGCACTTTTTTATGTTTTGGTAATTAAAGAAAAATTGGATAACCCTGATAACATTAGAAATGCACGTAATTAAAATCCATGCCCTAATATCATATTACTTTACTATCTAAGTAATTTATACAGTGCGGCGTAAACGTTTTATGCACAAGCTAAATGTTTTTATAAAATGAAAAATATACACCGGAATGCTTTCATGTTTTTACTGTTTCTAAACAAATTCATGTTTCGAATTCGGAAACAATTCATTGAAAGGAAAATTACAAATTATAAAAAAAATCAAAATTGTGATGCCGCAAAAGTTTATGCACAAGCTAAATGTTTTTATAAAATGAAAAATATACACCGGAATGCTTTCAAATTTTTACTGGGTCTAAACAAATTCATGTTTCGAATTCGGAAACAATTCATTGAAAAGAAAGTAATAAATTATAAAAAAAATCAAAATTGTGATATCGCAAAATTTTATGCACAAAACGAAATATTTACATTTTACAAAGCACAAAAGTCCTTTAGTAGTCTATGGTGTTTTTATTGCACCTGATGAGATAGAAAACGCGATTTTCCATTGATAACACGAGAGTGTAGAAGGTTTCGGGAGCGAGTCGGTACCAGGCTTCATCGATCGCTGATTTGAGATCTTGCACTGAGTAATACTGCTTCCCATTCTTGCCGATGCCACGTGAGAGGATTCCCCAGATGTTCTCTATCGGAATGAGTTCTGGGCTGAGTGCTGGCTAGTTCATCGCACTGATATTCCGAGATCTAAGTCATTCTTATGTGCAACGGGGAGTGTGTATTAGTGCGTTATCTTGCAGAAAGGTGCAGTTGGTACCATCTAGTAGTTAGCCAAATGGCAACAAATGCTCACTCAGAGTTTCCTAATACTTCTGTGAATTTTGTCTGCCATTTAGGAAGCAAAGAGACGTCCATTGTAGCCAAAAGCGCTCCATAGTATGAAACGAACCACCACGTTGTTGCTTGCCTGCTGAATATCCTTGTCGGATCATTCCTCAAATTACGCCAACATAATGAGAACCCATCTGGACCATCCAAATTTCATTTTTTTACAAAAAAAAAAAAAAATAACATTAATCCATTCGTCACGATAATTCATGTTCTGCTTTGCCCATTGAAGTCCATCTTGTTTGTGACACTGTTTCAGAAAAGGCTTACGAGCGATTTTTTTTTATGAATCCTGATTCAGTTATCCGTCTGCGTTTTGTGTCACGTGATTTCTTTTAAATCCAAGCAATTTTTTATCTGATTAAGGGACAAATTGCCAGTAACAGCCATTCTTTTAATTCTTCTATCCTCCCGAAATGTGATTTTTCTCGGTCTTTGTGGGCGATAGGCATTTTTTAATTGTTTTCCACGTTGCAAAACACTATAAACACCACGTTTAGACCTATTTAAAATAAGTGAAATTTGCAAACTGGATTAACCTTTACCTTTCAGCTTCAAAACATCCACATCTTCTACAGGAGAAAACTTCAGATATTTCAGTATTTTGATATCTCGTACAGAGATTGCTACACTTTATAATCTTTGAAAAAATTTCTCGCCGATCTTCCACCATTAAAGAGATATTTGCAAAAATCTGATTTGTGCACAAACGTTTGCGACATCACATTTTTTTTTTTCGTAACGATGAATTTTTTCCAAACTTGAGATATATATTTATGATCATACTATTCACCTACAGTGGATATTTGAAAGCATTCCGTTGTACAATTTAATTTTTATTAAAGCATTTGCGTTGTGCTTAAACTTTTGCACCGCACTGTAGTAACATAAAACAATTTAGTCTACCAGTTCAACAGCAATGAAATCTGATAAAATCAAATATTGTATTCCTTGAAATAGTATATTAAAACTCAGATCCACAGCTTCGTGAAATTTTATTTATAATTAAAAAAAAAAAAAACAGACATTTTAAATCAATTACAATATTCTACAAACCGGGTTATAAATCCACAACTTAGAAACTAAATACAGAAGTCTATTTTACTAAGAGGAAAACTTTCATAAATATTCACGAACCATGATAATCCATTAAAAACATGACTGAATTTGCTCGGACCTTGACTTTTGAAATGTAAAGTCATAATGTGTATATTGCACGACAGAAAATAAATCAAAACTAAGTTCCCCATTACTGTTTTTTGATGCAATGGATTTTTAATGGCTGTTGTTATTTTGCAGCAAGTGTTTTATGTAAAATATTTAAAAAAAAGAACATGGGAGACATAAATCACTGTTACATTTTGAAAATTCTTTCTAGTTATGGGTCTTATTATAAGGTACAGGTAAAAAGAAAAAAAATATTTTAAGATTTTTCGTTATTTTGCTATAATGGTGGTTTCTTAACTCTAAAAAATATTTGTAACACCTATGATATAGCAAACATCAAATAAAATATTAAAATAAAAATGATTCGTATACATAATTTCTGATGCGCCGTTTGTAGTTAACCATATTTATAACAACATATTAAAAATGTAAAGCTTTTTGAGACTAATAAAGATGTTTCAGTGTATAATGTGAAACGAAAAGCAAAACTGCTAAAACATAGGACTCGATGAAAAGAACCACACAAGCTCTAATAAGTATACGGCGACGTCTGACTACTCACTTATGAGAGTCGCCTAATGTGTGAACGTGTTTTCCGACATCTAACACTTGTGTGTCATTATGCAACCTATCTGGGGCCCAGCGTGGCCGAATGGTTAAGACACCACTACGCTAATCGCTTGAGAGCGTAGGAGTCAGGCCTGCGGGTTCAACTCCCGTCACTTCCATTGCACATTCATTGTCGAGGTTCAGGCTGTAATTCTTCGGTGGTGTAATTTCCTTGTGTCTATCCCGTCCTCATCAAGAAGATTTATGTAATTGTCGAAGTCATATATGGGTTTCTGTGAATAAAAATATATGGATCATTCGAGACAACAGCCTGTGTAGCTATAGGTCCCAAAGCAACACTACTTCAACTGTTCAAATGCAATCTATCTGTCGTTCTCTGACTTTCACAAGTATGATTGTGCCTCCCTGAATCCGAGCTTCACGATTAATTTGTGCAGATATATGTTAATTAGTTTACTGTCGTCATTTGGCGAGTACAAATACACTGGTTGGTGTTGAGCCAAGGGAATTGGGTCGAATCTTAACTTTCAAGGAAATCGAGACCGGAGCTTCTCGCTTTTGAGACATGGTGTTCGCATTTATGACACGTGCTCTGAGATATTGACGTCTCATGTTATCTGAGGAGTTCGCTTTTTGGTAAGAAATTAAATCTACGTACTTAAAAAGCAAATTTCGAAGTTCACGGAATTCCATTTATTTTGAGACATTTAACGCATTTTCGAAGTGCTGTTGATTAGAATGCTTTCAGTGTTCTTTGACATAGCAGTCTTCTTGGGACGCGATTTTGAGCAGCCCCTTTTCCTTACGTAAGCTGAGCTTTAGAATTAGTAAATTTTCATTTAGTTTACATGAGAGTTATCTTAATCTAAATTTGATCATACTAAGTAATTTTTGCGCATAACTCTCATGATTAACACACATACAATAAACTATCATAGATAATACTAATATTTTATCCAGAAACGAACCACACTTTTGAGACAGATGGTATGATTAAACAATAGTATTTAAAAGAAAGCCTCTTCTTCTCCCACATTTCAAAAGGAAATTCATTCAATGTAAAACGTATTTCAACATTCGAAATCATTTTGACAGGTATTAATTTTTTTTTTTTTTTGGAGTTTAGAAGGTTTACAATTCTTGTGCATTATTTCATTATATTACTATTTTATCAACGGAGATCTTAACTTAGTAAGATATCTTAATTGGCCAGGTTCCAGTTTATTGAAACTTTGTGAACATTGTCATTCCACGATAAGTTGCCCGATAACCTTGAATGATTTCCGGTTACTACGGTCATAGAAAGTTGCTAACAGACATAAATGGTGAAGGAAATGCATTATTTAATTACAATCTAAATAAAACTCTTCTTAGAACTAATGATTGCCTTAGTTGAAAACAATGCTCATCTATATCTGGGTTACTTATCGGCCAATTATTTGTGGACGAACTATACACATCGTATGAAATTATAAGATTAAATTATTTGTCCTCAAATCATTCTGAAAATGAGAAATGAAAGCTAAATATAATTTTTGAAGAATAATTTAATTATTTCGTATCCTCAAAGAAAACAATAACACAAATGGTAAATATTTATTCAGAACAAAGGAGTCAATTCATTTTGAGTGAATTCAATTTCAACAATTCAAATTTGAATAATGTTTATTTTAACACCAAAGTTTATTAAATTCAGTTAAGGAGTCCTTTATATATTTTTGAACTTTAGATTTTTAATAAGATTTTTCTTATATGACTTTCCGAATACTATTATAAATTATTATTGTTAGTGAAACCAATTTAGACTGTAATATAATTTCCATAAAAAGTAAAATTTCTTTAATATTGTTATTCTTGGACAGCACACTGAAAATCGTCTGTGTTAGTAGCGCAGTTCTGTACGAATGTTTTACTCCATATTTTTATTTTGTTCTGTTTTTGCAGGTGTTTGCAGTTCCTTTTCCCAATTACTGCATTCTGTATATCAAAAACATACAGAATGCAATAATTGGGAAAAGGAACTGCAAACACCTGCAGAAACAGAACGAAATAAAAATATGGAGTAAAACATTCGTACAGAACTGCGCAACTAACACAGACGATTTTCAGTGTGCTGTCCAATGTTTTCAGCTACGAGTTGGAAACGTGAAACTGCTTGTTGCACAACAGAGTGAAGAGTATCCACTGTGCCTGTGTCTTGCACAAGCTCTTCTCCCGACTTTACTGCATATACAGCGCCATCTGTCGGTGATATTTTAAGTTTTTTTTAACCATACCTAAAAAATCCCCATTGCTTTGGGAGCATACGCGTGAAATTTGCCGTCATTTAGATCAGTGGTTCTTTCATTATAGGGTTTTACTTTCACAACTTTAAAAAAAATCACCCTGTATATATATATATGTATATGTGTAGGTGTAGATATATGTATATATATATGTGTGTGTGTGCGGGTATATATTACATGTATATTTAACACTGGCGCCCGGCTAACCGAAAAGTACTAAATAAATACTCCATAAATGCTGTCGTACACTTGAAAAAACACCTTTTGGCTTAGAATTAAATTGTTTGGGGACAAACGTAAAATCAAAATCGCCAAAATCAAAATAAAAGATAAATCGTTTTCAATTAGCAATTTCAATAGCGAATGTTTCAATAGCAATGTTGCAATTTGAATTATGTTTTAAGCATTACGAACTTTCTGAATCATGTTTGAAATAAATATTTTCGTTTTATAATAATATAATCTCATCAAAACTGTTTTTCTTTTTTTTCTTTTCTTTCTCTTTCACTCCCTTTTTTTTAAATAAAATAAGTAACAGTTTTTTTCTTTTATTTTTCGAGTTGTATAGCCATTTCATTTCTTTCTGCAACAAAAAAAAACACATTTTGGATTAAAATCAAATTGTTTGGGGTCAAAAGTAAAATCAAAATCGCCAAAAACAAAAGATAAATCTCCATATATTGTTTCAATAGCAATCTTGCCCATTGAATATTTTTTTAAATATTACGAACATACCCAATCATGTTTAAATTACATATTTTCGTTTTATAATATTATCTCTCAACAAAACTGTTTTTCTTTTTTTTTCCTCTTTCTTTCTTTTTCTTTTTTTTAAATAAAATTAGCAATTGTTTTTCCTTTTAGTTTTCAAGATGTATAGCCTTTTCAATTCTTTCTGCAACAATAATGGTCGCCAAAAAATTAGCAATGGTAACCTTTGCGGCCAAAATAACAGAACTTTCTATCATGATTCTATAACTAAAGTACACAGAACGTTGTGTTATATACTAAAACCTTCCCTGAAAAATTATCTATCGAACAGCGCAAGTTCCATCAAAATCCATTCCGCGGATCTCGAGTTATAAAGGAACGGAACGAAATTTCCGTTTGTGTTTTATATATATAGTAGATAATCGCACCTAACAAACAAGGCTTTCTAGATTTTTTTTCGGATTTCCCTACGAGTTATAAATTAATTAAATATACTTGGAGAAATATATATGCAGATATAACATTTATGTTTTGCATATTAAGTTCATTAAAGATTACGAAAAAAATATTTAAAGGTTATGTAGCCATTTTACATACATAATGCATACATTTAAAAGTAATGATATTCAACATAAACAATGAAAACAATACACCTACGAAGCAATATCTGCTGGACTTTCTCTCTTTATTAATATTGTCTCTTTAATTAGGTCGTGTTTCGTCTAAGTAGTATCTTCGTATTTTATTATTAAACAAGAACGAAAAATCATGCGTCAAGCATAGATTATATAGCACTTTCCAACGCTTCTAAAATAATTTTACAAATCATACCGTTTAATAAGCTAAAAGCTAACATCTAAGTAAACAATTTAGAAAACGCATAACATATTTAAAACCATAATTTCAGGAATTTCCAACATATACAATATTCGGAAATATATCCGAATACTTTTATTCAGCCCTGTATAGGATCTATAGATTTGTATATATACTACATAGGATGATAATTTTAGTTCAGTTAGGAAACGCGTAGCACAGTTTAAAATTCTCCGTCTGGAGTTTGTCAATAAACAGAAATGTGTTCGAGAACTTTTGTGCTGCCCTGTATAGGATCTACAGAATTTATACACACCACGTAATAGACAAAAAGCAAGTTAAAATTAAAATCGCGTTCAATAACTTAAAACGCACTTCCAGGAATTATTGTTAACAGACAGTAGATAATTCTTTTGCGTGTCCCTGTAAATGAACGATGACTGCTATACACACAATATTCCGTAGTAAGTCTCTTGTAATGCACCTTAGTGATCTATATAAATTTCAATGCGTTTAAAATAGTGAAACATCATTTAAATAAACCGCAGACGATTTTTCTCCATAGACGTAATGTAACGGAATTATTTTTACTGTCCCTGTAAAGTAACTATAAGTGCTATGCACACCCTGTTCCATATTAAGCTTCTTCTAATGCACCTTAGTAATATATATCAATTACAATGTGTTTGAAATTGTGTAACATCATTAAAATAAACCGCAAATGATTTTTCCCCATTGACCGTAATGTAACGGAATTATTTTGAGTGTCCCTATAAAAAAACTATAAGTGCTACACACTTCAGTTGAAATAGGGAACGTGCCATAGATAACGACAATAACATATAAAAATTTCAGAGCAATCCGAGCATATTTACGGGAGTTAGAGCACGGCCAGACGGCAGACGGCCAGACGGCCAGACGGCAGACGGCCAGACAAACCGAAGTCATAAGCACTTTTCAACTAGGTTGGAAAGTGCTAAAAAGAGTAAATATTAAAGCAAACTTATCTAGTAATAATTTAGTTTTGTCGAAAAATAAATTATCCAGAGGTGCCAAGCTCTCATTAATATTCCGTAATATTTGGGTTAATTTCACCCAGATTTAACACTTTTCACACCAGAATTTTTTTTTGAGAAATGAAATTAAATAAATTCAATGTAGAAACCTGAAATTGAATAAATAAAGATTTATCCAATAATTTTTCTGGTTTGAAGCGTTGTTAAACTGGGTCAGATTAAACCATATATTAACGAAGATTAGTGGGAACTTGGCCCCTCTGATTATCTTACAAGCAGCAAAAATGTAAAGTATTTCAGAAAAGTTATAAAATAAAATGACCAGCGCTTGAATACTTAGGATTATAAAGATTTTACGCACGTACTAAAGAGGTAAATTAAAGTATTAGTGCAGTAAATATTAAAAACGAGAAGCTTTCTGTAAAAATATACTCAATAAATAATCATTTATTTATTCACTAACCATCGAATATTTTCTAGAGTTTCTATTATTTAAGTATTGCGTGGTAGCGCAATACTTATTTATTTCTAGTGTGAATGCTTGATGTTAATTTAACACAGTAAAACCTATGGACCGCAAAACTTTTGACTTGTTTCTACCGTTTTGTCCCGATGCACAACATATTTACTCTACGCAAATTCTAATAATATTATAAATTTGAAATAGTGAAATTGTTTGGCTGACTTCAGGGTCAAAACGGATGATTAAATGCCTTTGTATATAGGTGGAATATAATCCAGGAAGTAACCTAGGCTATGTTTTATTTACCTTCTTCAAATATTTTTATTAATAGTTCATTTTTAATAATATTTCATTATTTTTATTGAGAATCAATGAACATTTTTCTTATAAAATTTAACTTTTCTTCTTTGTGTTACCAGCAGTTGAAAAACTGTAATAATACTTTTTCCCTTACAATTAATTTTCAAGCGAAAGCTTTCCATGTGCAAAATAAAACTGAAATAATTTTCTTTAAGTATTAAACAAGTGGGTAAGTGTGATCGAAGATCGCTCGAAGGTTTTCGTTTAATATTCCTTTCAAAACACTTTATCCTTTCTTTAATAAATTCAAACAAATTTCATTTAGCAACAACAACAAAAAAAGCCATTTTTTTATAAAGTAAAAATTTACCGGTCTTTTTTTTCCTTTTTTCGAATATCTAAACCAGCCGGATAGCGGTCCAAGCCCGCTATTATATTCTGTCATAATAATATCCGTCATACGGACTAAAAGCAATATTTAAAAAAATAATTTCAAAATTAAACAAATTGTACACCTTCAAAATGTTAAAATATGCGAATATTTCCATAATCGGATTTTTATCACGATTCAATATGTTTCTCAAACTCATATATTTACTATTCTCTATTATTTATATTGATACTCGCTTTGTATTCTCAAGAATTTGAAAAATTAGTTAAACTTCCTATATGACGTCAGATTTTCTTTTTAATTCTCTAATGACGTAATATTAATCTGCTTTGTCCACTTACACATACTCATACTCCTTGTATTATTGAGAAATCTTAGACATTTTCCGTTTTATTACGACTATGACGTCAATCAATTTTATTTCATATTATCTTTTTTTCAATTGGTGAAACTTTTTATTTCTTTTTCTTTTTTCACGTGAAAATCGCCTGATAGAAAATTAATTATTGTAGAAAGAAATTCATTTTGGATTTTTAGTTTTTGGCATCGGCTATAACGAAAAATGTTTCAATTTAATAGGAAAAGGCTGTTAGGATTTTGGTTTTTTATCTCTATTTATTAAAATAATACGAATTTCTCAAATTTTAATATTTTGAGCTCTTCACAGCTGCTATTCACATTCAACTCTGTAAGTTACATACTTTTTGAGAATGGCTCTGTGACGGACAGACAACGGAGCGGGGGTAATAGGGTTTCGTAAGATGAACGAAACCCTAAAAAGGAAGAATATGATCTCATACAGTAAATAAAAAGGGACATTTTCAAATATGTGGTAATAATACAAGCAGAAAGCAGGTGAATATGTCGTCATGTTTGTAACAAAATGAACATTTTCAAACATTTGTTAATAACTCAAGGTGCACCAATATGAGTAAATACAGGAAGCAGGTGAATGACACTCATATTTAAAAAGAAAAAAAAAATGAAATATTTATTTTTCCGATACTGATTCTTCAGGATGAATATCAGTTACATGCAGAAGAGAATTTTCTGTCGAACAGGATATAAGAAATTTCACTGAGGAGAAAAACGACGTATTTTTATATATAATTGTTATTATGAAATAGGTTGTACTGGTTGAACACAATTTAATTTGTCTTTTATAGCGCCCCCTGGGAGGAAATAAGGTAACCAAATTTAAGAAAATTGATTTATTTTATTTTTAATTGTGTAATAGCTATATTGAACTTAAAAGTAGTAGGCACAGATTCAACATAATTTTCTTTTGTGTTTTTAGCGTTCCCTGACAGCAGTAACTAAATTATTTTTTTATGATTTTTAGAGGTTTTGTTGATACATTATTAGAATATTGTATTAAAAATGTTTAATTCTTTTTTTTAACATGACATGTTCTTTTTTACGCCGGTAGAGCCACTGGTGAGAAATTACATAACTAAAACATTAAAATGGATATTTCTTATGTTTTCTCATATAGCACCCGTGCTCCAAGTTAAAATTAGATAACACTGATTCAACAAAATTGGTTTTTGCGTGTATAGCGCCCTCTGGGGGAAAATAGCGTAACCAAATCATGTACAAGCAGATTTTGTGTGTGGGTGCATATACAAGTTTTATGTAAAAAGTATTCTTTTCTAACTTAATTTTGTATCCTAATCGTAACTATACTTCTCATTTTTCTTCTCAGTACGAGAAGACCATTGGGCTAGATCACATGTTCGAGAAAATTCGAATCATTTTCGAATCATAAAAATCAATTTGGGTTCACTACGGGTCAATGCATTTCAATGGGAATGAAGGTTGAAACAGTTATTAAGTTGTTGAACAGTTGTCAGTGAACAAATCGCCCAGTTAGCAACTTTTCGCCAAATTTTGGCGACATTTGGCGAGAAAATTGGCTTTTCAGAATCTGAAAGAATTTTCTAGAAATTCTCAAGCTGAGATACGTGACTCAACCAATCAGAGTCCCTAAAACGTTCTTAAAAACAAAATTAAACCAATCAAGGTATATAGAACTTTGACGGAAATTATCACTCACCTCTATAAGAAAGTGATTCGGTCGAAGCCTAAAGTCTGTGAAGTTGGACAGCGAATCTTGCGATTTGCAAAAGAATTAGAAGTCTAAGAGAAGATTGAAGTCTGGCGAGTTGAACACAAAGCTTATTTTAACCGAGCATACCTCGGTCAACCCAGTTGTTTTTACTTTTTATTTTCAAAATTGATTTTTTTATGTTTCACTACATGATAACTATACTGAAGTTAAAATTGCGTAGCACTGATAAAACACAATTTTCATTTTCGTTTAAACCGTCCTCTATCACTTTTTGTTTAGACACTCAATCAGAGACGAATGTCCTGTGATAATAAATTGCAGCGGGGAAGGGCAAACGAACTCCGTAGAAACGAAACTAGCGGTACTCTCTGCGTTTTTAGATTAGCAGATGGAAAAAGAAATTTTCTTTTTGCGGTAAATAAAAACAGCTACATCTTTTGATTTCGGAGCTGAATTATAGGATGCGAAAATCTTGAACTATTGATTCGCCCGATTTATCCTGGTTTTCTTTCTTTTCTTCTATATATATTTATATATATATATATAGAAAGTCTCTTTTTTTGGAATGACGAGAAAAAAAATGCTCAGTACACTAGGTCACATTGGAGCACTTCCAGTTCTGTTTAAAGGGGGGGCAAGTTAATAAAGAATTTTATTCCATTACATCGGAAATACCAATCCAATCCACACATAGTCGAATGCATTCGAGCATTATAGTTTTTTGGTACTTTGGTGAGTTTGTTTTAATAAGAAGAACGTTCAGATACCATAGGTCAGTTTCAACCAGTTTAATTCACTTTAGGTCACTCCCAGCCAATATTACTAGAGTCTCTTGTGTTCTGCTATGGTCACGGAAACCAAGATATGTAGTGTTGTTTTTAGTCACAGGCCATAATTCTTTAAGATATATGTTCCAGAGTAAAATTTGGTTGCATAGAGACATACATTACGCAGGATTGTGGTCGCAAATTAACTCACGAAAGAGAAGAGACTTATTTAAGAAAACTCCAAATTGGCTTATGATGATGTTTAATGGCAATTACGGCAAAGAGATACATATGCCGACGGGGGTGAACCGGAAAGCACAACAGATTTTTGAGGGTTACATTTCTGATGTCAGAACAGGGACAGAATGAAGGAATGATTACTTCAAAATCCTTGACAGATATTACATAGTAGGCTTGCAGTTTTCGCCAAATCTCTTTGAACAACCTCCGACTTGACGATGAAATATGCAGAGAGATACAGAACACGTAGATTTTATAAAGTAACCAAAGAGGATATATATGAAAAATTTGCTCCCTCAATGCAGAGCGATAGGATTTAACGCCAGTCTTCCTGGGAATAGAAAATTATCACAAGTCACTACATCTGCTGAGTGTAAAATTTACGAACTAACTATAGACATATTTGCAAGACGCACCCGTGCAACATTTTGCACAAAAAGCTTTTAGAAAGGAAGTGAAGTAACAGAATCATTTTAGATATGCCTAACTAGAAATTCCTGAGATAATATTTAACGGCACATTTTAAGTGTGAAATGCAGAAATGCAGACATGAAAAGAAATTATTCTTCTTTCTCTCTTTTTTTTATTTACATCAAAAGCACATCTGGAAGAAATAGAGTGTAGGAGGACGATTTAAAATAAAAACGTTATCTTTAATAATAGAAAGAGATAGATTTAACTGCAGGGAATGGGATGCACAGACAAATTAAATTTAGAATATAATTTTAAAATAATTAAATTAAATGCATAGTGAATACGAAAAGAAGGTTAACTATTAAGAAAAACATATGTATAATGAAAACTCCATTATACAGTGTTGCCACGGAATACTAAAATTTTATTTTGAATACCACTATTTTCGTACAGCATTATTCGCCCGCTTTAATCGCAAAATTTCTGTAATTGAATAAGGTGACGATTTCTTTATGAAAATAGTGGTATTAAAAAAAAGTAGTATTTTCTGGCAACCGTGTTCTTCTATAAAGAGTACTAAAAATAAAAGTCTATTTAGTTGTACAGACATTTATTAACATTATATATAAAATATTATTTTCTACCAACCTTCTAAGTTCTGTAAACTAATAAATTTAGAATTTTTTTAATCATTCGTAAAATATTAATATATTTTAATGTAATATCCGAATAAATAAATTAGTTTTTCTTCGATCTTATTTGTGGAAAATTTTATTATTGACTGTATTTTTTTAAAACTTTGAATTATTATTTTATGTGCTCTACTACGTATTTTTATTCACTAATAATAAAGTTAAATATTAGAATAAAATCATAAAATCTGAATTTTTTGCGAAAAAATATTTTCAGCTTTAAGTTTGACAACTAATCTAACTATCATGGCGATTGAATACCCGTCTAACACTTCAAATTAGTTTACTGGTTATCTTGGAACATGTGGTCAAATTCTGTATTTAGACATACGCTGTATGTAAATGATTGACTTTAATGAATATAAACGAGATAAATTCTATCGATGACACATCGAAATTAGTTTACATCCCCAACACCGCATTATGTTAGCTGGTACGTGACATCGATTTGGGAATGCTAGTTCTAGAAATAATAAAAATATCGTTATATATATTTTTTGTTTCTATGGTAATAATTACATATTACTGTACAAGCTCTGTGTCTATCTTAAATTGCATTCACAATGAAGAAAGAACAAAATAACAAAGAAAAAGATTATAAATATTATTATTTAGTAACAAGTTAATGACATAAATTAGTGTATATTATATTTTCCTAAACATGGATTTGTCAGATATCTTGCGAATGTAATCTAGTTTTTCGGTAATACTGTAGTATTTTCGGCTCTTTCCCCTACGACCTACGCTCGTCAATGCCTCATCTAGACCCCCCAGGTTCTAAAAACACGCTAATTTACTTTGTTTTAAAAATATTATATGATTGTGTAAGATTTATTTATATTGTCACGGCAGGTAGTGATTCTCTGCTGTTGGGTAACCATTCGTTTACCTTTGACTGAGGGAATTTTTCGATTCCCAAGGCCGCATCCATCACTGTAGGGAAATCTGACGATATTTACGTGATTGATTTCGTAAGATTAATGACACATTTTGAAATCAGCTTGTATAAAATGGTTAAGTAAAAAATTCCACGGCCTCCTGGACTTCTATAACGTCTAGAAGAAACGTTTTTGATGCTATAAGAAAATCGCTTTAAATATATTCTTTAAAAAATGAAGTAATTTTCACCATTAAATGCCTTTCGTGCATAATACTTTAATTATTTTAAAGTTTTCTGTCTTTTTTCATATTCAAATGTAAATTATTTTACAATTGGAAAGTGTTTGGAAATATTATTATTTGGGCTTTTTAAAATCTGACAATTGTAGATAAAGTGGCTATATCAAAGTATGAATCAAATCTTTATTCAGATAATGAAATTTTAAATTGAAAAAATTGAAAAAATTGAAAAAATACTTAAAAATGTGGGCAAATTAAAAAAATGATTGGACACTGCCCACCACAATTTCATCCCCATATTTGCATCCAACAGATTGTATAGTGATGATATTGGTCGTGGTGAGTTGAACTTAAAAAAAAATTCGATGTCAGATATCATTATTATATTCCAAAAATCCAGATAAATAAATGGAAACAGACTAAGTGAAGATCAAAACATGATTAAGCTAGAATAAACTCTAATTGTACAGGTTCGGGTGAATACAGCACAGGTACATTATTAATGGCTACAGTTCGATGGCTACGGCTGAAGAGTGGCACCCGGAATTGGTACATAGTTCGTTGAATTTTTACATGTAGATAAATGGCCAGAGCAAGAACTGATTGTTTATCTTGTCATGACAGAAAAAGGAATAATTTGATATATCGCAAAAGGGTTGCAGTATTGGTGAGTTTCTTTGAACGGAGTATAAAGAAAAATTAAAATTTTAATAGAACAGAGCCATTTTGGCATACACTAATTTCACTCACTAATTTCTACAGGGGATGCCAATAGGTGTAGGAATAACTAACCGCATAAGTGAGGCTCGCAAGGAAGTTTTGCATATTTAAAGGCCAGATATAATGGATTTGTTATTGTTTCGGATATACGTTAAATATATTTTGGGCACAGATTTTTCACCTGCGTTTAGGAATCATGGTAATTTTAAAAGATGTTTATAGAAAAAGTATGCGTAGTGTGGATTTCTTTCATTTTACATTATAAAAGCGACATTTTCAAAACTGAGCAAAAACTACTCAAATCTGAGTATGTTGCAAAGACAAAAAGGCTCCGAATCAAAACTACTCAAGTTTGAATGCATATTATTCATTGCAGAAAACATGCACACACTCAAGAATAAAACATCATGCACTCATATTTGAGTATGTCCATGTTTCAAAAATGAGTATGAACTGACTTCTATGTGCTCATTTTTGAGTATTTCCATGTTTCAAAAATGAGTTTGAACTGATTATAATCATTTTAGAGTATGCCCATGTTTCAAAAATGAGTATAAACCGACCACTATGTGCTCAGAGTATTTCCATGTTTCAATATTCTGAGTATTTCTGGTATTTCAGCATTGACAGCATTGGGTCGTCATATTAGAAACAAAAGTTTCATAACAAGATGGAAACATGGATTTACTCAGATTTGAAAGTGTCCTTTTTCTCAGTGTATATAAACACAATGAAAAACTTTAACGTAGATGATTATCGAACAGTTAAATGATTAAGTACAATAAAAAATACGTTGCAACTGAAATTTAACAAAGAGGGGGGGGGGGATAATAAACAAAATTATATTTTTTGGAGAAATTTTAGCATTAAATAACGGAAACGAGGAAAAGTTTAAAAATGCAATTAAGTAAGAGGGGAATAATTACTGAAATAATTAATACATAACATCTATATTATAGATGGTTAAAGTGATATGCATAGTTTTTGATCCTAGAAATTTTATGAAGAAAAATATCTTGAACGATTTAAACATTGAATAGCGCTTAAAACAATACTTCGATTTAAAAACTGTCTACTTTATCATACATTTCTCTGTAAATCTATTAGTTTTCATGTTTTATGTAAAAGCTTTTGCAGCATAAGCCGAAAAACTCACAATAAATTCATTTACGGGAGCAACAGCATTAGTTATTATTATTTTTTTAGAATAGAGAGATGCATTGTTTTGTATTCACATAAACAATAAATGGATATTTTGTCATTTCGAAAACAGTAATTTCCAGATAAATTTAAATTAACCCTCTTGCTTACAAGGAACCTAATGAGGTTCCTAATATAAATGTAAAAAAAAAAAATAGTGATTTTAAATATTTCCGCTATATTGTTTTGTGTGACATTGTCTAAATTACCAGGCACCATATATGCCTTATTTTGTTTTTTTACACATTCTAAAAGACTAGTTATGTTTACCTACGCAGTCTAAAATAGCATATGAATTATGCTAATTGTAAAAATATTCCTTTCTTATATTAATTATTTTTTCACAATTCGTGACGCGAGGGCTAAGCAATAAATGATAGCTTTAACATTATGAAATCCTAATAGCAAATCAATTACTGCTTTTCAAAAAATATCTAAAAAAGCAAGGAATGTAAGAACACCGGAGGTAAAATATTCTAAGAGGTCACGAATAGTCATAAATCAATATAAATTTAATTCACGACAAACAAAAAAAGTAAATAGAAAAATCAATCGATGGTAGAAAAATCAGAAAGAACAATGTAATAGAGATTTTTTCAAAATATATTATTCTCACGTGCAACACGTCACTTTTTAACTATCACGGATACACTGTTGTAAAATGAAACAATTTCATTTTATTGTTTAAAAAAGTATTTTGGGGCGTTACAGATCTGCCATTTGTAATACCAATTTTTCCAATCTTTTTTCTAAATAATCGCTGCATTTTTGCTTTGAATAAAACTAACATGTCTATTAATAAAATAATAGTATTTAAAAATCAAGAGCATAGACATAATAAATGGACAAAAATCAATATAAATTAAATCCCGACGAGCAAAAAAAGGAAATAGAAAAATCAATCGATGGTAGAAAATTTAGGAAGAACAATGTAATAGGGATTTGTCCAAAAAAGTATTATTCTTACGTTCAACACTTCACTATTTAACTATCACAGATACACAGTTGCAAAGCTAAACAATTTCATTTTAACGTTTTAAACAAATATTTTAAATATACAAATATTTTAAACAAATTTTATATATTTGCCGTAATTTTTTCTATGCAATCCCAGAATTTCTGTTTTAAGAGCTTACCTTTTGAAATATTTCCACCGCCAGCCAGTGAAATGTAGATTCAAGTTCTCATAAATGTTTAAATACATATTGAAATTCAATAAACATCTGTAATATATTTAAGCCACATTTCAGACTTTATAATAGTAAAAATAAACACTTATAATCTCTCTATCTATATATATATATGTATTATATATATATATATATATATATATATATATATATATGCGGTGTTCCAAAATTCGACCGACTTACTATAGAACATGGTGTCGCAAACCACGTTTAGTGAGAGAAAATCGCAAAATTAGTTATGAAGGTTGTGAAGTCAAGTGGAGCAAAAAAAGGCCAATAATAAGTATAAAAAACATTTATATGATGTCAAGCATGATTACAATGCATTGCAGTTCAACGTCCAAAAGGAGACGACGACACAGTTTTATAGAAATTGTTCGAAGTTGCGGCCACGAAAGTCATTGCACAGCCGACATCCGATGGACGAAGGAATGCCGGATGCGTTAAAACATATTCCTATAAAAATGATTCGTCGTCTCCTTTCTGATGCTCAACTGTAATGCATTGTAATCATGCTATACGGCAAATAACTAATTATTATTGGCTAATTTTGTTCCACTCTATGTCACACCCTTCAGAAATATTTTTGCGATTTTCTCCCAATAAATGTTGTTTCCGACCCCATGTCCTATGGTAAGTTTTCATCTTCTTGATGCCTTCCATCACCCCTCTTAATTTGTCTGTCGAATTTTGGAATACCCTGTATATAAATAGACGTGTGTGTCACTACATTGCATCTTGCAGCCACTAGTACCGAGTACAGACCACTGATGTTTGTGTGTGGTAGTAGCCTCGACTCTCCCATCGTGCACTATGGTGCTTGAATGTCGGTAGCTGTAAGGATGTGGGAGATATGGTGGTTGAAAGTGGTCAACTTAGAGAATTTTTTTTATTTCGATCAAAGTATTCTAAAAAATGCTTCGAACCTTCTTCAACGGGAATTGGTTCATTCAACTTAACATGAACTAATTAAGATATAGATAACTAAGTAAGATGATTTCGCACCCCTAGCGAGGAAAATTGAAATTAAACGATACTGCAGTACGTGCATATCACGCCTGCTGTACATTGCTTCAGGCAGCGGGGACGTTTTGTTCGGAAAGAGATTTCTTTAGAACAGAATGTGTGCCGAAAATGACTATTTTTATCGAAACTGCAAAAGAAAGTCGCAAATTTCCGGGCAACGCCGGACGGATCAGCTAGTAACATAATAGAAAAATACAGTTTAGTTAATATTGCAATTTTTTTCACATTGCATGTCACAATCGGCACGATAACGTAGAATGAATATATGAACATAAAACGTATGTTAAAATTAGATTTAAAATATGTTTTATAAAATGAGTTAATGATATGTAAATGTTTTCACAAAAACTATTTAAAATTTTAAATTAAAATTGAAAAATAGGAACAATAATTGAAAAAATAAATAATTAATCATTAAAAATAATCAAAATATTTAACTATCTCAATAATATTAATTCATTCTATAAAATATAGTTTAGAGGTCATTTCAACATACGTTTTACGTTCATATATTCATTCTAAGTTAAGTTATCGTGCGGATGGTGACATACCATGTAAAAAAATTGGCAATATTAACCGAACACTATTTTTTATTATATTACATTATAAGTGTTTATTTTTACATTTTATAAAGTCTAAAATATGGCTTAAATATATTGCAGAGATTTGTGTAATTTCAATAAGTATTTAAAAATTTATGAGAACTCGAAACCACATCACTTGTCATTAGCGCTGGAAAGATTTCAAAAGCTACGAGACCTCTTAAATAAAACCAACATGTCTATTGAAAAAATAACAGTATTCAATATCATTAAATAAAATACATTTATTGCTTATCAGCATGATCTACATTTATATATTTTACTTTAATCGAAGGAAACTGTAACGCACCCGAAGTTAAACGGAAATAAGAAGGAAATGAAATAAATATGAAGAAAACGACGCGAAACGTATTTCAAAAAAATTGTTTTCTCTGCCGTTTTCCCATAAAATTTTTTATTATGATGTATTATTAAATAAAATGTGTTTAATTTAATGTTTCACGGGAATATAATATATTTTTCATTTTACAGCGCAATAACTATATTTCACACAGTTTTGAAAATATTGGTAATATAATTCGGATTTAGCAATAAATAAAAAAATGTAAGGTAAAGCTAGGAAAGTCTGCACACAATTCAAAGGAATGACAATAAAAAATCTAAATATTAATTTTTTGCTAAACTACCCATGAATAATCTTTACTTCATTTGTTTTTTATGCATTTCCATTGCTATTTTGTTATTATGTTGTAATTTAATAGAACAGTTGCAATAAAACCAAGAAAGTTATTTTGCGCAATCTGTCCTTACAGGGTTGGTGTGATTGCGTACATGGGTAGGAGAGATTTTTACTAATAATAACTGCAATTAAATTGTTAACAATAATAATTACACTTAAATTACATTGTTGTAAGGTTTTTGTGAACAAATATTATTGTATTAGGAGTGGATATTTCAACCTAATGATTAAATAATCAGAAAAAGGAAATAATTTTAAAAACGATTAAAAAAATTTTAATTGAGGAAAAAATTAAAGAATCAGAAAAAGCAAGTCCAGATAAGATTACAAATTATCATTAAGTTACTTGATAATACGTTTAACTTAAAATTAGTCCATTTTCATTTTTCTTTTTTTTAATGCAAATTTACCAATAAGCTGAGTAATCTCTCCTAACATGGAAACTAATGGGAACAATGCGTCATCTCTCCTAAGTAGCAAATGCGCAAACTCTCCAATTTCGGTAGAAGAGATTGCGCGGCCTTTTATTTAAAAATGGCCACTAATACAATTAACCGTTCATGTTCACATTGTTAGACTAGATTAGTAGCTTATGAAAAATCGTTTAAGTTTAAAATATTTTGTACTACTGATATTTTATAGAAATTCTGATGAATAGCTATGAAAATTCAAGCACTTACTTTGGTAAAACAAAAAAAAAATAGCATTGCTTTTTCTTAGACGCTCAAAACAATCAACCTGCACTTTCAAGTAGACACTCCACTACTGCAGTTGTACAATTACCTGAAATCGCTGCGCGCTCACTCTACTCCTTCTCCCAGAACCTCTATGTGCGCAATCTCTCCAACCGCGCCATTTCTCCTGGCTTTACCTTATGTTGTAAGAAAGAAAAATTAAAACTATCTTATAAAGTTTTGAAAATAGGAATTTTACAATGTCTAAAAGATTTTCTATAATTTGGACTTTCAAGGGAAAAATCCTCTATAATTTCTTGTACGTGGATACATTTGCACACAGTAGGGTAAAATCGGATACCTTATTATTAGTTGGTTTTTGAAGTCAGAATTACCAACAGAATTAAATAAACTTTGCGCACATACTCTACATTTATCTTTGTACAATAGTATATTTATAAGTCTACGATTGTTTTCACGCATTAGTTATTTTTCTTTAATCTAAAAATTTTAGATGAATAATATAAACATATAAATGATAAACGAAATAGCTAAAATTAAACATTAAAAAATTCTTAGTCAGATTGTTGAAATAAAAACCCGTCCTGCTGAATGCAAAATATTTCAAGCAATCCACGTCTAAGAAGAAAACAAATATTAATTATTTTCGCCAATTTAGATTTTTTCAACATTCTGTTATTCAAAAGGGATAAGCATTTTTTTTTGCATTCCTTTTGTAGCATAAAAAATAAATTTTACCTCTTTTCACCAGTTTTAAAGAATTTTAGTCCTTAATGGATTAAACAATTAGAGTACTTGAACAAAACACAATCTAGTGAAACTAATGTTTTAAATACGCAACAGAAATGCAATATTTGCAACGTATTTTGATTAAATAAGCCTTTTTTTCCCCAGTAAAATGCAAATACTACATCTGCAATAACTATCCTATTATAGGAGTTAAAATAAAATAACTGGAGATGACAATATATATAGAAGTAGATCTTTTTTTTTTTTTTTTTCGGAGGGTGAATAAAAGCGCTTTATTAAAATTTCGAATGCAAATAATTAGAAGCTATCATCATCAGGTGAGCAATAGAAGAAAATAATTAATTCTACAACGGTAAAATACCTTCTGCCAATAGTTAGATAGTTTTCAAGAGGTGTATTGTTAGGTTAACTACTCACTGATAAAGATCACTTGATGAAGAGATATACTAAATACTTGCTTTCGAAACTACTCACCATCTGTTTAAAAAAAGCTGTTTGTATATATTGTATCAGTGCTGTTTTCTGTGGAGGAAGAACTAAATATATATAGATATATATACAATATTTTTGAACATAAAGACAAGAAATGATTAATGATTTTTCCTATGAAAAACACTTTAAATATTTTTCTAAATAAAAATTATTAATATCCTATCAGTTATGCAATGTATTTATTTTCGCATTTTCAGCGATAAATACATTTGAAAGACATCGTAAGGCGATTTTTTAAAATTACGTTGGTATTTTTATTCACATGAAATTAAAAAATATATAAAATATTAATATAACAGAAGTTTTATAAATTAAAGCAAAATTCATTAATTCTCTAAGAAAGTATTGTGAAACTTTCCTTTCCAGAATTAGTATCCTACTGAATTTCTTTTTCCGTAAATTGATTGTATGGATTGCGAAAGAAACTGGAGTTATTGCAGTAAGCCGAAGTAAATGGTTGAATAAAGATTCCAGCGTCTTTTCTAATGTCTATTTCTAATGAAATTGTTAAAGTTTTGGAAGTTGGCTTATCGTAGCACTAATAAGAAGTAATATATAGTTTATTTCTAAAAAACCTGGAAGATTTCTACGTCAATATTCTACTCTGCACATTTTAAATATGTCCTCTCATTGTAGAAAAATGCGAGTATTTCGTAAAAGGTTTTAGATTGAAAAAAATAATTATGTCTTACTAAAAATTCATTAACTTAATCTTATAAACTTATTATTAATATTACCTATCCTACTTTAATGTTATAATCTTATTATTAATATTATTAGCATGTTCTTTTAGGATTCATATCAAGTTTCATTACTATATATTTATTTTCTAAATTAATGGTCACGCATTTCTCTGCAAATTGTATTATTTCAATCGCTTAATATTTCCTTTTTATTCCTTGTTGATCAGTGATTCAAAGACTTTTTATGAACACGCACCACCTGAGAAACTCTAAAATCATGACGTCCTACCTCCCAATGCAACATATAATTCCTATTGTTAAAAAATGAATTCATATTAACATGGATGAAGCTTCAAAGAACGAATAGAAACGTATGTCTTATTCAATAAATAATAGTCGAAAAAGTTGTCAAAAATCTAAAACACAATTAAAACCAGAAAAATTATGGAAAAAGTGTATACATAAAAAAACAAGTAATCAAGCTTATTACTTACCCATCATACGTAGTATAGGGTAAGTCTTGTAATCGTTTTGAAAATCGATTTTTTTGACGGATTTACACGTTTCAGACACTGGAGATTCCGAAAGATATATTTTTAGAAAAAAAAAATTGCCGTCCGTCTCTGTGTCTGTAAACGATCTATCTCCCGAAACAATTGAGATAGAGACTTGCAATTTGGTATGTACATACAGTAGAACCTGCATAAGTTGACCACCCAAGGAACTGTAACTAAGTGGTCAACATACGGAGGTGGTCAGCTTAGGGAATTTTTAGAAAAAATTTAGTAAATTATTAGCAAAATATAGTAAACTTTTTTAGTATTTTTTAAGGAAAAATTTAGAAAAAAATTAGCACTTACTCATTTTTATTTTTACTGAAGGTACAGTACATTTTTACAATTTTTGAAAGAATAATTCAGTTTTTGTTTGAGTCCTCTTTTTGTTCATTAGGTAACTGCAAAAAGCACTTTCACAGTTTACAAGTCCATTAAGCATGCTTGGGCATTTTTCTGCAGCGAAATCTTGAAGTTGCTCCATCATGCGCTTTACATCGTCTCGCTTCAGAGTTGGGTACTTTTCAGTTTCGTTGATACTTGGATCATCATCCTCTTCGCCGTCCATTTCTTGTACCTTAGAGTCCTCGCTGTGCTTAGTTGCAGATAGTATCTCATTGAAGATTGCCTCTGGATCTGGTTCATCACATGTTACTAACTCATCGTCCACGGCAACATAATCTTCAAAATCAACTCCATCAAAAACTGGCAAGGGAGATAGAGGATGCTCATCCTCATGCACTGATGTTGTAGCTGTAACAAATCCAGCTTTCTTGAAGCAGTTCTTAATCGTGGTTTGCGTAACTTTATTCTAAGCAGAATTAATCCAATGAACAGCATTCAACGCATTTACTGACGCAGCTGCTAATGATGCCAATGCAGAAAGACCACAGGTTTGTGCTTTCATGATCACCCGTTCCAGAAGTTGAGCTCTGTCGTGCACTTTGAAGGACAGAATAACGCGTCGATCTAAAGGTTGGGTTTTCGAAGTTGTGTTTGGAGGCAAAAATGTTAGCTTCACATTTGTGAAATTATTCACTTTCGGGTGGCTGGGGCAGTTGTCCACGATAAGTAGAATAGACCTCTTCTTTTTCCTCATTTCTGCGTCAATACCTCTAACCCACTCTTCGAACAAGTACTGGTCATCTAAGCTGATCTATTCGCTCTCCAAAAAAAGCAGGAAGATTTTCAGGTTTTACATTTTTAAATGCATGAGGTTTTGCTGATTTGCCGATCACCGTAGGCTTCAATTTTGCACCAGTCATACTAGCACATAGAAGAACAGTAAAACGCTGTTTTGAAAGTTTTCCTCTTTTGCAAGTGTCAGCCTTCATTACTAGACTTCTATCAGGCATTTCTTTAAAGAAGAGACCGCACTCATCAGCATTAAAGATGCCTTCATCTTTAAAACCTTCAGAAAAAGGAATTTTTCAATAAACTTCTCCACCACTTCAGCTAAAACCTCATTCGATTCCCCACACAAAACTTTTTGAGAAATCTCGTATCGCAGTTTGAATTTTTCAAGCCAACCTGCTGACGTTTGGAAGTCCTCTATTTCGAATTCTTTTGTAATTTTTTTTCTACTTCCTGAAGCATAGGTCCCGATATTCTTGCATTGATTGATCTCATCTCTTTAAACCAACGAATCGTGGCTTCGTTCACAGAGTCGAGACACGTTTTTCTGCGATTTCTTTGGAGTCTCCCGTTTTCAGAAGAATATCTTTCCAGATATTCTTCCTTGTGTTTTAAAATGTTACTCACAGTTGTCTGGCTCACACCAATTTTTTCCGCTGTCTTTCTTTGGCTGGTGCTTTCCAGAAAATCAAGAAGATCCACTTTTTTCTTTAATTTCAGTTCTTTTAGAGCTTTTCTTTGCGCCATTTTTAATGAAAATTAGCAAATAAACGACCAGTCCCGTCACGACGCGACATCCAGAAAAAAAGAATGGAATGTGTTTCACATGTGAACGATACATGTTGTTTTCCAATTCTTTGTATAGCTACACCGCTACGCACATCCCCAACTCCCTTGACATTTTTCGACAGATTCCAGGAATTCTGGCATTTCCCACCCATTGTATCATATTGGAAGTGAACAATGAATGGAGCATCACAAGGGAGGCGAGTGTTGCTCAGATAAGCTGAATGATTGATAAAGAAATTCCTGGAAACCAGATGGAGAAAAAACGGAGGAAAAAGCAAATTCAAGAAAACATCAGTGGTCAAGTTACAGAGAGTAAAACCTACTAAAAAGTGGTCAATATACAACTTACGGAGGTGGTTAGAGAGGTAAAATCTCCATTGAAAATGCGTTGTGACCATTCAAACTAATAAATTTCGGTCAACATAGAGAGGTGGTTAACGTAGAGAGGTGGTCAACTTTGGAGATTTTACTGTAGTATGTAATAATGGGAAGAAGCTTATTGAATTTCAATAACCTCGGTTATCCGGAACAATTTTTTTCGGACTCTCGAAATATTTGTTCTGATAAAAAGGTATATTAAAATTTTTGAAATTGCTTATTTTAAGGAGTGAATATAAAATATAATACAAAAACATAAATATTGTATAAAGCATGAAGTCGATCGGATAATGAGTTGCCGATATATTTGTCATCCTATTTGCCAAACTCTTCGATTTTTCATGACCCTGTATTTCATCCAAATTTCAATTCAAAGATATATTTTAATTGGAAATGAGACGCTTAATCAGATGCAATGAACCGCTAGTTAATAGGATTATTCTTTTTGGAGTTATAAGGATGTTTCTTTTAAGCAATTCAGTAATCGAGCCTTTAAAGTTTATGATGACATTGTAATATAATTGTATCCATGACAACGTCCTTTTAACTGTAACCGCTCGTGCCTGTTTTTCTAACTGTTTTCCATTCTTGCTTGTGTGTAACTTGTGTGTAACTTGCTTGTGGGTAACTCCTCATTAAATGTTTATATGTTAACAAGTGTAAATACGTATTAATTTCAACACATATATCGTTACATGGTGTCAGAAGTTGTGTCAAAAAGTAATATTTACTTTAAATTTCGTTAACGACAGTCTGAATTAAATACAAATGGGTGAAAACGGCATACGTCCTCCAAAACCATTACTTACGGCGGATTCCAAAGACCAATGGGAAGATTAGATCCAAAGTTTTGATTGGTATGCCGCTGCTGTTCAGCTTGACAAGAAAGAGAAAAAAGTTCAAGTCGCAACATTTATGGCGATTATTGGTACAGAAGCACAACAAATTTATAAAACCTTTAGTTTAAGCACCGATCAACAACAAGATTTGGAGATTATTAGAGGTAAGTTCACAGAATATTTCACTCCTAAAGTTAATTATACCTTTGAACGTTACAAATTCAACCAAATTAAACAAAAACAGGGTGAAGCTTTTAAAGATTTTTTAGTAAGGCTTAAAATACAAGCTTCTAGATGTAAGCTAGGAATTATGGAGGAAGAATTAATTCGCGATAGAATTGTTGTCGGAATTGAAAATAATGACGTTCGGGAAAAGCTCTTAAGCGATGCTGAGTTAAGCTTAGATAAAACTGTGCAGATTTGTCTTGCTTCTGAAAGTGCTGCACAGCAATTGAAAAATATTTCTGATGACAATAAATCACAACCCATAATTTCTACAATATCGAAGAAATATACTCAGTCGCATAAAAATGTGTCTTCGAAAGATAAGCCTAATTCTAATACCAAATTCTCTAAAATGATAAACGATTGTAGAAATTGCGGTAATACACACAAAATTAATGATTGCCCCGCTTTTGGCAAGAAATGTAAAATTTGCCAAAAGCAAAATCATTTCGCAAAAAAAATGTACCTCCAAAAACCGGAAAAAATACAGAGTGCAAGATATTGAAAATGTTGATACGATTACGATTGATAATTTTCTGATAGCAAGTATCGACGCTAATAAATCAGAATGGTGCGAGACCGTCATAATTAACAATAAAGCAATCCCAATGAAACTTGATACCGGTGCTCAGTGCAATGTTATACTATTTCGCTTAGCAAAAGAATTACGTTTAATAATAAAACCTACAAATGTCCGTAAACTCCTCTCCTATTCTTGTCATGCTATTGAAGTGGCAGGAGAATCTATTGTTCACTGTCAAATTAAAGATAAGCATATACAGCTTAAATTAATAATTGCACATGGAGGAATTAGTCCAATCCTAGGTCGATTAACCTGTATGGAGACCGGATTAATTCAAAGAATTGAGCTAGTTAATTTACTGCAGGATGAATTTTAAGATCTATTTCAAGGAATGGGGTGTATAAAAAGCTTCGAGTACACAGCCGAGTTTGCAGAAGAATTCACTCAAAAAGAGATCAAACCACCAAGAAAAGTTCTGTTTAAGATTAAAAATATCGTCAAACAGGAGCTAGATAAAATGGTTAAGGATGGGATTATCAAGAAAACAGATGAAGCTACACCAATTTCTAACCATATGGTTATTGTAAAACAAAACGCCAAAATAAGAATTTGCATTGATCCTTCTGATTTGAACAAAATACTCTTGCGAAGACAATTTCCGCTAAAAACTTTAGAAGAAGTCGTAGCGAATGTAGATGGATCAAAGTATTTCACGAAGTTAGATTTGAAAAAAAGGATTTTGGCAGCTGAAAGTTTCGCCTCATACCTAAGCCATTCTTAACATTTAGTACTCCATGGGGAAGATATTCCTTCCTTCGAATAATTCCATTCGGTATAAAAACGGCTCCAGAAATTTTTCAGAATGTAATAGCGAAAATTCTACAAGGCATTCCAGGTGTTGAAAATTCAATGGACGATATATTGATTTAAGCGCCTGATATTAATACTCTTCGATCAAATACTCGATTAGTCCTACAAGCATTAAGAAATTCTGGAGCAAAACTAAATAAAGACAAATGTGAATTTGAAGTTCAGAAAGTTAAATATTTAGGACATATCCTCTCTGGTGATGGTATCATGATCGATCCTGAGAAAGTTGAAACCGTAGATAGAAATAACGCACCAACTAGCAAAAAAGAGTTACAAAGATTACTTGGCATGATTCAGTATCTACATAAGTTCATACCTAATCTCTCAGACAAAACACATAATATGAGATTGTTATTGAAGAAAAACAAAGAGTGGAATTGGAAAAAAGAATTAGATAGAGAATTAGCTGAAATCAAGAAATTATTGAAGGAAGCTCCGTCACTTAAATACTATAATCCCAACAAAAGTACTACTATTTCAGTAGATGCTAGTTCATTCGCATTAGGTGCGGTACTGCTCCAAGAGGGAAGGCCGATAGCATTCTCATCCACAGCGATGAATGACGCCCAAAGATCTTATCCTCAGATAGAAAAGAAAGCCCTGGCAATGAAATTCGGATGCCAAAAATTTCATCAATATATATATGGAAATGAAGTACCCATTGAGGCGGATCACAAACCTTTAGAATCTATTTTTAAGAAACAAATAGATCTAATTCCACCACGACTCCGTAAAATCTTCTTAGAGGTTCAGCAGTATGCTCCAAGAGTTTGTTATAAGAGAGGTAAGGAAATGTATATAGCTGACTTGCTGAGCAGAGACTGTCATAATGAAGACTTGTTACAGGAGAGTAACTACCAAATTCTATTTTCAATTCCAACCACAGACGTAGGATTTAAAATTTTACAAGATCTCACAATTACGGATCCAGATCTAATACAACTGAAACATTTCATTTCTACTGGTTGGCCCCAAAACAAAGATGTAGTTCCAGATTCGTGTAAGAAGTACTTACCATTCTTGGATGAACTATTGATTCAAAAAGATTTAATCTTAAAGGGATTAACAATAATTATACCCGAAAGATACAGACGACGTGCATTGGAGAATCTGCATAAAGGTCATTTAGGCATTACAAGTTGTCTTAGAAGAGCTCGTGAGTGTATGTTTTGGCCAGGAATGTCTGGAGATATAATTTCGATGATCGAAAATTGTGTAGTTTGTCAGAAAACTCAGAAGACTCCTCCGAGAGAACCATTAATTTCTAAGGAGATCCCTAAACTACCATGGGAAATTCTTGCGTCTGATGTATTTACCTATCAAGATGTTGATTATCTACTTATTACAGATAGTTATTCTGGTTTCATTGATTTCAAACCATTAAAAGATCTATCTAGTAAGTCTACAATACAAATCCTCAAAGACTGGTTTAGTGTCCATGGAATTCCAAGAATTTTAGAAACTGACAATGCGAAAAATTACGATTCTTCTGAATTTAAAGAATTTGCCAAGAATGGATGTTTACCCGTCAAACTTCAAGTCCCCTCTATCCAAAAGGCAATGGTCTAGCAGAGAGAGCTGTCCAAACAGCAAAGAATTTGCTAAGGAAAGTTAAGATATCAGGTCAAGATATACAATTATCATTACTAAATTTTAGAAATACGCCAAGAGAAAACTTAGGATCATCAGTTCAACGTCTCTTCAGTAGACGCATGCGTACTACAGTTCCAATTGCTGAAGAATTGCTAAAGCCGAAAGTTATGACACAAACTACCGAACATTTAACAGATGCTAGATTAAAGCAAAAATACTACCACGATCTTCATATAAAACCATCATTCAGTGCTCCATTACAACCAAACCAAAATGCGATGCTGAAACAAGCACCAAGGAATTGGATACCAGCAACAATAACATCTCAAGCTGCTCCTAGATCATACAATGTGCTGACTCCTAAAAGTGAATATAGAAGAAACACTATCCAAATCAAGCCAACTAAGTTGAAGTTCCAAATTGAAAGGAAAAGGAAGTTACCGTTAGAAATTGACCATCAACCTTCTAATGCTGATAACAATTCCAACGTGTCTCCGGCGAAAAATCTAAATGTGTCTGACCCCAGCGTTACTGACAAGAAACCCATCGTTACCAGGTCTGGAAGAGTTGTAAAGCCAATAAAGAGACTTGATCTATAACAGAATTCAAATAGAACTTAAATAACATTTTGAAAGGGGAGATGTAATATAATTGTATCCATGACAACGTCCTTTTAACTGTAACCGCTCGTGCCTGTTTTTCTAACTGTTTTCCATTCTTGCTTGTGTGTAACTTGTCCTCATTAAATGTATATATGTTAACAAGTGTAAATGCGTATTAATTTCAACACATATATCGTTACAGACATCAAGCCACGATTTTATTCGAATTGCAATGCATTTTATAAGTAGTTTACACATTTTTTATTTTAATATTTTGCATTATGCATATTCATGATGGGTAAGTATTACGGTGGCCCCCAACGACTAGTTTTTCATTTGATTTTAAAAATCCGAATGTATTACTTTTATTTTTAGTCTACAATATTTCTTAAAAAAAAGACAAAAATGAATCGACAAGGAATGGGATAATAACAAGTCACGAATTGACCTTCTTTAAAATTAAATGCCTCTGTGGTAACTACTGCTCTATTTTAATGTTAATTAAATTATGAAACTAGTATATAGAACATTTAAATTTTACTGTAAATTCTATGCTTATGAAATCAGAAGTCATTTTGCAAATAATCACAAAATATATCTCTGATTAATGAACTTGCCCGTAGAAATCGTGGGATAAAGGGTCAATGGGATTAATGTAGGAGATTTTATAAAAAGAAATTCATTTACCAGCGAAGTAAATAATACATTAGTACATTAGAATAAAAAGAATAAAATAAGCTTATTCTATAAACATTTCCTCTTCACTTGCAAATATTACTGACTTTGATGCGCAGTAACATATAAGTGAGCTACAAATATTAGCGACGTAATCTACTTATAGCAATGAATTTCTGAAGCACATTGCATATCGCAAATTATATGAAAATTTTTAATTCTAAAAATGAAACTACAATGATCAGCCTTCATTTCAATGCCCTTACCAAACAAATCTTTAATTAGGCTTGACATAACCTTAATACACACAAGATGATTCTGTTTTTCTTTTCTTTTTTACGGATGAACAATATTCTGGTAAATAGATTCATTTTTGAATCTTAGTGAAGGGAAGAACATTTAATCTGTTTGTCGTGTCAACGAATGTTGTGAAATGACCACATAAACACTCTGATGTGCCATGGAACTCGTAACTAAAATACGGTAACTGGTGTACAATAAGTAAATACCAGTACATTTATGTATAAAGGATTTCCTTGAAATACAGTGTGATTATAATTAAAGTTTAAGTTTCAAAACACTCTAAAAAACGAACCACTGATTAGAATGACGTCAAAATTGAACGACGTATTATTGAAGAAGAGGGAAAGAACATGAAAAAAAAGTTCAAAATTTTAGTGACAGATGGCGCTGCAAGCGTCAGAATTTCGACTACAAATGACAAATCGTAAAACAGTGGCTAAGGCATAAGTTACACGATAAACCCACTGTACTGTTCAGTGTGCATGACTGTACACTGTACAGGTGTGATACTGTTAATTATGTAAGCCCATCCACCACGGCAAGGTTGTATCACATCGGATGGAAAAAATCGGTTTTAATTGTACTGAGGACAAAAACAGCATAAAAGGCATCAATTCAATCGGTTTTTAATTGTCCTGAGGCTAAAAACCGCATAACAGCATCCATCCAATCGGTTTTTAAGTTTCGTGAGACTGGCGCAAAACATGTTCAATATGCTGTCCACCGTTGTATGCAACAAGATTAAATCGGGAAACAGTATGTTCCACAACCGATCGAAGTGTCACCGGGGTCAAGTTCAGAATGTGTTAAGCATTGCGTGTCTTCAATTCAGCTACGTTGGCAATCGGAGTACTGAACACAACATCTTTCAGATAACCCCACAGCCAGAAATCCCACGGATTAAGATCCGGTGATAGGGACGGCCAGGCTGTAGGGAAATGACGACTGATAATTCTAGCATTTCCGAAATGCCGCCTCAGCAATGTGCGAAGGAGCGCCATCTTGCTTAAAAATGATACTATTCAGATATCCACGCTGTTGCAGAGCTGGAATGATGCCATTACGCAAAAGAGACTCATAGCACTGACTAAGACTCCTATAATAGGAGCTGACGCATATCCATTTTGTTTCGGATTATTGGTACCCAGTTCAGCATGAATCTACCGCAGCCGGAGTTGGGGTTGCCTAAGACTCGGTTCTGATTGACTTGGTTTTTCGACTGGGTTTCAATTCGGGTGCCAAATCTGCGAGGATGAGTCAGCCTCTATTATAGGAGTTCTAGCGCTGACCATTGACGGTAACGGTAACAGGACCGAAAGCACCCGTCTCCTCGAAAAAATATGGCCCTACGATAAATGATGCCGTACATCCGCACCACACGGTGACCTTTGCAGGATGAAGTGGTACTGGGTTCGTTGCGAGTGGATTTTCTGTTGCCCATATTCTGCAATTCTGTGTATTGACATATCCCGTCAGATGGAAATGGGCTTCGTCTGTCCACAGAATTTTCCACGGCCAATCATTGTCCACTTCCATGCGAGCAAGAAATTCCCAAGCAAAACCCTTTCTTGTTGGCAGGTCAGAAGGTAACAACTCCTGCACATGGCAAATTTTGTACGGATAGCGTTGCAGGATGTTTCGTAGAATCTTATGCACCGTGCTCGCAGGCCTGTCCAATGTTCGAGCAATTCTCCGTGCACTGCATGGTTGCACACCACCGCTCGACTCCTCCTGAATTGCTGTGGCCACTTCTTTAACTACCGCTGAATCACACCTTTTCCTTCCTCTACCAGACTGCACATCAAACGAGCCTGTATTCTTGAATTTTTTCATCATTTTCACCAGACCCATGACAGTCATCGGTCCAACACCTTTTTTCATACCCTTGAGGGTCCTGAACTTCTGCAGAGCTACTGTTGCAGAATCACCGTTCTTGTAATAAAGCTTTACAAGCAGAGTGCGGTCCTTCATTGAGACGTTCATGGCGAACGTATGAGACGCGAAATGAGGAAACGCCGTTTACCCAACGCTTTTATAAGACCTGAAATGGTCGTGCGCATGCCAGGTATTTTAATTTACATCTTCTGACGCTTAGAGCGCCATCTGTCACTAAAATTTGGAACTATTTTTTGGTTCATGTTCTTTCCCTCTTCTTCAATAATACGTCCTTCAATTTTGACGTCATTCTAATCAGTGGTTCATTTTTAGAGCGTTTTGAAACTTAAACTTTAATTATAACTGTAACTGTTATTTTTTCATAAAAATAACTGTTTTTTTTAATATAATTTTACTTTTTATACATTAAAAAATCTATACATGTTTATTTAAATAGTTCCGTATTAACAAATAATTCACGACCCATACATTATAAGCTTTTTATTCTGGTGAAGTTATAATGTCCTAAGTTGTTTAATGGTTTTCGTATACAAATTTCAATATTATACTTTGTTTGTGAATAAATATTCTATAGATTTTATAGTGAGTGAAATATCTGATAAAAATGTAGAAAACTGAATTTTTCGCAAAACCTACTAAATAGGTAAGATAATTTGTTTCAAATCAGGACCATTTGATAGGTTGGAACTGTGAGACACTAATTCTGAAAATTTAAAATTTAAGATACAGATTCACATATATCTTCAGAAAATCCATATGCAATATAAAATCATGAAATTTTACTTTTCTTTTGTTTCATTAGGATATAAAAATATAAGTTTTGAATTATCTAAATTTTAGAATCTTAGGGTTTATGGATTCTTTTTTAGATTGAAAAGAATATTTTATGAAGTTATTTTAATGTCTACGAACGCAGTAGATATATGTGAATATTTTCTGTAAAAAACACATATTTTCAATTAAAAAAGGTCATTTTTTTACTCATTTTATTGAAAAATGTGCCTTTTGGACTCGATTTTGCGCGGCGTATAGCATTCCATGGCAAAGAAAATTTCTCCGAGTGATTTGATATGAATCCAATGAAACGAAAATAACGTTACAAATATGATCGCCTACTCTTTGACCGACGATTTTTTATAATTTTGTATTTTTTAACAAAATCTCAGATTACTAAACACAATATATAAGTTTTCAGCAAAAAGTCTGATTTTGTTTTGTTTATAAAAACGTAAGGAAATTAGAAATTAACAGGGGAAAAATCATGCTTCAATCATAGATTATGAAACAGTTTCCAACCAAACTTCTTCCTAAAATAAAGCGAAATATGATATCTAATATGTAAACAATTTAGAAAATGCATAACAAATTTGAAAATCCAATTTCAGCAATTAACATCAATAGTTAAAAATGTTTTCAAATCATTTTGTGAAACCCTGAATAAGATCTACACATTTATATATATACTATATAGTATGCTAAAATTTAGTTCACCAGGGGAACGCATAACATAGTTACAAATTTTCCTTCGCTTACTTCGTTTATAAAAGGAAATGTATTCTAATGCTTTTGTGAATTACCCTTTATAGAATCAATATAATTTATACACACTAAATTATATGGAAAAAATATATAATTAAAAACGCATACGATAATCTTAAACGCAATTATTTATTGCTCAAATGCAGTACTGTAACCGAATTATTTTATGGATTCCTGTAAATAAACGATAAATGCTATGTATACCCTATTGCACAGTAATATCTTCTATTGCATGGATGTTTCAATTTCAATATATTTGAAATAGTCTAACATCATTCAAATACATTTAAATTTTTTCCCAGAGACAATAATGTACCGGAACTCTTTTGAGTGTCCCTATAAACAAACTATAAATGATACACACTTCGTTTACAACATCGAACAGGCCTTAGTAAACCTAAATAGCACACATAAATTACATGGCAATTGGAGTATATTTAGGAAACAGCAGACAGGCAGACAAGCGGACAGAAAAGTCAAAGTCATAAACATTTTTTGACTATGTTGAAAAGTGTTAGAAAAATCATAAATAAAGGCATAAGAAAGTACATAAGCTTTCATTAATAAAAGGAAATTGGTTCATGTGTTGGCCAAATATTTTGAGTACTAGCTGAAAATTATTATTTCGAGAAATTGGCGTTTAATGTTTTTCAACATACCCCTCCCCCCCCCCCCGCTTGCCCACTGTTACAGAAGAATCGCTATATGCTCTATGTATGTCTCAGTTTTTGAAAACGGCTTCGAGAGAGCATTTATAAAATGTCAAACATTCAGAAATTGCAAAATTTCGAAATGCATTTTCTGAAGACATTTCAGCTGCGCATTTTCAGAGTCCTTAAAGACAACTTGTCGGATGTGCCAATCTCAAAACTTTCTTCTATCTCAAATATATTCATACTTCAAAAAGCGTACTTATGCATTTTAGAATCTCAAAAAGCAACATAGCTGAGCCACCTCTTACATGATTTACACGAAAACCTAATCAGCATTAACGTTTTTCAATGTCTAACAGAATATGAAGTTTGATAATATTCCGTGTATTTATTTTTGATATATGACTATCGCTAAAATCGACTAAATTCTTAAAAATGCAGCATAGAAGCGCCATCTGTTGGGATATTTAAACAAAAACATAATCAGCGACAACGTATGTCAACATCTAACGGAATCTAAAGTTTGACGAAAATCCGTGCATTAGTTCTTGAGATACAGCTATTGCAGAAATCGGAAAAAATGCAGCATATCAGTACCACCCACTGTGTGATTGACACCAAGAACTAGTCAGCAACAACTTATATCAAGGTTTAACAGAATTTTTAGTTTTATTAAATTCCGTGCATTAGTTCTTGAGCGTTCACAAAATTTTTGTCACAGACAGACATTTTCTAAAAACAGTAACTACCTTGTCAGTAACTTCTGAAACGTAAAACTTCGTTGAAAACCGGAATTCGAAATTTTTCAGGAATCCAATACTTTTTTCTTTTAAAGAGAGCAGAAAGTAAAAACATTATTGAATGTACACAGAACTGTAACAATTTTAAATTCACAATAAATATGAAATATAATGTGCAGTTTTCAGTATTTATTGCGCCTTCAGTGAGTGAAATAAGCACTATAAATATTTGTACTTCATTCAAATAATAAAACATAGCGTTAAAAATATTTTTCATTTAATAAATCTTTAGGGTTTCTTTAGTTGTTAAATTAAAATGTAATGTACTGTAAACAAAATCAGGGATACTCTTAAATAATGTGCTTAACTAAAAACAATTACTTGGAAAATTCTGGCTTCATATTCTGAAACATTGCAGTTGAAAATATACAATTGAGTATGTGAATTGAGCTTCCTAGAAATTTCAGTTAATTTCAAGAATAATGCCTTGATAAATACTGGACAACAAGCCACCTATTAGTTCTCTGTAATGCGCCTGCGTTTATTTACAATTGTATGGTATGTAAAATTGTCCTTATTGTACATAAAATTCTCAATATCCATAAATTGCTTGTTTTTTTCTTATTTAGTTATATAAGCACTTTTTCAGATCCAGTTATTCTCGTGAGAATTTCCTTGATATATTCAAACTGCGAAAAACAAAATGAATTATAAATAATGTCATAAGCGTTTTTAATTTTAGTCGTATGAGTTTTTAAAATGCTTCCGAAAGAAAATTTCATATCACATTTAATAAGGAGGTTATTTGCCTACGATTTTAATTGTTAAAAAATAATTTACGTTGTAAATATGTTCAGATTACACAGTTTTACTTTAAACGTTATCTTGAAGCAAAATGTATCTTATTTTATTTTGAAATTACTATCGTTAAAAAAATACTTGAATATAAAACAGATTAAAATACACTGATAATATTTCTTTGGTCGGGAGGAGGTGTTTACGAGCAGTGATTAAAATGTTATTTATAAAAATTACTTTTACCCAACAAAATTCTAAATTCAACGTACTTTTTTGGTCTTTAACGTCCCATGCCTGTTTTGTGAGATTAGACATATTTTCAAAAGAACGAAATTGATAATGTGAGTATCATTGAGAACTATTTATAAAGAAATTCCAATCAATACAACTGTTAAGGCTTTTTTTTTAAATGAATTAAAAATATATCTATTTCCTACATCCTAATGCAAATATTGTAAAAATAAAGTTTTATTCACAATAATTGTTATTTTTATTCTTACTTTCCATAACTACGTAATGTGTTTATACATTTATGTTTGAGTTTAACTTTTAGCAAAATAAATTCAAAATTTTAAGCTTAGAGTTGCAAGATTTGCAATGTACTTAAGATTCAACATTTTCTCAATTTATATTTTGCTGGAAAAAAATTAATATTCTCATACTACAAAATATTTTGACTGTGCTAGAAAATAATTATTTGGAAACTATCCGAAAGAGAAAAACAGAATCCTTATGCAAGATGCTTATCTTAAGCTATTTTTCTGACATATAAAACACATTCTTAAAAAGGAAATCAATCATTTAATCCTCAGTCTTATAATAAAACATAATGGTTGCAAGGAAATATGTTTCTATGAAATATCTTAAGTAAGTATGATTAATTCATAACATATTTGCATTTTTATAGTTTGTACACATACAGCAGTGAAGCAGTGAATAATAAAAAAGAATAAATTTTCCAATGGAATGTCTGATTTTATATACTGGTTTAATGCTTTTGAATATTTTTGAAATACACATAATTTTTTTAATTTTTAACGTGCTTTTTTTAAATTTTAGATGAATGACTCTTTATATAAACAAAAATTTAAACTTTTAGTATTTTTATACAAAATGTGTGTAAGTTTATGTGCGTAATCTTGGAAACTACGCCATAATCTGAACATGATAAATGATTTTTCTTCCTTTTTTTAATCCAAAACAGTTCTCTGTAAGGAAAAATAACTTCCTTTTCTTTTATAAATTTACAGTAGATCTTAAGCATTACATTTTTTTCAAATATATCTCTAATTAATTTGAAGACAAAATCTTGAAATTTATTACAAATTAGAAAAGGTATCTTAAAGATAATCTAAAATGTAACATAGATCCATTTTATCAGATATTTCACTCACTATCAAGTCTATAGACTATTTATTCCGCAGCAAAGAATAATATTGGAATTTGTATGTGATAAACATTAAAAAAAATTAGGATATTGCATGTAGCATTCCGCTGCAAAAACAAAACTTCTTCGAGTAATTTGATATGAATCCAATGAAACGAAAAGAACGTTACAAAATATGATTGCCTAGTTTGGTCGATGTTTTTTTTTTTTATTTATTTATATTTTTAACAAAATGCCAGATTACTAACACAATATAACAGTTTTCAACTAAATCGGATTTTATTTGCTTTATAAAAACTGAATGCAATAAAATTTAAAAGGAAAGAAAAATCGTGCATCAAGGAAAGATTAAAAAACATTTTTCAACAAACCTTCATTGTTTAATAAGGCAAAAAATGATATTTACGTAAAACAATTTTGAAAAAAAAGCGTAACACATTTGAAAATAAAATTTCAGCAATTCCCATCAATAGTTTAAAAAGTTTTCGAATCCTTTTGCAATACCATGTATATGATCTAGAGATTTATGTATAAATACTACATAGTATGCTAAAATTTAGTTCACAGGAAATGCATAACACAGTTGAAAATTTTTCTTCGCTATTTCAGTCAGTTAAAGGAAATGCTTTCGAATTCCTTTATGCAGCCCTGTATATGGTCTATCGAATTTATACACACGAAATGATACGTCAAACAATTGTTAAATTTAGAAACACAAACCACAACAGTAAACGCACATGAAGCAATTATTGCTCAAATACAGTACTGTAAGCGAATTATTTGATATGTTTCTGTAAAAAATGAAGTTTTATGCACATTCATTTTTATTTTTGTCTTATTTTCCATTACTACGTTTGTTTTATACATTTATGTTTGAGTTTAAATTTTAGCAAAATAAATTAAAAATTTGAAGCTTAGACTTGCAAGATTTGCAATTTCCTTAAGATTCAACATTTTCTCAATTTACATTTTCTTGGAAAAAAAATTAATATCCTCATACTACAATATAGTTTGACTGTGCTAAAAAATAATTATTTGGAAACTATCCAAAAGCGAAAAACCGAAACCTTGTGCAAGATGGTTATCTTAAAGCTATTTTTCTGACATATAAAACACATTCGTAAAAAGGAACTCAATCATTTAATCCCCAGTCTTATTTAAAAACATAATGGTTGCAAGGAAATATATTTCTATGAAATATCTTAAGTAAGTATGATTAATACATAACACATTTGCATTTTTATAGTTTGTACACATACAGCAGTGAAGTAGTGAATAATAATAAAAAAATAATAAATTTTCCAATGGAATGTCTGTTTTATATACTGATTTAATGCTTTTGAATTTTTTTTTAAATACATCTAATTATTTAACTTTTTTAATGTGTTTTTTTTTTTAATTTTTCAGATAAAAGTTTCTTTATACAATAAAGAATGGATTTGTTTAGTATTTTTGTACGAAGTGTGTAAGTTTATGTACGTAATCTTGGAAATTACGCCATAAAAAAAGTTTTTTTTTTTTTTTTTTTTTTTTTTTTTTTATTAGCGAAACGGGTTTTTGTAAGAAATAAACAGCTCATATTTCTTATTAATAAATTTAAAGTAGATCTTAAGTGTTACATTTTTCAAATAATTCTGTTATTAAATTAAAAAAAATTGAAATGTATTAAAAGTTAGAAAACTGTACTAGAGATAATCTAAAATGTAACATAGCCACAGTTTAGTTTTTTTCCCGCCTTTTTAAGGATTAATTCCAAACAGGAATTCATATTTTATTTCAAACTTATAAATATATTTCACAGTTGTTTAACTGAACTGTAAAAGTTTAATTAATCGCTAAACAAGCATTCACATTGGTAACGAACGTTGATGGTGTTTATCGGTTTTATATCTTGCGTTTAGAGTTGTATTTCGGTGATATTATATTAATTATATCTCCTAACTCGCTTCACTTAGGAGAATTTCGAGTTAATATTAGCTTTAAAATTTCAATATTTGTATTATTTGACCACAAGTGAGAACCTCAAAAATTTCATAACTTGAATATAATCTCGGTATTGAGATTTTTTGTACCAAAGAATTCTATACTTTCTGAAGAACATTAAAAAAAACTCTTCAGAATAATTCGATAAGACACTTCTATACCTGTTTTTGCAAATACTTGTCAATTGGTTGAGTGCTGAATGAAACTTCTAAACACTTTTATCATACGGACTTAATTATACTAAATAATAGAAAAAATGCCCTTGAACTTTGCCAAGAACTTTGACATTAATTGCCACACGTTCTACCTGGACCGACAACCAGCAGGCACATTTCACTCAGATAACCTTATTGACAATAGCACCTGGTCTGTCCTGTAGACAGCTAACAGAATATATCGCATGGAACACCATCTATTTATGGTAATGAAACTCCATCACAATATACCGCAGATAATGGAACTCCATTAATATATAAATACGTAAATACGCTTTTAATAATAAATTTATCCAATGTTAATGGGGACTGTCTACATGACAGACCAGATGATATTGCAAATAAGGTTACCTGAGAGAAATGTGTCCTCTGGTTGTCGGCCCAGGTGATTCAATAGGCGGAGCGTTGTAATTAATAGACTACTTCACTCATGCGAAAACGCCTGCTCGCTAATGTTAATCCTATGGGGGAAATAATTTACGATATCTCGTTTGCATTTCAATATTTTTAAATGATTGTTTTTTTTTTTTTTTTTTTTTTTTTTTTTTTTTGCATTGTATAGCTGAGGTCAATCTCTATGCACGCTCCTTTGTGTTTTTTCGATTTTTGCTTCAGTTTCTATTTTTAACTATTATTGAGGATACTTTCCCTTTCGAAACGGGTTCCGAAAGTGAAAGTATCTTAATTAAAATAAAAAAAAAACTTGTAATAAAAACCGAAAAAGAAACAAAGAGTCATGCGTAGAGATTGACCTCAGATATCAAATGCAAAAAAAAAAAAAAAAAAAAAAAAAAAAAAAAAAAATCATTTAAAAATATTGAAATGCGAACGAGATATCGTAAACTATTTCCCCAATAGGATTAACATTAGCGAGCGGGTGTTTTAGGCTGAGTGAAGTAGTCTCTTCAGTTGTGTTCGACTCCCGGCCTGGACATTTTATCATTCATTTGGAAAAATTCAGTTCGTATGATATGTTTATCAATGAGTATGATTGAGTTAAAAATAATAAACTTTAATATTCGATTGCGTATTGTTACTTACCCATCATAGATAGTATAGGGCAAGTCTTGTAATCGTTTTGAAAATAAAAAAAAATTGACGGATTTACACGTTTCAGACACTGGAGATTCTGAAAAACATATTTTTTGAAAAAAAAAATGCCGTCCGTCTGTGTGTCTGTGTGTCTGTAAAAGCTCTATCTCCCGAAAAAATTGAGCTAGAGACTTTAAATTTGGTATGTACTTAGTATGTAATAATAGGAAGAAGCTTATTGAATTTCAGTAACCTCGATTATCCGGAACTATTTTTTTAGGACTCTCGAAATATTCGTTCTGATGGAAGGTATATAAAATTTTTTGAAATTGTTTCTTTTAAGGAGTGAATATAAAAGACAATAAAAAACATACATTATACATAAAGAATGAAGTCGATCGGATAATGAGTTGCCGAGATATGTGTAATCCTATTTTCCACACTCTTCGATTTTTCATGATCCTGTATTTCATCCAAATTTCAATTCAAAGATATATTTTAATTGGAAATGAGACGCTTAATTCGATACAATAAACCGCTAGTTATTAGGACTATTGTTTTTGGAGTTATAAGAAAGTTTCTTTTAAGTAATTCAGTAATCGAGCCTTTAAAGTTTATGACGTCATCAAGCCACGATTTTATTCTAATTGCAATGCATTTTATAAGTAGTTTACACATTTTTTATTTTAATATGTTACATTATGCATATCCATGATGGGTAAGTATTACGTTGGCCCCTTACGACTAGTTTTTTTTTTTTGTGTATTTACTTTTTTTCAACTAACAGTTATAAAACCTAATACAAACCTAATATAAAAAGATCTGTAATTGTACATTTCCTCACATATGTTCTAAGCATCTATTTAAAATACTTTGGAAGCGTTTTTAATTTTTAAAACAAGATTGTTTATTATGTTTTTTTACTTATTCGCATATGCTTATAGTTTTAGTTGAATCCTTCGAAATTAATTTAATCATAAGAAAAACACAAGTTTGAAATTTGTGAATGCAATATCGCTGACAGCAAATAAAACAATGAAGTAAAAAATTAAAAGTAAACTAAGAGTAACATTATAAATTTGTTAGAACATTTTACCGTTTAATTATTTCTGTATTTTTTTAAACTTAGAATTTAATGAAATAATTTGTTTGTTCTTAACATTTATTTAATAATAATACATTTTAAAAATTGAGAATAAAAAACAATTGTGGTACTGTACCCATTTAATTAGAAAAATAAATGCAAATTCCTGTCAGTGAAAATTTATTACACTATAAATTTTGAAATAATCATGGGTAGTTTTAAAAACATTTGTAATTTAGTTAACAAGCATTAAAATGTTGCATTATTTTTAAAAATACTGCTTTATAATTCACAAAATGCTTTGTGCGAAAAGAGAAAAAGATATAACTGATAAAAATTGTACGGTATGCTGTTTTTCCAAGGTAATGATAATTTTCAAAAATTTAAAAACCTTTGTAAGATAATTAACAATCTTTAAAATGTTACATTATTTTTGAAAATATTGCTTTATAATTCAGAAAATACTTTGTATGAAAAGATAAATAGATATAAATGATGAAAATTTTACGGTATGGTGATTTACCAAGATAATGGTAATTTTCAAAAGTTTTAAAAACCTTTGTAACATAGTTAACAACCATTCAAATTTTACATTAATTTGAAAAATACAGTTTGATAATTCACAAAATCACAGAAAGTGTGGAAAGAGAAATAGATATAACTGATCAAATTTTTACGGCATGGTGTTTTTTTAAGGTAATGGTAATTTTCACTTCAGACAAAATATTTACAACAGCTGTTAAGGATGTGTCGATAAAGTCTTATCTTATATTTAAGTTCTATTTAGTTACGATGACTAGAATGAGCTTTTTTGTATGTTTGTCTGAAAAATTCCATTCTGAAAAATCCTTGACGGCTCGGCCTGCAGGCACAGGTAGATTTCGAAGACAAAGACCGTGGGGATCCTGTTTGTTGGCAATTGCGGAAGAAATGACCTTTTTGCCATGATGCCGTAGTTGGGACCGCCCACTTCAAAATCTAACTTGTTTTCAGGCGGAGCCGGCAGAGATTTTTTGGTTTTTTATTTATTTATTTATTTATTTATTTTTTGCTATAAGGGTTGGTCCTATAAAAAAACTTGTCAATATAAAAGTTTTAGATAATAATAAGCAGATTTATAATAAATTTAAGCAGATTTGATATCTTGTGAATTGACGAAGTTATGAATTTTTTTCTTCTAACCCCTCCTTTTTCCCCCCCTTGGAGCCTTTTTATGATATAAAAAATCTGTCATACATAAATTTTCAGCCCTTTTCCTAGAAGTAATAATAACTTTAAACGGATTCGATACGTATCCTGATTAAGAAGTTATGGAGTTTTTTTCTGTTTTCACAAAAAGGTAAACCTCGGTTCGATTTTACCCATTAACGAACTTGACCGAGATTTTGTGCCCCTTGATTGTATGTATCAGTTTGGAAGAGATTTGAGCAGAATTATTGAAGTTATCATGTCCATAAAAAAGTGACAGAGGTAGATAGATAGATAGATAGATAGATAGATGAAGTTTTGAATTGGGATGGTTTTGGGTTCTGGGAGTCGTGATCGGCGTACACCTGCAATTTTTTTCAAAAATTCAAACTTAGGGGAGAATGTAATAGATAGTATTTCTTACGAAATCTACCTAATAAAAAAGTAGAAAAAGTAAAAACAAAAATTGAAATAAATAATAAATAGTTAATAAACAAATGTATATTTCGACAATAAAATTTTTTTATGAAATAGCAAAAGCATTTGTAACAATTTGTAACAATTATTTAAAACGACTGTATTTTTGGTTCACTTCATTGTATTCATTGTCATTCATGGCCAAGGAATTTAACATTTATAATTGTAAAAACCATATTAGGGATTTTTATCTCAATTTTCCGATTTATATTGGGTTTCAAGACAAATTTTATTGACAAAAATGGACTGTTTTGATGATTCTAAGAGATCCGTGTATGAAAACAAATTCAGCATATTCGAAAATAATTATGCTGTAACTGTACTAAAAAATTAAATGCAATAATGTAAAAAAATCGTGAATAATCATTTCGAAAAATGCATTTTTACTTGTATCTGATGTCAGAATAAATATATTTTAATTTAAAAGTGTGCCACGTGAATAAAAATAAAGTTAGTAAACCCGAAATCATTAACAATCTTGTCACTGTAAAGATACGATATAACTAAAGCGTGAAAGATAAAACTTGTAATAAAATGATGTTACATAAAATTTTATTTCAAAGAAAACATTTTCTGAATTTACTTAAAATGAGAAAAAAGAATTAAATAAATATGTTTGAATGAGATTTTAATGAACTAAAATGTACCGGAAGCCGATTTAAATAAAAGTAAAGGGATAGAATTTTATTTTATTTTTATTTTAACTTACAAGATTATTCTTATGATATATATTATATATATTTTTTCAAATACAGCTTTGCTTTCAAATCGCTATGAAATATTGAACAAAATTTAACCGTGTATTGTTTTAGAAAACATATCTACAACAACAACAAAAAAACCTACTATTTTTTATTGAAAATTCAATGGATAAAACAGAAAAATATTAATGATTTCCTTAGAAATAGATTGTCCTTTTTCAAACACACATGCCTTACTCTCATATTTTAATATATTGCAGAAATGTAACAATCGGAAATCTCAGCTAATATATTTTTTTAGAGTAAACATATAATTTGAGTATAATTTATTGGTTTCCAGATATATTTATACAATTCTTTGGTTTTTTAGTTTTGGAATTTACTAAGAAATTCGAAGCTTAGTATGATGTTTGTTTGCTGTTCTGTATCTAAAAAAATATGATCTACATGGAAAATATGATTCCATAGAAATGTTTTTATTATTAGTGATATTTATAATGTATGCTTGAAAATTATGGTACGTAAATTAAATAAGGTTTAATTCATATTCAAATCTCGCATATTGAAATCAATAAAATAGTCATTTAAATAAACAAAATCAAGTTGCAATTTATAAAAATGTTATTTTGATTCAAAATTTATTATCTATTGCCAAAAAAAGCTTTCTTTCTTTTAAAATAATTACATAAATAAATAAAATTAAACTTTTTTCAGGAATTTGATTTTCTAATTTGTCATTTTTTTTAATTTAACAAACTAGAATACTTTAATATAAAGTGGTATCCATAAATTATTGATGGTGTTTCCTTACCTCATAAGTTTTGATTTAAAAACGTGACAAAAAATATTATTACTTATTTAAAACGTCTTGAATAATGTGACATAATCGGGGTGCGTATTATAACACGTAATTTTCGAGTATGGTTTGGTGAAACATTGAACTTTTGGAAGCCAGTTTTGATAATCACGTAAATATGTCACACCAACATTACCGCCTATAATTCTAATTACAGCAACCCGTTTTTTCTCTTTATATTGCAACTCTATAGTTAATATAGTGCCCCGGTGTGTCTACGACAGCTGTTCCATCAGAACATTTGATTTCAAAATAAAAGTATCGTTTCTAATTTGCACACGCGAAAAATAAAAGCTGGTATTGGCGATTTTAAAAAATCTATTGGCGAGATTTGCGCCCAAATAACACAAAAGTACTTAATGATGTTATGTATTTTTTAATGTATATTAAATTACTGTTTTGAAAGAGATTGGTCATTAATAATGGTAAATATGATTGGTGATTAACAAACATTTTCGGTGGTCTCTCTTCCTTTCACGTATAATACATAAATACCAAATTAACTGACAATTTGTTTCGAAATTTGATTCATTAAATATCATTACATGAGTTGTATTTGTTTACATTCAGCTTACATCAAGAAAAGATAAAGAATGAAGTTGAGTTGTATAGCACATAATTATGGTAAACTTTGATTGTGTCACTGGTACGAATTATTTTTGACACCAGGCAGCGCTCCAAAAAATCATTCATGGAAAACTAACTTTACGAACGATTATCTCCATGGTTTAATGGTTTAATATTTTAAACCTTCACGACGAATGAATCTTTTTTTTTTGTTGTTTACTTTCATGGATAGAGAATTTGAACTGCGAAGCTAATTTCAACTGAAGTTATTGGAGAATATATACATAATTGAACGTAAGTCATCTCTCAAATATTAATTTATTTTGAACGATCTTTCTAAAAATGTCACATTTATGAAGTTTTATTCAAAAAAATAATTTTTAATAAAAATGGCCGCCTGGCATATGAAAAAGTGAAACGGACATTCCGGAACTGTTGATGACAGTCACATGACTTACGGTTTTATTATAGAGATTTATAACCCTGGAGTAATTCGAGCCACAATTTTGGTAAGTTAAATGATGGTGCATTGTACTACGCACGTTATTTGTTATTGTTACTTTGATCTTTATTTCCATATTTATAACCCTGGTGTAATTCGAGCCACAATTTTGGTAAGTTAAATGATGGTGCATTGTACTACGCACGTTATTTGTTATTGTTACTTTGATCTTTATTTCCATATTTATAACCCTCGAGTAATTCGAACCACAATTTTGGTAAGTTAAATGATGGTGCATTGTATTACGCACGTTATTTGTAATTGTTACTTTGATTTTTATTTCCATATTTATAACCCTGGAGTAATTCGAGCCACAATTTTGGTAAGTTAAATGATGGTGCATTGTACTACGCACGTTATTTGTTATTGTTACTTTGATCTTTATTTCCATATTTATAACCCTGGAGTAACTCGAGCCACAATTTTGGTAAGTTAAATAATGGTGCATTGTATTACGCACGTAATTTGTTATTGTTACTTTGATTTTTATTTCCGTATTTATAACCCTGGAGTAATTCGAGCCACAATTTTGGTAAGTTAAATGATGCTGCATTGTATTACGCACGTTATTTGTTATTGTTACTTTGATGTTTATTTCTATATTTATAACCCTGCAGTAACTCGAGCCACAATTTTGGTAAGTTAAATGATGCTACATCGCTAAATATTGTATTTTTACGTGTTACAATCTCTGTGGTCTCTCTTATTATTTAACTTACCAAAATTGTGGCTTGAGTTACTCCAGAGTTACAACTAGGGAAATAAACATCCAAGTAAAAATAAAAATTAACGTGCGTAATAAAAAAAAATGCGTGAGAAATTAAATGATAGCGTTTCAAATAACTTTATAGACCATGCACTTATAGAATATTCTTATTTGCTTTGATAATCGCTCAGGTTGAGCCGAAACATGTCAACAGTCTAATAAAACTTATTTTACTGTTAATAATGATTTTATTTTAGCAATTAAAAGAAGTATATTATTACAAGTTGTTATAATTTGTTATATTTTATTGCATTTGTGTTCATAATTCATTAATAACTGTTTGAGAAATATGACAAAGTTATAATGATAATAATTATTTCATTATAATCGTAAATTGCTTACACAGGGGAGCAAACAAAACATCTTTTACAGCGGCGTTACACATTTTTCGCCATTTTTATAGATACAAAAGTTTATAATTATGCAATATGTATATTTATGTAGTTAATTGAAATGGCTCTGAATGTTGCAAAATTTTAAAAGATTTTGCACACAGTCATTTACACAGATTTCCTGAAAACTTGGGTGATTATGGTAAAAAGGAGGATGAACGGTTCCATCAAGGTATTAGAATCATGGGGCAAAGGTACCGAGGAAGTTGGGACAGCCACATGAAGGGTGACTACTGTTGGACCTTACAAAGACATTGTCCAGAAGATAAGCATTTTAAAAATCCATACAGGAAACGGTTTTAATAATAATGTAACAGCAATATTTCTGTTTTGCACTACCTAACTCCCTCAAAATACAATGCTACAAAATACCTAATATAAAAAAGTTATGTCTTTACTTATTTAATGCAATTTATTGCATTTTGACCCCTGAGCACTTTTGACAAATTTTTTGAAATTTTTTGACCTTTCCTAAATAGATAGCAAGTATTTAAAAAAAAATCAGCATTCTAGATTTCTTAGTTTTTGAAATATTGGATAATATTGAATATATATATATATATAAATATATAAATATATATATATATATGAAATATTGATGAAAAAAATATTAATTTATAAATTGTGTTTTATTTTAATTAGCATTATTTTTAATTTGTCAAACCAATCAATTTTTATATCAAATTAATGAGTTATTTTAGTTGTTGTAGTATGATCCAATTGATCGCCCTGTAGACGTTACATTTACAGTACTTTAAAAATTCAATAAATCATCAAGTAATATTAAATATAAATGATTAAATACACGTAAATTACATATTTTTTCCTATGTATGGTATTTAAAATTGTTTTATCGTTATTATTTCAGTAGTTTCATCGAGCGGTCAAAATGACCCCTTCCCGCCGTTCCAGTAGGTAAATATTTTCCGGCCAATCCGGAAAATGTGCTGTTATCTTCGTATTCAGCAGAACAAAATCACTTGAAATCCGTGGTCCAACACGCGCAACAAATTCACTATTTCCCGGTGTTAATAATGTTTTGAGTTGCAAGTTTACGCATGTGAAACTATGTTTGTTTTATTAAGAGAACTTTGTGTGTTCTACTTTACGAATACGTAATAATATTTTTCGTCATATTCTTCCATGAAGAGTTATGAAGTAAGGAAACCCTGAGAATAAGTTGAGGCCACCCTGTATATATACGTGTGTATTCATATGTTCATATTTCCAACAGTATGCGTGTTCAGGAAATTTATTGTATGTCTTTGGCAATAAACTTTAAGAATTAATAGTGTTTTATAACATTTCTAATAAAACCGCTCTACAAAATGTTGTACAGTGTACTCGTGATAATTCGAACTTGGTTAATTCTAAACTCGATTTATTCGAACTACCGGTTAAATAGAACTGATCATACACTGGAAAAACAGAAATGTTTCTAGATCTTTCAAAATTTTACGAAAATAAAATATAACTACTTCCGAGTTATTCCACGATTCCAAAAATCCCACTTTTATCTTCAGAAACCTCTAAAGCCAATAATTGTTTTGAGATTTAAACGTCATACATATAGCAAACAGTAACTCTATTATTTTGCTTCTATGAAACGGAAAGAGAGTGGTTTGTTTTTTCCCGAAATGTTATCAAGTGGAGAATATAGTATGATAAAATATTACTTTACCGCAGTTAAATGCTTTTAATTTCAGAATGCATATAATTCAACAATAAAAAAAGTTTTTTCTCCAGTTTAGTAATATTTTTTTACTCACACACACACACACAAGTGTTATTTCGTCCATTGCCATTTCATATTCAAGTTCAGATCAAAACAAAAAATATGGACAACGATTGGCGATAGAGGCGATTGCGCATTCTGTCTTTAGCTAATTCGACAAAATGGTGCTGAAAACGTGAGGCTTTCTGAAAAAGCATCCGGGAAATGAGTCTGTGTGTCATGTGATGAGACTCCGGACGGGCATAAACGCCGTAATGTAAATTCAGTAATAAATGCTGATATTATTTTGAAAACGTTTATTTAGATGGAGCTTTCAGAAAACGAATAACTGAAATGTATATTCCATAAAGAAACTGAACATGTAAAAATAACAAATTACCATTCACTCTAAAAATGAGACAGATGATTCTTAATCCAAGATAATATAATATTACCACGACTAAAATATACAATAATCTCTTGCAAGTTACTCGCGATACCGAAAAACACCCTTTATCATTAAAAACAACAGAAACCAATAAATGTTCGAGATAAAAGAAAAACATTTATAAAAACAGTTTCTTTTGCTGCCACTGATTTTCGTAATTTTTTCTGAATATTTTTTTGTAATGTATTAATCAAATTACTTGCGGTTTTTCAATTGCTATCAATTTTCAGGTAAACAATTTCATGCTGAAGTAATATGGTTCACAGATAAGCATGTTACATTAACATTAGTTTCCGATTCTTGCATGTTTAAAATCAATTACTCAGCTGAAAATATTTATTTGAGAATTGATAGCATCCTAAAAAAATATATTCCGGATTGAGAAAATTAAGTAATACACTGTAAAAACAACTCGGAAACGATTCAAAAATCAGTGGCAGCAAAAGAAACATGGTTTTTATAAAAGGTTTTTATGATCTCAAAGATAGATTGGCTTCTAATGTTTCTAAAGATACAGAATGTTTTCAGAATCACAGATAACATGGAAGAAGTTTTTGTATGTTTTCGTTGGGGGTTATATTGTATTTTCGTAGATTAAGAAAGATATCGCTTTTTTTTACAGTGTTCGCTATTTTTTTTTTAAATATACGTTTTCTTTAATATTTTCTCTATGTTAATTATAAGTTTCAGTTTTTTCTACTTAATTTTTGTTATTTTGTTCTATTTACGATATATTTTTGACTTTTTAAGATTATTATTATGTTTCCCTTAATTTTAGAAGGTAATAAACGCACACACACACACACACACACACACACATATATATATATATATATAAAGAACATTACTTGTCAAATAAATGTTAATAATATTGTTAATAACATTTTTAATTTATCTATAGAGGGCGCTTAACGCTTGTGTATTAATTTTACTTTTAAAGATTAAAATTAAATGGAAAATCTGTATATTCACAAATATAATTTTGTTTTTATATGTATTTATCACAAAAAAATAAATTTGTGTTAAGGTGTTATTTCAAAAATGTACTCTCAACTTAACTTTCAAATAATTTCGCTCAACTTGACTATTTTCATCAAGTTTGAGATATTTCATGATGTACGACATGTGGTCGTGTTGGTATCATAAAGACCTAGTGTTGGTTCAAGAATTTGGATAATTATTGTGAGTAAAATATTTTATCTACTCTTTACAAGTTTTTCATTTCTAATTTTATTATTTAAAACTGTTATCTGGTAATAATTCAGTATAGTGTTGTATACGGATTTTTGGAAAATTATTGAGAGTAAAATATTTTATCTATTCTTTACGGGTTTTTTATTTCCAATTTTATTATTTCCAATTGTTTTCTTGTAATAATTCAGTATACCTGGGTGATTTTATTGATCTCAGCATATATGCCAGTAAAATTATGAAATACTTAATTATTTTTAAAACACGTGTGGGTACATCCAGGCTGATGAGTATATCTACACGTGTTTTTTCATATCCAATTCTGATTTAATTCTCTTGTTATTCCAATTTTCCATTGTATTTGGTTCATATTTCATTTCTTAATCCATTTGTATTCACTTGATAGCAACTCCAAATTATTAACATTTTATGGTTTATTATATATATTTCTCTCTCTCTCTCTTCTCATTTTAAATTTTCTTCATGTTTTCAGTATTTTTGGCCAATTACCATTGAAGCACTAGCTATGGTAATATTATGATTGCACTTGTTAATTTATTAACTATGTGGTATTCTGTCTACACACTATCATTAATTATCTCTTTGGAGATTTTAGTAGAATGTTACAAGAACTTGATATGTTTTTTTTGAAATTCAAAGATATTATAATTATATATATATATATATATATATATATATATATATATATGTTCCCAGTCCCAGAGAGTTCGAATGTTCGAATTAGCAAATGCTAAATGACCACAGAATATTATCCACGTATTCATGATTTAATTATCGCATTTTTACAATTAAACAACTAAATTCCTATTCATATTCAATGGTTCGAGTATCATATTTGAGATTTATTCCATCACTAAATTCCTTTTTACGAAATTTCTATTCATATTATCCATATTATATTACAAAAAATTGTTTCAGATAATATTTTTTATTAACTAGTTTTATTTTTTTATTAATTTTGAAAGCTCTACTAATAAAATAAGGGAAATCAGATTTTACTAAATTATACAACGCCCAAAGCATTATTAAAAGCATTATTAGTGACGTAAGTTATATATTCCAGTGCAATATTAGATTTCAATGCAGCTTACTATGATTATTGTAATGGTTGTTATTTTCTACAATAGTCACTTGCTTTTCTACTAATAAAAAATTATCAGTAATATGATTAAATTATTATCTCATGTGTATTTCTAGTTGTTGTTGCTGTTTAAATTTCGAAAGTTAAATTATAATTTTTATTTGTAGTTTTTTTCCAAAGTTAAATTATAATTTGATTTTTATACTAAAAACTTTTTTTTTGTTTTTGTTTTTTTTTTTTTTGGGGGGGGGGGGGTGTTAATGACCAAATAAATTTTAAAAAAAATAATGTTACTAAATGAAATTATTGTTTTTATTAGATTAATACTCACTCAAATCAGAGCATTAGAGTTCAAAAATATGCATATACAATATTAATATGAATTAGTAAAACTTTTAATTAAAAAAGAAAGAAAAACTAATTCATTAAAAGTACAGTTTCAACTGCACTGCATTTTCTTAATAAATTTTACATGTAAGGTAATATAATTAATGGTATTACATAATGAAAACACAGAACCACGCTGATTAAGTATTCATTGCTCTATCATTTCTTTGGCACACGCTATAAATCAAACACGGCAGTAAAGTAAAAACCTTGGCACTTGGAGTGATATCCCGACATAGTTCATTACATTTGGGATTGTAGTTATGACATATCGCCTTATCATCATTGTAGACATATATTTATTATTTGATGTATTATAGGAATTATGGGAACTATTGGATGCTGTTATAGCCAATACTGGATATTTAAAGTGTTAAATTGATAAATTTCGTGAGTTTGGCGGAAAAAATAAGCGCCATATTTTGAAACTCTAAAAGTATATAAAAACGGATTTCTTAATTTTTCTGATTTAATAGTCTTCTTTCACTAGTTCTTGTAGGCCAATCAATAAATGAATTGTAAATAATCAAGTATTTATAATCAAGGAAAAAGAGACGTTTAAAAAGTTTGAAGCCGGCATTGTTTTCTCCTTTGTATTTTTTTATAACATACATATACTGTAGTAATAAATAAAGGAGGAAATGTCACCTTTAAAATACTACTCCTTAAGAGAAAACTGTCAGATCTTTTGAAAAATATGTCTAAAATAGTTCAATATCACACTTTTCATTCAGTTTTTACTTATTTCGCTGTTATTTATTTTTAATGCCGATCCTTTTATTATTTTCTAGAGAATAACTAAAAGTTTTATTGATGACAGTTTTATATTTTACCAGGTTAACACTTATTAGAATAAACTTTTCCAATTATTTTTCTCTAATTTTCTAATAATTATTCGGTAATATAGTCTGTATTAATTCTTTGTATTAATTTCGTTCAATTTTAAGAATTTGTCTCTAAAGACATACTTCAAAATGTAAAAATAACTTTATCCTACATGCACTGTTTTCAAATTTGTATTTTTTCATAAGATCCATACGAGTATATTTAAAATAGAAATAAAAGAAGAAATGTGAATTTTAAAATATTACACCTGAACAGAAACCTGTCAGATCTGTTGTAAAATATGTCTAAAATATTCCAATATTAAATTTTACCTTAATTTTGTATTTATTTTACCGCTATTTATTTTTAACTAGCCGCCTCTGGTGACCAGTTTGGTCTCCCTTAATGTATGCTTGTGTCAAAACAGGCGTGTTTTCGAATTAAAGTGTTCTGATTTGTTGTTTAACAAATCAGATAATCTAAATTCGATAAGTTCGTGCACACTAGTAAGTGCGGAGCCTTGACGAGGAGCTCTCGGCTGTCTCTAGGTGGTTCTGGGTCGTTCTCAGAACAATCACGCTAGAGCGAAGTCCGGACTTACGCGGGTTTTCCGTTCCGTATCAGGTAAGGCAATTCAGTAGGAAGTAAAACTTGGTATTTATTATGAGTGGCGAAGGTGAGAAGAACCAGCGAAGAGGGCTGGAAGAACGAATAGAAGAGGAGAAGAACAGGAGAGATCAAGAGGCCAACTTGAATCTCTCCATGGCTGACCTTGCAGTCCCCGAGGTCGGCGAAGAAGTGAAGGACCACAGAGCGGTGGCGAGAAACCTAAACGATAAGATTAGGGCGATGGTGGTGACGAAGGTTAAACCAACCAACAACGAGAAGATAGTAGCCGATGAGCACTTGAGAGAGCTCCATGAGCTTTTCATAGAGCAGGCCCTTGAACTAACACGGATCAAGGGCCAGAATGAGCACCTCCTTATCAAAGGGTTCAGTCATGAACAGGAGCTCATTCAATTAAAGGAAAAACATCTTTCCTACGCTGGAGTAACACGGACTCCAGCAGCCTCAGGTGTTCAGAGGAAGGATGAGGATGGGCAGGACGGACGACGGACAGAACCTCAAGGGCGGATCCGTACAGACATCCCCGCCACAGAACACGTTCTAATCGTCTATCCCAAGGATAGAAAGGAAAAGAGAAAGTCTGTGGAGAATCGGCTAACCAAGGCCATTAGCCCGAGAGCCTTAAATGTTAAGGTTCGTGGGCGAAAACCTGTGTCGGCCGGAGGTGTCCTTGTGCGCCTTGAGAAGAAGTCCGATGTCCAGATCCTAGAGGACGCCATTAAGACCAACGAGGCTTTGAAAGACACTGTGGTCGTCACGGTACCGAAGCTTCGTAGACCCCGAATAATTGCATTTGACGTCCCCACGGATGTCGACGGGGTCGGCGTTCTCAAAGCTGCCTGTGAGCAGGCGAACCTGAAGCCGGAAGACGTCTCAGTCCGATTCCCCATAAAGCGGGATGGGACCTGTCATTGGGTTCTTGAGACGACTCCCGGAGGCTTTAAGGCTTTGCTTGGATTAAGAAGGCTGGAAGTTGGCTGGACGAAGGTGAAGCTGACGGAACATCTAAGGGTTACTCAAATTTAGTCGATTTGGACATATTAGCGGATCCTGCAAATCACCTGCAGAGAAATGCTTAAAAAGCGGTAAGAATAAGCATAAGGGAGCGGATTCATGTAAGAGGAAATGAATGAACTGTGTGAGCCAGAACAAATTCTATCCTCAAGAGTCTCAGTGCTCTTCGGCTCACAGCTCCCTAGACCCCCAGTGCCCAACCCGAGCCTTAGAAATGGTAAGAATCCGCAAAAAGATTGACTATGGTTAATCTGCGGATAGGGCAACAGAATGCCGGAAAATCTCTTGCTGCGTCAAATGTGTTGAAGAATGACATGCGGGATTATGACGTCTTGTGCATACAGGAACCTCATGTCCTATCGAAAGATAAAGTTGGTCACATACCAGCGGCGGCAGTAGCCTATCACGCGCCACAGCAGGCTCGTTCTGCGGTGGTCGTGATAAATCAGACACTCGACGTGGTGGAACTGATGACGACAAACAACATTGTCGCAATCCAACTAAACTTTGCCGGGAGAAGGATGATCGTGGTTTCTGTGTACTTGCCGCCAGAAAGCCCGCAAGATCCAATCGACACACACATTGATACGCTGCAGCAGATTTTACAAAGAAATGCAGAACATGACATATTAATTTTGGGCGACCTAAATGCTAAGAGCTCGGTATGGGGAAATCCGCTAGAGAAATGTGATAGTAGAGGTGACCTCGTTTAGCTGGATTGATCTTTCACTAGGTAGACTAACGAGACCAACAGTACTTGTTGGTTGGAAAGTAAAGTCCAGACCGACAGCCACGGAGCACATGCGTGTTGTCACGGAGATCTCTACTGAGATCCCACCCCAAAGGCCCAAATACAGGGTTCGGTTCAAGGATCTGAATGTGCCAAAACTCCGGGAGGCCCTGTCCGAAAGGATAGGTGACATGTCGGTCGACTGGTTAGAAGGGAAGTCGGTTGATGAGTATGTTTCTAGTCTCACGAAGACCGTACAAGGTCTTTGTGAGAAGTACGTGCGTACCCGGAAAGCGCGTAAAAAGGCAGAGCCGTGGTGGATTCCAAGTCTCCTCATTGAGAGGAAAAGAGTGGGTGCCGCAAGGAGGCGGTACCGGAAATATGAGGATCCCGACCAGCGGAAAGAGTATGAGGGACTCTTCCGCAAAGCAAGAGCACAGTTCAGGCGTTCGGTCCGAAGGGCCAAGTGGGCGTACTACAGGCGAATTCTCGAAGAGATTGAGCCGGGGAAACCCTTTGGCCCGCACTTTGACTGGATGAGAGGAAAATCCTCCCACAGCCTGAAACTGAAAATGGTCGGGAGAGGGGACGAGGAGGAAACCACGAGCTTCGAAGCTACCATCGGGAAACTGATGGAATACCACTTTCCGGTAGACGGAGATGACGAGCCGTCGCACGAAGAAATTCGGGCAGAGATACACCCGTTAGCCGGTGATGATCCGGAATTCACCCAAAAGGAGGTTGAGGCTGTTTTCAGGACCGCGAACCGAGGGAGGGCACCAGGACACGATGGATTACCCATGGAGGTAATCGAACTAGTCTACAGGGCGAACAAACCGCTGTTCATAACACTCTTGAACAAGTGCCTGAGGGAAGGAGAGTTTCCCTCAAGCTGGAAAGTTGCAGACTTAGTACTGTTTAACAAGATTGATAAGAATCGCTCGGACCCAAGCGCCTACCGTCCTATCTGTCTTTTGACAGCCTGGAGTAAGGTTTTGGATAAACTCGTGACAAACAGGATGGTCTACCACGCCCAGTCACGAGGGTTCCTCCACCAAAACCAATTCGGTTTTACTCCAGGTAAGGGCACAGAGCATGCCCTGCATGAGCTGCGTAAGACAGTCCAAGACTGCCACGCACGAGACAAATACTCTTCATACTTGACGTAAAAGGTGCCTTCAATAATTTATGGTGGCCGGCGATCTATGCTCAACTGCAAAGGATGGGTTGCACTGAAAACCTCTACAGGCTAGTTCGGGGTTTCCTAAGGGAGAGAAAAGTCCAATATAGAACACACAACGTGTCCCTGGAACGCATGTACGACAAAGGCTGCCTCAGGGCTCGAATTCAGGTCTCTTTCTCTAGAACTTGGTAGCAAACTCCTTGTTGGAGTTGGATCTGGGAGAGTACGTGAAAATCATCGCTTATGCTGACGATTTTGCTCTCTTAGTCGAAGCGCCAAACGCCCACGTTTGTGCGAAGCTGGCAAATCCTGCCTTAGCGAAGATTGCTCGTCCGGCGGCACTGCATAAGCTCGAGTTCTCCTCGGAAAAGACCGTATTGGTCTACTTCCGAAAAGTGCGCCGGTTGGGGAGTTACAAGAGGAACCCTAAAACGGCTCCTAGACTCTCCTTCCTTGGAAGACCCATTAAAGTCGCACAAAATACTAGATACCTAGGAGTGATGGTGGACGACAAGTTGAACGGAATGGCACACTGCGCATACGTCAAACAAAGTCTGGCAAACTATGTGAGGGCGACCCGCTCGCTCAGTCAGAGGACCTGGGGTCTCAAAGGGGAAGTACTGAAGCGTCTATATAAGAACGGCATACAGAGGCTCGCGACTTATGGTTGCAGTTTCTGGTGGACGGGGACCGGTCGCATGAGAGAAAGCCTAATCACAGCTCAACGATTGGCGCTCATAGCGATAACCAGGTGCTATCGTACTACTAGTACGGCAGCGCTTCAGGTACTCGCCGGAACTCTACCGCTAGATCTCATGGTTGAAAGGGAGTATAACCAGAGTCGCGTCCTCCGTCTAGGGGAAAATGCCAATGTAGGTGGAACTACAATACGATCTGAAGAAGTTCAAAAACGGATGAGAAGATGGTCAGTACACCCTGCGACGGCACCTGCCATTGACTGGGAAGAAGCACCCCAGAATACCGGGGGACCCCACAGCCAGCAGGGGTTGTCGGTTTTTACCGACGGGTCGAAAATTGGAGGATGTGTAGGATCAGGTGTTGCAATCTTCGACGGTGGGGAATTGATTGAAGAACAAGCCTATCACTTCCCGCCCCATGCGACAGTGTACCAGGCCGAACTAGTCGCCATTATCAAAGCGCTGGAGCTGTGCAGAGCCCGAAACGAACTTTCATTGTTCAGCGACTCTAGATTGTCGCTGACGGCACTAGCAAATCCGTACTCGCAAGATGCACTATGTGCACGTGTTCACGCGGCGAGAGAAGGCCTCGAGGTGAAGTGGTTCTGGATAAAGGCCCATGTAGGGATTCACGGCAATGAAACAGCAGACCGCCTTGCGAAAGCAGGTGCAGGTTTGGATGTCATTGACGTCCCTCTAAGTGTGTCGCCTCGATCAGTAAAAACAAGGATCCGCCAGGAGGTGAAAGCCCTCTGGCAATGCCGATGGGAGGAGGCTGAAACAGGTAGAAATGTGTTCAACTTAATTCCGAAAGTGTCGGAAGAACGCACCTGGACTGTGCCTCTCATTAACTGGGTGATTACAGGGCATGGACCATTCCCGGAATACTTTCGCCGATTCAAGGTAAGACCTCTCACGCGGGGATGCCCATTTTGCACAGACCCGGATCCCGCCACGAGTGAACATCTACTCGTGGCTTGTATTGGAACGCAACCTCTCAGGGACAGGTTCTGCCCGAAGCTAACCGCTTCGACTGTCCGGAACTACTTCCTGGTTCCGGAAGGGAGGAAAGCACTCACGGCTTCTCTCCAGGAAATGGAGCCACATCTGAGATAGGCTCCATTAATGGGCAATCCCTCCCAGTACACCTGAGGCGAAACCTTAAATTTGGCCCAGGTAAGTAACAACAGGTAAGTTGAGGGGTGAAGTTTGAAGAGAGTAACAGAGAAGGAGTGAAGAGAAAGGGCGAGAATTCAAGGGACAAATGAAGTGAGAAAAGAGAGAAGAGTGAAGATTGAAGAGATAAAAGGTGAAGATTTTAAATGGCAAGTGTAAATATGTAAATAAATGTTTTTCTATCCTATATTTATCCAAGTCTAACATGTGAAATAAACGCCGCTCTCGTGCGGCGACCATACCACTACCGCCTCAATGGACGTAGATTGTAAAGAAGTAGCAAATATTTAGATGTAGCTACTCTATTTTAATGCAGAACAATAAATGTAATTATGAAGGACCATTAAAGAGCAGTGGCTCACTCCAGGCGGGGCGAGAGTTGGCACGTCTTCCTGGTGGTGGAATGAATCTCGAATAAACAACGCGACACGAGTGGTGCGAGAGGGAAGACATCCTAGGTCGTCGGTGAGAACTGGGCTCTCACGTGCAGCAGGAAAGCCGTACAAGCATGTTTAGACGAACGATAGGGCAGCGGTTGGCCAGTCTATATGCCCTAAGTGAAAGTCTAACAATCAAAACGATCTGCTTCAGCAGATACACATGCGATGACCTGTAGAGGTTGAAAGCATTATCTACTGGCTTTAATGTATGCTAAGTATTGAAACGTGTAACCTTTATTCATATTTTAATTTATTTACTTGATCCTCCTCCGAATCGGAAGATTCTGATAAAGAAATTAAGAAGTCTTTGTAATCATGACATCATTTTGCATATTTTTTGTTGTCATGTATTTCATCTTTCTTGACAAAAACCACTTACCTAAGTTAGGCATTTATCCTGTCCATTTGCTTATCAGTTGCAATACGTTCGCTGTTGCGGAGATTTTTATATCTATTAACTAATCTTCGCGATTTGGTCCACTGTCAATTTGAGTATTTTAGCTAATACGATTGGCTGCAGACTCGATTACGTAAGATTAGAAAATCTACCATTCTACTCTTGCCGTCTTGGACAATATGTCATAATTGGGCTGCAAACTAATTGCCGTATTTTAGAGAACATGGTTCAAGTGAAACGGACGACCTTTAGAAGACAATTATGATAATCACATTCCATTTAAGCCTACTTTTGACCCTTGGCGTGCAATCTGATTACAATTTACAGACTTTCTTCTAGATGCCGATCTCTGTGATTGAAATAAAACTAACATCGAAGCCATTAGTACTTACAACTAGTTTTTCGAATAAAACGGCATAAAACTTGCATTTTTAGAACGATCGTTCAAAAAATCATTGTTTTATAGATGAGTTACATTCAAATATGTATATTATGTATATTCTGAGATACCTTCAGTTGAAATTAGGTGCAGAGCCCACCCAATATCTCATTCCATCAATGTAAACAACCACAAGAGATTCGTTCATCTTGAGCGTTAAAAATATTAAACCATGAAGGTAATCATTCGTAAAGCAAGTCCTTCTTCAATAAATTTTCCAAGGCTAACTGTTAAAAAAAAATCACCCTTGTAGGCCAATAAAAAAATTAGCATAATTCTGTTAGATCTTAGCTAACAGCTGTCAAACTGATATTATATGTTTAACAAATGTATACTAAATTATAAATTTTTATCATTGTTTGCTTGTAAATTATTTACAATTTTTAATGGTGTTATGTATTTAATAAATGTGTATTAAATTACTGCTCTGAATGCCATATTGGCCAGTGACAATGGTAAATATGATTGGCGATAAACAATCATTTTAGGTGTAAGCAAATTAACGTTGTGAAATAATAATGTTTAATAATGTTTTAAAATTTGATTGATTAAAAGTTATTACTTGAGATGGTTTGTTCACATTTATCTTCGTTAAGAAAATATCGCGAAGTAAGTTGAGTTGTACAGCACTTCATCTAATAGAATTATGCTAAATTTTTAATTGGCCTGCAGGCGCGATTTTTAAAAAAAATTTTTGGCGACAGACAGCACTGCAACAATAAACGAAGAAGAACCTGCTTTACGAATGATTACATTCATGGTTTAATATTTTTAACGCTTAAAACGAACAAATCTCTTGTGATTGTTTACACTGATGGTGTGAGATTTTGGGCTGTTAACCTAATGTCAACTGATGTTATCTCAGCATATACATATACATACATATTTGAATGTAACTAATCTATCAAACAATAATACTTTGAACGATCGTTCTAAAAATGCAAGTTTTATGCAGTTTTATTCAAAAAAATAATTGTAAGTACAAATGGATTCCTTGCATGTGAAAAGAGAAGCGACCAGCTAGTAACTGTTTATGACAGTCACACGACTTCCACTATTATAATATATAATATGTAAATCCCTTTATTTGTTTTATAGGGAATAATTTAAAGTTTTATTACGGACAGGTTTATATTTCACCGGGTTAGCGCATATTAGAAGACACATTAAAATAAATTATTTTCTTGATTAATTTTGGTCAATTTAAATAATCTGTCTCTATCCACATTCGTCATAACTTAAACATAACTTAACTCGACATAAATACTAGTGTCATTAATATTAGACTCTTCATATGTACTTTAAAGATAAACGTACAAAATATAAATTTCTTTTAGTTGTTTTTATAACTATTAACGGGAACTAGTATGTATTTATTATTGAATAATGTGGAGGAAGATATTTTCCAAATAACAACAAAACAAATAATATTCATGTTCAGGAAATGTATTTTTCGTTTTCACTAATTTTTAGATTTCTGTAAAAGAATAGCGAGATCTATAATTAGAAGCTAATGCAGAAAACGGTTAAATAAAAGTGTTTTTACTTCGAATTATTTTTTATTACAGTAAATAATAGTTTCTAATATCAGTCGCTGTTAATAAAGACTGTAATTATCTATAAGTAATTTTACCAAACAATAAAGAAAGTTTATTTTACTCGCATTATAAATCTTTATTTACGAATAAGAAGTTATTTAAAAGATTAAACATTATTTTATATAAAATATTGAATTAGTTTAAATTTGGCTTCTTGATTTGGTTTATTGCTATTAGAAAATTATTCCTGATATCCATACTAGTAAAAAACAAGAACGAAAACTTATGCGTCAAGTATAGATTATGATACACTTTCCAACACATCCAGAAATACTATAACAAAACTTCACCGTCTAATAAGGTGAAAGTAGATATATAAGTACATAGTTTAGAAAAATAATAACACATTAAAAAATCCAGTTTTAGCAATTACCTTCCATAGTCAAAAAAGCAGTCGAAATATTTTGTGCAGCCCTGTATATGAGCAATAGATTTTGTTATATATGCAACCGGAATCTTTCGTATAGACCTGTATATTATCCACATACTTTTGTACACACCAGATATTAAGCTAAAATTTAATTCAGGTAAAAAACGCATAAGTTTAAACTCAGCATTAAACCCAGTACCGGTGAATATTTATATAATAATTTTTTTTCAGCAGAGCTGAAATTATGCTGTAAAAAATTAATGAAGTACAAAGGATGTCGTCCGGATGGCTTAAATGGTAAAGCACTTGGTGCGCTATACCAAGGGATCCGGGATCGATCCCTGGTCGGGACATTTTTTTCACTCTATTGGCCGTACGATGTTTAGTAAAGGGATAATTCACATCATTTGTATTTCATTAATTTTTTACAGCGTAATTTCAGATCTGCTGAAAAATTAATTAGTATATAAATATTCACCGGTACTGGATTTAATTTGTATCATGTATGCCACTGGAGTTGTGCTCATGATTGACATTCCATCTCGTTCTACGAGGTTGTATCCTTGTCATATAACAGTGACAGAATGCTAGACTGGATGTCGTTCGGATGGCTTAAATGGTAAAGCACTTGGTGCACTATGACAAGGGATCCGGAATAGATCCCTTTTAGTAAAGTGATTTAGTAAAGTGATAATTCACATAATTTGTATTTCATTAATTTCATTGTGTTTGAAATAGTGAAAAACCATCACACTGCAAACGATTTTTCCCCGTAGAATAATGTGTAACACAATTCTTTTAAGCGAACCTGTAAATGAATATATAAAAAGCATGTTTCAGTGAGTTTTATAATTATAGATCAATTTCACCATGAAAATTGTATAACATCATCAAAATGCACTTGAAACGATTTTTTCCCATTGACTGTAATGTAAAAAAACACTTTTGACTGTCCCTGTAAACAGACTTTAAATGCTACACAATTCATTTTCAATAGAAATCAGGCTATAGTAAACGTCTTTACTATACAGAAATTTCAGGGTGATCCAAGTATATTTACGAGTGTTAGAGTACGAATGGACGGACAGATAAACGGAGGTCATAAACACTTTTTAACTATGTTGGAAAGTGTTAAAAAAGGAGACTGTTTTTGATTTGTCTAAAAACATGTAAAGCAAACTACTTCAAGAACGAATTCTCTAAAACTATTAACTATCATAGGGGAAATCAATATCCTGTTCGAAAGAGATCCTTTTGATAAGAACACTGCTTCTTTGTTCTAAATATAGGTAATCATATAATAAAATCACTAATTAGCATTAGAGTACAGACTTAAATGCTTAAGTGATAAACGTAGAACACAAAAGGGCTTATAAAATCCTTTTAATATAATGATCGACACGTTTCAAATACACAAATGGTGCCGTTAACAAGATCTGCATGATAAACAAACTATTCTCGCAAAAATATTTTAAAATAAACTTGAAAAACATAAGTCACGAGATCATATGTGTAATAAAAGCAGGTGCTTAAAAATAGCCAACTGTAAACGCGAAAATTAATATTTCGTTATTGCTTTTTTTAAATTGAACAAGACCTCGTGTCAGATTTTAGGTAATTCAAAAGAGGCTGATTCATTGCAAATGTTCTTGTAACGCATATAGATTTCTATTGATTCACGGCTAATAGATGAGAAATAAAGTCGCGATCTATAAATAATTTTACTATTCTTAAAATGAATTTTTAAAGTCTCGTACCTATGTAATCTTGACAAAGCTGTAGTTCTGTCATATTTTATATCTGCTATATGCTCTTTTAATCTTGTTTTAAACTTTCTAGATGTCATTCCTGTATAACATTTCAATGCTCCATCTGCATTCCATATATAATTAAAGTACTATTAATAAAATTATTACGAGCATGGAGAAGAAGAAGAAGAAAAACTTATATAAACAAAATTGAAAGTTATCTTCTTTACAATATTTCCTTAGTTTTTTTGAAAGATTAAAATTAAAATAATTCACTCCCCAAACCATTAGCAACTAAAAGTACACGGGATAAGTTGAGGCGACAAAAATTGCCGCTACTTTTTAGTTTTCCGATAACTTTATTGTCTGTTTCAGGAAGTCTTTTCCTTCGACAGTTTTCCAAGCATTTCATTGGCTGTTTCCAAGCATTTTATTGGATCCTAAAACAAGAAAGCACAACAGACGACAAAATTGCTCCAAGAATCAAAAGTTGCTTCGTTTCCGTGTAACTCTTTGGAAGCCATAAGTTTAACATGGTGTTGTCCGAAAGTAGCAGCAACTTTGACGCATTGTGTAACAGCTACAGCAGTTTTACTGGCTTGTCGTCAGTAGAAGAAAGTACGGGGTTGTTTCCTGAAGTCATATCAATAACATTTCCAGCCATCAGTGCCATATAGTTTTCATTTCTTTTTGTCGCTGAATAATACGTTGATAAACCTATCCCTCTGGAATATACACATTCGACGCCCATTTTGGCCTATTTATGATGTAATTTTAGACACGGTTTTCAAACCGTTATTTGTTCTTGCAGTCTCTTATGCATACATATATATTGTGTTCTGCGAGACATTGACACGGGGATTATTTTCAATCTAACTTATGTACATATTTTGTTTTGATAGTTATCTTCTAATATTTCGATCTATATGAATACTTGTTATTTAATGCTATACTTTTAGCAAAACACAGGTATTTTTAAAATGCATTCTGATTATACTTATTTAGCTTTTTTTATATTTATTAAAACACACCGGATAATTTTTTTAAATTATGTAAGTTTCCATTCTTATAAATTTAATCAAATATATCTGAGACAATTTTAAATTAATAATACACTGTTTACCAATTTTTTTAAATATATCAAATATAATTTTAATGTAAAATGATTTCTATATTGTACTAAATTTCTAATTACAAATTTACTTGGATATAAAGAATATCTTTCGCAAACTTATAGAAATAAATGCGCAGGACACAGAAATCAAATTTCCAGTAGAGAATACGCACCAAATGTCGTAGAATGATCCAAGCTTTTAACGTTAACATAATTATTTTTTCCCAGATCCTAGAATCAAGGTGTAAATGAATTTTTGATGAGAGTGTAAATGTTCAGAAATAAAATGATAGATTCAATTAAATTAGTTTTTTAAAAAAATTACGTGGATTGAAATGTAAAATGTTGAAAATAGCCTTAACGTATGTACAGGATTCGATGTCTCAAATAACTCCGAAACAGTTAAAAGTAGAATTGTGGAACACGTGTCCAACTATAATAAAAGGACTATACGTAACCAATTGAGAGTCACTTCAGCGTTTTTAGTGATGAAATTTGGAGTTTGGATCCTTTCTCAAAAGTTGTGAGAGATAGCAAATCTAAACCAAATAGCAAAGTGTAGAGCGTCTTGAATTTAGTATGAAATGATAACCTTGCATGTAATAACTAGCAGGCTTCGTCCGCTACGCTGGTCAATTTCTCTAAATGAAAACTGAATCAAACGAAATATATCTGTGAATTTGACCTTGTATTTTAAAACCTTTACGTGGAATACCCTTCCGCATTGCTGACAACGATACGAACGCCATTGCGCGGTTAAGGTCAAACTCTTTTAGTTGGTCATCTTCAGTAGGTTTTGGTAAAGTTGGTAAAGAGCGATATGCAATATACTAAAACCATCCCTGAAAAATTACCTAACTAACAATGGAACTCTCATCAAAATACGTCCAGTAGAACTGTTTAAAAAAGCTAATCTTTTATAATCTTGTTCACCTGATTATAGAACTTTTTCCATAGCTTTATAATTGATTATAATTAAGTAATATAGAACGATATGCTATATACTAAAACCTTCCCTGAAAAATTATCTAACTAACGGGGCAAGTCCCAACAAAATTCATTCGGCAGAATTTAAGTTATAAGCATCCGGAACGAAATTCCCATTTGAATTATATATATATATATATATATATAGTAGATAACTTTATTACAAGTCCTGAAATGTAAATTTTTTGATAATAAATTACCGTCTTCTATTTAATCGCTTTTAGAAGTGTGATATTATAAGAGATAGAACACTTACAAGTAAAACTAACACAAGTAACCAAGGTACTGTTTTTTTTAATAAGAAGATTAACTTAATTTTGCTAATTTTTTCAACCTATTGCACCAATGCACATGTAATGCGGGTGTGAGCATGTGTATAGCTGCTTATATACCTATTACATCCTTCATTCGATAATTATTGAAGGATAATATTTTTCGTGTGCTAAATATTCAGCTACATATGCTTAATAATATTAAAATAATGTTAATGTTACAAACCTAAAATAATAAAGTTTATCGATTTTCTTGCTCTAATTAAAATATACCCTCAGTGTATTTTAAATTTCGAATATGTTATCGGTAATTTCAATTTAAAATGATATATTTTAAATACCTTATTACCGTAAAATACGTGAAACACGTAATTTCTCAGAGAAAGGACCGAAAAGCTAAAAGCAATTTAATGAAAACGTTGTCATAACGAGATTTCAAAAAATTCTAATTTTGAAGTAATTAGTGCCAAAATAGTAACTGGTTTTCGTTTAAAGACGCATGTTAATTACCATTATCTGAATTTTCTCATTTTCCCTGTTTGAAAGAGCAAATGGAGAATTTCATCCCGAATAAAAGAGTAAAGACAAATTATTATTAACTTTCATGTAATTATGACTGTAAATTGACATAATATGCATTTTGTTACTTTCTAATTTTATCTTAAAACTTAATAAAATAATTTTGCATGAAAATATATTTTAAATAATCTGTGATTTAATTATAACTTTGTCATAAACCACATGTATAGAATATGAATCATTAAAATTTATTAATGTATTAAAATTTACCATCGAAATTTCTATCTATAATTTATGTTTTCAAATATTGTAAAGTACAGAATTTATAAAGGCATGACCATTTTATTTAGATGTTAATGTTATTAAGAGGATATATTGAACTATATTCGACGACTGTTAATTTGAACTCGTAGGGACCAAGAAAAATATTTCGTATTATTCTATTCTAAAATGAAAATAACTATCTGTATTATCGTGAAAAAAAAAATTAAACATTAGAAAAAAGAAACCTTTTCTGTAATTGGATTTTTTTTTATATATTGAAAAAAATATTCATTCAAAAATTAAATTTATTACAAACATATAAATCTTAAAAAAAAACAAGAATGTTTTACTCGAATCAGAGATAGAAGTGCAATAATAGCAATAAATCCTCACAAATTGAAATGTATAATGAAATGTTTCATGAAAAAAAATACAGTCAGAGAAAAAAAAATACCTGTCAAATATTGCTTTTTTAAAAAAAAAAAGATTTCTAGTTTATATTTTATTAAATTCCCACTACTAGCTCACACTCTCTCTCTATATATATCTTGTTGGAATTTTCAATCGTTAATAAAATATTTTCTATTCATCCATTCAAGTTCAAATAACTTTTTTTAAACTTTTACTGGATGACAATTCATGTTAATACAGTTTTTTCAAATATTAATTCATTAATTAAATTAAATTAATTAATTTTAATTTTATATTTCATTTCTGTTCAAAAGTTTAGACTAACTCCATATTTACAGTCTCACCTTCACACGTAAAAAGATAATAGGGCTGTTCACGGACGAAGATCAGGCGGCTCGTGGGCGAAGGAGACTATAAATGTGGAGTGAGTCTATACTTTTGAACAGAAATGGAGTATAAAACTAAAATTTAAATAAAATTTAATTAATTAATATTTGAAAAAACTGTATTATCGCTAACTGTAACATCGCTATGGCACTTTATTGTGAAGGTTGGTAATTTTTGAAATTCAATATTTGAAAAACGGCATAATCATTAGATTTTAAATGTATATCAAGAAAAATACAATTTTTTTAACTTTCTAACGCAGTTTGTCTAACAATTTTGGGAGAAATACTTTTCGAGCTATTAATTTTTGGTATTTTAGCTATTTATTTTTTATTTAATTTTTAATACATTTCAAAAATTTCTCTTGAAGATATTTAGCAGGATATAAATTTAGGAATAAATACCGTCAGTGGCGAAGAGTGTAGATCGCTGGAAAAAAAATTTCTATTTGACCTAAGTAGGAATTGACTTTTAAAAAAAAGTTTTTATATTACTTGTTTTATATAAACAATTCACTTCTTTCTTTGCTGAATAAAAATTTTAAAAGCATTAATTGCATCCATCTCTGATTTTTTATTAAGATGTTTAGGGATGTGGAAATCTCATCATGTGGCACAAAATCATCTCACGAATGAGTTATCTCTACTCGCTCTTCACCTGTGATAGTTTGAATAATTTATTTATTGCTTAATTTTCCACAAATTACGAAAACGCACTGCTGCATATTCATAAAATATTGGACTTTTACATCTGAATTTATTTTAACTGGAAAGTGCTCTGGCATTATGTTGTTGTAATAATTAGCTTGTTGCGTTTTTTGCACTATGTTAAACTATTACAGTGGAAACATTTTTTATTTTTCCACTTTCATAGCATTCTTATAGCACTATTACACGTGAATTGGGAGCGACAAAAAATCGCCTCCACAAACTCCTCCCACAAGATCATTCAGCCGGGGTTGCCAAAATAATGTCTGAACCCGCTCCCGCGCTCCTTTATTCATCGCTCTAAATTGGCAGCCAAGCGAGCGACCGTGCCAATATGATGGTTTTCAAACTTATTTTGCGGCTTTTAACAAGATTTTCGGTTAAATTTTAATAGCACATTGTATAAAACAGACATTTCTTCGAACTTTAGTAAAAATACTTGTATAACAAAGTTTAAAGATATGATTTATAAGTCTGCTGGTTGTGTTTATTGTTAAAAATGCTGATATATACACGAAATTAAGAGATGCGATTAGGATTAGGATACCATTAATACAGGGGAATATTTAGCGTTTTTTCGCGGCAAATTTTTGACATGCGTTAAAGGAATCCAGTTTAAATTTTCTAGCGCAATATAACTCTTTTGAATAAAATTTATTCCGCATTCGTACCTTGATTTTTGAATTTTCACGAAATTTTACATGCTATTTTTAGAGTTTTTTTTTTTTTTTTTTTTTTTTTTGCGGCAATTTTTTCGACATTTGTAAAAAGAATCCTGTTTCTGTCTTTTAACATCAGTACAATAAATTTTGACCTCTGAGATTTTTTAATTTTTAGCGATACTGACGAAGTTTGAATAGAAAAATTGTATTATATATATATGTGTGTGTGTGTGTATCAGCACCAATTTCTATAATATTCATAAAAATATAAATCATTAGCCCTACACCCGAATTAAATTTTATAAATTAGATTTTAAAATAATCCATAGTGTACAGATAACAGATATAATTTTGTATCCTTTTCCAAACCATCATGGAAAGCTCCTTTTAAAGAATCATAAACAGTATTAATTTAATACAGGCAAACCTGGATAAGTGAGAAACTTTTATTACTGCTATTTATTCTGCCACTGCATTTTTAGAAAGGAAAAGTTTTGATATTGAGCCAATGAAACCTCTACTTGAAATTATTTTATTTCTGTATTAAGTGATTATTACTTTCATAACTGAGATGGTTTTTACTTGTTATTAAAGTCCCACATGATTGACAGTTAAAATTGAGAACACAAATACACCTTTACTAGTTATAGTAGTTACTATTACTTTGATAACCTCTATTAGTAAAATAAGCACTTGTTGAACCTATATAACAGAGAAACCATTTTAATTATGGCTGGATTGGTCGATACTTCAGTTCCCACTTATCGAAGTTCAATTTTATTTATATATTCTTAGAACAATGCAACCAAATGTACAATTCACAAACTAAGTTGTCCCACCTAGGATAGTAACCAGATAGACCTCTGAAAAGATCAACTCGCATACCCAACCCTTAAAAAAGTAGAAAAAAAAAAAAAAACGAGATGTTTAAAATAATTTATAGGGTGATTTTAATATTTATAAAAGCCATGTCAGATCACAGTAATGCAATAGTGCAAGCTACTATCATTTATTTTCAAAAAGTATCAAAATTATTTTATGAGAATATTAATTCTATATTTTTCAATAATTCATGGCATCATTAAAGAACATGTTATCCTAATAAACTTTACATATAAAATATGTAAAGTTATGAAAGTATATAATGTAACAAAATATGTAAAGTATAAAATATGTAAAGTCATGATTATTTTAACTTTATCTTTAGCACACCTGTTATAATATAAGATTCCCTCTGGCAGAAAATTACTGTGCTTTCTGCGACAAACTCTATTAACCGCAAAATCTTTCTGCAGAAACAGTCCTGAAGTCAAACAAGAGTTATATTAGGCCAGACTACAAAAAAGTTTAAATACTTTGCACCTCCCCCATATTTAGAAAATCCCCCTTGGAAAATATAGAATGATTTGTTGCCAAAAATATTTTTTACTTTGTATGTTGGGAGGGGTGGGGTGGGGGGTAAACAAGCAGTAGACATTTCAGGGAACAATTAAAAAAATATATTTGTGGATCGTTTATGTAAAATAACACAAGAAAACTTAAAAAACATAAGGAAATAATTTTAAATACTGTAAACTTTGTTTATTAGGGGGAAGGGAAGCTACAAATTTGGGGGGGGGGGGGGTTGGTGATTATTTATTTCAAAGTAATAAATACGACATATTTTTGTCATTTTTTATTAATTTTTTTTCTAAGATTTTAAATTGTGATGATGGAGCAAAAGGGGGGGGGGGATTAGATGAATATTTATGTATTAGTATTTTAAAGTAACAAGAACTAAGGCAGAAGTAACGAGTTCAAAATAAAAGAACTAAGGCAAAACAACATTAAAAAAGGAACTTAATTTTAAAAATAGAGACTTTTTAATATTAACAACGTTATCACTTAACTGTTGTTAGCTATCTCACAGGCAGCTATATATATATTTTTTTCAATTTTCATAGTTTAACTATAGCGAAATGATACTTCGTTTGAAGCCCTAGTACTATTGCTAGAGAGTTCTGAATAAGTGGATTTTAATGATAATGGTCCTGAACTAAAGTTTAGTACATAAACAGTATCCTATGAGTAAATAAAGCTTTTTTTTTTTTCGCCTTTCGATCAAGCAGTCTAAGAGATTGCTCACAGTATCTTGTGCAACAGTGTTTGTCACAGCGGTTCAAGGTTAATGCTGGAGAGAGAGGTGTGTGTGGGGGGGGGGAGGGGTTTACAAAGAAAGGGAAAACTAAAATTTTGTAACAAAAAAAAAAAACTACTGCAAAACCCTATTAAGAAACTGAGCAGAACTTAGAGCTTAACAGTTATAAATATTTTAAACTTTAAAGTTTAAGGAGTGTGGGAAGGGACAAACAAAAATTTCGGGGGTGAAGGGACAAAAATCTGCAGAAACGCTGAAGATTTTCACCTCTAACCAATATTGTTCTGCAGAAGCGAAACACATACAGAATATTTTTTTGCTGTTGCAAAAATCCTTTCTCTCTCCCAAAAATGTTTTTTTTTTTTTTCAAATGAGAATTATTTATGGAATAAATCTTTCTTATTCTGCGACATTGGTTGCTGCAATTCTGCCACGGGGATAAGATGTTTATCTGAAACTTGATATTAAGAATTTTAATTATTTACCAAGTGTAGGGATTACATCATTTTACTCCCCACTAGATAAGTGGATTTTCTAACACAGCGAATGGAAGTCCTTTAAAAACTGCTAGCTATAGAAGATATGCCTAAAACTTTATTTAATAATCATATTTTGCATATTACACGGTTCGTACGCTTTTACAACAATGTTTTAATATTTTTTTTCATTTACTTTTTAAATAGCAGAAATTGTAGACACCTCATTTAATTACAGCATTCGTAATACTTTTCTACATTTACATAAGGCAAACAATTATATTAAAAAATTGTGTTAAAAGTGTACGAAATCTGTATTGCCATGATGTAAACCTGGTGCTAAGTTATATCCTATACCACAGTTCCCTCCCCCCCCCCCCCCAAGTTTCAGGAGGATGATGCATCCTGCCTTCCCTTTGGTATAAAAATAAGCACCCTTCTTGCCCCTCAGTTAAAAAAATTCTGCCCATAATGCCTTTGTATTAAAAAATTTACTTGCATAGTAACAACTGATTCATTCTTATCTTGAAGAGAGTGTCTTTCAGAATTCAAAATGTGCAGTTAAGGTAGTCCTTAAATGACCTGTTCAACAATGCGAAACTTTCTGACACAACTTCAGACTCATTTTTAAACACAAAGGTATAAAATTGGCAGGCCTGACTATGGAAGCGAGTTGAAATCGAAATGAATTTTCCATTTTATGATAAATAAATTACTTATTGAGTTATAAGTTCTACCTAAACATATTTAGATTATATAGTTTCTGAATGGGATAAAGAGCCTGTGACTTATATCCCATGATCTGGCCGTTCAAGCCCCACTACAACAACAGTTTCTGAATAAGAACACCTGCCAATTTCATGCATTTGTGAACAAAAATTCATTTTAAAAAAATGCGTCATAAAGTAACCTGTTTGGTCTTAAGAATCTAAAAAATGCTCTTATGAATCTAAAAGATATACTTTCCTCGTCAGCCACAATATGTTCTATAAATATAGGGGGGGGGGGGAGGCGACAGTAAAATTAGCACAGAAAAGAAAAACATTTACCAGTTTTTTAAACTATAAAAAATATTGTTCTTAAAATGCACAGTAGTTTTACAAAAACTGTCATCCATTAAACAATTTAAACAGCCATCAGACTTTAAAAACAGGCATTTTCTTCTAAGCAATGTTGTAATACACACAACTTTTAAATGAAAGAAAATATTAATAACATATTTTTAGGCATATTTTATAAAACAATGTCTAAAACAAACCGTATCTTTATTTTCCCTTCATTTTCTTGTTAGGTTCAAGACAGTGGGTTTGATTGTGTTATAGGGCATTTAAATATATCTTATTTCATGTTTTAGTTAAAAGTAAACATGTGCTTATTCAACAGAAGTTTGGTTTAAAAATATAAAAGAAGAAACTAACTTTTTTCAAGTTTTTTTTTAAATTGTGCGATTTTGATTATAGGAGAGCATGCTAATAAAAGATTTTTCTACCTTGACTGTAGTATATTTTTACAGTGAAAACTAGATCACTGAACATTTTAATATTTTCTTCTTGACCTAATCATTACTTCACAATTTATAAACAAATTCATTTTCAAAATGGCTAACTTTTTTTAATATAATTATTAGTATCTGGGATTGTTAAAGAATTTCTCATATTAAAATACTTCATGTGAGTTTGTTTTTTGAGTGATAACTCCAAGTCTAGATTTTTGGCCATCAGATTCAGCAAGTAACACAAAAGATAAATTGGTATTTTTGAAATGCTGTAACTAGCACCCAATTTTTGAATGCCTTCTTATTCGACTTCATATCTTGAGTTTCTTTGTTTAATTCTTAAAGGATAATCGGTACTTTTCGGTTAGAAGGGCGCCCAGCTAACCGAAAAGTACCGTATAATTTTCCCAATCGAGAAAATTTTCTTTTACAGCTTGACCAAAATTTTAAAGATCATCTTATGTTATTAATTGTCATAAATAATCTGCAATTTTAAAAGAATAAAGTGTTAAAAGTAAAAATTATTTATATCCAATAATTTTTTTTTTTTTTTGAGAATAATCAAACTTTAAGCATTTAAAATTATGAGAATATTAAAGTTGTTAGCTTAGGTAAACACACAGTGTTTGCAGCTAATCACAATTTCCTCTAGACAGCTAACATTGAAATATTATTATTATGAAGACTAACACTAAGCTCGAAGCTGCTGCGGTCGTCCAATGATCTCAGAGCCCCGAGCCCAATCCTTCCCCGTTTTAGGTGCATTAAATTTTCAGAATTTAGAGTTTAAATTTCTCCGGGCGACCATCCAACCTCCCTATGCCCTTTACCACGACATACCTGACCAACATCCAGATGCGAAATAAAGATGTCACTGGTAAAATGTAAAAGCCTGAAATGATAGGTTTAATGCCTCGAAAAGCGGGAAGGGTTGGTCCCGGGGCCCTGAAGGCATCAATGAAATTATTGCCTAGAGCAAGAATCTTGGTTTAATGAGAAAATCGACTTGATCTTCTTTTGTTCTGAATGACTCTTACATCAACAAATTGTGCTATCTTTTACTTTTTTTTTTAATTTTATGAGTGTTAAAAATTGTGCATCTGATATTGCACAATTTTACCAGTATATTTTTAATGAAAAGGAAAAATAAGTCAGAATGATATAAACATGAAACAAGAATTAAGGCTGTTAGTCAACTTCCGAATTCCCCTCGCTAATGTAAAAGTCTAGGACATAAAATACATTCATATATTTAAGGTAATTAATATTTTTAACTTCTTTTTTCCGTGTATATCCCTGTTGTTCTTAAAGGATGTCTCTTTTTTTTTCTTAGTTCTCAAAATATTTCTAAAATAAACACTTAATTTTATGTGAAGTGTTAAAATCTTACTCACAGCTTGTCAGCTTTTAACACATAAAATATTAAATTAAGCATAGATTTCAGAAATATTTTGAGAACTAATAAAAAAAAAAAGAGACATCTTTTAAAAAAAATACAAAGAAAAAATGAGTTAAAATATAAATTTCCAGAGGAGATATTTTAAATATATGACGCATTCTACACCCATAATGTTTAACATTAGCGAGGGAAATTGGGAAGTTGACTGACTAACAGCCTTAACAATAAAATTAATCTCTTGCACAGTAAATAATACAAAATAAATTTATTAAAACAATATAATGGTACTAAAAATATTAAAAAAGATATTGGCCAAAATAAATTTTAATATCATTTACAAAGAGCAATTTCAATTTTTCTGTCAAAATATATACAACTTTATTACTGTCATACACTGCTGGCTATCTAAAATGCAACACCATGAAGGAATGCAAATAACAGAATGGTATTTATTGGACAAATACATTATAATGGGAAGGACAAGTGATCACATTTTCAGAAAAATTGGAGGTATAGATCCTGAGAAAACACTACCCAAAGCAGCCACTTCTGGCTGCAATAACAGCATTTATCTGCCTAGCCATGGAGTCGATGAGAGATTGGATGTCATGTACGGGTACATCAATCCATGCAGCTTCAACACCATGCCACAGTTCATCAACCGTAGTGATGGGCGAGTGGTGGCGGGCCAGTCGCTCAGAAGTCATTGACGGGACATTTTTAATTGTTGAGAAATCAGGAGAACGTGCTGGCCAGGGCAACAGTCGAACATGTTCTGTATCAAGGAAGATCAGCATAGTACGAGCAACATGCGGTCGTGCACTGTCCTGCTAAAAAATAGAATTGCAGAGGCATTGAATATAAGACAGAACCATGGGCCGTAACACATCAGAAATGTAACAGCTGCTGTTGAAATTGCCGGCAATGCGAACAAGAGGTTACCGAGACGTGTATCCAATGGCACTTCATACCGTCACTAAAGGTGATATGACAGTATGACGATTCGAATGCAAGCTGGCAATGTGCATTTTCCACGATGCAACCAAACATGGATGCTGTATATGACACAAGAATGGCATCTTACGTCATCTTTGATGAATTCTTCTCTATTGAAGAAGAAATTTTTTCAGCAGTTCAGCTGTCATTTAGTCTTTCCCTTGGGATTACCTCTTCATCATTATTATTTATTACAGCTTTCTTGGACCTAAAAGGAAAATGAATTATGAGTAATTTGATAAAAATATCAAAATTAAATCAAGTAAATGATCTATCTTCATTGTTTATCTATATGTGAATATTCCATTTAAAAAAGGATTAAAGATATAAATTTATACAAATTTGAGGTTTATTTAAGGTTATTATCATGGTCTCGGGCAACACCAGATGGGTCAGTTAATAATAAACAAAACTTATATTATGAAAACAGAATAATGGGAGTTTGAGTATGAAGTTTAAAAAGATTAATCAACCTTGGCATTAAACATGCCAATGCAAAAATGACATTCGCAATGTAACTAGAAACCCTGTCACTCAAATTTTACACTACACTCTTCTTTTTTTTTATATATTGAATGCTTTTTTTGTTAGCCAGATCACCAAATAATGCCTCAATCCCCATTACTGACATTGTTATGTGATTAAGCCCATTCATCATATGATCCGATTTTAAGGAAGATCAATGGTTTTTGTACTGATATATTCATGTTTACATACTTTGTCAGGATTTTTATACAGCTATTTTAATTTTTTAACAGATATTTTTCCTTTTACATTTTAGATTTAAAAAAAGTACATAAAATTGTTTATAAAATAATTAGTATGTTTTTATGACACCTACTAAGGTTTCTTATGGCCACCATAATTTATTTTTCAAATATATCTGTGCTAAATAATAATGAACAATGTTCAAAGAATTTTTTTATGATCATATTAGATATTATTGATTCTATGATCACAAATCTCAATGTTTGTCAAACACTCTTAAATTTATCCCTTTTATAAATATATAGAGATAGGATATCTGTTGTTATTAAAATATTTTTGCCCCTAATTAAAGAAAAACAGTAGTTTTGATCTTTGCATATGAAAATAAGAAACAATGTAAATGTCGAAATGAAATATTTTTGATTCAAGGAATTTCTCATTAGAACATTTTGTTTGTTATTTTAAATGAAGGAGTGAACATATTTTTTTAATGTGTGTGTTTTCCCTTCTAATATAAGAGTTTAAATTCTTCCCCCAAGAACTACATTGTGTCCCCCCCCCCCAAAAAAAAAAAAAATTATAAAAATAAAACTTGGCTAACTGAAAAGTATCATATATTGTGACATTGTTATTTTCTATTGAATGCAAGCAAACTAAGCATTAAATTTGCTGTTGGCATACTGAAAACAAAATTAGTATTATCTGGAAGATTTTTTGTTACTGGCATCTGGGATAGGAGATAGATAGCCAAAAATTGTTGTCAATACTGTGCAAAACAGTTATTTAATATTGTTAAATACATAAAATTGTTGAAAGTGGTAAATAATGTAAAATAAATAAACAATAAATTACAAAAAACTGTAACCTATAATAAAAAAATTCCCTGACGGCTCGGTCTATAGGCACAGGTAGATTTCGAAGATGCAAACCGTGAAGCGCTTGTTTGTTGGGAATTGCATAAGAAATGACTTTTTTGCCATGATGCGTCATTTGGAAACGTCCACTTTGAAACTTAACTTGTTTGCAGGCGGAGCCGGCAGGGTTTTTTTTTTGTTTTTAATTTTTTTTTTTTTTTGCTATAAGGGTTGGTCTTATAAAAAACTTGTCAATATAAAAGTTTTAGGTAATATTAAGAGGATTTATTATAAATTTAAGCAGATTCAAAATCTTTTGAATTGATGAAGTTATGAATTTTTTTCTTCTAACCCCCCCCCCCCCCATCTTGGGGACATTTTTAATAATATCAAAAATCTGTGATACATAAATTTTCGGCCCTTTTCCTAGAAGTAATAATAATAACTTTAAACTGATTCGTATGTATCATAATTAAGAAAATATCGGTTTTTTTCTGTTTTCACAAAAAGCCCCCCCCCCCCTCTATACATCCATCATAATTTTCTCAGAACATAGTTTTCAATACATCTTTCAAAAAAAAAAAAAAAAAAAAAAAAAAATGCCCCGTAAAGTGGACCAGTGTGCCCCACTTCTGGGGTACACTGGTCCACCCACCGGGGTACAGTGGACCGCTATTAGGTATTATCCGAAATACAATATAAATCTATTTTTCATTAATATAATTATTTTTTATTTCCCCTTTACCCGCAAAATAACATAGTAATATAAATTTACAAGTAACATTTTGAAACAAAAACAAAATTAATTATATTTTGAAAATAACAGATTAATACAGGAACAATTGCAATTTAGTTGAAGTTATTATTTAAGTACAAAAAAATCAGAGCACATTAAAATTTTCAAATGAAATTCCAAAATACTTATGAGTAAGATTGAGCCTGGAATATTCCTGAAATACTTTTGGGTCTGGGAGCAACATTATGAAATCATTGATATCAACAACAGATTCATCTACAGTTTTGTAAAAAAAAAAAAAAAAAAAAAAAAACTGATTTCCATTCAATTTGCATCTCACGAATCTTACTTGAATAGAATCATCACCAATTAGACTACAATTATATTTATCAAAGGCAGTAAATAAATGCAGAACAAAATATTTCTTACTATGTTAAATAAATTATTATTTTTCTTTGTTTACTTTATTTTACCGTTAAATAACTACTTTAAAATATTTCTTTATAGAAAATAAGCAATTATTAAATATTTTGAACATTCTGCATTAAAGGAGCAGAGTGGATTGTGGACCACTGTGCCCCAGGAGTGGGTGGTCCATTCTTTTAAACATATTAACTTTAAAGTTAAATAAATACAAGTATCTGAGCTTTGCAAAATAGCTGTTTTATCTTATTTATCTACAACCTTTAATTACTAAAAAAATAAAAATATGATGATGAAAAATTTTACTTTTAGAAGCTCAAAACAACCAATCAAGATAAAATAGTTCAATTTGAGATAAACATATTTTCTGAAGGCTATAAATAATCAGTGCAGTGCTGTTATCTATTAGAAGAGAAGCTTTAAAAAAAATGAAATAAATAAAATATTAAGAGGGTGGTCCACTGTGTACCAGTCTCCCCTACATTTCCACATATTTACAGTTTCTGGTTAAATAAACAGCTGTCAAACACCAATTGTCATGGTAATTTTAAGCCCCTCCCTAATAATATGTCATAGCGATGGCTCTGTGTATTTGATGCTAAAGATTTTTAAATAGATGCACATTTCTTAAAATGAATGCATATAAATACAAAATAAGCAAAACTAAGAATTTTTGACATACAAGAGAATTTTTACACATAAAAAGTAATACAGAAATGTAACAAACAAGCAATAGTAAATATTGAAAAGTAAACATGCTATTTTTTTTTTATTTTTTTTTTTTTTTATGAATAATGAAACAGTTTTTTCATTTGTTATCTTTCGTTAATGTTAGATAATTTAAAACAAATTAACATAAAAAATAAATAAATTTTATATTATACAAAAGGTTAAGGGGGCCGTGCCCTTTTCATAAAAAATCATTGTTTATTTTCTCTTGTAATACTTCATTATGTTAAGTTAATCGGGAATAATAAATTACATATTTTTTCCAAAACTCATTAGAGAATAGGGAAATTTTTTTAATTAAATTTTAAATTGCAGGCATGAGCAATGGCATGTCCTACCCCACCCTTATTTGCATCCATTTTCCAGTTCCAATTGAACAGCTTTTAAATGAGGAAGAAGCCATGCCATACCTTACATATTTTATAATGCGGCAATCAACACCCATCAGGAAACAGAGAATAATCTTTAAGGGCATGGGAAAATGAGGAGCTCTCCCCATTTAAAAAAGGACAATTTTTTAAACCGCACAAGTTCTTAAAAATCTATTATTTTTTGTCTTAAATGTTTCATTATTCATCTCTGACAAAAGAACTACATACACAAAAAATCACTAGAATAATAAATTTATAGTAGCAATGAAAGTAGTAAATCTGCAGATCAAGGGGCTCAAATGTCAGTTCTGATATTTTATTTTGAAATAATTTTACTTAGTATTTAAAAAACATTCAACCTACACTTTCATTTATTCGATATATTTTATACAAATTGCTAAAAGTAATATATAAAGCAGTTTTAGGAAGTTTAACTGTTAAGAATAAAAAGAAATATGATTCCATGCACTGGTACGCCAAGACACTTAATTCTTTTTTTTAACTAACCCTTCTAAACTCCCCTCTCCCCCTCAATGACTAAATAATTTGGTAAATATAATTCTTTGAAATTTGGTATTTTAAACCTTCTATCTAAAATAATTAAAATATTGATCTTTTGTTAATGACAATAATTAATTTAAACAGTCAATTAGTCTCATAAATATTTTATTAATTATTGATACCCTAATTGTTAAATTTATTTGAAAATGACTATTTTATTTCATTAGTATTCTTTCATTAAATTTTGGTTTTAAATAAAATCATAAAATCAATTATCTATTATTTTTTGTGGTGTCCATTACTGGAACAGAGAGTGTCCCATTACTGGAAGAGAGGGTGTCCATTACTGGAATTTTGGGTGTTTTGATACATTTCTGTTATTTACAATTAAATTTTGATTCACATTGGTAAATGAGACTATGAGATTGATTAAATAATGTTGATAGATTAATACAATATTAAAAAAAGTGGGCTATAATAATTATAACTATTAATTAAAAAATAATTTTAAAAAAAAATTCCTTAAGGGTGTCCATTACTGGCACATCTACCCTATATAAATATTTTTTAAACTGAGAGTTTGCTAACACTGAATGTCCATTAACAAAATTATTAATTTCTGTTTATTTTAAGTTTAAGATCAGAAAATGTAATTGGACTATTTTATTTTTAACCTGGCAAGAAAACAGTAAAATTGCATTTTTAACATTACATTGACATATATATCGCTGATAAAATAATATGTAAACAAACAGTTTGGCGAGAAAGTTTTGAAATAGCGCCAAAATATCATTACGGAAATTACGACATTAATAAGAATAACAACAATGAAATAATTTTAATGAACACGAGAATGAATTAAAGAAATTAACTGTTATTGTATTTAACATTAGATACAAGATGGTTTAGAATAAAAAAGATAAATAGAAAAGTGACACTTACCAACTACGAAGAGGAAAGCAGAATATGTATCTTGCAATTCTCGGCTTATGTGACGAAAACCTTTCACTATACTTTTAATTTTAAAGAAATAGATTTATCTGTGAGGTTTAAAAGGTATTGCGTAACAAAATAAATACATAAAATGCTCTCCGTCGAGCTGAGACAGAGAGCATGCAGCCGCCATGTTTTGAAAATCTAGAGAGTGAAAACGTGACGTCAGATTCCTAAGCATTTGATTGGCTGTTGGTGGCGACATGGTCGCGATATCGCCCGCTTCGAAGCGACAAAATTGCTCCGACAGAAAAAAGTTGCTTGCTACCGAGCAACTCTTCTGAAGCCATAGGTTTACATGGGTGTCGCCTGGAAGTGGCGGCGACTCGACGCCTCGTGTAATAACACTTTTACTGATCCTTAATGGCTGATAACTCCATAGCATTTTAATTGTCATGTCTGTAAGTAAATAAATAAAAAGAAATTTACAATTCTCTTGCGATGTCGCATTTTATTGTTTTGTATTGAAAGCAAATTAGAAAATATTATTTTTCCTTTTTAGTTTGAATTAACCAATGTGACAAAAACGGAAAATCGAATTAACGAAGTTGTTTTATCATTAATTCTGTCGCAAGATTTTTGAGACTATGAATAGTTCAAATGAACGCAATGTTCAAATTATCGCAAGTTCAATGTATTTTTTTTTTTCGTATTTCACATCTATGACTAGTGTTACCAATGTCCGTACCATAAAGACTGGGACAAGCGTGAAAGAGTTGGAAATTGTACGTCGAACGTACCAAATGAGGTGCGTTCGTACTGTAGCTAGTTATATAAATATTCGGATCTTGATGATTTTTAATTCTGTGAAATGAAGTATATCGTCTGCAGATTAATTTCTGTCATAAAATAAGTATCTCGGTCGCTTGACGATTAAACCTCAGAAGCTCCTATAACAAGAAAGCACCGTATTTTTAAAAAAAAATCAATTTTTTTAATAAATGTTTTTATTAATATTTTCTAAAGTTTTGATTCGATTTTCATAAAATTTGAAATGTCTCGACATAATTCTGCAAAGGTAATATATTTTAAATTTCAACCCATTCGGTTGGGTAGTTTTTGCGTTGTTATATGCGGACGGACGGACAGACAGACGGACGAACAAGACGACGACAATAGGTGCTACGTATTTATATAATTACGAACGCACTTAAAAAGAGTGAAGGAAATTGCTTCTATCTCGAGACATAAAACGCAAAGTAATTTTCTTTCATTTTATTAATTGTTAGGAAGAAATTGAAAAGAAAGTTAAACACACAGCAATTCCTGATACAATTAATAATATTTTATACCAATAACTCCATGTTTTATAAATGAAACTTAAACAAAATTATCTTTAAGGACTTGTAACACTAGTTTGCACTATACATAAACAATAACATTTTATTCAAGCATTGAAAAATCTAACAACATTGAAATACACAAAGTTAAACATTTCTACAGTGGGAATTTTGAAAAATTAAATCTAATTTGAGTAGCTGCAGTTTTACTAAAGGCAGTTCTGATATCCAAATCAACTTCTCTAAACATTTTTTTTTTTTTTTTTTTTTTTTTTTTTTTTAAAGTAAAGTATTCTCCAGAACATGTAAAATTTTCTGTTTTAAGCAGCTTTTTAGCACTTTCCAACCTAGTTGAAATGTGCTTATGACTTCGGTTTGTCTGGCCGTCTGGCCGTGCTCTAACTCCCGTAAATATGCTCGGATTGCTCTGCAATTTTTATATGTTATTGTCGTTATCTATAGCATGTTCCCTATTTCAACGGAAGTGTGTAGCACTTATAGTCTTTTTACAGGGACACTCAAAGGAATTCCGTTACATTGCGGTCTATGGGGGAAAAATCATTTGCGGTTTATTTAAATAATGTTTCACTATTTTAAACGCATTGTAATTTATATATGTTACTAAGGTGCATTAGAAGAAGCTTAATATGTAACAGAGTGTGCATAGCACTTATAGTTACTTTACATGGACAGTAAAAATAATTCCGTTACATTACGTCTATGGAGAAAAAAATCGTCTGCGGTTTATTTAAATAATGTTTCACTATTTTAAACGCATTGAAATTTATATAGATCACTAAGGTGCATTACAAGAGACTTACTACGGAATATTGTGTGTATAGCAGTCATCGTTCATTTACAGGGACACGCAAAAGAATTCTCTACTGTCTGTTAACAATAATTCCTGGAAGTGCGTTTTAAGTTATTGAACGCGATTTTAATTTTAACTTGCTTTTTGTCTATTACGTGGTGTGTATAAATTCTGTAGATCCTATACAGGGCAGCACAAAAGTTCGCGAACACATTTCTGTTTATTGACAAACTCCAGACGAAGAATTTTAAACTGTGCTACGCGTTTCCTAACTGAACTAAAATTATCATCCTATGTAGTATATATACAAATCTATAGATCCTATACAGGGCTGAATAAAAGTATTCGGATATTTTTCCGAATATTGTATATGTTGGAAATTCCTGAAATTATGTTTTTAAATATGTTATGCGTTTTCTAAATTGTTTACTTAGATGTTAGCTTTTAGCTTATTAAACGGTATGATTTGTAAAATTATTTTGGAAGCGTTGGAAAGTGCTATATAATCTATGCTTGACGCATGATTTTTCGTTCTTGTTGAAATCTGAAATCACGTAAATGGAATATAAGGCAGCAGTCAAGAATTGATTAAATATTCGTCATATTTCTGAGATAAGGAAAAGAAAAACCTCTACTCGTTTTTTCTTTTTACTTGGAATTTGAAAGTAACACCTCAAAATTTTATATATGCGGTATTGAAAAGTATTTTATGACAAATAGTCCGAGTATCATAGTTGAGATTTTTCCTACAGAGTGAAAATATGCCGTGTCCAGGACTCGAACATAGTTCCTTTGGTTTGCCGTACCAACGGTCTCCCTACTGAGCTATCCCGACGATATCCTGGGCTGGCATATCTCACTCTTATTTGTTGGACAAGGCTGCGAACTGCAGCGCTAATTTCATTCATCCGAGCTATAACTATAGCATTTACATGATGAATCTGAAATAGCACGGAAACTCCTGTATACCATATAATTAGGTATTAAATGAACAGAGAAGAGCATATTCAGGCAAATTATATCCAATGGTTGGAGTATCATAGTTGAGATTTTTCCAACAGAGCGAAAATATGCCAAGACCAGGACTTGAACCTTGGTACTTTGGTTTGCCGTACCAACGCTCTCTTTACTGAGCTATCCCGACGATATCCTGGCTGGCATATTTCACTGTTATTTGTTGGTAGTACGGAGAGCATTGGTACGGCAAACCAAAATACTCGGTTTCGAGTCCTGGTCCCGACATATTTTCGCTCTGTTGGAAAAATCTCAACTATGATACTCCAACCATTGGATATAATTTACCTAGTTGAATATGCTCTCCTCTGTTCATTATGAAGTATTTTATAAATTTGACAAAGAAAAACAGGATTTTCAAACAGGGAATATGAAAATTAGTGATAACTCATGATCACAAATCATATTTTCTGCTCAAATAATTTCAATTATTTTGAAAAAATAATCTTCATGAGAGGTGAAGCATAAACGTTCTACACTCAAATCGTTGGGGTCTTTATAAATTTAATATTCTTATTAGCCACACACAGGGTGGCTTATTCTTTCAATCTCTATCATTTTTCATATTTATGAAATGTCACAGCAATCCATCGTTGCCACAGATTAATCTCAGAAAATGAAACATTTGAAGTTACTTAAAAAATTAATAACTCGAAAAGTATTTGTCACAAAATTGGGTACTTTTCGGTTAGCCGGGCGCCAGTGATATATGTACATATATAAATACATATGTATATACATATATGTATATATATACATACATATATTTATATATATGTGTATGTATATATATATGTATACGTAGATATGTGTATATGTGTGTGCGTGCGTATATATACATGTATATATATCACTGGCGCCCGGCTAACCGAAAAGTACCCAAAATTGTTTTACAAACTGCGTTAGAATGGTAAAAAATTGTATTTTTCTTGATATAAATTTCAAATCTAATGATTATGTCGTTTTTCAAATATTAGATTTCAAAAATTACAAAACTTCACAATGGAGTACCGTAGTGAAACTTTTACGCGTAAAAAGATAATGATAAAGGCATTGTGGCTCGACGTGTATCGTGTATACTGGCCATAGCATGAGTAACGAATTATAGTAAACTTATTATTCTGTTAAAATATAAAAGTGAATTATGTATATACATTTTTAAAAAATAAAGAAAAACATTTTATCACAAACATCAACAATTTTTTTTCTTCTATTTATTCCCTTATTCCAAAGATATCGTTTTATCGTCTGCTGCCATAGCAACATGAATTAAATTTCATTAAAAAAAAATTGCTCAGTGGCAGAAAAATATTTTTCTAAATCGAATGGTTATTGAACAACTCAACACTTTAAAAGGGGAATTTTTATTTGTTATTTAGATATTTTAAAATTGTTTGTTGTCATTGCGTTTTTATTCTGAGTTACAGCTAGTTGATTTATTTTTTAAATAAAAGCCGTGTGTGGCAATCTATATTCGGCCTTATAGCAGAATTTTCCCCTCTTGTTTTTTTTTTTTTTTTTTTTTTTTTTTTTTGCACTATTTTTCTTAATTTCACAGGACACAAAAAATAATATGGCGAAAGTAAAAAATGAAATATCAGGACTTTTAACTCCCCTCGCAAGGTTTACGCAGGACAAATCTTTGGATCTTTGAAAATCGGGACACTTGTCTATGACAGATGATTTTTTTCTTTTCATGGAACATTACATTCCATATTGAATATATTCCATATTGTTTAAAATATTTCTTACATCATACAGCATCTATTACATTTTTTAATTATTTATACCTTTGTTGTTCTTCCCTTTTCCAAACGGTTGTGCCTTTTTGCTTTTATTACAATAAATATAATCCATATCCACTCCACAATCGGAAATAAAATCTAGTATTATTCAGATTACAATATTATACACTGCAAAAAATAATTGTTGATTTTGCAGTATAAAACTGGCACCCCAGCTGCCAGTATTATACCGTAAAATTAACAGTATTAAACAGTAAAATAAGCAGTAATACGCTGCCGTTCAAGCAGTAATACGCTACCGTGCATGCGCGGTAGCGTATTACTGCTTGCACGGCAGCGTATTACTGCTTATTTTACTGTTTAATACTGTTAATTTTACGGTATAATACTGGCAGCTGGGGTGCCAGTTTTATACTGCAAAATCAACAATTATTTTTTGCAGTGTACTGATTGGAGTTCTGTTAAATTAGAGTTCTGTTAGATTAATTCATTAAATATTTAAATTTTTATTTTTTATTTCTATGAATGTAATATTTGATATTCCAAACATATTTCAGAATATTTTAAAATAATAACAGTTATTCACTATTACTTTTAACTGCGAAAAGATATTAACGGAGTTTTAAAGAAATCATACACTGTAAAAAATTTTGCAGCAGAGTAACCGGTTATTCGACTGTTTTTATAAAAAACGGTTACATAACCGTAATTTAACAGTATTCTGACCTTAATATGAGCAATATTATGGTCAAAATAGTGTAAAATGGTGGTTATGTAGGATTAAGTACGGTCATTCGACCGTTTTCTATAAAAACGGTCGAATGACCGGTTACTCTGCTGCAAAAGTTTTTACAGAGTACATTCTACTATGAAGCTACATATGACTAAACATACATTCTACTATGATAAGTACATTTACATTAAGATTATGAAATTATGTTGATTATTCTTCTGTTTAAAAATTATTCTTTAAATTAAAAAAATATATATATATATATATTTATATGAATTTGAAAATTTTGTTGTAACGCTGTAGTGTTGTTTATTCCAGGCATATTTCAGAGAAAACTGAAGTAATGGAACTTATTCTACTATAAACTTACGAAAAAGTAAAATGAATTCGACAAAACATAATATTTTATTAATAGTTTTGTAATATGATAAGTGTAACACTTCTGATTTGAGTAACACAAGTATTAATCGATATTAAACACCTTCGTATTAATAATCTATATACTTTATTTTTAAAAAATTCTATACAATAAGGCCATACGTTTAAGTCAATGACTGAAGACAATTTATTATTTTCACCTAATACTATTGAAGGAAAATTTGTCCAAACCAGGAATCGAATTCAAGATATGCAGTTTAATTAAGAACATTCTACTAATTGAGCTACCACAACGACTCTGGCCAACACAATTCATTTAGTTAAATATTTGGGATGTGATCAATGATCAAATTTGGGTCAATGATCATGATGTCAATGATCATGATCTGTCCTTTCATATGACAACTTAGTTTCACTTAGTTGGGAAAATGTCAACTCCCGCGACTGAATATTAAACTGCTATGTGAAACGTTGCCGGCTTATTTATGGGTACATCTATGCAAAAGGGCGTATTCAATTTCAAACACTTTTTCCATATATTTAATTTTAAAATTTATATATACTTCATATTTTCCTGCATACAGTATCGGTGCTTTATTTTTCAGACATATTGAAATTTCAGCTTGAGTTATTTAAAAATTTCTTGCAAATTCATATTGGATACACTGATGTGCATTTACATATTAAGCATATATTTTGCCATTTTAATTTATTATTGTCTCTACGTTATTAGAAATGCACTAACATGTATTTTAACAATCACTTTATATAGAGTTTTTATGATCTACACAACATAATGATTTTGTATATTTGTATTTTTTCTGTTTTTCTTAATAACAAATAATAAGAAACCAATATAGATTTTCTCGAAGTCCAATGGCATATTCCAATTATAATACCAATATTGGTTAAATATTAGTAATATGTTGGAAATATTTTCAATCAAATTCCTCTATAACAGAAATATGGTCTTTACATCAGAAATACTCCAATAAAAATGTTGGCTTTACATTGGAAAGATTTTCAAAACGATGTTGCAATATTTCTTGCTCATGTTGGCTCGATACTGCATATAAAAGTTGCCAAGATACCCAATACAAACAAAATTAACGCATGATTGCTTTGGTACCAGGGAAAGCAACTATTATATATAGGTATCACAGTTATTGCTCAAATACTTTAGGCCCCACCAGTGGCTGAGAGGTTGTGCTCTCGAAGCTGGTAGACGGGAGGTGCTGGGTTCGATCCCAATCGCGCCCGTCAGCCTAATCGTTCGGAGTTTTCGTGGTTTTCTTCGAGCCGTGGATTTATCCATGCGTAAATACGGGTTAGGTTCCCTTAGATAGACCCCCACGAAGGGCACTCCCCCAGGGCCTATATCCCAAATGTAGATAATTGGCCGTCAATAATCAACCCAACCCAACCCTTTAGCTGTCGGTATTCGAAACACACTCAAGCTAATTTATGTAGCACGTTATTTTTTAATTTAATATAACAGAATCTAATATATGCTAAAATATGGAATTTTATATGTTTTATACATAAGTACATTAGAATACGTAGATTAATTTATACAATAAGAACTTTTCGTATTCACTGTAAAAAAAAAAATTGCAGTAAAATTGCGGGCTGCGGCCGGCAGCAGAGATTCCAGTCATACCCCATTAAAAAAATCAAAAAAAAAAATAAAAAAAAATCCATACCCATCATTTTGTGCAGCCCGTAATTTTACGGGGCAAATTAATAGAGCATTATAATGCACAGGATATAATGCACTTTAAAACACAATAACACTTTGCTTACTATACCGTAGCACGTAGCACGTTAGATAATCATCACAGAATCGCTGTTTTGGCGGGTTAAAAATTTCGAAACACGAGTAAAATGAAGGGTTACACCCTAGCGGAGGACAATGTATGGGGTCGTACCGTATTTTTGCTAACATATGGGCTAGAACTGTAAGAAAATGTGGATTGCTCTTAATTTTCTAAGTATCTAAGGAATAAGGCCGCTTATTTAGTGGATGAGACCGTTTTTCATCAAATAAGGCTGTTGCCCGTGAAAATTGAAGGGCAAACGCTCAAAAATTTACAGTTTTTTTCTGAGAGTATTGTTAGGGTCTCAAACTACTAACATATATGCAAACCTTCCGGGTTTTATTGTAGCAAATTACAACAATACGTATGTATATTTGTTGCATTACGTACGATAGTTTATGCAATAATAACTTTTGTATTTTTAAGGTCTCAAACTGCTAACATACCTAGCAACCTTCCAGATTTTTCTCTAAATCAAATAATGTTGAGTAAAAAAAAAAAAAAAAAAAAATGAAATGTACCCTAGACCTATGGAGCAATGTAAGCTCCTTGAAAGACTTTCTAGTTTCGGTGCTGCGTTGAACCCAGGATATATGAAAGCGACTTTACGAGACATTAGAGAGTCATTGAGAAATAAAGTTTAAGTGCAGTACAAAACTACATGAAAAAAAAATTATTTGAAGTAAAATGGAAAAGATTTTCCAGGTGTATATAAATTAACTTATTTAATTTAATATAATATCTTGTTTTCTTTGTTTTGAAAACAAAAAACAGAAAGTTGGCAGATATGTACTAATAAAATACTTTTGTACTTTTACTAACTGTTTCATATTTTAAAGTTTCTTGAAAAAAATATCACAGGCAAATTTTTCTATAGCTAAACAATTTTGTTTTTTCCTTTAACTATTTTTTTTATTGTCCACTTTTAAATTTATCATATACTATCATCACTCACTGCCATCCATCAAATATTACTTTCCATACCTTAACGCATACTATATACAATTTAAAATAATTTCAGCCAAAGCTTTATACATACGTAGTCATAAAATAGTATTTCAGCTTACTTATCACCCAGTTCTAATAGAATGAAAATGTATTACTTGTTTACAAACTTTTATTACTCTTATTTATACGAACTTTATTGAAATTTTCTATATAAGTGTAAAATTAATATTTTCTAGAAAAAACTAAAATCCTTTTATATTAATGGAGGCAGCAAAAATTAATCGTTTCTCTCTGTGCTAAGGGAAATCAAATATAAATATATATAATTAAGATTAGGGGAGACCGGGGCACATTGGTACATTTTGCAGAAAATTGACTTTTTTACGATGAGTATCCAGATTTTTCAAAATTTTAAACCATGTAATTGAAGAGTGTTTTCTAATGTGAAGAATCATTTTGAAAAAATTTGCTGTATTAAAATCAGTAACATGTATGATAGTTTAGGAAATAATAATTTTTCTACCAATCTACCCCATGGTGGGGTAGATTGGTACAAGGATGGGGTGCTTTGGTACAGTTACAAGAAATATACATAGGGAACTTTACACTTTTATTAGTAACAGTAATTGGGATACAAAAATGGAAAATAACTTAAAAATACATGAATATTAATTTGAAACTGCATCAATGTATAGAAAACACAAGACAAAACATAGGAAAAAATAATAGTAGAATTTTTATACAACTAGTGGACATTATAGTCACTTAACTCAACAGGACAAGATAATAATGTTGCAGCTATAGCAGTACCACCACAAAATGTAGGCTGTGAAGGATAAAACATACATCTGAAATATCAATAATGCTACTATCAACATGTTCAGGGAAATAAAATTTTGAGCAGTCAGTTTTCTTTCTTAAACAGTTTACGGAAAACTCAGATTCTGTATTCTTAACTTCAATCTGGCCAACATAATAAATAATTCTCTTCTTTCCAGCAAATTTTACTAACACATAATCACTAACTGAGATATTGGATCTACCAGACTCATATATTTTGGGTGGGATAAGTTGGTAAAGCAAAGGAGATGTATACACTTATTGAACTGTGCCTAGTAAATATACTGCAACAATACAGAAATTACAGTAAACTGGCTTTAACTAAAAGAAATACTTTGAAAAAGAATGCTATACCAGTTTACAGTCTATTATGGGGCACATTGGTACATGTACCAATGTGCCCCAATAGGACTGTACCAAAATACCCCAGTAGCAGATTTTTGAAAAAAAGTGTCATGGCTGACGTTTGTTGTTTACATTGTAGTTCAAGACAGTGTGAAAATAAATGTCATTAACATATGTTATAATGTGTTATTATAGTCAAAGTGATAGATTAAATGGAATTCTGATTATAATGTTACAAGTAGACTTCCAAAAGATTACAAAATTACAGTAAAACAGTTAAAGTTACCTTTTCCAAGAAACTGCAAATCCAATCCCAGCAAACTTTCATCTGAAGAAAGTCTTCAGTGTTGCCAACTTTTAGGAGAGAAATTAAAATTTTTTTAAATAAATCAACTAAAAATATTTACCTTGTACCAATTTACCCCATGTACCAATGTGCCCCAGTCTCCCCTACTTTAAATTTCATGTTTGATATCTTCAGAAAATGTGAAATCCTGAAATTATAATCAGAGAAGATATAGCAAAAGTCATTAAAATGTTTCCAATATAAAATTACATAAAAATATTTGCAATTAATATTACTTTGCGAATTTCAGATAAAAGGTCTTACTTATGTCTGCTTTCAAATATCAACAATAATTATGTTTTAAAATGTTATGCCTTCAAATTTCAAGTCAAATAGTAACCCTTTTAAATTGCCAATGTTAAGTTAATATCTATAGCTGTTTATTTTTATAACTTATAAATGCATTTTGACTTCATGGGTCAGGGAAAAAGAAAACGTCCAAAAGAGCTTTCAACAGTGCACCGACATTAACGGCACTTGACTTGTGAAAACATCCAAACCTAATGATTCCAAAATGGCATAAGATGCCATTTTTGCAATCCCGGACGAATATCGTTGAACTAATTCACCCAGTTAACTATAATGATCATAGCATCTGGTCTGATATCTGAATCAGCACAACAGAATAAATCACATGATAATGGGAGCCAAAATAAACGCTGGAAACGTAATTACACTAGATTAATTTTCGTCACATTTATTCAAATTGGTGAAGAAATCATATGAGATGTAATCTTCCAAACTGGGCAAAAAAGTCCGGCCAAGGATTTGAACCCGGGATCCCTTGACTGGGGACTCTTAGATCCCTTCGAATCCTTGCCCGGACTATTTTGATCAGTTGGGAAGATTACATGTCATATGATTTCTTCCCCAAGTTGAATAATTGTGCCAAAATTAATCTAAAGAACGAAAACATTGCTTGAAAACAGATAAAATAGCGGATTAAAAATGTGTTACTTTTTTTAAGTAACACGACAGCAATCGATTTTTGACTCACTCCGAAACGATTTTCCTAAAATAATGCATACAAAGGTCGTTGTCGTTTGACAATGAATTATTTATTCAAATATTTTCAGAGGCGTATATCATCATGCACAGTGTCAAGTGACAAAATAGGTACTTCGTACATGCAGAGAACAAAGTCAAATGTCATACCAGAAACAAGTCTAACAAATGTAAGTGTTGGCAACAAAGGAGTTACAACATTAGAGCACATTAGAAATGTTTTTCAAACATGAACCTGATTACAGCAATGAAATTAATTTTGCATCAAACACAAAATACAAGATATTTTAATTATACGAGACTTAAAAGAATGATTAAAACAATGGAATTGAGCAATAAAAGCGTGTTATTTAATCTTTTAAAGTAATGTTCTTTGTTTTGCTATTTTGTTATCACAATCAACCGAATAAACCGATCAACAGTTTAATCAAATTTTCTATTTCTTTTATATACAAAACAATTTATATAAGATACAAAATATATACAAAAATGTCTTCTCTATATGACCATGTAGACAAAATAAAATATATTTCTCAAAATAAGTGTCATTATATTTTATCTAGAATAAGCATTTTTGAGGTTGGAAATTTAAAAAATACTCTTTAAACAAAAATTTAAGACGACACTGAGACATACAAATGCTTTACAAATGTCTCTCTCATAACTGAAGAAATAAATTCTACAATAGTATTTAAATTATTTTAATTTACGGATTGGTGAGTGTAATATCAAACATTTCTTTTTTGTTTGTTTCCTTTAGTTTAAGTAAAGAAATAAAATTACAAATGGAATAAATTTAAAATAATGCTTCAACAATGAAGAAAAAAAATAATTTTCTATATTTATATTAACCAGCTAAACGCTAGAAAACTGCATTTTGAATACAGAATAAATCTTAACTGTTCATAAATATATAAATTAAATATAAGAATAAATTATATTTGGCTTTACCTCTTTATTGTACTATTGATTTTTTTTAATTACACAATTGGCTTTTTTAAGATCTATGTTGTTTCATTTGAGTTCATGCTGAATAAACATTTTTGTTTCTTATACAAAAGTAAAAAAATATATTTTGAACATGATACATTTATTTTTACATATAATAGTAATATTTTTAAATATATGCCATGAAAACAAATCCAGTGTTAAAATTGTATACTCAAGACGTTCCCTTATGATTTACCACGTTTTTGTCTGAATATTCTTTTTCTAAGAAGAAACAAACAAAATGTTCAAAATTACAACATGTTTAACATTAAAAACATACTAAATTACAAGCATTCACTTTAACATTTACATTAATATAATATTATTATGTTACACTTGCATGTATAAATTCATTTACGCAGCTGAAAATGTTTATTTAAAAATTGTTAGCATCCGAAAACCGATATTCCGGTTTCACAAAATTGATGAATACACCGCAAAAACTACTCGGAAACGTTTCCGAAAATTACTGACAGCAAAAAAAAATTGTTAATGCTTCTTTAAATCTTGAAAATCTGCTTGTTTCTGAAGTTCCTAATGATAAAGGAACTCTTATTGAAATGCTGGGTAATTCAGAAGAGGTTATTCAGGTTGTCCGAGATGTCTTTCCCTGATTTGAAAATGTATTCATGTCCGCTATATATAAGATAGACATTTGAAACTGGTGCCAAAAGGTTAAAAAACTATCCACGTTTTCTTGTTGCAGTTTTACGTAATGCGGATGTAGTGAAGTAGTGTGAGTGTCCGGGAAACCGGAAATGTTCATGAATCTATTGACTACAATTTTTACTGACTATCGACTAGATTTTTTACTTGCTACCAATGGCGCACACTCAATACACACATCAATAAGTGGGACTTATTGATGTGTATTTCCTGTTGCATTTAGTTAGTTTTCCAACACCAGTTTCACTGTCTGTCTTATATCTAACGGATATGAATAAATTTTGTAATCAGGGAAAAACTTTTCGGCCACTGTGAATTACATTTTCGTTCATGGTTGTGATGACGCTTGACCATCTAAAATGCAAAGTTCGTATAGTTAACAAGATCCCAGATCCGAAAACATTATTGCTGCAAAGAAATGTGGGTTGTTTTTAGTAGAAGAATAAGTCTCATTTAACTCTTGATTATGAATTTTATTAAAAAAGATGGTAAAAAATGAACAAGTGGGTAAGTGTGATCGAAGATCGCACAAAGGGTTTCGTTTAATATTCCTTTCAAAACAATTTATCTTAATAAATTCAAATAAATAAATTTCATTTTCCTAAAAAAAAAAAAAAAAAAAAAAAAAAAAGTTCATGTTTCTGATAAAGTAAAAATTATACTCTGCCATAATAATAACTGTCATGCGGACTAAATGCGATATTTAAAAAAAACAATTTCAAAATAGAGACCTTCAAAATGTAAAAATATGCTAATATTTGCATTATCGGGTTTTTATCATAATTCAATACGTCCCTTAAACTCATATTGATACTCTCTTTGTATTATTCTCAAACATTTGAAAAATCCGTTAAACTTCCAATATGACGTCAGATTAATTTTCTTTTTAATTCTCTAATGACGTCATATGAAGCTGCTTTCTGTATTTACACATACTCATACTCCTTACATTATTGGGAAATGTTTGAAAATTTCCGTTTTATTACCAATATGACATCATATTAATCTTTTTTTTCAATTGGTGAAACTTTTTAATATTTCATTTTAATTTTTCACGTGGAAATTTTTCAATAGAAAATTAAATATTGTAGAAATAATTTTATTGTGGATTTTTAATTGTTGGGAACTGCTATAACGAAAAATGTTTAAATTTAATAGGAAAAGACTGTCAGATTTTTGACTTTTTATCTCTCTATATTAAATTAATACGATTTTCCAAATTTTAGGATTTTGAGCTTCATAGAAGATATTCAGCTATATATACACAAATTTTTATGCCTGTAAGTTATATAGTTCTGAGAACCGGCTCTGTGACAGGCAGACAACGAAGCGGGAGTAATAGGGTTTCGTGAGATGAACGAAACCCTAAATATGACACATGTAGGTGCTAGAGTAATAAGTAGCAGAATATGAAATGCAGACAATAACTTTTCGTTAGCCGGGAGCGCGCGGACTGCATTAATGAACATGATTTTGATGAAACAACAACAAAATAAATGTATTGGCTGTATACATGATTAATGTATGGGTAAAATGATCGTTAAAGAAGAAGTAATGTGAAAATGTGAATTTGGTGCATTTATACCAAATTCAATTATCGCTTTTGGTGAAATGTGCATGACCTTATTACAAACCTAAGTTAGATGCCAGAAACATCTGCGTTATTGGACACTAGTGGTAAACATATGTTCTTTTTGGAAGGAAATGAGACGGCTGAAATAAATATGATGGCTATCAGAAGGGGAAAGATAAAATTAAATTGTTTTAAAATTTTAGTCAACTGTGAAATGATAAAGAAAAATCTAGAAAAGAAATGATATTTTAAAGCTAATTTATTATCTGGATTTACTTATGTGAAATTCAGAAACCAGCACTCAATAATAAAATATACTATAAAAATAAAAATGTTTTATTTAATAATAAAATTTAAATAGGAGAAATATTCATTTTTGAAAAAAATTAGAGTGAAATTACAAATAAAATATGTGACAGAATCAAAGTGGTTACATCATAACTTCGTAGATTAAGAAGCATTTGTATGTTTCATAGTGTATGTCTAAAACATAATCTTGGATTTTAAAATGAATTCCAAAAATAGAGGTGTAAATAGTTTTTTCTTTTAGTCTTTGCAACTCAACATTGTAAGTGGAAATTTCTAACACTTGTGTTGCCTGCGCGCTACGAACAGATTTCTCTGAACAAACAGAAAGACTTACGAACGGAACGGAAACTAAGGATCTGATGAGACTAAGGAACAAAAAGACTTACGAAGTTCTTACGAACAGAAGTGCTCATTAGAAAATCTGAATTTGAGATTTAGTAGAGCCTGACATGAAAGTGTATGCTAAATGATTTTGCAAGAAATGGATTCGCAAGAATACAGTGTTCTTCAAAATATAACACGAGTGTACCTGAACAAAAGCAAATCTTTGTAAATTCTTGTGTATAATTATGCGAAAATATGTAAATTGCTACAAATGATTTAATGTAAACTGTTATGGAAGAAAAGAATTACATATCATGAATATAAGACGTAATAGACCTTTTAGAGCCTAAATAAATGTAAGAGTCGGTTTTGTCTTCAGGGACATGCGGTTTAGTTAAATTCAATCCATAGAAAGGGAATGTAAAAAAATACCTGTATGATGTGATAACTTCTTCATTACAAAATTCAAACTTAAGAAAATATTTACGTTAAATAAGAAATAATATGAAAATTTGAATTGAGTGCGTTTAAACTAAATTCAATTACCGGCTTTGGTGAAATGTGCATGACATAAACGGTTGGCCATAAAATAGAGAGTGTTTTATCATTTCGGAATTTTATTGTATAAAAATTATATTTTTAGTTGTGTTTATTAATTACATGAAGAATTCATTTTGAATTTATGATAGCGAATTTTTCTAAGTGTATTTAAATCTAATTACATTTTTTATATCATAAATTTAGTTTGTAATCCTTTCATTTAAAAACGTTTAGCATTTACAATCTTAACGGACTTTATAATAGTTAATTACGAAAATTTTCTCTGCTTCTTTATCTTCCATACTAAGAATGGAAGTTTTTTAATGAGAAACAGCTTTCCTTTATTCTGTTTTGTTACAATTTCACATTGTTTTGCTACAATGATGATCACGAATTCTTATTTGGAAATATTTTACATCTACAATGTAAAAAAACACAAATATTTCTTAATCTTGGAAAATCTAATATAAGCACGAGATGAAGATAGTTCATAACCTCTTCCGAGTTACCCGCGATTCCTAAAAGAGTTCTTTATCTTTAGAATGTGAGAGTCGGTTTTGTCTTCAGGGACATGCGGTTTAGTTAAATTCAATCCATAGAAAGGGAATGTAAAAAAATACCTGTATGATGTGATAACTTCTTCATTACAAAATTCAAACTTAAGAAAATATTTACGTTAAATAAGAAATAATATGAAAATTTGAATTGAGTGCGTTTAAACTAAATTCAATTACCGGCTTTGGTGAAATGTGCATGACCTAAACGGAATGCCAGAAACCAATATATTTTAGAGATTTAAAAAATCATCAAAGTTTCTTTTCCCGCAACTGATTTTCGAAAACGTTTCAGAGAATTTTTATAATGTATTAATCAGTTTTCTGAACCCAGAATATCGGTTTTTAAGACGCTATCAATTCTCAAGTGAATATTTTCATGTCCTATAAACATGTTTTACAGACAACCGTAATAAAATTAACAGCATTAACATTAATATTAATTTTTTTGTTATTTTGTTACTCTTCCACGTATAAATTCAGTTACGCAGCTGAAAATGTATAACTGAGAAATGATTGAATTCTAAAAACCAGTATTCCGTTTTGAGAAAACTGATTAATACACTATAAAAACTGTTTCGAAAAGTTTCCGAAAATCAGTATCAACAAAAAAAAAGTTTCTTTTAATAAATGCATTTATTAAAATCTCGAAAAACTTTTAGTTTCAGAGGTCTCTAAAGATAAAGGGCGGTTTTCGGAATCATTGGTAACTCCATAGTGTATTTGCATACGCAGTTGTATTATATTTTATAGATTAAGAAACATTCTCTTTTACAATGTACGAAAAAAAAAAAAAACTTAGCGATCTTTTTCTCAAAACGTACTCGCGTGCATATTTTTTTTGCAGTTTTGAATAACATATATCGAATAACATCTAAAAGAAGGTGGAACAATATTAAGGAAACATAAATGTAACTTTGATTTAAAAAATCCTTTATAAAGAACAAATGTTTATTTCTTTCATTGCGCGTGAGGAAATATCTCAAAGAAATATTTATCCACATTAATGTAGGAATTCAACGAGTGAAAAATGAAAATGCCTGTTTATAAGAAAATCAGGAACACGATACAGTGTATAACTGAGTATATATATATATATATATATATATATATATATATATATACACAAGAAACTTGAAGTGTGAAGCAGTTTGCATTTACGACATCATTAACAATAAATAACCATGATTTTACCCAATCCGCAACTTTAAAGTGAACTTAGGCTATAAAATTCAATAGTTGTTTTACGAGATTATGCGATAGCGAAACATTTTAAAGGGCGCATAAAAGTAATAATATTGCGTTGTTTCCTTTTCATTGTAGATGCATTAAATTCTACTATTTAAATGTTACCTATAATGTATGCAACTATTACATCTTCGTTAAAACAAAGCGTCTAAAAGTTAGTACATCTTCAGTTCAGGGGTTTCAATATTATCTCTGCAAATTATTTTGTTTTTTATCTTACTTTAAACAATCCTTAATATCGTATAATCCGCAACTTAATTTTTTTAAGCATATAAGATTTCCCGACAATTCAGGAAAGCAAACGTTTAAGAATTATAATATTAAACAAGACTTCATCCAATTATGTTCTTACTAACTAAATTTGCAATTATTTAACAATAGAAAGTGCATATTTTAAGGGGCTTTCCCCACCTTTTGAACAATTGCGTCAAGGATAACGATGCTTCATCCGGATATTTTTTTGCTCTTTTTGAATGCAGAAGTTTTGTTTTTCGACATATCATTTTAAAGTTTGTCTTTTTTTAATTTGGATATCCCGTTTTTATACAATATAATTTCTGATCGCACAAGCCAGGGTCTGACGAGATTGTACCTTCGTTTGTTGAGGTGACGCTGAAGCTTTGCTGAAGAAATCTGCCGTTTTTAAATTTTATAATGGAGATGTACGCTAAAATATCTTTAATGAATAATCCTCCGTGATTTCTTAATTATTTCTAATTGATTCCTATTATTCATTTATTCAAGAGAAGAATATTTTTTTATTTCAATATAAATAATTATTTGCATGCACTTTAATAATTTCATTCCAAGACTGATAAGAATTCAAATTTCATATGTTGCTTTCTCTGTTTCACCCACAACCCGAAGCAGATTACGGTTAACGCTATTCTTTAAAAAAATTCACAACTATAAAATGCTATACAATCTACAACAACGCCGCATTTAACAACGCATTTGTAACTATTTAATTTGAGAAAACCTGCATTTGTAATTATTTAATGATATAAAGTTCATTTTCTAAAGGTCCTTCTCCCTCCTGAACATCCGTTGCCTAATTTAGTTTTACGTTTATAATTTTCAATATTTGTATTATTTCAGGATTCAAGGATATCTAAGATTGCGTTTTTCATTTCAATTTCATTAACATAAGCATCACGTTGCATAGGAGATTTTATCCTTTTCTATTAACAATACTTATGCTTACTATTCCGCTACGAAATATCTACAGCATTTGTAACAGTTGCATAAATTCTCATGTGACAAAAATATTCATTCAAATGTAAACTCTGGCTATGAGAATATATAAATTGGAAGTCCATTGTATTTATAATTTTGGTTTGTCGAAAGAAAATTTATACAGAAATCACCCTAAAATAAGCTATTTGTTTTGCTGTAATTTAAGTTTAAGTCAAATTATCACAAGCTTATTGAATTTTATTTTTCTAATAATATACTATGAAATGCAGTTTTATGCAACTGTTTAATGAAAAAAGTAAAAAAGAGAAATGTATAAGTTATGAATTATGTAAAAGTGAGAAATAAAATGGTTTTATATTTTTTCAAAAGATGCGACCTTTAACCAAAACTTATTCATCCTTATATGGTGTTTCCGATAAAAAGCAGTTTGAGAAACGAATTGACAATTTTTTAAACTGATCAGATAATGACTTCCATAGAAAAAATTTAGCATCCCTAATTAAACATTTAAATCATTTATTCAAACGTGACGTTATTTTTTCAATGAGAGATAAAAAAAAAAGTAAAATCATTTGAAGTCCAATAAAATCATTATGATCTGAAATAGAATGTTACATGTATTTTTCGAATAAATATGTCAAATAGAAAAAAACATTTACAGATATTCCGCGACTTCTTTGCGACATGCACACATACTGACAGATGTACACCAAAAACGTTTCCTCTTTCACGGTAAACCTAAATTGGAGAGTTCGCTAAGGGAACTATGCATGATATATTGTAAATCCTACATATGTAGAACATAATATTGTTTATGGTTTCATAGTTATAAAAATGTTTTGTTTTTTAAATCTGTTCTCTGAATAAGGCGTACGGTTCTTGTAGATGCAATTGTGTGTTAAGATTTTTGGATTTATATTAAAATAATTGTTATTAATGATTTAAACGACTGCACAATAACATACTAGATTGCCAAGAGTTATAGGAGAACTTCAACAATAAAATGCTTCGTTGGTAAACACAACAAATTCAAATATTATGTGAAAACATTAAATATATTGTTCCATCTAAAAGAAAAACTACTAATTAAAGCACTGTAGCATCTGCAGAATAGTTTTGGAGATAAAATAAATTAAATCTAAATTATCAATCTGTCTTATCTTTAAGTTCTTAAATTAATATAATATTTGAAATATATGCATGTATTTTCGCAAAACATATTAAAATATTTTTATGAAGCATTTTATTAAAAAGTTCATTTACTTTTAAATCATACAGTCGAAAAAAATAGATTAAACACCTTTATGCATTTTAATTACTAAGCAGAAAGAAATAGCAAGAAAAGAGATAGCCGTTCGCTGAAACTTATGTCTTCTTTCAGATTCAGTTTAAAAAAAAATAAGTTAGGAAGCCGTTTTCGTATAGAAATTGTATCATACTCTGAAATTGTCAATACAGATACCAAATTTTGATATATTTGCAGTTTTCGGTAAATTTTATCTTGGGATATAAAGCTGGAAGTCATTCGGTTAAGTAGTTGAGGAAGTATGACGATTTCAAAATTTCAGATCCTAATGATGAATTAATTTTTAATAGTTATAAAATAATCTGCAATGCCGGTAGTTTTTTATGCCTAACTCCAAACAGCTTGGTGAAAAGAGCTGAAATTTTCACTTGGCATATTTGAAACTTCTGTAAATGGATTACTGTTAAAATATGTATACGTTATAATTCTTATTATATCACATTGTTATAATAAATATATTCTGAAGTTGCTTATTGCAAAAAATATATATAATGTAACCAATACAAATTTTAACTGAAATCGAAAACTACAAGCCTAAAGCATGCGAATCCAAAGTTACAGATCATTCTGACAAGTAATTTTTTAGTTATGCTTAGAGGAGAAGGTGTAAAAACGGGCACAGGTGTAAATATGGGCACCCCACCCTAAGTGGCTATGGGAGGTGCTGAAGGCTGGTGACCAGGACTGTAGATGAGGCATTTGTTGATATGAGATAGCAGAGAGCACTTGGAACCATTCATTCAAGTAGTGTGGATGCAGCGTGTGGTTTTGTATGAATTGGTGTTTGTTCTGTACTGCAGACTTTTGACAGCTATATGAAATCGTTTTCCTTTCATGTTATTATTATTATTAGTTTAAAATAATTTCACAGTGAAATCTGGAAAGCGGACATCCTAAGCTACTTTTAGAAGCACGCCTTTAGTCACGCACATCTTTAGTTTATATGTGAAAGTTTCCATCTTTCTTAGGTGGGATTGGTGTAAATATGGGCCCTCATTTAAAAGCGGCCCCTAATTGAACCACCTTTTCTCTTAAACAACATAAACTTCAATATTTTGTTACGTGAAAACAACAATTACCAAATCTACCCTATATATATAAAATCCTAATGAAACGAATTTGTGAAACGATTTTATGAAACGAATTTATGAAACGATTTTATGAAACGAATTTATGAAACGATTTTATGAAACAACTGATTAAACGACTGATTATGTTTCAGGGCTATTTTTAATAAAATATTAAATGCTTGATGGTGAAATTAATACCAATTGTCCATAAAAATCCGCGGATGTCAAAACTGGTAATAGAATTTTGAAATTGGAATTAGTTTTCGAGATATTAATTTTTTTCTAATTTTAATGATATTTCTGTAATGATGGCAACTAATTACTCCGTTTTTTTGTGACAAAAAAGGGAAAAAAATTGAAAAGGATCCCGATAGGGATTATTGATTTCTTTTTATTCGTCATTTTCAAATTGAAATTGAATTTATCTTTTATTTCAATCGATAATGAAGACAAGGTTGTGATTAAATTATGTTTTTCATGAAAATTTGAAAAAAAAAATCACATTTCTATCGTCAGGATTCAATCGTCTGTCAGCATTTAATTTAATTTATAAACTGAAAATATTTTGAATAAATTCGTCCAAATGACGTCATTTATGTAAACGCAAAAGAAAGGGGGGGGAGGAATTAAGAGTAATTAATATTTATTGATATCATTTTGTTATTTTTTTGTAAAATTTAATTAAACGAATTTATAAAATCACTAATTCGGATATTTGAAACGAATATATATAAAATAATAATTGCCCAACTGAACGGAAGGAGAATAAAATATCCTGCTTGGTTTTCTATCCTGCTTGGTTTTTTCCGCCAAGCTTTTTAAAAAAGCGTCAAAGACCCCTATAATAGAAAAGCACCAAAAGTTCATTGGGTTTGTTTTCATAACTTTTGGCAACAAATCTATATATATTAACGAATATATCCCTTTTTGAAGCTCGAATTACGCCAAACCTAAAAGAAAAGGATCCTATACTGGAAAAGTACCCGATTTTCTTATGGACAGTATTTAAGTGACATAACAAGGTGTAAAATTATCGCGGATAGCAAATTTGTTTAAATATCTCACCAATTGATGCCGAATAAATGCAGGCATGCATGCACAAAATATTTAATTAATTTTGTATGATACATAATTATTAGAAAATTCGTATATACATATTAATTAAAATAAATAATTTACGTATTTAAAATAACATGAAAATATGCATGATGCTGCACTAAAATAGAGAGAAAATTAAAACCTGTTAATGAAAATGTGTATAACATAGTACTTTTCAATACCGTGGTTCTTAATGTTATTCACAAGCAGATGAAATTTTTCTCATCTTTAAACGCAAAGGAAGAATAGAATACAGATCGTTGTTATAAAAGTCCGAGAGGTAGCCGCAATTTAAATCTAACCATTTTATACAAGCTGGTTTTCAAGTTGTAATTGATTTTACTTATCAATCCCGAAAACAGTCGTCAGTTGTCGCAACAGCTGTGTATGAGACCATGGTAATCAAAAAATGCCCCATTAAAACGTTAAAAGCATGGCAACCCAATTACAGATTTACCAATATTTAAAAAATAAAACACGCTGTCATGTCTTTAGAGGCCTCAAAGTCTGAGCGGGGGTTGGCGAGCGTAGCTCGCAGGGGGTAGGCCCCCTAGTATATTATAAATTAACATTCTTTGAGGTAAGACAACTTTAAAATAACCTTAGGTGTAGATAATAATAAACTTATAGGTAATTATAAGGGCATTGTATTATCTATAAATTCTCAAAGCATTCGTTAGTTTTATTTTATAATATATCTAGTAATATGCGTAATCTAACACAATGGCGTAATGCCAGGGAGCAGGGGTGGGAGGACCAAAGACCTCCCGGACTCATCAGATTACTGTGACTGTCCGTCCCCTTCTGGATAGCGATGATGATATCAATTTGAATATCAACGATGGGGAAAAACCAGACTCGAGTGATGCAACTTGCATCTTTTGTGATGGAAAGTTCTCTGAAGACACTCGCGGAGAAGTGTGGTTTAAATGTGTTATGTGCCAAATGTGGGCGCGCTTAGATTGTGATGGAGCTGAAAGAGCCAGTTATGTTTGCAATTTCTGTAAATATTTTTTTTCTGTAATAAATAAATTCTCTACAATTTTGTGTTGTTTTAGCCTGTTTTAAAACATTTTAAGCTATTTTTTGTGACATCTTTGGAGAGGGCCCATATTTGCAACCCATTTTTTCTGGTGTTTTTTAACAGCTTTTGTAAATCTTCGTTTTCGAATTGAAATAATTGATATTAATCATTGTTTATCCTCCTATTATTTAGTAAACTTGTTATAGTTGTGAATGAAGGTAAAAATCTGGAATTTTTCAAAAGGAAAGTCACTTTAAGACAAAAACAAAAAAGGGTGCCCATATTTACACCTTTTCCTCTATTAATTTAACATTCTATTTAATAAATGCAATAGAAACTGCAGCGTGAGTAGTTTTTTAGGAATAACTCAAAAACAACTTGGCAGAATGAGCTTTAACTTTGGATTCGCATTTGAGGTAGATATCTTTCGATTTCTGTTAAACTTTTCATTAGTTACATTTCCCTTTCTTTCGAAAAGGAATTTCAAAATATATGTATTGTAACATTATGAAACAATATGAGTTGTAACCTATAAATATTTTAACAGAATTCTACTTCCAGAAGCTTCAATAATGCGAATTTAAAATTTCAGCTCATTTTGCCGAGCTCATTTTTGCTGAAATTTTAAATCACCGTAATTTCTAAACTACTTCATTGAATGACTTCCCATTTAATACTATAAATTAAAATTTACAGAACAGTTGAAACATAGTACCGAAATTAGGTGTTCATATTCAAAGTTTCCGTATTTGATACTATTGTTATATGTAGACGGCCCTAAGATTATTTTTTAACATAAACTAAAATAAGACAATTGTCAATTGCATTGCTATTTTTGATTTTTATGAGATAATTTGATGAATTATTTTTTTTTCTGACAGACTGCGCATTCGCATAAAGGTGATCAATCCAAATTCTGTTTCACTTTTTTACATTTCTCTTCACACTTTTACTAATAACTCACTTCATCTATACTAATATTATAAAGGAGTAAAGTTTGTTTGTTTATTTGTTTGTTTGTTTGTTTGTTTGTAGGGGGTACTCTCTGGAACTACCGAACCGATTTCAAAAGTGATGGTGGCAAATTGATGGTGATAACCCCTGCTCCAACATAGGCTATATTTTATGTCGGTGCCACCACCCCAGGGGTGGTGCAGGAGCGATAAACGTTCTAAAATTGCGATCTTTTCTATACTGAAGCAGCTAGAAATTTGAAATTTGGCGTTGTAGTTACTTATAAGATGTAAATGCTCTCTAAGAACAAAATAAAAAAAATCGAAATTTAAAAAGGTGAAATGAGCGAAAAGCGTTCTAAAAACATTCTAAATTACAATTTCTATGGAATATCTAGAAATACCGAACCGATTTAAAATTTGGCGTTGTAGTTACTTATAAGATGTAAATGTTCTCTAAGAACAAAATAAAAAAAAATCGAAATTTAAAAGGGTGAAAGGAGCGAAAAGCGTTCTAAAAACATCCTAAATTACAATTTCTATGGAATCTCTAGAACTACGGAACCGATTTGAAATTTGGCGTTGTAGTTACTTATAAGATGTAAATGCTCTCTAAGAACAAAATAAAAAAAATCGAAATTTAAAAGGGTGAAATGAGCGAAAAGCGTTCTAAAATCATTCTAAATTACAATTTCTATGGAATCTCTAGAACTACGGAACCGATTTGAAATTTGGCGTTGTAGTTACTTATAAGATGTAAAAGCTCTCTAAGAACAAAAAAAAAAAAAAAAAAAAAAATTCGAAATTTAAAAGGGTGAAATGAGCGAAAAGCGTTTTGAAACATTCTAAATTACAATAGAACTACCGAACCAACTTGAAATTTGGCGTTGTAGTTACTTTCGTCGTTTAATTTTGAATTTTTTTTTAATTTTGTTCTTAGAGCGAATAAGTAACTACAATGCCAAATTTCATATTTCTAGCTCCTTCAGTATAAAGAAAATCGCAATTTTAGAAGGTTTTTCGCTCATGCACCCCCCCCCCCCCTGGGTTAGTGACACCGACATAAAATATAGCCTATGTTGAAGCAAGGGTTGTCACCATCAATTTGCCCCCATCACTTTTGAAATCCGTTCGGTAGTTCCAGAGATTCCATAGAAATTGTAATTTAGAATGTTTTTAGAACGCTTTTCGCTCATTTCACCCTTTTAAATTTCGATTTTTTTTTTTTTTTTTTTTTTTTTTTTTTTTTTTTTTTTAGTGAGCATTTACATCTTATAAGGAACTACAATGCCAAATTTCAAATTTCTAGCTCCTTCAGTATAAAAAAGATCTCAATTTTAGAACGTTTTCTTAGTTTCGTTTATAAGATGTAAATGCTCTCAAAAAAAATTCGAAATTTAAAAGGGTGAAATGAGCGAAAAGCGTTCTGAAAACATTCTAAATTACAATTTCTATGGAATCTCTAGAACTACCGAACCGATTTCAAAAGTGGCGGTGGCAAATTGATGGTGACAACCCCTGCTCCAAAATAGGCTATATTTTATGTCGGTGTCATTAACCCCAGGGGGTTGCAGGAGCGAAATACGTTCTAAAATTGAGATCTTTTTTATACTGAAGGAGCTAGAAATTTGAAATTTGGCATTGCAGTTACTTATAAGATGTAAATGCTCTCTAAAAACAAAATAAAAAAAAATCGAAATTTAAATGTGTGAAATGTGCGAAAAGCGTTCTAAAAACATTCTTAATTACAATTTCTATGGAATCTCTGGAACTACTGAACCGATTTCAAAAGTGATGGGGGCAAATTGATGGTGACAACCCCTGCTTCAAGAGAGGCTATATTTTTTATCGGTGTCACTAACCCAGGGGGCGGTGCAGGAGCGAAATACGTTCTAAAATTGAGATCTTTTTATACTGAAGGAGCTAGAAATTTGAAATTTGGCATTGTAGTTACTTATAAGATGTAAATGCTCTCTAAAAACAAAATTTTAAAAAATCGAAATTTAAAAGGGTGAAATAAGCGAAAAGTGTTCTAAAAACATTTTAAATTACAATTTCTATGGAACCTCTAGAACTACCGAACTGATTTCAAAAGTGATGGTGGCAAATTCTTGGTGACAGTCCCTGCTGCAACAGCCTTTTTAATAAAAAACTATGCGTTTCTGACGACTGGGTTTTTCGCTAATTGTTGCCACAGATTAATCTCGGAAAATGAAACATTTGAAGTTACTGAAAAAAAATAATAGCTCGAAAAGTATTTGGCAGAAAAATGTTAGGCAAACTGCATTTGAAAGGTAAAAAATTGTATTTTTCTTGATATAAATTTCAAATCTAATGATTATGCCATTTTTCAAATATTGAATTCGAAAAATTACTAAATTTCACAATGGGGTACCATAGCGAAAACTTCATGCGTAAAAAGATAATGATAAGGGCGACGTGTCCTGGCGTGTATATTGGCTATATCACTAGTCACAAATTACAGTAGCCGTATTATTCTGTTAAAATATAAAAGTGAATTATGAAATGTCATTATTTTGTTGGATTAAAAGTTCGTTATAAAAAATTTACCAGATTAGCGGGTGTAGCTTGCTAGTTAAAAATAAAATTTCCTTATTATCATAAAGGTAACTGTACAATGTCAGAAACGTCCTATTGAAGACAGTCATTTGCACAAAAAAGAATCCTTTTTTAGACGAATAAATTATTAATTATGAAATAAACTATGAAACATTTCAAAGTTATAATAAAATAGGTTAAAATCTTTTCTTCACTTGTTTTTCTTGTAAATATAGTGTCTTGCCAATATATCCTGCCAATAGTATGCCGGTGAAATGAAAAAAATAATCAATCATGCTTTTATTTGGCTATTTTGAAAGCACATTGAGTAGCTTTCAATTCCAGATTTCGGCATAAAGGTAAAATATAAACTGCCATCGATATTTTATGTGCATTAATATCTGATAAATGAAATTTTTTATTTCTGGATTCCTTAAAGAATCTCATTTTGTAATGACGCTGAACAAAATTTATATAAACGTATTAAAATTATAATATATATATCATAAATATGTTAGATAATCATTTTCCCTTCAAATGAAGAAAATTGTAAAGCAATTAGTGCTACATAAATCCCTTATTGCAAAGAAGTTTCTAATTTAACAATTATTAAGATAAATTAGCCCAATTGGAAATCATTTATATTTTGTCACTGCGAAGTAATCAACCAAAGCATAAAAGCTAAAAGCATAAATAAATAATATGTAAACATTGTAATGTGAAAGCACATTTTTCTTTTATTTGGTATGTTCAGTGCTAAGAAAAAAACCGTAATTAGTTAATTTTGATGTAATTAGTTATCCTGTCTCTTTAGAGTGAGAATAACTAAAGCATTAAAACCATACTCTAGATACAAAAAATTGTTCGATAGATTTTTTTTTTTTTTAAATATACATTTGCTTGTAATTAAAATAAGAATGAAAAGTTTTTTAAATATTATGAAACTAAAAAGTGTTGCAAGCAATGCAAGGAAATAAACATTCTAAATTTTTCTTTGTAAATTAATTTTAACTCCTTTCATTATAACTTATATACATATTTTCTTCCTAATATCTACATTTTTTATCAGACATTATTTTTAATTAACGTGTTTTGAGATATTGAAATAATTTTCATTTTTGAAAATAAAATTTTTGAAATAAATTTCCTTTTTATGAGTAGTAACACATGAAAAATCTATTTCCGAAAAGCAATAATTCTTTCCAGTTTATAGCCAAAAATAAATCTATATAATATAAAAATATAAGAACCTGCAAATGAACCTTAATATAGGGTAAGTTTTTTAAGACGTAACTCTGACTTTAAACGCGCATCACAGCCGCAAAATATGTAATAGAAAATTTTGTGTGCTGGGCGAATAACACTAACCAAGATATGTATGTCTGATGAGTGTCGTTCTTCTTGTTTCCAGCAGGGCCGAAACTAAGGGGATGGAGCAAAGGGGGCATGTACCCCGGCGCCAGAACGGGGAAGGCGGGGAAGCCAAATGAAGATTCGCTTTGTCGTTTGATACAAACAAATATATATGAAATTTGTGTAAAATTGTTTTGTAGCTGGAAAATCCAAAAGAAAAACTATTCCAGGTGCGTTAAAATTGACAAATAGAAAAAAATATTGGTGAGATGGGGTGACTGCCCGAGACACTAAAAACTAAAGAGCGGTTTAATTTTTTTTTTTTTTTTTTTTTACTAGAATTACTTTTTTCCCATCCAGATCTGACCTAAGAGGTGAACTGGGGCGGCTGCCCATGACACTACACATTAAGGGATGAAAATTCACAAAATAAAATAGTTGGTAAAAACGTAATAGTTTTATTTTTATTTCTAAGTCACTATAATAATTTTTAAAAATAGTGTTAGGTTCAGGAAAGCATCTCTAGATATATCAGTGTATTAATATAGGAAGAACGGTACAAGTGATAGTTCCACGAAAATGACTGTAAATAGCACCCAAAAATATTTTACAGTATTGGATTTTATTGTTATATTTACGGAAAATCCTGGTTTTTCAGGTCTCAAGACATTGTGACTCATATCACTATAGATTTAATCGCCTGTTCAATTGTAATTTAATACTTCAACAACAGTAAAATATGTGAAAATGGAATCTGTCTATAACATAATACTATCTTAAATGAAAAATGTTACATGATCGCAACAGAAAGAATATCAACAATTATACATGCTAAGACGGAAATCCTGTTTTTTTTTTCTGTTCCTTTCGATTCCGATTTCACAAGTTTTATTGAATAAATATTTTGAAAAGTTGATCACATACTCCAATATTACATATTTTATGATTGCGTATTTAAAATTTTAAAATAAGATGGCTATTAGAAATTTAGTAAAAAATTCCTTGTAAATTTACTTTGCGGAGGTGGGAGGAAGAGCGCCCAAATCCATGTTTGCCACCCTTGGAAAAAAAAGCTAGTTTCAGCCCTGGTTTCCAGTTGTTGTTAGCAGTCATTTTTTTTTAACGCGTACACCGTGTCTTTGTTGTTGACCCTTTCCAGATGCACGAGTATTGAATTAAAGCACCCTTATTCGAACTGTCGATCGTTTTCGTGTGTATGTTGAGGTACGGCAACCGCCAACACATCAAAACTAGTCGTTGGGGGCCAACGAAATACTTACCCATTACGGATATGCATAATATAAAATATGAAAATAAAACATGTGTAAATTATTTATAAAATGCATTGTAATTCGAATAAAATCGTAACTTCATGACGTCATAAACTTTAAGTGCTCTATAACTGAATTGAGTACAAGAAACATTTTTTATAACTCCAAAATTGATAATCATATTTACTAACGATTTACTGCGTCGGATTAAGTGTCTCATTTCCAATTAAAATATATCTTTGAATTGAAATTTGAATGAAGTAAAGGGTCATGAAAAATCAAAGAGTGTGGGAAGTAGGATTACAAATATCTCGGCAACTAATTATTGGATCGACTTCATTCTTTATGCAAAATTTATGTTTTTTTTATTGTATTTTAAATTCACTCCTTAAAATAAACAATTTCAAAAAATTTTATATATCTTTTATCAGAACGAATATTTCGAGATCCCGAAAAACATAGTTCCGGATAATCTAAGTTACTGAAATTCAATAAACTTCTTCCCATTATTACATACTAAGTACATACAAAATTTCAAGTCTCTATCTCAATTTGTTCGGGAAATAGAGCGTTTACAGACACACACACAGACACACAGACAGACAGACGAACGGCAATTTTTTTTCGAAAAATATGTTTTTCAGAATCTGGAGTGTGTGAAACGTGTAAATCCGTGAAATATTTTTTTCGATTTTCAAAACGATTACAAGACTTACCCTATACTACGTATAATTGGTGAGTAATATACAGAGATTAACCCCAAAAAAGGTGACTCATATCCGTACTGTGAGACATTTTCAATAAATTTTCGGACTGCTCGAAATATGTAAATAAAAATTTAACATGAATTCTGTGTATTTCTTGTGTTCTGGGTTGCATTAAAAAATATCACTTTGTATTTTGTTTACAGAAGAAATAAAGCTTAAAGAATTTACTTTTGTTATGCTAATTTTGTTTTCTATATAAAGCTGAGTAAAAACTACAGCTTTAAAGATGAAATTACAATAAAAATTTCTGGGATGGAATTTGAAACTGTTTTTTTTACTTTTAAATAAGGTCAGAATAAATATATTTTTGTTAAACAATAATAACGAGAAAATATCGCAAGACATTTACAATTTACGAAAAACAGTGAAATCTGTATTCTAATGTTTTCAGTTTGACATTTATAATGAAATTTTTTTGGAAACCAATAATAATATTTTTTTTTGCTACGGTTTCAATTTATTTTCGTTTCCGACATCTATTTAAAAAAATTACAAAGTCTGTGAGGTTTATATATATATATAATATAACTCCCCTTATATTTCCTTACGTTTCTTTCCTGATCTTAAATTAAACTATGCGATAATAAAGATGTCCTATTAAAGAAAAATACCTTGTACAAAAAGTTTTTCCAGACGAATGAATTATTACGTATAATTGAAACTTCGAAACATACTAAAAGTATAAGAATATAATTAAATGTTTTACTTTGATACTTCTTCGTGTAAATATAGTGTCTTATATTAATGTAAAGTAGTGTAATCTTGTACCTGCGAGAAACTGAAATTTTTTTAAATATTATTTTTCAGCTATACAAAGAAATTTCATTTTAAAAAAATACTTTTTATCCCGTGAATTCTGAAAATTATAGTATAAAAAATAATCCGAATTCTCTAGTTCTTAGCAAATCATAAAGGAATATAAAGAAAAATATTACTTTCCTTTTAAAAACGAAAAATCAATCGGATATTTTTAAAAACACAAGCTATATCTAATATTCAATTGATCATATATTACAAAATTTTTTAATTCCGGAAACCAATAATAATATTTTGTTTGTTTCACTTAATTTTTGTTTCCTACATTTATTAAAAAATTTACAAAGTCTGTGAGGTTTATATATGTATACTATAGATGTATATATATATTTAAATATTCTTATGAATAGTAAAATATTTCAGAATTTTGCTTAGAGAAAATGAAATTCATGTTTCAAATTATTTTTTACTATAATTACGCAATTGCTTTTTGTCGAATGTTCGAAATAATATATATATATATATATATATATATATATATATACTGTTAAGCTTTAAGCTATTTAAGATTAAAATTGTGATACTTTCAATTTTTTATCAAATTGAAACTTTAAATTTTATTGTGAACAAAAATACAGATAATACCATATAGACTAAATAACATTTTATGAACAAATTTGTTACTAAAAACGTGCTTTTTAATGTATCAAAGTACATTTTTAAAATAAAGTAAAAATTCCGGTAATACGTTCAGTTGAATAAAAAACTTGTTACACTATATATTTCTTTGTTTAACATTGTATAACATACATCTTTCTTTCCTTGGACAAATAACTGGCTAAATACAAACAATATTCCTGATTTTAAATGATAATTTCAGAATAAATTCTTCAGAAATATAATTTTTGAATATATCTGAGAATTTAAGATATGAATTTTTTCTCTAAATTTAACAAAATCACATAGTTTGTTGTATGCTTATTCATGTGAAAATATTCTTTAAACTATAAGCTATATGTAATTTATTTTAAAGTGTTTAAATGGCTGCAGCACAGGGCAGAAAATTTTATACTGGCAATGTGTTGAGCTAAAACTTTGAAAAATTTGATTTAGAGAATAAAATATACAGATTTAGTTCTAAATGTTATTTTATTTTCATGTAGTTTATGTTTTTAAGTTTATTACGAATTGAGTCTTGTTTCGTCGGATCATTTTTAAAAATTGTATTTGCGACTTAAATAATTAAACTGATTATTCATGTGCATTTACAGTAATAATAATTTTTAATCTTTAACCATAACGCTAAAATAATATATAAACCTCAATGCTGGCATACTGTGAACTGACGAAAATATTTCGATGTCTGTTAGTTCGCCTATATGTATGTCAGTTCCAAGTAAGTGTAGCAAAAATCATCCGATTTCAGTTCAAACGGAAGCTTTCTGACTGTAATCGTTTTGAAGGTAGTATTAATTTTTCAGCAAGATTCAGCTCTATGGCATTTTGCTTCTGTATTCTCAAAATGGTTTGAGCTAATCACATCCCATTGCTGCCTTGAGTTCTATCTAACTAGTTGAAACTGTGCTAGGAAAGGCAATTAATAAAAGTAATAACTAAATAATGCTTTCAGATAATAATAAGTTCTTTAACACTAGAAAAACTTTTACAAAACTGTTCTATAGAGACTGTTCTGATTTTTTCTTTTAAATTAGTGGTTATTTAACTAAGTATTTACTAATTTGGTGAAATTTTGTTGCAGCTAATTTTAGTCATATGTTTACGTATTCTCATTAACAATTGCTACTAAACTAAAAATTCCCAAAACTGACTGATTAAAATACGAGTGTAAGTCACAACAGATAATTAAATAATAACTTACAATGATATTCACTTCAAAATTATTTTTATTTCTCAACATATTTTCCACCAATATTTATGAACTTATATCACCGTTTTATCAGTGCCCCAACATCAGCTGCATACAATTCTTTGGGTTGCTGTCTCAGCCACATTAGGACTTCATGTTGAACCATTTCATCATCTGTGAACATCCTCTTGCAACTTCTTTAACATGCATCATACAGCTTCAACTTAGCCCAGAGATTTTCATCTGCTTAGTCCACCATCTTGGAAGCAAAATGATGTTCACAGATGATAAAAAGGTTCAACGTGAAGTCCGAATGTGGACACAGCAACCCTGAGACAACAACCCAAAGAATTGTAAGCATCTGGTGTTGGGGCACTGGTAAAACGGTGATATAAGTGCATAAATATTGGTGAAGAATATATTGAGAAATAAAATGGGATTTGGAGTGAATATCATTTTAGGTTATTATTTAATTATGCTTTGTGACTTACTTAATGACTTATCCTCGCATATATTTGATTTACACTTATGTATTACTTCAAAATAAAGTATTGTCATGAACCGTCAAACTTTAGAAACCCATTTTTCCCAAAAGGCAGCGTTGCCACAGGTGACTGTTTTTATACTTTAGCCGTGCTAATATTTGAAAAATATATATTCTTTGTAGTATATTTCTCTTGCAGTTGTTGTAGAAACATATGTTAAGGATTTTAGTTATTTTTATAAAAAAAAAAAGGTGTGCGAATCTTTTGGAATAGAATTTTAAAAAATTCGTATATAGCAACTTTGAAAAGTTTTTCCGATTTTGTCCGACTTCGTATATTCGACAGAAGAAAATACTAGAATAAAACATTTATTTAAATTAATGTTATGCATAATATTATTTAACTTATGGAATTCAAGAATTACGAATATTTAGGCTAAAAGAGGAAAAGTAATGAAACTCTAATCAAAATTCATAACACGAATAATGAGTAGGGTGAAACACCCAGTTATTAACACCTAACCAATAACTGACACTTAAGCAAAAATCGAACTCAAATAAGCATTTTGTTGTAAAATTCTACAAATTAATGTCATCTAGTGATCAATTAGACACTTATTGTTATTTTGGTGTCAATGTATTCATCACTAGCGGGCCAAGAACATATTTAATGAGGCAGGAACTTTTAAGAATACAAAAAGTGTCATTTTGAAGCAACCATCTTATTTCTAAAATTAATGAAGTGTTTTCTTCATCTGTTTGTAATCCAACCAACCTATACGCTTTTCTTAAAGTTTCAGTTGTAGAAATTAGTGTAAAGATTCATCTGATACATGAGGGCATGATTTAGGGAGTTATTTAATTTATCACAATTTATCAGAACAGAAGCAGAAATGAAAGCTTGAGCATGAAAAGAAAAAGTAAAAAAAAAAAACTTAAACTCAGGTACTGGAAGTAGCAACTACAAGTAGTGAAACAACAGTGATCGCTACTTTTTACAATAGTTAGTGGTGCAGCACGCTACATTTTGGAACAAAGTAGTGTAGCGTGTAGCCCGATTAAAAAAATCAGTAGTTTGTAGTCATACCGCGTACTTTTAACGCTACCTCAAGGGGAAAAAATTAGCCATTCTGCAAAACGCGTCGCTGAAACTTGCTTCTTCTGTGCAAAATTGGATCTGCTCAATAATTTGTGAATCTCAACTACAGTGTATATATGATAGTAACGCTTTGCATGAAGTCCATGTGTTTTTCCCATTGGCATTTGCTGTTAAAATCAAGTATTAACCTAACAAAAGAATTAATTTAATTGCTGTCAACACTTGTATATTTACTCGTTATTACGACTTCATGTTTTAAATCTGGGTTTCTTATTATTCAGAATTATTTATTGTTTACATTTAGAGTTGTTTTTCTGTAATTTTCTAAATTATAATATATCACTTAATTTTGCAACGAAATTTGGAACGTGTGTATAAACTAACAATTTGGAGACAAACATAAAACATTTTCTTCTATGTTATCTTCTATATTAACATTGGACGTATTCTTGAAGTCAATAAAGAATACTGTACAGTAAAAGTTTTTACAAAATTTAAAAAATGGAAAATTCTTATACTTGGTCATTGAAAACAGCCAATGTTGTCTTAAAAAACTGTTAAATTTTTATAGGTTTCTCTTCTATAGATACTGATCTTTTTTTTTGTTGATATAGCTATAATTAGGCAGATAAAGACAGTCTATCGCCAAAGAAAAAAACAATGATTGATATCTTTTTTAGCACTTTCCAACCTAGTTGAAAAGTGCTTATGACTTCGGTTTGTCTGGCCGTATGGCCGTCTGGCCGTCTGGCCGTCTGTCCGTGCTCTAACTCCCGTAAATATGCTCGTATTGCTCTGCAATTTTTATATGTTATTGTCGTTATCTATGGCATGTTCCCTATTTCAACGGAAGTGTGTAGCACTTGTAGTTTTTTTACAGGGACACTCAAAAGAATTCCGTTACATTGCGGTCTATGGGGAAAAATTATTTGCCGTTTATTTAAATAATGTTTCACTATTTTAAACGCATTGAAATTTATATATATCACTAAGGTGCATTAGAAGAAGCTTAATATGGAATAGGGTGTGCATACCACTTATAGTTACTATACAGGGACAGTCAAAAGAATTCCGTTACATTACGTCTATGGAAAAAAATCGTCTGCGGTTTATTTAAATAATGTTTCACTATTTTAAACGCATTGAAATTTATATATATTACTAAGGTGCATTACAAGAGGCTTACTACAGAATACTGTGTGTATAGCAGTCATCGTTCATTTACAGGGACATACAAAAGAATTCTCTACTGTCTGTTAACAATAATTCCTGGCGTTTTAAGTTGCTGAACGCGATTTTCAATTGAACTCACTTTTTGTCTATTACTGGGTGTGTATAAATTCTGTATTTCATATACAGGGTAGCACAAAAGTTCGAGAACACATTTCCGTTTATTGACAGAAACTCCAGAAGTAGAATTTTAAACTGTGCTACGCGTTTCCTAACTAAACTAAAATTTATCATCCTATATAGTATATATACAAATCTATAGTTGTATATATACTATATAGATTCATATACAGGGTTGAATAAAAGTACTCGGATACTTTTCCGAATATTGTATCTGTTCGAAATTCCTGAAATTATGTTTTTAAATATGTTATGCGTTTTCCAAATTGTTTACTTAGATGTTATCTTTTAGCTTATTAAACGGTATGTTTTGTAAAATTATTTTGGAAGCGTTGGAAAGTGCTACATAATCTATGCTTGGCGCATGATTTTTCGTTCTTGTTTAAATAATATTTCAATATATGCATTTTGCTTGCTTATAAGAAAAGATTAATCTTCCAAGGCTACAGTTGTTAGAATAAAAAATTACATTAAATGATGTCAAATGTTTATTTCTGTTTTTGTTTAAATTTAAAATAAAACACTTAAAAAGTTATAACTGTTTGCCTCTTTTAAAATTTAAATCCCACTTTTAATAATAAATATTAATCTATTTTGTTTTTATAATAAGGAATAAATTTTTTAAAGCATTTTTTTCTTTTGAAATAAAGTGTTAGTCACTTTTTCATTTTGTGACAGTTATTGGTGTTTCAAAATAGGGATCGTGTCAGTTACTGGAGATTTTGACTATATTTATGAAAAAAAAATTTAATGATAGAATGTATAATTTTTCAAAATTTTGCAGACAATAATTTTTTAATATATCTCTACTATCTTTTCCAAAAACAAAGGTAAGTATGAAATGGATTCCAATTTTTGTAATAGTGATTTGAATACGAAATAATCCTTAAAGTGACAGTTTCTGGGGATTTCACCCTATGCTTTTAAGGGAAAAAAATATTTTTTTCTCATGCCGTTTGAATTTATAACCGAAAGGAAAATTTAAAACTTCAAAGCATCTTGACCTTAATAAAAATATTCAAACAAAGCAGGTCGAAGTTCTTATAAAAATGAATTTATGTTTCCAACGATGGAATAAATATGTAAACCATAATTACAAGTCAAATCTCGTAATAGCGAAAAAATATATTTTTCTAACAAAAAATAATGAAAGCATGATTGACTCTGATACAAATCAAAGTCAAAAACCATTTAAATGTCATTACCGCATTGAAATATGGATGTACAATATTTTCAGAAAAAGCCGGTTTGTCGATTACACGGAAAGAGAAAGCGTTTTATTTTGGTTTACAGCAAATTATGTTCGATAATTTTTTTTTGTAAATTTTGATTAGAACATCTTGTAGTATGTGAAGCCGATTTTATAAACTTAATTTGAAACACATAGTTAAAATTACATTATTTATATGCATTAGTGAGCATTTTAAAAGCAATATTAAGTAAAAACATTTTTTTTTAAAGAATATCTACTCTCTCCAAATTAAATTACAATTCTTCTATAATTTGTTTATTTATTTGTTTAATTTCAGTAAATTTATATTAGTAATTTCAGAAATTTATATTAGAGAATACATAAACCACAATGATCCATAATGAAAAATGGATAAGATTATTAAATTAAACTAGTCGGATGTGCCAATCCCAAAAGGTTATATCATAGGTTCAAGGTTCCCAAATTATGTTCGATAAAATTTTTCGTAAATTTTGGTAAGAACATCTTGTAGTATGTGAAGTCGATTTTATAAACTTAATTTGAAACACATAGTTAAAATTACATTATTTATATGCATTAGTGAGCATTTTAAAAGCAATATTAAGTCAAAACATTTTTTTATAAAGAATATCTACTGTCTCCAAATTAAATTACAATTCTTCTATAATTTGTTTATTTATTTGTTTCATTTCAGTAAATTTATATTAGTAATTTCAGAAATTTATATTAGAGAAGACATAAACCACAATGATCCAAAATGAAAAATGGATAAGTTTATTAAATTAAACAAGTCGGATGTGCCAATCCCAAAACTTTCTTCTATATAGATCATGTTAATACTTCCAAATTCTCTATTACATAACCAATAAAATCAATATTTTACGTCATTGTGTTGTACGTCAGCTGCTTGTTAATCGTCGGGTTACCTGGACGCGATCAGCCGATGTATACTAAACTACTAAAAGTACTTCTGGCCTGTATTGCATAATATAAAAAATACAACAATAAATTCACGAAAGACTAAACAAAAAACATGTTGCAACCTCGTCGGCAGTGGGTTAAATTTAAAAAGGAAGCCAAGCACTCCATACAAAAATAATATGTATTTGTGATAAACAAAATCAAAATGTACAAAAACATATTTGAAGGCTACATAAACGACGAAAACGGTGGGTTAGTTGTTTTTGACATTACAAATGCCTACTTATGATGACATTTAAAGTTATGTGAGAGATATTTGAATGAAAATTAATTACCTTAACTACGTATTATACACATGGGGGATACGCATCAAATCTGTGTTATATATATATATATATAAAAGAAATGACAAATGTTTCTTAATGTAGGAAAATATAAATATAATAATGACAACTGAAAATAAACAATATAATTTTCTTAGTTACCCACGATTCCGAAAAGCGGTCTTTATCTTTAGAAACTGCAGCCACTATATATTTTTAGGGGGATTTAAAGAAGTATTTATAAAATCAAAGTGTCTTTTGCTACCGCTAATTTTCAGGAACGTTTCAGAGTAGTTTTTATAGAGTATTAATCAGTTTTCTCAACCTGGAATATAGACTTTTCGGATGATGCCAATTCTCAAACATTTTTATGTACAGCTTTCATGTTTTACACACAAGCTTGATAAAACAACATCATTACCATTAAAATTAATATTATTTTGTGGCTTTTGTTTGTATAAATTTAGTTAAGCAGCTAAAAATGTTCACCTGAGATTGATAGCATCCTAAAAATCGCTATTGCAATTGATAAAATGGTTTAATACACTATAAAAACTACTCCGACAGTTTCCGAAAATCAGTATCAGTAATAGAAACTTTATTTTATAAATATTTCTTGTGTCTAATATCTAATATCTCTTGTCTTAATTTCTGTGATTTTATTTTTGAAACGAAAATCTACCCCCCCCCCCCCCCAAAAAAAAAAAAAAAAAAAAAAAAAAAAAAAAAAAAAAAAAAAAAAAAAAAAAAACCTAGAGTTGTAGTACTTTTCTTACTAGTAGAACTTTCCTTATTTTTCTACACTGTTAAAAATTTGCAGCAAACTGCCCAGTCATTTGACCGTTTTTATAGAAAACGGTTACATTACCGTAATTAAACTCTGTTCTGACCATATTATTGCCCATATTCTTGTCAGAATAGTGTTAAATTACGGTTATGTAACTGTCTTGTATAAAAACGGTCGAATGACCAGACAGTTTTCTGCAAATTTTTAACAGTGGGTGGTTAGATAAAAACTTGGAAAAATATGTTGTTAAAACGCAAAGACGTAATTAGAGAAATATATATACATCTATAATTAGACTTCGAGCGAGAAAATCCATTAAAAAAATAATAATAAAAATAAATAAATAAAAATAAAAATAAAGAACAATTTAGTGCGAATGTTACCGACGAAAAAAAGTTTGGCACAGTCTGACTAGAAAACACTGGGATATTGCCTTAATTGCTAGTAAAAAGGATTATGTATTTTAAGCACATGCCTAAAGTTGGCAACACTAAGTTTAATTGAAAAAGCATTGAAAACGTGTAGGATAAAAATTATAGGATTGTGCTCAATGTTTGCTGTGGCAAAGTACATCAAGGCTTTTGGTACTTGATTTTGTCTTCTGGAATCCATCACTTTATGTCTTTAAAAGTCTTATTATGAAATATGGTCTAATTGTATTTATTAATTTAGTTACAGGTCCTTCCAAATACAGAAAATAATTTTATAACTGTCGTATATTTAGAATTTTAAAGCATTTTAAAATAAATTTACAATTTACATAATATGTTCAACTTGCAAAGTACATTTATTATAATACAAATACCTCTAACATTGTATAACTTATAATTCCTATACATTTAATAAAACATTCTCGGAATGATATTAAATTAAAATTCTATATAAGATATTTATATCTTCATAAAGAAAAATTAGATTACATTAAAAAGGAAATTATTTTTATGCTAAAATTCTAAATGCAATTTTACGTGGAAATATAGAGAACCCGTCGGTTATAAAGATGAATGCCAAGTCAGGTGAAATCGATTTTCTGCTTGTACAGAGATTCCAAAGTCACAAAATGTTCTGTGCTTGGAATGTTAAGTTAATAAAACTGTTTTAGCTAATATGCAAATACTATTCACAAATGACTATTTAATGGAATCGGAAACAATTTGTTCCAGGGAGTAAAATGTTGAATTAAATTTAATTAGTTTTTGAAATGTTACAATGTATGACGCAGGAAGGAGTTTCAAACAGTAAAAATAGAATATTGAGAAACGGAATTTTTTAATTTATTATAGATTTAAAAAATACAGTGTATTCGTTATTTTATTTTAATGATTATATTTTATCCAAAAGTAGCTAAAACACCTGGTCTTGCCAGTGATTTTGAGAATTTTTTTTTATTAAAATCAAATTCAAAACTAACATGCAGTATAAAAACATAATAAAAGAAGCACGTGAAATATTATACACCTGAATCAAATAAAAACCCAGTATAAAAATATATTAATTTATATAATACACTCATCGAAAATCAGCAATAAATCAAATAACTTCCATTCACCTATGGAGCAAGATTCCTTGAAATACAACTTCGCCTGTAAACGAAGTACATATGTTGCCATTCTAAAAAAGTAACGTTTTATTTAAGATTTTAATTTAAGATTTAATTTACATAATTTTTACTCTTTTATTCATTTAATCCGGACGACAGATTACCTACTTACTTGATTAATAAATAATATGTGGTCCGGATTGAGAACAGGATTAAAATCTTTTGCCAAAAAATTGTGCACAGAATTTTGTTATTTTAATAAGTTTTTCATGCTAAAAAGAAAGGAAAATACAAAAATTCTATGAATTTTATTCTTTTTAAAATCTGAAATCTTCATTTCAGTTCTTCACTAAGAATGACCTCAGGGGACCTAAAAATATGTGTAAAATCTAGTATACATGCATACACATGTGTATATGCGGAATATATTTTAAAATATCGAAAACGAATTCAGAGAACGCCAAAATGTTAAAATATGCCGATATTTTCATAATCGGGTTTTATCATCATTCAATACATTTTTTAAACACATATGACGTTGTATATTCACCTGCTGATGTCATATTCATCTGTTTTCTGAACTTATTCATATTTATGATCCTTGCATTATTGAGAACTATTTCGAAATCCCTGTTATACTTCCAATATAACGTCATATTGGTCTTCTTTCTCATTCTTGAAAAAATTTTTCTTTTTCATTTTCTCGCGTGGAAATCTTTCAATAGAAAATTAATTGTTGTGGAAATAATTTTATTGATGATTTTTAATTTTTGACAGCTACTATAATGAAAAATGTTTACATATGATAGGAAATTGCTGTTAGATTGGTGTTTTTTTATTTATTAAAAATTGACTATAATTTATCTCGATTTCGGATTACTTTAGTTGCCTCAGCTGTGTTTTAATACGCCTGTGCGTATAATTTCACGATTCTTGCTTCTAAGCTGTGGATTTATACATAAATACAGACAGACAAATTTTCATTTATATATATATATATATATATATATATATATATATATATAGTAGATATTTTTGTTCTGTTTTATAAAAATATTCCAAAACGAAACTGTGTCATCCTTTTTTTTTTCAACATTACGTTTATTTTTTATTTTTTTAATATTTTATATTTACTTTACGAAATTCTTTAACTGTTTAATAAATTGCGGACAATATGTTGTAAAATTTCATAATAATTTCCGTTGTATTATTTAAATTTTACTATTGCCGTTTTATATTGTTAATTTTTTTTAACATAATTCATAAAAGCTTAATCTGTTTGGATTTTTTGCAGCGGGTTTAAGTATTTATACATTTGTATAATAGCCAGAACTGTGTTAGACATTATTATATGCATATCCCTTTAGTAAAATTAGAAAATTGTCCATTTCAAATTTCTTCTTTAAACGTTTGCACTATATTAACAATATATGAAGAAAATTATTCATCAAAGATCATTCAAGGAAATCAGAAGGTCTCTACACCAATGTTAATTGTCAACTTTTAAGATGTCCAATAATTTAATATAATATCCGGTGTCATTTATTACTTTTTTGAGTCTCATTGTCCTGTTAAGAAATTTATATAATCACACATTAAGAGCCTACACTAGGCATACGAATACACTTAATGTTAAATCTATGGGATCGTCCTTTTCAAATTTCTCATTTGCATTTAAATATTTTTATAGAATTGATTTTGCATAAGATAGGTGAGGTTTTTTAAAAATCTAAATGGGCCTATTTCTACTTTTTTGAATTTGATTACAGTTTCTATATGAAGAAAATTTTCCTTTACAAAACCGGTTCCAAAAGTGTAAGTATACTCAATAATAATAAAAGCAATAAATAAATATAACTGCAATCAAAATCGAAAAAGTACAAACGTAAAACGTTATACATTAACCTCAGATATTCTGTGCAAAAAATAAAATAAAACAAAAATGATTAAAATGCAAACGAGAAATTTAAAAAGAAGGCTCTCATGTGTTTAACATTAGCTTGCGAGAGTTTTCGTGACTAGTGTAGATGATTAACTTATTCAAATAAGTTGAATTTTGATTTTTCTAGATATTGAAATGTATAAAAAAAACTCTAAAAAATTATGATAGGACTATTGTACTTACAATGTTGAAAACATTTTGATATAAATTTGAATCCTACATAATATGTTATACTCGTAAAATGCATTTGTAAAAATTAAAATTCATCTACGTAAGTTTCTGTAATTTTAATTTAAATCAAATGTACCAGACGCAATTTTTAAAGAAAATGGTACATATAAGAGAACATTTTTTCGCAAATAATAACATCGTTATATTAGAAACAAATATCGATTTATACTAAAACCCCAAGGAAAATTATACGTGGAAATATAAAGATATCCAGTAGATTATAAACATAAATGCATAGTGAAGTGAAATTGATTTTCTATATGTGAACGGACACACAAAGTTACAGAATGTCCTCAGCTTTTAATATAAGTTAATGAAACTGTTTTCGAAAAGATTGAAACCTAGTACAAATCACCTTTAAATGGAAACGGAAACAATTTGCTCCAGGGAATAAAATGTTGAAATCATTCAATTAGTTTAAATGTTTCAGAAATGTCGCAATGCATGACGCAGAAAGAAGTCTCAAAATCTAAAAATAGTCCATTGATAAACCAGAAAAAAAAATTGTATGTTTAAATATATGCGGATTGTGTTGTTTTATTTTATTGTCATTATCTTATAGTTCAAGTATTTTGTTCCATTAATAATATATTCTAAAGAGAATTTGTCATATTTTTTAGATTTGAATATTCTGTGTTTATCCTTTGAAAATTTTCAACTTTATAAGATATTATTCAGTTTCTGAATTCTTAAACAAAAGTACATTTTTATAAATTTAAAAATGGTCATTGACCAAAACACAGAGAAAAAAATACATAGACCACTTGATAAATTTGAGATAAGTGCGAAAATTATTTAAGTATGTTTCAGAATTGTTTAAAGAAAGTTGATACATCTATTTTTATTTTTTGTAAAATTTTCTAATTATTACCATTTTTTTATATTTATGTTATTATTTATTTTTATATTGTTAATTTCTTTTCTGTTATACAATGAAAGATGCTCATGCTTTATTATATTATATTATATTATATTATATTATATTATATTATATTATATTATATTATATTATTATTTTATTTTATTTTATTTTATTTTTGGCAGCGTAATCGCGAAGTACATTTGCAATAATTCACATACCTCTCATTTTACATAAGTATACATTCATCAGTTTTAATCAAATACGAGTCGAAGCAGGTCAAATTCGACGGACGAAAATATATAAAAGACCTATTAGATTGAATTTATAGGAAACTTGAAGAAACAATTACAATAAAAATAGCTCTTACATCCGCTGGCTTATCTCTTAAAACAAATATTATATTAAACTAATATTTACATTAACTTCAGTTAACCCATTAACTCATTAAGAAGTTAACAAACTGCTATTTTCATTAACTTTCACTTTTCAAAGTATTGAAAATTTAAATTTTATTCCTATAAGTAATCAGTAAAATGTAATAAAGATAAGTAATTATGAAGTTATCAATTGAGACTTTGATTTTTGGTATAACGGAATGAATAATCAGCAAAAATTGCGCCAATTTGACACTACAACTTTGCATCTGGGTATTCGCACTCATGAAACAAAATTCTAAACTCAGTGCCTTCGAAATCCAGAAATTTATTATTTTAGATGCATTCGTATTAAAATATTTAGTTTCATCAAAGAAAATATTAGTTTCATGATATGACATCATTTTCGCTCACTGAAGCATTTCGCTTCCCTCTGAGATTACCGTCTCCAACTCAGTATCACCGGAATGAATAAATATTGAAATTATAGGCGTTTTTTTTTTTAAACGTAACGTCATTTTCTGTTTACATTAAAAGAAATTTATGTATTTTTAATTGTAATAAGGAGTAAAAACATAAAGTAAAAAATATATATCAGTAAAAATATAATAATTCATATATTTCCTTTTTTTTGTAACAATGAAATTAACCCAATTGACACCATTGTCAAGAAAATTCATAGAAAACTTTTAAAATTAAAAGTAAAACATAAAAATTGGAAATATTTTAAAAATAGCGAGTGCGGGCACATACATCTACAAATAAACTATTTTAATTAAAAAAAAAATATATATATGTAGCATTTTGACGAAGTTGAGATATTACGATGAATACTATTCGATGAAAAGATGGCAGTCTTTCAATGATATAGCAAGTTGCAGTCGAATTTAGCGAGTATGGCGAAGTAGTAAGGCAATGAAATGAGATCACAGAATTTCTCCAGTAAATCCAGCCAATCTCCAGACAAATAATTTTATTAGAAGACGAACAACATATAAACGATTCCCAAAGGGTCTAAAACTTATAGCCCTCGGGCTAACGTTGCTTCACTTCATTGAATTAAGATGTTATTGGGCCAGTTGAATATTCTACGGTCATACAAATACCAGACACATACTTGTTTAGCTTCCGAAAACGTCAATAATCTGCCGCTCCGACCGGCGCGGGCCAGTTTTGTTCTCTCCGCGGAAACATACAAAGAATTACGTCACGAGCGCTCAACCCAATGAGTGAGAAGCTAGCTCCAGCCCAACGAATGAGGCTAGAGGGCGAGGTTAAAACATTAAAGAATCCCCTTACTTGGGTGCGGACCAATTTAGAAGTTAAAATCCCAAGCGCGCGAAAAATTCAGAGCAATAATAATAATAATAATAAAAAGAAAATGGCTTTTTAAAAAACATTCGAAATTAGAACGCGTCTCAGAATTTTATAGATTGGGGAACTGATAAAAGTTACTAATGATCTTAAATTTTAGATTAAGATTTGGAATAAAATAATTATTAATATACGGATATTTACTTTTAAAAGGACTTTAAATAGGAATAGATATTATTAAGAATTAAGGAAATACTGACTATGACAGAAGTTAGATTAATTTTAAAATATTAATGCGAATAAAATGGAAGGATACGAAGGAAATAAATTTTTATATAACATATATATCCAAATCAGTTAAGTAGTAAGAAGGACATGACTATAAAAACAGCCTTGTGTTTTTAAATATATAGATACCGTGGCGATTTTAAACTATAATTCAATTTATAGATGTTAGTTTCTTTGTAAATAAATACCTTATTAAATTAAAATCAAATTTCACGTTATACTGAAATTACAAGTATAATTTTATATAGAAATAGAAACAAAACAACGTCGGTTATAAAGATAAATGAGCAGTCATGTAAAATAGATTTTCTATTTATGAACAGACAGCCAAAGTCATAGAATCTTTTCAGCTTTTAACGCAAGTTAATGAAACTGTTTTCGCACACTGATAACTAGGCACAAATGGCTTTTTAGTGAAAGCGGAAGCAATTTGCTCCAGTGTGTGAAATGTTGAATTCAGTTAAATTAGTTTTTAAATGTTTAGAAATGTTCCAATTTTAATGACTCAGAAAAGAGACTCAATGCGTTAAAATAGATCATCAAGAAATAAAAAAAATAAAATTTGTTATACATTTAAAACTACAATGAAATTGTTTATTTTATTTTAATTTGTCTGTATTTCTAAAAATAAACCAGAATAATTTTACAAAATTCTTTTTTTCATTTTGAAACGATATAAGAATGCGTGCTAGAATACTCCATGACTTTCTAAAAACGAAATTTTCTATTTAAGAATTCACATTTTTTCTTCCTAATTTTTCGAAAGCGTTTATTAATATTTATACTTAGTACTATAAGCATTCATACTTTCGTATACATTAACACATAACTGAAGTCTAAATTAAACTAGAAACGAATTTCGTTTTATCCTGCAATTCTAATCGTAATTATTTGTAGAAATTTAGAAACTGCGTAGGTTAGTAAAATCAATTTTTCATTTGTGAAAGAGGAACCGGAATCACAGAATGTCATTAGTTTTATTAAGTAAGTTAAGGAAACAGTTTGCGTGAAGACTGAAACCTAGGTACAAATGACTTTTTTAATGGAAGCAAAAACAATTTGAAAACTGATGTAGCGATTTTAGTGTTGTCGATTAAGACTTCAATAATCACGATGACTTTTATTTGTTGAATTTGAGAGTAATAATGTTAAGTGACATTTTATATATATTGCTTTTACAGAATGCTAAGCGCTTGACTGTCTACCTCTGATTTAGATCATTTATACAGATTAATTCATCAAACAATACATATTATTCCCAATTATCTGGTATTACTATATTTTTTCTACTTCTATTTAAGCCAGAATTTAGTAATTATTATTTTTTCTACGAAAGCACATTATAGAAAATTTCGCTGCTCTGTCTTTATTAGAATATGAGTTGTACTAGTTTTATTTTTAAATATATCTAAATATCTTTAAATATTGAGCAATAATTTTAAGAACATTAATCTGAGTAAATATTTTTTTTTAAGTTATCGTTATGTTCAGAATGCTAACTCAAATAGAACAGATTATCAACCCAATGTTGGCAAATCGTGGAAACTAATAGGAAATTTTAGAGTTGGGTAATGCTGGGAATTGGTAGAGTTCAGAAGATCCTCTAATTTGGAGCGTATATGAATCGGATTCTGAACAGTTAAACTGTTGAATTACTGTTGGGCCTTTGTGGCAAAAGGCTCCTGGACAGTGGTATGGAAAAACGGGCATTTATTACTGGAGGCCAATGAGGTTCAACAATTACTCAAAAATTTTCCAACGTTGGACTAACTATTTTGCAGAAAAAAGTTTTGTTGAATCAACAAAAATTTGGTTCACCCAACAAAGCTTTTCGTTTAAACATGGGTCAATGGAAATTTTGTTTGAATCAACAAAAAAATATTGTTGATTTTTTTTGCAATTCCAACATAAAAATTTTGTATCGTCAGCAAAAATCGTTTTGTTAATTCAAGTAAAATTGAACCATTTTACTTGAATTAACAAAATTCTTTTTGTTACATAGATGTGTTGTTTTAACAATCTATTTTCTTTTTTTAACAAAATATATTTTGTTTGTTTAAATAATAAAACATGTTATATTACGAACTTGTTTTGTTTATACTACAAAAACTTTTGTTACATGAACCAATCTACTATGCAATTTTAACTATTCTTTAATTCATTTTCAGCAGTGAATTACGCTTGTAATCCTTGAATAATAACAAGTGAATTTTTATCCTGCTTTTTTTCAAGCGTAAACCAACAGAGTGAAAAATGCCCTCCGGGACTCGAACCCGGGTCCTCAGAACATCTCTCTGAGGCTCTACCACTGAGCTACAAGGAACAATATCTCGACTCGGTATTTCTCACTCTTATATATGTCGGACTGGCTGCAACCACAGCACAAGATGGAAATGTCATCAGGAACACGCAAATTTCTGCGGCAGACATGAAACGACAAAGCCCAGCTTACGGCAACACATTGTTAATTTTTAATTCATTTTCAGCAGTGAATTGAGTATTGTAAAAAGCTCGATAAAAAATCACTGGTTAGTTTTCAAAGATTAAAGGCGTAATTCACTGCTGAAAATGAGATAGAGCTATTGCAGAATTCGGGAAAAATGCCACATAGCAGCGGCACCTATTGCGCGATTTAGACCAAAAACTAATCAGCAACAATTCATATCAGGAAGTTAACTGAATATAAAGTTTTATTAAATTCCGTGCATTAGTTATTGAGATAAAAACAGTCAAATTGTGTTCAGGACCTTCTAAAATCCGTCGAAAACCGGAAGTCGAAAATTTTCATGAATCCAATACTTTCATCTTGTAAAGATAGACGACAAATAAATTAAGTTACGTAAGAGAGATATGGCTACTACACAACAATTTTTATTTTTGCAAAAACAACAAAATATAATGTATGAAAATAAATGTGCATTTTCTAAAACAAAAAAGTAGCCTAAAATTCACCAAAATATCTGTGAATTCACTTTAAAGTTTTCAATCAGCATTGTGTAGTAAGTCAATGTAAGTACAGTGTCTCACAAAAGTGATGGGACACTTGTGCTTTATAAAAAGAAACTGCAATAAAATAAATAAACAAACATGTGCAAAAATTTTTTGGGTGTGTTTCATATTTAAAGTTAGTAACAATTATTACATAACATACATTTTGTCAAAATATTAAAATATTAATTTAGTAAAAATACAATTGTTCAGAACGGAGCAAAAAATGGCTCACATAAGTGATGGGACACTTACTTTTCCATCAAATATTTATCCACAAATTTTACTTTTTAAAAGGTTTTAATATTTTGTTGGATTTCCTTTTACTTTTAAAACATGATTTAATCTTTTTGGGATGGATTCGACTATTTTTTTTGTGATTTCTGGAGTGATTTTACCCCATTCTTCTTGAAGCACCGATTTTAGTTGTTGTTTTCAAGAAATGGTGTGTTTGCGAATTCTTGATTCCAATTCTTGCCAAATATTCTCTATGGGATTTAAGTCTGGAGATTGTGGTGGTGTTTTTATTATTTCAGGACAGTTATATAGCAGCCAGAGTCTAACGTTCAGAGCAGTGTGCTTGGGGTCATTGTCCTGGTAGAATTTAAAATCGTTATGAAGGTTCAATTTTCGTGCTGAAGATTTCAAATTTTGCTTTAAAATATCAATATACTTGTACTGATCCATTATACTGTCAATAAAAACAAAATTACCAACTCCAGCGGACGACATACACCCCCATACCATAACTCCTCCTCCACCATGTTTTACTGTTGGTACCAAGTTCTGTTTGCGAAGTTCTTCCCTGGGTTTTCTCCACACCAAGATTCTACCGTCAGAACCAAATATATTAAATTTACTCTCATCAGCAAATATAACTTTATTCCAGTAATCAGAATTCTTATTTATGTTGGATTTTGCGAAAGCTAGTCTGAGTTTTCTATTCTTTTCACTTACGAAGAATTTTTTCCTGGCTACTCTACCGTGATATCCAGCAGATCGAATTACCCTTCTAATAGTTTCAGGATTAACAATTATTCCATATAATGCTTGTAAATCAGCAGCAACTTTTGAAGCACTAATTCTTGGATTTTTTTTTAATATTTCGAACGATAATTCGCTTTATTCCATTGGATAGCTTTGATGGTCAGCCAGGTCTTCTTTTATCCTGAATCATATGATTCTTTTTATATCATTTAATGATATTGAAAACTGTTGAACGACTCAAGTTAACTGTTTCAGCAGTTTTTCTAATAGATTTTCCACGTTCAATATGCAAATTAATAACTAATTTTCGAATTTCAGGCGAAGTTTCTTTTCGTTTAGCATTCATGACTACACATAGCTAAAAAACACAAAAATTCCAAAACAAACTGGAGAGAAATACTGCAGACGATTTTATAAATTATTGCCAATTGCTTTTAAGTAAAAATAAAACCCCAAAAAATATTTTTATTGCTTATTTCAGGCGATTTTTGTTGCATATATAATGGTGTCCCATCACTTATGTGAGCTATTTTTTGCTCCGTTCTAAACATTTGTATTTTTATTAAATTAATATTTTAATATTTTGACAAAATGTATGTTATGTAATAATCTTTACTAAATTTAAGTATGAAACACACCCACAAAAAAAATGTGTACATGTTTTTTTAATTTATTTGATTAGTTTCCTTTTGTAAAGCACAAGTGTCCCATCACTTATGTGAGACACTGTATTTATAATCTTAAGTGAATATGTAACCTTAAAAATCTGATTTCAAAACAAATTCGATAGGTTAGTCTGAGCCAGGAAAAAGCGTGGCACATTTAGAAGTTCTTTAACTAAAGTACGTGTATAGATTGAAACTTCACTTTAGTTGAATTAACTGTATTTTCTTTGAAATTTTCTTATTTTAGATTTCTTCAAAACTTTTTTTGCATAACAATTATGAGCTGGTAATGTTTTTGCCTGTGCGATCTTTTTCTTTTTCTTTTCTCTTTTTTTTCGGTAATGTTTGAATGCCGATATTTTGCTTCGGGATGTTTTTGTTGACGATGATATCAGGCGATATCTGTATTACATAATAACCAGAACATTTTTTTTATATTTAACAATAACAATTTGTTGCAATTTTATAATTTTAAATGTCATTCCTTTTTAGTGCAAATTAAATATGTTTTTTCTATGAGTGTCCTGTACATTTACAAAAGCTGAGCAACACTTTTAATTCTAAAACGCTATTTTATCATTAATGAGTGAACTATGATATTTCCGACATAAAAGACAAGAAATGCTCTGAAAAGTTGGGAATAATTAATTTCAAAATTTCGTGATGTTGCAGTAATTGATGTCCAATTAGTGAATGTGCATTGTTTAAAATAACATGTTAATTAGTAGAATTTGAATTTCTGAATTTCGTGTATTTAAACTGAAAAATGATGATTTGTTTACTTCTGTAAAGAATAGTGATAAATTAAATAGAAATTTCTTACAAAATGTTTATTAGGGATATACATGAAATGAAATTCCAAATTTATTGATACACGGTTTTACATTAATCATATTAACATTAAGCGAATATTTCCGTTTGCTAGAATATGAGATTATTTTTGTAATAAAAATGAAGAACCGTTTACGAATTTTGACCCGTAAATGCTGTAGCGGTCTCGCAGACCAATGTTTTTTTTCATTTTACACAGTTCAACTTGATATTTTCAGTTTAATTATAGATACTAGGGAAAAATTTTATTCCGTTTGGAGCCCTAGTACTATCTCTAGAGAATTCTGATTAGGTCAATTTTAATTATACTTGTTCTGTACATAAAGTTCAGTACAGAAAAGTATCCTATGAGTTAATAGAGTAATTTGTTCATCTTTTGATCAAGCTGTCTCAGAGACCGCTTACAGTAACTATGCGACAATTTTTGTCACAGCAGTTAACATTTAAATAAATTAAGAATTAAAAGTATTCTTTGTTTTTACATTTGTAAGCTTAAAATTTGTCACTTACATGTCAAAAGCTATTTTATTAAAACAATTATTTGAATTGTAGAAAGATTTATCAATGTCTTAAGAATGAAATTTATTATTTTGATAATTTTTTCAATACTTTAAAAATTTCTTTTACGTTATAAACTGATTTATTAGTTTTATGTTCTTTAGTATATTTGGTAATTATAATATTTAATAATAAAACTTGATTTGCCATATATCACCATAAACTACGCCATAAACCATTATTTAAACTAAGTGATTAAAGATTAAACTGTAATATATACACTTTCCGACACTAAATATGGACAGACAGGTTTTAGTACACGAAAACTCTGAAATTTCATAAAATTCAATGTATTATAACTCGATGAATTTTGTCTTAATAAAAAAGTTTTTTTTTACTCTTGTACTTGTGCGAGAAAGCAGAAATGTTCGTAATTATAACTTATAAAACTGAGGGAACGAATAAAAATTTAAAATTTTTAACTTTTTGAAAATTAATGGCAGGACAACTTAACACACATATTCTTAATCCATGCACCATTTTGAACATTTTTTCAATTAATATTCCTTACTTATCTTGAATAGTTAGCACATTTCAAGCTTTTTATAACACCCTGTATAATTAAATAAATGCTCGCATCTTTACTTTGTGTATTTTTTGTGTAATTATGTTTAATTCGGCAAAACGTATTCAAACTACTTCTCCACTCTGCACTGGAGTAAAATGAACTATTTGTATAGCACTGTGTTATAATGCTTTATTACTTACCCATCATACGTAGTATAGGGTAAATCTTGTAATCGTTTTAAAAATCGAAAAAAAAAATTGACGGATTTACACGTTTCAGACACTGGAGATTCCGAAAAAACATATTTTTCGAAAAAAAAAAATTACCGTCCGTCTGTGTGGCTTTAAACGCTCTATCTCCCGAACAAATTGAGATAGAGACTCAAAATTTGGTATGTACTTAATATGTAATAATGGGAAGAAGCTTATTGAATTTCAGTAACCTCGATTATCCGGAACTATTTTTTTCAGACTCTCAAAATTTTCGTTCTGACAAAAGGTGTATAAAAATTTTCGAAATTGTTTATTTTAAGGAGGGAATATAAAATACAATAAAAAAACATAAATTTTGCATAAAAAATGAAGTCTATCGGGTAATTAGTTGCCGAGATATTTGTAATCCTACTTTCCACACTCTTTTTCATGACCCTGTATTTCATTCAAATTTCAATTCAAATATATATTTTAATTGGAAATGAGACGCTTAATCAGATGCAATAAACTGCTAGTTTATAGGATTATTGTTTTTGGAGTTATAAGGAGGTTTTTTTTTTTTTTTTCGCAATTCAGTAATAGACTATTTAAAGTTTATGACGTCATCAAGCCACGATTTTATTCGAGCAATGCATTTTATAAGTAGTTTACACGTGTTTTATTTTCATATTTTATATTATGCATATTCATGATGGGTAAGTATTACGGTGGTCTCTAACGGCTAGTTTTATAATACAGTAATTCCTTAACATTCGCGGTTTTAACATTCACGAGTTTTGATTATTCGCGAACATGAAAATGCGGAAAACTTAACATTCGCGAGAATCTGACTTGATTATTCGCGATTTTTTTAAACTATATCTTTGCTTTTTCAGAATTTACAGTGGTTAAAGATTGTTTCCCATGTGTTTTCTCAGTATGTATTTGCACATACATTTTCAGTTGTCTACTGAAAGAGGAGTGAGTGCTATAGGAAAACAAAATAATAACAACAGAAGAATACTCATTGCAAAGGGGATATTAGAAGTGATGAGGTAACGGAATCTTCAATCTATTAATTCAAAATGTATTTGTGCAGATTCTCATAGAGATGGTGATGAAGCTGCACTTAAAAAATAAAAGTAACTCTGAAGCATTTAGCTGTATTTAAATATCGTATTTTAATATTGTACCGTATACTGACCCACTAATACATTATCATCTCTTTGCGAACAGAGAAAGTCAAAATTATTTTATAAAAACTATGCTTTTTAGCAGTAAGTATTTTTCTAGTCAGTTAAATTGAATTATCTTCATTAATTAAATTTCATATTTATGAAAATGTCTGTACATTCACCTTCTACATATATGTTATGCATAAATTATTGTTAAATATTTTATTTTGTTCTTTGAAATGCTGTGCCATTCTAATTAAAATTTTATAGAACGTAACTCCTTTTTTAGTGCAGAGAGATAGACTTAACATTCGCGGATTTGACATTCGCGAGGTTTTCCTGGAACGTAACCCTCGCGAATGTTAAGAGAATGTTAAGGGGGTCTATACATCGATTTTCTGTAAGTATTGTATCAGATTAAACCCCTTAATATCAAGCACACATTATTTGTAAGGTCCCCGTGTGAGTTGTTCATGTGTGTTGTTCTACATTTCAAAAATTGATTTCTTTTTTTTTTACGATATTAAATGAATACTAGATGAAACCCGTCAAAACTTGACGAAAAAAAAATACTATAACAATATCACTAAAATAAGCTTCTTTATTACATAAGAAGGGGTGCTTATGAAACAGCCTTTCGAATATTTTATTTTAAAAGTTTTTTCTCCTAGTGAAATACAGTACTATTTCCGATGCAAACTCCAAACAAAAAATCCGTAAACAACTCTGTAATGCAAATCAGTTTGACATTACCGCCATACTCCCCACGGCAAGAAAAAAATTTGATGGACCTATGAAGTATATACAAATAGTATATTCCTACGGTCATATCATATTCAGTAAATCAAAGAACATAGTAAATAAAGAACACATCTCCCCCCCCTACCTGTGATAATGCAACCGAATGAGCTCCTATGCGCATGTGCATTGCATCTGCCCAAAAGCACCGTCAAAATTCGACGTTAAAAAAGTTTTAAAATGTTTAAATTAAAAGTTTTAAAATGTCTTCTTTAATCATTGTTCGTTTCAAATCCATATCTTCTAAAACGCATCCATTGTTTTAAGCTAATCAGTTTTTATGTAATTTTTTTTTACATTAATAAATCAATCGGCCGATGAGGGAGAATTTAATGTTTTCAAGTGTAATTTATTTGTATTTTTTCTTCGGTTCCTTTACATAATCATGATGATTCTCCCTTTTCCATCACAGTCGGGGATATTTTCCCTCTTATACAGTTGGAAAATGTAATAAAATATAAAAATACAATTCCTAGCATATTCTGATATCTGATGGAACATATACATCAACGAATTCAACATATCAATTTTATGCTATTCAGAAACTAAAAATAGTTTTTTTTCTTCTGACAGATTTTTGTTTAGCGCTAAAATGCTCTATCTTATGGATAATCTGATCTTATGATTTATCTCTGTTTTTATTATTATTATTATTATTATTATTCACTTTTTATGATGGTTTGGAAATTCTATTTTCAATTGTGGCAACTTTCCCAGGGGCTATTTTACATTACTGAAGCAAACTGGTGGTCATTGATAAGATAGAACTGAAAAACTCTTCATGCTTAAAAATTATTTAAAAAGTCGTTAAATTAAGCGGCAGTTTTCAGCGGCAATAAATTTCAATCGAAAGCTATTTTTTTTTCTAATTGATGATGTAAGAATTGAAATTGTAAAATGTTGTACAATGTACTAAAAAATAGAAATTTGTAGTATTTAGAAGTGATGTAACCGCGATGAAAGCTAAAGCGATAGCGCCGTTTGTTGTCACAACCGTTGCACATTTCTAAAAATTGCCACTATATTTTGGCTGGCGTACAAAAGTCGAAAAACATTTTTTGACATCGAAAGAGAAACTCGCAGTGAAAGAAATAGGACTTTGCGCTAATAAGGAACTGTTAAATGAACTTATAATAAACCTACCAAAATAATTCTTATGAAATATTAGTCTTACATTGTTTATTCTAGCTAAAAATACAATCATTATTTCAAGAATTTTTTCTACCCTAACTCTATTTTTAATAATTTTAAATTTCCTGAAATGCTTTACTTTTATGATTTTTAGGTGCGTTCGTAATTATATAAATACGTAGCACCTATAGTCGTCGTTTGGTCCGTCCGTCTGTCCGTCCGTCTGTCTGTCTGTATGTCTGTCCGTCTGCCTGTCCGTCCGTCTGTCTGTCTGTCCGCATATAACAACGCAAAAACTACCCAACCAAATGGTTTGCAATTTAAAATATATTATCTTTGCAGAATTTTGTCGAGACATTTCAAATTTTATTAAAATCGAATCAAAACTTTAGGAGATATTAATAAAAATATTTATTAAGAAATTTGATTTTTTTTTTTTTAAATCGGTGCTTTTTTGTTATAGGAGCTTCCGATGGATGTTAAATCGTCAAGCGACCGAGATGCTTATTTTATGACAGAAATTAATCTGCAGACGATATAATTCATTTCACAGAATTAAAAATCATCAAGATCTGAATATTTATATAACTAGCTGATACATATATATCTGAATATTTATATAACTAGTTAAGATATTTGTATGAACATTGTCATAAATTATATACTTATACTTATACTTATACCCGTTCTACGCACGGATATCATGAATTTAATTCTAAAACGTGCGTACGAACGCACCTCGTTTGTAACGTTTGACGTACAATTTCCAACTTGTTTTTTATTAAAAAAGGAAATCTTCTAACCTATAATTAAAAAAAGTAATGGGTAACATATAATCAAGGTATGCAATCAAGATGAAGAAATCAATGACGGCTCCAATTCTAATCTTTATAAATATGAGTGGAAAAATCAGTTAAAATTACAATTACGTCGTGTTGACACAATCATAATCATACACATTTTTCTCTTTAGTTTTATCAAAGTTAAAATGAATTTCAAGGTAAGCATAACGTGATTTTCACCGGCGCAAACTTTTAACACGTACTTTATATCCGTTACTTTAATGCTTAAACACCATGCATACAAATAAAAATATATTTTGCATTTAATTGGAATGAAAAAATGGCATCAACAAAGTTATAATGCATAATGATAAAATAAACCCAAAGGACAATATTCCCGTAACGTCACAATAAATATGAATTTTTATTCGCTTTTAAAACACGCGGATAAATATTTTTACGGAAAATTAACTTGCAAATTAAAAAATTCGGCCTAAGAGCCGCGTGCATTTAATATTCATTATTTCACTTTAATATGCTCGTAACCATAGAGTTTAGAGAATAAACTCTATGCCTTGCAACTGTGGGCGTTATCCGATTATGACGTCATTAGCAGAAGTAAAATTTTAACTGAAAATTACGGCTAATTAATTAAATTTTCGAACAAACGAATGAACGATAACAAATCTGTGTCCAAATATCTTTCATTTAAAAAAAAATGATGTAATTTGATGCAGTAGTTTGTTCTCACGGATTGTCGAAAGAAATCGCTTAGCGTTTTAAATATATAGATAACGTTAAAGTTCTGGCGAATTCACATAATATTCATAGACATATATGTATGTTTATTCTACAAAAATGAATATTTGTACTAGCTGTTTAACCCGTTCTACGCACGGGGGTTCATGAATTTAATTCTAAAATGTGAATAAAATGAATTTAATTCCCCTGTTAAAGTGTTGAGTTGTTCAATAACTATACGATTTAGAAAAAAAAATACTACTGTGCATTTTTTTTTTAATGAAACTTAATTTTTGTTGCTATGGCAGCAGACGATAAAGCGATATCTTTGGAATAAGGGAATAAATAGAATAAAAATGTTGTTGCCGTTTGTGATAAAATGTTTTTCTTTATTTTAAAAAAAATGAAACAATAAAACGCAATTAAATAATCTCTAATTATTTGCATGCGAGGTAAAAGAATTATCGCAATACCCGCTACAGCAAGTTGGTATTGCAGCGTGGCGTCCGTAATATGCATATCTCATATTGCAGTAAAGGGGGGGTGCCGGGAGGAGGGGATGTTCAAGTGTCCTTCAGAAAATGACTAATTAGGAGGACTACTATGCATCTTTAAAAATTATTCGTTTGGTTAAGCTATGAACTTAATTACAAATTTGGCTTAAACTATTATTCGGAAATAGTGGTAACTACTACTCATAAATTTACTTTAATGTTATAGAGGGTGACTATTAAGTTAATTATAATGTTTGTAATCAGTTGCGTTGAAATCGGAAAGATAGTTGCTGAGTTATGGAAACGGGGCATAGTTAGAGAAAAAAACCTTGAAGGAGGTGTCGGGGAGGAGCGAATGTTTAAGATCACTTTAGTAAATTACTAATTAGGAGGACCACTATGCATCTTTAAAAATTCGTTCATTTGGTTAAGCTTGGAACTTAATTAGAAATTTGTCTTAGACTGTTATTCAGAAATAGGGGTACCCGCTACTTACAAATTTATTTTAAAGATATAGACGTTGATTATTAAGTTAAATATGATGTTTGGAATCAGTTGCACTGAAATCGGAAAATTAGTTGTTGATTTATGGAAACAGGGTACAATTAAACAAAAAGCTTTGAGGGAGGGGCCGGGGGGAGCGGATGTTCAAGTGCCTTTCAGCAAATGATAAATTAAAAGAGCCACTATATGCATCTTTAAAGATTGATTCATTTGGTTATGCTAGGAACTTAATTTGAAATTTGGCTTAGACTATTATTCGGAAATACTGGTAACTGTTTTCTAGAAGTACACCCTGAAGCTAGGAATGCTGATTTTTATGATAATTTAGCAAAATAGAACTGGTATGGAGAAGTTCGGAACATAATTACCTGAGTTCTGGAAATAAAGCACAGTTAGAGAAAAAACCTTGAGGGAGGGGCCGCGAGGAGGCGCGTGGTCAAGTGCTCAACAACAAATAACTAACTTTGAATGTTGGTATGCATCAACTGAATACTGGCTCTGTACTTTTATTAGGAACATAAATTTAATTTTTACGAAAATTGTTATTCTAAAATAGCGGTATCATCTATATAAAACAGCGAATAAACGTTACGGTGAATCAAAAAAATGTTAAATTTGTTAAATTTGTTCAGTTGAAATCAGAGCAGCAGATTTGGATTTATTAATAAGGAGGGTCAATTAATGAAAAAGCCGCCACCAGGTGGTGCGCGGTCAAGTAAAATATATGTGATATTTAAAAAAAAGTCGTTGACCCCACCCCTCCCCATCCCCGCAAATTTAACAAATAATCTGTTAAATAAAGTTTTCTGTATTAAGAATCTCTATGAATAATATTATATATGAATATTATATATGAATTATTAATACTATATTTTTTACATGACCATGTTTCAAAGTATAAAAAACCTTAAACCCAGCTAATTATCATTCATTAAGTCGATAAAATCTTTTAAAATTAAGGTTTTAACATTTGGCAACGGTCAATAATTAAGTGGATTGTCTACATCTCTCATACTCTCTGATCCATCGATTTTAAACACTCGACTGGGAATTGCAATGATTCCTGTCTTGATTTATTTAATGACTCCTGCGGAAATTTTATACAACCAACCAACCGAAGATTGAAAAGCGTATTTTTGAATTTTTGATGAGATCTCTTTGTAGATGGATTTTAATTACTGTTTAATCTATCAGAAATCTATTTAAAAATTTCGAATTTTTTGCCCCAATCATTCATGACTGCCCTACCAGCTACCCGTGTGCAAAATTTCGTAGCCCTGCGCCCTGCAGTTTTCGAGTTTTTAAGGTTACATAGATAGATACACGAACGGGTTTTAATAGTATAGATATTTTGCTAAAGTCTTATTTATATTATAAAATTTTACCCATGAGTAAAGATATCAAAATGAACTGTTTCTTCGTTTACGATATTTATAAACAAATTTGAACCTCTAGAAAAATTAAATAATAAACAAACTTTAGATATTTTCTAAATCAGACATCCAATTTGTTGTTTCATGTTATGAAACTGGCAACGGAACACTAATGTCAGTGATAAGACCAGCAGTGAGTAAAATGTTTATTTAAGAAACTAATGATAATACATTTCATAGTGAACATGATTCGACATTCGTATTTTAACATCTTGCAATCTTTTAAAATAAATAAACATACAACGCTGGAATAGACCGAACAGGCGCAAACTAAATTTTTAATAGATGAAAAGCAATTCTGAAAGCACAAAAATGTAACGTGAAAAAGAAACAGAATTTTCTTATAAATGATTCTTGATATTGTTCCCATGGCAACACAATGCAATATCTTATAGATATTATAGAAATGGCACAGAAAAATCCGAGGAGGATATCTATCCGTGCAATAAAATTCTGTATGTCGAAAATAAGCCCAGGACTATATCTGTATTTGAATGAGGGTATTTTTCTTTCTCAAACAATATTCCTTTTATTTTCCTTTTAATACAAAATTTTAGAACATGAATTTAGCAGGTGTGAAATTCAAAATAATTAGCCTCTTTTAGCAATATATACTAATCGTTTAAATTTCTGCTACATTTAATCAAGAAAAAATTGTAAAAAAAAAAAAAAAATCATGAGCGGTACACACACACACACACACAAAAACTGATACTTTTATATTTGAAAAAATATGCTAAAGTACAGGGTATATTTTAGCAGTTTTTTTTAAGAAAAAAAAAGAATGAATGAATGGGGGAAACGTTTGAGTGAATGAAAATTAAATTAGAATTTGGGAATAAAATGTATCCATGAGTGAAATGGTTGTTTTAAAATGGCTTTGTGGAAATCCATTGACAAAGATAGAAAATGAAATGTCGTGTCATTTTGGCAAATGCAATTATGATTCATCATATTCCTTTTGGAGATACAGCCATGGTTGGTGCACAAAGGCAGTAAACGATGTGGCTTAAAATCTATTACAAGATACCACACGTGAAATAGGCTTTTTTTAAACTACCGATGACCATTCCCGCAAATTTGGAAAGAACTTTGTTTTGGCACTAGAATTGAAGATCCGATGAGTCTCCAAACAATAAAGTTGTTTTACCCTGTTTTTTTGTTTGTTTGTTTGTTTTTTGGTGGGGGGAGGGGATAGAGGAAAATCATAATTCAGTGAGGGACGGGCAATAATTTTTTTTTAGTAGATCAAGTGAAGTATCTTTAGTTATTCATTTTTTAATTCTGAACAAGTCGATACAATAATTCGTTAGAAAGTTACACCAGGTTTTACAAATACAAAGTCGGCGATTTTACCTCGGTGCGATTAATGGGGGTTTTTACAGAAACAACGGATGACCATTCACGAAAATTTGGGTAGAACTTCGTTTTGGCACAAGAAAAGATAATCCGATGAGTCCTTAAAAAATAAAGTTGTTTTACGATGTTGAAGGGTGGCAAAGGGGACATTTTAACTCAGGGCCTCAAGTTTTTTTAAAAAATAAGTAAAATGGGGTATAGTTTACTATGTATTGTTTTATTCTGGATTGAACCACACTATCCGCAAGTTGATACGATCCGTTGTTGCAAAGTTACGCCAAGTTTTAGGAATACAAAGTCGAAAATTTTACTTCAGTGCAGGTAAAATATACTTTGCCGCTTTCCCCTCCCCCATAAACACTGTAAAACAACTTTATATTTTGGAGACTCATCGGAATTTCTTTCCTTGTTCTTCCCAAATTTTCGTGAATGCCCACCAGTTGTTTCTGTAAAAACCTATATTAACTGCTTTGAAATAATTTTTTCGACTTTGTATTCCTAAAACTTGGCGTAACTTTGAAACAAAATATAGTATCGAATTTTGGATGGTGTGTGGTTCGATTCAGAATTAAAAAATACATAGTAAACGACACCACACTTTAATTATTTACCAAAATTTGCAATTATCTCCCGCCCTGAGTTAAAATACCCCTTTGGACCCCCCCCTAAACACCGTAAAACAACTTTATTTTTTTAGAACTCATCGGATCTTCTTTTTTAGTGCGAAAACAAAGTTCTTCGCAAATTTTCGTGAATGTCTATCAGTTTATTCTGTAAAAACCTATATTAACTACACTGAGGTAAATCGTCAACTTTGTATTTATAAATCCTGGCGTAACTTTGTATCGAAACATCGTATCGATTTGCGGATGGTATCGTTGATTGAGAAATACAAAATGCATAACTAACGACATCCTACTTGACCTACTTAAAAAAATTATCCCCCCCCCCACTTCCCTGAGTTAAATTATCCCCTGTTTCCCTGAGTTAAAATATCTCCTTTTTCCCTGAGTGAAAATATCCCCTCTTTCCCTGAGTTAAAATATCCGCTCTTTGCCTCCCAAAACAGGGTAAAACAATTTTATTTTTGTGGGACTCATCGAATATTCATTTCTAGTGCCAAAACAAAGTTCTTTTCAAAGTTTTATGAATGGCCATCGGTTGTTGTATTTTACTCAATTCTGATCTATTTTACCTGTACTGTGAAGCTGGAAACATTTCTCTGCGATTACAGAATCAACAACAGAACTTTTTCACTCATAACAAATCTATAACTATTGTACAAGCGTGGCCCAATACATTTAATTTTGTTTTTACATGTTAAGTAGTTCAAAGTGTTGCTATCATGTGAAATGGTGTTCAGCAACAATGTCTCTCTATGCGTAATAAAGGATCCAAATAAAAACAGAAAATATTCTGACTTATTTACTAATCTTAATTAACAATTTTATCTTTTTGTCATGTTTTAAACATGGATTCGATAAATTCCACATATGACAGACTATTCCATACAATTTTATTAAACATTTCCTAACAACCAACACATTTCCGCTTAGTAAAAATTTTAAATAACATATAAGTATAACATTACCCAAAATGATAAGAGGATAATTGAGCAACTACCCATTTAGAAATGCTTCGTTTTTAGTAAACTATTTTTTTAAACGTTTCTATTGTTTCTATATTTATTTAACTTTATTTGAAAGTTTGGATAACAATGCTGTGTTGTAGTCTAGAAGTTTATGTAAAAAACTATGCCATCATATAGACATATTACGACGACAGTTGATGTCTGACTATTTGTCCTATTGGTTATATCACTTTAAAAATGCCCAGATGAACAAATGAAAATATACAACTGATACAACTTTTTATTAATGCAAAAATATATTTAGATAAGCACTTACTTTTTTTATTGTTCATTATTCATTAATATATTATCAGCTGCTTAAAGCTCCATACATTAAATTACATCACCTTGTAATGAAAAAATTGTATCAAAATATCATGTTTTGCGGTTTTTTGAAAAATTTTGGCCGTCTTCAGAAGGCAAAACTTATTAACCGATCTGGTTACATTTTTTACAGCTAATTATGATGGAATGGTAGAACATTTGGCCATTTTTAGAAAACAATTTACCTTTTTCCTAATTTTTATTAATTTTTGTAAAAAACGGCCGTTTATGTCAGTTTTCAAAACTTTGGCCGTCTTGAGTAGGGAAAAGTTACTAACCGATCTAGTTAAATTTTTTTTACTGTTAATTATGATGGAATGGAAGACCATTTGGCGATTTAAAAAAAAAAAAACATTTTTTCTTCTTTTCTAATTTTTATTAATGTTAGTAAAAACCTGCCGTTTTGGGAAGTTTTTCGAAACTTTGGCCGACTTAAGGAGGCAATTATTATGAACCGATCTGGTTACATTTTTTACAGTTAATTATGAAGAACCGGTAGCCCATTTGCCTACTATTAGAAAACGGTTGTTCTTCTTCATAATTTTTATTAATTTGAGAAAATCATGGCCGTTTTTGGCAGTTATTCAAAATTTTGGCTGCCATGAGGAGGCAAAAGATATTATTCGATGAAAATGAAGTTTTGCACAGTTACTATTGACAAAATAATGCAACTATGCACGCATTATTAGAATTCCATAATCCAAAATTCGATTTTCTTGGCCCGCCTTAGTGAAGAGTATCTAAGGCAGGAGTAGGAAGAACTTAGCAGTTCTGGCATACAGTACTTACACTTTATCAACTAAGCTATGATGGATGCCTGTGGTCAGCACAGTTCACTCCGTTGCAGAATGTATGTTAATGCCAACAGGTTGTTTCAGAAAATTATGTAAGGCAGAGTCGTTCAGGATGGCACACAGCGATGACATGCTAAAACACTTGTGTTATGTTTGATTCAGCGTCTGGACATAAAAATTATTTTCACTCGGTTAACCACTTTTCCAGACAATGTTTCAAATATTCTGTGGTCTCAATGGTTCAAATCTTTAAAAAGTTAATTATAGTTTGACAGGGGAGATAAATGAAAAAAAATTTTAGTCACACAATACTTAAAGTCAGGAAGTGATTTATGTTTAAAATGTATATTTAAATAAAAATATCACCAAATGTTTGTTTTTTATCATGAACAATTATTCTAGTAAACTTTTATCAAAAATAAAATTTTGCTCTCTCAATTTTATCAAAATGTGTATTTTTTCTGTAATGTATTTTCTACTCCAACTGATGAGATTTATAGCACTGGTTTCAAAATATTAGAAGACCACTTCAAATGATTGTATTTATAGTTTACATTATTGTACTGTTAATTAATCATAAAATCTAATACCAATTCCTCTAATGAGTATGATTAAGTTAATCTAATACAAATAATTTTAATTTTACCAGTTTTATATAATTGTACAGGTTAAACAAAAAAAATTTTCATAAATCCAAATCGCCTTTTACTCAAACATCATATTAGTATTCAGTATAACTGATGCACTATTATTTCTACCTACTTAAAATCAATCCTGCGTGACAAGCATTCGAGAAAAAATGCAGCTTTTAGCATCGGTAAATATTTAGATGAACTCCTATAGGAAGACATTTACTGAATCCATTAAAGTTAAAAGGGAAAACAATATCCTGTTTGATGACAGACCCCACAGATAGGAGAAGAGTGTCTGGATTGTAAATGTAGATCATTGAAAGGAATTAAGATTGGTGTTTTTTTAATAAATCGCCTATTAATTTTTTGAATACATTTTGAGTACTTTTCTTTATCCCTTATATACATTGTTTGTCCGTTAGACAAAATTATTATCTTGTTTTCCAAGATAAATATTTTAAAAACATGATTTTAATATAAATCTGGTTTTCATAAAATCATATATTATGTGGAAAATATTATAAATATAGTAAAAAAAATGTCCTGTAAAATTAGTGTTTATGAATTAAATTTTTCAGTCTTTTTTTTTAAAGGTAAATTTAGTATATTTCTTTGCAGTAGAATACTTATTAAATACCTTTTTTTTTCTAAAGGGATATTATGAAGTCTTCTTAGGGCATATCAACAAATAAGCCAAAAAATGTAATGAAATACAGATTCCAGATTCCAGTATTTTTCCAAAAAACTTATTTACACACAAGTCCTCAGCTTTTCTTAAAGTTCGTCTTTTTCAGTAATACTTTACGAGCCAGTCATCCTTGGTTTCAATAAGAAGAAATTTGTGATATTTTCATTTATAGCAAATGTAAAAAGATTCTTTTGCTGTAAATTCTTCGTTCCACTTTTCCAATTAATCATAATGTAAACCTTTTCAGACTGTCATCAACAGCGATGACGATATTTTATTAAACGTATGTTCCACTATAACCGTTTAAGATTTGCGACAATTTATACCATGAGATATTTATATAATTGCGTCAATTAGTCATGTTTATAGACATGGATAGTAGTATAATGTATCTTTAGAAATGTCAATTTTCTTGTTGTCGTATTTTGTTATTCCATTAAAAATAATTTTTAAGATATTAAAAACGCGTAATTCATGTGTTATTATTATTTTTTTTTATAATGAAATAACATATTGATTGAAATCGGTTATTAGAAAGATACAAATGAATAATCGTATATTTAAGTATATTTACAATTTAAAATCAAAATAATTATATAAGCTAAAATATATTTAAGCATAATAAGAAACATTCTAAAAAATGTTTAAAAACTTATATTCTAATTTTAAGATATTTTTCTTTCTTTTTGTATTTACTATCAGTATCTTGTACAAAACGTGACAGATATAAGTATCAGGTGGCACAAGCGCTAGGATTTTAATTTTAAACAGACAGCATATCTTCACGATTAAATTATAATTTAAATTCAAAAGACTGAAATTTGTACATCTACTATATATATAAAATATAAATGGAAATTTCGTTCGACTGCTTATAAATCCAGTTCTACTATATGGATTTTGATGGAACTTGCATTGTTAGATAGATAATTTTTCAGGAAAGGTTTTAGTATAAAACATATTGTAAGAAATTAAAAAAAATATTAAATAATCATATCTATTACATATATATTTATACACCTATGTAAATATTATAAAAAAATCGTAATCATCACTCATGCGATATCTTAAATCTCGCCAGTTATCTCGACGACAGTTGATCGTCCACTTTGCTGTTCTGGTACTTAAATCAGAAAAATTCACATCTAGTGCCTTTTCCTAGAATGATTTGAACAATCCACACCTCCCATCATGAATTTCGTAACTAATTATTACGTGTGTTTTTTTATATATATCTGTCAAAATGTATCACTGTTGCAACATGTTTCAATACAAGCTAATGGCCATTGGGTACATACGGCAAACCTAAAGGCATGTCAATGGCGGTTGCTTCAGCTCGTAAATCTAGTAGCCCTAATCGCGGGTTGCCATTTGAAGGGAGAAAACACAAGTATAGAGACGATCGCTGATAGATAGTTCCATTCAATGAAGAAACAGAGATAGAAAAGTTCGTATTCAAAGGCTACACCTACCTTTGTGAGAATTGTTGATTCCTGCGAATGGAGTTTGGGAACGTTTGTTGATGATTGTAGAGAGCTGCGTCCTGGGGGATAAAGGAGTTTGTATAACACATAATAATAACGCTACATTTATTTTCCCCAAATTTCTTTTCATTCATTTACATAACTTACGAACTTGTCGTCCAGTTTATTACCATTTTTGCTCCTTATCGTCTTTCTAACATTTTACAATACAGTTGAAAATAGTTTAAGAATTCGGTTTGCCTATCTGTATCTCTGTTACTGTCTATCTGTGTCTCCTAAGTGAATATACTCAAATTGTTATGGATATTTATATGATTTAAGGTCTAGTATTGAATGTTTGGTTTTAATAATGAAATATGTAGCATTTATAGTTCATTTAAAGGGACACACAGAGGATTCCGTTACAGTCTTCTGTATGCGAAAAAATGTTTACGGTGCATTTAATTCATGTTACGATGTTTCGAACATAATCAGATGACCAGTTTTAAACTTATGAGATACACCTCTATTCTAAAAACATATAAAGAAGTTTAGAATTCAGTTTTTATTAAATCAGAAGGATCATAAAAAAATGGTAAGTGTCAACTTTTGAGATTTCCAATAAATTTCAATATCCGGTGTCATTGATTACTGTTTTGAACAACTTTGTTCTGTTAACAATTTTATGTAATACCACATTAAGAGCCTACACTAGACACACAAAAACACTCGCAAGCTAATGTTAATCCTGTGGCATGGTTAATTTTAAATTTATCCTTTACATTTCAATATACTTAAGAAATACTATTTGCATACGATAGCTGAGATCGATGTCTAAACGGGCCTTTTATGACTTTTTTTTTTTTTAATTTGGTTGTAGTTTTTATATGAGGAAACTTTCATTTTCGGAACTAGTGCCGAAAGTGAAAATAACCTCATGAAAAATAAGAAATACAACCAAAATCGATAAAGTACAACCGTAAAACGTTATACATCTTAAGATGTTCTATACAAACCAACAGCAAACAAAAACATTTAAAAAGATTAAAATGCAAGCGCGAAATTTGAAAAAAAGTCTTTCATATGTTTAACATTAGTTTGTGCTTTCTTGACAAGTGTAGAGTCTTAACTTTAAAAAATAATCTGAAATTTCATTTTATTCTATATTAAAATATATGAACAAACTCTAAAATACTATGATAAGTCTATACTACTTACAATGTTAAAAACATTTTGATATAAATTTGAATCTTACATAACATGTAGCACTCGTAAAGTGCAGTTTTGGTGATTCAAATTCCTCTACGTAAATTTCTACGTAAATATTTGAATTATTTTAATTTCAAATATACACGAGGCAATTTTAAAATTAAATGGTACTTATATAAAATAACAAAAAAAAATTATGATATAACAAAAGAATTTCGATTTAAAATTCTGATGGAAAAATTTATGTTGAAACAAAAGTATCCAGTCGGTTATAAACATAAATGCACAGTGAAGAGAAATTGATTTTCTATATGTGAACGGACACACAAAGTTACAGAATGTTCCCAGCTTTTAATGTAAGTTAATGAAACTGTTTTCGGAAACAAATGTACATTGAAACCTAGTAGAAATCAGCTTTTAATGGAAACGGAAACAATTTGTTTCAGTGAGTAAAATTTTGAAATCATTTAATTAGTTTTAATGTTTCAGAAATGCCACAATGCATGACGTAGAAAGAAGTCTCAAAAACTTAAAATAGAAAATTGGAAAATTTTGTAAGTTCGCAGATATGCTGAATTTGTCGTTTTATTTTATTGTCAGTATATTATAGTTGAAATATTTTTTTTCAAAATAATAATATATTCTAAAGAGAATTTTTAGCTTTTTTAACTTTTATTTATTTATTTATTTAGAGTTTAATATTCTGTATTAATTCTCTCATATGTTTGAACTGTATAAGATATATTACTTAGTTTTTTAATTCTCAGAGAAAAGTATATTTTTAAGAATTTAAAAATTATCATTGTCCAAAACATACAGAAAAAAATAGACTACTTGATAAATTTGAGAACAGCTTGTAGGTAGATATTTAAATACAGAATTTCTTTTAGAATTGTTTAAAGAAACTGTTTGAAACAAAATGTTTCTTTATTTTTATTTTTTTAACATTTTATAATTATTTCCGCGTTTTATAATTATGGTACTATTTCTTTGTATATTATTAATTTTTTTCTGGTATACAATGAAAGATGAATAAGTTTTATTAGGTTATAATATATAACCCGCCCGGCGTTGCCCTGTCCCGTCTAATAAACGTTAAATCTCTTAAAAAACGAAACTCTGCCCCGGATCCCGGCTGCTTCGTACTGCATCCCGGGCGTGCTGCGTGAAAAATTTCTTAATTCCACCTTCTACCGCCAGGTGACGCATTCTGTTCTAAACAAACCTCTTTTCGTATGAACCCCTCGGCACGTGTCAGCGCTACCTACGGCACCGTATACGCCTGAGGAATGGAGATTATTAAATATTTAGCACACGAAAAGAAAATCGGAAAGCTGTAGGACAAATTGCAGACAATTTTGATTTTATTCGTAAATGGTGGTTATACAACTTAAATGTAGGACACCAAACGTGCTAGAATTGAATCGAAATACAGTGACCTCTGACTTGTATGATTTTCAGAGGACAGTAGAAAAAAGTCGTATAACTGCGAGAGTAGTATAAGTGAGAGACCGTCTTATTATCCAAGTTTCAAACTTTATATTCACTTATTATTTTATCTATATTAAAAACAATAAGTTTTGAGTAATAAGAACATATTTTAACAAAATTTATAATATATATTAAAAAATAAAACGTAAAATATATTTTAAAAAGTTCACAAAATAGTTCACTTACCACTATGTTTATTTTAAAGATTTATAAATCAAATTTTCACAAAAAATAAAGTGATGTTAGTTTGTCTCTGTCGTCGACGAAAAGAGAAAATGTATTTTTTAAGTCTAATAAAGCTTTTAAGCTATTTTGGGAATAATCATTTTGATCGACATAATTATTTAATTTACGTATTTAAAGCGGCACTTGTTTCTGAAAAATTTACACCAACATTGCTCTCATCTTCGTCATCCTGCTCGCTAATGTCTTCCTTATTAATATCCTCAAAGATTTCTTCTGCAGTTCTCAGTTCTGACACAAGAAGTTTTCGTCAGATTCTACATAATCTTTGAAATTAATACCTTCGTCCATAAACATTTCATCTCAGTCTTCGTCATTAAAGGATTACCCTATGCTCTCAAAATCGGGTTCATTCGTTGAACTAGCAGTTTGGTCTTTTAAAAAATAACACTTCCTAAAACATTTAATAAATATATGCGATGTCACATTTTTCCAGGTGGTCATTTGGCTTTTGTTAAATAGCAGGCACAAGGGAATTCCATACAACCACCCTCCCATCATAGATTTCATCGTTAATAGCACACGCAGGTAGATAAGAAATGTTATTCATTATTGATAAACACTTTAATAATAGTGAAAGGATAAAGCTAAGAAAACGTGAATGATTTGTAATTTAAAGATTATAAAAATGAATTCTTGAGGGAGAAATATAAAATCTCCTGAACCGTTTAAAGAGTCGTATAAGTGAGAGAAGCAGTCGTATAACTGAGAGAAGTTTAGCATTATTTCCCATAAATCGTGGACAACAACAAGAGAATTCGGCGTATAACCGAGAGAATCGTATAACTGAGAGATCACTGTATTATGATGGAGTTATGTACCAATTCTTAAGAAACTCCGAAATTTATTACTGTGAAAAAAAAAAGAAACACCGAAAAAGAAGATTATTATTCGAAAAAGGTGTTATCTGGGGACTAACACCTAATGCGTGGAGCTAAGTAATTTTTTTGTAGTGCATATAGTAGCTGGAGTCACCTAAGAAGTTGTTAACCCCCCCCCCCCTACTAAATACGGCCCATAACGGATTAAAAAGGGCATGCTGCGCGCGTGCTGCAAAATCTTTTAGTTATACATTCCACAGCCAGGGGGTGATTTATGCTCTAAATAAACTATTTGATAAATGACTAATTGAGACTAGTGGTACTTGGTCAAAAACTTAGACTCATAGCTGAGCCCGGAACTTAATTTAAGAATATCCTGAAATTACTATTTGGAATTAATGATATTTACTACTCATAAATTAATATCAATGTGGGAGGTGATAATTAAATTATTTATGTAATTTGGAATCAGTTTCGATCATATCGGAATATTAGAAGTCGAGTTATTCAGATATGGCTCAGTTAAGCAAAAAACGATGACGGGGAGACGTAAGTGCTTTTTCAGAAATGACTAATTAAGACTACTGGAGTCCTTGGTAAAATATATGGACTGGTAGCTGAGCCCGGAACTTAATTTAAGAAACTGCTGAAATTTCTATTCGGAAATACTGGTAACCCCTACTCATAAACTAACTTTAAGACTGTGAGACTTGATAATTAAGTTATTAAAATACTTTCGAATAAGTTTCGAAGAGATTATTAGAAGCCAAGGATTAAATGCGCAATAAATTTCAATTTCCATAAAAAAAATCAGGTTTTGGATAAAATAAAAAGTTACCAGGCGATGTTTTAGATTTTTCAAATTTCTTAAATAGAAGACGATTTTGCGTCTATCTACCAGTACGAAAATAAACTAAATAAATAATTTTTTTGATAAAAAGAAAGTTGCTGGTTGATTTTTTAGATTTTTAGAATTTCTTATTCAGCATAGGATTTTGCGTATATATACCAATTTTAAAAACCGTATGTTATATATATTTTAAAAATTTGTATAATACATTAAAATAGCTGAGTACATTTTAAATCTGGCAGCGCTTCTATTTATGGCAACCTTCCCTTTCGTTGTCTGGAAGTATCAAAACACGTGCAACTCCAGTGCAGATGTCCTGATGAAATAATAATTTAAAAAAAAATCATTTTCTATTTTCATAAATTTATGTCTATACGCCTAATATCAAACCGATAAACGTAATAGCTTTATTTATTTGAATAGGTCCGCAAAACTCCGGTTTGTTTTTTAATCTGGCAACTCCCCATTTACAGTAACGTCTTTTCCGTCTGAATCAATTTTATTTGTGTCTGGTTAGTTTTTGGTGGAAAAAAAGAAACGTTTCAGTCCGATTTTCACAAAATTTGTATTTTTGGAATTAAGAAATTCAACTACGTATGTACTGTGAATTTTGAATCGATAACTCCAATACAATTTTTAATATTCGACGATATGTGAAAATGCCATTTTCTTAGCGCATTTTGATGAATTTTTGATACGATGCTTAATGGGTTTTTAATAATATCTAGAATAATTTTCAAAATAATAAAATTCTGATTCTCACAGGTGCACCAATAGAGGTATTGGGCTATCCTCACCTAAAATTTCAATATGTGTGCTAGATTTCACTAGCCATCGCAGGCAGACACACACACACACACACACACACAGAGAGAGAGAGAGAGATACACAGAGCGAAACTTTTTTTATTAGTATAGATATTATATTATTATTCTTTTTATACTACCATTGTGAAGAAAATTCATAAAAAAACGTTTAAAATTAAAATTAAAAAATAAAATTTGGAATATTTAAAAATAGCGGGTGCGGGTACATACATCTACAAATAAACAGTTTTAATATATATATATATATCCAAATTGGCTAACTAGAAAGCTCAGAGCACATGACTATAAAAACAGCCTTTTGTTTTAAATACATTTTAAACTATAATTCTATTTATAGAAAATATTAATTTCTTTAAATAAATTCCTTATTAATTTGAATTCGTATTTCACGTTATACTAAAATAATAAGTATAATTTTATGTTGAAATAAAAACAAAAATTACGTCGGTTATAAAGATAAATGAGCAGTCATGTAAAATAGATTTTATATTTATGAACAGACACACAAATTCATAGCATCTTTTCAGCTTTTAATGTAAGTTAATGAAACTGTTTTCGCAGACTGATAGCTAGGTGCAAATGGCTTTTTAATGAAAGCGCAAGCAATTTGCTCCAGTGTGTGAAATGTTGAATTCAGCTCAATTAGTTTTAAATTCTTTAGAAATGTTCCAATGAATGACTTACAAAAGAGTCTCAATGCGTTAAAATAGGTCATTGAGAAATTGAAAAATAAAATAAAATTTCTTATACTTTTAAAACTACATTGAAGTTGGTTACTGTATTTTACATTGTCGTTATTAATCAATATAAACCAGAATAATTTTACAAAATTCCATTTTTATATTTTTATTATATGAAACGATATAAGAATGCATGAATTAAGCGTGATAATGCGTGATATAAGAATGCGATATAAGAATACGGAATTTTCTATTTAAGAATTCACATTTTTTCTTCCGAATTTTTCGAAAGCCTTTATTAATTGAAATATTTATACTTAGTACTATAAAAATTCATTCTTATACATTAATACATAACTGAAGTCTAAATTAAACTAGAAACAAATTTCGTTTTATCCTGCAGCTCTAATTGTAATTACTTGCGGAAATTTAGAAACCACGTAGGTTAGGAAAAGGAATTTTTCATTTGTGAAAAGCAATCGAAATCACAGAATGTCACCAGCTTTATAAAGTAAGTTAATGAAACAATTTTCGTGAAGACCTAGGTACAAATGACTTTTTTAATGGAAGCAAAAACAATTTGCTTCAGGCAGTAAAATGTTGAAATCAGATTAGATAGTTTCGAGTGTTTTAGAAATGTTTGCCGAAGAAGGTGTCTAAGCAACAAAAAGTATAAAACTGAGAAACGAGAAAATTAAAATTTGCTATATTCCACAAAATGTGCTGAATTTGTAAGGAAAATAATTGTAACTTTCTTTCAAACACTGAGAACATATTGTTCCATTTAAAATTAAAGTGCCATGAACGTAGGAAGAACACCTATGTAGCGATTTTAGTGTTGTGGATTAAGAGTTTGTTAATCACCATTACTTTTAATTGTTGAATTTGAGAGTAATAATATTAATCGAGATTTTATATTTATTGCATTTACAGAATGCTAAGCGCTTGGATCTCTACCGCTGATTTAGATCTTTTGTAGAGATTATTTCATTAAACAATACACATTATTCCCAATTGTCTTTTATTACTATATGTTTTAGCAATTAATGTTTTTTTTCTACCGAAAGCACGTTAGGGAAATATTGCCCTGTCGTATCTTTATTAGAACTAGGGCATCCAACCCAAGCTTCCCGTGATAGAGAATATAGGTGAAGGAATAACGGAAAAGATGAATTATACTCCTTTCTAGATAAAATCAATAGCTTAGACAATAAAATAAAATTCTCACTAGAAATAGAACAAAATCAAAAGCTTGCTTTTTTGGATGTACAACTAATCAAAAATATGGATAAACAGAATCTTGATTGCACGGTGTTTAGGAAAATTAACAGATCTAACTCCACCATCCCGTTTAATTGAAGTTCAGCCATTAGTTACAAGTTAGCACCTTTCAATTTTTATGTAAAAGAGCGTTTGAAGTTTGTTCATGCCTTTTCCTTAATGAAGAATTAGATGTAATTAGAAAAATAACAGCCGAAAATTCAGTTCCATCCCGTTTCATTGAAAAAAATCATAAACAAATTTAAAGTGAAAGATGAAGAAAAACGAAATACAGGTACAATTAAAACTTTGAAGTTTTGTAAAGTTAACTACATCCCGAGGTTTTCTGAAAGTATGAGACATTCCTCTTTAAGTTTGGCATTACATTAATCGCAGTCCCTCCCCCAAAGTTACTGGTATTGTTAAACAGGAAAATTGACCCAATCCAGGCTATCAATAGACCAGGGATATATATTATACCATTCAAGAAGAATAACAAAGATTTTATGCACTTAGGTATGACACTGAGGAAATTTCGGGACATAATAAAAGAACATAAAGCAGATCTGAGATTAAATTGACCCCACACTGCGTTATCAAGATTAGCACAAACTGAACATATAAAAGTAGAGATTTCAATGGATCCAAAATTATATTCCGCACAAATAATCACCAGGAAGCTATCATAAGAGAGTCTCTGGAAATAATATCTAAAAAAGAAGTAGTCTGTTACGATGTATTGTCTTATGATATCCACGCAGTCTGGAATGAATTAATACATGATTGATTAACCCGTACTTATTTTTGAAATGTTGAATGACCTTTCCCGTCCCACCTTATATTCCACACCCTTGAAGTAAAATGGTTTGTTCCGGGCAAGCTAGAAAACGCGAAGAGACAACAACTCAAATTAACTATTAGTTTTCCACTGATGATGACCGAGTAAGTTCGGTTGAAAACGTTTTGATTTTTTAAAAGGACTTTAGTGTGCTTTTAAATGTTTTTATGTATGTTTTTACGCCCCTTCAAACAATATCTTTACATTTAGTTGTATCTTTTTAATAGGTGAAAACCATTTATTTTTTTTATTTTTTTTTATTGAAAACTCTAAGAGATTTTTTACATTTAATATATATTTTTTTAATTTCCCCCTAACACCAAAGATAATTTTTATATGAAATATGACAATTATATATTAAAATAAAATCTTGAAATTCATTAAAAGCGGTAATTTGGTATTGGCCTCGTGCCAGAAGTTAATAGCCGAAGAAATCGCTAAAAATTTCGTTATATACAGCAGTTTTTCTTATTCTGATAATTTCAGCGGTTTAAGCGCTTATTTCGATTACATGTCTGTTAAATTTGTGTTTTATTTATACTGTTTTATTTATTGCTTAATGAATCTTTAAATTCGTTATGGAATATCAGCTGGAAACAAATGTTGAACATTTTATATTATTTAAAGTGCAAACGGATTAGTATTTTGTAATCGTCTGAAAGCGATAGAGATAGATTTAAAAAAAATCATGCTTGAAATTTAATTTAAATGCTATAATAATTGCGTAAATTGCGATACAGTTTTCAAACAAATTGCATTTGAAAGTACATTTTTTATTCTATACAACGGTGTAAAAACTGAAAATATCGATGTTTAGAAATTTAAAAAATTGTAGGAAAAATCGCAAAACAGAATTTTTATTGTCAAATGTTGCCACTCGCAAAATGACGTCAGCGTTACGCACGGACTTCTTTGTCCTTTATTATATAGATATGCGTTATACTAGATTATTTTTAAATATATCTAAATTTCTTGAAATTTTCAGCAATAACTTTAAGAACAATTATCTCAAAAAATATTTTTTTTAAATTATCGCTATCTTTAGAATACTAACTCAAATAGCACAGAATATTCGCCCATTGTTGGCAGTTTGCGGAAACCATTAGGAAATGGTAGGGTTGGGATGTGGTGGAATTTAGAAGCTCCTCTATTTTGAAGCGTATATGAATCAGATTTTGAGTACTTAGCTGTTGAACTACTGTTGGGTAGGGTGGGGCGAAATTTTTTTCTGCTTGTTATTTGATTCGCTATACCGCGGAAAACTTGCCTCTAGGTTAGTTTAGTAAAATGCAAAAAGAAAGTAAATAAAATTTTACATCTGGGGTCAGCGCATTGGCCCTAAAATTTGAGAAAATATACGATTTTTACTTTCTTCTATCTATACAAGAAGAAAGTATTGGATTCATGAAAATTTTCTACTTCCTGTTTTTGACGGATTTATACGTTTTAGAAGTTCTTGAACACGATTTGACTGTTTTTAGAAAATGTCTGTCTATGAGTCTGTGACTGTCTGTCTGTCTGTCTGTATGTGACAAACATTTTGTGGGCGCTCTATCTCAAAAACTAATGCACGAAATTTAATATAACTTTATATTATGTTAGTGTCAGACATAAATTGGTGCTGATTAGTATTTGATGAAAATCGCCTAATAGGTGGCGCTGCTAAGCTGCATTTTTAGCGATTTCCGCAACAGCTCTATCTCAAGAATTAATGTACTTATTTTCATCAAACTTTAGATTCAGTTAGACCTTGACATAAATAGACGCTGATTGCGTTTTGGTGTAGATATCCCATCAGGTAGCGCTGCTATACCATTTTTTTCATCATTTTTACATTTTGAAGCTATATCTCAACAACTAATGCACGGAATTTTATAAAATTTCAGATTCTGTTAGACCTTGACATAAATTGATGCTGCTTACGTTTTGGTGTAAATAGTCCAACAGGTAGCGCTGCTATGCTACATTTTCATTATTATCACGATAACGAAATCTCAAGAACTAATGCACGGATTTTCATCAAACTTCAGATTCAGTCAGACGTTGACATAAGTTGGTGTTGATTAGGTTTTGGTCTAAATCTCCCTACAGTTGGCGCTACTATGCTACATTTTGCAGGATTTTCACGATTTTAGCAATAGTCATATTTCAAGAACTAATGCACAGAATTTAATAAAAATGTAGATTCAATTAGACCTTGATATAAATTGGTGCTGATTCTTTTTAGTGTATGCGAAAGCTGTATGAGATAGAAGAAAGTTTTGTGACTGGCACATCCGACTAGTTATCATTTGTCCATCGAGGGGTGGGGGCAAAAAATAAATTGTTGTTGTTGTTGTTTTATGATTCGCTATACCACGAAACACTTACCTCTAGGGTAGTTTAGACAAATTCAAAAGCAAAATAAATAAACTTTTATGTTTGGCGGTAGCGCATCGGCGCTAAAATTTGAGAAAATATGATGTTTATCGTTTTTCTAATAAATGGAAAAAAACCAAATAACTTCTATAACAAAAAAAAGACATATTTAAGTATAACAGAGTACAGGAAAGATAAATAAATGAAACAATAATACATTTTACAATTTATTAGTAGCGTATTATGTTTATTATTATTTTTTTAAACTGACAAATTTACATTGAAACCAAAATTTATTTTTCTGATTGTGTAAAATTTCAGTTTGTAATGAAATGTAGTTCTTTACTTGTCTTTACTTTCTTTTGGAAGTTTGAAATAAGATTTTCTTGAAATACTAGGCATTGAAGATCTTGAGATATATGTAGTTGTTATAAAACCATCTTTGGAATTGGAGCGGACGACTTTTCGTGAAGCCTAAGTACAACCTTGAGTGGAAGAAAAGTGTGACAGGCTCACGAACAGATAAATTTTGTGGACAGCTGCCTGATTTTATAGTAAAACTTATGTCCAGCAGGTATAGCTGAACTTTGTTTAAAATTTGTCTGTCAATTTCTGGAATCTCTCTCTCAACATTGTCAAAATTTACCGCTGGGAATTTCTCACATTTACTGAGCTGTGTGCCAATCGGACCACACAATGATTTTGGCCCACTCGTTTCACCATCTAAAATTTCAAACAAATGCTGGAATGGCAATTCATTCAAATGTAACACACGCACACCCCACTGTAGTGTTCTTTTAACTTGTTCTTCAATTGTGCGAATAAAACCGGTTTTCCACCCCGTATTAGTTACCGTGCCATCACATACAATTACGTCCAGTTCATGAAGTGAAAATCTACCTTCAGTCAAATACGAAAAAATGCTATTGGCAATGTTTGGATCAGACCCAGAAGAGGGTGAAACATGATCAATGTACACAGATCAGCAAATACATGCTGGACATAAGTTCTGCTGTAAAATCAGGCAGCTGTTTGAAGATTTGTCTGTTCGTGAGCCTGACATACTTCCCCACTCAAGGTGGTTAACAACGGCAAACGGAGTTTCCGATTGTATTAAAGTATTGAAACCCAACAGACGAACACAAGATCTTAGTTTCTATCCTCCCAAAGTCATATATACCTATACGGTTTCATATTTTAAAAAAAAGTAAATACTTCACAAATGGGCCAGAACGTCTGTTTGAAGTTATAAAATCTTCAATATTTCTGTCCGAAAAGTTACTGAAAGTCATTGACCCAGTAATTGAGAGATACGCATTTTTTACTGTTCCAGAAAACCTTCTTTTGAGTATGATAGTAGATAAAGGGGGTATCATATAAGAGTGTTAGGTTTCAGAAGAATTATAAAGGCTAGAAACTTAGCTTCGGAAAGAAAGTCAATTGAGAGTATTCAACCATCCAAAACCAATTTCCTAGCTACAGAATACATCGAAATAATTCACTGGAACACTACTACACTTTCATTACCATGTGTGCTGCGAAGAATCACCGATCCAGAGATTTCGTCTAACATCCAATCAGGTAAAACAATAGCTGAGTGGAACTTTAACCAATTCTTATGTCACACCCAAGCAGTAGATTGATACGGGAAGCTGGTAACCGAGGCGTCACAATAAGTCGTCGTCTTTAATTCCGGAGATTGTTTTATAAGAACTACACTTATATCAAGATCGTCAATATCTAGTTTTTCAAGAAAATCTTATTTCAAACTTCCAAAAAAAGTAAATACAAGTAAAAGTCTATATTGCATTACCAACTAAAACTTTACCAACTAAAATTTTACACAATCAGAAAAATAATTTTTGGTTTCAATGAAAACTCGTCAATTTTCTTTAAAAAGTTTCTTTAAGGTAATACGCTACTAATAAATTGTAAAATGCATTATTTTGTTCATTTATTTATCATTCCTATACTTTGTTCAACTAACATATGTCTATATCTACTTGTTATAAAAGTTATTTGATTTATTTCCATTTATCTGAAAAATGATAAAAATCGCATATTTTCTCAAATTTTAGCGCCAATGTACTACCGCCAGACGTTAAAGTTTATTTATTTTGTTATTGCATTTTACTAAGCTACCCTAGAGGCTAGTTTTTCCCGGTATTGCAAATCAAAAAACAAACATATATTTTATTTCGCTCCCCGCTAGAAAATGATAAAAATCACATATTTTCTCAAATTGTACTACCAGACGTAGGAATTTATTTATTTTTTGTTTTGCATTTTACTAAGCTACCCTAGAGGCAAGTTTTCCGCAGTATAGCTTATTAAAAACAAAAAAGTTTTTTTCGGCTCACTACTGTTGGACTTTGTGGTAAAAAGTGCATTGGACAATGGTGTGGCAAAACGGGCCTTCTTATTGTGAACTAGTGTCGCCCAACAATTACCCAGCATTTTTCTAATGTAATCCAATAAAAATTTGACGTGTACGTCAAATTTTTATACAAGTTAAAAATTAAAAACATGAAAACATTTAAAATGAATCATAATTTATTACTAAAATAGGCGTAAAATGAATTGAAGATTTTAAAACATTAAAACCCTTCTATAGATGCTTACGTTTAGATGTTTACGTCTATAGATGTTTACGTCCTCAGCGCTGTCGGCCAGAACCTGGCCATCATCAAGAGGGCGAATACGAGAAAACATTCTGTAACTTCCGGAACGTACACGGGTTAAATATCAGAAGGCGAAACCAAATCTTGAAAAAACGGGAAGGGGAGGGATGAGTCTACTGAGCGAGGTGGGTTGTTCCAAACAAAATGCACCATTGACACCAAGTAGATTAAACAAAATTTTCGGTATGTTGCAAGATAAAATATCATTACAGGATTTTCTTCCCCTTGTCAATATCTCCACACACTCCTTCTGTATACATGTACTGTAATCGTTCATTTCTGCTGTAATCTTTACTTTGCTGAAAAATGTATCACTAAAAATAGAAATTGACAGCTTCAAGACATCACTTTTTACATAATAGCCATGACAAAAACATTGCCAAAGGAAAAATCTTTAGAATAAAAATATAGAATATAAATTAGAATAAAAAATTTTCTCACCACACCTTTTTCCTTAACTGGTACCCAGACAGAGTATTGTTGTAAAGCCAAAAAATCATCTCTAACTATTTCCGTTTCTTAAGAATGTTCTAAACTCAACTCTTTAACAGCTAAATAAAGGCTCATCTCAGAAACAAAATGTATACATTGATAAGAATTTCTCTACAACTTTCCCGCCATGAGAATTAAGTATTGACAAAGGAAGAAGGTAATCTGAATAAACTTTCTGACTCCACTTTGTTAAATATTTTTACGCCATTTAGAGTTTTTTTACATTTAATAAAATACAAATAAAAATATTCTTGGTTTTAAAATGAAATATAGAAAAAATACTTATTTCATTAAAATTCTACAGATAACCTACCCATTAACACAAATAATACATTCAGATTTTAGATTGTTGTTTAAAAGTTGTGTTAAAAAGTGTTAAAAAGAAATATATGCAAAAATATATACTTATGCATTTAAAACTCTACAGATAACCTACCCATTAATACAAATAATACATTCAAATGTTAGATATTTTTTATTTTAAAAAAGTAAAGTACCAAAAATATTGAATAAGTGAAAAGTTATTTATATAATATTCTATAAATTTATAAAAGATAATCCTTCCGTTAGAGCTGCTATGACATGTAAAAGTTTCTTTAATTAGGAAAAACCAGTGACGAATACACTATAATAATTCCAGAAATCTTATTTTTTATTAAATTATTTTCTAAAGATGGTTTATTAAAAAAAAATGAAGTATGTTTTATGTAAAGCCTGAAAATAAATGAAAATTTTCAATAATCAAAAATAGACTAAAACTCTGAGCGATTTTTTTTTGTGTGTGATGTTTGGATATCGATATTTTGCTTCGCGATGTTTTTGTTGCGATGCCATCAGGCGATATCTGCATTAAAGGATAACCGGAATTGAATTTTTATATTTAATAATAACAAGTTGTGACAATTTTATCATTTTAAATATCATTCTTTTTTAATACCCAATTAAATATGATTTTCCTATGAGTGTATTGTACATTTAATATAACTGAGTAGCACTTTTAGTTCTAAAACGGTATTTTATCATTAATGAGTGAACTATGATATTTCAGACATAAAAGACCAGAAATGTTCCAAAAAGTTGGGAATATTCAAAATTTCCTGAAGTTTCACTAATTGATGTCCAATTAGTGAATGTACATTGTTTAAAATAGCATGTTAATTACTACAATTTGACTTTCTGAAATTCGTGTATTTGAAATGAAAAAGGATGATTTGTTTACTTCTGTAAAGAATATTGACAAATTAAATAGAAATTATTTATAAAATTTTTATTACTGATATACATAAAATGAAATTCCCAATTTATTGATACACTGCTTTACCCATAATCATAATAGTATAAACTGAATATTTTCGCTTGCCATAATATGAGACTATTTTTGTAATAAAAATGAAGACATTTTTACGGATTTTTACCCTTCACTGCTGTCAGCGGTCGCACAGACCACTGCTTTTTCATTTTATACAGTTTAACTTGTAATTTCCAGTTTAACTATGTACTTGTGAAATTTTATTCCGTTTGGAGCTGTAGTATTGTCGCTAGAGAATTCGGATTAGGTGAATTTATATTATAGCTGTTCTGTACATAAAAGTATCCTATGAGTTAATAGAGTAGTTTATTCATTTTTCGATCAATCTGTCTCGGAGAATACTCACAGTAACTAATGCGACAAGTTTTGTCACAGCAGTTCATAAATAATTAAATTAACAATTAATAGTGTTCTTTTTTCACTTTTGTAAGCTTAAAATATGGCACTTACATGATAAAACGTGAATCGTGGAAAGATTTATCATTATTATAAGAATGAAATTTATTATTTTAAATTTTTAAATTTTAAAAAATATATTTTTTATATTATAAACTGATTTATTATTTTTTTTGTTCTTAAGTATATTGTGTAATAAAAATATTTAATAATAAATCTTGATTTGTCATATATTGTCATATACATATATTTTAATTTAAGTGATTAAATGTTAACCTGCAAGGTATACACTTTCTGGCACTAAATATGAACAAACAAGTGCACGAAAACTCAGAAATTTCATAAAATTTAATGTATTATAACTCGGTGACTTTTTGTCTTATGAAAAAGTTTTTTACGGTCTTGATTGTGAGAGAATAGAGAAATATTCCTAGTTTTAACTTATAGAACACAAAAACCGTATAAATTTTTTTAAAAATGTAAATTTTTGATAATTAATGTCGGGACAATTTCATAGAAATAACATTAATCCCTACATCATTTTGAACATTTTTGCAATTAATTTTGCCTACTTATCTCTAACAGCTAGTGCGTTGCAATCTTTTTGTGACACCCTATATAATTAAACAAATAGACGCATTTTAACTTTGTGTGTGTGCTTTTATGTGTAATTATGTTTAATTCAGCAAAATTTCTTCAACCTTCTTCCCCAGTTCGCATTTTACAAAATCAGGAATATTGTTGCATTGTTTTGAACAATCCTTCTAAAAATATAATTTTTATGCAATTTTATAATTTTGAATAAAAATGGCCGCTTGGCATATGAAAAAAGAAGTGGTTAGCCCGTATTTGTTTCCATCTGCCACATGACTTGCACTTTTATTATATAGATTACGTATGATAGGATTTAATAGAATAAAGAAAACTTTTATTAATATATTTTTAAGTTTTTATTTGATTTTCATAAAATTTGTAATTACTCGACGAAATTCTGCAACGTTTATATATATTAAATTTCAAACCATTCGGTTGTGCAGTTTTTGCGCTGTTATATGCAGACGTACGGATAGACGGAAGGACCAGAGGACGACTATAGATGCTTGGTATTTATATAATTACAGACGCGCCTAAAAATAAATATTATGTATATTTTGCTTTTGGTAAAGCTTTATTTAAGCTATAAAATTTTCCCCATGAATAAAGATATCAAAATGGGCTATTTTATCTTTTCCGATATTTATAAACAAATTTCAACCTCTTGGAAAATTAAATTGTATATAAACTTTAGACATTTTCTAAATCAGACATCTAGTTTGTTGTTTCATATTATAAAACTGGAACGGAACACTAATGTCAATGATAATTTTTGAAAAGACCAGAATTGAGTAAATTTTTTATTAAAAAAACTAATGATAATCCGTTTGATAGAGAACATGATCCTGCAGTCGAATTTTAACATTGTGCAATCTTTTAAAATAAAAACATATACAGCGTTGAAATAGACCAAATGGGCGCAAACTAAATTTCTTCACCTGGAGAACGTTCCCAAAAGCACAAAACATAACATGATAAGAAACGGAATTTTCTTATAAATGATCATTGATCCTGTTCCCATGGCTACACAATGCAATATCTTATAAATAATATAGACACTGCATAGCAAAATCTGAGGTTGATATGTATCCGCGCTATAAAAGGCTAAATGTCGAAAAGATGCCCTGGAATATATGTTTTTTTGAATGAGAGTATTTTTTTTTTCTCAAACAATATTCCGTTTCCTTTCCTTTTAATACAAAACTGCAGAACAGGAAATTCAAAAGAATTAGCTTCTTTTTACAATCTCTACTTATTTTTTAAATTAATGCTACATTTACTCAAGGAAAAATTGTAAAAAAAAAAAAAAAAAAAAAAAAAAAATCATGAGAGTTACACGCACAAAGAAAACGTAAAATTTTGTATTTTCGAAAATACACTAAAGTACAGGGTATATTTTAGAAGTTGAGTTATGAAAAAGTATGAATAATTGAATGGAAGGAACTTCTGAATGAATGATTAAAACATATTGTCTAATTAGGATTTTTGTAATATAAACTATAAAAATGTTTTGAAGAACGCAAGAAAGAATTTATTTTCTTAAAATTGTTGAATTTTTTAAAATTGCATTATATATTTAAAACTTCAATTGCATAATGTTTTGTGAAGAAAACTTCGGAAAAAATAAATTTAATTGAGAATTTGTAAATAGAATATATCCATGAGTGAAATTTTTGTTTTAAAATGGTCTTATTAAAAACCATTGAAAAAGATTGTGATTGAAATATCGTTTCATTTTACCAAAGGAAATTATGATGGATTATTTCTCTTTTGTAGCTATAGCGAAGGTTTGCACACAGGGATAGCACACGATATCACTTAAAATATATTACAAAAAAATAGAAACATTTATCTTCGATTACAGAATTAACCACAGAAATTTTCACTCATAACAAATCTATAGTATGCGCCAACAATTTTTTTTTCACTTTTTTCACTTTATGTTAAGTTGTTCAAAGTTCTGCTACAATGTTCTGCGAAAATCTCTCGATATACCGTAATAAAGGCCCCAAATAAAAACAGAAATTATTTTGATTTATTTACAAATCACAATAAACAATTTTACCTTTCGTCATGATTTAAACATGGATTCAATAAATTCCATTTATCAAAGAATTTCTATATCATTTTATTAAACATTTCGTAACAACCAACACATTTTCACTTAGTAAAAATGTTATGATCTGTAAGTATAACATTATCGAAAATGATAAAAGGATAATTGATCAACTACCCATTTAGAAATGCTTGGATTTCAGTAAAATAACTTTTTAAACGTTTGCATTTCTTCTATATAAATGTAACCTTAGTTGAAATTTTGTATAACAATGATTTATTCTAGTCTAGACGTTTAAGTAAGAAACAATGCCATCAGATAGAGGTATTACAACAACAGTCGATGTCTGATCGTTTGCTTTATAGGTTATATCGCTTTATAAATGTACAGATGGGCGAATGAAAAACTTATTTCCTCGTAGCTTAACTATAACACCTCAAAATTAATGATCAATTTAAGGGAACGGAAATCTTATATGTAATGAGAAGAACAAAAATCCGAAATAAAAAACTGCAGGCAAAATTACCAATATCTGGCATCTGCTGTTACTTAAAGAATCCGAATTATTCAAAATTAATATAAACAGCTGTTAGAAAATTGAGAAAACCATTTCAAAACGTTTAACTTTTTTTAGAATATATTTGATAAGCTATATTTTGTTTAATATTTAATATGGATGTATTTAGAAGTCTTTATATTTTTTACATTTTGACATAAAATTATAGAAATTTTTATAACGTTTTGTGTAAGGTATGTTTTCAATAAAAGAAAATGGTCCCTATTTTTTGTGTGTACGTTCTTACCTAAAATCTTTATATGCTTTCAATTTTTAAAGGGCTTAAATTCAAACAACAAAAAGGTAAACTTATTTATAAATCTATTTATGAATAAACAACATATACTCATAAACAAAACATTCTCATAAACAAACTTTATAAACATAAATGTTAATAAGGTATGAAACAAACGAAAATCCTGAAACTGGACGTGTAATATTCTCTGTAAACCAAAGCAAACATGAAAATTTTATGTATAGTATAATATAAATAGTATATACAATACATAAATATAATATGAATATCACTATAACTTTTTTCTATGTATGAAAAATTGATGAATCTGTTTCACTATTCGTATCATATAAAAGAAAATACAATATTCTCAAATATTAAGCTTACGTAGAGAGACATCTTTTAAATACACTATTTCATAAAATCTTATCATATTATCTAAACATAATTTTCGCTAAACCAAACAGTAATAAAAAAGAGCCTCAATCACAAAATTCATATTATTTATGTTTTACTATACTTTTTTTATAGAAAAGTTTGATGAGTCAATTTCTTTTTATTTCATTGATATAATCCGGTCCTCATCACAACGTTAAATTGGGAATAGTGTATTTATCGAACAAATGCATTAGCTTCATATTACATGCATAAATAAATATTTCTGATATATACACCAAGCAATCACATTAAAAAAAATATTCATATTTGTATGTTGTCAGCCTAATTGAATAATTTTATAAGATATTTTTTCTTTCTATATGTAATTTTTTCCGATTTACAATAAAATTTATTCGGAATTCGTACAACGATTATTTTAAAGTCTTTATTTCACCTAAAACGAAAATGATACTGAGGAGTTTGTTTTTTGTTGACATATTCGCTTTTGAGAGTTATCAATCCAATTCTATATTTTATATCCGTATATGGAGCACATTTTGGAAAATCAATTAGAAAAAAAAATAACAGATATGAAATAGTTTTTGGTTTAATAATTGTTAACAAAACAAGAACATTTTTTTCTGAAACATGAAAAAGAACGAGAGAGAAAAATTGTAGCGTAGGTTTGCTAAGTAACCATCTATATCTTCTAAAGTCGTTACCATGGCAACGCAGGTGGCATCGCGATCGGGCACTTTTGTTTTCTCATTCGGTCTGTGTGAGATATTTTTAAAGCAATGCTTCTCAACCGGTATGCCGTGTTGAAATGTTACTCCCTTGAAACGATCTGAGGCGTGTTGCAAAAATTTTATATCAAAATTTTTATTTTGTATCAAAATTTTAATAATTTACCGAAAGTATCGACACTTTAATATCCAGAATTTCATACTATGTGATTTACCTACAAATGAGATTTAGTGTCATAAAGTTTTAAGGTTATTATCCTGGAACCCATGCAACGCCGCGCAGAGCGTGTCTACTAGTAAATAATAAAGTAATTGTTAATAAGTGATTTTCGGCAAGCAATAATATTTATCATTCAACTTTATATAATTTTATTTGTTTTACATTTACAAACCTAAAAACTCACATTACTTTTGTGAAATACAATCAAAAGTTTAAGCCTAAATTTTTAACAGGGGCGTTCGCTGCTCTGAGTATTAATTTTTTCATTTGCCCTTTGTGTGTTAACATCTTGATTTCGTAACTTAACGAAACGTGTGTGACTGAACAATTATTTCTTGTTTGACTCTGTAACTTTCCTTCGTGTGTATGGCCTCAGAGAAATTGGAATGTAACTTTGTAATTTGAGAATTTATGATAATTAGTCTTTTCATTTGGTCGTTTCCTATAAATTATTAAGCTTTTGCTTATAGAGTGGGTTTTAGAAACTAACCCTTACGAAAATAGTTCATAGAGCTGTATATAACTTTATAGAATTCTTTACAAGTTCTATAGAATAGCCATTCTATAGAATACTATTTCTATAGAGTTTTGAAGAGTTCTATAGAATATCTTTTCTAAAGAAAATGTTTCTATAGAAGTTCTGTAGAATTGTTTTCTATAGAACAGTTTTTCTATAGAGTACTAAAAACCTTATAGAATTAAGTTCTATGGACTAATGATTCTATACATTGGCTAAGCTTTGGGATTAGCCTGCTGTCTGCCATTTTGTTTTTTAAATCAAAACATTTTTTTTTTTTTTTTTTGGTTTCTCATTTCCAAAATAATTTTCATTCATATTTACTTATTATAAACACGTTAGTTAAGTTTATTGACTAATTTATATATATTTAATAATAAAAGTTAAAATGTCTTGATTTAAAAAAATGAGATGGCTGACTGCGGGCGATAAATCAAAACATTTGTTTTGTTTCTCACATAATCAAGTTAAATAGAAAACTGAATACTATTTTTTTTATATTTAATAATAAAAGTTAAAGTGTTTTGATTGAAAAAATGAGATGGCTTACCGCAGGCGATAAATCAAAGCATTTGTTTTGTTTCTGACATAAGTTAAATCAAACCCAAAGCTGTTCCTTTTTAATTTTAATGTATAGTTATAAATAAATTTATTTATAACTATACATTAAAATTAAAAAATAATAATCAATTTTGTAATACATCAGTTTAATATATAATAGTACTCCATAGATTTAATATGATTATATATATATATAATTTAATTCAATTCTAATACATTGTGATTCAATTGTCGATGTAGTAATATATCAGTCGAACTACTGAATTAAATTATGAATAATTAATTTCCTTATAATTCCTTAATCTGTTGGTTAATTTTATAATAATTTATTAATTTGTTGTTAAATTTATAAAACCATCTATCTAATTTAATAAACTTTATTCACTTTAATCGTATTGTAATTTTTATTAAAATAGTTTAATCTGAAATATACATATTTAAACAATTGTTTCAGTTTTAACAAATAATTTATTAGATTTTTAAATGTTTTTACATGACTATAAATATATGATTGGTAATACTAATCACAAAAGAAATAAAGTTTAAATAGTGTAATAAGAGTCTTTGATCTGTCACTGGTTGTATTATACTGAAAGTATTGGTTCTTTGTCCAATCACTGAAGTCAAGCAGCATAGAGCAGGGTTACTATTTGGGAGAGTGACCACCTGGATTCTATATACATTTTTATAGAAGCTCTATATTTTTTCTATAGATATTTTTATAGAAGCTCTATCGATATTTCTATAGCTTTAGATTAAATAAGCATATAGAAAAACGGGCCATAATTCTATAGGATTCTATAATGCATTTTCTATAAATATTTTTCATAGAATTCTATAAGAAATTTTTGTAAGGGAATTGTCCACGCCATTTCAAACCACCATGTTTCATTGCTATTGCCGTAAGGAGTCTCTACATATGTAGAATGTGTAATTTCGTCACTATCGAAATAAACTATTGAAATCAGATTGGAAACAACCCTGGAGCAAGAGAGTTGGTAAGAGCTACAATACAAATAAACACCAAATTTACTCCAATAAAGTTTTATTGAAATCAATTGGATTTGGAGTGTGTCGCGTCAATTCATCTCGCACAATTCATCGCGGAACAATTCATCGCGCACAATTCGTCGCAGCGTCAATTCGTAGCAGCGTCAATTCATCGCGGCGACAATTCGTCGCAGCGTCAATTCATCGCGACGACAATTCGTCGAAGCGTCAATTCGTCGCAGCGACAATTCGTCGCGAGCTCATTTCGTCGCGGCTCAATTCCTTGCAACGTCAATTCGTCGCAGCGACATAATTCATCGCGGCGTCAATTCGTCGCGGGCTCAATTCGTCGCAGCGAAAATGTCCTTGAAGGCAATTATGATAAAAATAAGGATAATTTAGTAAAATTATTTAATGATAATTTGTTTTTTAGATATACAGAATTATAACTAACATTTTAAGGCGATTTCAGAGGAATTTTTTTTATAAGTGATTTTTTTGGGGAATTTCCTTATTGTGAACATGACAGTTTAATAAATAAGAGCAAGTCATTTCTTATTTAAATTACAGATAGAATAAATATTGCTTTAGATAACCGAAAAAATTGCGGAGGATTTAGGATAAAATCACCCAGATCAAGAAATAATGACGAATACAAATGCTAGAATTTTTTAAAAAAAAATTATTAGTTGACATATGTGTAGACAGGGTACAACCCTCCCCCCTCCCTTATATTTGAAAGATTTAGGAAGTAAAAAAAGTATTGAGAGATGTAAACATAAAATACTTTTTGTGATTGCGATTGAACTGATTGCTGCATGAATGAAATTTCATTAAGTAGTATTTTGGTTTTATAAGTTTTTTCATTTATTTCATCTATGCTAATAAAAGGAAAGTGTTTGTCTGTCTGAGTTCTGTGTACGTGTGCGCGATGACAAGCGAAATCTACCGCACGTAGAAGTCTGAAAATTTGGGTGTGGATAGTCGAAGGCAGGTCCTACATACCTAACGCTCAAATTTTTAATATTTTAAGAACCGGGGCCCTTAGGGCCCTTTTAAGGTTTTTGCATCTAAATTGTTAATAACTTGCCCCATTTTCATCTGATCTCCCTTCTTTTTGTGGGCCTTTCTTCCCCATTTTATGGGCCTTTTTGTGGGCCTTTCTCATTAATTCCCCTCCCATTTCTACATTTCAGTTAGCACCCTGGCCCCCTGGGGCCCGATGCGGTGTTGACTTCAATATTTTGTGCGCCATGCATTTTTCACCCTCTCAATGCCTAACCTTTAAGTTGAGTCTTCGACACCTTTTCCCGGGCTAACACCTTCATATTTTTATTGTGGCACTAGGGCCCTTTTTTAGCATTTCTTTCAAATTTTATTCTAATGATTAATTTATACCTTATGCTTAATTTCGACTAACTGAAGATCTAAAGCGCTACGTACTAGGATCTTTTAAGATGTTTACCTCTTAAGGCCTTACTCAAAACTATCATTTGGCTATTTTTGGGACCTCTAATATAGCTCCCTTAAAAATCGACCGATCCACTAGTTTTTTTTTATGTAACTTTTTTGGACTTCCAGCTACTATATGAATAACAAAAAAATTCTCGGACAAGTCCCGTGCCCCCTGGGCAACTTAAAATGTTTGTGCCCCAAGTTATTAATAAATTGCCCCATTTTTCTCAGATCTCCTTTGTTTTTGGTTTCTCTCCATTAGGATTTTCTCCCATATCTATGTTCCAGTTAAGACCCGGACCCCCGTGGGACTCAGTATAGAGGCACCGTTGAAGTTTTTGTTCCATAAATTTTTAATAACTTGCATCTTTAAATCCGATTTTTTTTTCGTTTTTGGTGCCTTTTCTCCATTTAGTTATTCCTACATTTCTACATTCCAGTTAGGTCCCTGGGGCCCGACTCGAAGCCCCTTGAACTTTTTGTGTGCTATGCATTTTTCACCCGCATAATTCTGTCACCCTATTACTAAGCGACTTTAAAGTTTAGCCTTGGATTACTCTGCCCGGGTCACCACGCTTATATTTTTATTGGGCCTTTAGGACCCTTTTTTAAGCATTTCTTTAAATTTTGTTCTAATGATTAATTTATACCCTATGTTTAATTCCGACTAATTAAAGTTCTAAAGCGCTAAGTACCAGGATCTTTTAAGATGTTTTCCTCTTAGGGCCCTGCTCAAAACTATCAGTTAGCCCCCTTCGTTAGCTTCCATTAAAAATCGGCCGATTCACTAGCTTTTTTTTATCCGACAACTACTTAGGACTTCCAACTACTACTTGAACGAGAAAAAAATATCTCGGACCTCAGCTACCACCAATTTTGAATATTAATCCCCTTCTTGGGCCCCTCTATGCAGATTCTTTTAAAAGAGTCATAGAAGCTTGAGTTCTGTTTATGGTTATTATCACGGGCACGGAAAACACCGGGTGGGTCACCTAGTTAGAAAGTAAACCATAATTTTATTATATTTTAATTATTTTCATCCACTAATGCTGCTTGTTGTATTCAGTAAATGTTTCCAATTTATGATTTTTTACTTTCTTCTATAGAAGAAAGTATTGTAATCGAACTTTTTTTCAACTTCCGGTTTTAGACGGATTTACACGTTTTAGGGGTCAGAGATTCCGAAAAAAAGTTTTTACAAATTGTCTGTCTGTCTGTCTGTCCGTCCGTCTGTCTGTCTGTCTGTCCTCATTGTATAGCCATTTAAAGATTACAATTTCAAAAAGTTGTAAAAATAAAATTAGAAATCCTAAAAACTTTTTCCGTTAAATGTTATGTCTTGATCCAAGGATTCTAGAGCATTTTTTTAATTTGCCTCTATCTTAAAAAATGGCTGAGGTATAGCGGTTTGAAATTTTAGGGTGGCTGACGTTTTCAAACAAGACAGCAGAATTCATCCATAAACGGGTTTAATTTATGAGTTTTAGTTAACATGATTTAGGCAAATTTTCTTTCATCTCCCCCCCTCTTTTTCTCCCCTATACTGAGTCCCAGGGGGCCAGGGTCTTCACAGGATCGTAGAAATGGTTAAAAGCTTAATGGAGATAAAGCCCCAAAAACGAAGGAGATCGGGTAAAAGTGGGGCTAACTTTTAACAATTTAGGACACAAAAATTTTAAAGTGCCCAGGAGGGTCGGGACTTGACCGAGAAAATTTTGTCGTTCTTTTGTAGCTGGAAGACCTAAAAAGTTATCAGTAAACAAAAGCTTAGTGGATCGGTCGATTTTTAAGGGAGAGGTCCGAAAAGGGGCCAACTGATAGTTTTGAGTAAGAACTTAAGAGGAAAACATCTTAAAAGATCCTAGTACGTAGCGCTTTACATCTTCAATTAGACGAAATTAAGCATAGGTTGCAAATTAATCGTTAGAATAAAATTTGAAAGAAATGCTGAAAAAGGGCCCTAGGGCTTCAATAGAAATATGAGGGTGGTGGCCCGTTGAGAGGAGTCCAAGACTCAACTTAAAAGTCACGCATTGAGAGAGTGACACAATTAGAGAGGGTGAAAAATGCATGGCACACAAAAGGTTCAAGTGAACAACGCATCGGGCCACAGGGGGCCAGGGCCCTAACTGCAATGTGGAAATGGGGGAAAGTTTAATGGAGAAATGGCCACGAAAACAAGGGAGATTGGCTAAAACCGGGGCAAATTATTAACAATTTAGATGCAAAAACCTTAAAAGGGCCCCAGGGGCCCCGGGTCTTAAAATATGAAAAATCTGAGCCTCAGGTCTTCAGGGACTGCCTTGGACTATCCGCACCCAAATTTTCAGACTTCTACGTGCGGCAGATTTCGCTTGTCATTTCGCACACACACACAGAACTCAGAAAAACAAACAACTTTCTTTTATTAGTATAGATGAAATTAGAATGATAAAACTTTTAAAGCCAAAATATCATATAATGAAATTGCATTCATGAAGCGATCAGTTCAATCATAATCACAAAAAGTTTTTATGTTTACATCTCTAAATACTTTTTTTACTTCCTAATTCTTTCAAATATAAGCAGGAGGGGGGGGGGAGATCGTCTTTTGTACCCTGTGTACGCATATGTAATTTTTTTTCTAGCATTTGTATTCGTCATTTTTTCATGCTCTGGGTGATTTTATCCTAAATCTTCCGCCATTTTTTCGGTAATCTAATGCAAAATTTATTCGATCTCTAATTTAAATAAGAAATGAGTTGTTTTAATTCATTAAACCTTCATGTTCTCATCAGGGAAATTCACAAAAATCACATATGAAAAGAGATTCCTCCAAAATTGCCTGTAAAATGTTAGTTACAATTCTCTAAATCTAAAAAACAAATTATCATTAAGTAATTTTACTGAATTATCTTTATTTTTATCATAATGGCCTTCAAAGACGTTTTCGCTGCGACGAATTGACGTCGCGACGAATTGAGCCCGCGACGAATTGACGCTGCGACGAGTTGTGCGCGATGAATTGTGCGTTTTCGCTGCGACGAATTGACGTCGCGACGAATTGAACCGCGAGACGAATTGAGCTCGCGACGAATTGAGCTCGCGACGAATTGTCGCTGCCACGAATTGACGCTGCGACGAATTGTCGCCGCGATGAATCGACGCTGCGACGAATTGTCGCCGCGATGAATTGACGCCGCGATGAATTGACGCTGCGACGAATTGTGCGCGATGAATTGTTCCGCGATGAATTGTGCGCGACGAATTGACGCAGAACCGGAGTATTATTAAACGTTGATTTAAAAATACTTTTAATCTTGATAACTTTAACTGAGTTACTAAACGAACTTTAACTGAGTTATTAAACAAAAGAGTTTACTAAAAAAAAATAAACGTTGTTTAGAGAATAGGACGGTTTTGAAAGGTAATGTTGTTTTATCCAAGCCACTTTGCTCTTTCGCAACTTCCTTGTTTTTTCTTAATAAATTTAATGCTGTTAGTTGTTTTAAAACTTTGGGTGTTCAGTTAATCAATTGAACGACACCTGTACTGTAAAAGATTGTTGCAAAAAATAATGAACGTCATTGTAATTATAAATGGACTTATATTTTAAAAATCCTTTATACTAAGTAATTTTTGAGAAATGTATTTAAAAAACAGAAAATGTATGCTATGACATGCTTGTATAATATTTTAAAAGGAAATTAAAAATATATATGTGGCGTTTTTACGAAGATGAGATAACACGATATGTAATATTCCACGAGAAAATGGCAGTTTGTTAAAGATATAGAAGGTTTCAGTCGATATCAATATTCATGGCGAAGAGGCGAGGCAATGAAAAGACACCAGAACAGTTTCTTCAGTAAAGACCAGCCAATTTCCAGACAAATAGTTTATTTATGAATAAGAGCTATGCAGTAACAGTTCCCACAGGTATAAACTTATAGCCCTCAGGCTACACGATGGCTTACTACATCGTTTAATAGATGTTAAAGAACTGTATGAAAATTCTACGAGACTACAACACCAGATACCCATTTGGTTACACTTCCAAACACATCAAAAATCTGAACTCCAAAGCATGCAAGCAAGTTTTGTTCACTGAGCGTAGAGATACAGAAATACGACGTCACGTGCGCACAAACCAATGAGTGAGAGGCGAGCTCCAGCCCAGCGAATGAGGCGAGAGGGAGAAACTAACACGAAAGAGTTCATCTCGAGCCGCGCATTAATTTTGAAGTGAAAAATACCTAGCGCGCGAAACCGAGCATGGATGATAATAATAATAATAAAAACGCTTTTTAAAAACATTCGAAATGAGAAAGCGTCTCTCGGAATTTTATAGATTGGGGAGCTGATAAAAGTTACGAATGAACTTAAAATTTTAGATTAAGCTTTGGAATAAAATAATTATTAATATACGGGTTAATACTTTTAAAAAGACATTAAATAAGAATAAATATTATTAAGAATAAGGAAATACTGACTATGTCAGAAGTTAGATTAATTTAAAGGACTAATGCGAAATAAATGTGAAGGATTCGCGAAGAAAATAAATTTTTTATATAACATATATATCGGCTTTCTTGAAATTAAATACAATAAAACTAGATATATATTTATAATTAGCTATAAAAAGTTACATGCAGCTACAAAAACTTGTATGTAGAAATAAATCTTATTATGTAACTTAAAAACTACATACTTTCTTACACTGTAAATAGTAAATAGATTTTGTAAAGAATTGTGAAAATGTATTGTTACTCTGAGCGTTCTGCAGTACTAACAGAAAATAAAGATATAATTACTTCAATGAGTTTACATTTTAATTTATGATCACATGAAATAACTGACATTTTTAGCACTATATCGAATGGGTAATTGCTTCTCTCAAACATATTCTGTTTTAAATTACTATTTTATTGTTTAAAACAGTTGTATATATGAAATGACGTGGTGGTAAAATAGTGGTTTAAAAAAATAGTGTGCTTAAAAATTTTCTTTGCAAATTTTCCACACAATAAAATTTGAACGAAATAGGATAGCAGAAATTTGTTACTTTACATGTAATAGCAACACATAAAGTTTTAGATTAAAGAAAAGTTTTTTTTAAGCAAAGAAGGATTTTTAATTTTTGAAAACAAAAAGAAATTCACACGCGAATGGATTTGCTGTACCTTTCCTATGCCTGGGCTAATTTGATCACCAGATGTCATGTTATTTGACATTATCGCAAGAATATTTAACTCCCCATCCCCCCCCCCCTCACCAAAAATAACAAGAACGAAAAATCATGGGTCAAGCATAGATTATGTAACACTTTCCAACCCTTCCAAAATAATTTTACAAATCATTACCGTTTAATAAGCTGAAAGATAACATCTAAGTAAACACTTTGGAAAACGCATAACATATTTAAAAAAATAACTTCAGGAATTTCCAACATATACAATATTCGGAAAAATATCGAACACTTTTATTCAGGCCTGTATATAATCTATTGATTTGTGTATATACTACATAGGATGCTAAATTTTATTTTAGTTAGGAAACTCGTAGCAGAGTTTAAAATTATCCTTCTGGAGTTTCTGTCAATAAACGGAAATGTGTTCGCGAACTTTTGTGCTGCCCTGTATAGGATCTACAGAATTTATGCACACCAAGTAATAGACATAAAGTGAGTTAAATTTAAAATTGCGTTCAGCAACTTAAAACGTACTTCCAGGAATTATCTTTAACAGACAGTAGAGAATTCTTTTGTGTGTCCCTGTAAATGAGAGATGACACACAATATTCTGTAGTAAGCTTCTTGTAATGCACCTTAGTGATATATATCACTTTCAATACGTTTAAAATAGTGAAACATTATTTAATTAAACCGCAAACAATTTTTCTCCATAGACGTAATGTAACGGAATTCTTTTGACTGTCCCTGTAAAGTAACTATAAGTGCTATGCACACCATATTCCATATTGAGCTTCTTGTAATGCACCTTAGTGATAAATATCAATTACAACGTATTTGAAATTGTGTAACATCATTAAAATAAACCGCAAATGATTTTCCCCATAGAGCGCAATGTAACGGAATTCTTTTGAGTGTCCCTGTAAAAAAACTATAACTGCTACACACTTCCGTTGAAATAGGGAACGTGCTATAGATAACGACAATAACATATAAATATTGCAGGGCAATCCGAGCATATTTACGAGAGTCAGAGCACGGACAGACGCCAGACGGCCAGACGGCCAGACAAACCGAAGTCAGAAACACTTTTCAACTAGGTTGGAAAGTGTTAAAAATAGAAAATCCCTTTTCATTATATGCACAATAAATATAACTTGGATATATTCCTTTTGTAGGATTTCATGTCCCCTAAATGTAATAAGAAATTCTTCATTCATCCTATATTTAGTTTTTGCTATTTTTTTTTATTTGTATATTTAAATATGTGAAACTCTATATTTTTAGTAAACATTTATAAATGGACTGATGTTCTCTAATTTTTTTCGTCTATCCTTTGTTTGTTCCTATATCTATATTTATTGAATGTATTTCTCAGACATTGCAGTAGCTTAAGGTGTAAAAACACCTCATCCTTAGGAAGATTCCAAAAGTTTTAGAAGTCTCGATCTAGAAGATAAATATTTTTAGAAAAGATTGCTAGAAGACTAACATACAAAGACACATAAAAATTTCAGTAGTTTAATTGAATAGCGCAAAAATACATTTAATTTTCTTCTTTTTACAAATCTTTGTTTTAGAAAAAAAAATTTAAAATTTGTTTTCCAATATTTCACTTGATTTCACATTTTTAAAAATAATTTTTATTGCATACATTTTATATTCTATGGTTATATTTATATATGTAATTTTGATATTTGTATAATAATATGATGGAACGATCCCCAAATTGAGGGTCGCAGAACGATCAGCACGATCTTCAACAATGTTGAATATTATCTGCTGCAATAATATAAAAAAAACAATATGAATAGAAGTAAAATATCGGGAAAAGATATAGATAAATATTTTTGTGTGTAAATAAAAATAATAATAAAAATAAATTTTGTGAATTGAAGGCTTGGGGCTAAACTTTAAAATATTTGAATCCCGACACAGAATATGTTGTTACAAAGAATGCTATAAATCGCAATGACTGTAATTTCTGTAAAATTTCAATAAATGCAAACTTAATATTTTCTCCATTCTATACTACACCTCCATTTTAAGAGAAAGCATTGAAATTCTGTCATGTAAAAATCAATATGTAGCGATACAGCATCATTTAACTTACCAAAATTATGTGTTAAATTACTCCATTGTGACGAGTGTGGAAATAAATATCAAGTAATAATAAAATAAAATAACGTGAGTAATGTGAAAAAGAAAGTGAAAAAAGTGAGCGATGGCGTTTCAATGCATGGCATTATAGATCTTGTAGAATATTCTATAGACTGTAGAATATTCTCATTTGTCTGCAAAAATACTTCGCTGAAGACGAAACATGTAGACAGTTTTGGATATAAAAGCGTTTTTTTTTTGCTGTTTTTATAATGACTACATTTTAGTAATTAGGAACGTATATTATCTATGTGTATTTGGATTTGTTATATATTTATTATCTATCACATTGACTGTATATTGTTTCTATTAATATACATGGAATAATAAACGTATTCTATATTTAGATTTTTCATTTTGTCTTCTTTTTTGTGTGAATTTGAATATCTAAAAATTTATCTTTCTAGTAAACATTTATAAATTAACATATGTCCTCTAAAAATTCTTACAGACATTTTGTTTCTGAACTTATATTTACTGAATGTATTTCTCAAACATTATAGTAGATTAACGTGTAAAAAATGCTCATCCTTAGAAAGATTCTAACAGCTTCTTAATCTACAAGATAAATATTTTTAGAAAAGATTATTGGAAGACTAAATCACAAAGGAGCCTAAGAATTTCAGAAGTTTAATGGAATAGGAGAAAAATATATTTAATTTTCTTCTTTTTACAAATCTTCCTTATAGAAATAAATTCTGAAATCTGCTGTTAAATATTTACTTTGAGTTCACATTTACTTTGCTAACCATTATTGGATATATTTTATATTCCGTAGTTATATTTATATTTATGATTTCGGTATTTGTGTAATAACATGATGCAGCATTCCCAAACTATGGGTCCCAAACTATGACGGACTGATAGGTCAAACATTCAAAAATGTATAATTAACGTTATTTATTAATTAATTTGATTATAGTATAATAAAAACAATATGAATATAAGTAAAATATCTTGAGAAGATATACCTAAATAACTTTGAGGAAATACAGCGTTTTAATAAATGTTGTTCAAGGAGAGCTTAGGGTTAAAATTGAAAAAGTTTCAATTCTGACACATACCCTATCGTTCCAGAACAAAGACAAACTAGTCGTTGGGGGCCACCGTAATACTTACCCATAATGGATATGCGTAATGTAAAATATTAAAGTAAAAAATGTGTAAACTACTTATAAAATGCATTGCAATTCAAATAAAATCGAGGCTTGATGACGTCACAAACTTTAAAGGCTCTATTACTGAATTGCGTAAAAGAAACATCCTTATAACTCCAAAAATAATAATCCTATTAACTAGCAGTTTATTGCATCTGATTAAGCGTCAAATTTCCAATTAAAATATATCTTTGAAGTGAAATTTGGATAAAATACAGGGTCATGAAAAATCGAAGAGTGTGGCAATTAGGATTCCAAATATCTCGGCAACTCATTATCCGATCGACTTTATGCTTTATGCAAAATTTATGTTTTTTTATTGTCTTTTATATTCATTCCTTAAAATAACCAATTTCGAAAATTTTTATATACCTTTTATCAGAACGAATATTTCGAGAGTCCGAAAAAAATAGTTCCGGTTAATCGACGTTATTGAAATGAAATAGGCTTCTTCCCATTATCACATACTAAGTACATACCAAATGGCAAGTCTCTATCTCAATTTGTTCGGGGAATAGAGCGTTTACAGACACACAGACACACAGACGGACGGCAAATTTTTGTTTCTAAAAATATGTTTTTCGGAATCTCCAGTGTCTGAAACGTGTAAATCCGTCAAAAAAAATTTTTCGATTTTCAAAACGATTAAAAGACTTACCCTATACTACGTATGATGGGTAAGTAAAAAGGTATTGACTTTTAAACTGTATTTTTCTAATATAAATGCATTAAAAAAGGTATTTTGATATGCCGTAAATGGTTTTGATAAATCCACTTTCATACTAGTATTACACATTATTGTTTTCGTAGGTATACTTTGTAGTTAACTTCTTATCTACCTTATCTGTCTACCTACCTTATCTATCTACCTTATCTACCCTATCTATTTATATCAAGGTCTAACAGAATCTGAAGTTTGATGAAATTCCGCGCATTAGTTCTTGAGATATAGCTATCGTAAAAATAATGAAAAAAGTGGTATGGCAGCACCATCTGTTGAGATATCTACACCAAAATTTAATCAGCGTCTATTTATGTCATGGTCTAACTGAATCTGAAGTTTGATGAAAATAACTTCATTAGTTCTTGAGATAGAGCTATTGCGGAAATCGTAAAAAATGCAGCACCACCTATCAAGCGATTTTCACCAAAAACTAATCAGCACCAACTTATAATAGGGACTAACTGAATATAAAGTTTTATTAAGTTTTGTGCATTAGTTCTTGAGGTAGAGCGCCCACAATTTTTTTTTTCCCATACAGACAGACATACTATTCTAAAAACAGTCAAATCGTGTTCAGGATTTTCTAAAACGTATAAATCCGTCGAAAATTTTCATGAATCAATACTTTCTTCTTGTAAAGATAGAAGAAAGTAATAAACGTATGAACTATGCTTCAAAATGTTTAAATTTCAAATTCATTTAAGGAATTAGATATGCAAAGATCATAAAGAAAATTTAGTCTTCCGATTGCATAAGTTAGCACCTTATTCCTGAAATAGAACTTTCGTATCAATCACCTCAGTGTTTTTTTTAGCACTTTCCAACCTAGTTGAAAATTGCTTATGACTTCGGTTTGTCTGGCCGTCTGGCCGTCTGCCGTCTGCCCGTGCTCTAACTCCCGTAAATATGCTCGGATTGCTCTGCAATTTTTATATGTTATTGTCGCCATCTATAGCATGTTCCCTATTTCAACGGAAGTGTGTAGCACTTATAGTTATTTTACAGGGACACTCAAAAAATTCCGTTATATTGCGTTCTATGGGGAAAAATCATTTGCGGTTTATTTAAATAATGTTTCACTAATTTAAACGCATTGAAATTTATATATATCACTAAGGTGCATTAGAAGAAGCTGAATATGGAATAGGGTGTGCATAGCACTTTTAGTTACTTTACAGGGACAGTCAAAAGAATTCCGTTACATTACGTCTATGGAGAAAAATCGTCTGCGGTTTATTTAAGTAATGTTTCACTATTTTAAATGCACTGAAATTTATATATATCACTAATGTGCATTACAAGAGGCTTACTACAGAATATTGTGTACATAGCAGTCATCGTTCATTTACAGGGACACACAAAAGAATTCTCTACTGCCTGTTAACAATAATTCCTGGAAGTGCATTTTAAGTTACTGAACGCGATTTTAAATTTAACTCACTTTTTGTTTATTACGTGGTGTGTATAAATTCTGTAGATCATATACAGGGAAGCACAAAAGTTCGCGAACACATTTCCGTTTATTGACAAACTCCAGATGGAGAATTTTAAACTGGGCTACGCGTTTCCTAACTGAACTAAAATTTAGCATTCTATGTAGTATATATACAAACCTATAGATCCTATACAGGGCTGAATAAAAGTATTCGGATATTTTTCCGAATATTGTATATGTTGGAAATTCCTGAAATTATAATTTTAAATATGTTATGCGTTTTCCAAATTGTTTACTTAGATGTTATCTTTTAGCTTATTAAACGGTATGATTTGTAAAATTATTTTGGAAGCGTTGGAAAGTGCTACATAATCTATGCTTGACGCATGATTTTTCGTTCTTGTTTTCTAATCGCTTCAGTTATCACAAAAATCAGAGTATGTCTAGATGATAAAAATTATAATACACGAATTAAAAAAAAATCCGTAATACATTATTCTCATTTTAATAAAAGACAGTAATTATTAAACAAAAAATAATTTAACTCCATTTTTTTGTCTGAAACAACCAAAATTTACAGCTTAATATTCTATTCGAAATTATAAAGTCGCAAAGAGAGAAAATTTTCAAATGCATTTAATTGCTATAAAAATATCTGAAAAATTTTAAAACGTTACTTTAAAATATTTTTTTTTTAATGTGAAAAGTCGATAACAGGGTAAAAAACACTTTTTGGTTTTCAAGAAAACATTTCTTGGAAATATGGGAAAATATTTTTGCATGAAAATATTAAAGATGCAGGAAAGGAATACGCGCGGGGGGGGGGGGATATTTTGAAAAACATAAAAGCTGATTTTAAAAAAAGATAATTCCATAATTTAATGTTAACATGCTGTTCTAAGTAGACGAATACTCGTTTGAATTATTCAATTAAAATAAAAGTAAATGTGTTACAAGATTACACAACAGCAAAAGTTGCGCAATGAATTCGTGTGTTCAAAGAAAAAAGAAAACATGAATTTAAAAATCTTTTTGTACGTTATAAAACTCTAGTAATAAAATGTTGATTATAAATTGACTAACTCTCACAACCACATTTTTTAAGTTGATTTTAAAAAGTTTAAAAAATAGATATATTTTATATGGCATTTAATTACAAGTGTTTTTTTTTTTTTTTTTTTTTTTTTTTTTTTTTTGTAAACTGCCAAAAACGTGAGAAACAAGCTGTACAGCCATGCATTTTAAAAGTATTTCTTTGAAGCATTTTCAAGGATTTTTTAGCATGTCTTACATATTATTTAATCTTTCGCTTTTCGATACTTAATATTGTTGCAGAAATTGAAGCATTTAAAAAAATAATAAATTTATGCTATTTAAAATAATAATAATAATAATAATCCGTTTCCTAATTCATGTTTCATTTGATAAGCATATTACTGTGTCCATTAGTCAAAAATATTTGAACTATTCAAAGCATTTTATAAAGTTATCAAAAAAAATATTTTATCAATATTCAATTTATTTATCAATTCTAAAATATGTTCATTATTTAAATTCATTCATTCAGGTAGAAAAATGAAAAGTTATGAGAAGAAATTTTAATAAGGATTCTTTAAATTTTAATAATTGTGCTGTTGCATTTAGAAATATTTTTTTCACAATTAATAGTACTACTGATCTTCTAACTACATTTGCTTAAATTGGTTATATCACTAAAGACTTTCAAATTTATAACAAATTTTGACAATAAATAAGTCACTGTAGATTTTTAAATTACATTATTTTTTTATTACTATGTTGTTTTATCATTATGCATATTACCCGGTGTTCGAACAGGAAAAGAAAAAAAAACTAGGAATATTCAGAAATTTTGAAATCATTGAATACTTAATCACTGCATATAAAAACGTTTTCCTCAATCATTAAATAAACTATTAAGAAGAAAATAATTTTGTTTATGTATGTAAAATTATAAATTAATATTACTTTTTTGTAGTTTCATTAAAATAAAATAAATTTCAGAAATTTGAAATTACACTAATTATTTTGTTACTAGAAAATGCAGTGTGAAGACAAATAAAGCGTGATGGAATTATAATAAAATTTTGTTGTATAGACTTTTTAAAAATGTTTGACACACACTTTATATTATTCTCTACGGAAATAACATTTATTAAATTACTGTATTTTTACCAAGTATTAATAATATAGTAAATACCTTAAGTCGTTATTAATCACATTAAAAGGAGAAAAATTATTTCACTCTTAAGTTTTTATTTTAAATTACACTATTATAAATTAATTTTTGATTAAGTATTTTTTTATACATTTCAAATATATTTGCATGGATTAATATTTTTAATAATGAACAAAATTTCAATTTTGAGAATATTTTGAATTTTAATTTTGAAAAAAAAACATATAATAGTTTTACTTAGTGAAAACCATTATAGTTAAAAGTAGCAAAAAGTAGAAAAAAATTAAAGCTTTTCTTTATAAGAATGGAAATCCGTTGCATGTTTTCAAACCTACATGCGATTCTCTCATATCAAAATGTGTGTTCTTTATTAATGTATTTCCTACTTTAACGGTTGAGATTTATAGTACTTTTTTCAAAATATTAGAATGTCAGTCCAACTGGTTGTATTTGTAATTTAGCTTATTGTACTGGTAATTAATCATAAGACCTGATACTAATTCCTGAAAACAAGCATTACAATCCATCAGGGTTGACAGTTTGGCCACCGTGTTTATTCAAAATTTCCTAGTTCATAAGAGAATAACTGAATAGTAATTTTTGCTTAATTTAATTTGAGACATTTAGTGCTTACATAAATTAAAAATCTTCCTTCGAAATTTCCGGTATTCAAGCGGAATTTTCGAATAAAAATGAAGATCAAACTGTCAGCGATACAATCCATGCATGATTGAATGTATCTAATAAAAAGAAAGTTTAAATTTATCACTTTTATAATCTCACGAGTTTAACAAAATAAATTTTCATTAACCAAACTTCCATTTACGCCAACATTATATTAGGATTGAATATAACTTATACATCCTTATTTCTACGTACTTAAAATCAATCCTGCGTGACAAGCATTGGAGAAAAAATACAGCTTTTAGCATCGATAAATATTTAAATAAACTGCTATAGGAAGACATTTACTGAATCCATTAAAGTTAAAAGGGAAAACAATATCCTGTTTGATGACAGACCTCGCAGATAAGAGCAGAGTTTCTGAATTATAAATTCAGAACATTTAAAGGAATTAAAGTTTGTGGTTTTTTTCTTTTTTTTTTTTAACGCTATTTAAATTTTTTTTTTGTATTTTATTTTGAGTATTCCGCTTTATCCTTTATATGCATAGTATGTTCGTTAGTCAAAATTATTATTTTGTTGTTTTCCAAGATAAATAATATAAATATGACTTTCATAAAAGTATATAATTATATGGAGAATAATATAAAAAGAAATACTAAAATGTCCTGTAAAATTAGCTTTCATAAATTAAACTTTTAAGTCTTTTTAACAATGCATTTAGTAACTTTGTATTTGAATTAGAAGTGTTAAAATATAGCATGTTTCTGTAAAAGGATTTTATGATGCGTTCATAGAATATATCAAGAAATAACCAAAATATATAGTGAAATAAAGATCCCCGTATTTTGCTACATATCTATTTGACACATAAATCCTCAGCTTTTCTTAAAGTACTTTTTTTTTTCAATAATCCTTTACCAGGCAGTCATCCTTGGATTCGATAAGAAGGGAAAATATATCATATTTTCATTTAGAACGAGTTAGAAAAGTTCTTATATTGTAAATTATTCGTTTCATTTTCCAAATTTCTCAATAAGTAAACCTTTTCATACTGTCATCAACAGCGATGACTTATAGTTTAGTAAAAGTAAGTTACACTATATCCATTTAATATTTACGACAGTTTAGGTTTTCAGATCTTTATATAAATGTGTTAATATATAAACACATTTATATACAGTGTGGTTCAGAGTAACTTTTTTTTTACGATTACAGTGTAACATTACTTTACGATTGTCAATTTCCATTTTTATATGTTTTATTCCATTAAAAGTAATTTTAAATACATCACATGCACCTCATTCATTTGGTATTTGTCTTACAATGAAAGAACATATTACAGGAAATATGTAATTGGAAACTTAAAAATAAAAAAATAGGTTTTTTTTTAGATATATTAAAATATACCAAATATTAATTGTATCAGCTAAAGTATGAAGTATAATATCGACATTCGAAGAAATGTTGAATAATCTCCATTTAAAATCATCATCTTGCACAACACCTGACAGGTAAAGTGCCAGATGCGCAAGGCACTATGTTTTTCTTTTCAACAGAAAATATCAAAGACAATTAAATTATAATTGAAATTCAAAATACTAGAATTTGTACATAATTAATATACTGGCACAAATTTATTAATTTTGCATGAGATCGCCTCATCTGAAATGTACTGGAATGAGTTTCGAGTTCCTTTATTTCAACTAAAATTTTTGATTTATATAGTCTTATGTAAATATTTAAATCCTGGAGAATCCTTTACCTCGCTATTTGAGAGACTTTTATTATATACATCCATACAAATAGCGGTTTTTCATTTTTCGATTTTGAACGCTTTCCAATACAGTTGAAAAGTATTTATAAATTCGGTTTGACTGCCTGCCTGCCTTCTGTCTGTCTGTAAGTGCTCTAACTCATGTCACTATATTCGGATTCAATTGATAGATGTTATTGAGGTTTACTATAGCATGTTCGGTATTGAAAATGAAGTGTGTAGCACTTATAGTTTTTTTACAGGACACTAAAAATAATTAAGTTGCATTACGGTCTATGGAGAAAAATCATTTGCGGTTTATTTTAATGATGTGACACAATTTCAAACATATTGAAATTGATATATATCACTGAGGAGCAGAACAAGAGGCTTATTATAGAATAGGGTGTGCATAACACTAATATTCCCTATACAGGGGGCACTCGAAAGAATTCTACAGGGTTGCATTACGGTCTATGGAGAAAAATCGTTTGCGGTGTTTTTTAATAATATTTCACTATTTAAAACATATATAAATTGCTATATATCACTAAGGTGCATTGCAAAATGCTTACTTCTGAATATTGAGTGTATATAGCATTTATCGTCAATTTAAAGGAACACACAAAATAATATTGGTATTCGTTACTAACAGTAATTTCTGTAAGTGCTTTTTCAGTTGCTGAAGACGTTTTTCAATTTAACTTATTTTTTTATTACTTGGTGTGTTCGATAGATTATATACAGGGCAACACAAAAGTTCTCGGGTACATTTCCGTTTATTGAAGGAAATTCCAAAAGGATAATTTTAAACTGTTCTGCATATTTCCTAATAGAACTAGCATAGTATGTAGCATTCATACAAATCAGTTGATCAGATACAAAGGCTGCACAAAAGAGTTCGGATATTTTTCCGTATATTGTGGATAATTCCTGAAATTGGGTTTTTAAATATGTTATGCGTTTTCCAAATTGTTTACTGAGATAAAGAGGGCGGTATCTATCATCAATATTATAGTATGTTAAAAAATGTGCTCCTGAGAGATGGAGTAATAACATAGGTATCAAGTAAGCTAGATGCTCCGTTTATATGATACCGATGTAATAATGAGTATGTAATAATAAAATATCCGTATATATTTACCAAACAAACATTTTCCTTAAAGGTCTTAAATATTGTTAATTGAGTGTTAAAGTTCAATTTGAGACCAATTTTATGTGATTACGTTCAAAATCAACAAAGTTATTAATCACAGAAGTCTACGTTTAATAGTATCTAATGGAAGATACTTCTTGGGGAAGATCCGGATCCTTCCGGAGATTCCCCATATTTGACAAATTTATGAACCCAAACTTTAGCACATTAAGTTACTCAAAGCTTCTGAAAACAACAACAAAAAAATTGTGATTCGTAGATTAATTTGGTACATATTCTAAGTTTTAATCAAGTTTTACATATGTATGATGTGAATTAGTAACTGATGTTATAGTGTTCTTGAGCTGTGGAATTCATGGCCTCCGCCATAGACTCAGCATTCATTACGTGTTTATGTTTCTAATCAAGGTTAAAAATATGTTTAACCATTTTAATATTTACTTCTGAAAACAACAACAAAAAAATTGTGATTCGTAGATTAATTTGGTACATATTCTAAGTTTTAATCAAGTTTTACATATGTATGATGTGAATTAGTAACTGATGTTATAGTGTTCTTGAGCTGTGGAATTCATGGCCTCCGCCATAGACTCAGCATTCATTACGTGTTTATGTTTCTAATCAAGCTTAAAAATATGTTTGACCATTTTAATATTAACTTTTATTTGGTCAGTTTATATAGCCCGAATTTTCAACTCTTGTTAAGGATTTTAAGTTTCTGTTGGGGCGCCAGGTATTTCTAAAATTATTAATTAAGAGTCACTTTTTAATTTATGTCCTCATTTAACCCATAGAAATAACATTGTTGTTTTACATTTGAACATCTTAAAATTAGAAAATATTAACCGAAAGTCATAAACTTATGCTTTCGCAAAACTAGAATAAATTTCCTGTGTTCCGGTACTATTTTTATAAAATCATGACAATTTAACATTCATTTCAAAATTGATAATGTTAAAAACGTTTTTGGATAGGGAGATTGGCTGTCAACTGAATTTACTTTTGTGTATGTCTACTCCTGAATTTTGATAGCTTCGATCTTCGGGAGTACTCCTCCTATTTAATGCTTGGTAAAAAAACAATTTTGTATTATCAGTGTATGTATTACATTGAGTCTAATTTGACACTATATGCCCGAATGTACACTACTGTAAATGTAGATTTTCTGTCATGCTATGAATATTTCTTTTATTATCTTGAACCATGGGTAATATGTAACTGCTCCTAACAAAATAAAATAAGAAGTATGGGTAAATGCTTTATTAATTGATTTAGTAAGGTATTATGGGGATACTCTAATGTTTACCATTTGTAACATACAGTAAGAGTGTCTGTATAAATAAGAAATTATGTCTTTAATAATGCTATTACTGTAAATACATACTGGAGGCTACTTTTTCGACTAGAGAGAAAGAAAATTTTCGCCAAAAATTGCCCAGAGCCGATGTCAATTTGGGGATATTGTGCAGGACTTCATCAAACAGGAGACTGTGCGAAGAGATCTGAATGAAGTTGTAAATATTGCATAAAAGTAACAGGAGACTTATCATCAGATCACGTGGCATATGATAGAAGATGCCCTCAATATCGCGGGGCACTATAGAGGCGTTTGAAAAAACATAAGAACTCAGTGACTGATCAATATTCTGATAATATATCACAAAAAAACAGTCGATTGTAACTAAAACCGACAATAAAATCTGTATACTCATTTCATTAAGTAACTATTATCACTGTATTATTTATTATTTATGTTTAAAAAATAATTGGGTTAATATGTTTACAAGTTTTAAACAACTTTATTTTAATTTAGTTTAATATTTTATTAACTAATCTCATTTATGTTTATTTTAATTATTGATAAGTTTATAACAAGATTATCCCTTTGCGTTATAGTATACGTAAAATAGCTCAAATCTCCCAACGTAATTTCAATCTTAAGTTAAATTTTTTTTAATGTTTTAAATTGTAATATAGCTTTTAGTAAAGTATTTGAACAGTTTTCTTTTATATTTTAAGAATTAATAATTTATTTTGAATTGTATAATTAAGTTACATCAGCATTGATCATGATTTGTTAAATAATTGAGCATACTTTTTACACAAGTAAAGCATCACCTGGTTAGTTTCTTTTTCTTACTATATTATTTATGGGTGTTTTCCTTTCTTTTTAGTCCTGGCAATTTATGTTATTAATCATTTTCCGGGTTTGTTTTCTTTTTGCTTAATTTACTCACAATATTTTTCTTTTGTTAACAATTCTCTACATAATAGTGACATAAAGAATGATGGTAAGAGTTTCTGTGGTGTATAAAATCAATCCTTTGGAATTCCGCGGTTCCGCAGTAGGGGGTATTCAGTATATTACTTAGACTGCACTGCAAAGGGTTAGAGTATTTTTAATTCAGTTTTATCATAGGTATTTAAACATTTAATAAAATTTCTGTTGAAAATGTTTTTTTTATTTACTTAAAAAGCAATTAGCATATTATCTAATTTAATTAAAATTCGTCCAGTGATAAGATTGCGAAAAATTATGTTTATAAATTTTTAGACAAAATTGCAATTTATGCAAATCAGTAAAATTCAATATTTAGTAGCGATATTCTTAAAAACTTTATATAAAACATTAAACATTTCTGAAACAATTGCACTAAAAATACCAAATAACTATCTCTCTCTCTCTCTCTCTCTCTCTCTCTCTCTCTCTCTCTCTCTCTATATATATATATATATATATATATATATATATATATATATATATATATATATATATATATATATATATATATATATATATATATATATATATATATATAACACCACTAATCTTCTGCATTGGCATCGATATCAGATATTTGTTCAAAATATTAAATTAAAATAATGGCTTTATTCCATGGAAACGATTAACGGCTTTATTCTGGATTGTTACATCATGGATGATAATGACTTAAGGGAAAATATTTATTTTTATTTTTATTTTATTTTTTTAACGAGAAAAATAGTTAATTATGATTCTAAGATATGTATAGAACTATAAACTACATGTTAAAAGGCAGTACTTTAATCTTGGAATTTAACAGTCTCCTATTTAACATTATGTACAGTTAATAAAATGAAATAAAACATACAAACTTAAGCATAGCAATAATAATAATCGCAGATAACTAATTTAACTTTTTCTTCATAATTATAAAAATTAATATAAATAAAATTATCTTTATTATTTAATAAAATCCTGATTTTCTTTTAAATTAAGCCATGTTTTTTAATAATTAGTCTATATTAAAAAAAAATTCTCATTATTATGACTGGATTTTTAGTATAACATTTCTTATTATAAAATATCATGAATTGATCATAATATTTTACTGTGTTTTGGATGGAAAGAGAGGGATATCTTATGCAACTTTTGAAGTGCTTTCAAAATTTTTCCTTCCTATTTTTGCTTATGTACCACTTAAAAAATAGGAGCGTTATTCAAAATAAGTAAGCCTTCAAAAATAACTTTAGTCTTTTCCTTAACTGATCGAAAATCTGTATGCATTCTTTTTTAATAAAAGTGATTTAGAAAGGTTATGTAAACTTTTATATTTATTTACACTGTATTAGTTTCGCAGAATGATATTTTTTTTAATTAAATTCTGTATTTTTTATGTGACGGATTTACATCATATAACTTATTTTTCATATAAATTTAAAGAATTTCATACCAATTTTTAAAGTATAGGTTTTTCACTAAATATAAGCGTAACTAACTCTAAAGATTAAGAATGTAAGTTTTTTTCATCAGTGTTGTGTACATACTAGATATCGTTTCTGTTGGTGAAATTGACAAAATATTTCTTTTTAACATTGGAGACATATAATTCATTTTCAAAAGGATGCATATCTAGGGCATTCAGAGCAATAAAAATAGACGGTATGATATTTTTGACAAAACTCTGTTATTATCAACAAACTCTACGATATAGTAAACACTATAATCAAAAATTCGTGTTTTTCCATTTTTCCGAAAGACAGCGCAATAAATATTTTAGTAGCAGACACAGACAAAGTAACACATACGAATATTATTATACACCCAGAAAAAGGAATTGATTAAAACTACAAAACATGTTTTGTTGAGTACATTTTGGTTGTTTTAGCAAATTTCAAGTAAAATTGAATCATTTTACTTGAATTAACAAAACATTTTTTGCTGACGATACAATTTTTTTTTTTGGAATTGCAAAAAAAAAAAAAAATTGTTGATTCAAACAAAATTTCCATTGACATATATTTAAACAAAAAGTTTTGTTGGGTCAACCAAATTTTTGTTGATTCAACAAAACTTTTTTCTAGGTGTAGAGCGTAGATTTGATATATTTTGATAAGGTAATAAAATATATATATTACAGTGTATAATGGAATTTAATTGTATAAAAAGTTTAGGAAACATAACTCTTATCTTTCATTTCAAATTACTTGCCATAGTTCCTAGTACCCGCTATAAAATATAATACATATTGAAGCAAAATTTGTAATTCTTGGCCTGATATTAATGGTGTTTTACTTATATGCGGATTATTTATATTTTTAATTTTTAATTATCATACTTCATGAAAAACGAATTGAAGTTGAATTCACACAAAAATTGCTTTGTCAATATGAAACTAAATTCATGAAATATTTTAAACAAAAATTTTATTATCTTAATAAATGCTTTAATAATATTCTTGGAGTTTCAAAACAAATCTATTTTGCGTTTTAAATCGCTAACGGTAATATTAGAAGAAAATTTCCAAAAGTATTTAAAGAATATGCTTTTCTATTGAATGTAGATTTTGTATTTGTCACAAATGTTTTGTCCGAAATGCGCTGTGTTTCAATAATTTGTGTTTTTATAGAGCATTTATAAGAGAAAAAAACCTTTATTATTTTTTACGTAAACATAGTAATATAGTAAATAAATTATAATTTCTAGTTTGTTATATAATTGCTGCAATCCGCAAATATCATACTTAAAACAGTCTAAGAAGCAAATTAGCTACTTGTCATTAATTATATTAATATATTTTTCAAGAATAAGATTAGTCAATTGTAAGATTAGATTTGTTCAACAGATAAGAGTGAAATATGGCAGCCAGGATATCGTCGGGATAGCTCAGTAACGAGAGCGTTGGTACGGCAAACCAAAGTACCCAGGTTCGTGTCCTGGTCCCGGCATATTTTCTTTCTGTTGGAAAAAATCTTAACTATGATACTCCAACCATTAGTTATTGTCAACGTTATTGTTAGACGCAAATCGTTTTTTTTTTCCAATTCAAATAGAATAAACCAAATCAAGTAATTACTATATAGGGAAAATACACATTTCATTGAATAAAATTTCTTGTTCAAAATAAATTTACTTGATTTGAAAAAAATAATAAAACCGGGAAATCGACAGTTATAATAAAGAAATCTAATGTGATAGTTTATATTGCAATGAGCTTCTGGAAGGGATTTTTATTACAATATTTTCAATAAAGAAAAATTTATTTCTCACGTTGCAATTCATTTTAAATTATATCTTTCACAAAGCTCATAAATTTAAAAATAATATTCCTAAATATAACTTTGTAAAATTTATTATAAAAAATTGTTATAAGATTAATATTTGATATATAAGTGCAAATCCTTCCAGTGGGTGTCTATTATTAATTTGGGAATATCATTTTATCTGCCCACGTTTTAGGTAAAAAAGAAAAAAAAAAAGATTTATTGTGACAGGGCATTTTTATTTCATAAGTTTTCACCATAAGAAAACAATAATTGGCTAGAATAATAAACATTTTATTGTACTAGATAGTATCGTTAAAACAATTCTAGAATTTTATGTGTGTAGTTTTAAAAAGCCGAAATGATGTTTATGTTAAGGCCGATTATCTGTGCCAAGAATATATACCGAGGGGGGAAAACATTTCCTTGAAGGGTCTTTCGAAGGAACCTAACAGGTATTTATGCAAGCTAAGCAGGGTTCTAAGAAGAAAACCATGGAAAACTCCGAACTGTTAATTCGACAAATGCGACATGGGTACGAACCCAGCAACTCCCATCGACATGCTTTGAGAGGGAAAAAAGTGGAAATGAAAATTAAGTGTTTGACTACCACAACAAAAAAGGAAAGGGAACTGTCATTTAATCTGTGTGCGGTATATTAAACCATTTTCAAATTCTTAATATTGGCTAGAACTAAAAATTTTCAGATATAAATGTTTTTATGCTGCATATCAAATAACAACGTTATTTTCTAAAAATCTTATTGCTCTAGTCATATTTTTTGCTTAAAAGGTGTATATATGGAGACAGGGGATATGTTAAATGCATTTAATTGCTGCTGAATGTTCAATTGAACAGTATGAATCTACAAAAAAATCTGAGAAGAAATAATGATACGAACATTCGGGATTTTTGGTAAAGAAGTTACTTGTCGAGAATTTCCATAACGTGCAGCCATTGCCTCAGATGATCACAGACATGAAATTTGAGAGTGGAGCAAAATCTAATGATCTGAATGGCGATTGCAGGAAACCATGTCAGCCATTCAAATTACCAGGTTTGTGAACTACGATCGAATAGCGAAATTAATCGAGCTACATTTTAACAAGGAGGAATCGTCCTCTTGAGAGTAATTGAGAAAACTGCTATAATCAGTAAGCAGAAAAGGAAATACTGTCTCCTACATTATTTCCATCTAGTACCCAGAATTCCTTGCAGGTTCAAGTAATATTGGTTCAATGATACGAGCATTCTATGTGCGCAACTTATCGTTACCTTAACGTCATCAACCACTTTCGAAGAGTCCGACCACTGAAGATATTATTGTCGCTGTAATAATTGTGCCTCTGGCGGTTCATTCCAATACACAGATAAAAGTTTTAAAAAAGAAGGTTTATTTAACTTTTGCATACTTAACTCATTGCATATATCGAAGATCTTATAAAACAATTTATTTCTGAAAGCATGACAATGTTAAGTAATATTCATGAAGGAATACTTATTTGATCTTGATCGAATATTGTGTGTTTACAGATTGCTACCGTACTCATCACAAAGAACCAAAAAGATAGCTCCGCTCAATTTGACAAAGTATTCACACGTTTCATTTCCTTTCTACTTTCGGTAAAAAATCCATCCCAAAGCATACTTTGTAGAATTAGACTTTGTATAAATATCCCTATGCTACATTTTCAGGTATCTTTCAAGTAGTATTCAATTTCTTTCCACTTTTGAATTATATTAAATAATATGAAGAAAATAAGTATTCAGTTTTTATTTTAGCAATACATTTGTTAACCACTAAGACGTTTCAATTTTTAGATATCTTAATTACTTTTCCATATTCGGCATCATTTATTATTTTTTCAAACTCCTGTCTATTATTTATAAATTTATATAATATTGGCATTTTAAATAAATGAAATTAACTGGAGTCTGCAAAATTTCAGAATTTATATATCTTAAATAATGAGATAAAAATATAACATCCAAAATTTTAAAGGAATTTTGAAATCAATTTAAATTTTACATAACATATTGTAAAAATGTACTTATTATAATACAACTATCTATAATATTAAATAAATTTACTTTATTTTTTTAATTTAATTAAATATACCCGAGGAATTTTCAATTATAATAATATATAAGGTACCGATATCTTTGTAAATGAAATCTTGGTTAAATTAGAAACTTATTACGTTTTACATTTCTATTGTGATTTTGTGTGGAAATGGAGAAATTCCGATCGCTTATAAAGATAAATGCGCAGTCAGATGAAATCAATTTTTTATTATTGTGAATGCATAGTCACATATCCAGCTTTTAATGTTAAGTTAATAAATATAAAATATGAATTGTTTACAATTTAAATTGTATTCAAGTAATAAATTCATTGAGAAACGACCTATCCATTTTTCCGATCTTTTTGAATAATTTCAATATCGCGAATCATTGATGAAATTCTTCAAAATTCGCAATTTTTCAAATTAATTAATCATTTACATTCATTTGAAACTAATTTGCTTACAATCATTAATTAATTTTACGGTATACAAATTTGCATTTACAATAATTTAATAAAGTGAGTACCTAGAAATTTTTACTAATTCATATATTTGGTAAAAGGTAAATTCTCATCTTAAAAAATGACAACGCAACACAGCATAGGGAAAATATTTCTATAATAATGAAATATCATTGTATATATTGCAAATGTAAGGTCATTAATTAAGCTACATTTGTATTTTATTAGACGTATTTACAATTAATGCAATATTTATGCAATATTGGACCCCAATATAATCAGTATAACAAATACTGGTTTGTTGCAAATTTATGTATTTGATAGATTAAATATCTCCAATATTACATAAGTTTCCATTCATTTAAATTTGATCAAATAAAGACGATATGTTTTAAATTAAAATAGTATATAAGAAACTAGATGTTCATGAACAAAATGTATATTAAATTAGAAATAAATATCGTTTTATACTAAAATTCTAAAGATAATTTTATGTTGTAATGAAGAAACCCCATAGGTTATAAAAATAAATGCGCAGTCAAATTAAATCGATTTTCTATTTGTAAACAGACACCCAGAGTCACAGAATGTGTTCAGGTTTTACTGTTAAGTTAATGAAACTATTTTCGCCAAGACTGAAATCTGGGCACAAATGACTTTTTAATGGAAGCGGAAGCAATTTGCTCCAGGGAATAAAATGTTGAATCAAATTTAATTATTTTTAAATTCTTTAGAAATGTTGCAATGTATAACTAAGAAAAGGGTATCATTGAGTCAAAATAGAATAAAAAACCGTTAAAAAACAGTATTTAAAAAAATAATATTAATCTTGTCATGGTTTTAAGAAACACTAAATCTGTTATTTTATTTATGGGAAAAGATAATTATTTATATAAATATATCTGAATAATTCATCGAATGTTGTTATGAATTGCCGTAATATGAGGAGACGATTAATATCGTAAAATATTAATTTATAATAAAAAATTCAATGTGGATTAGAATAAAAAATAACTTGGTAAAACTGATACATTCTTTTTAAGCATTCAGAGATAAGTTTATGCATTTTTAAGATTTGATTCTTGAACTCAATGAAAAGGAATAAATTCTTGTAGTTTTCATAAAGAAAAGCAAGCATCTGATACATTTCTATACGTGACACGAATTTCAATATACAAATTTATTTGTTAAAGCTAAAACAGTCAATATATATATATTCAAATGTGCAGTCTTAAATAAAAGTAATTTTGATATTAATTCCAATTTCAATACGTAGACATTCCCCATAACTTAATTTATGTATACCTTTGAAGTATACAGGGAGATTTGTTAATTCCGATTTCAAAATGGAAATGCACTTTCCGATGAATTACCTCGCAGTCCTTACTAGTGGCAAACTGCGTATCTAGTTTTCATATCTCGAAAAATGTAGGTGATATGGGAAAAAGTAAATTACAAAAAAAAACGGCCTCAGTTTAATAAATAAAAATATATATATATTTAATAGACCTGCTGAGCAGGGCTTGTAGAGCTTAAGCCATTGTGCTTGGTTGAATTTGAATTTGAATTTTTTTAGTGTAAAATGGTGTTTTACATGTAAAAATAGAACTTTATTAGAAATCCTGAAATGTATTTTTTTCTATCCAATCACCAGCTTAAATATGCCATTTATTGCATACAGAAGTCTAGATATGTAATGCGGATGAACATTAAGTAATCAAACTTAGACATACAAACATGATACAATTTATTTTAATAAGAAAACGAAATTTAATAATTTCAATATGTCCACCTTTGACTACACGCCTTCATCATGCATTTAATGCGACGTACCTCATCGTAAAGCGCATACCAATATAATATACTTACTACCAATATACTATACTTACTACCAATATAATTACTTACTTTAATATACCTAAAAGAGAACCACTTTTTGTGCAGCTTACACCTAGTATTGAGAACTGGAGCATTTTAAAGAAGACCTATCTTATGAAGTTTGAGAATCGATATTTTTTTTCTGTTAACATCATATATATATATATATATATATATATATATATATATAAAACTTTAAGTAAAATTTAACCATTGAAACATAAGAAACTGACCACATACACTGAAATCCCGATACCAAAGAGCCCTGTCAATTTACAAATTAAAATTGTAGTCCTAATAAAAGTAATATTATTAATTCAAATTAAGAAGAAGAAAAAAAAAAATTAAATAAATAGAAAATAAGGAATGAAATATAAACCACACGAGTATATACACAAATAAAAGCTTATAAAGTTATATATATATATATATATTTACAGCAGCATAACTTTCTAAAGTGCAATTTTAAAGACCACTTATTGGACAATTAATATAGAATTTTTTTTAAGCAGTTAAGAATACAAATTAGTCAATAATAAGTATAAAATATTCAAAAAAGTAAATTCCTTCACGAACCTACGAATTTGATTTTGAAAAATTGCAACATTATATTTGCATTCTTGGCGGGAAAAAATTTAGCTTTATTCATTAACTAGCTGACCCGCCCGGCGTTGCCCGAGCACTTGTAATAAACTTAAATCTCTTAAAAAACGGAATTCTGGCCACGGTCTACGATGGCTTTGGAACCGTATACCCGGCATGCTCGTACGCTCTAGAAAATCTTTTATTTCCCCCTACCACCGCCAGGGGAGCATACTGTTCTAAACAAGCCTCTTTCCGAACGAACTTCTGAGACAGGTCCCCGCTGCCTACGTTACCGTATAGTAGGCGCACTACAAAATTGAGCTGGTTTCGAGAAGATTGGAACATTATTAGCCCAGTTATTGCAATAAGGCACAGTTAGAGAAAATAACCTTGAGTGAGGTGCCGAGGGGAGAGGATGTTCGAGTGTCCTTCAGAAAATGACTAATTAGGAGGCCCACTATGCATGCATAAAAATTCGTTCGTTTTGTGAAGCTAGGAACTTAATTACAAAGTTGGCTTAAACTCTTATTTGTAAATAGTGGTAACCGCTACACATAAATTTAATTTAATGTTATAAAGGGTGACTATTAAGTTAAATATAATGTTTGGAATCACTTGCGTTGAAATCGGAAAGATAGTTGCTGAGATATGGAAACGGAGCATAGTTAGAGAAAAATCCTTGCAAGAGGGGCCGTAGGGGGGGGGGTGTTCAAGTGCCCTTCAGCAAATCAATAAATAGGGGGACCACTATGCATCTTTCAAAATTCGTTCGTTTGCTTAAGCTTTGAAATTAATTACAAATTTGGCTTAAACTATTATTCGTAAATAGTGGTAACCGCTACTCATAATTTTAGTTTAATGTTATAAAGAGTGACAATTAAGTTAATTATAATGTTTGGAATCACTTGTGTTGAAATCGGAAAGATAGTTGCTGAGATATGGAAACGGAACAGAGTTAGAGAAAAAAACCTTGAAGGACGGGCCGGGGGGGGGGGAGGGGTTGTTCAAGTGTCCTTCGGCAAATGACTAATTAGAAGGACCACTATGCATCTTTCAAAATTCGTTCGTTTGCTTAAGCTAGGAACGTAATTACAAATTTGGCTTAAACTATTATTTGGAAATTGTGGTAACCGCTACTCATAAATTTAGTTTAATGTTATAAAGAATGACTATTAAGTTAATTATAATGTTTGGAACAACTTGCTTTGAAATCGGAAAAATAGTTGGTGAGATATGGAAACGGAGCATAGTTAGAGAAAAAACCTTGAAGGAGGTCCCGGGGTGGAGGGGATGTTCAAGTGCCCTTCAGCAAATGACTAATTAGGAGGACCACTATGCATATTTCAAAATCCGTTCGTTTGCTTAAGCTAGGAACGTAATTACAAATTTGGCTTAAACTGTTATTCGGAAATAGTGGTAACCGTTACTCATAAATTTAGTTTAATGTTATAAAGAGTGACTATTAAGTTAATTATAATGTTTGGAATCACTTGTGTTGAAATCGGAAAGATGGTTGCTGAAATATGAAAACAGAGCATAGTTAGAGAAAAAAAATCTTGCAGGGAGGGCCGGGGGGGAGGGGTTGTTCAAGTGTCCTTCAGCAAATGACTAATTAGGAGGACCACTATGCATCTTTAATGATTCATTTGGTTAAGCTAGGAACTTAATTTGAAATTTGGCTTACACTATTATTCGGAAATTCCGGTAACTTCTTTCTAGAAATACACCTTGAAGCTTAAATGTAATTAGATCCTTGCCCCTCTTCATTCCCGCAAATATAAAAAAGAATCTGTTAAATAAAGTTTTCTGTGTTAACAATCTCCATCATAATAATAAATGTCCTGTTAAAAAAAAAAAAAAAAATTAAATCCAACTAATTGTCAGGTAGAAAAATGTGCCTGGAAAATATTTCAATCAGTGGGACATATGTGTAATTTGTCATGTACAGGTGGCGCGACATTCGCATGGCTCCTCTACGCTGATAACTTCAATCCATATTGACACTACAGGGTGATTCATAATAAATGGGACAAAAAGAAAACATGATTGTGAACGTTGTAATTAATATATTTAGAAAATTCAAATTTACCTCAAAACTACATTTATTCAAGTTTCTACAGGTGTTCAATATATGCCCTTCCGGTGACACGACAAATGTCTATACGGTAATCAAGCTCCTGCCACACTCGTGATAGCATATCCCCTGTGATGGAGTTCAACACTGCAGTTATCCGCTGCTTCAGTTCCTCTAAGTCCTGAGGAAGTGGAGGCACAAACACCTTGTCTTTAACGAAACCCCAGAGAAAAAAATCACAGGGTGTTAGATCTGGTCCATTTTTCAGCAAAGAAAAATGGACCAAAAACACAACTGTTTGATAAAGCGCAGAAAACCTTCACCTTGGGAGAATCACGCTGATGTTCAAATGTTACATGGGTATTTTCCGTGCCCCAAAATCGCAAATTATGGCGATTAACTTTACCACATAAGTGGAACGTGGCTTTCGCAGTATGCTTTCTCCTGCATGGACGACATTTTGTTTAACAGCGCCTCTAGCGGCGAGTTCGTCATTCGATGATTTTTCCTTGTTGCCAAATAAAACTTGTATAATTGTAGTTGCAGAATAAATTTGTTTCGGCTGAATAAATCCATTACGGCAGTCACACTGCGCTATTCTTTTTGGCCCATTCATTATGAATCAACCTGTATTTAGTTATAAATCCTTATTTATGCATCGCTACTCTGGTTTATTTAATTACTTCTGTGAAGAATCGATGCAACCAACCAGTGAACCAACCAACTCAAGAGAATAAAAGCGTATTTTTAATGAGAGTTCTTTGTGCATTTTAATTAATATTTCAGAAAGTAATTAAAATATTAAAATTCTGACGCTCAGGTATACCGGGAGAGGGTTTGGACTACCTAAATCTAAAGACTTCTAGGTGCGCTAAATTTTCCTAGCCATCGCCAACAGACACACACACACACACACAGAGATCGAAACTTTCTTTTAATAGTATAGATGTAGATTTTTTCACGGAAACCTTGGCCGAATGCCATAGCCGTTTGCTGTGTGTGAATTGGATTCATAGCGTTATATTTGGTGACTTAACTCACTTTTGGCATGAAATTAACAATTAAAAATCCTATAATAAAAAAATTAAATATATAAAAAATATATAAATGATGACTTTAACAGAGACATTTTATCGGTTTTATAACTTTCATGTGTAGGGCTATAAAATGCACTAGGACGCGATGCAAGGTGCGAGCTGCATCGAAGGTGCTCCCTTGTTGAAAAACTCCCTTGTTAAACACCATGTCCATGGCTATAGCTAACTCGATTCACCAGTTATTTTATGCAAAACAGATTTTAAGAATTACCCTGTAGACATCATCACTGGTATAGGCTGGTACTGGCGTATCATATTTTTGCTATTTTTAATGAGAATTTAATAGCATATATCTAACGACTTTTAGGGTTGTTTGCAACCACTAAAATATAAAATAATTATTTACCTCATTTAATTGCAGATTTATAGGATTAAATAAGACAAACATTGCTATTAAATTTTGGTGATAAGAAAAAACCGTAAATGTTCACAGTTATGTAGTAGTAGATGTTTAAAGTAATTAGGAAAATATATAGCAAAATTTTACTGCCTTAAAATTTTTAAACAGATAGTTCTACTTATTTTATATAATGAAAACTTTTAATTTCATGCAAAAGTGAGTGAACATTTTAAGAGAATTTTCTCTGCCTGTGTTTTTCTTTAAATTTTCGTTGTTTTCAAAATATTAAGTGTTTTATCAATGCTCATAATACCGTTTGATGTTTATTTTTTCTTGAATATTATGTAGTGTTTTCCGTTAATATAGTCTCAAACTCAGAAGTGTGATAGCACACGTCAAGACTAAAAAATGTAGGATGGGTGCACCCGTAGGGGAGAGTAAGATAAAACAAGATAGACGGTTCAAACCGTGTACTCTTTTTTCTCGTTGATGGGTGCCGCACTCTTAGCGTAACTATCTTAACTACATCCCTTACCGTCCCCAAACAGCATGCCGTTGCTTTTTTAAGTGAGTTAATCTCTATGTCTGTTCCGTGCCATCGTAAAGAAAATCACCGCAAATAAGTCGAATTTCACCTCTTTTTTCCTTTTTTCAAACGTATTCTACCTGGCGGATCGATTTAGGTAAGGTAACCACTGTTTTTTTATAGATTCACACAATATTTTGATCAGAAGATGAAGTGTGTACGTTCAGCTTTCTAGGAAAACGGCCATGTTGATTTTTGGTGGTATGTTGTTTCAAAACTAAAGTACCCATGGGTTTGGCAAAATCCCATATTCACTACTGACACTGTCATGTAGAAACGGCGTATTATTCGCATATATCGTATCCTAATAATATTATAAATCTGATTGTGTGCAAATGTTAGGCTGAAGCCAGCGTCAAAATGGAGCATTTAATGATCCAGTATCTTTGCATATAGGCTGATTATAACCCTCATATGAACATAGGCTGGATTTTGTTCATTTTATTCGAATATTTTTCTTAATAATACAAAATTTCATTATTTTCATTGAGAATAAATGGACATTTTTTCGTATAGCATTTTATAATGGTTAAATTTACTTTACCGTTGCTAATACTTTATCGTTGCCAAAAATAATTCAAAACCCGGAATAATAATTTTTACTCAACAATTTAGTTTCAATTGAAAAATTTTCACGGGAAAAATGAAAATGAAATGAAACAAATTAAAGAATTAAGAAGAAGATTAAATAATATTATTCGAAATAAAACGTACTTTTTTCAGTTTTGGATAATAATACAAGGTTTCAATATGCGTAACCATGGGAAACAGGTGAATATGACGTCATTTATCGAAAATAAAGCGGATATGCTTTGATTGGTGAAATAAAATGATCTTGGGTTTTTTCTTCACTTTTTTTCTTTTTTTTCTTTTGTATGGTAACAATACTTACCGTTTTACCGTCTGCGCATGGCTAATATAACTATACCGTATTTTTTATTTAAATTTTAAAAAAGCAAAAAAGAAGTTTAAAAAGAAAATGGTTAGCAAATGTCAATAATATGCTCCGCAAAATTATCCATGTCGAAAATTATGTCATGGATAGCGAGAAATAGTGATTTTTCATTCTTATTAAAACTAAAAGAAATAACTCGATTACCTTAAAAAAAAAAGACGAATGTTAATAGTTCCATTTTTGTTGATAAAACCTAAAGATCTAATATATTTAAAACGCTAAGCGTTTTTTCGACAATTCGAGAGAACAAACTACTGCATTAATTACATCATTCATTTTTTTAAATGAAAGATATTTGGACACAGATTTGTTATCGTGCATTCGTTTGTTCGAAAATTTAATAAATTAGCCGTAATTTTCAATTAAACTTTTACTTCTGCTAATGACGTCATAAAGTCGGCAATTTGGATAACGCCCAATGTTGCGAAGGACAGAGTTTATTCTCTAAACTCTGTGGTTGCTAGGATAAAAGAGAAATAATAAATATTAAAAGCACGTGGCTTTTAGGCCGAATTTTTTTAATTTGCAAGTTAAATTTCAGTAAAAATATTTATTTGCGTGTTTTATAAGCGAATAAAAATTCATATTTATTGTGACGTCACGGGAATATTGTCCATTGGGTTTATTTTATCATTATGCATTATAACTTTGTTGAGGCCATTTTTCATTACAATTAAATACAAAATATATTTTTATTTGTATACATGGTGTTTAAGCATTAAAGTAACGTATGTAAAGTAGTGTGAAAAGTTTGCGCCGGTGAAAATGACGTTATGCTTAGCTTGAAATGCACTTTAACATTGATAAAACGATAAAACGTAAAAGAAAATGTATATAATTGTGTCAACATGACGTAATTTCACCTGATTTTTCCATTCTTAATTATAAAGAATTGGAGCCGCCATTGATTGCTTCATCTTGATTGCATACCTTGATTACATGTTACCAATTATTATTTTTTTAATTATAGGTTAGAAGATTTACTTTTATAATAAAAAAATCACAAAAGTAAAGGATTTCAGGAAATTTTAAATTATTCAAAATAGTGTTATGGTAGAAAAAAAAAAACTTGAAATAATGATAGTATTTTTAGCTAGAATAAACAATGTAAGACTAATATTTCATAGGAATTATTTTGGTAGGCTTATTATAAGTTCATTTAACAGTTCCTTATTAGCGCAAAATCCTATTTCTTTCACTGTGAATTTCTCTTTCGATGTCAAAAAATGGTTTTCTACTTTTTAACGCCAGCCAAAATACAGTGGCAATTTTTAGAAATGTACAACGGTTGTTAAACAAACGGCGCAATAGCTTTAGCTTTCATCGCGCTTACATCACTTCTAAATACTACAAATTTATATTTTTTACTACATTTTACTATATTTTACAATTTCAATTCATCAATTAGAAAAAAATTAGCATTCGATTGAAATTTATTTAAAAACTGCCGCTTAATTTAACGACTTTTTAAATAATTTTCAAGCATGAAAAGTTTTTCAACTCTATCTTATCAATGACCACAAGTTTGCTTCAATAATGTAAAATAGCCCCCCCCCCACCCGGGAAAGTTGCCACAATTGAAAATAGATTTCCCTAACAATCATAAAAAGTGAATAATAATAACAATAATAGTAATAAAAACAGTGATAAATCATAAGATCAGATTATCCATAAGATAGAGCATTTTGGCGCTAAACGAAAATCTGTCAAAAAAAAAAAAAAAAAAAAACTATTTTCAGTTTATGTTGAACATAAAATTGATATGTTGAATTCGTTGATGTATATGTTCCATCAGATATCAGAATATGCTAGGAATGGTATTTTTTTTTTTTAAAGATCCATTTGCCAACTGTATAAGAGGGAAAATATCCTCGACTGTGATAGAAAAGGGATAATCATCCTGATTATGTCAAGGAACCGAAGAAACCAAACAAATAAATTACACTTGAAAACATTAAAAATCTCCCTCATCTGCAGATTGATTTACTACTGTAAAAAAATTCTTCATCTTTACATAAAAATTGCTTAAAACAATGTATGTGTTTTAGAAGATATAAATTTGAAACGAACAATGACTAAAGAGGACAATTTAAAACTTTTAATTTAAAGATTATAAAACTTTTTAACGTCGAATTTCGACGGTGCTTTTGGACAGATGCAGTGCACATGCGCATAGGAGCTCATTCGGTGGCATAATCACAGGGGGGTGGGGAGAGATGTGTGCTTTATTTACTATGTTCTTTTATTTACTAAATATGAGATGGACGTAGGAATATACCATTTGTATACTTTACAGGTCCATGAAATTTTTTTCTTGCCGAAAGGAATAGGACGGTAATGTCAAACTGATTTGCATTACACAGTTGTTTACGGATTGTTTGTTTGGAGTTTGCATCGGAAATAGTACTGTATTTGACTGGGGGAAAAACTTTTTTAATAAAATATTTGAAAGACTGTTTCTTACGCACCCCTTCTTAAATAATAAAGAAGCTTATTTTGCTGATATTGTTATAGTTTTTTTTTTTCGTCAAGTTTTGACGGGTTCCATCTAGTTTAATATTATTTCGTTAAAGCAACAAAATTTTCCTTATGCCAGTATTGAAATTAATTGCCTGGAAACGAAAATTAACAAGAATTGTCATTAAAAAGGGATTTCTCTGGGGAAAAAGGAGACGTCATATTTGAAATAAAACGGGAATTTTCCAATATGTTTTAAAATGAGTGTGAATCAATTCCTTACGTTAATAATACAAGGATCACTAAGTATAGAAAGTAGATGAGTTTCACGCCATATTTATAACGAAAAATTTAAATGTTTTGTTATCTATACTGATTATTAAGCATGAGTATCCGTGATTTCGTTATTTCGTTCCGCATGAGTATCCGAGTTTTCTGCTAAATATCACATCATAATTTTAAGAAAAGGAAAATAATCAAGAATCTATTATATTAAAATCTGACCGTGTGTTTGTATTTCGCAACTACTACTAGACTATCGAACGCAACGCGATTTACTACCGGTTAGTTTACTACCGGTTTAGCGAATACCGGTTATAAATGATCCGAGGATGTCACACAATTTCTCAGAATTAAAAAAATTAAATTAAATGCCATTCTTTTTTAACAAAGTTTCTCTAAAAACGGAAAGTAACTTACTCCATATTTTTGTATAAAAAAAGGAGAAATAAAACAGATCAGTATGTTTTTTAAACCATTTTCTCATTAAAACTGAAAAACAGAATTAATTTTCACTTTGAATAGATGGTGAAAAGAAAATCTTGATTTCAGTAAATTATCCGAAAAATAATAACATATTCAAATTTCATGAATCAATTTATTCTGGAGAACAAAAATTGCCTGTCAATATATTGTCATTTAGAAAACAAGATTTGTTTCAACTATATATTAAACCAAGGAGGCAGAATTGAATTTAAAGAAAAAGCATATACTATTTCTAATTAATGTTTTTATCTTTTTTTTTTTTTTTTTGAAGGATGGCTGTTAAAGCGTTTCACAAAGGCGTTAAAAGTAAAATTGTTTATCAGGTAAAATTGATATTTGTTTTTACCCAATTCGTCTATTTGCACGATTTTATTTGGCCCTCCTTTTTTGTATTGATTGCAATTTCATTGTCGCGATTATTTGGCACAAAATTTCACTTTTTTAAGACTGAGTTATGTCAAGGTCCCTATAATAAAAAATTCCGTATTGTCTCCTGTGAAATGTGATAAATAGTTAGTTAATTATTAACGTTTTTAATTATTGGGTGTAAAATATTTTGCTTAATTAATGTATTTATTCTTCTTTTATTGTTGCTTGTGAACGAAGTCACGGGTAACAGCTAGTGTATATATATATATATATATTGTTTTTTTTCTCTTTTTTGTGGGGGGGGGGGATCTTCAAATTTCACTCATGGTAGGGATTATAAGGTAAAGCTAGGAGATTCTGCGCACAATTCAAAAGAATAACAATAAAAAATCTAAATATTAATTTTTTGCTAAACTATCCATGAATAATTTTTACTTCATTTGTTTTTGTATGTATTTTCGTTGCTATTTTGCTATTTTGTTGTTATGTTGTTAATAGAACAGTTGTAATAAAACCAAGAAAGTTATGTTGCGCAATCGTCCTTACAAGGTTGGTGTGATTGCGCACATGGGTAGGAGAGATTGTTACTAATAGTAACTAGAATTAAATTGTAAACAATAATAATTATACTTAAATGACATTGTTGTAAGGCTTTTGTGAACAAATATTATTGTATTAGGAGTGAATATTTCAACCTAATGATTAAAGAATCATAAAAAGAAAATAATTTTAAAAACGATTAAAATTTTTAATTAAAGGTTTAAAAGATTAAGAATCAGAAAAAGCAAATCCAGATAAGATTACAAAATAACATGTTTGTTACTTGAAAACACGTTTAACTTTAAATTAGTCAATTTTCATTTTTCATTTTTTATGCAAATTTACCAATAAGCTGCGTAATTTCTCCTAGCATGGAAACTAATGAGAACAATGCGCCATCTGTCCTAAATAGCAGATGCGCAAACTTTCCAATTTCGGTAGGAGAGATTGCGCGGCCTTTTATTTAAACATGGCCACTACTAAAACGAACCGTTGATGTTCACATTGTTAGCCTAGATTAGTAGCTTATGAGAAATCATTTAATTTAAAATATTTTGTACTACTGACATTGCATAGAAATTCTAATGAATAGCTATGAAAATTCAAGCACTTACTTTGGAAAAACAAAACAAAATAGCAATGCTTTACCTTAGACGCTCAAAACAATCAACTTGCACTCTCAAGTAGACACTTCACTACTTCTGTTGTACAACTACCTGGAGTCGCTGCGTGCTCACTCTACTCCTTCCCCCAAACCTCTATGTGCGCAATCTCTCCGACCGCGCCATCTCTCCTGGCTTTACCTTACTTTGTTTTTTTTTAAAGAACACAAAAAATAAAAAATAAATATTAATTTTAAATATAAATAATGCAAAATAATTAATGTTTGTGTTTGATTATATAGTGATTTCAAATTAATGTATATATTTCCACATTTAAGTTCTATCGGTTGTAGAAAAGTGTTTATTTTTTGTTTTTAAAAATATCTTGTTTTTATTTTTTTTACTTTAAGCAAAAATTATAGTGATGATGCTTAATCTAACATTTAATCAATGTAACTTTTCGTTTAAAATTTTGAAGCAATAGTTAAGAGCAGAATGACATGTTAGGCACTTAAAATAAATACAAATACTGCGTATTATTATTATTATTTCAAACTAAAATAATCGAGAAAAGTTTAGCTAAATATTTTGTTTCAGTTGAATGAAAGTAACTTACATAAAAATCAGTGTTCGATATATATATAATATTAATATAACCCAACTTAGAGATATAAATGTTACCATTCAAACGTTTGAAGCAATTATTAATAAACACAGTGTAATAGTTTTTAATTGTGCACATTGAAAAAAAAATGCAAATTTTCTAAATGTTAAAGGAATATTAAAGAAATTTTAAATAAGTATTAATTTTAAATCATAAATATTAAAATCACTACTTAATGTTAATTTTATCAAATGATTTGACCTTATGAGATTTAATATTTATTTATTTGATTGTTCTAATCTTTCTTATTGTTTAAATTGACCCTATGCCACGGAAATACATTAAAAAGACTGGAAAGCACAGCTGGTTGGAAAAAAGTATAGTGGGAGAAAAGGTAAGATGGTTAGAAAGTAAGATAGGTTGCATAAAAGCCTCCAAGTTTCACCTCACCATGTTTCCCAGTTTTCATTAAAGGACAGGTTTAGGAAGACACTGATTGATGATCTATCTACTAATAGAGCTGCCCAAAAGAAGTTAAGACACTTTATTACTCTCTTCACTGTTGAACAAGAAAATGAACTTGTGAAACATCTGAAGCTTTTCGAATTAAGGTTGGTTAGACTGACTCTGCGAGATTGACAGATTTGCGAGAACTTGTCTTTGAGTTGGATTAAAGAAAATTAATATCCCAAATAAATTCAATTAACAGAAAAATAGGGCTAGCAATGACTGGATATACAGTTTTGTGGATAGACATGTGTCATTGAGAAATCGTGAGATGACACGACCATTGCACGAACATTGCATTGCTTCAACCGGGTTGTAGGATTTTGTTTTATTCAAGAGAGGTAAACTTCATTACTGAAGCCAGGAAATGATAAAACCTCTCTACCACATTTTTACGAAGCCCAGCCTTCATCTTCCAAAGGCATCATAGAACCATCAACCTGTGATGAAATCCAGCCATCAACATCGATGCCATCATCTGCATTCAAAATTTCTACTAAAATGAGTATGCCTCCACGATAGTTAGAATAGCGAGCTAAAAAGAAGAAATCAAGAGAAGAGGAAATACCGCAAAAATTACATCCTAATCATACAACACGGAACTGGAACTAGAAGAACCTGCCAAGATAAAGAAACAACAAACAAACGCAAGATTTGCGATGCCCCAACAAAGAAAACAGTTCATAAAAAGGTGAAAAACATAGAGTCACCTCAAAAGAAAGAGAAGGTGAGCCCAGCCGAGGATGTTCCGAATAAAGAATAAGAGAAAAAAGAAATAACGCCAACAGGAAGAGGAGAATGTATTTTGTAAGGATGTTGCAAAGAAGGTTGGGATTCTGACAAGCACTCTACTGACAATCATAAAAAAACGGGAGTCTATCGGCGAAAAGAAATCCGACCTTGGCCCGGCGCGAGAAAGGAAGAGGACGTGTCAGTACGAGGATTTAGATGAAACAATGATTAGGAGATTAGAAGGATAAGGGATCAGAATTTACCACTTTCGGAACGAATGATTTTAGAAAAGGCTCTAGAATATGTTTCATTATTTGGGTACTCTGAATTCCAAGACAGCGTTGGTTGGCTAGAAAAGTTAAAAAAAACATATAGGAGATTCGAAAACACTGAAAATGCGGAGGCTTCTGTGACAGTAGGTGAGAATTGAGTCTTAAGAGACCGGAATTTATTAAAGAAATTCTCCATTAAACATTTTAAAAGCCGATGAAACCGAGATATTTTACGAGTACCTTCCAAACGAAACTCTGGTGTTTAAAGAAGACAAATGTTTCGGCAACAAACAGATCAAACAAAAGTTTACTGTTTTGTTGTGTGCTAACATGACAGGAAAATATAAGTTAAAGATGTTAGTCACTGGCAAAAGTAAACCTCCTTGGTGTTTTAAAGCAGCGAAATCCTTAGAAGTGGACTATGATGCTAATAAAAAGTCTGGTATGACCACCGAAGTTTATTACAAATGGATAAAAGTGCTTGACAAGCAAATTAGAAAACAACGCAAAAAATGTATTTGCTAATTGGCAATTGTCCAACTCACTCACAAAACTGTGGAGAGAAATTGAAAACGTCAAAGTCATTTGGATACCACCTAATTGCACATCAAAACTGCGGCCCATAGACCTGGAAGTAATAAAAAACCTAAAGGTGCATTAAAAGAAAATAATTTTTAAAGAACTGATCATAGCTACTGAAAAAAAAGATTCCATCTAAGACATCATTAACCTTAGAAAGGTTATTGCGGAAATTTATAAAACTTGGAGATTCGATGTTACTGAAAAACGATTTACAATTGCCGCTAATAACTGGTATGTTGTTATTATTGTTTCAAGTTTTACAAGTTTAAAATAATGGCCTAAACCAGGCTAAGCTTTTAGCAAAATAATTTTATCCTAAAAATGTACTGGAAGTTCAAAACGCAGCTGAAATCCGAGACAGTATAAGAGAGAGTTTGTAAAATATCCCCTATATCTCTTACATTCGCTAGAACTAGCGATAAGTCTGAGGCAGATAGATGGAACTGTTCAAGCAAAGCAACGTTTTAAATTTTTATTTAGATGAACATTACATAATTTGTGAGAAATTTACAATCAGATTTAAAGTTGTTTAATTTATTTTATTTAGAGAAATACTCAAATAACAGTATTTCAAAACAGTTTCAATTAAAAAAAATATATTTACACGAGTAATTAATTTATTTCGACAAATCTTTTACCTATAATTGCAAATTTTAAAACAGCGTAAATAGTAATATTTCCTCTCAATTAAAAACTATATTTTTATGTTTAATAATTACCTTTAAAATACTGACATAATTAAGAAATTGTTAAAATATCATTAACAATATGGTACGCCTCTATTATCCCGTCGTCTATTTTTCGTAACAAAAAAATATGGCCAAACTATAGGATTTAACACCAAAAATGCATGATCTTTGCTTCACATTCACTTGACGTCAGAGGCATTACATGTGTTTGTTAGGCGTCAAGTGGTTTTTAATTCGACATATGCATATATTTTTCATTGTATTTTACTGATTTATAAATTATTTCATTAATTAAAATAACAATTGCATCCTTAAATGGCAGTGTAATGATATTAAAAAAGAAAAGGCATTCAAAAATGTTGCGATGAACAGTTACAGACTTTTGGTTTTTCCGAATTTCTGGTATTTTATTTATCTGTTTATTTATTTATTTATTTACTTATTTTGAGATTTCAATGGAAAAATTCTTCTATTTGTTTATTTGGCGTTACAGTTTGGCGATAGTTAGTTTTTATGAAAATTGATAGACGGCATAATGGAGAAGTACCAAAAAGACAAATAAACGTTGAATTAAAAATCCCTCGGTGAAATAACTAATACGTGTAACGCATCTGATGTCAATTGAATGCGCCGCGACCCCACGATCATGCACTTTTGGTGTTAAATCATATATTTTGACAACAGTCCTTTTCTTTTATAGAAAGTTGTCGACGGGATAATGGAGAAGGAGCCAATTTTCTATAGCGTCGTTATAAAATTATCTGATGCAGCGACATTGTTTACTTAACCATTTTACACAAGTTGATTTTTAAATGTTTAATTGATCTTATTTAATGAATCAGGAAAACAGTTGTTAGCTGTTTCAACCTAAAATCCATCAGTCAAAGGCAAATGAATGGAAACCCGCTTACAGAAGATCGCCACTGCTCGTTTAATTATAATACAATCTTCCGTAATCGTTTTAGAGTTGATCAAATCAGAGGGGTTTTAAAGTTTGCGGTGATAGAACGGGGGTTGGGGAGAGTAGCTCGTAGGGGAAAGAGACCCTAGAGTTTAAAAAAGAAAGAAAAAAAAACGACTTTGTTTCTAATTTATTATCCTTACATATTTTGGCAAAATTTCTCAAGCAATAATATAAGAAAAATCCAACAATGATTAGATATATAACAATCGGTGCATTTTCTCGGGAGTTATATCAATCTCACTTTAAGTTAAAGCTTAGAATTTTGAAGTTTTTATAAATACAAATCTGTTTTAATCATCAGATTTTGACAAAATTCCAATGGGGTCACCCGGATGCCTTACACTTAAATATATATATATATATATATATCAATTTATGTGCACATTTACGAACTTTTATATATATATATATATACCGCTAACCAGGCCCCTACCTGCCCGGCATGAGTGCCTAGCTTGACGGGTTACTTCCTGGGAGCGGGGCGGAAATCGCCTGATCACAGCATGGCTGTGATCCACATGACTATAGATTTGTTGACATCGCTGCAGTGCTTGCTCTCTTGTGGTTTGCAACAGTTATCTTTGTTTGCCGGTTCAAGATTTCTATTTAACTTTGATGAATTGACAGATTTAAAAGGTCTCGTAATTTAGAACCTTGATCAGGTCACGAGACCCTCACCTGTCTAAGCCCCCCCAGAGGTATAATTCACAGGTAACTTGGAGGGCTTTTCACCCACGACGGATTTTACATGCACCAGGCGCCTTTAGCGTACATAGAGTTTCATATTTGTCGTCTCTGTTGACTTGTCACGCTCATGGTGGATTGTGGCTGTAGTGTTTATCGCCTTTTTTAGGGGGCTGATTTCACTTTTCCTTTTTATTTGTCTCTGACAGGGTTTTTTGCCGTTTTTATGGGCTCAGCCCTGTTGTGGGTTATTTCTGACTGTTATCATTCGTTGGGTGTTGTCTCTTTCTTGATAAATTGATTCCTCTAGCTTGTGCAGATAGAGTTGAAAATACCCGTCTAACAGACAGACAAATCGAAACTGAATTCATAAACAATTTTCAGCTATGATGAAAAGTGTTAAATACAGTTAAATTTCTTCATAAAAATAATAATTGGAAAATGTTTCATAATTTATGCTTGACGCAAGATTTTTCTTTCTTGTTTATATTTATATTCATGTTCAGAGCCTCGAATGATTAAAAAGTATTTTTATATCGGAAGCATTAAATTCATTGATGTTTATTACACAATGTTTTTAGTTTACATATTTGTTATAATCATTTTCGAACAAAAATACGAATAATGTTAAAAAATAATTAAATGTGTTCATCTAACTTACTACAACTTATTTCTTCTCGTTATTTTAATATGTTGTCACTAAACGATACAAATAAGTATTAGATTAATTGACATGACATTACAACCATTATTTTAAATGAAACATTGCAACAACTTAAGAAGATTGTCCGAAAAGTTAAAAGAAAAGCTGTTTTAATAAAATAATAATTAATCTCATTAACTTCTTACATCACTTAACGGAAATCCTCGTTAGTTTATTGAACATGATTAAGTTTTATAAAACAGGGCATTAAAATAGATTCAATCACAAAATGTAACAAATATTCTACAAACAGTTAATGCGAAATCCCGTATAATTGGCGTTTAAATAGATAATGATGAGGCTGGAAAGAGTTAATTTGAATATCACAAATGAACGATTGCATGGGAAAGTAGATCTCATTTCCTATTTGCCGATAATGTAATTGCACAGCCCTGCGAGATTTTCAGTCTTTATTCTGATAATGTCATTGATAATTAGACATGCAAAACAGCATTAGTAAGTGATCAGCTTTCAGAGAATTGTTTTAAACGTGGCGTAGTCTGAAAATCCGTCTATAATATAAGATATTCGCATTTGGTTGACTATTTGGATTAGTGATAATTTCCGAAATATAATGCATTAATGCATAAAGGTAGTTCTATAAACACCAATAAACTGAATTTCACGGAATTTCCCATTTAAATATATTACTGCTTTTAAAGTATCCGTATAAATGTATGTATGTATTTATTTTATGCTATTTTTTATATTGTAATCTATAATCAATTCACCAGCATTGAAGATAACTTGACATCCATTTTGCAAATTATTATACTTTCACTTTAATGATTTTTAACACTTTTCAACTATGTTGAAAAGTGGTGTTTATCAATTCGGTTTGTCTGTCTGTCGTCTGTCTGCTCATACTCTAGCTCTCATTAATATAACGGATTGCAATGAAATGTTTATACACTGCTCAAAACAATTAAAGGATATTTGAAGTTTTATATAAAATAAAGATATAAACGAAATTTTTTTTGTCGAAAATAGAAAAAGAGAATCACAAATGCAAATTTTTCTGGTTTTCAAACTGTGGAGTATGCAAATTTTGAGTTCGACGTCAAAAACGTCGCTTCAGCGGCAGCGTATGAAATTTGACTTTCAACTGGATAAAAGAGAATGAAGACAAGGATGATCGGCGTTCAGTGATTGTTTTGTTTCGATGAGTACGATGTCTCAGCGAAGTCATTTGACAGATTCAGAAGCTTGGAGAATTGTTGGTAGGTTAGAAGGGGGCCAAACTCAAGCCGAAGTAGCGCAAGCCATTGGAGTGTCACAAAGTATCATTTCCATGATCTGGAACCGTTTTTAGGAGAGTGGATGTGCAGGCCGAAGACCAGGGCAAGGTCGTAGACGGGCAACAACGCCCAATGAAGATCGGTATTTAGCGTTAACAGCTCGGAGACACCGAAACATGAACGCTACTCTTCTCCAACAACACCTTCGCTCGGCTACAGGCACCACGATTTCAACTCAGACTGTCCGAAACCGGCTCCATGCTGTAGGTCTGTATGCTCACCGACCGATGGTATGTGTTAGATTAACATCAAAGCATCGTCGCGACCGCAGGGAGTGGGCAACCGAGCATGTCAACTGGAGGAGAAATGAATGGAGCAATATTCTGTTTTCTGACGAGTCCCGTTTTTCTGTGCATCCGGATAATAGGGGTATTTTCATCTGGAGGGACCGTGGCAGTAGGAATAATACTGCGTTCGTGCACGAAAGTGTCAGATTTGGCAGTGGAGGAGTGTTGGTGTATGGTGGCATCTCCATTGAAGGGCGCACTGACCTCTACATCATTCGAGATGGAGCTCTGACTGGTCGCCGATATAGGGATGAGATCCTCAGACCTATTGTAATCCTTTACGCTGCAGCAATCGGAGATAACTTCACTTTAATGGACGATAACTGCAGGCTACATCGTGCAAACCTGGTGGAGGATTTCTTTTCGAGGAAGGAATCGTTCGAATGTTATGGCCAGCGTGTTCTCCAGATATGAATCCAATCGAGCACGTTTGGGACGCTCTAGGAAGACGAGTTTCTGGCCGCCAACAACCCCCACAAACTCTCCAAGAACTGGAAAGAGCTCTTCTGGAAGAGTGGGGCAGAATACCCCAACTCGTCATTAATAGCCTCATTGAGTCCATGCCTCAAAGGTGTTCAACGTTGCTGGCCGCCCGTGGAAAACATACCCCCTACTGAAAATGATTTTCTTTGAAGAAAACACCTTTTCTTATTCTTTTTTTCTCATATGCACAAATTGTGTTTTTTTCCTTTTGTACACAAATGCGCAATAAAATGCATTTTTTTCTGCCAAACATGTGTAATTTATTCTCATATAACCTACTATGTCTGTCGACCATGTATCAATCAGCTAAAACGTTTCCCAGATACAAAATCCACCTAAAACTGCAATATCCTTTAATTGTTTTGAGCAGTGTATTACAAATAATTACAGTAAAAACAAATACTAATTTTTAAAAATCTTGATCGATTTTATTGCCAAAACGACATTTCAGGTTTACTGTAGAGAGAGGAAATTTTTTTGTGTCAATGTGTTTGTCTGTCTGTCTGTTTATCTGTCGCAATAACGTCAGCAAAAAGGATCCGATTAGCCTGTAATTAGGTACGTATGTTGGTGATGCCCCCGGAATCAGATGTATAGATTTATGTTACATTTGGTTCATTCGTTCGAAAAATATCTAAAATGTTCTTTACGTCATAATGCTTTTCTATGTTAATTCAGACGAGTTTGAAATTTTACCATTCACTTAAAAGAAAATGGAGCATTTTGGATAATTGATTTAAAATTTAAATTATGGAGGCTAAAATTTCTGAATGAATGTTCTTAATTGCTCGAACAAGTTTAAAATTTTGTCGATACATATGTCAGACATTCTAAACTAGCTATATATTTTTTATGAAATTTTCTACATCTGTTCAAAAAATATAAAACACTTCAACTTTTCAATTTTATGTTTTGTCTATCGTCAGTAATTATTATTTCTCTTTTACTGTAACAATTGCATATTTTATAATATGCCAGTAGAATATATATATATATAATTCATTGGTTGTGGCTTTTTCAGTTGCAAAAAATGTGGAAATAAATAAGTAAAATATAAAACAGTGAATCTTTCGTAATCAAATCATCGGGCTGGGTTAGCGTCAAACATGAAAGATGCTTGCAACAATATAATTAGTTCAAAATGAATGTAGATACTATTAACGAGCTGTTACAAAAGCCACTCTTTTGCGCAAAATTACACTGGCTAAAATATGCCGTTTGGAAGTAGTCAAATATATGGAACTGGTTGTAAAAGATTACGCAATAGGTTTAAATGTCTACATATTAATGAATGTGTTAAAACTGCATCGCAAGGGAACATTTTGGAGTATAACTGACGAAGTGAACAGGTAAAGTAATTTTTGTAAGGATATGAACTGGAAAGTTGAGTAAAAAATGTACGAAATGCTCCCATGATCGAAAAGTATTGTTCCTGTCCCGATTTTGTGGAGGATACAGATTAGAGAAAATATTATATTGCAATACACAGTATACTTTAAAGGATTACCAAACTGATCACATTAAGAGGATACTTAAACTAAAATTACAACATTTTAATTTAAAAATGGAGGGTTGGGATGGATTTGGTATACTTCTTCTATCAAAATAACTATGGATTTATTTAGATAAGAACTTTATTTAAAAAAATAATCTATAATAACTACCAAAACTGGTTTTTCAAAAGAAAAATTATAAAATTCTATAAAATTCTATGTCTAAATTAGATATATCTCGAAAGAGGAGTTTCATAAGTATTTTATCCATATATGTTACATATGCAACAAATGCTGATGTTTCGTGGGTAACAGATACGTCTGTATTTTATTGGGATAGGATAAAACCTCCTTTGTAACAAGACACTTATTGTAATCACATAGTTTAAACCGCACTCGAAGATATAATATAATCTTGAAATATCACAATTATTTGCGTTTGCTATCATAAATTCCATCATCCAAGGGGGAATTCAGGGGCTTCATCTACACCGCCTGAAGAAATATAAATTTTGATTCTAAAATATTCCAACAATAAGCAGTTGAAGAGCATAATTGGATGTAATTCTGCTTAATATAATAGTTCTGAAAAGTAAGATTTTCTGAATCTTGGGAAATCGTATATCTTATATGCTTAGAAATAACTACTTAGAAATACAAAATAATCTAACATTATAAAATTGCAGATTTCAGGATTGCGTATAGATATATGAAAATTAAAATGTCTTGAAAATTGACGTCCAGGCAACCTAATCAGAAGAGTCACTAATATTTAGCATTGATTTTATACAGGAATTTAAAAATCCTTCTAAGTTTTAAAATGTACTGCAATAGATATACAGCTATAAAACACATGAAATAGGCGTAAAATATTTTGTTCAGGTGAAGATACATTTCCAAAAGTGAAATATTGCAAACCAGAAATTTTTCTTTAGAAATGATCCTTAATCCTGTTCCCATGGCAACACCATTGACCTGGATACTATTAACCAATATCTTGCAGATATTATAGAAACTAGTGGACCCGTGCGAAGAATTCGCACTGCAATCTAATATTTTTTACCAATATGTAATATTTCTTTGATGCAGGTTTAAACTTCTAAAGAAAAATTACGGATTAAAAATATTTGCCAACAACATTTTGTCAAGTCAGAATATCATCATTTATTTGCTTAGAAAAAAGGGATGTTGCCAACAGAAATAATATATAAAATTAATTGTGTACATATTGAGCAAAAAATAAACGGTACAAAAATCTTTCATCAATTTGTTCCAAAATGTGCCATCCTCTCCTGCTTTATTTTTCTTTATTACGAAAAATTAGCGGCAAACAATATGTTGTACAAAACTTATTTGGAAAAAAAAGGGGGCAAAAGCGTAAAAATAGATTGGACATAACGACTTCAAGAATACTTGATACTAGATGAAACCCGTCAAAATCTGACGGAAAAAAAATTCTATAACAATATCAGTAAAATAAGCTTCTTTATTATTTAAGAAGTGGAGAGTATGAAACATTCTTTTAAATATTTAATTTTAAAAGTCTTTTTCCCACGGTGAAATAAGTGCTACTTCCGATGTAAACTGAAAACAAACAATCCGTAAACAACTGTGTCATGTAAATCAGTTCGACATTACCGCTATATTCCCCACTGCAAGAAGGAAAATTTCATGGACCTATGAAGTATCATACAAATAGTATATTCCTACATCCATCCATATTCAGTAAATAAAAGAACATAGTAAATAAAGCACACACCTCCCCCACCCCCTGTGAGAACGCAACCGAGTGAGCTCCTATGTGCATGAGCATTGCATATGTCTAAAGGCACCGTCGAAATTCGACGTTAAAAAAAAGTTTTAAAGTGTTTAAATAAAAGGGTTAAAATGTTTTCTTTAAAACTTTCGTTTCAAATCCATATATTCTATAAGGCATCCATTGTTTTAAGCTAATAAATTTTTATGTAAAGATTGAGAATTCTTTTATAATGCTAAATCAATCTGCAGATGAGGCAGATTTTTAATGTTTTCAAGTGTAATTTATTTGTATGATTTCTTCTGTCCATTTACGTAATCAGGATGATTATCCCTTTTCCATCACAGTCGGGGATCTTTTCCCTCTTATACAGTTAAATATCCAATGGATCTTTAAAAAAATAAAAATATACAATTCCTAGTATATTCTGATGCAACATATACATCAAAGAATTCAACATATCAATTTTATGTTAATCATAAACTGAAAACAGTTTTTTTTTTAAAGATTTTAGTTTAGCGCCAAAATGCTCTATCTTATGGAAAATCTGAACTTATGATTTATCAGGGGTTTATTATTATTATTATTATTAACTTTTTATGATGGTCAGGGAAATCTATTTTCAATTGTGACAGCTTTCCCAGGGGCTATTTTACAATATTGAAGCAAACTGATGGTCATTGTTGAGACAGAATTGAAAAATATTTCATTATTGAAAATTATTTAAAAAGTCGTTAAATTAAGCGGCAGTTTTAAAATAAATTTCAATCGAAAGCTAATTTTTTCTAATTGATGATGTAAGAATTGAAGTTGAAAATGTAGTATTTAGAAGTGATGTAAGCGCGATGAAAGCTAAAGCGATAGCGCCTTTTGTTGTCTCAACCGTTATGTATTTCTAAAAATTGTCACTGTGTTTTAGCTGGCGTCCAAAAGTAGACTACCATTTTTTGACATCGAAAGAGAAATTCACAGTGAAAGAAATATGACTTTCCCGCTAATAAAGAACTGTTAAATGAACTTATAATAAACCTACCAAAATAATTCCTATAAAATATTAGCCTTACATTGTTTTTTCTAGCTAAAAATACAATCATTATTTTAAAAAAAATTCTACCATAACACTATTTTTAATAATTTGAATTTTCCTGAAATCCTTTACTTTTGTGGATTTTTTTTTATTAGAAAATAAAATCTTCTAACCTACAATTAAAAAAAAAAGTAATTGGTAACATATATTCAAGGTACAGCGCCTAGAATACATATTCTAGAATGTATTCTAGGCGCTGTAACCAAGGTATGCAATCAAGTTGAAGCAACGTACTTTATATACGTTATTTTTATGCTTAAGCACCATGTATACAAATAAAAATATATTTTGTATTTAATTGTAATGAAAAAAATTTCATCAACAAAGTTACAATGCGTATTGATAAAATAAACCCAATGGACAATATTCCCGTGACGTCACAATAAATATGAATTTTTATTCGTTTATAAAAGACGCGGATAAATATTTTTTACCGAAATTTAACTTGAAAATTAAAAAATTCTGCCTAAAAGCCACGTACTTTTGATATTTTTTATTTCTCTTTTATCCTTGCAACCATGGAGTTTCTCGTTACCCTGTGCCTCGCAACAGTAGGCGTATTCCGATTGCCGACTTTATGACGTCATACGCAGAAGTAAAAGTTTAATTTAAAATTACGGATAATTAATAAAATTTTCGAACAAACGAATGTACGATAACAAATCTGTGTCAAAATATCTTTCATTTAACAAAAGAATGGTGTAATTTGATGCAGTAGTTTGTTCTCACGGATTGTCGAGAGAAAAAGCTTAACGTTTTAAATATATAGATTTTGTAATAAAAAAAATGGCATAAATCGCAAAGTTATAATGCATAATGATAAAATAAACCCAATGGACAATATTCCCGTGACGTCACAATACATATGAATTTTTATTCGCTTATAAAACACGCGGATAAATATTTTTACCTAAATTTAACTTGCAAATTAAAAAATTCGGCCTAAAAGCCGCGTGCTTTTAATATTTATTTTTTATCGTCGCCACCACAGAGTTTAGAGAATAAAGTCTATGCTTCGCAACAGTGGGCGTTATCTGTTTATGACGTCATAAGCAGAAGTAAAAGTTTAATTGAAAATTACGGCTAATTAACTAAATTTTCGAACAAACGAATGCACGATAACAAATCTGTGTCCAAATATCTTTCATTAAAAAAAATAATGATGTAATTTGATGCAGTAGTTTGTTCTCACGGATTGTCGAAAGAAAAACCTTAGCGTTTTAAATATATAGATGGCATAGAAGTTTTCGACCATGATATATATTATATCCGCGCGATAAAAACCCGAAAGTCTAAAATAAACCCAGGAGAATATATATTTTTGAAATGTATATTTCCATTCTTGAAAATAACATATTTGGAATTTTTCAGACGTAAACTTCAAATTGAAAGTTATGTCAATCAAAATTTATATATATATTTTTTATTTAACTAAAATCTATTTAAAATTGAAAGAGATTGAAATACACAAAATAGGTAAATAAATAAATAAAATAAATAAATAAATAATACTGTCTTTGGAATATTTTCGCTACAATCAACGCAAGTCAAGCAGATTATCATTTGTTTGCTCTACAAAAAATGCTTTCTTTATATTGTTTAAAATCGATGATGACAAAAAACACTGTGTGATCATTTAAAGAAATATCTATAAATTTTTATTTCTATACTATCTATCCCACCCGGCGTTACCCGGTCTCGTGATAATAACTTTAAATATAACTAAAATCAGTATTGAATGGTTTTATATACTTAAACGAAAATCTTTCCAAACGAACCTAATGTTGGGGGCTCTACTGCCTTCCGAAGCATACACCCTCGAAATAATATGATTTTATATTTTTAAATAAAAATTGACCCAACTAGAGGTGAAACGTTTGGATAAATCTTTTTTTTTTCTAGTTTGCGCAATGTTATCTTTACGGGTTTTTTTTTTTTTTTCAAACTAATTATTTTCTCCCTAAATCTCATACTTTAGTAATCAAACTTATACTCGATTAGTAAGGCATATGAGAGGGTGTGTTGTATTTTTTTCATATTTCGATGTCCCGGTCGTAAAATTTTAAATAACACACACACAAAAAAAAAAAAAAAAAAAAAAAAAAAACGGAAGCCGTAAAAGTGAGTTTCGGAAAAAATATATATTTTAAAAATCTTAATATATACATTATACTTATTACAAAATTTATTGTATTACGCCATAATTAACTTCTCTTCTATAATTTATTTCCTTTTTATAATATTCCATATATAATTCCGATTCATTAAATTAAAATCCCATCTTAAATTAAACAATTAATCTCCATATGTAAAGGTATCTCTATATTTTAAACGCTAAGCATTTTTTTTTTGACAATTCGGGAGAGCAAACTACTGCATCAAATTACACCATTATTTTTTTTAATGAAAGATATTTGGGCACAGATTTGTTATCGTACATTCGTTTGTTCGAAAATTTAATTAATTAGCCGTAATTTTCAATTAAACTTTTACTTCTGCTTATGACGTCATAAAGTCGGAACCTGCCACTGTTGCGAAGCATACAGTTTATTCTCTGAACTCCATGGTTCGCCAATCTTTCGACATTAGCTAATATCAACTTGGTAATATTGTAACATTGTAATATAAAATCTTTAAAAAGTTACTTGAAATTAGCTGTAATATAATCATATTAAAATATTTTAACATAAACATAGCAATATGAAGAACAAATCTCACGTAAAATGTTGCAATTTAAATGATTCCAATTGAAACAAGATTTGGAGAGTTATCCCTGACGCCCAGCTAACATAAAAGTGCCTATTTTATTTTATTTATTTACACACATATTCTATTTTATTATAAAACACTTGTTTGCCATACAAAGCAAAAATCGTCATTTTGGCGCCAAAAATGAACCCCGGTGCGTCTGCGATATCTGTACCGATTTAATCAAAATTATTTTGGTTGCACCGCATATTGCAAAATTAATTAAATCCATGATTATTGTTTCTTTCTCAGATTAAAAATAAGAAAATTTTGCACAGATGTCATATACGCACCACATTGGTGCGATTTTTTTACCCCGCCAATTTGGCTAAAACTTTGTGTTTGAATATTAGTTACAAATAGCATAGAATAATAGCACGTGATTTTTTATTTCAATATAAAAAATAAAATAATGTAATAAATGAAATAGCTTCTATTATTTAAAAAAAGGAAATAGAAATAAATAAATGATAGTTTGATATAAATATTGATATACATAATAAAAACAATTTATAGAATTAAAATAAAAAATAAAAGTAAATCAACAGCAATATAAACAAAATAACCGGGTTACCATGTGAGGCATAAAATTACCATTTTGTTGCAATCGCGCCAATGTGTTGCGTATATGACATCTGTGTCGAAAATTTAATGCTTAACGAAATTCAATTATTTGATCGATCGCAAATTTTGGTACTTTTCTGTTATACGGACACCATGTAAATGTATGCTTGGCGACAATGGTGTCCGTATAACGGAGAAGTACCCAAATTTTTCTTAGTTCGGTCTATACCAAAAACAAACATTTATCAGAGGAAAATCGCCAAAAATGACAGCTTCATCAGCAGTTATGACAGCAAAGTTGTATAAAATCTAATAACCTGAATTTTACAAAGTTTATGCGAAACACCACAGAGAACGCACGCTATTTTTATATAAGTAGAGGATATTTAAAAGAATAAGAGAATTAATAACCTTCAATAATATAATGCATGAAAAAGTAAACAAATAAGTGATTCAGCAAATCTTTAAAATATGTATTTCTGGTACTTCTCTATTATCCAGTCGACCACTTTTCATAGCAAAAAAAACTATCGCCAAACTGTAAAATTAAATGCCAAAACTGCAGTCCCATTTCCTTGATGTCAAAAGCATTATATGTGTTTTTCATGTCATCAAGTGGTTTTTAATTCGACATTTGCGTGTATTTTTAATTATGTTTTACTGATTTATTAGTTATTTCATTAATTAAAATAATAATTGTGTCATAAAATTCTTATATTTTATTTATTTAATTATTTTGATATTCCAATGGCAACGGTCTCCCGTTTATTTGGCGTTACAGTTTGGCGATAGTTTTTTGTTTTGAAAAGTGGTCGACGGGATAATAGAGAAGTACCGTATTTCTTAATATAACTATAAATGCAGAAAAATATTCTGGTACTTCTTCATTATCCCGTCGTCCCATTAAGAAAAAAACTATATCCAAATTAGGTACTTTTCAGTTAGCCGGGACCAGTAAAAAAAAAAAAAATAAATAAATAAATTTTACTTCTGCGTATGACGTCATAAAGTTGGCAATAACTCCCACTGTGGCGAGGCACAGAGTAACGAGAAACTCTGTGGTTGCGAGGATAAAATAAAAATAATAAATATTAAAAGCACGGGTCTTTTAGGCCGAATTTTTTAATTTGCAAGTTAAATTTCGGTGAAAATATTTATCCGCGTGCTTTATAAGCGAATAATAATTCATATTTATTGTGACGTCACCGGAATAATGTCCATTGGGTTTATTTTATCATTATGCATTATAACTTTCTTGATGCCATTTTTTCATTACAATTAAATACAAAAATATATATATATATATATTGTATGCATGGTGTTTAAGCATAAAAGTAACGTATACAAAAGTAAGTGTGAAAAGATTGCGCCGGGGAAAATGGCATTATGCTTGGCTTGAAATGCATTTTAACATTGATAAAACGATAAAACGTAAAAGAAAATGTATATAATTGTGTCAACATGACGTAATTGATTTTTAAATTTTTTAATTTCAAAGGTCAGAATTGGAGCCTTTATTGGTTGCTTCATCCTGACTGCATACCTTGATTACATGTTACCAATTACTTTTTGTTAGGTAGATTTCGTAAGAAATACTACCTATTACATTCTCACCTAAGTTGGAAATTTTGACAAATTTTTGCAGATCTACGCCGATCATGACTCCCAGAACCCAAACACACCCCCAGTTCAAAAGTTTATATATATATATATATATATATATATATATATATATATATATATATATATATATATATATATATATATATACATATATATATATATATACATACATATATATCTATCTATCTATCTATCTATGTCACTTTTTTCTGACCACGATAACTGGAAAAATTCTGCATAAATCTCTTCCAAACTGATACATAAAATCAAGGGTCATAAAATCTCGGTCAAGTTCGTTAATGGGCAAAATCGAACCAAGAGGGGGGAAATGGGGAGCTTTTTGTGAAAACAGAAAAATCCTCATAATTTCTTTATTATTATACGTATCGAATCCGTTTAAAGTTATTATTACTTCTAGGAAAAGGGCCGAAAATTTATTTAGGACAGATTTTTGATATAATTAAAAATGGCCCCAAGGGGGGGAAAAAGGGGGGATTTTAGAAGAAAAAAAATCATAGCTTCGTCAATTCACAAGATATCAAATCCGCGTAAATTTATTATTAATCCTCTTAGTATTATCTAAAACTTTTATATTGACAAGTTTTTTATAGGACCAACCGTTATAGCAAAAAAAAAAAATTAAAAACAAAAAAAATTCTTGCCGGCTCCGCCTGCAAACAAGTTATTTTTCGAAGTAGGCAGTTCCAACTCCCGCATCTTTTCGAAACTGATACATAAAATCAAGGGGCATAAAATCTCGGTCAAGTTCGTTAATGAGCAAAATCGAACTAAGGGGGGATGGGGGGGACTTTTTGTGAAAACAGAAAAAAACCCATAATTTCTTAATTATGATACGTATCGAATCCGTTTGAAGTTATTATTACTTCTAGGAGAAGGGCCGAAAATTTATGTATGACAGATTTTTGATATAATTAAAAATTGCCTTAAGGGGGGGGGAGGGGGGTTTTAGAAGAAAAAAATTCATAACTTCGTCAATTCCCAAGATTTCAAATCCGCTTAAATTTATTATAAATCCCCTTAATATTATCTAAAATTTTTATATTGACATGTTTTTTATAGAACCAACTCTTATAGTAAAAAAAAAAAAAAAAAAAAAAAAAAAAAAAATCCTTGCTGGCTCCGCCTGCAAACAAGTTTGGTTTCGAAGTAGGCGGTTCCAACTGCAGCATCATCGTAAAAAGGTCATTTCTTCCGCAATTCCCGACAAACAGGCGCCCCACGTTCTGCGTCTTCGAAATCTACCTGTGCCTGTAGGCCGAGCCGTCCGGGATTTTTTAAATTATAGGTTAGAAGATTTCATTTTTTAATTAAAAAAATCACAAAAGTAAAGAATTTCAGGAAAATTAATTAAAAAAAAACCTGAAATAATGATTGTATTTTTAGCTAGAATAAACAATGTAAGGCTAATATTTTATAGGAATTATTTTGGTACGTTTGTTATAAGTTCATTTAACAGTTCCTTATCAGGGGGCAAAATCCTATTTCTTTCACTGTGAATTTCTCTTTCGATGTCAAAAAGTCCTTCCGGCCTGTACCGGGAGGAAAAGGTAGCTTTCCTATATCTTCGTTTTAAAATTTTAGCTAATGTTACACGAAAACAGCAAGTTAAAATGCAAAGAAACATTTACAAAACATTCGTTAATACGGAATTTGAATAAGAAATTCGCCAAATTATTGAGCAATAGCCAAATTGGCTTCATTTATGAAGACTTATTTTGGTCGCCAAATTTGGCGATATTTCGCCAAATGTCGCCAATTTTGGCGAGAATTTGGCGCTAACGGATATGAATATATAGTTTTATGCGTATGATTGGGAAAATTATTACAACAATGAAAGAAAATAATTTGCGAGTAATCGCGTTAATGTGCTGTTTTGTTTCAAAATGTCAGCCACCCTAGAATTTCAAACTGCTCTATCTCAGCCATTTTTTAAGATAGAGGTAAACCAAAAAATGCTCTGGAATCCTTGTATCAAGGCCTAACACGTATTTAAAAAATAAATTTGAATTTTTAACTTTTTTGTATATTTATTTTAGTTTTAAATTTTGAAATGGCCGCCATCTTGAAACAAAATGGCGGACCAAGCTGGCCAACGAACTCGGTCGAGACATTAGTGACCTTAATACACATAATTAGTTTCATCAAAATCGATTTATAAATACGGGCGTTATCGTATGACATAGGTCAGATATATATATATATATATGGAGATATATATATATATATATATATATATATATATATATATATATATATATATATATATATATATATATATATATAAATCAACATTTGAACGGAGGGTGGTTTTGGGGTCTGGGGGTCATGATCGGTGAAAATATATCAAAAATTTCCGGAATTGCTCTCCTCCGAACGGCTGCAATAGGTAGCTTTATACTTTTTTGTATTGAAAGCTACCTAAAAATGGTAGTCTACTTTTGGACGCCAGCTAAAACACAATGGCAATTTTTAGAAATGTATAGCGGTTGTGACAACAAACGGCGCTATCGCTTTAGCTTTCATCGCGCTTACATCACTTCTAAATACTTCAAATTATAAATTTATTTACTACATTTTACTACATTTTACAATTTCAGTTCTTCCATCATCAATTAGAAAAAAAAAAATAGTTTTCGATTGAAATTTATTTGAAAACTGAATATTTAAATAATTTTCAAGCATAAAATATTTTTCAATTCTATCTCAACAATGATCATCCGTTTGCTTTAATAATGTAACATAGTCCCTGGAAAAGTTGCCCCAATTGAAAATAGATTTTCCTAACCATCATAAAAACTGAAAAAAAAAACAATAATAAAAACCCCTAATAAATCATAAGATCAGATTATCCATAAGATAGAGCATTTTGGCGCTGAACTAAAATCTGTCAAAAAAAAAAAAAAAAAAAAAAAAAAAAAAAAAAAAAAAAACTATTTTTATGTTATGATAAAATTGATATGTTAAATTCGTTGATGTATTATATGTTGCATCAGAATATGCTAGGAACTGTATTTTATTATTTTTTTAAAGATCCGTTGGATATTTAAGTGTATAAGAGTAAAAAATCCCCGACTGGGATGGAAAAGGAATAATCATCCTGATTATATAAAGGAACCAAAGAAATCATACAAATAAATTACACTTGAAAACATTAAAAATCTTCCTTATCTGCAGATTGATTTATTATTGTAAAAAAAATTCTTCATCTTTACATAACAAGTAATAAATAAAAAAAATTAAGTCAATTCCTACTTTTTAATCATAAATATATAAAATAAACCCGTGCAGCATTAATGTCCTACGTTATCTTTATTGAACATTTTTTTTATAATCATCGTCATTTTATTTTTGTGGCATCACTAATTTAAGGAAAATCTTTCATTTCATTTATGAAAACAATGGGAGAAAACTTTTTCTCCCATATAAAACTAAAATTAATTAATTAAATTTAATTAATTAATTAATATTTGAAAAAACTGTATTAACATCAAGTGTCATCCACGACAAGTTAAAAAAAATGTATTTGAACTTGAGTGGATGAATAGAAAATATTTTATTAACGATTGAAAGTTTGAACAAGATATATAAATATATAGAGAGTGCGAGCTAATAGTAGGAATTGAAAAAAAAATTGATTAGCTTACAACAATGGATGAGTTTCAGAAGCTACGGATTTGGAACGAACAATGATTAAAGATGACATTTTAAAACTTTTAATTTAAACATTTTAAAACTTTTTTTCAACGTCGAATTTCGACGGCGCGTTTGGGGAGATGCAATGCACATGCGCATAGGAGCTCATTCGGTTGCATTATTACAGGGGGGGGAGATATGTGTGCTTTATTTACTATGTTCTTTTATTGTCTGAATATGAGATGAACGTAGGGATATACTATTTGTGTGATACTTGATAGGTTCAGGAAATTTTCTTTCTTGCCGTGGGGAATATGGCGGTAATATCAAACTGATTTGCATTATTACACAGTTGTTTACGGATTGTTTGTTTGGAGTTTGCATTGGAAATAGTACTGTAATTCCCTGTGGGATAAAAACTTTTAAATTAAAATATTGGAAAGACTGTTTCATACGCAAGCTTATTTTACTAATATTGTTATTGTAATTTTTTTCCGTCAAGTATTGACCGGTTCCATCTAGTAAGATATTAATCTACTTAATAATGTTTGTTCCAAAGAATTTAAATCTAAAAATGGCGCTAACTACTTATATTTATTCTTTAAATAGAACACTTTTATTTTTAATCCACTATTAAAATTCAATATTATTCCCGTGTATATCAAACCGCTATAATTTTTCTATTTAAATGCTAAAATGTCATACCTCTAAAAATTATTCCGCTCGAAAAAAAAAACATTTCTTTTTGAAATATTCTATCATTAAGTATTAAATGTCTATTACAATATTTCAAAATGCTCTCATTTTTTTTTTCTCCGCGTCAAGGATTCATTTTCTTTTTTTCTGTATTACGTGTTAAATTTGAAGCTATTTTTAACTACAATCTCAAAACAGATATTTCGTTTTGTTTATACTTCATTGATCTGAATGCGAGGCTATAGAAACGTCTAGAACAGTTTTGGCGCCAGGAAGTATTTTTTCTTTAAAATTAATGCACCGGAAACATTAATTTAATCCCTTTAAAACGACTATTATTGGAATAAAAAGGTAATGTGACGTGTTTTGTAATCTTACGCAAGCTAGGATAAAATCATATGCGCGCTCTGATTCCAGCAGAGAACTTGACGATTGGCAGTAGCTAAAGGAATGAGTGAAACTTTTATCGGTGTCTAATTGCCTCATATGTCCTTTATAGTACAGTGATGTAGAGTTGTAAAATATTTTTATGGGTGTTTAGCGCCAAATTTATACCTCCAACGCATCTGGATAAACATCGTGAATGTAAAAGAGGAGATTTGTGAGAGTGCCGACTGTCGCAATGGAATGCATTGTTTCTTCGGTGTAGTTTTGATCCATCCAGCATTCTTCTTGAAGTGACCTCTTCAAAATGTAAATAAAGTTTTTTACTTTCAACTCAATTGTGCGTGAACTGTGAATTACTACCACACGGAAAACCTGGTGAGATTTAAATGGGAAACCATGTTCAGTTTTTTAGTGTTTATCAACAACTTTTACGACTGCAACGCATCGATCAAACTAGAGAGTCTAAATCGTGACAAATATATATATATATATAACGGTTATTTTATTCCTCCTACATAAACATTTAGCAGAAAAATTAAATTTTCCATGGATGTAATGATAATAAATATTTCTATAGGATGTAGTTAGATTATAAGATAATAGGAAATTTGAAATCAAATTAACTATCTTGTTAATGTACAGAAAATGTTATTAAAGATAAAATATAAAATTTAAAAAAATGTTACATAAAATTTTCCTTTTGAAACATTTTACATGCTTTATTTATATTATCTCAGTGTAATATAAATATTGTTCAAACGAATGTGTCTTTACCAACTATTAAAATGATAAAAAGTATCTTAAAACGTTTAGAATCACTTATCAGAAAAATGTTTCCTTCTGATTTTAAATTATACACCTATTTCTATTACATATATTCCTTATGTTTTTGCATTGTTTTACATTCGTAATACTGAAAAAATACTTTTTGAGAATATTTTTAGTTTTAATGTTTGAAAAAAAAAATATATTCTTTGGAAAACATTTCATACTCTAACTTGTTTACCGAAAACTGCATTTTATAACTGAGAACATATTAAAGGTTTGCTTTACAAAATGGAAATCGATTGAACATTTTCAAATACACATGCGTTTCTCTCATATTTTGATGCGTCATATTAATGAAGGAATGGGAAAAACAACTTTAATATAATTTGTTCAGAAAGATAAATAAAATTTTGTGTTCAGTTTGATGGTACTCTAAATTTATTTTCTTGATTTTTGAAATTTTGAAATTTTAAATTGTAATTATAAATACTGAGCTAGTTATTTCTAATCTAGGACAAAGTTTTACGTGCACAAAAAATTTTAAAATAATATTCTAGTGATGAATGATTAAGTAAATATGTACCGTCGCAAAAAATATAAAGTTAGAACCTGATTTGTATTTAGTAAGTGCATTTAAGTATATATGCAGTTTATGAGTAAATGATTGTTGTGGTTTTATATCCATCTTAACAGTAATAAAGTTACATTTATTTTGTTTAAAACTCATTACCATATCTATTCTTTTTGCAGTACATTTCTACAGCAACTTTTGACATTTTCAGCACTACTTTTTAAAAATCATAGGATTTTTTCAAATGAATGCTTTTGACATTTAGTTTCAAACAGGATAATTGATTATAAAACGTAATACTAATTCTTGTGAATAAACATTTTAATTCATGTGTGACTCATTTTAACTAATAAAAATAAAAGTTTATTTTTTACTATAATAATATTTCACATGAAATAAGAATTTTTTTTTGTAGCTACATACTTTTTATGTAAATATTGTATTGGGATTAAATATAACTGCTCTGCTCTGGTTTCTATATTTTAAAATCAATCTTGCTTCATATCCATTCAAGACAAATAGCATCTTTCAACATTCCTATGTAAACATTAAATGAACTAAGATGAGAAAACAATATCCTGTTCTGAAACAGTCTAAGTAAATAAGAATACAGTTTCTGTATTTTAAATGTAGAATATTAAAGGAAATTGTGAGTGGTATTTCACAATAAAAGTCTAATTTAACTTTCAGTGCGGATCGTACTTCTTACGACACACGTGATGTGTTGTCTACTGTTACGACAAAAGTGCAGTTACGCTGTTATAAATGTAAGATATTTCATTGTACTAATAAAACAGATAAGTTAGATAAGTCCTTATATATATAAATAGAGAAAACTTAATTTTATTAATATGTACAAGCAGAAAAAAACATCCAGAAATGCACGTTTAAAAAAGTTAAGTACCAATTAATAATTCTGAAACAATTTGATTATTTTATTAAAAATATGTCAAGCATGATTTAATGCAAGACGACAAATATAAGAAGATCTATTATATTGAAAAATAATCTATTATTTTCAAAAAAGGATCCAATTTTATCTTTTTTCTATATTTTTTGCAAAATTATTATTCCAAAAAAAAAAAAAAAACTTTCATAATGTGTAACTTTTTTTTCATTTTTCAGACTATATTACTTTGTTTTATCTATAGAAGTAAAACGATTTTTATCTTCAACTGATACTTTTGGATATTTGCGTCGTATTATATATATATATATATATATATATATATACTAGCTGACCCGCCCGGCGTTGCCCGAGCCCTTGTAATAAACTTAAATCTCTTAAAAAACGGAACTCTGGCCACGGTCTACGATGGCTTCGGAACCGTATACCAGGCATGCTCGTACGCTCTAGAAAATCTTTTATTTCCCCCTACCACCGCAAGGGGAGCATTCTGTTCTAAACAAACCTCTTTCCGAACGAACTTCTGAGACAGGTCCCCGCTGCCTACGTTACTGTATAGTAGGCGCACTACAAAATTGAGCTGGTTTCGAGAAGATTGGAACATTATTAGCCCAGTTATTACAATAAGACACAGTTAGAGAAAATAACCTTGAGTGAGGTGCCGAAGGGAGGAGATGTTCGAGTGTCCTTCAGAAAATGACTAATTAGGAGGCCCACTATGCAAGCATAAATATTCGTTCGTTTTGTTAAGCTAGGAACTTAATTACAAAGTTGGCTTAAACTGTTATTTGTAAATAGTGGTAACCGCTACTCATAAATTTAATTTAATGTTATGAACGGTGACTATTAAGTTAAATATAATGTTTGGAATCACTTGCGTTGAAATCGGAGAGATAGTTGCTGATATATAGAAACGGGGCATAGTTAGAGAAAAACATTGAATGAGGGGCCGGGGGGGGAGGGTTGTTCAAGTACCCTTCAGCAAATGACTAATTAAGAGGAGCACTATGCATCTTTCGAAATTCGTTCGTTTGCTTAAGCTAGGAACTTAATTACAAATTTGGCTTACCCAATTATTCGGAAATAGCGGTAACTGCTACTCATAAATTTAGTTTAATGTTATAAAGAGTGACATTTAAGTTAATTATAATGTTTGGAATCACTTTCGTTGAAATCGGAAAGATAGTTGCTGAGATATGAAAACGGAGAATAGTTAGAGAAAAAAACCTTGAAAGGAGTGCCGGGGGGGAGGGGTTGTTCAAGTGTCCTTCAGCAAATGACTAATTAGGCGGACCACTATGCATCTTTCAAAAATCGTTCGTTTGCTTAAGCTTTGAACTTAATTGCAAATTTGGCTTAAACTATTATTCGTAAATAGTGGTAACCGCTACTCATAATTTTAGTTTAATGTTATAAAGAGTGACAATTAGGTTAATTATAATGTTTGGAATCACTTGTGTTGAAATCGGAAAGATAGTTGCTGAGATATGGAAACGGCGCATAGTTAGAGAAAAAACCTTGAAGAACGGGCCGGGAGGAGTGGGGGGGGGGGGGTGTTCAAGTGGCCTTCAGCAAATAACTAATTAGGAGGACCACTATTCATCTTTCAAAATTCGTTCGTTTCTTTAAGCTTTGAATTTAATTACAAATTTGGCTTAAACTGTTATTCGTCAATAGTGGTAACCGCTACTCATAAATTTAGTTTAATGTTATAAATGGTGGCTATTAAATTAATTATAATATTTGAAATCACTTGCGTTGAAATCGGAAAGATAGTTGCTGAGGTATGGAAACGGAGCAGAGTTAGAGAAAAAACCTTGAAGGACGGTCCGGGAGGGGTGGGGGGGGTTGTTCAAGTGGCCTTCAGCAAATAACTAATTAGGAGGATCACAATACATCTTTAATGATTGATTCATTTGGTTAAGCTAGGAATTTAATTTGAAATTTGGCTTACTACTTTTACACTACTATTCGGATATTCTGGTAACTGCTTTCTAGAAATACACCTTGAAGCTTAAATATAATTAGACCCTTGTCCCTCTTAATTCCCGCAAATATAAAAAAGAATCTGTTAAATAAAGTTTTCTGTATTAACAATCTCCATCATAATAATAAATGTCATGTAAAAAAAAACTTAAACCCGACTAATTGTCCTGAAGAAAAATATGCCTGCAAAATATTTCAATCAGTGGGACGTATGTGTAATTTGTCATGTACAGGTGGCGTGACATTCGCATGGCTCCTCTACGCTAATAACTTCAATCCATGTTGACACTATTTAGTTAGAAATCCTTATTTGTGCATCGCTACTCTGCTTTATTTAATTACTTCTGTGAAGAATCGATGCAACCAACCTAAGAGAATAAAAGCGTATTTTTAATGAGAGTTCTTTGTGCATTTTAATTAATATTTCAGAAAGTAATTAAAATATTAAAATTCTGAAGTAATGTTGCACCAGGAGAGGGTTCGGAATACCTAAATCTAAATTTCCAGCCTTCTAGGTGGGCCAGATTTTCCTAGCCATCGCCAACAGACACACACACAGACACACAGAGCGAAACTTTCTTTTATTACTTTAGATATATATATATATAACATCTTCCCATGTTTCTAAGTTTGAGTTAAAATGGCAAAATCTCAACTAAATAGATTTCATTTATGTGTGTAAAACAAAATTAAACTCATCGTAACACATATCAATTGTATTACTACAGAAATAAATCAGTAAAACATGAAATAATCATATATAAAGACAGAAAATTTACTTAATGATAAATAAAAAGAAGAACAATCATATGAACTTGTAAAATTTAATTATGATTATATATACATAAAATCGACGTTTTGACCTGCATATGCAGTTGTCTTAAGGATGTAAAGTCAAAGCGAATGAAAAGTCTAGAGATGAAAACATAAAGTATGAGAGACAAGGAATTGAATTTCGGCGAATAACATGATTGGAAGGATGTAGTGGTGCCATCTAGTGAATACGACAGAAATGTTTAAACAAAACAAAAGTTTATAAATAATCGAAGGTTCGATTGAAGAATATTGTGTACTGCCATCTATGACCGGGGAAACGGGTTAAGCAAACGTTCAAATACGTTCATTGTGAAAAAAGGAAAATGGAAGACTTGAAAATTAAGAGTGTTTTAACATATCTGCTTACAACAACGTCGGGCGCACAAAAATTCATTGGAAATCGCAGACATTAACTTTATTCCACACAGAACTAGAGATTTAAAGAACAGCAATGACCGTCAGATATATTCTGTGCCGTATTTAAATACAAATAACATGTTTGTGCTATTGCAATTTTGCGCGTCTGCTGAGCAGTTAATTAAAAATACACACTTTGAACACTTTTCTTTAAAAAGAAAAGAAAAAAGTATTATTGTGGTATGCAAAAATATTATGTCGTTAATTTATCCGTTAAATATATATCACACCTATTTTTAATATTTTTATTTATGGAAAATCATATAAGTACATTAAAAGGAAAATAGTTCTATAATATTTGTATGTCCTAATTAAATATTTACATATTCATTCTGCAATATGTCTTTTTGAAATATTTTACCTTTTTTTCTAATAAGAATAATCCTCATAGGGCATATCAACACATAAACTGTAAAAATAGTAAAATAAAATTTTCCTTTTTTTTTAGATGTCTATTTTACAAGCATGCTTTAACTTTCTGTGAAATTCGCTCTTTTCAGTAATCCGTTACGAAGCTGTCATTCTTCAATTCAATAAGAAGTAGAAATATCTGAACTTTTCATTCAGTGCAAGTTTGGAAAGATTCTTTTCCCGTAAAATCTTTCTCGTAGTTGTCAAATTAATCATAACACAAACTTTTCTAGACTTTCTAAAATAGAGATGACATATATTCTACAGAATTTTTTTTTTTAGTACATGCGTTAAAATTTTCGACCTTCATAAATCTGTAAATGTCCATATCTATACAGCATTTACAATAGTATAGCATTTCTTTCTAGGTGTTATTTTTATTTATTGTTGGAATACAACGTTCATTTTCTCCTCTCCGCACATATGGCTTAAGCCTAATCGAAAGTTAAGAATTGTTCTTCATTCTGTTTATCATTTGCATTATTTCTGGCTGTGAGAGACTCTGCATAATTATGTCTAATGTAATGACAATTGAAAAGCTCGGAAAAGATAATTTTGATAGCTGGAAGCTTAAAATCGAAGCTGTATTAATCATTGGGATTACGTAATTGGTAAAGAAATTAAACCGGCTGAAGGAACCGCCGAAGAAAAGAAGTGGCTCCAAGCTGATCAAAAAGCTCGTGCAGATATAATTCTTTCTATAAATCCTAGTGAACTGAGTCATATAAAGCATTGTACGACTTCAAGTGCCGTATGGAATAAGCTGAAAGATGTTTATGAATCGAGCGGACCCGCAAAGAAAGCAACTTTGTTAAAACAACTTCTGTTTAGAAAAATGTCCATAAATGAAACGATGGCTGATCATTTAAATATTTTCTTCGAAATAGTTGATAAATTGAAAAATATGGAAATAGAAATCGCGGATGATTTATTATCAATTCTACTTCTATATAGTGTTCCTGAGAACTTCGAAAATTTTAGATGCGCTATAGAATCCAGAGATGAGTTACCTAAACCCGAATCTTTGAAAATTAAAATGCTAGAAGAATGGGATGCCAGGAAAGGAAAATCCACTCAGGATTCACAAAACGCATATTATATAGAAAATAAAAGAAATAATCAAGAACAGAGGAAGAATGAAAAATGAATCCAAATAAAAAATTTTCCTCGGAAAGGTGTTACTGAAATTTCAAGTGCAATTATTGTTCGAAAATGGGGCACAAAGCTTCCGAATGTAGAAAGAAAATAGCTGATAGAAAGCTTACATCTTTAAATAAAGAAAATCAAGGATCGATGATAGCCACTAATTATGAAAAACCGACTAGTATGACATTTAATGACGCATATCAAGAACCTTCTGCATGGTGTTTGGACAGTGGGTGTACATCTCATATGTGTAAAGATAGAAATTTATTTTCGGAGTTTCATCCTCGTACGAATTCTACTATACAGCTTGCAGTTGATCAAACAGCGAAAATTACAGGAATAGGAACAGTTTTCATTACAGTACCTAACGGGGGTGGAATTACTAAACCCACACTCAAGAACGTTCTGTGTGTTCCAGAATTAAAGTGTAATTTGCTCTCAACATCTAAAGCAACAGCCAATAATCGTTCAGTGATTTTTAAAGAACGATTTGCTAAAATCATCGAACCAAATGGTTCTACAATAGTACATGCTGTCCGTCATGGGGATTTATATTACGTATACCCAAGCACCGAGAGAGCTGCGATAGCAGAGGTAAGTGATTTTCTAAAATGGCATCTTAAATTAGGTCATTTAAATGAGTCTGATTTAAAAAGACTTAAATCAAAGAATATGGTTAGAAATTTAAATTTCAATGATAATGAGTCTCTTAAAGACTGTAAAATTTGTATTCAAGGTAAACAAACTGTGCGTTCTTTTCCTAAAGAATCAAACTTTAAAAGTGATGATTTATTGACTCTTATACATTCAGATTTGTGTGGTCCTATGAGAGTTCCATCCCACGGAGGATCGCGATATTTCGTTACTTTTATTGACGACAAATCACGTTACATTGAAGTCAGTTTTCTTAAAACCAAAGATGAGGTTAAAAATGCATTTGTTAAATACAAAGCAGCAGTAGAAAACCGTGTAAGAAAGAAAATAGAAATTCTTCGTACGGATAATGGTAAAGAATATTTCGGAGAAGAATTTAATAAATATATCGAAGAAAGCGGTGTAAAACGAGAATTTTCCCCACCACTAACTCCGCAACAGAATGGTACGTCAGAGAGAGCCAATAGAACTTTAGCTGAAATGGCGAGGTGTTTACTATTACAAAGCAATCTCCCACAATCTTTTTGGGCCGAAGCCATTAATTGTGCGGTATACATACCTAATCGCTGTCCTTCGCGACGTTTAAGCGATAACAAAACACCCTACGAAGTATTTTTTGGCATCAAGCCAACTTTATCATATTTGAAAATATTTGGGCAAAAATGTTTTGTACTAAATAAAAGACAAAGTAAAGGAAAATTTGATCCGTGATCAGAAGAGCATATTTTTGTTGGATATTCAAATGAATCAAAAGCGTACAGGCTGTGGAATAACAATTCCAGAAAAATTGTTATAAGCCGAGACGTCCGATTTATTAACGAATTTGAAAACGATTTACCTTCAAACAGTGAAATAAAATTATTTTTTCCCTTTTCTCAAAATAATGAAAATAAAACAATTACGCAAGAATCAGAAACATCTTCTCCTCCCGTCAAAAATGAACCAGACAGCTATGGCGACAGTGATGTTGATATGCAATCGGATGAAATTTCCGACCCCCTTTTCTTCCCCTACAAGAGCGCGCGGGCGGCCGAGAAAATTAAAAACTGGTAAAAGAGGTAGACCCAGGAAAGAATTTAAAATAATAATTCCAAAAGAAGAAAAATCCCAAGTTGTAATGGAAAATTTATTTTCTGACTCATGTCCGGAATTTTCTGAGGCTTTAAACGGGCCATTTAAACATGAATGGATAGATGCAATGGAATTAGAATTTAATTCTTTAATGCAAGAAAATGCATGGCAAATAGTTGATAGGCCAAAACATAAAAAAATTATAGGAAGTAAATGGGTTTTAAAAACTAAATATAAACAAGACGGGTCAATCGAAAAGTTTAAGGCGAGAATAGTCGCAAAAGGATGTTTTCAAAAACCTGGAATTGATTTCGAAGAAAATTTTTCGCCTGTATCCAGATTAAGTTCGATCAGAACTGCGATCGCTTATGGTATTCAAAATGGATTTACAGCTTATCAATTAGATTTTATTATGGCTTATATAAATGGTGATTTAACTGAAGAAGTATACATGGAGTTACTTGATGGTTTTAAATATGAATCTAATGTTGACAAAGTTTGTTTATTAAAAAAATCCCTCTACGGATTAAAACAATCAAGTCGACAATGGTTCAATAAATTAGATGAAAAATTAAAACAAATGAAGTTTGAATCACTAAATGCTGATAAATGTGTTTATTTTTCAAAATCTCCGATTGAAGCTATTATCATTGTTTATGTTGATGATCTCATAATTCTTACTAAATGTAAACAAGATTATGAATATATTAGAGATGAATTATCCAAATCTTTTAAAATGAAAGATTTAGGTTTGTTACACTATTGTTTGGGCATAGAATTTATGCAAAACGGGGACAGTATTAAAATTACTCAAAAGAAGTATATTGAAGATATTCTGAGCAAATTTAATATGCAAGAATCAAAATCAATATCTACACCTTTTGATAACAATGTGAAGCTTACTAAAGATATGTGTCCCAAAACTGGAGAAGAAAAGTCTGAAATGAATAATATTCCTTATCGTCAACTAATTGGTTCTCTTATGTATTTATCAGTCAACTAGACCTGATATAACTCATGCTATGAATTTTCTAAGTCAATTCAACAACAATCCAGGCAAACATCATTGGATAGCTGCAAAAAGAGTTTTAAGATATCTAAGAGGTACTCAAGATCAAGGACTGATTTTTAAACGTGATACAAAGTCCTTAGTTGCATTTGTTGATGCTGATTGGGCTTCAGATGTCAATGATAGAAAGTCCTATACTGGATACATTTTTAAATATGCCGGTGGTGCTATATCTTGGGAATCGAGAAAACAACGAACTGTTGCATTATATGCTGAAGCAGAATATATGGCTTTATCAGAGATTGCTAAAGAGACTTTACATCTCAGACGGTTCTTAAATGAATTTTCTCCTGAAATAGTGTCTGCACCTACTTTAATATTCTGCGATAATCAGTCTGCTCAAAAATTAGTAAGAAATCAAATTTATCATTCTCGCACAAAACATATTGATATTCGCCATCACTTTGTGCGCGAAATATATGAGAATGGAGATATAGAAGTTAAATATCTAGAAACTGAAAATATGGCAGCTGACATTTTAACAAAAGCTTTAAGTGCCTATAAACATAAGAAATGTTGTGATTTAATAGGACTAAGTGTTTAAAAACATTCAATGTTATTCTGTATCCTTTTTCCATATAAGTTTAAAGTATATACTGTTTGTATTTGTAATTTTATATTTTGTTTCTCTGTAATTTGCATATAATATTTGCATAATAGGAGAGTAATTAATGCCTTGTTAAGAAAATGCACGTTGTAATGGGGGAATTGTTGGAATACAACGTTCATTTTCTCCTCTCCGCACATATGGCGCATGCGCGTACAGTTACGATGATGATGCTCCGGAAGCGAGAGCAGTTTTTACTTTAAGAAAGATGTCGGCGCTCAGTCGCATACGAGCTGTATATATTTTGTCTTCGTTTAATTGTAAATAAATGTCTTATGTCGTGCTATTCTGCAAACTCTGCTTGTCTCATACACCTACATTTATTCTAGTAAAAATAATTTTATAGATATCTAGCCCCTGCACTCAATTATTATTAAATATAATGAAAGCCCATATTCATAAATTAGGTCGTCACAAATCCAGATTATCTGTTTAGCTATATTTTTAAAATTTTAAATAGAATTATTTTATGAGCTTAGTATGTTGTAGTGGACAACACAAAACTTTCCTCAACACAAATCAAATCGTCTAAAACCAAAATGAAATGACAATCTTTCAGTTCTTGAGATGTAGTTTTCGTGGAAATCCTGAAAATCAGAAAATAGCTACAACTCTTCTTGGGCGTTATATACACAAACCTAATAAGGATCTATTTATGGCAATATCTAACAGAATATATAGTTTTGAAGAAATTCCGCTCGTTAGTTTTTGAGATACAGCTATCATGAAGATCGTACAAAATGCATCATAGCTGCGCCACTTGTTGGGTGATTTGCACCAAAACCTGATAAGCGTATATTTATGTCAAAGTCTAACAGAATATGCAAGTTGACGTATCTCTGTGCATTAGTTCTTGATGTATAGCTAGCGCGGAAATCGTGAAAAATGCAGCATAGCGCTCCACGTGTTAGGCGATTAAACCAGAATCTAACCAACATCAATTTATGTCAAGATCTAACTCAATCTGAAGTTTGACTAAATTTTATGCATTAGTACTTGAGATAAAGTGTCCACAATATTTGTGTCACATACAAACACACAGACTCACGCACAGACATTTTCTAAAAACAGTCAAATCGCGTCCAGAATCTTCTAAAACGTATGAATCTGTCGAAAACAGGTAGTCGAAATTTTTCACGAATCCAATACAATAAAGTACATTCAATTTCATCAACGTTCTATAACTCTTATTATTTCGTTTACAATTTTTTCCGGTATTTGCAATTAACATAATTTTCAATCTGCTTTGGATGTTAAGTGTCCTATGTGCACAGGCGTCATAATGTGTTTCTAACAGTAAACAACAGTAATATGCAGGATTTAACTGAATTGATTGTCAGAAATGTAAAGGGTGGAAATATATGTCAAGAGTTGTCAAGCAAATTTTGTATAGAAAACCATGATATCAATCCACTTATTAAATCAATAATACAGAGAAGACAAAACCTAATCCACATTTTTGTTAATAACTGTAATAATAATAATGAAAATATTTGAGAGATATCTTCAACATAGTTACTTTGCTTGCTATGAAACATGATAAAAACACATAAAGTATAATAGAAACGACAATCATCCATGTCAAAGTAATATTGAGATAGACGCTTGAAAACTCGGAAGGTAACTTACAATGCATACGATTTCACGGATCGATTTACAGTGAAAAATTCCAACAATTCCCTTGATGACATGTCATTTTACAGACGACAAAGTTATTGTGTTGAAGATTTCGGTAAACTATTTTCATTACAGGTATGAACGAAAATGTGAGATTGGGCTTGATGTGAGACACCCTGTATTATTGACTTAATAAGTGGATTGAGACTCTGGTTTCCTATACAACAATTGCTTGTCTTCACATGAATTATCAACCCTTACATTACTGATCATTAACTCGGTTAAAAATTGTTCATGCATAGACATAGATTTAAGATATCATTGATGAATTATTTATACTCATATTCTGTAAGAAAATTATCTGAAGCTATGTTGTAAATCTTATTTCAAAAATTTCAAAGTGCGCATCCATCACAAATTGATACTCTCCGTATCAAGACGTTTAATTAAGAAGACATAAATTTAGGCACATTCAATTTTTTTAAATATTAAAATTAAATGAAAATTAAATAAATGAAAAATAAAAATGTTATTTAGTTGCTTAATTGACGAAATTCCCAACTCATTTTTTAAACAACAGCATTACATCGTTCTATTGTATATTAACCCATTTTAGGCCAAGCAGAGAAATTTTATAAAATGTGGTATTATTTGCATTGAAATTTGCTTAAATTACATTCATTAAGACACCAAAAAAGTTTCATGCATGAAACATAATATTTTATTTAATTTGACGTTACCATTATTAATTTACCATTAATAATTTACCATTAAATTTAAATAAAAAATATTAAGTTTTCTTATGGCATTTGTTTTATGTTTATTTTATTTACAGAACTTGCAACTTTACTCCATTATAAAAACATATGATTAATCTCAAGTGGAATAATTATACATTTTCAAAAAGTCGAATTTGTCAATAACCGTTTCAAGTAAAAAACCAGCGTATTTGGGAAATTTCTCAACAGACAGTGATTACTTCAATTGAATTACTAATATTTTATAGATGTCTACAGAACCCTTAAAAATAGCAGAAAAATAAAATTAGTGAAAAATATACGTCACAGTGTTAATAAAAATATATTTATTGAAATGGTGCATTTACGCACCTTTGGCCGAGAATGGGTTAATAGAAATTATGCTTGTCTGAAAATACATTTTTATCGTTATTATCGAGATTGTTTTTAAACTAAAATACCGTAGGATCTTTAATCTTAAAATTATGAAGTGAAAACTGTAAAAACCCTAATTCATCTCATGCAATTATATAAACATACAGACAAACAAACAAACTCTTGTTAAAAATGACTTCTTTTTACCAGTCGAAATTTCTCTACCAAACTCTAAATAGCCTTACACAATTAAATTAAGTTCTCCTTATCATAACAACGTATTGTAAGTTCCCCTTGAATTGAATGTAGCAAGAATTTATATATGTAGTCGTTATGTAGCCATATTCTATTTTCAGAAGAAAATCAAATTCATTCCAATAGTATGCAAAACTGTAAAACATTATTGATTTTTTTTAACATGCAAATTAAGCGATAAAGTTATTTGCTGATTGCAGCTTCCTCCAATATAAGATTAAATTGGCATATCTGATTCCTAAACTAGACTAGCTTTTCCTATATTGTTTTAAATATTACACAGTAGACCTGATGGAAACTGACTAGTATATGTATTATGTATTATTATTTTCATTAGTATGCTCATACATTTTTGATTATTTTCCTTAAGAAAAAATACATTGATGTTTAAGATTTGACAGTCTTTTAGACAGAGAAAAAGTCTGATGATGATGATTGACCCGTACTAAAAGTACAGAAGTTTGAAATAAAGTTATTTAAAACCACCTTAATAAGATAATGAGAATTTAAGAAATATTATTTTGTGTTATCTTCATACATATTTTTTTATTTATACGTTTTTCCAGATTTTAGTTTACTTTTCGTTTGCATGTATTTGCCCTTTATTGTTACGCATTTCGGCATACAAACATTCAATTTTCGAATTGACTAATTACTCGAAAGCCATCTCTGAAGTGACCAGATTAATTAATAATTATATACATTTACTAGCATATTAATTTTACTCAGATCTCTTTCGTCCGAAAAGTTGCCATAACTCCGTATACGTAACACAATAAGAAAATGCTAAGGAGAAAGTAAGCTCACTGGAGCCACTTAAGCTTAGTTAAAGCGTATGAAATTTCAAGCACGAGAAATAATGGGAATTTATCTAATATTTAATATCATTGATATATAAAATCGAAAAACCAGAATCGTTATCTACGAGAAAATGCGATTAATCTTCCGTAAGTGGGTTCACGGCTATAGCGATGCTGCAAATGTGTAGTTTCAGATGCATCGGAGATATAACAATTGTTACAACGATGAAATTACAAACTACGCTCGCTAAACTGTAGCAATTGACAATCACTATCTGAATGCTGAAGAATCCTCCATAATAGCACAAGCTAGATGTATCAATTTATCAAGAAAGAGACAAAACCCACCGAATGATAACAGACAGAAACAAGCCACGACAAGGGTAAGCCCATAACCACGGCAAAAAACCCTGTCACAGACAAATAAAAACAAAAGTTAAATTATCCCCCTAACACTACAACGACAATCTACCTTGAGCGTGACAAGTCAACAGAGACGACAAATATGTAAATCTATGTACGCTAAAGGCGCCTGTTGCATGTAAAATCCGTCGTGGTTGCAAAGTCCTCCAAGTTACCTGTGAATTTTATCTCTGGGGGTGCCTAGTCAGGTGAAGGTTTCGATCTCATTTTGAACCTTGTATTAGAACCTTGATCAGGTGAAGGTCTCGTCATCTGATCAAGGTTCCAAATTACGAGACCAATTAATTTCTTTTCCCTAATGTTTGCCTTTTTTAAAATCTGTCAATTCAACAAAGTTAAACAGAAACCTTGAACCGGCAAACAACGATAACTGTAGCAAATGACTAGAGAGCAAGCACTGCAGCGATGCCAACAAAATTATAGCCAGGTGGATCACAGCCATGCTGTGATCAGGCGATTTCCGCCCCGCTCCCAGGTACTAACTCGACAAGCTAGGCACTCATGCTGGGCAGGTAGGGGCTTGGTTCGCGGTATATAAAAAATGTATTTTGAAGTTATATGGGTAAGGTTTAAAGCTTTGTTTAATTGATAATCATTTGATTTCTTCAAGGTTTACGAAAACGAAGTGACGGTTAATAAACCATAGAAATAAATCACAAAATATATCTCAGAATAGGACGGATGAAATGTGATATTACCTCAAATGTTATGTAATGTTTCAGTTTTATGATTTAAAATGGACGTTGTTGAAAATATCAAAAACATCTCGTTATTTTAAGTCAGTCACGGTAATTTTTTGTAGTTTTACGCTAGGCTTTAATTTCAATTCAGGTGAAATGAATCTGTGGAATGAAACATCAGTGAAAATTACACTTTTTTGTCACATTCATAGTAAAATATTTTAATTTTATTAATTAAATTGCACGTTTTCGTAGAATGTAACATTATTTTAAAAGGTAGAAGCATTTATTCTTTCTGACATCTGTGGCTGAAAAAATCAGGACGGTGCAACCTTAACATCAGATAGGAATGATGTCATAAACAACAATTTTCATTGATAAAATGGAAAAAAATATTGCATTCAGCAAAAATGAACACATGTTTTTCTAACTTTTCTTTTTATCAGCATTAAGATGGATGCCACAATGTTCTATATTTCAGCTATGTAAAACGAAAATAAAATAAAATATTTCTTCATTTTGACACAATTTCCGTTTTTAGGATGGAAATGTTTGTTTAAGCTGTTATTTTGCCCTAGTGAAAGGGTTTCGTTTTCTCAGTTTAGGTTTCCAGGTCCTATAAATAAAAATATTTTTTTAAATGACGTCATTTTCACAAAAAGAAAATGTTTGGTAGACATGTTTCTTATTAATTTGTATTAAAATAAATACAAACTAGATGGAACCCGTCAAAACTTGACGGAAAAAAAATTACAATAACAATATTAGTAAAATAAGCTTCTTTATTACATAAGAAGGGGTGCGTATGAAACAGTCTTTCAAATATTTTATTTTAAAAGTTTTTCCTCCCAGTGAATTACAGTACTATTTCCGAAGCAATTTCCAAACAAACAATCCGTAAACAACTGTGTAATGCGAATCAGTTTGATATTACCGCCATATTCCCCACGGCAAGAAAGAAAATTTCCTGAATCTATGAAGTATCATACAAATAGTATATCCCTACGTTCATCTCATATTCAGTCAATAAAAGAACATATTAAATAAAGCAGACATCTCCCCCCCCCCCGCTGTGATAATGCAACCGAATGAGCTCCTATGCGCATGTGCATCTCACCAAAGGCACCGTCAAAATTCGACGTTAAAAAAAAGTTTTAAAATGTTTAAATTAAAATTTTTAAAATATCTTCTTTAATCATTGTTCGTTTCAAATCCGTATCTTCTGAAACGCATCCATTGTTTTAAGCTAATCAATTTCTATATAAAGATGAAGAATTTTTTTTTTTACAATAATAAATCAATCTGCAGATAAGGGAGATTTTTAATGTTTTCAAGTGTAATTTATTTGTATGGTTTCTTCGGTTCCTTTACATAATCAGGATGATTATTCCTTTTCCATCGCAGTCGGGGATCTTTTCCTTGTTATGCAGTTAAATATCCAATGGTTCTTTAAAAAAATAATAAAATACAGTTCCTAGAATATTCTGATGCAACATATACATCAACGAATTCAACATATCAATTTTATGTTAATCATAAACTATAAATAGTTTTTTTTTTCTTGACAGATTTTAGTTTAGCGCCAAAATGCTCTTTCTTTTGGATAATCTGATCTTATTTTTCTTTTTCAGTTTTTATGATGGTTAAGAAAATGTATTTTCAATTGGAGCAACTGTCCCAGGGAATATGTTACATTATTAAAGCAAATGGATGATCATTGTTGAGATAGAATTGAAAAATATTTCATGCTTGAAAATTATTTAAAAATTCAGTTTTCAAATAAATTTCAATCGAAAGCTAATTTTTTTCTAATTGATGATATAAGAACTAAAATTGTAAAATGTAGTAAAATGTAGTAAAAATTTGAAATTTGTAGTATTTAGAAGTGATGTAAGCGCGATGAAAGCTAAATCGATAGGGCCGTTTGTTGTCACAACCGTTATACATTTCTAAAAATTGCCACTGTGTTTTGGCTGGCGTCCAAAAGTAGACTATGATTTTTTGACATCGAAAGAGAAATTCACAGTGGAAGAAATAGGACTTTGCCACTAATAAGGAACTGTTAAATGAACTTATAACAAACCTACCAAAATATTTCCTATAAAATATTATCCTTACAGTATTTATTCTAACTACAAATACAATCATTATTTCAAGTTTTTTTTTCCCATAACACTATTTTTAATAATTTTAATTTTGTGAATTTTTTTATAAAAAAAATGAAATCTTCAAACCTATAATTTAAAAAAAAAAGTAATTGGTAACATGTAATCAAGGTATGCAATCAAGACAAAGCAACCAATAAAGGCTTAAATCCTAACCTTTAAAATTAAAAATTGAAAAATCAGTTAAAATTACGCCGTGTTGACACAATTAATTTTTCTTTTTAGTTTTATCCATGTTAAAATGCATTGCAAGCAAAGCATAACTCATAACGTCATTTTCCCCGGCACAAACTTTTCACACGTACTTTTATGCTTAAACTCCATGTTACAAATAAAAATATATTTTGTATTTAATTGTAATGAAAAAAATGGCATCAACAAAGTTATAATGTATAATGATAAAATAAACCTAATGGACAATATTCCGGTGACGTCACAATAAATATGAATTATTATTCGCTTATAAAACACGCGGATAAATATTTTCACCGAAATTTAACTTGCAAATTAAAAAATTCGGCCTAAAAGTTCTCATCAAGTGATTTTTAATTCGACGTTAAATGTATTTATAATGATGTTTTACTGATTTATTAGTTATTACATTAATTAAAATAAAAATTACGTCTTCGAAACCATGATATTAAAATAGAAAAGCATTGAAAAAATGTTGTGATTCGTAGTTTCGTACAATCGATAAAATTCAACTGACGTCACAAACATTTATCCAACAGTCGAAAGGGATAATTAAGAGAAATAATATAAATAAATAAATATTCAAGACTATTTTTTATTTTGTTTTCATTAATATATTGTAAATTTTATTGTTTAAAGTTACTGATAAATGATACTTTAGTAAATGGGGCTTTTCCTAATTATTATTTTATTATTATTATTTTTTTTTTAGATTTAATGGCAACATTCTTCTGTTTGTTTATTGGGCGCTACAGTTTGGCGAATAATTTTGGGTACTTTTCGGTTAGCCGGGCGCCAGTGAAGTATATATATATATATATATATATATATGTCATTTTATAAACATAATGTATTCTAGGCGCTGTAACTGGGGTTAATTTTTGACGCCTAAATGACGATTTTTGCTTTGTATGGCAACCTGGTGTTTTATAATAAAATTGAATATGTGTGTAAATAAATAAAATAAAATTGGTACTTTTATGTTAGCTGGGCGTCAGGGATAACTCTCCAAAACTTCATTCAATTGGAATAATTTAAATTGCAATATTTTGCGTGAGATTTGTTATTCATATTGATATGTTTATGTTTAAATATTTTATTATGATTATATTTTAGCTAATTTTAAGTAAGTTTTTTAAGATTTAATATTACAATGTTAAAATATTACCTAGTTGATATTAGCTAATGTCAAAAGATTGGCGAACCACAGAGTTCAGAAAATAACTCTATGCATTGCAACAGTGGGAGTTGCCGACTTTATGACGTCATAAGCAGCAGTAAAAGTTTAATTGAAAATTACGGCTAATTAATTAAATTTTCGAACAAACGAATGCCCGATAACAAATCTGTGTCCAAATATCTTTTATTTAAAAAAAGAATGGTATAATTTGATGCAGTAGTTTGTTCTCACGGATTGTCGGAATAAAACGCTTAGCGTTTTAAATATATAGATAATTCATTACTCTGAGCACCGTAAGCCTAGCTGCGAGTAGGAAATTGTGAATAATAAACGAAAAACCAATCAATGTGAATAAAAATCATAACTGCTGTTTTACACTTCGTAAATTTTTGGTGTTAAATTTTCTTGATAATGTCGTAAATCATATTCAGCATCTAGTATATTTCTATACTAAACGCATCGCCTTTAAGAACCTCTTTAATTACTTCAGAAAGTATGTGTACTTTACTTTGAGATGCACTGCTATATGTAATAGGGACATAAGGAAAGGTGGAAAGTTTTATTTTATGTTGTTCACAAATTTACATTCTGCATCCCAATGCTTCCACGTGTCATTTAACATATGGTTTTTACATAGCTTGGATTGCAAAGGATCAGTATTTATCACTCAGTTTTATCACAAGTACTATTACATTATTCAACAAATTTCATTTTTTAAATGCCCGTTTTTATTTGAATGTTATATATTTTAATTAATAATTGTTCCCTAATAGTATTGCGAAAAATTATATTTTCATATTTTGCGCAAATAAATAAAATAAAATATTTAGTAGCGAAAATTAAAAAACTTTCCTTTTTGTCTTCTGAATATCTCTGAAATTAAATCCACTGGAGTTAGGAAATAACTATAAAAACCAATCTTATGTATCGTCTAGTGAACAAAAACATCGATATCAGATATTTACACAAAATATTATCTTAAAATAATCGCTTTATTCCAAGAAAGCGGTTAAGTGCTTCTTTATGGATGGTAAAATCATAAAAGATTAAATCGATATAAAAATGTCTTGAAGCAGTGTAAAACGTTGTGAAAAAATAATGATGGTTAATCGCAATTGTGATATATATAGAAATTAAAACTGTATGTAAAAAAATATATATACATTCAACTTGTAATTTAGTAATCTTTCAATTAACAATATTTATAACTAACAATACAGAAATGCACTATAATCTATACTAATATTATAAAGGAGTAAAGATTGTTTGTTTGTTTGTAGGGGTAATCTCTGGAACTACCGAACTGATTTCAAAAGTGATGGTGACAACCCCTGCTCCAACATAGGCTATATTTTATGTCGGTGCGACTAACCCCAGGGGGGTGCAAGAGCGAAAAACGTTCTAAAATTGCGATTTTTTTATACTGAAGGAATTAGAAATTTGAAATTTGGCATTGTAGTTACTTTTAAGATGTAAATGCTCTCTAAGAACAAAATAAAAAAAATCGAAATTTAAAAGAGTGAAATGAACGAAAAGCGTTCTAAAAACATTCTAAATTACAATTTCTATGGAATCTCAGGAACTACCGAACCGATTTCAAAAGTAATGGCAAATTGATGGCGACAACCCCTGCTCCAACATAGGTTATATTTTATGTCGGTGTCACTAACCCCAGGGGGGTGCAGGAGCGAAAAACGTTCTAAAATTGCGATCTTTTTTATACTGAAGGAGCTAGAAATTTGAAATTTGGCATTGTACTTACTTATAAGATGTAAATGCTCTCTAAGAACAAAATAAAAAAAAATCGAAATTTAAAAGGGTGAAATGACCGAAAAGCGTTCTAAAAACATTCTAAATTACAATTTCTATGGAATCTCTGGAACTACAGAACCGATTTCAAAAGTGATGGTGTCAAATTGATGGTGACAACCTCTGCTCCAACATAGGCTGTATTTTATGTCGGTGCCACTAACCCCAGGGGGATGCAGGAGAAAAAAAAACGTTCTAAAATTGCGATTTTTTTTATACTGAAGGAGCTAGAAATTTGAAATTTGGCATTGTAGTGACTTATAAGATGTAAATGCTCTCTAAGAACAAAATAAAAAAAAAATCGAAATTTAAAAGGGTAAAATGAGCGAAAAGCATTCTAAAAACAGTCTAAATTACAATTTCTATGGAATCTCCTGAACTACAGAGCCGATTTCAAAAGTGATTGTGGCAAATTGATGGTGACAACCCCTGCTCCAACATAGGCTGTATTTTGTGTCGGTGCCACTAACCCCATAGGGGTGCAGGAGCGAAAAACGTTCTAAAATTGTGATCTTTTTTATACTGAAGGAGCTAGAAATTTGAAATTTGGCATTGTAGTTACTTATAAGATGTAAATGCTCTCTAAGAACAAAATAAAAAAAAATCGAAATTTTAAAGGGTAAAATGAGCGAAAAGCATTCTAAAAACATTCTAAATTACAATTTCTATGGAATCTCCTGAACTACAGAACCAATTTCAAAAGTGATGGTGGCAAATTGATGGTGACAACCCCTGCTCCAACATAGGCTATATTTTGTGTCGGTGCCACTAACCCCATGGGGGTGCAGGAGCGAAAAACGTTCTAAAATTGCGATTTTGTTTATACTGAAGGAGCTAAAAATTTGAAATTTGGCTTTGTAGTTACTTATAAGATGTAAATGCTCTTTAAGAACAAATTTTTAAAAAAATTCGAAATTTAAAAGGGTGAAAGGAGCGAAAAGCGTTCTAAAATCATTCTAAATTACAATTTCTATGGAATCTCTGGAACTACAGAACCGATTTCAAAAGTGATGGTGGCAAACTGGTGGTGACAATCCCTGCTCCAACAGCATCTTTAATAAAAAAAACTATGCGTTGCTGACGACTTGGTTTTTCGCTAATTGTTGCCACAGATTAATCTCGGAAAATGAAACATTTGAAGTTACTAAAAAAATAATAATAACTCGAAAAGTATTTGTCAGAAATTTGTTAGGCAAACTGCGGTTGAAAGGTAAAACATTGTATTTTTCTTGATATAAATTTCAAATCTAATGATTATGCCATTTTTCAAATATTGAATTTGAAAAATTACCAAATTTCACAATGGAGTACCATAGCGAAACCTTCATGCGTAAAAAGATAATGATAAGGGCGACGTGTCCTGGCGTGTATATTGGCTATAGCACGAGTCACAAATTATAGTGGCCTTATTATTCTGTTAAAATATAAAAGTGAATTATGAAATGTAAATATTTAGTTTGATTAAAAGTTCGTTATAAGAAATTGACCAGCGTAGCGGGCGTAGCTTGCTAGTTAACAATAAAGTAATATTCCAAAAAGACTCAAAGTAGAGCAACAATGGTAAATCAGAATAAAATACTGAATAATGCTTTCTTTTAGCATTCAAATATAAGGAAAACTAATCTTTACTATCTAATAAAATCCCGATTTTGTTTTAAGATACATCAAATAGTAAATCATTAAGATAAATTTAAAACTTCTTAACTATTATTTTTCTTAAGTTTTATTTTTTTACTCAGTATATACAAATGAATCTCAAGTTTTAGTTTTGTTTTCTTGTGCTCATATAATATATTTTTTATTTATATATTTTTTTTCAATTTAATTTACTTATTTTCACTGCAAAATACTTTTTATTTATTTTCCCGATCTCAAATTCCGCTATTTTGACACCTGGTATCGTAGTTTTTCCGTATTGAAATGCATTCCATTTTAGAATAATATTTTTCTTTCATCAGTCTACGTTTTATTTCAAAAGAGAACCGTTTTACGATTTCTCGCACCGTTTGAAGCAACTTATTATCCTAGGTTTTTTTATATACGTGGTAAAAGAGTGGCGTCACATGCGCTGATTGGCTGGTAATTTGAACCTTAATACGATTTTTCCTGATCTGTGTGTTCACTAATAAAGAAAAATGAACGCTCATAGAGATTCAACTTTTTGCCTTTTTCCTTGCTTTATGTTCTGTGCAGTCATCACTGACCTTGTGTTGTTATAGAGCTATGAGATATACGTATATGATACGTTTTTAAACTAGTTTATCTTTAATCTTATTGCCGAAACGTCAGTGATTCTTACTGTTGAAAGCCGAAAAAATTTTGGTTTCTGCCTGTTTGTTCCGGGATAACTGCCGCAAAAATTGTCCGTTTAGGTTGATATTTGTTAGGTATGATGGTGCGGTACCCGGATTCAGCTATTTAGTTTTCTGTTAAATTTGATTTCTTCGTTCGGAAAACATAGAACATTTTCTTTTGCGCCATAAAGCTTTGCTATGGCAATTCAAACGACTTTCATATTTCCATTTGTTGAATGAAAATGGCGCATTTGATTAAGAGATTTAAATGTTAAATTATGGAAGTTAAAATTTCCTAATAGGGACCTTAAATAATTCCTGTTAGTTTTAAATTTGTCAATGCATTTGTCTGATTTTTTTAATTAGGTATATAACTTTTGGTAGAATTTTATAAATATCTGTTCGAATAATATAAAACATTTTGTTTTATCACTTTATATATTTGACATGATACATATTTCATTTTTTTTCTTTTATCAGTTCTCTAGCAACTGTATTTCATAGTCAATAAAAATCATTCAAATAATACCGATTACGGAAGATTAAGTCTGGCTAACAGGGATAAAGGATTAGCTAACCTGTCGCAGTCTGATCTGCAACATACGTCTGCGTCAAATATGAAAGATGTTAGTAACATTAAGCTTTAATTTGAATGTTTATAGGTTGAAGGCTATCACGAAAGACACTTTATAGCGCCAAAACACGTTTTCTATATAGTCAATTGCCAATGGACACGATAATGAATGATTACTCCAATAGGTTCTAAAGTCTCAAATTTGCCTACATTTGGGTGATTTTAGTATATTATTGCTATCGAGTCGATTAGGATGTATTTAGATAAGATCTTACATCTAAGGTAAAGCTAGGAGAGTCTGCGCATAATTCAAAAGAATAACAATAAAAAATCTAAATATTAAATTTTTGCTAATATATCCATGAATAATTTTTACTTCATTTTTTTATGCATTACCATTGCTATTTTGTTGTTATGTTGCAATTTAATAGAACAGTTGTAATAAAACCAAGGAAGCTATTTTGCGCAATCTGTCCTTACAGGGTTGGTGTGATTGCGCACATGGGTAGGAGAGATTGTTACTAATAATAACTACAATTAAATTGTTAACAATAATAATTACACTTAAATGATATTGCTGTAAGGTATTTCTGAACAAATATTATTGTATTAGGAGTAAATATTTCAACTTAATGATTAAAGAATCAGAAAAAGGAAATAATTTTAAAAACGATTAAAAAAATTTAATTAAAGGAAAAAAAAATAAAGAATCAGAAAAATCAAGTCCAGATTAGATTACAAAATAACATTAAGTTATTTGATAACACTAATTACTAAACGTTTAACTTAAAATTAGTCCATTTACTTTTTTCATTTTTTTATGCAAATTTACCAATAAGCTGCTTAATCTCTCCTAGCATGGGAACTAATGGGAATAATGCGCCATCTCTCCTAAGCAGCAGATGCGCAAACTGTCCTTTTTCGGTAGGAGAGATTGCGCGGCCTTTTATTTAAACATGGCCGCTACTAAAACGAACCGTTGATGTTCACATTGTTAGTCTAGATTAGTAGCTTATGATAAATCGTTTAAGTTTAAAATATTTTGTACTACTGACATTGTATAGAAATTCTGATGAATAGCTATGAAAATTCAAGCACTTACTTTGGGAAAACAAAACAAAATAGCAATGCTTTATCTTAGACGCTCAAAACAATCAACGTGCACTTTCAAGTACACACTCCACTACTGCTGTTGTACAACTACCTGGAATCGCTGCGCGCTCACTCTACTCCTTCTCCGAACTCCTATGTGCGCAATCTCTCCAACCACGCCATCTCTCCTGACTTTACCTTAAATGTTATAGAATGGTCATCAAAACAGTTTCTCAGAAAAAAAAATTGCCAAAATGTTAGATTTCTAAATTAGGTATAAGTTAGATATAATAGATTCAGTTTACATTTCCATAAGTTCCTTTCGTACATGATATTTTATTCAATTTATACATCAGGTTCAGGTGTTTCGTGGTTGACATGTAAATAAATATTGATATTTGGATATTAGGATAACATAAAATGCATTTGTCTAATTTTTTTAATTAGGTATATAACTTTTGGTAGAATTTTATAAATATCTGTTCGAATAATATAAAACATTTTGTTTTATCACTTTATATATTTGGCATGATACATATATCATTTTTTTTTCTTTTATCAGTTCTCTAGCAACTGTATTTCATAGTCAATAAAAATCATTCAAATAATCCCGATTACGGAAGATTAAGTCTGGCTAACAGGGATAAAGGATTAGCTAACCTGTCGCAGGTACAAACTGTTGCTTATCTTAATAAAATCATAGTATAAAACAAAATCCAAAATATACTACAATCATTCCCACATTCAATAGGAAGTTACGATTGAAAATTTAATGAGACTACGGGGAGTTCAGGTGGCAGACGCCCTCATAAGAGATGTACTTTTTAATCTAAAAAATTACAAGAATAGTTAGTTCATCAGAATTTCAGAAAATCATTGCATAACACAGTGTTCAATTTAACGCTTAAAATTTCCAAAACTTGCGAAGTATTTAATGTGCTTCTAAATATTTATGTATTTAAAAAACTAAGATGCGGCTCGTATGATATTGAATATTATCCAAAGTGTGTAAAAAAATGACTTGCAGAGCTGAGGCTCCTTTTCTGCAGATTTATTAGTTTAACTTAATAATGTCCTGGAATTGCTTGTCAACCTTTTATTTTCTTAAGCCAATAGTGCTTTAAATACTGACAACCTTTTCTAAAAGAAATGTATTATTATAATACCTGAATAAACGTATTAAACTGAACTCTCGGCTGGGCTCTGACTATGGGAAACTTTTTTGGACTCTGACTATGGGAAACCTAGCTTTCACTGTTCAGACTATGCAAATGCCAACACAACTCAAAATGCTTCATTTGTATTAAAAACTGAATTGGAACTTTTTGGAATAGTTGCTAAAATTTCCTAATCATTAAATCAATGTCAACGTTTAATAAAAATGCGTACCTACTAATGCTTTGTCTGCTACACAGTTTCACTTCTAACTTACTAATAGAGATAGATTTACATCTACTATAAATTTACTCCACTCAAGTAAATTGTCACAAATTATTTTAATTTTTTTTTTTTTTATTACTTGCGCAGATAAAAGCGCTGCATATAAAAAACATGATTTTACAAAAAAGCTTTACAAATTATTCATCATTTTTTACTTTGATGTGCACAATAAATGACAGATTTCATATAGTAAAAAAGCCTGTAGAAATATCTCTATAACGGAATCTAGCCATAAAGAAAACATTTAGTAGTCTCGACGAAACGAATACCACACAAATATACCTGCTAAGAACAAATCTCATTTAAATCGGAAATTTTTTCCAGTCACTTTCTATTCCGTCTTAGCAGGTTTAATTGCACAACATTTCTATGTCTGTGTTTGAATTCGTTTTATTATATAATATCTAGCCCGTCCGGACCTGTGATAATAACCTTAAATATACCTAAAATCAGTATTGAATGATTTTATATATTTTAGACAAAAATCTTTCCATACGAACTTAACCTCTTCACTCCCAGGACGTACGCGCTGCGTACGTCCTCTCATTTCAGCAATCAGCGACCAGGACGTACGCTGCGTACGTCTTCTCATTTCAGTAATCAGTGAACATTACGTACACCAATACGTTCACTATACATCTTACGTCATTATAAGAAATAATAAAAGAAAATAAATAGAAAGAAAATAAATTCCTAAGTTTTATGTATACACAGGGGCTATTGGTCATGGATAAATACAGTAAAAAAAAAAGTGACAAACACCAATTTCTTATAGAAAAATTCATGTTGATCATTCGATCAATTAATCAATAGGAATTCTTCTATAAGAATATACTGGTGTTTATCACTTTTTTTGACTGTATTTTTCCCTGACCATTAGCTACCCTGATATACTGTATGTATGTATAGTATGTATGTACTGTATGTATGATATACTGTATGTATGTATGCAAGTTTTGTATATTGTTTTATCCGTATTATGATAACGTTGTAAATCCTTTAACGACCTTACATTCATTACTATTAAATCACGGAAGTTATTAAATGATTTATGACACAAACATTTTGCACAGCCTGGTATATAGACCTTCACCAGCGAAATTAAGCCTGGGAGTGAAGTGGTTAATGTTGGGTGCCTCAATTCCTTCGACAGCATACACCCCCAAATTTGTATGAGCTTATGTTTTTAAACAAAAAAACTATCCAAACGAATTTAGAGTTGGGAGCCCAATTGCCTTCGGCAGCGTACGCCGTCTGTGATACGCATGTTCGAGCTGTTTTTGCAAACGAACCTTCAATTTCTGAGATTTTATTTTTTAAACGAAAATCTACCCGCCAAAAAAACCCCCTAGAGTTGTAGTACTTTTCTTACTAGTAGAACTTTCCTTATTTTTCTACACTGTTAAAAATTTGCAGCAAACTGTCCAGTCATTTGACCGTTTTTAAAGAAAACGGTCACATAACCGTATTTTAACTCCATTCTGACCATAATATGGTCAATAATATGGTCAGAATAGAGTTAAATTACTGCTATGTAACCATTTTCTATAAAAATGGTCAAATGACTGGACAGTTTGCTGCAAATTTTTAACAGTGTATGTATCCAAAAGATAACTCTATATAAATATTTCGGACCAATGATTTATATTGTTTAAGACTTCGATATCATAAAAGAGAAAATAACTTATTTCGACTATTTTTAAACTTTTAACAATGTACATTTCTGTTAGCATTAGTTAACTTCCACCATAGCACATCTTCAAAAAGCAGCAAATACAGGCGAAATATATTGACAAATTTCTTATACTTGTTTTTAAATACCAGAAAGCCAGGATGATCTATTCTGTTTTCCACCAAATTGTCAATGAATTGTATATTTAAAATTCTGGGCATCACAATGGCAACATTCTTAATTTGATGTTGTTTTGAAATGTAAATTTCAGAATAATCGAGAAAAATGCATTACATTTTTATTCTAACAAATAGTGATACAATTACTTATTTTACTGTTTATTTATATAAATATCATTTTCTCGAACAAAATTCTGGATTAAATATCATGTTTTGTAAACCAGTTAACTAATGGAGAGTAAATGTCTTCGGAAGAGATCAAGCTGCAATATGATTTTACAATGGGCTGAAGTTTCGTGTGAATCAGACTGTCATTGTTGCAACCCAATGAAAGGAACTTTGTTTCACGCGTCTTGGAATGCATGAAATTATGATTATCGATAACATTCCTTTCAACAATGTTTCAATTGTGATAAGACGTCAGATAAACGTACATGGATTAAATAATCCTTGTCTAATGGAATAAGGTTTCATAGCATTTCACCGTTTTCGATATTTGCATAAAGGGTAAAATTTATGGAGCACACATATAGTCGCTTAGCGATGCCAAAAGCTCTCATTTATTGCTACAGAATGGAGATGATACGCATATGATAAATAAATATGTGTTCTTCCCAATTCTTTATGAAAGTGTTTTAGTTTTAACATTATCAGAACAATTTCGAATAAAATCATATACAGATTTCATGACATGTAACTCTTGTTTAAATAAGTTACATGCTTAAGGTATGCACACCTTTGAAACGTCATTTTCGAAAAAAATATCGATTTTTCATTTTTACAATAATATAAAAATCTGATCTTTTATCTATCGAATTCTGCTTTAATTGTGTCTGTATCTGAATTAGAACCCTAGTTACAGCCGTTTAAAGTTACATCTATTACAGCTTGCCAAAGAATTTTACTGCCGGATATCTCGTTCTGCAAACCGGAAGTAATCTGAAATGTATGTTTACATTTTTCTTTTTCGAGCTTTAGCATTTGAATTGTATTATATGTTCAAGAAAATATATGGAGTATATAATTAAACATTTAAAGAATAATAATTTTTTTTATAGCAAGAACCGCCTTTAAAAGTTATTTTTAGCTTTTTCTCAAAATGAAGTTTTTCAGATTTTTACTGCACGCAAAACATCCTATAGCAAAAAATTATGCATGAAATGCCTTGAATTTTTTTTTTTTTTTTTTACAAATGTTTATTGAAGAAATAGACTACAATCATGAAGATATTTTAATTAGTTTTATATTTACACTGGTATAAGTTAAAAAGTTGGAAGAAATTTTAGGAATTCTTCATTACATTAGTACTTCAAGTGCCATAGCTACTGCGATAGAGATGCTTTTATAATGCGGGGCTAGTCTATGTCCTAGAAAAAGTTATTATCTTTATTATGCAATTTACAAAATGTGAATGTATTGATTTGATTTTGAATTATCATGTTTTGCACAAATGCTAATTTTACACATAATTTTGACAATTTTTCATTTAAAAAAATTATTTCTGTGTAATTTCTAAAATGTTTATATATTTTTTTTAAGTTTCAACTTAAATGTCATTAGAAAAAAAATATTATAAAGGTCATCATTACTTGTGAAATTTATGACATTTAATGCTATTCTAAATGAGAGAAAAATTAGCAATTTAATTCTTTCGCCTTAAAAATTGATTACAGTCTCTAATAACCGTAGAAACTTTTCTCCTCCGATTAATTTCCAATTAAATGAACATAATTTATGTGTACACCAAAAAGCAAATTAAAATGATTGCTCATATATATTAAATTCTCATATATTAATAAAAGATTCAATTATTCAACAAAAGATTATGAACTATTGTTAAATTTTTTTATGCCAAATGTGCCATAAAAAAACATAAGATAAACCATCGCTTAATATTACTTAGCACCAGTAAGCAAAACGTTAAACTATAAGAAACATTGGTTTTATACAGACATGATGAACCTTCCACTGGATACCATCCAAAAAGAGTTTAGTCGTCGACAAAGGATTAACCTCCGGAAAGAAATAAAATAAGATTGATTTACCACATTAAAACTTGTCATTCTTTAACTGGCATCTCTTTAAGGAAAACTGATTTTGCACAAAGATGTGAAAAATTATTTTACGGTCTTTTTATATACATTTTTAGAACAAAAAAAAAGGATTATTTTTCAAGGAAGAGAGTAATCATGCTAACACCTGAAATTAAAATCTTACAATTTTTAGCCTTAAGTTTCAGATATTTTGGACATCAACACCTTATGCCGACGATGATATCCATTAATGTACTTGCAATCTTCTAAACTTATATCCAATGGTTGGAGTATCATAATATAAATGCTGGAAGATTACACCAGGACTCGAACCTGGGTACTTTGTTTTGCCGTACCACCGCTTTCCCTACTGAGCTATCCCGACGATATCCTGGGCTGGCTTATTTCACTCTAATTTGTTGGACAAGGCTGCGAACTGCAGCGCTAATTTCATTCATCCAAGCTACAACTATAGCATTTACATGATGAATCTTGAAATAGCACGGAGACGGCCCGGCAGCGTGGTTGGTAGCGAAGGCGACAGCCACGGTGAGGGCCCGTGGTTCGAATCCTGCTAAGACATGGATGTCATTGTGTGTGTGTCTTCAGTGCTGTCTACTTCCTTGTGTCTATCTCGTCCCCAAAAAGAAGATTTATGTAATTTGCCAAAGTCCTGTATGTATTTCTGTGAATAAAAAATATGGATCATTCGAAACAAACAGCTTTGTAGCTTATAAGTCTCAAAGCAATCTATGTCAAATGCCAAATAGCACGGAAACTCCTGTATACCATGTAATTAGAATATAATGAGTAGAGGAAAGTATATTCAACTAGGTAAATTTTATCTAATGGTTGGAGTATCATAGTTGAGATTTTTTTCAACAGAGCGAATATATGCCGGGACCAGGAGTTTCCGTGCTTGATTTTTAGTCATGGACAATATTTTTTAATTTTTCAATTAAAAAATTATTTAATTTTTTTGCACAATCCACTCTTTTTGTAATCTTATACATTAAGCTTTTTGCAATAAAACAAGGTATGACACGCATTAGGTATAAACAGGTACAGTGTGCCCCAAAGAAATAGCCTACAAGCTATTCCTTTCACGGATAAAAAATATGGTCCAATGAATTATGTAACTAATTGCTAATGTATAATCATATACTATATTATTTCTGTTGTCAACATCCCTTTTTCTAGACATTTACAAAACGCAAAACTATGAATGAGGTATTGTTCAAAAGGGGTTTGAACCGGCGTATGACAGTACACTCAAATGTCATTAAAACATGTGTTTAATTAAAAACTGCTGTTAAATAAATATTAAATCAGAATTTTTTTCAAAAATGAATTGAAAGATGTTTCTCAAATCAATGTTGCCACAAAAATAAACTACCGCTTTATAACATGCTCAAAAATGATTATAAAAAAGTAGATAATGCAAAAATGATAAAGTGCGACATTTAAGTACGTGTTTATTTTATATTTATGATAAAAAAGCAAAGTCGGAATTGCAATATTTAGAAGAAAAAGATACCATGGATCAATTGAAGCAGTGGTAATTTACATGTAGTCTAGAGGGTATGCTTTGTATTAAATTATATTATATTTTATGGGTATTCCTATTTTTTTTGTCCCTCGTTTTTCCCAAAGCGTATAACGTAATCATTTAATGCTGTTAAAGAACTATTGTTAATTTTTCTTCAAGCGTATGCCTATTGCTATCTTCAATCAGTTTTGGTAGAGTAAATGAGACTGTATTCTTGCTTGGATAAAGTTATTTGCACATATTTTTTTTTCCTTAATTTTTCTTTAGAAATATAAACCTATATTTAAAAAATATTAAATATTGCTAAAAAATATTAGTCTGCAGTGCAAAATCCTCATACGGCTCCACTGATAAAAATTTGTTTTTATAAATAATAACACAATCCAATATTTTCATAATTTTATTCATTAAGCATTTTGCATGCAACAAGGTATGACACGCATTAGGTATAAATAGGAAAAGCATTCCCTAAAGAGTCTACAAGCTATTTCTTTCACTGTTCAAAAGGAATGACCTAATGAATTAGATAACTAATTGCTAATGTATAATAAAAATTTGTTTTTATAAAAGATAACACACAATCCAATATTTTCCTACTCTTATGCATTAAGCATTTTGCACACAACAACGTATTATACGCATTAGGTATAAATAGGAACAGCGTTCCCCAAACAGTCTACAAGCTATTCCTTTCATTGTTCAAAAGGTATGACCTAATGAATTAGGTTACTAATTGCTAATGTATAATAAAAATTTGCTTTTATAAATGATAACACAATTCAATCTTTTCATACTCTTATGCATTAAGCATTTTGCATGACACAAGGTATGATACGCATTAGGTATAAATAGGAACAGCGTTCCCCAAACAGTCTACAAGCTATTCCTTTCACTCTTCAAAAGGTATGACCTAATGAATTAGGTAACTTATTGCTAATGTATAATAAAAATTTGCTTTTATAAATGATAACACAATTCAATCTTTTCATACTCTTATACATTAAGCATTTTGCATGCAACAAGGTATGACACGCATTAGGTATAAATAGGAAAAGCGTTCCCTAAAGAGTCTACAAGCTATTTCTTTCACTGTTCAAAAGGAATGACCTAATGAATTAGATAACTAATTGCTAATGTATAATAAAAATTTGTTTTTATAAAAGATAACACACAATCCAATATTTTCCTACACTTATGCATTAAGCATTTTGCACGCAACAACGTATTATACGCATTAGGTATAAATAGGAACAGCGTTCCCCAAACAGTCTACAAGCTATTCCTTTCACTGTTCAAAAGGTATGACCTAATGAATTAGGTTACTAATTGCTAATGTATAATAAAAATTTGCTTTTATAAATGATAACACAATTCAATCTTTTCATACTCTTATGCATTAAGCATTTTGCATGCAACAAGGTATGATACGCATTAGGTATAAATAGGAACAGCGTTCCCCAAACAGTCTACAAGCTATTCCTTTCACTCTTCAAAAGGTATGACCTAATGAATTAGGTAACTTATTGCTAATGTATAATAAAAATTTGCTTTTATAAATGATAACACAATTCAATCTTTTCATACTCTTATACATTAAGCATTTTGCATGCAACAAGGTATGACACGCATTAGGTATAAATAGGAAAAGCGTTCCCTAAAGAGTCTACAAGCTATTTCTTTCACTGTTCAAAAGGTATGACCTAATGAATTAGATAACTAATTGCTAATGTATAATAAAAAATTGTTTTTATAAAAGATAACACACAATCCAATATTTTCCTACTCTTATGCATTAAGCATTTTGCACGCAACAACGTATTATACGCATTAGGTATAAATAGGAACAGCGTTCCCCAAACAGTCTACAAGCTATTCCTTTCACTGTTCAAAAGGTATGACCTAATGAATTAGGTTACTAATTGCTAAGGTATAATAAAAATTTGCTTTTATAAATGATAACACAATTCAATCTTTTCATACTCTTATGCATTAAGCATTTTGCATGCAACAAGGTATGATACGCATTAGGTATAAATAGGAACAGCGTTCCCCAAACAGTCTACAAGCTATTCCTTTCACTGTTCAAAAGGTATGACCTAATGAATTAGGTTACTTATTGCTAATGTATAATAAAAATTTTCTTTTATAAATGATAACACAATTCAATCTTTTCATACTCTTATGCATTAAGCATTTTGCATGAAAAAGTATGATACGCATTAGGTATAAATAGGAAAAGCGTTCTCCAAAGAGTGTACAAGCTATTTCTTTCACTGTTCAAAAGGTATGACCTAATGAATTAGGTAACTTATTGCTAATGTATAACTAGTCGTTGAGGGCCACCATAATACTTACCCATCATGGATATGCATAATATAAAATATGAAAATAAAACATGTGTAAACTATTTATAAAATGCATTGCAATTCGAATAAAATCGTGGCTTGATGACATCATAAACATTAAAGGCTCTATTACTGAATTGCGTAAAAGAAATATCCTTATAACTCCAAAATTGATAATCCTATTAACTAACAGTTTACTGCGTCGGATTAAGTGTCTCATTTTCAATTAAAATATATTTTTTAATTGAAATTTGAATGAAATACAGGGTCCTGAGAAATCGAAGAGTGTGGAAAATACGATTACAAATATCTCGGCAACTAACTCTATTCTTTATGCAAAATTTATGTTTTTTTATTGTCTTTTATATTCACTCCTTAAAATAAACAATTTCGAAATTTTTTAAATACCTTTTATCATAACGAATATTTTGAGAGGCCGAAACAAATATAGTTCCGGATAATCCAAATTACTGAAATTCAATAAGCTTCTTCGCATTATTACATACTAAGTACATACCAAATTTCAAGTCTCTATCTCAATTTGTTCGGTAGATAGAGCGTTTACAGACACACACACAGACACACAGCGTCAAAAAAATTTTTTCGATTTTCAAAACGATTACAAGACTTACCATATACTACGTATGATGGGTAAGTAATAAAAATTTTTATAAATGATAAGTATGTAATAATGAAGTGTTACGAAAAATGACTTTATGAATGCAATGGGCACAACTTCTAAAACTAATTTATATTAATTTCCCCTTTATCGCGAATCATATTCTGATGTAAAAATGTAGCATATGTAGTTTCAAAATTTATTTTAGATTCTAATTTTAATCACCGTAATATTTATTTGTTCTCCCATGCCAGTTAAATTTTATTTCACTCATAATATTTGGAGAATTTATACAAAAATATCAATTTAAGTATTAAATCAATAAATATTAAATAAAAAAAATCGCAAATGTCAAGTGAATCATGATAGTTAAAAGAAAGAACTAGAAACTTTATTTTTCTAATAAAATAGGAATGATTATTTTTGTAAAATCTTTTTGTTTCAGTAATTAGTGTCCAATTAGTGACAGTTTTTTGAAAATAACATGTTAATTACAAAAGTTAAATTTTTACATTTTCTTCACTTAAAATCCAAAATGGAAATATAAACACTCGAATAAAGAGTAATGACAATTTAAATATACAACTTGTACATCGTTATAAATGTCAAAATGGTTAGAATTAATTACCATAATTCCTGATACCTTTTATTTGGTGATATCATATTACTACATTATTATTTCATGTAAAAGACGAAATTTTTCGACAAGAAACAGACTTAATTTTGTTTATTTAGAAGCTTATTAATAACGTATTGAGATTCCTCTTGTAAATTTATTTTCTGGCATACTAGAAAGAGAAAATCTTTTTGTCACATGTTAAACATTTTACAATACATTTTAGCATATTTTAAAATGGGAAACATTCATTCTCTTTCGCCTATTATGAAAATGTTAGTTATACTTTATTTATAATATAATATTACTTTGAATCACGTTACCATTAAAAAATAAATAAATAGGAATGTCGAGAACAGCCAGTTCCATATAATTGAAATAAATGCAATATTTTATATACCTCTCTAGTTTAGAATAAAAGGCTCCAGTGAATTAATTATTGTCTACAACAATAGTGTTTAGCGTTTGCATTTATATTATTGTATAATTTGTCGGCCGAGTTTTAAAGCAATCTCCGTCATCATTTCTAATGAAGAAAATGCTCATCTATTCAATTATTTCGTAAATTATGAGTCCATTTTTAACACTTTCCAACATAGTTGAAAAGTGTTTATGAATTCGGTTCGTCTATCTGTCTGTCTGTCTGCCGTCTGTGTGACCATGCTCTAACTCGCATAAATATATCCGGATAATCATGCGAAAAATACATGTTATTGAGGTTTATTATAGCATATCCGGTATTGAAAATGAAGTGTGTAGCACTTACACTTTTTTCACACAGGCACACAAAAGAATGCCGTTACATTATGTCTAAGGGGGAAAATGTTTTGCAGTGCATTTTAATGATATGACACTATTTCAAATATATTGAAATTGATATACATTACTGAAATACACTACAAGCTGCTCACTATCGAACAGGGTACGTCTAGCACTTATAATTAGTTTACAGAGAAACTGAAAAGAATTCCATTACATTATAGTTTATTGTGGAAAATCGTTTGCAGCACTTTTTAATCATGTTACACTATTACAAACAAAATGAAATTGATATCAATTTCTGAGATGCACTAAGACATGCTTTCTGTAGAATATGGAGAGTAAAGCCATATCTTTCATTTACAGTGCCACACAAAAGTATTCTTTTGCATTATAGTCTACGGGAAAAAACTGTTTGCAGCGTATTTTAATTATGTTCCGCCATTTCAATTATAATGAAATTGATATACATTATTGAGGTTTATTACAAGATACTTGTTATGTGCATAGCATTTATCGTTCATTTACAGGGACACACAAAATATTTCGGGTACAGAACTGTGTCCGAAGTATTGATTATAAGCCATAATTGGAAGTGAGATTTTCTTAAGGTATGCGTTTAACTAAATTTTTGAATGCTATGAAGTATTTATAAATGCTACAGATCATATACAGGTTACACAAACAAGTCGTAAGCATTGCGGTGCATCAGCGGAAATTGGTTAAAATGGGTTTTTAATCGAGTTATGCATTTTGAACGTGAAATATATTTAGTATACCGATAAAGGTTTGCTGAATATAAATAAAATCATATACCGGGACACGCAAAGAACTGAATACATGGCTGCCTATGTATGATAATTTCTGGAAGTATGATTTCAGGGTATTGAATTAAAGTACGCCTGAATTAAAGTATAGCTTAATATGTGGCGTGTATAAAAAGCTTAAGGTAATATACAGGGCTGTACAAAGTAATTCAAGTATGTTTCCTTCTATTGGTAGAAACTTCTAAAGATAAATTTCCAGCGTGTTATGTGTTTTATTACTAAACTAAATTGTAGCATACTATAGAGTATATACAAATATATAAATTATATACAGGGCTGGAGAAAAGAGTTGGAGTACTTCTCCGGCTGTGGACGGTAATTGCTTAAATCTGGTTTTCAAATGTGTTTTGTGTGTTTCGGAAATGTTTACTTGGATACCTTATTTACATTATTAAACAGCGATGGTTTGTTAAAGTATTCTGTTAAAGTTGGAAAGTGTTTCATAATCTATGCTTGGTGCATGATTTTTCTTTTTTGTTTTTAAAAATAAAATATGAGAATACGATAATTTTTATTCCTTTGTAATTTAATGGACGTAGATTATGTACACAGGTGGTCATTTCTAAGGGCAGATGACACTATAAAAAAAAAATCTCAGGCTGAAGCATCTGGAAATAAGCATACGAGCGCAAAACTGTAAGAAACATTGTGCAAATTCAAATCTTCCCACACGCGTTAGTCACACAAAAGTTCTGATAAGTGATTTTTAGTATTTGGGACGCTGTGGCTGTTGCTGAAATACGAACGAAATTGACGAGATTGAAATTCTGGATATGCCATGCCAACATCAATTACATGAATTTTAAACTTTTACGCATTAATGGAAATCTTGATAGAGGGAAACAAATAACAGGTATTGCCAGGAACTCAACATCGCCCATTGAGTTCTTTCCTGGATTTGGTGAGCATATCAAAAGACAAGAGCATGCGGCAGATTGCGCTGAAGAGGCCGACCTTGCAATACAAAAGCCACAGAAGACAGGTGTATTGTCTTATTGGTAATAAGAGACCGGCGCAGCTAGTAAACTGGCAAATGTGTTTCTTGTCGTCACAGTCAAGCATATAGCCGTAAATACTGTAGACAGGCGTTTGCAACAAGGAGTTCTGTCCATTGTTCGCCGTAGCACCGGTTTGCATTGTACCGTCAACATTGCAATTGGACCAATGTGACAAGTAACATATCACTTCCATTCATGGATATTTTCTGGATGGTGAAAACTAGCTCTCTCATGTTAGATCACTTGTTTTCTATGATCATATGACAGACTGATGCTACTATCAGTACACAAGACCAGCCGTTTTCGATTTATTTGCGATGCTGAAGACACCATTCAAAACGGGCTCTGGGGTCAACTCTGGACAATGGAACACACACAGCAGGTATTAGACCGTATAATCCTTCTTCTTGAAAACACCTGTTTAGATTTCCGGAATATCAGCTTCCTTGTAGCAGCAAGAAACTGATTTCCTTCTACACTAGCTGCGTTCTACCGCTCCTGTTATAATGTATCTACCTTCGGAACCGTTGCACTGCAAATACGATCTCTTTTGCCTGAATTCTTTCATATATGCTCTAAAACCAGAAAACAACATTGTCAGTGATTTTATATATGCTATAAGACCAGAAAACAACATTGTGAGCGATTTCGAATTTCTAGGAAGTATCTGTTTTTTGTCGCCCTTCTTTGAACTTTCCAACAATACGACTACATCTAAAACTATTTACAGGATATCTGCAAAACATATACAAACGTTACAAAATGTCCATTTAATCTGTGGCATTCAGATTTCTCTTTCGAAAACAACTGCTACCGTTATCTAAGTCCTTTATTACCACTATCACATGACCGACACATGTAGCTATCAAAAATATGCATGCGCGTGATGCTTTCCATAACCGATACTAATTTCCACATGAATCCGTTTTTCATTTTATGATTGTTATCGTTTATAGCGTCAACCGTCCTTAGCAATTGTCCACAAAATAATGTGTAAAGCGGTTTTTAATGATCTTTTTAACAAAATGATATATTAAATGCGTAGTATTTTTTTCTTTGTGAAACGTATTGACTTTGTTTTTCAAAACAGCATAACCGTATGTTTTACAGCAGTGTATGGTGTATTTCATTCATATATAAGTATTTAAACAACGACTTTAATATCAAAAAAGTATATCAAATTGCAATCTATTTATTGAATAAAAGACACTAGTTACACGTATAAGAAAAAATCAATACAAGATAGAATCCACTTATACTAAAAATAAATGGTTCTTATTTAACAATATGTGGAAGTACAATCTTAATAAAAGTTATATAGGATTCTGCATTAGCCAGCTAGTGTACATCCCATGTTCGCTTGTATTATTACAACAGATACATATTAACTTTTTGGATGAATAAGTAACGATTTCTGATTTGATTAATTTATATAAATAGTGCATACGTACACTGTCAGAAAAACTCGTCTTTTCCCTAAATTATTCGTCATTTTTCAACAAATAATTTCCGTATTCCTAGAAAACATGCTTTTTCCAAAAATTCTTCCCGAAAACCTGAAGAAGAGGTGGAAATCCCGTTTATTCCCTGCACGAATGCGTATTGGCTATTTTAATACTAAATTTCGAATTTATTTTTTAAATGAAACACTAAAAATTCAATAAATAAAAATTTCGAATTTATTAAAAAAACAAAACAGTGCTTTCGAATTTAAAAAAGTCCTTCCGGCCTGTACCGGGAGGAAAAGGTAGCTTTCCTATATCTTCGTTTTAAAATTTTATCTAATGTTACACGAAAACAGCAACTTAAAATGCAAATAAAACGTTTACAAAAGATTCGTTAATACTCAATTTGAATAAGAAATTCGCCAAATTATTGAGCAATAGCCAAATTGGCTTCATTTATGAAGACTTATTTTGGTCGCCAAATTTGGCGATATTTCGCCAAATGTCGCCAAGTTTGGCGAGAATTTTGCGCTAACGGATATGAATATATAGTTTTATGCGTTTGATTGGGAAAATTATTACAACAATGAAAATTTTTGTAATGTGCTGTCTTGTTTCAAAATGTCAGCCGCCCTAGATTTTCAAACTGCTCTATCTGAGCCGTTTTGTAAGATAAATTTAAAACAAAAAATGCTCTGGAATCCTCGTTTCAAGGCCTAACACTGAATTAAAAAATAAATTTGAATTTGTAACTTTTTTGTACATTTATTTTAGTTTTAAATTTTTAATTGGCCGCCATCTTGAAACAAAATGGTGGACCAAGCTGGCCAACGAACTCGGTCGAGACATTGGTGAGCTTAATGCACACAATTAGTTTCATCAAAATTGATTTATAAATACGAGCGTTATCGTATGACATAGGTCAGATATATATATATATATATATATATATATATATATGGAGATGATATATATATATATATATATATATATATATATATCAACATTTGAACGGAGGGTGGTTTTGGGGTCTGGAGGTCATGATCGGTGAAAATATATCGAAATTTTCCGGAACTGCTTTCCTCCGAACGGCTGCAATAGGTAGCTTTATACTTTTTTGTATTGAAAGCTACCTAAAAGTAAAAATTAAGGTGTCTGACTACGTACGGAGCAATTTTTTCCAAAAAAGCTATTTAATTATTTTTTGAAATATTTTTTATTAATATTATGACTAGAAACTGTGAAAAAAAGCAAAAAATATTTCATTCATTGATGAAATTTTGGTAAATGGGGGATTTTGCGGTAAAATTTAGCGAAATATTGCCCAATACGCAAAACACGCTATAGAAAAATATATTGCATGTATCTTAATGTACTTTTTACACTTTATACTTATGACTTTGGTGAAGGCAATGAACTAAAATCTAAGAGATAGTTTAAATGTTTCAAAATTTATAGCTTATCGTACCTTTTTACATCCTGATTTTCTAAAAATTCATCAATGTCTTTCCATGAAAACATCCATAAAACAAAAAATATTTATTCTAAAATTAAATCTTTAGTTCATTGCCTGCACAATAGTGTAAATAACAAGCAATTTAAATTTCATAGTGATATTCTAATAACTTTTTGAGAAATCATGTTTTGCGTATGGAATTTTCGTCAAAAATTACATTTTCCAAAAAATGCATTTAAAGTTTACATTTAGGTTTTACTACAAGAATTTACACGGTAATGTTCATCTAAACTTCACTGTTTTTATGAGCCATACACATTTTTTTTAGAACTGAGCCTTTGTTTATGTCTAGAAGGGCATAATTTTGCTTCGTCCTTCCCAGTTAGTACCTTTAAATAGTACTTCCGGTCCTTTAAACAGTACTTCCGGTTTGAGTGACAGTTATTGAGTAGTATAAAAACCGCTACAACTCCGGTTCTATTTATCGTACAATAAAAATAAAAACAGTTTTGGAAAGGTACAATGCTGGGCTTTAATAAAATGTAATAAAATCGTTTTGACAATTTTGGTCGAAAACCACTTTTTAAACTTAGTCAGATATCTTAATTTCCTCATTCATTTAAAGTTATTTGCAATTTATTTTTTAAAGTTATAAAAAAAAATATTCGCTCTTAAAATATATTCTAAACAAACAAATTAAAATATATATGTATTAGTTAAATTAAATGAAAAAAAAAAATATTTTATTCAAAAAAGCAACGAGCAAAAATAATGCTTTCGAATTTAAAAAGAAAACAAATAATTTTCTCATTCATTTAAAATTATTCGCAATTTATTTTTTTTTAAGTTATAAAAAACACGCGTACTGAAAATGTATTCCAAATGCACGCATTTAAAAAATATATAATAGTTGAAATCGATTATACTAAAAAAACACACACATTTTATCAGGAGTTTAATTAAAAATATAATATTCATATTTTACATCTAAAAATAAAATTAAGTATATATCTAATTCATGTTTTTATTCTATTAATAGATACTAAAGTGTTAAAACCCCAACCATCATCTCATAAAGACGAAATCTCTCAGCAATTAACTTCAAAATATCATGGTTTCTAATCCCCCAATTGTACCCAAGCCACCATTTGAAAAAAACTCGTATCATCGTTTCAAACTCTGACTCTAGCAAGCTTCCGCTTGCCTTACCGGTAAAACTAGTGACTCAAGGTCCTGAGGTACCTGGTTTGACCCCAAGGTCAGTCAGAAAATGTTCTTAAAATATATCAAATAAAATACACCCGAAATAGTCCAAAGATGGCGACACAAAGACAGATGTAATACAGTAATCCCTTAACATTTGCGAGTTTTGATTATTCGCGAACATGAAAATCCGGAAAACTTAACATTCGCGAGAATCTGACTTGATTATTCGCGATTTTGTTTAAATTATATCTTTGCTTTTTCAGAATTTACAGTGGTTAAAGATTGTTTCCCATGTGTTTTCTTAGTATGTAACAAATCAATTTTCAGTTGTCTACTGAAACTAGTCGTTGGGGGCCACCGTAATACTTACCCATCATGTATATGTATAATGTAAAATATTAAAATAAAAATGTGTAAACTACTTATAAAATGCATTGCAATTCAAATAAAATCGTGGCTTGATGACGTCATAAAAAGGCTCGATTACTGAATTGCTTGAAATAGGTTTTTCCTTATAACTCCAAAAATAATACTCCTATTAACTAGCGGTTTATTGCATCTGATTAAGCGTCACATTTCCAATTCAAATATATCTTTGAAGTGAAATTTGGATGAAATACAGGGTCATGAAAAATCGAAGAGTGTGGAAAATAGGATTACAAATATCTCGGCAACTCATTATCCGATCGACTTCATGTTTTATGCAAAATTTATGTTTTTTTATTGTTTTTTATATTTACCACTTAAAATAAACAATTTCGAAAATTTTTATATACCTCTCTTCAGAACGAATATTTCGAGAGTCCGAAAAAAATAGATCCGGTTAATCGAGGTTATTGAAATGAAATAGGCTTCTTCCCATTATTACATACTAAGTACATACCAAATTGAAAGTCTCTATCTCAATTTGTTCGGGAGATAGAGCGTTTACAGGCACACAGACACACACACAGACACACACACACACAGACACACAGACGGACGGCAATTTGTTTTTCTAAAAATATGTTTTTTGGAATCTCCAGTGTCTGAAACGTGTAAATCCGTCAAAAAAAATTTTCGATTTTCAAAACGATTACAAGACTTACCCTATACTACGTATGATGGGTAAGTAAAAGGAGCGAGTGTTATAGGAAAACAAAATAATAACAGCAGAAGAATACTCATTGCAATGGGGATATTAGAAGTGGTAAGGTAACGGCATCTTCAATCTATTAATTTAAAATGTGCTTGTGCAGGTTCTCGTAGATATGGAGCTGAAGCTACATACATTATCATATCTTTGGGAATAGAGAGAGAGTTGACTTTACTTTATTAAAAAAAAAACTATGCTTTTTAGCTGTAATTATTTCTCCAGTCAGTTAATTTGAATTATCTTCATTAAATAAATTTCATAAATATGAATATGTGTGTACATTCATGCATATATGTTATGCATAACGTACTGTTAATACATATATCCTTTTGTTTTCTGGAAATACTGTGGCACTCTAATTAAAATTTTATAGGACGTAACTCCTTTTTTAGTGCAGAGAGATAGACTCAACATTCGCGAGGTTTTTCTAGAACGTAACCCTCGCGAGTGTTAAGGGATTACTGTATTTTAAAACCTACGTTTTCCAAAAAACGACGTTCTTTTTTTATCCGTCGGTCTCTCTCTCTGTCTGTCTCCCTCTCTCTGCGGCTGTCTGTATCTCTGTCTGTTTGTCTCTCACTGTACCTGTCTGTATCTCTGTCTGTATGTCTCTCTATATATCGCTCTATCTAACTATCTATTCTGCCCTTATCTCTCAATCTGTCTATCTCCATATCTCTTTATCTCCTTCTATCTCTCTATATTCTTCTATCTCCTCTTATGTATCTATCTCTCTGTATTCATCTATATCTTTATATTACTGTATTTCCCTCTAAATCCCTCTATATGTCTCTCTTCCTTTATCTCTCTATCTACATCTATCAATCTCCTTATATCTTTATGTCCTTTTTAAGCCTTGCGCGGCAGCGCAAGGCTTATTTATTTCCAGTGCGACTTCCCCATGCTATTCTAACACAGCAAATCCCGTTGAACGCGTTATTTTACTAGAGTTTTTCACACTTTTTGTACCCGCTTGCACAAATTTTCTTTAAAACACCTAATTCTGTAAAAAAATAAATCCTCCAATCACAAAACTCTAAATTCTGGTATTGTTACTTTCTTTAGAGACCTGTCAGGCTTCGACTAGCGCTTCGACCAGGAAGTTAGATTATTTTCGATTATTCATCCAATCTGTTTAAACTACATTATGAGTAAATTAAAGCTTTCTATTACAGTGCGGTCGAGATATTATGATTTTAATAATTAGGCCTTAGGCCGTGTAAAAAATTATGTGGAGAAGGGGGGGGAAGGGAAGGGCGCGAACAAAACTAGGAAATACAATAAAGCGATCTGTTTTAAAATTTACGATATTTTATAACACATAACATATTTTTTTTTTAATGAAGCAGCGTCAAAATTTATGAGGAGGGGTAGGGGGTGGGGCGTTCAGCCCACACGGGGGCGGGGATTTTCTAAATTTTGCCGACACCACTCATGTGATATATCGTTGGAAAGGTCTGAGACCGCTTAATCATATTATGCATCTCCGGTGTCCACCCCCCACTTTCCCCCCCAAGAGGGGTACTTTTCTAAATTTTGCACACATTCCTCATGTGATAAATCGTTGGAAAGGTCTGTGACCGCTTAATCATATTATGCATCTCCGGTGTCCAACGCCCACTTTGCCCCCACACCCAATGGGGGGCACTTTTCTAAATTTTACCGATACCCCTCATGTGATATATCGTTGGAAAGGTCCGAGGCCGCTTAATCATATTATGTATCTCCGGTGTCCATCCCCCACTTTCACCCCCCCAAGGGGATGCTTTTCTAAATTTTGCACACACCCCTCATGTGATAAATCGTTGGAAAGGTCTGTGACCGCTTAATCATATTATGCATCTTCGGTGTCCATCCCCCTACTTCGCCCCCCAAGGGGGGCACTTTTCTAAATTTTACCGATACCTCTCATGTGATATATCGTTGGAAAGATCTGAGACCGCGTAATCCGATTATGTATATCCGGTGTCCATCCTCCCCCTTTGCTCCCCCAAGTGGGTTCTTTTCTAAATTTTGCACACACCCCTCATGTGATATATCGTTGGAAAGGTCTGTGACAGCTTGATCATATTATGCAGCAGCACGACTGCTATACGGTGCCGCATGCAGCGGGGACTCGAGTCGGAAGTTCGTTCAGTTAGAGGTTTTGTACTATTCGATGTGTAAATTAAATGATCATCCGGTGCGTACGTAACACGACTGTTATACGGTGTAGAGATGAGTTCGGGCTCTTTTTCGGAACCAGGGCCCGCTCGAGCCCGATACTGAAAAAAATTGCGTAATATTTAAAAATTGTTTTAAAAGTAATATCTCATTTTTAAAAAACTTTGTACGTGAAAATAAATGTTTATCCCGTGCACATAATTAAAATTATTTGCAAAAATGAACATGATTCTTATTATCATTATGAAGATGAGAAACAATCCGTTGAAGTCCGTTATTTATTTTTTAATTAAAAATTAATTTATTATTTTAATTGTTTACAGAATAATCAATGTTTGAGCTGTATATTTCATATTACCAATACTGATTTTGATCTGTGCAGTCTTTTACATACACTTGCCTCGTGTGAATCGTATCTGCTTCATATTAATTTGTTATTAAAAAACTTGAGATATTAAAAAAAAGTAACTTGCAAAGCAAATTAAAAAAATTAATTTATTTCCATATTGTTAAGCCCGAGAAGAGACAGATATTAAAATTATTTTATTTAGTCAATGCTACAATAATGTTGCATTTTTATATTAAATCTTGTTCAGTCTATTTAATCTTAAAAAATTAAATTTAAATTTGAAACATGATATTAAAGCAACTTTAAAACATTTCATTTAGTTGAAATAAAATCTAAATAAATCTTCAACTTTTTTTTTTCAGTTTTACATGCATTATGCAAAATTTGTATTGTAACAAATTCTAACAGACAAGAAACATGAGAAGTACAAATAATTTAAAAAATTGAAGATTTATTTAGATTTTATTTCAACTAAATGAAATGTTTTAAAGTCGTTTTAATATCATGTTTTAAATTTAAATTTAATTTTTTAAGATTAAATAGACTGAACAAGATTTAATATAAAAATGCAACATTATTGTAGCATTGACTAAATAAAATAATTTTAATATCTGTCCCTTCTCGGGCTTAACAATATGGAAATAATTTTTTTTTTTTAATTTGCTTTGAAAGTTACTTTTTTTTAATATCTATCTATATCTGTATGTCCATCTATCGCTATGTCCCTCTATCGCTATCCCCCTCTATCACTATATCCCTCTATTTCTCTCTCTCTATCCCCTATCTTCTGTCTCTCAATATCCTTATATCTCTCTATGTCCTTCTCTGTATATCTCCACTCTCTCTTTCGCTCTCTCTCTATCTCTCTATCTTCATCAATCACTCTGTCCCTCCAGTTATTTCTATCTCCTTCAATCTCTTCCTATATCTCTATCATTCCCTATCTAATTATCTCTCTATCTCTCCCTATCTAATTATCTTTCTATCTCCCTTTATCTCTATAACTCTTTCACTGCAAATAAAGGAGTCTTAAAGTAAGACAAAAAAAAACGACTGAAAAAGCATTTAAGACACGTAAATATCTTAATATAGCGCTTAGACATAATAGATACCTTAATTTAAGACACATGTGTGTCTTAATTGACTGGTGGTAGAAAGGAACAAATATAAAGTGTCTTAATATGGTAAAATGTCTTAAATTAACCCTTGAATTATTGAACCCTCTGAAAAATTAAAACTGTGATTTTCAGACAAACAATGGTTAGCTATTGCAGAACGTTTAACGTTACAATTTTTAACATAGTTATTATGTTCCCCTAAGCGAACCTTAAAGGGTCTCTTGGTTTGACCTATATACATTTTATCACATTCGCAAAATATTTTATAAATCCCCCAATGTGAAAATCTGTCTATTGGATGTTTGAGGTTTGTAAATTTGATTTTGTTAAACAGTGCATAAACTATTTTAATGTCGAATCTTTTCAAATTTCTAGATATTTGATGGGTTATTCTCGAAAAATATGGAAGTATAATTAAATTTTCCTTGCGAACATTGTTAACGTTGGAACGCGTACGTTAATTTGTTTATTATGAATTGAGTCAACTATTTCAACAGGATAACCCCGGTCAATGGCTATTGATTTAATGTGGTCTAACCCTGCTTTTAGTAAACTCCCAGATGAACACATTTTTAAGGCGCGATGAACATAGGAATTAAAAGCAGCCAATTTTTTATTCGGGGGGTGAGATGAAAGACGGTGTGGCGGTAAAATGAAACTGCAAATGGTTTACGAAAACTGTAGTTTGAAATGAGTCATTTTCGCGGTAAACCATGACATCAAGGAAAGGTAGTTATTTATTATTTTCCAATTCAGATGTAAACTGTATATGTTTATCTACAGAGTTCATAACAGAAAGAATATGAGGAATATCTATATCACTAGAATCAAGTAAAGCGAAGCAGTCATCGATGTAGCGAGTTTAAAATGGAAAATTGAACTTTTTGAAATAGTTTGACTCGAAATAATGCATATAAAAATCACTGAGAATTGGGCTTAGGGTCGAGCCCATAGATAAGCCATCCGTCATGCGATAAAATCACCATTAAAAATGAGCGTGTTTTGCGATGGACAACTGTCAGTAAGGTGTAATAATTCATTCATTTCAAACTGTGAGACTTGAAACTCCTGAAGGCGTAATTTGAGACAGTTTAAGGCACCTTGAACCGGTACATTTGTAAAGAGGAATTTGACATCGAATGAAATCATATGGTGGCTTTGAGTAAAGGTGAAGTTGCGTATTTTTCTTACGAAATCATAAGAATTTTTGCATGTGTAAATATTGTTGGAGAGTAGCGGGGAGAAAATAGAAACAAGGTATTTCGCTAATCTATTGGAGGACGTACCAATATTTGAAACGATTGATCTGAATGGAACGCCAAGTTTGTGAACCTTTGGAAAAGCATAAAATCTTGCGCAGTGTGACACAGAAGGAATGAGGAAAGATTTAGTACTATTGGAAATGAGGGGGGAACGTTAGATAACGGATTTAATTGTTTTTGGTTTTTTTTTTGTGAAGTGTCAGACTTTAACTTTTTATAAGGACCATCATCAATTAAATCTTGTGTTTTTGTCATGTAATCCGACTTATCCATAACAACAACCTGGCCACTTTTATCAGCTTTGCTGATAACTATATTTGGATTAGATTTTAGTTTCTTTATGCAACTGGAAGCACCATTACTAATGTTTGACATAGGTAGTTTATTGTTAAAATTGACATTATTCGCAATTAAGTGACGTATTGAATCCTTCTGTGAAGGGTTTAAAGCACTGAATTTGAAAGCTCTTTCATTGGGGGCAATAATATACAGAAAAGACGGTTTGCTGGAGAGTGCAAAATTATTATTCAGTTTTAGACATTGGAGTGCATCCTGATTAAGCTGTACACTTGAAAGATTAACAACAGAATTCTGGTTTACTAAGGTTTTAGTCACTTTATTGCTATGTTGTCTGGAGAGTAAATTGAATTTAGTATTAAGAGTAGTAGTATGTTTAATAGACTTATTATGCGCACTAAACCAAGATCGTGTCATGTTGTACATTTATTTTTAATATAACGGCACAAAGTTCAATCCACCTTTTTAGACATAACATTTATCTCTCCTTTTTTAAGATTTTTATGAGAACATATTTTTTTTAATCGTATTATTTATTCTCCTTAATTATAATTAGAGATTTGTAAAAGTTTCCTAAAATCATGTTTTTTTCCCTTTCTTATGTTTATTTCTTAATAGAATCTGACGATATTTGTAGAATTAAATGTTGACTTATAAAATTTTCTTAGCATAAAAAAAAAGTTTCTTATCAATAAAGTTTCCGTATCAGAATGTTGCGTACAATAAGGTATTGTTACTAATTATTTATGTTTGATAGTTTAAATACCAGAAAGTTTTCTAGATCTGTAGGATGGGGGAGGGGGAGTTGGCTTTGTGATTACATTCAATAAACAAAAATCTTTAAATAGATGCAGAAAATATAACTAAAATTGTTGGAAAACAAAAAATATGTATATTCATGATTTAAATTAGTATGTATTTTCAAATACAAATAAATGGATAAACAAAGTCCTGTTAGGAAATACTGAATGATAAATTAAATTGATTAAAGGTTAGATAAACAAATAAAATCTACCTTTGTTATAATTTTTTGAAAAATATTTTTTTTCGAGGCAAAGAACTAAAATTTTTGTCCGTGATACACATGACCAAAAAATGAAATTTGTACCTTACATATGTATGACAGAATTGATTGTATAATAATAACATCATTTATCAATTTTTCTCTGAAACATCTGTTTAGGTGTTATACTTAGAAAATTGTACAGTTTTCCGTCTAATTCCTTATTGGTGAGGTTAACATATGGTACTGGTTTTTGCTGTAGCCCTTTATAGGATTTCTTGTCTTTAAGTCTATTTATTTTCCCGTAAATACACCTTTCTTTTTGTTTTTTCTGAATTATCTGGTAAGTGTTAACCTAACGCAAAAATTCATCAAAATCCCTGTTATCTAAAACCCTTATGATTCCTCATTATCTTATTACGATTCCTCAAAAATGTGGGGATAACCCTGTGCTCATTGCAGAGTTGTAAAAACCTAATATTGATAATTTCCCTATCCAGCCTCATTCTTTCTGTTTTGAAATTTTTCTTCAAATTGCATCGTTCTATTATGTATCCAGAATCGTCATTAAATATATAGAATATATATTATATCCCCAGAAGTCATTAAATATATAGAAACATTATTCTAAAATTGTAACAAAATTCACCTTTGTGTATCAATTAAAATATGAAACCATTTGACAGACCAAGAAAATTGACCCCATAGATATGCATGAAAAAGCAGGAATTTATATCATCCCATTTAAATGTAAAAATAAAAATGAAGTATTTACATACATAGGTATGACAACTAGGAAATTACAAGACCGCATAAGGGAGCATAAGTCAGACATAGCAAAAGGAAAACCATCTACTGCACTTTCTCGGTTAAATTTAAAAACAGAAATTGATATATATTTTAGTAAAGTAAAGATTATGACGCAAATGAACGACTATACTACATGTATACTGAGGGAGTCAGTGGAAATCCTGACAAGTGGTGGGAAATCCTGTAATGATAAGTTATCATACAATATACCAAAAATCTGGTATAATCAACTTGGTTACATAAAAAGTTTTCTAGATCTGTAGGCTGTAGGAGGGGGGGGGGCAGCTTAGTGATTACATTCAATAAACAAAAGTATTTAAATAGATGAAGAAAATATAACTAAACTTGTTGGAAAATAAAAATTATATATATTCATGATTTGAATTAGTAGGTATTTTCAAATACAAATAAACATACATAAAGATATACAAAGTCCTGTCTGGAAATACTGAAAAATAAATTAATTTTATTAAAGGTTTGATAAACAAATAAAATCTACCTTTGTTATAATTTTTTGAAAAATATTTTTTCTCTAGGGAAATGACTAAAATTATATCCGTGATATACATGACCAAAAAATGAAATTTGTACCTTACATATGTGTGACAGAATTGATTGTATAATAATGATATTAAAACAGTGATATAAGTTAACAAAAAGATAATACTTACAAGGAAGGTCTCCATAAGCGCATACTCAGAAATTTTTGAAAAAATTACAGAATATTCGTCTCATGAGGATATATACGTTTATAAAAAAATTTGCTGCGGAACCTCGATATAACGTCCGTAAAACAATTATGAAAATTTCGTGTTTTGGCGATTTATCGCTGGGTTGGCGACAAAATGAAAAAAAAAAAAAACATGCATTTACGATAAATTCTGTTTTAGGAAAAACGTTTTCTACTCTTTGTACCGAACTAGTTAAAGTAAGTTTAACTTAAATAATTTCACTTTTATAACTACGGTTTTGCCATATATATTTATATGTACATCTAAAATAAAATTAACGATCGCATTCTACGGTTTAGAACAAAATTTGAATTGATTAAAATTGCTTTAAACTAAAAATTATTTCTGTGATTCTGAGCTTTTTCAATTTGTCATCGATATTGTTAGTACCGGAGACAACTAGAGAAAAGTCTTGTTGCCGTGGAAACCATGACTCATTCAAAGTCGAAATGTATAATGAAATACTGTTTAATCGGACATTTACTGTTAAAATACACTTAAAACTTAACCAGCTTTCAAAACTGTATAAAATTAAATAACTTCAGCAATAGTTAATTTGTATATGTATTACATAACTTTATAGAAAAAATAACTATTTAATAGTTGAAGTTTAAATTCATAAAGTGCCACGCATTTAAACATCCATTTAACCAGACATTTCCAAATACATTAAAATCGCTTGCATTTGGCGACGAAAAAGTTTTGCTCGCCAAATCGCGTCTTTTTGCGTCAAATACTCGAAAGTATTTTATTTTTTTACAGAATTTCTGCTGGGATTCCGCAGCTAAATTTGACTGATCTCTAATTACGTACATGAGTAGCTTCATTAGCATTTTTTTTCAAAATATTCTGAGTATGCGCTTTAAGGAGACCTTCCTTGTTAGTGCTCAAAGTCTTTAAAATATGTCCCAGTTTAAAATAAGAAGAAAAAATAAGATAAACAATACGTGGAGAAGATGAGTTGGGGAGGGGGAGGGGGGGGGGGGGTAAGGACACCTATATTGCCAGCATTTTTTTTTTTAGTGTAAAAATGCCGATAAATATGTTAGTTTTGGATATTGATCAGGAAAAAACGTTTTTTGAAAGTACTTAAAGAAGATTGTAACTTTTTAAAAATAATTTTAATTCCTAGAAGGATAGGATATGAATACCCTTCGCAGATTGGGTCATTTCTAAAGAATAATGTGCTACTACAGATATGTAAGAATCAAAATAGAGTCATTTAAAATTGTAATTTTGAAAAAAATTCTTTGCTTAATAGGTAATGTTCTTATAATTAAAATTAATATAAAAGGTTAACAGTATTTAAAAAATATAATTGGTAATATTGCACATGACTTGCTGCAATACAAAATAAATTATGACAGTATAATGCAGATTGTTGTAATAGTCTTCCATAATTGGCAACCATTTATTTTGCTTTGTAGCTTGATTGTAAGTCTAAGTTTTAGCCTGCTGTCAATCTGCCAGTGTAAATAGGAGAAAAAAAATCATATAAAATGTTTCGAGTTCCTCAAAAATGACATCATTTAGTTTCAAATGTCTAAAAAATGGCGGCTTTTTAAGACATTTCAAATGTCTTAAAAATTGTAGCATTTTAGATGTTTTGAATGTCTAAAAAATGGCGGCTTTTTAAGACATTTGAAGTGTTTTAAAAATGGCGTATTTTTAAGACATATCAAGTGTTTTAAAAATGGCGGCGTTTTAAGACCTTTCAAATGTCTTAACTTCAGATGTAAAAAGATGTCTTAAAAAGTAAGACACTTTTTTTTCACTAAAAATGTGACCATCCATTTAAGACACCTTTTTAACTGAATTTCAGACGTTTGTGTTTACAGTGTTATATCCGTTCACCTATCTCTATCTCTATATCTCTGTAGCTCTATCTTTATCTCTATTTATCTCCCTATATCACTCTATATATATCTACTCATCTCTTACCCTTTCTATGTCTCTTTATCCTTCTATCGCTATCTACTTCTACATCTCTCTGTCTCCCTTTATCTCTATCCCTCTATCTCTTATCCCTCTATATTCCTCTATCTATGTCTCCATCTACCTCTTATTTCATTCTACTCTTTCTATCTCCCTATATTTCCAACTTTCTCTCTCTACCTCTGCATCTCTATATATGCCCCTATATCCCTCTCTAATGCTCTCTCTATCGACATGTATTCCTCTATTTCTTTATTTCCATCTATATCTCTATCACCTTTTATATTTCCTTGTCTCTCTAGCTGTCTATCCCCGTCTATATCTTATGTCCCTTTATCACTCGATCTCCCTATATCTCTCTATTCTCTCTATCTCCGTCTATCTCTCTATGTGTATACTCTCTATATCTCCCTCTATCTCTGTGTCTCACCTATTGTCTCAATCTCCCTCTACCTCTCTATTCTCTCTATCTCCCTCCTGTATTTATCCCTCTATATCCCTCTCTCTCTATATATATATATATCCCCTCTCTCTCTATCCTTTGATCACTCTATATTTCTGTCTATCTGTCTCCCTCTGTCTATCTCTTTCTTTATCTTTCTATCTGTCTCTCTCTATCTCCATCTCTCTATATATCTATCCCCCTCTTCCCACCCCTCTATCACTCTATCTCTCTCTGTCTATCTGTCTCCCTCTCTCTATCTCTGTATCTATTTATTTATCTCTCTATCTCTATCTCTCTATCTCCATCTCTCTATATCTGTCTCTCTATATTTTCCTATCTCCCTCTATCTCTCGCTGTCTGTCTATTTCTCTCTGTCGCAATCTCACTCTATTTTTCTATTTTCCTCTCTACATCCCTCTTCTCTCAATATTTATGTCACAGACAGACAGACATTTTCCAAAAATAGTCAAATCATGTTTAGAACAACTCAAAATGTATGAATTTATCTAAAAATCGAATTTGAAAATTTTCATCATTCTAATATTTCATTTATATATATAGAAGAAAGTATAAATGAAGTCTCAAAGACATACTAAAACATTATCTTATATTTATTGATGATGTCATACATAAAAAATACCTTAAAATGTTTTCATGGGCAATTTTTATTCAAACATAAATTTCTTTCCATTTTTTGAACTCAAGTATACTCTTTATGGTAAATTGCTCATAGCCTGCAATGATTGTACAACTGTCAAAAGATACCAATCAAATATTCATCATCATATTGTGAAGTACTTTGAATATAAAAGTCTTATTTACGTAATTTTTAGATAAATTTATTTTAAGTTTTTTTTTCTACATCATAACCATAAAATGTTATCCTTTCATGCATTTCAAAGGGTTCTATAACAGTGTAGAATATATATATATATATTTATATATAAAGATTTATTGGAAGTTCCTATGTACGAATAAAATTCTGCTGCGAACATAAGAATCCTTTTAGAAAAAAAGGGACTATATATGTGCTTTCCACAGAAAAAAAAAGTATTTCATAAGTATTAAATTAAAAGAAATGGAACATTATAAGAGTGTTATATTAAATTAAGGTCCATTTTGCAAAAACATAAATTTATAAATAAATAAATACTGAGTACATTTAGAATTTTTTTTTACAAGATTCTTCATACTTTTTCCTACTTTTCTACATAGATTCCATGTCTGTTGAAACATTGTTTGTAACGCCTTACGAGTTTTCGTAAACTTTCCTCGCTGAATGCCGAATCCTGTGAGGAAAGCGACACCTTAACCGCCGTTTCCACTTCTTTGTTAATGTTGAATCGCTGGCCGCCGATAAACGATTTCAGGTATCGGAAGAGGGGATAGTCACTCCGCGCAAGATAAGGACTGTTTGGAGGGTGCTCAATTTGCTCCCACCCAAAATATTCAATGAGAGATTGCATTTGAGGAGCAGTGTGTGGTCGCGCATTAAACTCGCCGATATGGCTATGAATGACCGCTGATGTGATGTTTATTGATGTCAAAACTCTGATTACTGACAGTATTTTAGAGTCGGCGATCAATCGATTTTAATATATTTATCTCTGCCACTGAAGCAATTCCCTGACTTTGTACGGGCACAATTGACGTCTGCCGTAGCACAAGGAATGCATGCTAAACGGATAATTAAAAATGTTAATCCCAATTTTATCTGTAACAATACAGTCATGGCCTATTATCTTAGTGGGCATGGAAGCTTTCCAGGTTACCTCTTTAAAATTAAAAAACGTAGCTCCCCACTTTGTCCTTGTGCCAATAGCAAGGGGGACGTCACGCATTATATTTTTGGAAACTGCCTACTAATGCCAAATCATAATACCTTTAATAAAAATCAAACATTAAGAGTAAATTTGTAAAAAATAATTCTAAATAATTCAAACACAATCAAATTGAAGGAAAATTATAATAAATTAAATAATATGTTTTCTTTTATTAAATCACTTCTGTAATTTTACTGTTATATAGTAATTATTGTTTTAACCTCTTACTTAATTCAGTCTTCATTGAGTCATGAAATATTACATTTACTTATTTTTACATTGTGTGTCATTAGCATTCGAAGAGTCTTCATTTCCTATAGATGTTCATTTACTGTGTAATTTGTGTCTTAGCATTCGAAGAGTTCCTTACCTGTAAATGTTCATTTACTGTGCAATTATAAGGTATCTTCTAATATGTGTATCTGAATGCTGTTCTCTATATGTCATTAGTATTTCTCTTTTATAATATACTTACTTAATTTTATATTCAGCGTCAGCAGTATTCAAAGAGATTTCATTACTAATGTATGTTCATTTACTGACTTATTTTTACATTTTGTGTAATTAACATTCGAAGAGTTTCCATTACCTATATACGTTCATTTACTGTGTAATTTGCGTGTCATTAGCATTCGAAGAGTTTCATTATTATAAATATTCATTTACTGTGTAATTATAAGATATCTTCTATTAAGTGTATCTGAATACTAATAACTATATCTCATTAGTATTTCTCTTTTATAATATATTTACTTAATTTTATATTCAGCGTCATCAGCATTCAAAGAGTTTCCATTACTTATATATGTTCATTTATTGTATAAATGTAAGTTATCTTATAATCAGTGCATCCGAATGCGGATCACTCTGTTATTTGTATTTCTCTTTAATTATAAAATAAAATTTTCCCGAGAATCGGGAGGCGCCGACCGCTTTGGGTTCTCCGACTTCCTTTGGCCTTTCCATTGTCTTCTGCGCCCGGTCTTGACTGTGGCCTAGATGGTGATGGATATGGTCTTTCCCTCCTAGATTTTTCAGCTCTAAGCCGGCAACGGTGGGTTGTCCAGGAGTGGGTGATTGTTGTTGTTAGCACAAGTAATGCCGGGAGTCTGCGCGTTTGTGATTTGCTGCAAGCGGTTGAGATTTAAAGTTTGGAATATTTAGAAGTTTGGTAATGACCTTTAAAAATAACCTTCGTATATACCCCATTAAAGATAGTTCGACTTTTGTGTTACAGGTATTGGTGAAATGTGATATTTTCAAATTAAATATCTGAAACCCAACGAGTTTTATACGAATGTTTATTTACGTTAATTTATTTTATTTTTATACACGATATTTTCTAAAAATGTTATGAAGTTATAAAAATGATTAACTAATATTTTATTTAGAATTTTAATTAAAAGAATGTGAAATATTAGAGTTTTAAAAACGAAGTTACAAATCATTATTTATTCCCGTATTTATTAAAAGAACTGTTACGAGAAATTATAAAATATATTTTATCTATTCGGTCATCCGTAAGTTCTGCGGTTTTTCAGAGAACCGCGCTTTTGTTTAGTTATTTTGCTACTGCTATTAAGTAATGACCTTGAATGACTCTGGTATGTGCATTCGGTCTTTTCTGCTTGAATTTTTTTTTCTTTCAATCCAGTGCTAAGAATGGAGAACCAAAAAAAAAAAATGCTTTCGTCAATTATGCTCTTTTATTTCAAGAAATGGTAAAATGCTAGTCAGGCTGCTTGAAATATTCGTGCTGTATATGGACAAAGTACCTACTGCTTCAGATGACACAGTTCGAAAGTGATTTGAGATGTTTAAGTGCGGAAATTTCAGCCAACGAAGATGATGTCGCTTTGGACGACCATCATCTGTAAAGGAAGAACTTTTAAAAAAACTATCGCTAAAAATCCACGTTACACAGTTCAGGAGCTATCACACAGACTAAATATTCCAAAAAGTACAGTGTATGATCATTTGATAGCTTCTCTTTAGAGGTCCTCCTTTACAGATTATGATGGTCGTCCACAGCGGGCAGCATTTTAGAGGCTGAAATTTCCGCGTTTAAACTTCTCAAACCACCTTCAAACTGTGTCATTTGAAAAAGCATTTTGTTCCTATACAGCACAAATTTTACGAGCGGTCTTGAAATAAAAGAGCATAATTGACGAAAATATATTTCTTGGTTCTCCATCCTTAGCACTGCATCGAAACAAAAAATATGCCACAATCCATGAAAGAATTGTGTAAAGCAAACCAAAAAGACGGAATTAATATATCTGGGTCAATCAAAGCCACAACTTATCATCAGCAGCAAAATAACTAGACGAAACCACGCTTCGCTTTTGGACAAACCGCAGAACTTTCCGTATGACACAATCATACTCTTTAATAAAAGCTATGCGTTGCTGACGACTGGAATTTTCGATAATCGTTGCCACAGATAATCCTCTTTAATAAAAAGCTATGCGTTGCTGACGACTGGCTTTTTCGCTAATAGTTGCCACAGATTAATCTCGAAAAATTAAACATTTGAAGTTACTGAAAGAATTAATAGCTCGAAAAGTATTAGTCAGAAAATTGTTAGACAAACTGCGTTAGAAAGGTAAAAAATTGTATTTTTCTTGATATAAATTTCAAATCTAATGATTATGCCGTTTTTCAAACATTAAATTTCAAAAATTACCAAATTTCACAATGGAGTACCATAGCGAAACCTTCACGCGTAAAAAGATAATGATAACGACAATGTGTCCTGAGGTGTATACTGACTATAGCACGAGTCACAAATTATATTAGCCTTATTATTCTGTTAAAATATAAAAGTGAATTATGATGTCACGAGTGCATGATTTTTATTTAATAGCTATATAAAATGCAAAATCGTATTTCATTCCGAACGCTTATAACTCACATTCTGCTAAACGGATTTTTATGGGACTAACATTGTCAATTAGGTAACTGTTGCGGTTATTTAGGTGCAATAGTCGCTCTCTGTATTTGGAGAAAACCGACCACCGTAGCGGGTGAAGCCTGCTAGTATATTATAAAAGAGCATATCATGTGACCATCTGAAATGAATACGGGACTGATTGCTGCATATTTCAGAAGCCAGTCGTCCATTTTTTCTCAAAATTATTTTTTGGGAAAAAATAACTGTAGAAAACTATATGTATTTATACTATGGAGAAAAATTTAAACTAATCAAAATAAATATTTTTTCTAGTTATAAAATTTATTTTCATTTTAAGGATATGTTCTTAAGTTTTCAATATAAAACTTAATTTAACGTCGAAAACGAACATAAATAGCAAAACATCAATGTTCTTTTTAAGCTGGCACTATATTTTCTGAATACAAAAGAAGATTGCTTTTCAAAATTACAAAAGAAGATTGCTTTTCAAAAGTTTCAAAAAATTTAATAATGTTGTACACGAGAGAAAAAAAATTACATAACAAAAATTTTTATTAGATTTTTCTTTTAAAATTTAATGGTAGACAGATATTATTTATGGTTCCTCTTCAATGGTTGCATGATTCAAATAATTTTATACTAGAATGGAACATTTTATTTATTTTATGTGTGTTGTACATAATCGCATTTTGTATACAGCTGTAAGATATTACTATAAATATCAGCTTATTACTTACCCATCATACGTAGTATAGGGTAAGTCTTGTAATCGTTTTCAAAATCGAAAAAAATTTTTTGACGGATTTACACGTTTCAGACACTGGAGATTCCGAAAAAACATATTTTTAGAAAAAAAATTTGCCGTCCGTCTGTGTGTCTGTGTGTCTGTGTGTCTGTGTGTGTGTCTGTAAACGCTCCGAACAAATTGAGACAGAGACTTGCCATTTGGTATGTACTTAGTATGTAATAATGGGAAGAAGCCTATTTCATTTCAATAACCTCGATTAACCGGAACATTTTTTTCGGACTCTCGAAATATTCGTTCTGATGAAAGGTATATAAAAATTTTCGAAATTGTTTATTTTAAGGAGTAAATATAAAAGACAATAAAAAAACATAAATTTTGCATAAAACATGAAGTCCATAGGATAATTAGTTGCCGAGATATTTGTAATCCTATTTACCACACTCTTCGATTTTTCATGACCCTGTATTTCATCCAAATTTCACTTCAAATGTATATTTTAATTGGAAATTTGACGCTTAATCAGATGCAATAAACCGCTAGTTAATAGGAGTATTATTTTTGGAGTTATAAGGAAAAACCTCTTTCAAGCAATCCAGTATTCGAGCCTTTTTATGACGTCGTCAAGCCACGATTTTATTTGAATATCAATGCATTTTATAAGTAGTTTACACATTTTTATTTTAATATTTTACATTATACATATACATGATGGATAAGTATTACGGTGGCCCCCAACGACTAGTTTTTTCTTTCAGTAAAAATATTCTAGACAATATAATCAATTCCGAAATTTTATTTTATTGCTATTGATTTTAAGTTTCGGAATCTACAAAATACACAAATCTTCTATAAAATAAAACAAAAATTCCTGGATAACTACAGGTTTATAAATTCCCTAATGTTTCTTTAAATAGTTTTTGTTAAAATTTTATTGTGGAAAATAGTTTCACTTCAAAAAGTATAATGCAAAGTGAGAAAATAAATCACTACCTCAATTTTTAAGACTGCTATAAAATAAGATACATTTGTTAGACATAACATTAAAGAAAAGAAGATTTTTTTTCTTCGATCTTGAGCTCTGTAAATCTGAAAATGCTATAACTTTGTATTTATTTTGTACACGTAGAAGCAGAAAATTTATAGTTTTTACTTTCTTCTATCTTTACAAAAAGAAAGTATTGGATTCATGAAAATTTTCGACTTTCGGTTTTTGACGGATTTATACGTTTTAGAAGGTCCTGAACACGATTTGACTGTTTTTAAAAAATGTCTGTCTGTGAGTGTTTGTCTATCTGTCTGTATGTGGCAAAAACTTTGTGGGCTTTCTATCTCAAGAACTAATGCTCCGAATTTAATAAAACTTTATATTAAATTAGTACCTGATATAAATTGGTGCTGAATAGTTTCTGGGGAAAATCGCCCAGCAGATAGCTCTGCTATGCTGCATTTTTTGCGATTTTCGCAATAGCTCTATCTCAGCAACTAATGCACTTATTTTCATCAAACGTCAGATTCATAACGTCAGACATAAATTGATGTTGATTACGTTTCGGTGTAAATATCCCAAAAGGTGGCGCTGCTATACAACTTTTTTCAAGATTTTCACGATAATTATATCTCAAGAACTAATGCACGGATTTTCATCAAACTTCAGCTTGAGTTAGACGTTGACATAAGTTGTTGTTGATTAGGTTTTGGTCTAAATCTAGCAACAGGTTGTACTGCTATGCTGCATTTTCTAGGATTTACACGATTTTAGCGATAGTCATATCTGAAGAACTAATTCACGGAATTTAATAAAACTTCAGATTCAGTTAGACCTTGATATAAATTGGTGCTGATTCGTTTTTAGTGTATGCGAAACCTGTGTGAGATAGAAGAAAGTTTTGGTATTGACACATCCGTCTAGTTTTACTTTGTGTATTCTCAGGTGTTTCACGTTTTACATCGTGCGGCAAAATGGAGCAACAACTAGCGGCTATCACAGTTCTTGCAACAGACGTGTCAGTTCAGTTTGAATTACCTCAATCCTGGTTTTTATTTGATTTACGTAGTTTCAAACTGAACTATATTTAATATACTAAGAAATGTTTGTAAAATTTAAATAAAATGTACATAAATACTAATGTTCATTTACAGGGACACACAAACGAGTTCGGTTTCAGAACTATGAGCGAAAAATTCTGGAAGTGCGTTTTCAATTGTGGTTAGCTTTTTTAAGTTTAACTCAATTTTTACATACCACGTGGTGTATATAAATTCTATGGAACATATACAGGGGTAAAGAAAAGAATTCGCAAGCATTAATGTGTATGAACGTGAATTGCTTAAAGATAAATTTTAATTGATCTATGAATTTTCTAGTTGAACCATAATTAATATACTAAGAGATGTTAGGAAAATATAAATAAATTCATATACATGGCCACGCAAAGAACTAGATACATGGCCGCGTATGGATGATAACTTCTGGAAGTGTGATTTCCGTAGTTTTATGCGTGATTTAGCAATAATTAATTTTTAGCTTAATATGTGGCGTGTATAAAGAAATGTAGGTAATATACAGGGCTGTACAAAATAATTCAACTATCTTTCCATGTACTGGTATGTAAAACTGATGATCAATTTTCAACCTCTTATGCGTTTTCTTACTAAATTAAACTTTAGCATAATATGTACAATATATAGAAATGTTATAAATTTGATTGTGAATTATACTTTTACTTTAAAATATATAATTCAAAGTAAAAAAATTAATCAATACCACAATATTTTAAGAATGCAAGAAAATAAGATATATATCGCAGATATGGCAGTCAAGAAAACAACATTTATTTTTTTTTATCTTATGCGCAGTAAAACTGAAAATTTAATGTGTCTTTATTTTGCAAATCTATAGAACAAATATAGGGTTGTTTCTTTAAATAGTTTTTGTTATAAATTTTATTGTGGAAAATACCTTCACTTCAAAACATATAATGGAAAGTAAAAAAATAAATCACTACCACAATATTTTATGACTTCAGTAAAATAAGATGCATTTCATACAGTAAACTAGTCGGATGTGCCAATCCCAAAAATTTCTTCTCACACAGGTTTCGCATACACTAAAAACGAATCTCAGCACACACTTATATCAAGATCTAACTGAAACTAAAGCTTTATTAAATTCCGTGCATTAGTTCTTGAGATGTAACGATCACTAAAATCGTGTAAATCCTAAAAAAGACAGCATAGAAGTGACACCTGTTGGGAATTTTACACCAAAACTTAATAAAGAACAACTTATATTAACGTCTAACTGAATATGAAGTTTGATGAAAATCCGTGCATTAGTTCTTGGGTTATAGTTATCGTGAAAATCATGAAAAAAGTAGCATAGCAGCGCCACCTGTTGGACTATTTACACCAAAACGAAATCCGCATGTGTTTATGTCAAGGTCTAACAGAATCTGAAGTTTGATGAAAGTCTCTGCATTACTTCTTGAGATCGTGAAAATCATGAAAAAAGTAGCATAGCTTCTCCACCTGTTGAGATATCTACACTAAACCATATTCAGTGTCTATTTATGTCAAGGTATATCTGAATATGAAGTTTGATGAAAGTCAGTGCATTAGTTCCTAAAATAGAGCGATTGCGTGAAACGCAAAAAATGCAGCATAGCAGCGCCACCTGTTGCGCGATTTACACCAAAAACTAATCAGCACCAATTTATATCAGGGACTAACTGAATATAAAATTTTATTAAATTCCGTGCATTAGTCCTTGAGATAGAGCATACACAACATTTTTGTCACATACAGACATACAGACAGACGGACTGACAGAGAGACATACAGACATTTTCTAAAAACAGTCAAATCGTGTTCAGGACCTTCTAAAGCGTATAAATTCGTCGAAAACCGGAAGTCGAAAATTTTCATAAATCCAACTCTTTCATCTTCTAAAGATAGAAAGTAAAAAAAGCATTTATTTCTTTTATCTTGTGAGCAGTAAAACTAAAAATACTATATCTTTGTGCTTATTTTGTAAGCTTAAAAACAGAGCATATATAAGGTTTTCTACTTTGTGTATTCTCATGCGCTGATGAGAGTTACATGATGCGGCAAAAGTGACAAACAAATTACGACTAACACAGTTCTTGAAATAGATGTGTCAGGTAAGTGGGGAAGCGTCTTTCAGAATACCTGGTATAGCCATTTCAGTTTCTATCAGAACATGGGTTCAAATACATTGTGGTTTTGGAAAATGTGTATCGCAAAAATGCTATTGAATAATAATGCTAATATTCAGTGACGATAATGAAATAGGAAATGCAAAATAGACAAAGGTGGATTTTTGTTTTCCAAATAGTAATTACAATTACACTACTGTAGTTTCAAAGAGAATTAGTTGGCCACTCTCTTCTAATCTTTTTAATAAGGTTAAAACACACTCTACAGGAAGGTCAAAATGTATGTATTTAACTTCATGTCTTAATAATATATATAGATAGATCAATGTGACCTATTTCATATGACATAACGACTGTATGCTATGAATCACATAACAAATAAATTTTTGTCAGACTTTATAGCCTTGGCTGAAATGCTAAGATTTGATGCTATGGGAAAAACTTTTACAATAGCCAAAACTTAAACATTCTATCCCTACAGGTCTTTTTCACAGTGAAATGGCAAATTAGAATCCTGATACAAATAAATGGGCCGTTACAACTTGTAAACATACCGTAAACATACTGATAAAATAGGTATTTCTCATCGCTGCCTAAGAAAAATTCAATATTTTGATCTAGAGTTGAATCTATTCAAAATTATACTTCTACGAAAAGTGGCTGGGTGAACAAATGTTAATTTTTAGACGCTATCCTGCAAAAAAGTTTGGATCACCTAGTTTGAAATCATATAACTCAAATTAGTTTCACAGATTCTTATTGAAAACAAAATACTGGCCATTTCTCTTTTAAAGCTTACAATAGATATTGAATAATTTTATTATTGATAATTGAATCCTGCATTATTCTTCATGTGCAAAAACTTTTAATTAACACACTTTTAAATAACTAAAATAAAAAATGTTTTGGAATTTTTATGTAATTTAAAGATATAAAAATATTTTTAATCCTTCATGAATTGAACACTGGCATTTATCCAAGTGATATTGATGAAAACAACACATGGGGGTATAGTTAAATGAAGAATTTATAATCAAATAAAATATTTCATTGTGATAGTTAGTATGCGTTTATATATTTAAAATGAAAGAGATAAGTTTAATTTTTTTAATTTTTATCTACGGTATAATTTCCCAATAGATGGTAGAAAATTACCACTCATCCTAGTAAGTAAATAAATTACTCATTTAACCCTCTGACTGACAAGCCCGTGTTAATACGTTTACTAAGCTCCAGGTCTCACTGCAATACAAGCAATTTTAAAATTTATATAATTCGACAAATATAATGCAGTTTTAATATATTGAGTTATGATTGATAGATTCAAGGTTTACATTCATATATATAATTCAGTTTTTTCTGTAATTTTGTAATAAACACCTTTTTTTACCATTTAAAATAAAATTCAGAGAAAACAACATTACAATTTAGCCCTTTTGCTGAGCTTTCAGAGGGTTTTAATGGGCAAACTCATTATTGCTAAATGCATTTTTCAGGTGAACTCCACACCATTCTCTCAACTTACGTCATTTAACCACCGTTAAAATCTTTTCTTGATTACAATTGAATGATTTCATCTAAAATGAGTAATTTTGTTTTTCAGATATTTTATAGATTTTTTCCATATCCAGATAATTTTGACGATGCTTGTTTTCTTTACGTGCTCATGAACAACGACAATACGAAATCCAGTTCAAGAAAGAAACGTTGTTACGCTGGAATTGCTACAATCAGTACACCTACGACAGATTTTTAGAACTTTTACCGTGTAATTTAGCGAAAGATTTCGCAATTAATAGATTTCACAATTATTTTCAACACTCATACTGTATTCATTCATACATTCACCATTCATACATAAGAAAGATGATTCGCAAAAATACAAACTTTATACTCTGCAATATTATCCAAGCTTTTTTGAAAAATTAAAACACAGCCTTAAACGTTTCAATATCTGCTTAATAGACAAACCACCTACGAAATTAAAGAATATCATTTGCAGTAAAATTGACCCAATTAATTTTGAGAATTATTCAGGAGTATATGAAATAACTTTTATTAGAGAAGACGGATCTAAAAATTACTGCATAGGCATGGCCAGCAGGAAATTTAATTGCAGAAAAAAAGAGCATATAGCTGATATTAAATACAATAGAAAAACTACAGCCCTGGCAAGATTATATCAAGAAGAAACCATCCAAATAAATTTCAATGAAAGTAAAATAATATTTCCCTCCAAATTATACTATCCATCCATAATAAGAGAAACCATAGAGATACTCACGCGCAAAAATACAATATGTAACGATGCGGCATCTTTTAATTTACCGAAACTGTGGCTAGAATTACTCCATGGTCAAAGATATGAAAATAAACAATAAAGTAAAAAATAATAGATAACGTGCGTAATTTTTGAAAAAGTACAGGAAAATAATAACCTCAAAGGCCGTGCAGCTTTAGAATATTCTCATTTTGTTTTTGAAAATGACTCGGAAAGAGTCGAAACATGTAAAACAACTAATAAAAGTTATTTTAATTTATATTATAGTTGTTAATTTTACACCTTTAGCATTTAAAAGTAATATACTATTACAAGGTGTTATAATTTATTATATTGTTAAAGTCAAATTTTTATTATTCATTTCTACATAAAAATATAATTTCTGGTTCCTAAAAGTTATAATAATAAATGATGTCAGTAGACTTTTTGTGTTATATATATATATATATATATATATATATATATATATATATATATATATATACTATACTTTATCCCATTTCCCTCCATGTTATTGAGATAACAGTTATGAGTTTCCGTTTTATATTTCCGAAGTTGTAAAATACCAAATTGTTGCATTGTCGAGATATTCAACACATTTTTCCATACAACATTATGAATGTGACGATCATTTTCGGTAGGTAGAAATATTTATTGTTTCGACTCTTAACCATGAAAACGGTGACGGAGAGCATTCTACAGATAAAATGAATGTATGGCAGCTTACAGAAAACAACGAAGATGGATTCAAACAACCGCACAGTAGTCAGATGCATTTTTTAGTTCTAAAGATGCTATTTTCGAAAGACTCAAATAGGCTCTAAACCATGGAATTAGCCGTAATTTAATGAAATAGCAAGAGCATATTACAGGATCTTAAAATAGTTTCGCACAATCACTTATGCTGATGTGAGAAATTAAAGAAGTGAAATGGCGAGCTAATTCCGAAGAAATAAAGCCTTGTGAAATCGCTCTTTACAATGCAAAAAACTGCTGATTACAGGAAACACATTATTCTTATGACTTGTAAAATATTCTCTGTTAATACACTCAACTCTATTGCAACCAACAAAATACATGCCCGGTTCATGACTTTTAAAACGTCACACGGAGTGGATTATATTTACACGGCGATTGGCACAAAATGATGGGCGCGTCGCTTTGTACCAATCGGCGTGTAAATATAATCTACTCCGTGTGACGTTTTAAGCGCCATGAATCGCCCGTGTATTTCGTTGGTTGTGACTCTATTCACTTACCCACTGTTTTACCCAAAGGATTCAGTCGGTCAAAATAAAAGGAAAAACACTCCATACATTTTAATCACCAAATTTTGCTTAAAAGAATGGAAATAGTAATTCGATTAGAAATTTTGTTTTCGTTCGTTTTGTATTAGACGACATTTTTCACAACAAGTCCAGAAACTCAGTCCCTGTTTTTCACTCCTGAAAAATTAATTGGAAAAATTAATTGGAATCTACTTGTATGTGTTGTCTATTCTGGACTTGTTGTGAAAAATGTCGTCTAAAATTTTTCCACAGGGTTGTGTGCTCAGGATAACAGTTTCCATCTTGTGCTGCGGTTGCAGCCTATCCGACATATATATAAGAGTGAGAGATGCCGAGTTGGGATATTGTTCCCTCTTAGCTCATTGCTGGAGTCTTAGAGCGTTATCCTGGGGTCTCGGGTCCGATTCCCGGCTTGGGACATCTTTCACCCTGTCGGCTTAACGCTCAGTTTAGCAATGAAAAATCCACATGTTTGTTACTCATTAGTCTCGGGCGAATTTCACGCCTGAAAAATTAATTAGAATTTACTTGGAACGTAATCATTTGAAATCTTTGAATAAAAAAATAGTAAGAAGTAAAAGGTGTGTGACGTGTGCCTCGTGTTATTTACAAAGATAAATCTCTGTATGAAAAAAAAGTATTTGCATTAAATATTGGTTGTATTTCTTGTGCAGTAAATGGGAAAACTTGTAATCACCTACAAGATCATGTTATTTTCCATTTATTTCAAACATATTTAATACGTTTTATAGATTAAAATGCAGTATTGCATATTAAACTTTTCTACATGTCAGAACTTGATCGAGCCTTTTTTTTTGACAGCTTGAATGCGTATATGTTACGATCAATCAAACTGAAATATATATATGCTTAAAAAGTGAATGACCTGCATTTCATGAGATCTTCATGGATCATCATCAATCAAAGTATATTCTGTCTGACAGCTTTTATAATAATAAAAAAACATTCGAAAAGCTTTTGAAATAGAATTTCAAATTAAAAAAATATTTGTTCCTTCAATCATTTATATTTAATTTTCAATTTCAATACCCAATAATTTTTTACACATGTAATTTTTTACATTTCCTTTCGAAAAACATACTCAACTATCTTATTCATAACTCTCGAAAAATATTTATTTGTTCAACAAAATGTAAATAATTGCTCAAAAATAACATGAGATTTTCATTAATTGTTATGATACATTAAATTTAATACAAAAACACGATGTTTTTCGTATTTTTATCATCAAACATAATCGACATTCGGAAAGACATTTAATGCCCTGGCAATAGAGCAAAAAACTATTTTGACCTTGCAAAATGTCCAGAAAACTTTATTTTCGATGTGATTGTCAATTTTGACGTGTTAATTGACATCCTGAGATTTCGACTTTAGGGCGTTAACCATATATTCCTACTGAGGAAAATGACGCAAAATTTCTATGTTTTTATGAAAATTTTGTGTCGGGTCCTAATTGAATAAAAAATAAGTCGTAGATTTTAAATATCAAACAGCTTTATTTCACAAATATCTTCTTAAAATAAATTGTGGCTTAGGTACAAGAAGTTCAAAATAGGCTATTTTATTATCCTTTCAAAAATTACATTGCATAATTGCCTGAGTTCATTGCATTTCGTTATTATCTTTTAGTACATTTTTAGATTGCCAAGCATTTAGAATAAACAAGCGTGTTTTTGAAATAAATTTCTCAATAAGTCTAAGTGATTTTGAATCAAATCACATTAAAAATGAATACTTTTGTAAATTTTGATACATTTTGTTGATAATCTGCTTTTACATCTCTATAAAGTCGTTCACTATAATACCGTGAACTTGATCTACGAGGACTTTTAAATAAAGTATTATCTGAAGTTTTTATATAAAAACATATCCTCCCCAGCAAACACATACTTTCGGCACACGACTGGGCCGCAGTCGGCATTTTCGGTTTTGTGTCGGCCCCGGCACAGTGGTATCAGTCAAGTATTGGTAGCATGTCGGCAACTGATACTAAAGAACGTATTTTTTCGAAGGCCGGTTACTGTTAACGGTCTCCTTATGGTTAGATATCGGCAAGCGACTTATATCGGCAAATGAGGCTGTACCGATATTTGCTGTGCAATAGTGGTCCGATTACTTTTGCCACCATCATTTTCCGAATTTGGAATGTTCAGTCTGAGCCGGTATATATATTTTTTTCTTTTTCTCGATTGTGATCAAATTTGAGTTTAGTTAGAATTACTAAATGCATGTTTTTTTTAAATGATGCCTATCACATATTTTGGTTCTTCTTTCGAGGAATTAGTCTAACAATATCGAAAAAAAGAAAACTGTTATTATACTTCTCTTTTTTTATATTGTTTTTTCCTTTTTTGAATAAAAGTTGTGGAAAAAAAGTATTTAATTTTTGTAAGAATGGAATGAAGAATGCATTCAATATTTCACACAAATTTTACATAATTATATTAGACGTGATAACAAACCGACATGTGGAAGGAGATTGTTTGCTCCCCCCCCCCCTCCCCCACCGAAACCACAACTTGAGTTTCATATTCCGCTTTTCTCGGGTTAGGAGGGAGATGGTTGGTTGAATGGAGATTTATGACAGCCGATTATCTACACGAGGGATGTAGGTCCTAGGGGGGGGGAGTGCCCTCCACACAACCACAGAAAACTCCGAACGATTAGACCGACGAGCACGACTGTGTACGATTCCAGCACCTCTCGTTTACCAGTTTTGAGAGCAGAACCTCTCTGCCATTGGTGGGGCGGAGGGGGGTGAAATGAACATTTCAGGGGTAATTTAGATTATGTACTTATTTTTAAAAACAAAGTAGGACAGAATATGTTTGAGGAGTTTTAAACACTTGGATGCCGACGGGAGTTAAATAGGAAAGTAGAAATTTCGAGGGATGATTGATTAAATATTTATTGAGTGATTGTTAGAAAAAAGTAACGAATATGACAGAAATATTTAAAAAGTAAATGGTTTTAAGAAATTGAATTTTTAAGAAGGTTAGTGGGCGTGTGCAAGTAAAGGCAAAACGCGCACAGGGTGGAGATATTTCGATGATTGATCACATATTAATTATTACAGCAATCTAAAAAAAATATTTCTAGAGCTTTTTAAATTTTTCGAATTTTTTACGCGAATTGGGGGGTGGTGGGGGGTGGTGGTGGTATGGAAATAACGGCGAGGTAGATTTAGATGAATATATTTAAAAGGAGTAAATCCACAAAAACACAAAATATTCTTACTCTAGAAATAAATTATTTCTCAAACCTCTTGTTTTTCATAGATGAACTAGTTTTTTATCAATTTTTAAAATATAATATACCGTAAAATCTGTGAAAACGGTACTTGTCTATAATAAAAAACCTGTCTTAAACGAAAAAATCATGGTCCCGATGACAGGAGGTTTACCATACAATTATACCTGTTAAGACGAAAAATTGTCTAAAACGAAATTTTTATCTTTTCCCAGCGATTCAGTTTTTACAGGCTTTACTGTATAATAGACAAAAACAATAAAGAGATATGTAAAAATAATTTGCCATTTTCGTTTGCTGTATCACTAAACCAGTTTTATTGGTCATTTTAAAAGTATAAAATTATGTAAGTATCCATATAACATTTTTATTAAACATGAAATAACAATACATTTCTTGTTTCTAGTATAAATAAAGTTTTGAACTTGGCGATAATTTGATGATGGCCAATGATATCAGGCGATTTTAGTGTCTTCACTTCAAAAACATGATTATGACACAGCGGCAAGTGCGTAATTCGGTGCTGAGTCGCCAAATCTTGAACGTTTACCTACTCTATTATCCTTATACTCTATACGTTTTTGACAAGCTTGTTCGTGCACATGCTTGTCAAACAGTTTTGAAGGAGAGAATGCAACCGCTTGCATTTTCATTCACTGATGCTTGATGCACTCAATACACGTGAAGACAAAATCTTGGTAAGTTGGTTATGCTCATTCATTTTGTTTTGTTAAATCTAATTTAATCGCAATTAAGTTCATTATCTTTGTATTTTTGTTATATCGTAAAGATTTCATCTCTGTTAAGGATTAAATGTGGGGAGGAATTTTTGTTGTAGAAAGTGAAAATTGGGCAAAACTTTATTTTTTATTTGAAATTTAATTTATTGAAAGTTACTAATCACTTTATTATTTAAATTGTGAGTTTTTTTCACGTATCCTGATAATTTTAATGCTGTATAAAAATTCATTAACTAATGCTTGATGATTTCGTGTGTGCAATCCCAATTTATTAAATTTTTTTGTACAAGTTGTTTAAAGTTTAAAAATTATTATTATTATTAAACTTGTTTAATGCTTTTCATTTCTTTAAAAATTAAAATAAATGAATTGTGATTAAAGAAATATGTTTAAATATTTGACATTTTCAATGCATTTTTTAATTTGAAAAAGGAAGATTTAGAAAAATTAAGAAAAAAATGGAAAACGAAATTTCACATAATGTTACTTTATTTAAATAAAAAATAAATTTTAGAGCATCGAGTTTAATATAGAATGCAAGATGTAAATAATTCTGAAAAACAATTGTCTGTCTGTATAAAGAGAAAATACTGATTCCTTAATAAGAGAAAATACTGAAATTCCTTAATAAGAGAAAATACTGAAAAAGATTCTGTATAAAGAAAAAAAATATAAAGAATTTAATAGGAACTAAAAATAAGCAAATATACAACATATCGATTAAACAAAAATATTTTTAAATAAGTTACAAAAATGTACATCTTGCCCAGGAACTATTTAAACTCTAAATTTTGTTTTTATATAGTCCTTAAAAAAAAGATTAATCTTTAGGAAATTAAATTATGCAGAAATATTTAACTTAGTTGAGATTTTGATTTAATAAGGCTAAAACGACTGATCATAAAGCAGACTTACCAGCATTTTAAGAGACATAAAAAAGGATTTACAAAATCACAAACAATTATTTCATGGGATCATAGCATTAAATAACACTAATAATAAACAGGGTAGAGAATACACTTTGAACTAAGTTATTTAAACTGAATTTTTATTTTCTGTGTAAAAAAAAGTTCGATTTTTTTAATTTATTAATAATTAAATTATAAATTAATGAAATTTAGTTTATTTGATTTTTTAAAAATAATAATAATAAAAATTTGTGAAAAAATTTTAGATGGATTTATTTATATTTTCCTAGAAAATATTTTATTTTTTGAAATCAAGTTTTACAGCGAGAGAAAAGGAAATGAGAAAAGGTTAATTTTCTACAGAACATAAAAAAAAAATCTGGAAAATCTATCTAAATTTTACTTATTGTATAATAATATTTGTTTTATGTAGCTTTATAGAACAAAAATCAAATATATTTATAGTACTTATCCCATTTTGTAAGAATGAAAATTTTAAAGAAAAAACTATTTACTTTATAACTATTGAACTATAGAAATACAGGATTGAGATATTGTTAAATTAAATCAAGATAATGATTCAAAATAATATAAAACAGAAAAAAAGAAACTTATCTAATACATTACAAGATTCTCATACAAAAACAAATTGCTTTTGTATGAGGCAAAATAAAATAAATTTAACGTTGCTTCATATATCCTGTATCTATGCTTACTTAGTTAATATACTGTGAAAGAGTAAAGCAGTTTTTTTTTAATGGGAGGGGTTATCAATGGCAAAACGGTATCCGGGAGGAGGAGGTGGGTTGCTTACATGTGAAAAATAAATTTCCCCATTTTTACCATTTTTTAATGTTAAAAAATAAAGTTAAGTACCATTAAGTAGAGTGACCCCCCCCCCTCCCTTCCGCTGCTAGTTTGCATAGAAATAGGTGCTTTCGGCAGTTCAGTGCTTGCCGATATCGGACCACATTCGATAATACTACGGATTAGTTATCCGTATACGATCGGCACAGTACCTCGTCGTTTTTGGCATTGCCGGTACCGGATCAGATTAAGAAAAAAATTTATTTATACTTTCATTATATTCCTTGCATTTGTATTTCATTATGATAATTTTGTAATGTATATTTTACCTTCTATTGTATCTAATATAGATAGTAGCATATAGTTATTATTTAATTGTTTTTTATAGTTAAATTCTTTAATGTCGATCGACATTGCAAAATCCGAGATATGCTCACGCCTGCTTTGACATTTGCAACTACCGCAAAACACAAACTAGTCCCTGTGCTAAATTTAATGTCCGAGGAATTTGACTATTTACTGTCGTTTTGACAATATTCAGTTATAGTTTATATTAGCAGTGCACGAAGCTTGTGCTTGGAGATAGTTATAAGAGCGAATCATGCAATCAAAATCACTCTTAATCAAAATCACAATAATATGAAAATCTGAATTTTGTGAAATGCGAAATATACTGACTGACATTTAATTTTTCACTAATCTGCAAACATGCCAGTTTTCATCTATTATATTTAGGCCGTACATAAAACTCTTCTAATGCACTTTTTTATAATTTTATTGATACATCTTAAGATTTTGTATACTGAAACATGATACATTTGTACATTTTTGTTGGATTGATCAGCTTCGTATGATATTTTCACATAATGGGTGATTTTAGCGATTGCTCTCTAATGGTCTTATAGCGGTGATACATTATGTGAGGCATTAGAGTGTGATACACCATCAATACTTTCCAATAGAGAATTAGTGCATAAGTAACGTTAGCAGCGTAAAATATACAAGTAACTGGATATAAGATATTCTTAATTCATTTGATAATCTTTTGGCACTATTAGCTGCACTCAAAACAGCAACTTATCATATATAATAATACGAGCAAATCTTGTGTCTATGCAAATTTTATCTTGAATACGACTCTAACAATTTTGACGAAATTTTGTATTCTACCGTTTTGGGGTACCAGAAGACCATTGGGCTAGGTCAGATGTTCGAGAAAATTGGATTAGTGGGTCATTTCAGGGTCATTACGGGTCTTTGCATTTCAATGGGAATGAAAGTTGAAACAATTATTAAGTTGTTGAACAGTTGGCATTAAACGAAGTCGCAAAGTTGACAACATTTCACCAAATTTGGCTATATTTGGTGTAATATTGGCGACATTGTTAAAATTTGGCGGGAAAATAAAGTTGTAAGGTTACCAATGCCAAAACAAATGCGTGGCGCCAAATGAAAGAATATCGCCAAATTTAGCGATACTTGGCGACTATCTGGTGACATTTAGCGACAATTTGATGACATTTGGTGAAAAAATTGGCTTTTAGAATCTGAAGGAATTTTCTAAAAATTCTCAATAGGAGCAGAGATATTCGATTTGTGAGTCACTTTGGGGTCGCTACGGGTCAATGCATTTTAATGGGAATGAAGGTGTAAACAATTATTAATTTGTGGAACAGCTGACAGTAAACAAATTCGCAAAGTTGGTAAATTTTCACCAAAATTGGTGATGTTTAATGAAATATTGTCGACATTGGCGAGATTTGGCGGGATTACCCATGCTAAAACACATGCTTCGAGCCAAATGAAATAATGTCGCCAAATTTGGCGATATTTTACCAACATTTGGCGAAAAAATTGGCTTTTAAAATCTGAAGGAATTTTCTAGAACACCACGAACTAAAAATGTAATTTGAAAGGATGATCTTTCATTGTAAATATGTACGTAATGTAAAATTTAAAAATATGTACATAGTTTTAATATTGATTGTTTCTGTAAATAATACTGTTATAAAATAAAATGCTTTCTAGCAATAATACAGTGAGAATTTATTGTTATATCGAGTTGAACGCAAAGGTAATTTTAATCGAGCGTAAATCGATGTTCTCCGCTGGTTTTAAATAACATGTTTAAGGAAAAGAACGAACTTCTAAAAAGAACTTCGAAAAAAAAACGAAATCCTCTTATGGCATCTTGGTATATGGAGTAAACTATTATTTATGTTATTATTTATGCTATGATTTAATATTCAAACTTAGTGAAAAAAAAATTCCCTTTTTAATAGGAAATTACTGATTTCACTAAGTGTTACCATTTAATGTAACTGTACTGCAACCACAATATTGGTTATTGTTTGCAGTTTTCAAAGAGAGATTCAATAAAAGATTTTAAAATATGTGCAGTTAATCGCGAACGCTGATTGTAAATTCTTCCAGACAGAAGTTTAGCTAATTTATTTCGCATAATTCCCACCACAAAGTGAAATTCAACCTCACTGATAAAACGTTGAATGGAAATAAGTAAATAGCTATCACTGATTATATATTTTCATTGTTAAGAAGTCTATATATGTAAATGATATTTCAGTTCTTAGTTAGCTCTCCTCTTTGACGCGATATTTATTTGGAAACTAGAAATTTACCGTTTTTTCTGCTCTTAATGATTTTTCTTATAATTGACACTGAGTGTATAGCATTCAATACCCCTATTTCTCTTGAAAAAGTATTTAACATAAAAAGAAAATCAAAAATATAAATGCTTTTATATACACACTTGTAAGGTACTAAAATCAGTTAATCGTTATTAAATTTGTATTTAAAAAACAGTATTTATACTGAAATAACCTTTCAGTAAGTTGAATGAATGTAACATTGAATATTTTTGTCTAGTGAACAAAGGGAAGTATATTTCTTCAAATACTAAATGATTAAAGCTAATTAACGTTTTCTTTCATCATATGTGTCCTTTTGAATTAATGTCTGATTTTATCATTAAACAGAGTTAATTAATTTTACAGAGACAATGATGGGTATTCATTCCTGTATTTTATCTTCATATTGATTTAATTCAGATAGTTATTTAATAATTTAGAATGATAAAAGCTAATTAAATTTAAGCAAAATTATAGAGTCTCTAGACTCTTAGCAGTTCTAAAGAAAAAACAACAAAGAGAACGGATAAAATCAATTTTATTTTTCAAATAATCTGTATCTAAAAATATCCTCTTTAACATAAAAACAAAATTGTACGACTCGTAATGTATCTTTTTCCTGTTGAAATGAACCCGTAGGTAAAAAAAAAAAAAAACAGGAAAGAAAAATCATGCGTCAAACATGGAATATGAAACACATTTCAATACTTCCAAAATACTTAAAACTTCACTGTTTCATAAGATAAAGGTGATACCTTAATAAAGAATTTAAAGATGCATAACACATTTGAAAACCACATTAAAGCAATTATCGCCCATAGCCAGAAATGTACTCAACCTTTTTGTGCAGTCATGTATACGATCTATAGATTTGTCTGTATACTACTCGTATATAATATGCTAAAATTGAGTTTAGTTAGAAAAAGCCTAACGCAATCGAAAATTCTCCTTCAGCAATTTTTATAAATAGATGAAAATGTTCTCAATTTTTTTTAGAACAGTCCTGTATGTTAGCTACAGACTTTTATATATGACATATATTAAGATATATTAACACAAAAGCGCATTACATTACTAAAAACACGCTTGCATAACTTACCATTCATACACGGCAATGTATTCATTTGTTTGAGTAGACCTCTATATGAATTTATTTATATTCTAAAAACATCTCTTAGTAGAAAATGCAAAGCTCATTTAAAAACCACATTTAAGCAATTCATTCAACCCATACACAGCAATGCTGATTAATTCACTTGCGTAGCCCTGTATAAAGGTTCCCCCCAAAAATCAACTTTTAAAAATGTGAACTCTCACCCTTCAAAAATGTTTTTTCTGTGAAAATAAAACACCTTGAATTGTTGCAGAATGTCGAAAAAAATATTTAAAGGTTCCTCAAAGTCATTGAATTTACATAAAAATGGCCAAAATAATGTGAAATGTGGTATTTTTTTATTAGCTATATTAAAAATTATTAATGTTCAAATGACATTTTTGAAAACTTCTTGTATATTGTTTCAAACAAATTTTGTATAAATTATGTTATTGCTCTGGGTAGGAAGAGACATAAAATATTACTGAAATCAAGAGAAATGGGATTTTGCAGACATTTCTATCTTCTGTATATCTTCTGCACAAAAAGTGAACTTAGGTGAACAATTATCTTACATTGAAGTAAAATGTTTTCAAACAATCACAAATTTATTTCCTAATTTTTTACACATTCACACATTTTTGTCAACTCCATTTCTAAAAATATTTTGGTGATTGCACTTTATAAAGTTGTTTCTGTGCACCTGTATGACTTGTAACAAAAACTGTATTTGCCCTTCGGTCTTTATTGAACAATTAAAGTCCTGTATCAATGCAACAGTTTGTTCAGCAACATTTACAGAAGGCACGTTTCTAGCAAATATTTCAGCTATTTTATAGGATGGAGTTTCGGGCCAATCTTTAACTGGTACACTGAAGAAACTATCTTCAAATTTATTCGTTTCAAAGAAACTATTAGAAATACACAACACATTTGAGAGGAAGTATTTCTAATAGATGTGAACTAGAACTTCTTTCTTTTTTCATGTTCAAAACTAGCTTTGATTTTTGCTCGTCAGAAACAAGATCTGAAAACAAAGTAAGTGTTGCAAGTTCTCTACTCAAATACCATGAATGACGTAATCCTATATTGCTTAATTGTTTCTCATCATGTTCGTTCAACCTTTGAATCAGTAGAACATCATTAGGAGAAGTATCAACAGCAGATCGGCAAGTTAACCAAGACTGCAAATATACATACACAACAAACCGATTAAATCATTGTATACCTTGAAACTCTCGAGCAGTTAAATACACTTGTGGTTTCATTTCCATTAAACAATAACTCCATTTTCAAGGAATAAATGGCTTTTGCCATCCAGCGAGCTCGGTGAAGAGCACCTGGTTTACGAATGTTAAATTGAATGTCTAATCCAATCATTAATGATGCAAGATTTGTACGTTATTTGTAATCTTCCCTAGGTAGCTTTGTAGCAATTTTTAGCTGATCAGAAATAAGTTTTTAAACAGTCTGATGCTGTTATTATGGGTACTGATTGCTTTTTAGGTGCGTTCGTAATTATATAAATACGTAGCACCTATTGTCGTCGTCTGGTCCGTCCGTCTGTCTGTCTGTCTCTCCTTCCGTCCGTCTGTCTATCCGTCTGAACCGCATATAACAACGCAAAAACTAGCAAACCGAATGATTTGAAATTTAAGATATATTATCTTTGCAGAATTTTGTCGAGACATTTAAAATTTTATGAAAATCGAATCAAAACTTTAAAAAATATTAATAAAAACATTTATAAAGAAATTTGAACTTTTTTTTTTAAATCGGTGCTTTTTTGTTATAGGAGCTTCCGAGTTTTAACCGTCAAACGACCTAGATGCTTATTTTATTACAGAAATTAATCTGCAGACGATATAACTCATTTCACAGAATTAAAAATTAAAGATCTGAATATTTATATAACTAGCTATAGTACGAACACACCGTCACGTTTTACGTACAATTTCCAACTTGTTTGGTTTATAGTGGTTGAGTTTAGACCACTTTTCTAGGAATATCTTAAATAAAAGGATTTTAGGCCAAGTAAAATGTCCAAAACAAAAACTGAATGCACCAGAAAGTAGAACCTCAAACGTGTGATGCCGATATGATATCCACAAAAGGCTTCTGTCTTTTTTTTGCTCTTTTTTTGAAGAGTGCATGCTTCATTGAATCTTCAACTATTTGTATGGGTTGTATCGAAACACATGCCAGTTACTTGAGATTCACATTTCCACGAATTTAAGCGTTCGAAAACAGCATCACCTCTTTGCAAATTCCAGACAATAACTTAGGAACTCCAAGAAGCTTAGTATTTTTATCTTGCAAAGAAGAAACTAGTACCGCTAAACGATTAATCTTTCCTGTGCTTTTTGTTTTTAATTGTTCAGTGGTTTCTTGGCGAAGACTTTGCCATTCCCGATAAACAGTATATTTTGAACGCACTATGGATTTTACAGGCAGGTCAGATGTCATGGTAGAGGAAGAGCAGCCTTTTTCGTTTATTACAGATGCTATTATCATTGCGAACCTTCTGATGCTGGTGTCAGTTTGATCTAAAACAGCAGCAACTCTTGGAGAAATAATGGATTTGCGATTGCGTAGCTTAGATTGATTACCTTTGGGTTTTTTATTACCATCTGAATGTATTTTTACTACAAATTCGTCACCAGAGCGTTCTTCAGAAGAATTTTTGGCTTCATCGATATCCAAAGCCATAGCATTCACACTCTCAGCTATGGTTTAAGATGTGATTGGTCATTAAAGTAGCTTGCAATCACTTAGCAAATCTTTAATTTTTTTTCCTATTCCTTTTAGCTTCCTGCCTAGGGTTCCAATACAGCCTGTTCTGGAATTTCTCTGCAACTGAAGAAAGTGACGATCTTCTTCATTTTTCAACAGTTCTTGTGAAATAGCACGGCTGATGTCAAATAGTCTTTTTAGATTATCACAATATATTCTGTGATTTTAAAGGTCCTTTGCATTACTTCTCTTACGATACATCATTACACATACCGGCTTCCCATATAAATCTTTGATTTGTTTCAAAACGTGTTGTTCATCTCTTACAGGTAATCATTATTTATTCCAGAATGGCAAAATTTGATTGAACACAAAAACAGCACTTTGAAAAATTGTGTGTTTCTGATTGCGATGAAATTAAATAAAGTTTCTGATAACATCTTACCCGGATGGGGGGCGTGAACCTTTTGTTGATTTTTATTAAAAAAATTAATAAAATATGACATCAGATGAAATCATTGTTAAACATGATAAAGTGTTCTTAAACCAATTTTAGGATAAACAAATCGTAAGAGAAGTGTGGTATAGTTCTGAAATCCTGCACATTAATTAGAAATTCAAATTTTCCATAAATGCCCTATTTTCTATTAGGTTGAAGGACACCTAAATATTTGTGAAAAAACTTGAATTTTTAATTAATATTATATTATGACAGAAATAACATTTTTAAAAGGTGAGATTTGGCATCTCCAATTTTTTTATTTTCTTTACCACTCCTGGGACACCTTACCCTGTATATGTTCTATAGAATTTATGCACACCACGTAGTATGCAAAAATTTAGTTAAATGTAAAAGTGCGTACCGTAAATGAACTCATTTCCAGCAATTATCACTAATATATAGTACTGTAACCGAAATCTTTTATGTGTCCTCGTAAATGAACGATATATGTTATGCACATCATATTCTACAGCAAGCATCTTTTAGTAATGTATATCAATTCCATTATGTTTGAAATGGTGTAACACCATTAAAATTCATTGCAAAACATTTTTTTCTCTGTAGATCATTATATAACTGAGTTATTTTGTGTAATCTTGTAAATAAATGATAAATGCTCTACAGTCCATATTCTCCAGAAAGTACTTTTTTTACTGCATCTGAGAAATGTACATATCAATTTCATTATGTTTGTAATAGCGTAACAGCATCAAAACACACCACAAACGATTTTTCTCCACATGTATAATGTATAGTATAGTAATGTAACTAAATTTTCTTAAATATTCCTCTAAAATATAAATGCTACACACTTTATTTTAAACAGCGAAAAGTCATTAGTAAACATCAGTAACGTATATCAGTCATATGAAAATCTGATTATATTTACGGCCTCACCAGTGGCTGAGAGATTCTGTTCTCAAAGCTGGTAGACGGAGGTGCTGGGTTCAAACCTCTGTCACGCTCGTCGACTTAACTGCTGGGAGTTTTCCGTGGGTTTCTTCGAACCTTGCCCTAAATACGGGTTAGGATCCATTAGATAGACCCCCACGGAGGGCTCTCTCCCTAGGGCGCCTATATCTCTCGAGTAGATAATCGGCCGTCATAAATCAGCCAACCAACCGATCATATTTACGAGAGTTATAGCAGGGAGAGTCGGCAGCCGGCAGATAGCTGACAGAAAAACCGGAATCATAAAAACTTTTAAATTGTGTTGGGAAATGTTAAAAATAATGAAATATTTTTCGTGAATATTTCACTATTTTTATTAAAAAAAGAAAATAAACCAAAATAAATAGGATTTGAAAAATACATACGAGTCATTTCCTCTAAACAGTGAAATTCTTGTCACCGCTTCAAAAATAATGAATAAACTTGTATAAAAATGAAACAGAACGCTAAACTACATCAATCACAAGTTTTTATGTTTGCATAACGTAATAAAACATATTCTTTATAAATATCAGCGATTTAAATAACTTTTTTATGCGATAAATGTCATTGCCTCATGTGTCCCTGACTCCACTTTTGCACAAACGTGGTTCTTAAAAGTTGACAATCCATATACATTTGCGATAAATTTGTTGCTTAAATTATTAAAAACTGTCATATAATATTAAAATTTGAAAAAAATAAATATTTCTCATGGTTTCTATTTTTCTTATCTCTCTATATTAAAAAAAAGTAACCACCGCTGCCGCCGCTGTCAATTAAGATTTTGTGCCTTGAAGTCTTTCTGGACTAATATCTAGAAAACTATTGCATGTAAAATTTTAAAAATTGGTAGTTTTATAAAGAAATGTTCGATAAACACGCTGAAGCAAACAGTTTTTAAATCGAAGAATTATTTTAAGAGATATTTAAAATCAAAGTTCGTCAAAACAGTTTTTTGAAAAAAGTTTTATAGGAACGAAAACTATCCGCAGGAATTTAACCATAATTTGTAAGGATATAGTTGACAAGTTTGCGGAGTGCAGACTGCAATCACTTTTTTAATTTGAGTAATTTTTTCAGGTTATATTTCAATTTTTTATTCAAAATTTTCATTATTTTAACGAAGATTTATTTCATATTTCATAAATTCCATTATTTGAACAGTTGCCAATTTTTTATTCAAAATTTTCATTATTTTGACGAAGATTTATTTCATATTTCATAAATTCCATTATTTGAACCGTTGCCAATTTGTAAAATAGCGCACGTAATAAGATTCCCTTTCAATTAAGAAATGTATTTACACGAGACTATTAAAAACAGAAATAAAACTTTAAAATAATATTTAAATGATCACGTGTTAAAAGCAATAAATGTAGAAAATGACGTAATAAAATTATACTTGCGCGTGAATATTACAAAGAGAAATACGAGTAACTAGGGAAATTCACGTCACATTTAAAATGATAAAAAAAAACAATATTTCCAAACAATTTCAATTAATTATTATATTTTCATGAGAGATCAATTTGTTTCGACATATCTTTTACCCATTATTGCAAATTTTAAAACAGCGTAAATAATAATATTTCCTTTCCAATGTCAAAATTCTTCTATTTGTTTATTTGGTGTTACAGTTTAACGATAGTTTTTTTTTTTTTTTTTTTTTTAATGAAAATTGATTGACGGGGTAATGGAGAAGTATCAAAAGACAAATAAGCGTTGAATTAAAAATTCCCCGATGAAAAAACTAACTCGTGTAACGCATCTGATGTCAACTGAAAGTGACGCGACGCCACGATTATGCACGTTTGGCGCTAAATCATATATTTTGGTGACAGTTACAGTTGTAATCTGTTTCAACAGCAGTTGATTCGACCTTAAAATCCCTCAGTCAAAGGAAAATGAATGGAAACCCTGTTACAGCAGATCGCCACTGGTTGTTTAATTATAATACAATCTTCCGTAATCGTTTTAGAGATGATCAAATCAGAGTGTTTTTAAATCATGCGGTGTCAGAACGGGGGTTGGCGAGCGCAGCTCGTAGGGGGCAGAGCCCCCTAGTATATAATAATAAAAAATGTCATTTTATTTGTTGTCATTCCCTTGTCATAAAATGAAAATAACGATTCCAACATATGGCAACAGTCATATTACCCCAGATTCCCGCCTGTGAAAATGGCAAAATCAGAGAATCTATCTTGAATTGTTCTTTTTGCAGAAACAAGCATGGACAAGTAAAGTTTTGAGATTTCCAGATATATCCTGATAAGTATTTTTATTGGCGTGTCTCTTTTATTTGTCTTAATTTAGTAAGAAAAGCTCAACGATTAGGACGTACTTGTATTGAGTTTTTAAAGTTATCTTTAAGTGGAATTCTTGTTTGTGTATATAGTTACGCTAGCAGACAAGTTAACATTACTTTTCGTTATTGCCCTGTCATTTCCCTTGTTATTTCTCTGAGAGTCATTCCTTTTCCTCTGTTTGTCATTGCTCTGCCTATTTGAAATTAAAAGTTTTATTTTCGTATGTTTAACATTGTAAAAGATTTTTGCTGACTGTATTTTATTACTTACAGACAGTTTTTAAGTACAATAGAGGCCAATTTTAAAGGGTAAAAACATATTGATTTTTAAAAATATATAATACTCAAATTCTTCTGTTAAGAGAAAATTACCCATATAACACTAAAAACACTAATATATATATTTAATATTCTTAAATTAACATATTTTCAGTGAATGTTCAAGTGTAAACACGAAAACATGTTGTATGGAATCAGTGTAAAAGTTTCTGTTAAAGATTTTTAATTTTCAAAAATCACTTTAAAATACAAACAAGAACGAAAAATCATGCGTCAAGCATAGATTATGAAACACTTTCCAACACATCCAAAAAACAATAACGAAACGTCACCGTTAAATAAGGTGAAAGAGGATATGCAAGTAAACAGTACAGGAAACATAACACATTTAAACATTCAGTTTTAGTAATTACCTTCCATGGTCATAAATGTAGTGAATTACTTTGTGCAACCCAGTATATGATCAATAGACTTGCATATATACTACATAGCATGATGAAATTGAATTCATTCAGAAAATTCACATTTAGCAATTTTTGCCAATTGATGGAAATACATTTGAAATACTTTGTACAGCCCTGTATATCATCTAACGACTTTTGTATAAACCCTCATATTAAGCTAAAATTTAATACAGATAAAAAAACGCATAAAGCAGCTTAAAACAAACTTCCAGCAAATACCAATCATAAAAGACAATGTGCCTTGTTCTTTGCGGAACCCTGTATATGAATGTATTTATTTTCCACAAACTTGTATAAGTTTGCTAACTATAGTTCAGCAGGAAAATGCGTAACGTAATCAAAAACTACCCTAAATAATTCACTCCCATAGTCTGTAATACTTACGAATTCCCTTGAGATCAAATATGATCAACTGAATTTATACACACCACGTACTATGCAAAAATTTAGTTAACCTTAAAAACGCAAAATAATGTTGAAAAAACACTTATCACAGATAGACTGTAATTATTGCGTTAATTATTGCGCGTATACTGTAACCGATATATTTTGTGTGTCCCTGTAAGTGAAAGATAAACGCAATGTACACCATACTTTTAAGTGAGCAATTTATAGTAAAACCTCAGCATATAAATTTTCTTATGTATGAAATAGTGAAACATCATTTAATAACACTGCAAACGATTTTCCCCGTAGAACAATGTGCAGCAGAATTGTTTAGTGTGACTCTGTAAATGAATAATAAATGCTCTGCACCCCATATTCTTCAAAAAGCATGTTTTAGTGCGCTTCATAATTGTATATAAATTTCATAATGTTTAAAATGGCGTATCATCATCAAAATGCACTAGAAATGATTTCTTTCTCTTGACTGTAATGTAACGGAATACTTTTGACTGTTAATGTAAAAAAACTATAAGTACTACACGCTTCATTTTGAATAGAGATCAAGCTATATTAAACATCAATAACATACAAAAATTTATAGAATTACCTTTATTTATAGAATACATATACCGTCTCATTCTAATAGCTGAAAAATAATATAAATACATAAATTGTAGATTTCATTTATCCTTGATGCATCGATAAATGAAAAAGTCATGCATGTGAGAAGAACGTGCAACACGTTAACTCCGTTGACACGAGATCGTGGAAAAATAGAAGATGTCATGGGAAGAACAAAGTCTTTAGAAAAAGCTTAGCGTAACTGACTGGCTGATGTTTGGATAGAGAATCTTGCAAATTTAACATATTAACATTCTGTTAGCTTATTGTGTAACTACATACTGGTCATTTTCTTAGGTACTCTAAGTTTAATTAAATGTTCATTATTGTTTTATATCCAGGATAGTCAATTCAAGCATTCCACGGGAAACTTATTGCACTTGCATGCAAAATAATATCAAATATTTGTGCTAATAAAATTAAAATTATTTATACATATCTTATAGGAAATAATACATTTACTATTCTCTTTAGCTCTTATTTTTTTTTTTATATTTATATATATATATTTTTTTTTTACATTTTGCAGAGTCATTTCTCTGCATTTTTGTTTTACCCAAACTTATTTTAACGTAAAAATACATTTTCAACTATTTTATGCGAAATTGAATAGTAATCGCCTTTCATAAATATTAAATAATATTTTATTGTAATTTAAATCCATATTAAAAGGAACAAATATATTTGTGAGTAACGATGGTGTCAGATCGCCGGTGGTAACGAAGTGATCAATCAATTTCGCTTTTTTGTAAATTTATTAATTTCTAAACCTCGCACAATTTTAAATTTTACGTAGTCGAATAGAAAGATATTGTACATTCAAATGCAGCGTGTTTGAAAACTATATCTTAAGTTCCGGATTTTTTATCGTTTATAAAATAATTTCCAATCATGATTATTTTTTTTTATCTGGCTTCATTGCGGGCAGCCCGATGACGGAAGATTAATTAGGTTGCACTTAAAACCATACAATTACATCAGTTTTTTTTTAAAGATAATATTTCCTAACAAAATTAAGACTTCACAATAAAAGAGCCAACTAGTTCACAATTTATGTAATCCAACTGCGCCTTACGCTCGAATAATTTGAATAAAAAAAGTGCTGTAATAAGTGAAATCTTTAGCGATTCTTTTGGCTAATATAAATGTACCATTTTTAATAAATTTTAAATCTTTATTTGAATACATAAGTGCTATTTGTTGTACAACAATACTTTTTGTGCATATTAAATTGTGTATAATTGGGTATAATTATTGATATTATCTAATTGATTAAACTGATTTAAAAAAATTCAGATAAAACATTGGTTTATTAAAAAAGGGTTTGTGGGAACCACAAGAATAATTCAATTTGAAAAAGAGTTATATATTTTAGAAAACATGTTTTAACATGTATAAAAAATAGCACAAAAAAATGCTGCCGAGAATAGCGAGACCTTCACTCTTATTTTAGTTTTGACATGAGAAAGCCAAGAAGATTGCGTTAGTTCTCTCCCTTTCTCCTATAGACTAATTCAATATTCAGCTGAAGTATATGTGTCACATGTTTTCATAGAAATCTTGGTTTAAATAAATTACTAAAATTCCTAAAAAGACTAAATTCAATAGGAACATCCATCTTTAATTGCGAAAAGGCGTTAATAAAAACCATTAAAACAGTAGAAACGTTTTAATACTGTTTACTGTGTTTATGGTTTTAATTAGCACCTTTTAACAATTAATGAAATACCAGAAGGACCCGTGCGAAGCTTTTGCACTGCAATCTTTGAGATTATTTCCTGGTACGCTTTAGCCCTAATTTTTTATTAACTGATTTTCTTAAATCAAAGAACGCGTTTTAACGAACTATGGGTGTACTATCTCACAAACTTGTTCAAAATCGTTTCAAACGATACCTCATTCATCGTTGTATGTTTTGTATGCGCATAGAAAAAGGTATGTTGACAACACAAATAATATTTAAGATGATTACTTGTGTATAAGAAAATGCCAATAGATTGCCAGAAATGTTCTTGCCAAATTTTCTTTTCTTCTCGCCAAGGTCATTTCTCTAGGTTGTTAGACCCTTATACTGAAAAAAAAAACGAATTATATAAAATTTTAAACACTGAATCAGACGTTTAGGGAATTCAGATGAAAGCATTAGCTCAGATTTTGCGAAACTGTTCCAGAAATGCTTAAATCAATATTTGGTACACCACTTTTTTGCAAGCCATGGGAACTTAAATATGGGATGTTCAAACTTTGTGCTCCAGCAGCCATTTAAGGGACGTCAGACTTCGCTGGCATATTAACAGTTTAATGAAATATTAAAAAATAAACATTTTTTAAAATCCTAATGAACTGTATATCTAATTGGAAGATAATTCTTAAATTACGTAATCTACTGGTGCTCCGATACAGTACGCATATACACAGCCATGATTAAACCAAGAAAATAAATAAACAATAGGTGACGCACTCGAAAAAATTAATTAAAAACCCGATAAAAAGCTCGATATTTTTTCAAAAAGTAAGCGCAAGAAATAAACTAGCAATCGCATTTTAATTGCATTACAGAATGAAGTCATCTGATAATGCAGTATTTTATTTTTGTGGCAACACTGATTTGAGAAAACCTTTCATTTCATTTATGAAAACAATGCCGATTTAATTTTTTATTATCAGCAAATTTTAATCAAAAAACATGTTTTAGGAAAATGTATTTGTACTATGTCAGAAGCCTGTTCCAAGTCCTTTCATATGATATCTCATTGGTCAATCTATGTTTCGTATTTTCTTAGAAAAAGGGATGTTGACTGGAGAAATAATATATACGATATTGCAGAGAGAGTTCGCACACTTTTTGGACTATTTCTCTGGTAATTACAGAACTATTTTACATAAATTATTTGTGTTTTAAATGTTCAGTTTGGTAACCCTTATTCTGAACTACCTATCTATACTCTAATTTCCATGCCTTTTGCAGTTTTAGAATAGGTATTTTGGCCCATTCCACTTGAACAGCTTTTCCAAAGTCCATGAAAGCTTGTAGGTCGACGTTTGTATAACGAGCTTCTTAAAAGTACAAAAGAGCAAAAATCCATGGGTGATAAATCAGGAGATTTAGCAGGAATATCAGTGAAGGAAATAGCCCTGTTACTCATTTCTCGTAACATTTTTTCTAGGAAATTAAAAGTGGATTGTGATGTGCGGCTGCTTGCTTTATCTTGATGCAGTCCCATGGACTGGTGGCACTGGGACTAAAGAAATGATATTTCATGTTTGAAGATTGGGAGTAAAACATGTTTCTGATGGTGCGTGGAGTTGATCTTTATTTTCAATTTGCCGTTAATTGCAAAGCCAGCAAAAATTATAAATCCCTTCATAAAACTTTCTTTCGATTCATTGAACCATATTTTAAGATTTTGTTCTCCTCTTTGATGATGATAAATAAATTTATTACTTTATTCTATCTATAACAGAAGAAAGTATTGTAATCGTTATTTTCTCAGACTTCCGGTTTTCGACGGATTTACATGTTTTAGGGGTCAGAGATTCCGAAACACATTTTTTTAGAAAATGTCTGTCTGTCCGTCCTCATTGTATCATCGAAAAGTGTATGAAGTTATGCTTCATAGAACCAAATTTGTTTTTCTATGTTTCTGGCTATGACAAGCTTGTCCTACTTAAATGTGGGGATATTTCGACGAAATGGAGAGCTTGGATCGCGATTTTTGTCCCATTTTCACTATTGTATCATCGAAAAATCTATGAAGTTATGAAGTTTATGAAGTTACGCAGATAATTGAACGAATTTTTTTTCTATGTTTTTGACTATAGCCTGCAGGTCCCAGATGAATTTGGAGATATTTCGACAAAAGGGGGCGCTGCGATTGCTATTTTTTTTCCATTTTCACTATTGTATCATCGAAAAATCTATGAAGTTATGCAGATAATTGAACCAATTTTTTTCTATGTGTTTTATTTACTATAGCCTGCAGGTCCCAGTTGAATTTGAAGATAATTCGACGAAAGGGGGAGATGCAATCGCTATTTTTTTTTCATTTTCACTATTGTAGCATCGAAAAGTGTATGAAGTTATGCAGATAAATGAACCAAATTTTGTTCTATGTTTTTGGCTATGGCCAGCAGGTCCCACTTGAATTTAGGGATATTTCGATGAAAGAAGGCGCTCCGGTCGCAATTTTTGTTCCACTTTCACTATTGTATGATCGAAAAGTGTATGAAGTTATGCAGATAATTGAACCAAATTTTTTATATATGTTTTTGACTATAGCCTGCAGGTCCCAATGGAATTTGGGGATATTGCGCCTGGAGGGGGCACTGTGATAGCCATTTAAAGATTTCAATTTTAAAAAGTTGTACAAAAAATTAGAAATTCTAAAGACTTTTTACTTTTAATAATCGGCCTTGATCCAAGGATTCCAGAGCATTTTTTGTTTTGCTTCTATCTTAAAAAATGGCTGAGATATAGCAATTTGAAATTACAGGGTGGCTGACATTTTGAAACAATACAGCAGGTTTCCTCCATAAACGGGTTTAATTTATGAGTTTTAGTGAACATGGTTTCTCCAAATTTTATTTCGTTGTTGTAACCAACCTTTCAACAATTACATGCTTAACACTATATTTCTATATTCGCCAACGTCAAATTCTTGCTAAGCTTGACGACAATTGGTGAAATATTGCCAAATTTGGCGACAAAAATATGTTGCCATGTATGAAGCCAACTTGGCTATGTCTGTCTAATTTGGCAATATTATCATTCAAATTCCATATTGACGAGAACTGGGAATGACTCTTTTGTAATTGGGTTCGTGGTTTTCAATTTTAGCTTCGTGTATTTTCAATAGAATTAGCTAAAAATCGCAAAACGAACAGATAGGGAGGCTATCTTTTCCTGCCGGTACAGCACAGAAAGGCTTTTCGTAGTTTAGTATAATACATCGGATCCTCGCATCCAGGTAACTCGACGATTCACAAGCAGCTGATGTATAACAGAATGACTAGTTTTTATTATAATCTTTTAAATAGATACAAGCTTCATCTATTGTAACAACATTCTTCCATTTTCTCCGGATGAATGCTCCTAATAAAAAGTGCTACATCGTATTCTATGTTCGGCGATATGTCTTGCATAAAGATGAACATTGTGTTTTTTGGCCTTTTTAAAATTCAAATCAGTGTTAAGGATTTTTTTAACAGCTGACACTGAGCATTTCAACGATTTAGAAACAATCCTTTGAACTGTAGGATATTCTTTTACCATAAAAGATCTTACCTTTGAAATATTCCTGGAATTCTTTCTTGTTCTTTGGTGCACATTTGGAACAGTTTTTCTACTTAAAGCGAGACATTCACGTTTTTTCCCTATCTTATTAACAATATTACCTACAGTGGCTTTAGATGTAGAAAACTCATGCCTTTCACAGCGTTTTTTAATAACAGAATACGAACAATTCTGTTTGGAAAGGGCAGAAATATCGCCTTACATCCATCGATTGTTTAAAAAAGTCATTTTTTAAGTAAACAAAAATTTCAGTGGCCAGACGAGAATTTATAATTTCAAAAACATATTAGCTCTGAAAAATAATTTCTCTATGCAGACGATTTCCTTTTACATCGAAACAAACTCGTCTAAAAAATGTGCGAACAGCCTCTGTATCTCTGGTCTGTTCGGATTTTTTTATACTTATAAAAACCTCTTTATGTAGGAGAAAAAGTGAATGAAAAATTTTAATCGATAAACTGTATCAGATTTAGTAAAGAAAATTATAAACCTTTCTTTAAAAAAGCATATAATAACATTCATTTATGGAACGTTATTCATTATTTCATTATTTTCGTTAAAAAAAAACTAATTTTGTTTAAAAAGTCATTAACACTGCATCTTGAACTGACCATCATACATTTTTCTTTCATTATAATTAAAAGTAATAATAGCTTATGCCTCAATAATTCAAAATTCTCACAGTTCACTTTTATGTGTAATTAATCTAAATTTATGTAGTTAGGTCTAGTCAATAAGTTTGTCTAGCAACATTTATTAAAATGATTTACTAGCTTTAAGCATAGTAATTCATAAAAAGTTCAATTTATTACTCGAAAGAAATCTCCCTGTCTTATACTTTTAACAGCGGTAATAAAACAAAATGTGACTAATGGATATTTCATTATTTTCATCTTCTAATGCAATATTTCAGCGGTGAATTATATCATTTAAAAGATTTTTTGAACTAAAACAGGTGTCATATTTTAAAATAAACAGCAGTAATTAAATATACATAACCCATTAGCTTCAAAATTGATATATTAAAATTATTTATAAATTTTTTTCCTAAAACAAATGGAATTTTAATACTTTATTAAGTTTAATAATCAATAAAGAAAATTTTTGTATCTAATTTATTATTTACTAGCGGAGTTTCACTGATCGGTTTTTATAAACGATCCTGGTGTCGGGGGCCCCCACAACATATGGCAGCACACACGCGGACAGGATACACCCGAAAGCGGTCTCGAAATCTTTTGACGAAATTCTTTCCAAAATATCTTAGACTCGGCGGGGCCAGTGCCTTCGGCAACATGCACAAAACATAATTTTTCAATTTTAAAAAAACGTAACAACTTTTATTTCAAAGACATGTGGCGATCAACCAGATTAAATTAATAATTTCAGCATTATCGTTCATAAAATATCAATTAACATATTTTCTTCAAAAATTAATTTAAAAAAAATATTTAATATTTTTTGAATATTTTTTAGTTTACTGAATGATTGAATGAATGATATAAAATAATGAATATCCTATGAATGAATATCAAGTCCTATTATATTCGATTAATATCATATTCCTGAATGAATATGATATAAAATATAAGATTGGATGAGTAAGATTTCAAATGGATATCTTTTAAGAAAAAGCAAAGCCCTCATTTTCGGTAAAAGCAAACCTTTTTCAAAATATATTGCGAAAAATTTTAAAATCATTGTACAAATTACAAATAAATTGTATGGAAAAGAGGAATAAATTTACTACATGGGGCTAAAAGATTGAAACCGCATTTGTTTTACTAATCGGTAAAAATCGCCCCGTTACGGCCGTAATCGCATAAAATCTATAATAAGGAAAGAATAAGGAAAGAAGTGTTTTTGTGTGTGTGTGAGTGCGTCTGTCGATTGTGCTCTGCTGAAATCGCTATACGTAGAGCTACAAAATTTAGTAGCCAGGTACTTTTATATATTTAGTTATGTGTCTTGAAGTCCAATTTTGGATTTTTAAATTATATTTTCTAAATTAAATTTTGTAAGAGAATTTTAGAAATTCTCAGATTTTGCAACGATTTTTCCACGTTAGTAACAAGAATTCGGTTTAAATTTGTTAGCCTAATATAGTGAATTTTCTCCTCTTCGATTTTTTAATTTTTCGCGGTTTTTATTGAAATTTTTATTGTTATTTTTATCGATCTTTATGACTTTTCACGTTGTACATGATTTTTTGTTTTACATTCGTAAAAGAAAGCCGGTAATAATAGTTTATTTCCCTATAGTAATTTTTTTTTCTTAATTTTTAAATTTTTATCGATTCTTATTGAGATTTTAATGTTTTCTCGCGTTTAGCGGCGATTTTTTGGCATTTGTGAAATAATTCCGGTCACAGTGTCTGAATCCACTGTAGTAAATGTTGTCTTCCTTTCAGTAAAGTTTATTTGGAATTTGTAAAGCGATTTTTGAATTTTTCGTGATTTTTTTATGCAATTTTTATACGATTTTTAAAGTTTTTTTGCTTTTTGATGCGATTTTCAAAGCGATTTTTAACGATTGGGAGACTTTTGAGGCTACTACCACACACAAACACCGGTGGTCTGCGATGGGTAGTTGTGGCTACAAAGTGAAATATAAGGACACAAATGTCTATATATATATATATATATATAGAGAGAGAGAGAGAGAGATAGATAGATAGATAGATTAGAAAATAGCGAGAAACATTTGAAATATAATACCACACACACACACAAATAACGGAACTTAATAAAAACACTTATAATACAAATAACATTAAAATCATATTATCTTCAATCAAAATTCTAAAATAAATGTTTATTTGAAAAATAAATTTTTAAGAACGTAACTTTTGAGACATAAAGCAAATATTGCTTGTACAAATAAAATATAATGTAATAAGAGTGATTCGATTTACAAGTTAGTCTGCAATACTAATGTCTGAAATATTTTTGTTAACTGTCACAAACAAATTACCTAATAAAATTAAAGATGACGTATAAATTGAACAGAATTACTGAACAAACGATTTCCTCAAAACATCAAAATTTACTATCAATTGAGTGTAAAAGGAACAGTGCACTTTTAAATTGGTCAAAATATTTTTTTTTAGTTTTTTACATCTTTAGAAAGGTATATCTATTCGGAATAAATTCACAACAATCTTTTAACTATGCGATAATTATTTATATAGATATTAGGGAAAATATAGATATCACTTCTTCATTTCCGGTTTAAAAGTCCTGCGAGAATTGCCATGGCGGCTTGTTTACATTTTGTCGTCACGATTTTACAATATCGCAACTTAGAAAATATGCTAAAATGCGTCAATTTGTTTAGTTCAATTCCGTAAATAATAATAGTTGAAAAGATGAACTTCAACTTCTACTTTCGCCAAATTTGTTTATTTGCATGGTTTTGATCGAAAGGTGTTCGCAAATTTGCTTTGCTATTTACTTGTAATCACTATTATGTGATTCATTTGAAAAAAAATTCTGACCAATATTTTCTTGATTTTATAATATATTATTTCATTTCTTAATATTTATAGCGAATAATAGCGCGAAACGTGCTTCAAGACAATGCTAGTTTAATGTTAATCACTATAAAGTCTCCTAAGGTCATCTTATTGGAAACTAAACAGTAGTCAAGTTGACGGTGATTTAGTTTCAAGTGACAATTTATGATACAGATTTATTGTTATTAATATTTTTTTTAGTAAACAATCGGACTTGTTGTGCAGCAAATTATATCAATCAAATTATGAAATATCAGAATCCTTAAAAAAAAATGCCCTATATTTTGCATTAAATAATTTAATTTTATAAAAGTGCATATTTAATTCCCTTAGCAATCCATGCAAAACAAAATTTAAACTTGTAAGTTTATTTATTTATTTTATTATTTTTTTTACAAGAGTAAGTGCTACATTTTTACTATTTACATCTATTTAGTTTTGACGCATGTTTCTGTATTCTACGGCATTACAAGCTATTTTATATTTGTCAATTTAAGCTAGCATCTGATTTTATTTTTAATGCTAAATAAGTTATATAATTAGTAGTTTTGTTTCTTTTATTGTAATTTTTTTATTTTTAAAATACAATTAAATATTTAAATGGATTTTTCTCAAAATGACCTTTTTTACGCTTGCGCGCATGATATCTCCAAAACCGTTTGAAGTATAGCTTCATAAATGCCTCAAAATCTACATAAATGTACATGTAATCATGAAAATTAACTAGAATTATAAAGCTGTATTCAGTATGAAAAAAAATTATAAGATTGAATTAATGTAAAAAATGCGTGGCTCTTTAATTATTATTATTAAAAGGTAATTACTTTTTATCTAACTAACCGTTTAAAAAATTTTTAGGTAAAAGTTTAGCCCATAGTATTATGTTTAATTTAAGCTAAAGTTTATGCAAATTCCATGAAATTAGCATGAGATATCGTGCGCGCGGTAAAATCTTATCCAGTTTAAAAATTTTAAATATCAGTTTGAATTTGACCCTTTGAATTTTGCGTTGCTATATTATAACTAAATTTAATTTTGTTAAAGTATAGTTCAATATTAGCTAAAGATACCCTGAAATGTTGGTGCTTCTAGAGTCATTATGTTTTTGAAAAAAAAAATAAACTGCTGTTAAAGGTGTACTTTTCCGATTAAGGGTTTAAACTAATAAGTGAAAAAACTAGTCGTTGGGGGCCACCGTAATACTTACCCATCATGTATATGTATAATGTAAAATATTAAAATAAAAATGTGTAAACTACTTATAAAATGCATTGCAATTCAAATAAAATCGTGGCTTGATGACGTCATAAAAAGGCTTGATTACTGAATTGCTTGAAAGAGGTTTTTCCTTATAACTCCAAAAATAATAATCCTATTGACTAGCGGTTTATTGCATCTGTTTAAGCGTCAAATTTCCAATTAAAATATATCTTTGAAGTGAAATTTGGATGAAATACAGGGTCATGAAAAATCGAAGAGTGTGGAAAATAGGATTACAAATATCTCGGCAACTCATTATCCGATCGACTTCATGTTTTATGCAAAATTTATGTTTTTTTATTGTTTTTTATATTTACTACTTAAAATAAACAATTTCGAAAAATTTTATATACCTTTCATCAGAACGAATATTTCGAGAGTCCGAAAAAAAATGTTCCGGTTAATCGAGGTTATTGAAATGATATAGGCTTCTTCCCATTATTACATACTAAGTACATACCAAACTGCAAGTCTCTATCTCAATTTGTTCGGGAGATAGAGCGTTTACAGACACACAGACACACACAGACACACAGACACCCAGACGGACGGCAATTTTTTTTTTCTAAAAATATGTTTTTTGGAATCTCCAGTGTCTGAAACGTGTAAATCCGTCAAAAAAAAAATTTCGATTTTCAAAACGATTACAAGACGTACCCTATACTACGTATGATGGGTAAGTAAACTAGTCGTTGGGGCCACCGTAATACTTACCCATCATGTATATGTATAATGTAAAATATTAAAATAAAAATGTGTAAACTACTTATAAAATGCATTGCAATTCAAATAAAATCGTGGCTTGATGACGTCATAAAAAGGCTCGATTACTGAATTGCTTGAAAGAGGTTTTTCCTTATAACTCCAAAAATAATACCTCTATTAACTAGCGGTTTATTGCATCTGATTAAGCGTCAAATTTCCAATTAAAATATATCTTTGAAGTGAAATTTGGATGAAATACAGGGTCATGAAAAATCGAAGAGTGTGGAAAATAGGATTACAAATATCTCGGCAACTCATTATCCGATCGACTTCATGTTTTATGCAAAATTTATGTTTTTTTATTGTTTTTTATATTCACTACTTAAAATAAACAATTTCGAAAATTTTTATATACCTTTCATCAGAACGAATATTTCGAGAGTCCGAAAAAAAATGTTCCGGTTAATCGAGGTTACTGAAATGAAATAGGCTTCTTCCCATTATTACATACTAAGTACATACCAAATTGCAAGTCTCTATCTCAATTTGTTCGGGAGATAGAGCGTTTACAGACACACAGACACACACACAGACACACACACAGACACACAGACGGACGGCAAATTTTTTTTTTTCTAAAAATATGTTTTTTGGAATCTCCAGTGTCTGAAACGTGTAAATCCGTCAAAATTTTTTTTTCGATTTTCAAAACGATTACAAGACTTACCCTATACTACGTATGATGGGTAAGTAATAATAACTGATGGATGAAATTGTTCTCGAATTTCTAGTTCATGTTCATTCGTTTTTTGTTGCTAAAAAATGGGTAATAAATTCTATCTGACGTGATTGGAACAATTACCAGCACAATCAATAAATTTCCGATCAAAATCTTTATTCCAAATATATTTTTATTTCAATCAAGTAAAAAATAATTTGTTTCTTATTAGAAATAAGGATGAAAACTGCGGATTTTGCCAATATATTTAAAACTTTTTACGCAGAGGAAAAAGTTTTTTAATGAATAAATATTTTCATTGACTACCAATAAAAATATAAAGATGATATCTAAAAAAATTTAAGCACATCTAAAATACAATATATTGAAAATATTTGTCCCAAAACTTCAAAATGTATTATCGTTTCTTTGTAATTAACAGTTACAGCAAATACAGAATAAAAAAATACTAAAAAAAGAAATCACCGTCTAATTTCTAGTTTCACGTTCATTAAGTTTCTGGTGTTAAAAAAAGAGTAATACTTCCATCTGACGTAAATGAAGCAATTACTAGGACGATCAATATTCTTTCTTTCAGTGTAATTATACCAAATATATTTCTAACATGTGAGAAAGAATTTTTTTCTTAATATAAAAAAGCAGAAATTCAGGATTTTGTTAATACTTCTCAATTTTTTCTGATGGCGGATAAATTTTGCTTTTATAAGAAATTTGAGTCTGTGATAAAATATGTATTGCAAATTTCACAACGTGTTTGATGCGTTTTAACTTTTTGTAGTATTTTAAATTTAAACAATTTTCTAAATTTGTAATTTTCTCTGTTTTTTAATTCATTTTTTCTACACCGTATTTAAAACAGACTTGTATTAACCACACTAAGGAAATTAAAGCTGACATATAAAATAATGTGACATACTAAACAGAATTTTGTCCTAAAAATCCAAACTTTTTCATCATTTCAGCATAATTAAGGGTTAGAACAAATAAGTGACTTAAAAATAATTAATGATAGAAGAAATCGGCGTCTAATTTCTAGTTTCGAGCTCATTAGTTTCCTGACTCTAAATAAACGTAATATCTTCCATCTGACGTAAATGAAGCAATTACCAGTTCAATCAGTAATTTTCTTTTTTACTTATCAGCGCAGGGTGTTTATTCTTAATTTAGCTATAGCAGGTAAGAAATAATGTATTTCTTATTAGAGAAAAAGGAAAAATTGTTGATATTGTCAATACTATGCAGTGTTTTAGATAGAAGGGGAATTGTCTACTTCGACTTAATATGTAACAGATTATTTATTGCAAATTTTATAATCGGTAATGCGTTTTCATTTTTTTGTGATATTTAACATTTACAAAATTCTACTATCGAAAATATTTTAAAGGGCTATCACAATCATTTTATTCCATAAAAAAATCATATAAAGTTAACAGACTTGCTGAGCAGACGTTTGTCACAAAGCGCGAAAATTTAGCATTACTTCAGCGCAATTGGGGGTTAAAGCAATTAAGTTAATACAAAATTAACAAATGAAAGAATATATCCTTGTCTAATTTTTAGATTCAAGTTCAGTGTTCTTTTGATGCCTAAAAAATTTATATTCCCCATCTCACATTGTGGAGAACCCTTTTGGTCCAAAAAGTAATTGAGTAGCCATGAGACAAAAATTAAGATAAAAGCAGATTTATTTAAAATCAATAACAATAAAATCAGCAGTGAAGCGGGGAAACGTTGATAAATTAAAAGAGCGAGCACTAAATATGACAAAAGGGGGAGAGGGAGTTAAACCCAATACATTATCTAATCGTATTCCTGAACTTAAGAAAAAACACTACGTAAACTATCACTACGAGCTCTGAAAATATTATAAACAATAACATTCAGAAATACGCCAATATCACTTAATTGAGGGAGTCTCGTGTAATCCACCACATGTTATTTTGAAGTAATGAATTCATCACCATACCAAAAGTAAGTATTACCACAGCAGAACCTATTTTAATTCTCAATCGAAGACGAAACAGCACCGCTACCAACAGGAGATTAGAAGAAGACTCCGAAAACGGTCTATAATTTCAACGAGGGACAGGACCCAACTAAATCCTCTGTATCAAACTTCTACCAGCGTATTTATACTAGCCAGTCGACCACAACAGCTTAATAAGCATATCGATGCGTAAACTAACCGCGACAATCACATTCAGTGAGATTCAACCATACTTTCTGAAACTAAAAGAAATGACAGGCTAGATGGCTTACTCACAACAAGTGCTACAAACCGGACAACACGTTCACACCAAAATCTCAATAATCCATGTAATCCTACCTTCATACAGAGAGTAGCTAGGCACTACGCTACAACGTAAATGAAGAAATTACCAGGATGTTAAATATGTTTTTATCGACGTATTCATTCCCAATGTGTATTTTCTTTAAAATGTAAAAAAGTATCCCCCAAAAAAATCACATGTAAAAATTGTAGTCAAATCTAGTGACTTTTTTACCGTGAATGGTTCTGAGATTATGTAGAGTGAAGTTTAGCTCTGTTATTGACTCTGAAATTTTCATTCACAAATCACCCCTAGTATCTACATCTTTAGTTAAAAAATATTTTGTGACTTGGCAATTACACAGCATGAGATTGTGACGGGTGTTGCTTACATTTTAATAATCGAGTTTGTTAATAAAGTTTTGTATAAAATAGCATTTATATGAGCATTGAACGTATATGTAGTTGTAGAGTGGAATTCATTTTACGTAATATTGTAATTCCGGTGCGATATCTCTCCTACGATCGAACTGGATGTCAGGCGCTTGGGTGGTTTTCTTTCGATGTAGCGTGAAAACGTTCCAGTGACTCCCCTTTTAGAAAGACCTCCACCGAAGGCATCTCTACTTTAGGCTTATATCCCTCGCATTCATAATCAGTTTAATCAAATGAACACTTCCCATCCCGTAACAACCATAGTAGGGTGTAATAACTTCTTTGTGCTGCGTAAGTGCAAGATACAAAATATTCTTTAACTAAAGATGTAGAGACTAGACGGGATTTCTGAATGAAATTTTCAGATTTAATAAGAGAGCTAAACTTGTATCTACATGATATCAGAACTTTTTACGGTAGAAAAGTCGCGAGACTTGGCTACATTTTTTGCATGGGATTTTTTAAATGAGATTTTACTTCTTTTTAGGCGCGTTCGTAATTATATAAATACGTAGCACCTATTGTCGTCGTCTGGTCCATCCGTCTGTCTGTCTGTCCGTCCGTTTGTCTGTCTGTCCATCCGTCCACATATAACAACGCAAAAACTACCCAACCGAATGATTTGAAATTTAAGATAAATTATCTTTGCAGAATTTTGTCGAGACTTTTCAAATTTCATGAAAATCGAATCAATACTTTAGAAGATATTAATAAAAATATTTATTAAGAAATTTGAATTTAAAAAACAAAAATCGGCGCTTTCTTGTTAGAGGAGCTTCCGAGATTTAATCGTCAAGCGACCGAGATACTTATTTTATGACAGAAATTAATCTGCAGACGATATACTTCATTTCACAGAATAAAAAATCATCAAGATCTGAATATTTATATACCTAGATATAGTACGAACGCACCTCATTTGTCACGTTTGACGTACAATTTGCAACTTGTTGTATATTGTCCTTCTTTTATTGACTTTGGACTCTTTTTGGACATCATCTACTTGTTTTTATCAAACCCACTCTCTGTCTCTATTATTTGAAGGTACGAATAATTTGGAGCTTTAGTTCCGTTTGCAAAGTCTTCTGGATAAAAAGAAGTTTCAGGTTTCTACGCAAGCACTAAGTGTGCACTAAGTACTCTCAGTTACTTCCAGGAAAGGTGCTATCGGTCTGAGGTATTACTTGCCGTCCTAGATACTTGATATTTGACATAAAAGTAGTGTTTAGAATTAAAAGAAAGACCAAAATTAAAAAAATCCAGAAAATTACAACAAATCGAAGTATTTTCGATTTGTTGATTTGTTTTTTAAATTTTTCGATTTTTTTTTTTAACTTCCGGAATTTTTTAATTTTTCCCCTCTTTGTATCCTAATTACTAAATTTATGTCACATTTCAAGTTTCTAGGGCTACGTAATCAAATCATTTTCAAATTTTACCTTTTTTTTTTCAATTTTTTGAATTTATTTTAGAATTTTCAGAATTTTTTAATTTTTTTCTTTTTTTTTTTTTTGTATCCTAAACAGTACCTTTACGCCAAATGAGTCAAAAATTCGAAATCAATTCATATATCGAAAATCTAAATCAGTTCGTATATCTTCTGAACTAGAAAAAATAGAAATGTGAAATATGAAAATTTGGTCTCATTTCCAACATACTCTGGATAAACGATGTTTCAGGTTTTTGTGACACTTTAGTGAAAAGATATAGGGTATGAAAAGTACAAGGCATTTTCTAAACTCACATAGAATATTCAGTGTAAAAAAACTCAACTGTAATTTTTTTTCACTTCAAAGACAAAAAGATCCTGAATTGTAAAGAAAATGAATTGAACTCATCTTTTACGAGATTTTATATATTTAATGATGTAATTAAAATTTTCGTTTTCACAATAAAAGGAAATATATTTTAAATGACGCGAAGTTAATTTAAAAATTTTCAATAAGTGTTACGTATTTCTTTTACGGGATTTTTTATATTTTTTCCTGATATTTACATACAAACATGTATACTTAAAAAATTTTTTGACATTATTTAACGTTTTTTCGTACAAGGTTAATTTTTTACATGTTTTTTTTTTTTTTTTTTTTTTTTTTACATTTATACCTGCATTTCTTTTGTTGTCATACCACACTAAAACTAAGTTTTTAAAGTATAAGAACTCAAATCATAAAATAAATTAAATAATGTATATGCTGTATAAAAATTAATTAAAGACAGTTACTTAATATTTGAATCTTATATCGTAAAACCTTCTTTTTCTGTTTAATGATTTGAAATGTGAATGCTAATATGGGTTTAATGTACTTTTCACGTCGACGATATTTGAAATGAATTACCAATATTTAAAAAAACATTGGCTTCAGAATGTAAATATGTGTATAATATTGCAGAAATACATATCATCATTTCAGTGTAATTCATCGTAACCATCTAATTTCTAGTTTCAACTTCATTAGTTTTATGGTGCTAACGAAAAAGAGTAATATCTTCCATGTGACGTAAATGAAGCAATTACTAGGACAATCAATAGTTTTTCTATCAGAGTCTTTCTTCCGAATATATTTTTACGTCTAAAAGGTAAGAAAGAATTTGTTTTTTGTATCAAAGAAAAGTAAATTGTGGATTTTGTCAGTATGTTTAATTTTTTTCTTTTAGATAGACAGCATTATAAAAATGGGGATGTTTAGTATTTTATTTATCATTAAATATATGAACTTGAAGAGTAGCTCTTATTGAGAAATATAAACCTGTTACTTATTCTTAAACATTAATTATCAAAACCTTCTTCCTTTTCTGTTTCTTGAATAATACAGACATTGTACAGAATTAATATCTATATATATATTAAAAATGAAAAATGTTATTTAAATTAGAGTTTTTATTTTAAAATAAAAATTCCCAGTTTATTTTTCTTTATTCTAAACTATCAGGATTCGTCCGCTACGCAGGTCGGTTTCTTCCAATGAACCTTGAATCAAACGACATATATAGGCAAATTCGACTTTGTGTATTAAAGGAATATGGACTATTACCTGGAATATCCATTTAATGCAAACGCCATTGCGATATTATATTTTCTAATGTGTCAGACAAAATTTGGGATGTTAAGAGCCAACACCTTTAGTTGATCATTTGTAATAGGATTGGGTAAAGAACGACAGAACGATAAGCCATATACTAAAAATATCCTTTAAAATTATCTAACTAATAATGCAAGTCTTATAAAAATTCGTCCAGTAGAAAATATTAAAAAGGCTAATTTTTCATAAGCGGGTTCACCTGATTATAGAAATTTCCCCCATAATTCTGTAACTAAGCAACGTAGAACGTTATGTTATAACTTAAAATTTTCCTTGAAAATTTTTATAACTAACAGTGCAAGTCTTATGAAAATCGATTCATCAGAAATCAAGTTATAATTGGCCGGAACGAAATTCCCATTTGCATTTTATATACAGGTGTAATACTCAAAAATAAATTGCTCCTGTTAACTTCGTTTCTCAGCTCAAGATTTGCAGAATTTCCATTACTTGGTGACTTCAAATTCGAACTACCTTTAAGATCAAACTGATGACATAACGCGATTTTCGGCTCTTTGGGGTCAGCAGTGCGTAAAAAGAAATGAAGCCAAATTCTGGGTATATTTTGGCCAATTGTAGAGAAACATCTTCCTTTATTGATAATTCTGCTCTCTGATGATAATATTTAAAATTATGCATTTAAATAGATAAGACAACGAAAAACCGTGGCTTTTTCCGATGATGAACGGATAATAAAACTAACGTCATGTCGATCTATAGAGCTTTTTCCAGACAATGGAATATTAAAAGTGGCCGGATTCTTGCTACAACTCGGGCATGACCTAATGGAAAGAGCGTCGTGTAACGTAAAGGGAATAAAAAGTCATGTCCAATGTAAACTGTTTCACTTATTTGTCCAATGACGAGAAAAATAACAAAAATAATGCCTATATTTGAATCAGAAGAAGTATGAAAGCCACATTCCTTTCATATATATATATATATATATATATATATATATATATTAAAATAGTTAAAATTAAATTACTTGTGTGAAATTATGTATGTACAGTCATGGAAAAAAAAACGGAACACCCCCCACTAACTCTGCAACAAATTATAGTAGAAGGACGTGATTGGTAACAAACGATTGGAAATAAAGTCTACTTTTAAGTGATGTATCTAAAATTTGCTTAAGGGGCCATCTACATATTAAAACCAGCCTAAACTTTAATTTTTTCAATGGCAACACCCACTTTTTACATGATATTTTAAATCTTCGGTTCAAACTATGCCTAGATACAAAATTTTAAGTCATTTGGATGATAAGTTTTTGAGTTATAAACATACAAATTTTAGAGCTTCTAATGTTAAATTACATTTTCATATTTTTATTAATATCTCCTGAAATTATAATCCTAATGTGCTAACGTTTTGTTTGGTTATAAAACTCAAAAACCCAAACATAACTACGTAAAATTTGTAATTTTTAAAATTTTATAATATGAATTATGAATTATGAAATTAATATTCGAAAAAATTATGAATTGCAACCTACAATTTTTTTGATGGATTTATATTTATTATGTCCTGCTTTATGTGTATTCAAAATTTCAATTTTTTTTTTCCAAGTAGTTTTCAAATTATGCTTAAAAAACGACAAAATGCTGCTTTGAGGGGCCGTCTATGATGTGCATTAAAGCATAGTTTGAATAGGGATGGGAGCGCTCCGACTCGAAATCCCGATTGACACCACTAAATTTTAATAGTATTTGTTACCTTATTCAAAGACAAAATTTCTGAAATTCTTTACGTTGGAGAATACTATTAAAATTTAGTGGTAAGAATCGATATTCGGGTCGGAGAGCTCTCATTCCTCTTTGAGAAAATATTATACTCATAGGCTGGGATTATAGTGACTTGATAAACTTAGAGATTAAGTCTGTCTTACACTATAAACAATGCGTAAACCGTATTTCAATGCTTCGTGATCTTACGTTAAACAACTCTGACAACGACCTGCGATTGTAGTAAGATATAAGATAGCGAGGCACCAGAACCCCAGCCTTTATTAGTATATATATATATATATATATATATGTATATTTCTTTTACTTTTTCAATGTCTGCTTTAAAATTTTTGATTAAAATTACGTAAAACGTATTTGCATGAGATATATGTTTTCATTTATGGAAAATAGTTTCGCTTTTATTTTTAAATTAATAAAGCTCATTTTTGAAAAATATGATCAGTTCTACCTTAGAAAAAACTTAATCATTTTTGTTACATTTAAATGGATTTATAGCTTATTTTCCAGTCTAATAAAGCTATATTATTTTTTCTGCAGTATATATGTTTGAAGTGAAGTTTATTATAAATGCATATGTGTAGAGTATTTGCTGAAACAAAATGGCCCCACAATTAACTGAAGCAACGAAAGGCCAAATGATTGGCATGTGGCAAGCTGGAAGAAGTTTTCGTTATATAGCTGGGCATTTTCAAGTGTCTCTTCAAACTGTTTCAACATGGATTAATAGGTAAGGTTTATATTGGTAGTTTATTGCGAAGAAAAAATTACAATATTTCTTCTATAACTTTCGTATTTAAATCTATTCGATTAAACAGGCTAATTGAAAAAAAAATTACAAGTTATTTTTATGGTTTTCTGATAGGCAAGATTATTTCCCAATCGCTAGCAGTTTGCAAAAAAATCTAATAATAATAATAATAATAATAAATAATAAATGTCATATGGCAAGTTTTCTTGCCAGGAGGCATTAATGAGTTAATTGTAAAATTTCAAATGAACTACCAGAATAGGTTTAATCATAGAATTATTACCCCTATTCCGAAGGAGAATAACGGATGTAAAGTTATTCAGATGTCTTTATAACATATATTTAGTTTTAGGTCTTAAAATAAATCGGAATGTAAATTCTGCGAACATATCTCAAAACAAGACACCCCCCCCCCCTCTCGCTACTAAAAAAAAGCAATGTCTGGATTTATTTTCAGACTAAAAAACAATTTATCTGCGTTTTTTTTTTTTGTTGTTATTTTTACTTTGTTTCATTACGCTGCTTTATACTATTTTTTTTTAATTCTAAATTTTGTATCTGTCAATATTATTCACGTTTCTGCCAATAAACTAAAGAAAAGGCGAGTTAAATAGATGCAAAATCTGAGAAAAAGCATTATAAAAGCACCTGTAAAATCCAATAACATTTACATATTCTAAGACTATTTTAATTACAAATAATCTTATGGCTTTTTAATCCCTTCGTGACGAGAGTCTATTACAGAATTTTTAATAATTTACCACCGGTTTTTCATAACAGAAATTTTCGTCTAATTGAATTGTGGAAATGCTAAGATATAATAAGGCAAAGCTTGCAATAAAAAATAACTGGTGGGAAAAATCGAGGATTCTGAGCATCTTATGCGTCACGCATACGTGTCGCTCGTCCCCAAGGGGTTAAAATTGGATAATTCAACACTTGTAAACATTATCTTACAGGATATAACAATAACCGAAACTTATTAAGTGAGTAAAATGGTCATATCGGTAAAACATAGTACATTAAAAGGTGACATTCTGCAGCATTTCAACGATCGAGTACCGAACTTCAATTTGGATACAGCCCCTTAAATATGCTCATTATAAAGTAATTAATTTCTCAGAAACTAATCGTAGGAATTTAATGAAATTTGGTATCTAGGCATAGTTTGAACTGCAAATTTCAAATATGTTGTCAAATTTGGGTCTTGCTATTGAAAAAAACAAAGTTTGGGTGTGTTTTTATATGTATATGGCCCCCTAAGCAAATTTTATATACATCACTTAAAAGTAGACTTTATTTCCAATCGTTTGGTACCAGTCACTTCCTTCTACTATAATTTGTTGCAGAGTTAGTGGGGGGTGTTCCGTTTTTTTTTTCCACGACTGTACATAGTAACCATTTTTAAACGATCAGAAGTCTATTATCTTCAGAAGATCAGTTATCTTTCATTATTAAACTTGTGGGAATAATATATAATGAAACTGCAACGAAAATAATTAAAGTAAAAATAAAATACAACGTTAAAACACCAGTGTAATTGAATCTACAGCATACCGGTTTCGGTAGCATATAGCATACCCTCCTCAGTGCTCCTTGAGCACTTGTTTTAACGTTGTATTTTATTTTTACTTTAATTATATCGCACCAAACTCCAAATTAATATTTATTGCAACGAAAATACTTTTGTATATGAATTTTTTAATGAACAAGACATGAATTGCAAAATATCTGTCAAGAAGGGGAATATTTAGAGTGTATATTTCTATCATTGAACAAATGAATCAGAAAAGTAAAAAAAGTGAAAAAAATATATATATCTAAAGGGGATTGAGAAAAATATTTAAATTGTTAGTCGTCGAGGTTAAATAACTTAAACTCGGACCAGAGCAGAGTAATATTCAGTGATTAAAAATTTCAAATCATCTTTAGCTTTTCATAATTTTTTATTTAAAATCACAAAGTAGGCATAAGTGTTTTGATGTTGAAATTTAAAAACCGTTGAATATTAAAAACAATATAAAGAACATGTTCATAATCTTGAATAGTAACCCATATGTCTGCAACATAGGGTATATTTTAACTCGTTAACGCTACACCAATGGAGGTGCAGGATAAAACACGTTCTAAAATTACGATTTTCGCTATATTGTTGAAGCTAGGAACTTGAAATTTGTCCTCGCTGTTACTTATAAAATGTAAAAGCTGCTGAAAACAGTTTTTAAAAAAATTCAAAATTAAAAGGGTGAAATGAACTGAAAAATTCTGAAAAAGTTCAAAATAACAATATATATGGGATTGTGGAAGGGCTAGAAACCTGGAAATTTGCCTTAGCATTTACTTAAAAGATGTAAATGCTTGCTATACACAGTTTCTAAAAAAAATAGAAATTTTAAAGTGTGAAATGAGGTGAAAACATTCTAAAAATGGCCTAAATTACAATTTATGAATTGTTATTGATAGAAACTTAAAAATTAACATGTCTGTTACTTTTATACGTAAATGCTCGCACTCGTTTTTAAAAATTCGAAATTTGAAGCGGTGCAGAAGAAAAAAAAGTTCTAAAATTACAATTTCTGTAATAGTGTTGGGGCTAGAAATTTTAAACTATGCATGGTGGTTAATTATGCGTTGCAATTGCTTACGAACGGTTTGTGATAAATTCGAAATTTAAAAGTGTAAAATAAGTGGAAAACATTCTGAAAACGTTCTAAATTTCGTTTTATTTGGAATTGTAAAGTATAAAATCTTGAAATTTTACATGTCTGTGACATTAAGGCTGCAAATGCTGGCATAGAACAGTTTAAAAAATCGAAATTCAAATGTGTACAGGTGAAACAAACGTACTAAAATTTTGATTTCTGTGTTACTTTTAAGGTTAGAAACGTGAAATTCGGCATGGTCGTTACTTATGAGATTTTAAATGCTCGCTAAGAATGTTTCTGAAAATTTCGAAATTTCAAAGGATGAAATAAGAGGGAAGCTTTCTAAAATCATTCTAAATTACGATTTATTCGGAATTGTTAGGAATAGAAACTGGAAGTTCGACATGGCTATTGCTTTTACCATGTAAATGCTCTCACAGAACAGTTTTTAAAATATTCGAAATTTAAAAGTGCGCTAAAGTAAAGTTCATTCTAAAAGTACGTTTCTTTGATAATGGTTGTGCTAGAAACATGAAATGTCGTATGACGGTTACTTTTAAGAAGTAAATACTCGCTAAGAATAGTTTAAAAAAAATGGAAACTTAAAAGATTAAATGAGTGGAAACATTCAAACAGAACGATTATTTTGAACTACTGAGCCGATTTAAAAATTGCTTGATGATCATTTTGCCGATATTCTCTGCTTGATGCTGGGAAACGTTCAACGTTGTGATACTGCCCTGAAAGGGGTGAAAGAGTGACAAACTTAAAATTTGGCATGCATATAACTAAGACATAGATGTGTACGAACAATACTTTTTTTATATTTTAAATTTAAAAAAAAATGAAATGAGAAGGAATATATCAATTATTTGTCATGCCAGTATTAGATATGACTTTTCTGAGCCATAAGGGAAAACCCCAATAACTACTATAATGAATTAAATTGACCGTAATATGATGTCAAAGACTGCATATATAGACTTTCGCAGCACAAAAATCGTGATTCAATATGCTAAATCAATGTTTTCCAACTTATTACTGAACGGCATTTTAATATTTTCGTGATTCGCTGTGAAGAAGTTTCGCGTGTTTTATTAGTTTCAATAAAAATAAGTAACTGCGAATTCATTTATAAACGACATTAAACGTCTTTACATCCACTTTCGAAAGTTAGCTTTTGCTGAGATTGTAAGAATAAATGAGTTGTTTTCTAGGCTCTACCTTAATTTGGCGAAAATATTTTCTTCCTCTATATACGTTTTGTTCCATTCAGACAATTCTTAAATAAATTTATCACTTACCGAAAAAACGTAAGTTTAAACTATTATTTTTAGAGAAAACTACCATGGCTCTAAAATCGCATAAAGCAAACATTTTCAAGATAATTAACTATTTTAAAATAAGATTATATGTAAATGTAACATTTATTTAAAAGAGTAATCGATTAACTTGCATATTTTAAGCCAAACACGAATCGCCATCATAATTTTATTGTAAAACTCTTTTAATTCATATTATGCCTCGTAATCATCTATTGGAACAATATAATCTATCTGTAGAATTTTACATAAACTATTTCAAACCTAAATTTTAACTTCTAAAGATTGTTGCACAAAAAACTAAGGAAATTGAAACTCAACTTGTTTTTTTTTTTAATTCGGATTCACACTCCGAAATTAATAATAAAATGAGAAGAGGTTCTTATTAAAAAAGGTTGGAAATTTTCGTGACATACTATTTATAATTATTTTTCCTGTTCAAAAAAAGAATAAAAATAATAAAACAACGTTTTGAGCATAAACAGCGCAACAGTAATTACTATTTTCAAAAGCAAACTGTAATTACATGGAATGTTTTCCCGGCATTCTCGAAGGTATAATCCAGAAAAGAATATTGCATAATGAAATAAAGAACTATTTTTATTTCTAAAAATTCAATTTCGTTACCATAGTTACAATAGTCATTCAGAGAAAAAGGGGAAATTCTATTCATAATATTTGATAAAAAGGGATGGTATTAAAAATAATTAATATACTGTAATTTTACTTGGACTTTTGAAATCTAAACATTAAATAAATTTATTAAACCTATACAAGTTACTTTGTATTACTTTTAGGAAAACATTTGATAAAAACAATTTTACAGCAACGAAAATTCGATTGATAGATTTGATTTTCTGTGTGCATTTTGATAAATTTCAAAGTAAAATATTACTCAAAAATATTTTAGAAACAAGAATAAAAAACCCACGCAGTATATAGAGAATACAACAAACTCCCGAATTTAACAAATAAAAAAATGTACGGCTATCTAAAAATGCATTTTATAATTATGGGTTTCGTCAGATCGATTTACAGAACACAAAATACTATTTATTGATACTGTAAAAATTAAACATAACATTAAAATGTATACATGGAGTATAAGCCATTGCTAAAACACACATATTCAGTTGTTTATTGTAATAACGTATTCCAATAGGACTAAAATTTTAAAGCTTTACAAAATTTATTTTCCCATACAAAACCCTAGTCTTTCTGACAGAAAACATAATTGTGATCCTAGATTTTATACAAAAACATCTTGTTGTAGTGTGCACCACTACTTCTTACAGTTTATCAAATCTATATTAATCGCTCTGAATAGGGCTATTTAAACTATCGAAAACATTTATGAACACAGTAAAAATAATTAAGACTTTTATGACAGTCGTTTGAATATAAAGAGCAGTCTGCAGTAAAGCAATGTCTTTGATAAATTTTGGAGTTATCTATATATATATTTAAAAATTTGAGTCCAGAAAAAAGAACGAATAAACAAGCTGATAAATTAAAGCGATAAGCATCTTTTTTTATTAAGTACTTTGAAATTTATCTAATCTTGATAAAGAATGTTAATCCAATTCGTTTAACCTCTTGGGGACGAGCGACACGTATACGTGACGCATAAGATGCTCAGAATCCTCGATTAATCCCACCAGTTATTTTTTATTGTAAGCTTTTCCTCATTAAATGTCAGCATTTTTGCGATATAATTAGAGGAAAATTTCTGATTTAAAAAACCGGTGGTAAAAGATTAAAAATTCTGTAAAAGACGTTCGTTACGAAGGGGTTAATAAAATTAACACTGATAAACAATTACGTATTCGAATTAGTTTGGAAAGTTTTTTAAATTTTACAATGACCACTTTCAATATATGGTATTGCTGCTTAAATTCAGCACACACACACATGATATCATTAAATTCAGCACACACACACATGATATCATTAAATTCAGCACACACACACACATACATAATACTATTAAATTCAGCCCACACCTGAACACACACACACTTATGTATTTATATATACCCTACAGCATTGTGACTTCATAGAAACCTCACTGTGACGTCACATGACGAAAATGTGAAGTCTCAGTGACGTGGATGTGAAGTCGTTATGGTTGTTTATGAGCTATTCTGTGACTTCAAACAGTTACCACTTTGTGAAGTCACTGTGTGTAGGTTTTGTGAAAACTGTGACATTTGTGATGATTCGGCATGAGGTCGAGTTACCAGATAATAACTGAATCTGATACGGAAAGTTCAGATCTACGTTTGTTTTAGGTTAGATTTGCATTAAGGATCAGGTGACATGATTTTCGCGAACACGATCTGACAGAGATCGGCTTGATTCGGTTATATATATATATATATATATATTAAGTCTAGTTTGGAATAAATTCTTGCATATGACCGAGTAACCGGATTTTATCAGAAACTAGCAGAACCCTGGTCGGTTAGGGGCTAGAAACCTGAGCGAGTCCGGTTATATGCGATGTGAATCCTTAAATTATATTTCTATTCCACTCCCAATCCTAGATTACAATATTTACAAATATTTCTCTTTTAAAAAAAGATTGGGGACACGTTGGGAGAGGAAGTCGTCAGCGACAGGGCAAACATTGTTAGAAGAATGCGTACCCTGTCACTGAGGAATCACCCTCACCAGGTCAAAACAAACTCATGTACCGCCAGTTCAAAGGGCATCAGCCACTTTTTCAATGATGAACGGTACACCACATTTAAAGATTGGATGTTCATACATCGTGCAGGACTTGTCAACTCGAACGCTTACAATCACGGCGATGGCCCAATCGATAAGAGCGGGCACTCGTGCGTGCGCAAAGAATGAAACTCTCCCCATGTTCTCAAGCACTGCAGGGTACACAACACTTTGTACAAGAAACGGTACAATGCATTGGTTGCAAGAATTAAGGATACTGCATTAGGAAGATGGATGATCATTGGGGTAGACCAATGTGTGGCAGGTGCCAATCTTTACCCAGACCTCGTTCTCAAGAATAACAATTCAATTTTGGTCTTGGACATCGCTGTACCATTTGAGAAAGGGCTGGAGGCTTTGGCTCAAGCAAGACAAAAGAAGCACGAGAAGTATATAGCCTTTTTAAAACCGACTATTTTACAAGTTAAGGATCAGCAATCTCTTAATATGTTAAAAATTTATCGCATCTATGATTCAAAGAAATAATATTATGACCAAAATGTTTTGTCAGAAAACAGAAATATTTTTCCTTACCTAGAATATTTATATGAATACCACTGTCAATATTTCTCTAAACAGTGAAATATACCAAATGTGATTTCTCATATCTCTGAAAATTTCTATGAAAATTGCTGAAGTGCTGCCATTAAAAGTGCTAAACTGAAATTTTAACTATAATAAAAATTATTTAAGTTCATAAAATAAAAAAAATGGTTTTAAATCAAAAAAAAAAAAAAAAGAATTTCAAATGAGTCCAGTAAACAAGAAATATTTTACATTTAACATAAAACTTAATATCTTACTAATTTTTTGTACATTTCTTTTTACAAAATATCTTCCTACTAAAATGAAGCAATTTTTCAGTTTTCCATTTAATTTTGTATCATTCGAATTTAATTATACGTTTCTGCGAAATTCATAGCTATAATTTTCTGCAGTTTAAAAGTAAGTAAATTAAATTGTACTTGTCTCCGTGGCATTCCGCTCTGTGGAGCAATGTTTCTTTATTTCCCTTAAAACGCAATTTATACTTGGATTTCATTCGTTCGCCAAGCAGTTCCATTCACTTAACTCTAAAAGCTGGAACATTCTTTGAATTCGGGTGTCTACTTTCTAATTAGAAAATCGATTTATCTTCGTAACACATCTATCTTTTTAATGAACGCCATTCATCTCTTTCTACTGAAAGAAGTTTTGGATGTTGTTATATGTTAGGTTATGAAATTTGTATTTAGTTATACAATTAGCATCGGTAATGGAATCTTTGATTACTTAAATATTTCATTACTTTAACCCTCTAAGCGTGTAGAACGTAATATTCCGTTCACTAAGGTCCAGGTTTCACTGCAATATATGCAATGTTTAAGACATTTAAAAGAATATTTGAACTGTGATTAATATATATATATATATATATATATATATATATATATATATATATATGTATAATACATACATTTTGTATGCCAATCGGGTAATTCTTATTTCGTTCGACGTAAAAGTCGTAATTTTTACTAAATTTAGCAACTTACTATCGTCATTCTAAACATTTCGTGCATGCATTCACAATTGTCGACCAGGACAACTTCACATTTTCACTATCGTTTAAGAAGTAAACTTCGAAAATTCACTATCAACAAGTAAAAAACTTCTTCGCTGTAAGATCGAAGCGATAAAAACTTCGCAGACTCACAAAACTATTAATAATTCTATTAAACATTACCATTAATGTATTACTATACAATACTTATTACTGGTAATAGTCTGTTCTATGATACTTTGATCGGTGTCGATGTTTGTTTATATAATTTAAAAATAATAAATAAAGAAAAAAATGTGTGATGATATCAACTAGTATTTGTATTTTTTTTATTTAGCAACGTACAGTATTATCCATATTTTGATTGATAAGATGTATAATTAAAGAATACAATAAAGATTGTAATTTCATTTACAAGAAAATAAGTAGTACTAGATGGAACCCGTCAAAATGTGATGGAAAAAAATACTATAACAATATCAGTAAAATAAGCTTCTTTATTATTTAAGTAGGGCTTCGTATGAAACAGACTTTCAAATATTTTATTTTAAAAAATCCCCCCTCTCCAGTGAAATGCTATTTCCGATGCAAACTCCAAATGAACACTCCGTAAACAAATGTGTAATGCAAATCAGTTTGACATTACCACCATATTCCCCACGACAAAAGAAAAAAAGGTTATGGACCTATAAAGTATCATACAAAAAGTCCTATCATAAAGTATCATACAAATTTCCTACTTCCATCTCATATTCAGTAAATAAAAGAACATAGTATAAGCACCCCCCCACCCCCTGTGATAATGCAATCGAATGAGCTCCTATTTGCATATGTATTGCATCTGCCCAAAGGCACCGTTGAAATTCGATGTTAAAAAGAGTTTTAAAATGTTTAAATTAAAAGTTTTAAAATGTCCTCTTTAATCATTGTTCGTTTCAAATCCATATCTTCTAAAACGCATCCATTGTTTTAAGCTAATCAATTTTTATGTAAAAATGAAGAATTTTTGTTAAAAATAACAAATTAATATGCAGATGAGGGATAATTTTAATGTTTTCAATTGTAATTTATTTGTATGGTTTCTTCTATCCCTTTACATAATCAGGATGATTATACCTTTTCCATCACAGTCGGTCTCTTATACAGTTAAATATCCAATGGATCTTTAAAAAAATAACAAATAACAGTTCCTAGCATATTCTGATTCAACATATACATCAACGAATTCAACATATCAACTTTAAGTTAATCATAAACTAAAAATAGTTTTTTTTTCTTTTGACAGATTTTACATTAGCGACAAAATACTCTATCTTATGGATAATCTGATGTTATGATTTATCAGGTTTTTATTATTTTTTTTTCACTTTTCATGAAGGTTAGGGATACCTATTTTCAATTGTTGCAACTTTCCAAGGGGATATTTTACATTATTAAAACAAACGGATGGTCATTGTTGAGATAGAATTGAAAAATATTTCATGCTTGAAAATTATTTAAAAAATCGTTAAATTAATGAGGGAGATTTTTAATGTTTTCAAGTGTAATTTATTTGTATTTTTTCTTCGGTTCCTTTACATAATCAGGATGATTATCCCTTTTCCATCAGAGTCGGGGATATTTTCCCTCTTATACAGTTGGCAAATGTAATAAAATATAAAAATACAATTCCTAGCATATTCTGATATCTGATGGAACATATACATCAACGAATTCAACATATCAATTTTATGCTATTCAATTCATAAACTAAAAATAGTTTTTTTTTTTTTTTTTTTTTTTTTTTTTTTTTTTACAGATTTTCGTTTAGCGCTAAAATGCTCTATCTTATGGATAATCTGATCTTATGATTTATCACTGTTTTTATCATTATTATTATTAATATTCACTTTTTATGATGGTTTGGAAATTCTATTTTCAATTGTGGCAACTTTCCCAAGGGCTATTTTACATTACTGAAGCAAACTGGTGGTCATTGATAAGATAGAATTGAAAAACTCTTCATGCTTGAAAATTATTTAAAAAGTCGTTAAATTAAGCGGCAGGCAGTTTTCAAATAAATTTCAATCGAAAGCTAATTTTTTTTTCTAATTTATGATGTAAAAATTGAAATTGTAAAATGTAGTAAAAAATAGAAATTTGTAGTATTTAGAAGTGATGTAACCGGGATGAAAGCTAAAGCAATACCGCCGTTTGTTGTCACAACCGTTGTACATTTCTAAAAATTGCCACTGTATTTTGGCTGGCGTCCAAAAGTCGAAAACTATTTTTTGACATCGAAAGAGAAATTCACAGTGAAAGAAATAGGACTTTGCGCTAATAAGGAACTGTTAAATGAACTTGGAATAAATCTACCAAAATAATTCCTATGAAATATTAGTCTTACATTGTTTATTCTAGCTAAAAATACAATCATTATTTCAAGATTTTTTTTTCTACCCTAACTCTATTTTTATTAATTTTAAATTTCCTGAAATGCTTTACGTTTGTGATTTTTTTTATTAAAAAAGGAGATCTTCTAACCTATAATTAAAAAAAGTAATTGGTAACATGTAATCAAGGTATGCAATCAAGAAATCAATGACGGCTCTAATTCTAATCTTTATAATTATGAGCGGAAAAATCAGTTAAAATTAAGTCATGTTGACACAATCATAATCATACACATTTTTCTCTTTAGTTTTATTAATGTTAAAATGAATTTCAAGGTAAGCATAACGTGATTTTCACCGGCGCAAACTTTTCACACTTACTTTAAATCCGTTACTTTAATGCTTAAACACCATGCATACAAATAAAAATATATTTTGCATTTAATTGGAATGAAAAAATGGCATCAACAAAGTTATAATGCATAATGATAAATTAAACCCAATGGACAATATTCTCGTGACGTCACAATAAATATGAATTTTTATTCGCTTTTAAAACACGCGGATAAATATTTTTACGGAAACTTAACTTGCAAAATAAAAAATTCGGCCTAAAAGCCGCGTGCTTTTAATATTCATTATTTCTCTTAATATCCTCGTTAACCACAGAGTTCAGAGAATAAACTCTATGCCTTGCAACTGTGCTTTATCCGATTATGACGTCATTAGCAGAAGTAAAAGTTTAATTCAAAATTACGGCTAATTAATTAAATTTTCGAACAAACGAATGCACGATAACAAATCTGTGTCCAAATATCTTTCATTTTAAAAAAGAATGATGTAATTTGATGCAGTAGTTTGTTCTCGCGGATTGTGGAAAGAATCGCTTAGCGTTTTAAATATATAAATACCAAATGTAGATTACATATTTATTTTTTTTTGTTTAATTAACAATTGATATTTTGTTAGTTTTCAACAGAACGGATAAAATAAGCAATTTTAACATAAAAATATAGCTGTCCAGTTTTATTTTTATCCCTGATGGTGGCTATGTGCATAGCTGAAAGTGCTTGCAGTAATTGACATTGAATAATGTTAATGTAGTTTAACATATTTCTTACAATTTTATCATCTTGTATGTTAATAAAGTACATAAATCTGTCAATTCAACAAAGTTAAACAGAAACCTTGAACCGGCAAACAAAGATAACGGTAGCAAATCACAAGAGAGCAAGCACAGCAGCGATGTGAACAAATCAATAGTCAGGTGGATCACAGCCATGCTGTGATCAGGCGATTTCCGCCCCGCACCCAGGTACTAACCCGTTAAGCTAGGCATTCATGCCGGGCAGGTAGGGGCCTGGTTAGCGGTATATAAAAAAAAAAAGTACATTAAATGTAATTTTTTTTTTTTTTTTTTTTTTTTTTTTTTTTTTTTTTTTTACAGAAATATCTCCTACTATTAATGAATAATAACATGATGTCGAAAAATATTCCTTCCTAAAATTTACCCCTTTAAAGTGAATTTAAGCAACAATATATAATTGCGAATTATATACATGTATGAGCCCTATGTATCACTCAAGCTTCATAATTTTTTGAATTTGTGGGTTCTGAAAATTCCCATGTAAGCGAAAAAAGTTATCGCTCACTCAAAAAAGAACAGGTAGAGGGCGCTGACTTAAATACATTTTCCAGACGTATGCAAATACGATTGATTATAAAATAAGTGTCAACTCGGCGAATCCGCTATTCGAATGAATCAGAAATTTGACGTGCAAAACATGTTACTGTGTCTTGTGAAGAAATTCACAACAGCCATTTCACTGATTTTATTTTTATTTTGAATAACGAATATTAAGTAAAACATTTAATAAATTTTATTATGTATTATGTATTTAAAAAGTTAATAAACTCTCTATTTGAGCTCTATTATAACTCTCTATTTGAGCGCGAATTAACCATATACACATGAGTGTCTGTTGAGTGCATTTTTCATAAAATCTTCAAAAAAACATGTTATTTTAAATATATTTTATAATATGTAATTGTTTTATAAATTAATTTTAAGAATGACTAGCCATTAGAATAGCATACTCTCTTACATAGCATACCTTACAATAAAATCTGTCTCGAGATAGAGGCTGGCACCAATTTATGTATTTAGATCAATGGTATATTTATTACCTTTCAATTGAATTTATGGGTTTCTTAAGATTATTTACGAGGCCAGAGACGGTTTTGAAGCTCACCGTCCAAACACTACATTGAATCAGAGGTCTCCCAATGAGAGAGAGAAGAGAGGAAATAGTTGGACCACCCCACCCCCACCCCCCACGTAACTATACAATACATTAAGAAAATCCACTGGGTGTCCGCCAATAGTACCTGACATGGAGTTCGAATTAGGAAATTAATGGAAATGAGAAGACTCTAGATCAGTGGTTCCCAACCTTTTTTTTGGCGCGCCCCACCAAAGCAACTAAAAAGACCTGATGTCCCACCCCCAACACCATTGCCGCTCTTATGTAAAATATAATTCTTATTTAAGAAAATGAAATTTTATTATTCACATGGAAGGAAGATTGAAAGAACGTTAACAATGACAAGTCATTTCACAATTTGTTATCTTACCAAACAGGTAAAATATTTTCTAGAATATGTTTTGAATATAATTCTATAAATTCAATGAAGTCATAAATCTTCATATATACCCCAAAAGAGTTTTCTCTTTTTTAAATCAGAGTGTTTTATAGTCTCCTTTTCTATTTTCAGAACATTTCTTGAAGAAACTCTCACAGTTTTGCATTAAACTTGAAAGTTCGTATATTTTATAAATGACTTAAACATTTCATTAGAAATAGATGGCGAATTTTCGAGCAATAAGATCTCTCTATGAATAACACAATATACAAGAAGCATTTCGGGATTCTTATATTTATCAATTTTAAGTACACATGTGTAAAAATGTCTTCATATGGCACTGACATATTGCAGAGCGGATAAAAATACACGAATATCCAATAAATGCTAGTCGAAAAAATTTTGGAAATAATCTAAAATACAAGAAAACCCGGAAAATTTTTTTAATTTTTAGATATGAAAAAAGTACTAATTACATAAAAAATATTTTACATAATTATTCTGAGTAAATATTCTTTTAAAAGTTTTCCATGGGAGAAACTTTGAATATTGATTTCATTTTTTTTTTTAAATCTGCTGATATTACATTCGTTTTTAACCTACAACATTAGTTATCCAAAAAAAGACAAAAGTAAAGTGACAAGTAATGGTTTAGTAATAAATCTGGAATTGCCCCCCAGAAATTCCAAAGTGCCCCCTTCTGGGGCGTACAGCCCCCCGTTGGGAACCACTGCTCTAGATTAAAAATCACTCTCACTTTTGCTCTACAAAATGCTCCTTCATCTTCTCGTGCAGGACTATTTATTTCTCACCTGAGTTCCACGAGCTTTGCAGACGATATTTGCAGTTCCCTGGTGAATGGAAAACTTAGACTTTTCATCTCTTGTCCCAGTCGCACATGCATAAATGGACAGACTTCCAGAACCCTCCTAAACTAATCATCAGGCGTCTCCGATGAGAGGATGATGGAGATACCTCCGAAACATGAGACCTCTTCTCTGCATTAGCATCAACAAATCAGGTGCTACCTTAACCTATATGGACTGACCATGATCCATTTATGACTAATAAGATTACCCATACCCATGCATTCCTAGAGCTTATTATTGATGAGAACAAACTTTTTCTATTCTATGGTTATCTTCTTTTTCTTAAAATCTATATATTTAAAACGCTAAGGGTTTTGTTTCGACAATCCGTGAGAACAAACTGCTACATCAAATTACATCATTCTTTTTTTAAATGAAAGATATTTGATCACAGATTTGTTATCGTACATTCGTTTGTTCGAAAATTTAATTAATTAGCCGTAATCTTAAATTAAAATTTTACTTCTGCTTATGACGTCATAAAGTCGGCAATCGGATTAACGCCCACTGTTGCGACGTACAGAGTTTATTTTCTGAACTCAATGAATGCGAGCATAAAATATAAATATTAAATATTAAAAGCACGTGATTTTTAGGCCGAATTTTTTAATTTGTAAGTTAAAATATAGTGAAAATGTTTAAGCATTTCGGTAAAAATATTTATCCGTGTGTTTTATAAGCAAATAAAAATTCATATTTACTGTGACGTCACGGAAATATTGTCCATTGGGTTCATTTTATCATTAAGCATTATAACTTTGTTGATGCCATTTTTTTCATTACAATTAAATGCAAAATATATTTTTATTTGTATGCATGGTGCTTAAGCATAAATGTACGTGTGAAAAGTTTGTACCGGTGAAAATGACGTTTTATGCTTAGCTTTAAATGCATTTTAACATTTATAAAACTAAAAAGAAAAAATTATATGATTGTGTCAACATGGCGTAATATTAACTGATATTTCAATTTTTAATTTTAAAGATTATAACTGGAGCCTTTATTGGTTGCTTCATCTTGATTGCATACCTTGATTACATGTTACCAATTACTTTTTTTTAATTATAGGATTAAGTTATAGGAATTATAGGATTTAAATTATTAAGATTTCCTTTATTAATAAAAAAATTCAGAAAAGTAAAGAATTTCAGGAAAAAAAAAACTTGAAATAATGATTGTATTTTTAGCTAGAATAAACAATGTAAGGCTAATATTTTATAGGAATTATTTTGGTAGGTTTGTTATAAGTTCATTTAACAGTTCCTTATTAGCGGCAAAGTCTTATTCTTTCACTGTGAATTTTTCTTTCGATGTCAAAAAATGACAGTCTACTTTTGGACGCCAACCAAAACATAGTGGCAATATTTAGAAATGTAAAACGGTTGACAACAAACGGCACTATCGCTTTAGCTTTCATCGCGCTTACATCACTTCTAACTTCTATAAATTTAATTTTTTTACTACATTTTACAATTTCAATTCTTACATCCTCAATTAGAAAAAAAAATTAGCTTTCGATTGAAATTTATTTGAAATCTGCTGCTTAATTTAACGACTTTTTAAATAGTTTTCAAGCATGAAATATTTTTCAATTCTACCTCAACAATGACCATTCGTTTGTTTTAATAATGTAAAATAGCCCCTTGGAAAGTTGCAACAATTGAAAATAGGTATCCCTAACCTTCATGAAAAGTGAAAAAAAAATAATAAAAACCTGATAAATCATAAGATCAGATTATCCATAAGATAGAGTATTTTGGCGCTAATATAAAATCTGTCAAAAGAAACTATTTTTAGTTTATGATTAACATAAAATTGATATGTTGAATTCGTTGATGTATATGTTGAATCAGAATATGCTAGGAACTGTTATTTATTATTTTTTTATAGATCCATTGGATATTTAACTGTATAAGAGACCGACTGTGATGGAAAAGGAATAATCATCCTGATTATGTAAAGGGATAGAAGAAACCATACAAATAAATTACAATTGAAAACATTAAAATGGGCAGATACAATACATATGCGCATAGGAGCTCATTCGATTGCATTATCACGGGGGGGGGGGTGCTTATATTATGTTATTTTATTTACTGAATATGAGATGAAAGTAGGAAATTTGTATGATACTTTATGATAGGACTATTTGTATGATACTTTATGATAGGACCATTTGTATGATACTTTATAGCTCCATGACCTTTTTTTTTGTCGTGGGGAATATGGTGGTAATGTCAAACTGATTTGCATTACACATTTGTTTACGGAGTGTTCATTTGGAGTTTGCATCGGAAATAGCATTTCACTGGGAGGGGGGGGGGGATTTTTTAAAATAAAATATTTGAAAGACTGTTTCATACGAAGCCCTACTTAAATAGTAAAGAAGCTTATTTTACTGATATTGTTATAGTTTTTTTTTTTCCGTCACGTTTTGACGGGTTCCATCTAGTATTTAATTAAATTATTTTGGTTTAAAAATCTTTGTTACAAAAATGATGTGTAAATATACCAATACAGGCATAATTAATTTTGGCATATTTGCCCGCTTAATATTTAATTATTTGTGGTGTCATGCTGAATAAATTAAGTAAAATATACAGGGTGTTTTTTTTTAAACTGACACTATTCAGAGCCGTCTGTAGCTCGTTCTAATAACTGGATTGACACAAAATTTTGTGAATGGACTAAGAAAACCATGGAAAAAAAGATTCCAACAAAAAAAATTAGTTCCAATCACCGCCGATAGGGGGAAATGTGGCGCTGTACATTGAAAAAAACCATCAGAAACAGACAAAATTAATAATTTGGATAAAATGCCACGTTTTATTCATCATTTACACTTTCCCTTTCGTTGATTGCAGTTGAAACATCCATTATCACTTTTTCTGCCACCGGTTTACGTCCTCTGCCTGACCGAACTGCTAGCGAGCCTGTTTCTTCGAATTTCAGAATCATTGCTTTCAATACATTAACGGATAAAAGTCCTTTGCGCAGTTTATGGCGTGTTCTAAGTAAACGAAGAGCGGCTGGTTCATTGTACTGGTTACAATATAAGAACTTCACAAGTAACGCGCGCTGCGGTAACGTGAGATTCATTTTCAACCTGAGCTGAAATTGTTTCTCGGTGTTTTTCGCATGCATTTATAACTTAAACTATTGGCGCTACTTTCGCTTGCGTAAGTAAAAATTTGCATTTTCATTTTTTGCCCGTATTTTATGCTAATTCCCAGTTGCATAAATGACCACAGCGTCACATTTCCCCCTATCGGTGGTGATTGGAACTAATTTTTTGTTGTTGTTGGAATCTTTTTTTCCCATGGTTTTCTTAGTCCATTCACAAAATTTTGTGTCAATCCAGTTATTAGAACGAGCTACAGACGGCTCTGAATAGTGTCAGTTAAAAAAAAAAACACCCTGTATTACGATTTTATGTGAATACTTCCCACATTTCTTATAGAATAATATAAAAAATATATGATTTTACTTTTTTTTATTTTTTAAAGAAAGAAAAATATGCAAATTAGAAGGGAAATTCACATGCAGATTGTTTTACTTCAATAGTTGGCAAAGGCTGGGATATCATGCAGACTTATCGTAAAAAATAAAATATTTTACTTTTATTATAAATTGAATCACAGTTATAAAAAATATCAATACTCATGCTTGACAAGTTTGTCAAGTGACATATGTTTAATTTTATTAAGGACAAACATTTACATTTAGAAATGTAGAAATTTTGCGTCTTCATAGGATTATTTTACTGTGTTCGGGAATTGATATAAAAGAAAAAGCAATTACTTTAACTCGTAAAATAAAATTATTTTAAATTGCAGTAATATTTTAGAGAAAATATATGTCAAACTAAAAACTCATGAAATGAAAATTCTTCTTAGCTCATCATTTAATATTTTGTATATGTGGAAATTTTCTGTAACTTTAATTTTGATTTCACTGAGAAAAAGTTTTATATATTTATCCATTGTACAGACCGATATTTTTTCTAAACAGAAAATGTGCTACATATTGTATTAATATATAGTTCTGTGCATATGATAGAATAGAAATGGGAATTTTTTTTATTGGATAATGAAAATGAAGCTGATCTACATAGATGCATTCATGATTTACGTTGAAGCTAACTTATAGTCTAAATTTTAAGCGTTTCTTTTTTTTTCTTTATTTTATTATTTACTAGCTGACCCGCCCACTTAAATCTCTCAAAAAACGAAACTTTGGACCGGGCCTTCGATGGCTTCATTACCGTACACCGGGCATTCTTGTACGCTCCGGGAAATCTTTTAGTTCCACATTCCGCCGCCAGAGGAAATTATGTTCTAAACAAACCCTTTTCTGAATGAATCTCTGACACGGGTCCCTGCTGCCTACGGCACCGTATAGTAGGCGCGATGCGCGCGCGCAGCAAAATTGAGCAGGTTTGGAGAATATCCAAACATTATTACTCGAGTTATTGAAGTAAGAAGTAGAATAGAGAAAAAACCCTTGAGGAAGGTGCCGGGAAAGAAGCGAATGTTCAAGTTCCCTTGAACAAATGAATAATTAGGAGGATCAGTATGTTTCTTTGTATCTTTAAAGATTGATTCATTTGGTTAAGCTAGGAACATAATTTTAAATTTCAGTTAGATTGTTATTCGAAAATTCTGGTAACTCTTTTCTAGAAATACACCCTGAATCTCCGAATGCTAATTTAGCAAAATGAAACTGGTTTGGAGAAACTCGAAACATTATTAGCTGAGTTATGGAAATAAGGCACAGTTAGATATGAAAACTTTACAGAGGGGCCGCCAGGGGCCCCGCGATCAAATACTCAACAACAAATCACTAACTTCGACTGTAGATATACATAAACTGAATACGGGTTGTGTACTGTTATTATAGGAACGTAAATTTAATTTCTACGAAAATTGTTTTTCGAAAAATCCAGTATTCTCTTTATATAACAGCAATTAAACGGTTCGCATGAATCTAAAATATGTTAAATTTGTTAAATGGAATTAATTTTGACGCAATAAAGTACAAAAAATTAGATATTTAATAAAAAGTCGTTACCCCCCCCCCTCCTCCTCCCCACAAACAAATAAACTGTTATACAACAAATACAACAAATAAACTGTTAAAGAAAACTTCGATGTAAATTAGCGGTATAATAATATCTGTCATGTGGACTAAATGCGATATTTAATAAAAAGTAATTTCTCTCCTCACCCTTTCTGTCTATTCTTCTTCTCCCTATTCGCATTTGGCAAAGTTTTCTTATCAATTACATCATTGTCCATTAGCGTTTTATTTCTTTCTCTATACAATACAGGATTTAGCTAAAATGAAACATTACCGGCCGACATTCAAAATTTTTAGAAAATCTTAATCCTCAGCCCACTTTCAGGAAGGATGCATAAATTTCCAATCGAAAAAACCATTATATTTAATAATTTTATATACCCTATAATAATCCCACTCAATTTTTAATACCCTATTTTATATCTTCCTCCCAGTCTGCCATTTTATATTGTGGAAAAGAGAATATTTCGTAGTCTCGAATAATCAAAACGCGTGCAACTCTGTTGCACCTGTCCTATTAAAAAAGAAATAAAAACATTTCTATTTTCATTATTAAGTATTTAATTAATATTTCCAAAAGTTACTGATCGATTTTTATTAATTTTGGATTTTTTGAAGTAGCTATGTTTTTTTTTTTGTTTTTTTGTTTTTTTTTTGTCTATATGCCTAATTTCAAATCAATAAACGTAATAGTTTTGTTTATTTGGATAGGTCACAAAACTGTGAGTTGGTTTTCAATCTGGCAGCCCCGATTTACACTAATACTATTTTCTGTCTGGGTCGTCCATTTCTTAAGTCTGGTCAGTTTGTGGCCAAAATAGAGAAAAGGTACCGTCCGCTTTTCACAAAATTTGCATTTTTTGAATCAGAAAAATAAACTAACGTATATACTATGAGTTTCGAATCGATACCTTCAATAGTTTTTAATATTCAAGGATAAATGAAAATGAGATTATTTTGTTGTCTGGAATTATCAAAAAGTAATTTCTTTTGTCGTTACGATAAAAATAGCACTTTTCGAATCGCATTTTAATGAGTTGTTTCATGCGATGTTTAATGATTATTAATTAATATCTTGGTAACTGTGAAAATTTTAAATATTTGATTCTCGGGTGTACCAGGGCAGGATATGGACTATCCTCACCTAAATTTTCAGACTTCTAGGTGAGCTAGATTTTCACAGTCATCGCCGACAGACACACGGACACACAGAGTGAAACGTTCTTTTATTACTATAGATTTCAAATTACGGATTTATAATTACTTCAGATATGTTATTTCACAAACATTAAAAAGACTGTTGCTGCCCTAAAGAAAATTTTGTGAATCAAATTTATTTTTTCTCCTTAATTGTCCATGTCTACATCATAAGGTTATTATTTTATTTTTTAATTTTGTATATAAATAACAGCTACACGAGATTCAAGAGAAAAGGCCAAAATTGCCAGCTATCACACATATTGTATTTAATAAAATTTTCGATACGTGAACTTATAAAAATAAAAAATACCACATATAAATCATGATATTTTATTGCAGAATTTTGGAATTAAATATACTAGGGAAAATATTCGAAATATGTTTGCATATATTTCATTAAGCAATTACACGTTAAAAAATATATGCTTTACGTGAATTTACATTTTTTTCTATTGATATGTAATAAAATATTTAGTAACTATCCTTCATTTACACAGCTCTCATTTCGATACGTATAATATAACGATTTCAGAAACATAAATTATCGAAATTAACGTAAATTTCATTTAATCGTAGGTTTTCCATATCAAGGGTGACTAATTACGTCATTAGATCAACATAATTAATTTTCGAGAATTAATTACACAAACGTTAGTTCAACATGGTTCATTAGCAAACATTATGGATTGGATATATTACAAGACACAAAATTTGTAAATGTAATTATGAAAATGATTGATGAAATACGATAAAGGCGTCTTTATTTTTCTTTTTAGAGATATTTTGTTAGTTAATTAGATTTTTACTTGTGAGTTAATTTGGCCAATAATGACGAAATAATTAATAAATTAGTTATTTTTTACAGTAAATTTCAATATTCTGGAAAAAGAGTGCTATTTAAATTTATTAATATACTTTTGAAATATATACACTAATTATTTAAAATAATTGATAATTTCTGTTCTCGAGAAATTATTTAACAAAAATCAACAAAATTAAAACTAAAGAGAAGACAAATTCATTCATTAAAGGAACAGTAATTAAAATTTTTAATTATTATTCCATAACAATATACCCATGAAGTCATTCAGTAAAAGTAAACAGTGAAAAAAAGGTACAGAGTCATTTTTTTATACATTAGTTTAGATTAGTTTAGTTTTAAAATTATATGCTTCAAAAGTCTACAGTTTAAGGAGTGGCAGAGGGCGAGCAACAAACAAATTTTGATATAAAATAATTGTTGTAATCAATTTTTGCCGTCAAATTCAATCAGTACCTGAATTATTGCTCATAACTTTAACAATAGCGAATATATTTTAACGAAATCCTCAATAGACGTACTTTTTTTTTGTATAAAATGTGACTATATTACAAGAAGTGGTAGAATTGGACTCTATGTACATCTTAACTGGATGCCACATTTTTGCAAGGGTAACTGGCATTACATACCAAAATATTTTACACTTTTAGCACCTTTGATGATTTCATGGACACTAGGTAATCTAACAGAGCTAGGTAAGTCTGTTGAAATTTTCTTTAAAATATGTTTGTTTTTGTTAAATTTCTACACAATACTTAATAGTTATTTTCTCACTGGAATGCGCCACCTCGTATACCCCAGGAATAAATATATCTATTGATATCTGGTATCCTATACAAAAATTGTTTGTAGTACAGTGTATTCTTATTTTGTAGTCTGTGTACAATTTGTAGGGAGAGTTTTGAATCATTCTGTGTAAATTGTATAAGTAGATAGATTTAAACTACTGATGTTAAAGAAAGGTAAAAGAAAGAAAAAAGTAAGACTTAATATTAAAACATAAAAAGTATAAATCTAAAATAATCTGGCAGCAGAAGCACTATGTACAACCAATGGAAATTTTATGCTAAAAATGGTTGCGATGCGGTTTTAGCAGATGAAACAGACCGCTGAGTTAGCTCTCCTTATTACTTTCTTCTATCTATAATAGAAGAAAGTATTGTAATCGAAATTTTTTTCGACCTCCGATTTTCGACGGATTTACACGTTTTAGGTGTCAGAGATTCTGAAAAACATGTTTTTACGAAATGTCTGTCCTCATTGTATCATCGAAAAGTGAATGAAGTTATGCTTCAAATTGAACCAATTTTTTTTCTACGTTTTTGGCTATGGCCAGAGAGTTTTTCGAGTTATGGGCTCTAAAATACCTCCTTCTTACCTATTAGCATCAGCCGTTGTACACTAAATGATCGAGCAGTAATGAAAAAGACCTGACACAGTCAACAATATTAATTTTTTTTTTTTTTTTTTTTTTTTTTTTGCTAAATTATTGCACATTTTCTAAGAACTGCATTTAAGTGTATAAAATGCAGCATAGCTACTCTGAATAACAATCTCATTTTTATCGTTCTTTAATCTGTGGAAATCGTTAAAAGCTTTCTCATTATGTACTTATTTGAGTTTTGAATATTTTATAAGACGAAAAAATAACTCATTCAAGTTTATTAAATATTTCCATGTGAAATATGCAGGAAACTTTTATTATATATTTTCGAGTATCGTTTAAAATTCTTTTAAACCTGCATTATAAAAGCTTTAGAAATGTAATTTCAACAATTTATACATTTAATACTTTGAATTAGATTTTACTACAACATTCAATCAAATTACGTGGTCTAAAAGTACCGAAACATTCTAAAATTGTTTCTGTTCAGACCCTAAAGACTGTAAAAGTTTAAATCTCAGTGTGACACTTCTCAAACTTGACCTGAGATTTGTTCTGTTCATAAAGAACTTTTCTGAAATATTTAAGTAAAACAGATCTCGTATAAAAAATAGTAATAAAAATTAATGATTCAGAGGATTATACAATATTAAGGATTTTTTTTAATGTTGCTATATAATTAACGTATAATAAATCATGAAATTTGCTAAATTAAACCCGTGTAATTTTAAACGGAATTAAACAGATTTTAATTTATTTATTTATGCAATCTATGTGTTATCTTAGAATACAAAATGTTTTTAAATGTTTGGAATATATTTAAAAATATTTTTAAAGAGCCGGGATGTTCTTTTTAGAAGATAAAACAATCAAACATTTAAGACAGTTGTTTGTTTTTTCAACACAGGATTTTCGGTGCTTTTCTTTGAAGTAAATGTTCGCAGTAAATGCATACTTGAATTTATATAAACTGGTCTATTTTTAAAAATTCAACGCAATATTTTACCTATGTAGGAAACTCAAATATAATAATATTTGCAAAGCAATATTTACATTTTTTAAATATAATTATTTTTAATAATGAAATATCTGTATATCTTTAATGCAAGATAACGTATCTGAATTGAAAAAAATATGCTTTTTGTTTCACTAAAAATTATCGTGATAAAAGTGAAAATTTTTAATTCACACACGCACACACACACATATATATATACATATATATAATGCTTATTAAATAATATATATATATATTTAAAGTATTTATGATTGGATATATTTTGAGTCTACATTTATATGAAAAATATGAATATGGACACATTTAGTTGAATATTTATAGAAATTGTCCGTTTTTAATCGCACATTTCAACATTGTACGATATTAAATATATTCTTGAAGTGAAACGTAATGTAGATTTATAACTGGATTTTATTAATACATCCTAAATGTAAACCTTTAATATAAGCTTCGAAAACATTTAATTTTAATTTTCAGAATTAATGGTCAGAATGGTCATTTTAATTGGTCAGAAATTCTGGAGTATGATTTCCATATGAGAAAACATAAAAAAATCCATTTTAAACTTTTCATAAAATTACATACATTAGGATTTTATATGTGTAGGGTAGATTTAGAATCTTGAAATTTTGGGTTATCTTGCATAGAGAAATTGTGTCAAAAAATTGTTGTCAAAATAATTTTCTGGTGTTTATATAAAACATAACTTAAGTAAAATTATATATTTTAATATAAAAAATTAAAAACATTGAACTTTTTATAGTAAGGAACAAACAAATTAGCAAATATATAAATAAATATCACTTCGTTAGGAAAATATTTATTTTTCACATAGTCAAATTGACACATTTGACTGTGTATTGTTACACATTTATTGTTTTATTTAAGAAACTAGTTAAAAAATTGCATGATCTTCTATTTTTGAATTTTTTCGCTATTTCGTGATATACGTTTTTATAACATTCTTTTAAAATCGATGAAAAAAGAGACTAAATCTTAATGGGACATATTGTCCGTTAAATCCATAGCAATGACTTCCTATTCTATAAAATTGGTTGATTCCCCTTTCGAAAGAGTTATTTTTACTTATATCTCACTACAAATTTATAGCACTAACATCGGGCAAGTTTAGGGACCATTAAATTGTGAAATCCCATGATCGCCAAGAAATTTCCCTGTTTGGTATTGTTTTGGGGATCCATTTTAAATAACCAACTTCACAGTTTTAAAACTTTCCATCGAAATATTAAAGTATTGATTGTGTTTGCATTTGTAAACTTTACATTTACTTTCAGGCTGTATTTTGCATGAAAAACTGCAAACGACATCAGACAATGTTAATCATTAGCGTGCAAAATATTCTCCAAGCTGTGATCTAACATTTGACAAAATTCCTGCATTCTATTCTAAAGTTTTCACCATTCACATATTCCATGTTCCCAAATTAGCCATTTTTTTTATTTTTCTGCACTGAGCTCCCCTTAATTCCATTTCTAGTTGGGAATCTGTTTGGGATATTTATTTTCATAATATATCGAGAGTAATAATTTTTTATAACACAAATCTTATATTAATGAAAATAAAATTACACTACACTATCATTAAGTTTGTTTATATAGTGTGTTTCAATATTAAAATCAAATTAACAACTGCAATATTTAAATATATACCAAATTATAACACCCTGTAATAATATACATTATTTAATTGCTGAAAGGTGTAAAATAAAACATTATAAACATTTTTTTTTTAAGTTGTATTAGGCTATACTTAAAGAACAATTTTTATTTTAGACTTGATTACACTAAATTAATACAATAAACCCAACACAAGTGAAAAATTAACCAATGCCAAGACTCGAACCTGCGTCTACAGCGTAATGTACTATTGTTCTAACCAATGACCTAACCCGGCCCATATCCTAGCTCGACAAATTTCAACTACTAATTCATGTTGGGCAATTAATAGTAGGAAATTGCCGTACTAGGATATCGGCCGGGTTAGTTCAGTAGTTAGAAAAACAACACGTCACGCTGTAAACCCAGTTTCGAGTCCCGTCCGCGGCTAATTTTTTACTCGTGTTATTAATTTGTGTGTATTCAAGTCTGAAAAAAAATAGTTCTTTAAGTATACCTTTATTAAATTTAGTCGTTAATTTATGTGCTTTAATATATATTTTATTAGGCTGTTTACATGTTTCGGCTCCATCGAATCTATTATCAAACAAATAAGAATATTCAAAAATTGCGCGAAATGTATTGATTTGAAACGTCATCATTCAAGATTTCAAATTATGTACGTTATTTTTTATTTTTACTTGTATGTTTATTTCCATATTCGTAACAAAGGAGTAACTCCAGCCACAATTTTATTAATCCAAATGATGCTGTATCGGTAAGTATGGAATTTTACGTGTTACAATCTAAATTATAAATAAAATAATCGTCTATATTTCAATAATAAGTAGCCTGAAAGTAAATTCGATTCGCAAAAATACAAACTTTAAACTTTTTCATAATTTCCCAGCTTCTTTCAGAAATTAAAATACAGTCTCAATCCCCTTCAAAATTAAAAGATATTATTTGCACAAAAACTGACCCAATTAATTTTGAGAATTATTCCGGAGTATATGAAATAGTATTTATTAAAGCAGACGTATCAAAGAATTACTATATTGGTATGACTAACAGGGAATTTAGTTATAGAAAAAAATAGCATATAGCTGATATAAAGTATAATAGAAAAAACACAATCCTTGTAAGATTATTATCAAGAAGAAGCCATACAAATAAATTTCAATGAATGTAAGATAATTTTTCCCTCCAGTATATACTATCCATCCATTATAAGAGAAACCATACAGATTGTAACTCGTAAAAATTGAATATCTAACAACGCAACATCATTTAACTTACCAAAATTGTGGCTTGAGTTACTCCATGGTTACGGATATGGAAATAAACATCCAAGCAAAAATAAAAAATAACGTACATAATTTGAAAAAGTACGTGAAAACTTCAATGAGGGCGTTTCAAATGATTGCATCATAGATCGTGGAATTTTCTAATATTCGGTTTGTTTTGATAATGGCTTCGATGGAGCCGAAAGCTGTAAACACTCTAATAAATACTTTTTTTAATGCTTATAAAGTTTTTATTTTACACCTCTTAGCAATTAAAAAAAAGTGCAAAATTTATTTTAAAATTTTCATTTTTCTTTGAAAATATATTTTGCCAATTTTTTCGTTCCCTACTATACACAAATATGCATTATAGTTACTTCTTACTTTGTTGTGATCTATTTATTCTACATACATAAAATTTAATTGACATATAATAAATCGTTTATTCTTCATAACATCATCTCTCATTATTGTTATTATTATTATTATTACTAGATGGAACCCGTCAAAACGTGACGGAAAAATACTACAACAATATCAGTAAAATAAGCTTCTTTATTATTTAAGTAGGGCTTCGTATGAAACAGTCTTTCAAATATTTTATTTTAACCCCCCCCCCCCCCAAAGTGAAATGCTATTTCCGATGCAAACTCCAAATGAACACTCCGTAAACAAATGTGTAATGCAAATCAGTTTGACATTACCACCATATTCCCCACGACAAAAGAAAAAAAGGTTATGGACCTATAAAGTATCATACAAAAAGTCCTATCATAAAGTATCATACAAATTTCCTACTTCCATCTCATATTCAGTAAATAAAAGAACATAGTATAAGCACCCCCCCCCCCCTGTGATTAATCAATCGAATGAGCTCCTATGCGCATATGTATTGCATCTGCCCAAAGGCACCGTTGAAATTCGACGTTAAAAAAAGTTTTAAAATGTTTAAATTAAAAGTTTTAAAATGTCCTCTTTAATCATTGTTCGTTTCAAATCCATATCTTCTAAAACGCATCCATTGTTTTAAGCTAATCAATTTTTATGTAAAAATGAAGAATTTTTGTTAAAAATAATAAATTAATATGCAGATGAGGGAGAATTTTAATGTTTTCAATTGTAATTTATTTGTATGGTTTCTTCTATCCCTTTACATAATCAGGATGATTATTCCTTTTCCATCACAGTCGGTCTCTTATACAGTTAAATATTCAATGGATCTTTAAAAAAATAATAAATAACAGTTCCTAGCATATTCTGATTCAACATATACATCAACGAATTCAACATATCAATTTTATGTTAATCATAAACTAAAAATAGTTTTTTTTTCTTTTGACAGATTTTATATTAGCGCCAAAATACTCTATCTTATGGATAATCTGATCTTAAGATTTATAAGGTTATTATTATTTTTTTTTTCACTTTTGATGAAGGTTAGGGATACCTATTTTCAATTGTTGCAACTTTCCAAGGGGCTATTTTACATTATTAAAACAAACGGATGGTCATTGTTGAGATAGAATTGAAAAATATTTCATGCTTGAAAATTATTTAAAAAGTCGTTAAATTAAGCGGCAGATTTCAAATAAATTTCAATCGAAAGCTAATTTTTTTTTCTAATTGAGGATGTAAGAATTGAAATTGTAAAATGTAGTAAAAAAATTAAATTTTTAGTATTTAGAAGTGATGTAAGCGCGATGAAAGCTAAAGCGATAGTGCCGTTTGTTGTCACAACCGTTATACATTTCTAAATATTGCCACTGTGTTTTGGTTGGCGTCCAAAAGTAGACTACCATTTTTTGACATCGAAAGGAAAATTCACAGGGAAAGAAATAAGTCTTTGCCGCTAATAAGGAACTGTTAAATGAACTTATAACAAACCTTCCAAAATAATTCCTATAAAATATTAGCCTTACATTGTTTATTCTAGCTAAAAATACAATCATTATTTCAAGGGTTTTTTTTCCTGAAATTCTTTACTTTTGTGAATTTTTTTTTATTAAAAAGGGAAATCTTAATAATTTAAATCCTATAATTCCTATAACTTAATCCTATAATTTAAAAAAAGTAATTGGTAACATGTAATCAAGGTATGCAATCAAGATGAAGCAACCAATAAAGGCTCCATTTCTAATCTTTAAAATTAAAAATTGAAATATCAGTTAATATTACGCCATGTTGACACAATCATATAAATTTTTCTTTTTAGTTTTATCAATGTTAAAATGCATTTCAAGCTAAGCATAACGTCATTTTCACCGGTACAAACTTTTCATACGTACATTTATGCTTAAGCACCATGCATACAAATAAAAATATATTTTGCATTTAATTGTAATGAAAAAAATGGCATCAACAAAGTTATAATGCTTAATGATAAAATGAACCCAATGGACAATATTTCCGTGACGTCACAGTAAATATGATTTTTTATTTGCTTATAAAACACACGGATAAATATTTTTACCGAAATACTTAAACATTTTAACTATACTTTAACTTACAAATTAAAAAATTCGGCCTAAAAGTCACGTACTTTTAATATTTAATATTTATTTTTTATGCTCGCAATCATTGAGTTCAGAAAATAAACTCTGTACGTCGCAACAGTGGGCGTTAATCCGATTGCCGACTTTATGACGTCATAAGCAGAAGTAAAATTTTAATTTAAGATTACGGCTAATTAATTAAATTTTCGAACAAACGAATGTACGATAACAAATCTTTGACCAAATATATTTCATTTAAAAAAAAGAATGATGTAATTTGATGTAGTAGTTTGTTCTCACGGATTGTCGAAACAAAACGGTTAGCGTTTTAAATATATAGATTTGCAATTTTGTTTGTTGTTAATATAAAATTGAGGCGTTTTTATTGCTTAAGTATTGCTTAAACTACTTTTAGGTAGCTTTCAATACAAAAAAGTCCTTCCAGCCTGTACCGGGAGGAAAATATATCTTTCCTATATCTTCGTTTTAAAATTTTAGCTAATGTTACACGAAAACAGCAAGTTAAAATGCAAAGAAACGTTTACAAAAGATTCGTTAATACTGAATTTGAATAAGAAATTCGCTAAATTATTGAGCAATAGCCAAATTGGCTTCATTTATGAAGACTTATTTTGGTCGCCAAATTTGGCGATATTTCGCCAAATGTCGCCAATTTTGGCGCTAACGGATATGAATATATAGTTTTCTGCGTATGATTGGGAAAATTATTACAACAATGAAAGAAAATAATTTGCAAGTAATGGCGTTAATGTGCTGTTTTGTTTCAAAATGTCAGCCACCCTAGAATTTCAAACTGCTCTATCTCAGCCATTTTTTAAGATAGAGGTAAACCAAAAAATGCTCCGGAGTCCTTGTATCAAGGCCTAACACGTAATTAAAAAATAAATTTGAATTTTTAATTTTTTTGTATATTTATTTTAGTTTTAAATTTTTAAATGGCCGCCATCTTGAAACAAAATGGCGGACCAAGCTGTCCAACGAACTCGGTCGAGACATTGGTGAGCTTAATACACACAATTAGGTTCATCAAAATCGATTTATAAATACGAGCGTTATCGTATGACATAGGTCAGATCACAGCCAAACTCGATTCTTTCTCCCCTCATATAGCTTTCAATATCAGCATCTGTGTTTTACTTTTAGTTTTATATTTGTCTTACCAAGCGATTATTTAAATAAAGATTCTTGATTTTTTTTTATTATTATTATAAAAAAAATGGTATAAAGGAAAAAGTTTCAGATACTTTTTATTGTATTTTTCCCTTTGAATTTTCAATGAAAAGGGGATGAAAAAAGAAGTAATTTCTCATATCTCCAATTAGTTGCACTAGGAAGTCATTATCGTAAAAGATCTTTAAATCTTTTTAAAAGTATTCTTATTAACTGGGTGAAATAGTTATTAGCATGGCGTAACTGTCATCACTGATTAAGACCATCAAAATTCTTATATTGTATGTTCATTAATTTGTCAAAATATCTTTTGTATAAAACTTTAATTTTCTTTACGGTTAATGAAAAATAATGAGTATATTAAAATTGCTGTTGCGGATTCAAGTATGCGTAACGAGAAATATTGATATAGTTAGAAATAACTAAGAAAGTTTTAATTCAAATATCTAACGAATTTTTTTTTTTATTATTATTATTTTTTTTTTTACAAATTTAGAGATAACACAAATTTGTTTTTCTTCCTAAGATACACTTCCTAAAATAATTCTTAATTAACTTTAATGATTTGATTTTTTTATCTAAATCATTAACTAAAGAAAAGTTTTGCGAAATACTATCAACTTAATAGCTTTTTCCTGACTTCAAAGAAAAATGTAATAATAATTCATATGCTTCGATTCGTTTGTGTTACAGTGGGAGAAGGAAAAAATATGGCAATTATAAACTAGTCGTCGGGGGCACTGTAATACTTACCCATTATGGATATGCATAATGTAAAATATTAAAATAAAAAATGTGTAAACTAATTATAAAATGCATTGCAATTCAAATAAAATCGTCGCTTGATGACGTCATAAACTTTAAAGGCTCGATTACTGAATTGCTTAAAATAAACATCTTTATAACTCCAAAAACAATAATCCTATTAACTAGCGGTTTATTGTATCGAATTAAGCGTCTCATTTCCAATTAAAATATATCTTTGAATTGAAATTTGGATGAAATACAGGGTCATGAAAGAGTGTGGAAAATAGGATTACAAATATCTCGGCAACTGATTATCCGATCGACTTCATGCTTTATGCAAAATTTATGTTTTTTTTATTGTCTTTTATATTCACTCCTTAAAATAAACAATTTCGAAAATTTTTATATACCTTTTATCAGAACGAATATTTCGAAAGACCGAAAAAAATAGTTCCGGTTAATAGAGGTTACTAAAATCCAATAAGCTTCTTCCCATTATTACATACTGACTACATACCAAATTTCAAGTCTCTATCTCAATGTTTTCGGGAGATAGAGCGTTTACAGACACACAGACACACAGACAAACAGACATACAGACACACAGACGGACGTCAATTTTTTTTTCTAAAAATATGTTTTACGGAATCTCTTGTGTCTGAAACGCGTAAATCCGTCAAAAATTTTTTTTCGATTTTCAAAACGATTACAAGACTTACCCTATACAACGTATGATGGGTAAGTAAAAGGTAATTTCGTATAGGTTTTTGAATCTAAATCGTTAAATAAAAAGAAAAATTGCAAGAAATAATATAAAATTTTTATCTTTTTTCAGACTTCAATATTAAATCTAACAGTAATACATATGGTTTATATTACAATTAAAATTTGTATACGATATTTTTGAATCTTTATCAGGTTTTACATCAATTTCTTTTGAGCTACAGTGGGAAAAAAGCAAGGTATCCAGATTAAAAAGAGTGAATAACTATTGCATAAAACATTCTCAGAGCAATTTCAAAACTTGAGATTTTACTTTATATGTTCCGACACAACATACCAGTAATGATTGGTGTATCTTGATACCACAAATAAAGTAATTAGAATTATCAGAAACCATTTGTATTAATATAGAATATAATTTGTAAAATAAATATAAATTGTGGTGTGTCTTAAATTTACAGATCCTTTTATCTGCTTTATAAAAAATATAATCACTCTTCTCTCTAATTTTGACTGACTTTTCTTCAAACGCTGATTACGGGGTCTTCAATTATTGCTTTCCAATAGCTTTTATTAATTTAACATAAGATATCCAGTAATACCCCAAGAGAAGGAAAATTGCTACTTGAGTTACAAAACTGCAGTTATAAATGATAGCAACAGTTTAGTTCTGGGAAAAAAATCCTTATTTAATTTACTACACGTAATAATATAAAAAGTTTCAATAACATTAAATTTGTTCATATTTAAGAATTTTGAAAATTAGCAAACATTAAAACAATATTTTTTTTAAGAAACCCTTTCCTTACCGAAACTACAGAAACACCAGTATGGTGACACTGTAATCCATATACTTAAAGCTAACCTGCTTTTTAGTTTTTCGTGCAAAAATGCTATTTATACGCATGCGCGAGCATTCAGCTAATCAGCTAGAGGCTTTTACTATCTTCAGACGCGATGTTCCAGCCAATGAGGTGAAGGCTTTTTCCTCTCTCTAGAAGCGTATGTGTTCCATTTGGTTGTTCGGTTGTTGAAACTTTATAGATTTCTTTTATTAAGGTATTTTTTCATTTTACCGTATTTATTTTCTTTTTAAGTCGTATGCATTTTACTACTTTGAATTTTTAATAACTAACCCTTTTTTTGAGAGAGAGAGAGATTTCGTGGCACGAAATTCCGCGAATCGTTTCCGATGTAAACAAACTAATTTTAAACTTTTAATATGTAATTCTGTGTGATATGATTAAATTCAGGTTTTCTCAGCGACGATCACAGTATTTTTACCAAATAATTTTTGTATTAATCAAGCTTTTTTGGTTATTAAGCATAGCTAAACACGAAAGAAAACTTTGTTATTTTAAGATTTTGATGTGAATTATTTGCGTACATTTATAAGACGAGTTTCACTGAATAATTCAAGAAAAAAAAAAATCTCATCATTATACATATTTAGTTTTGCATTATTAATTATTTACTTGGCCTTTACTTTTAATATTTCAAACTTACAGCTGAATGTAACTATTAAAACATTTGAAATACTGTATTCGTAAAATGAAATTTCAGCTTAAACACTGGACAATTACTTTTAGTTATGCATTATTAATTATTTACTTGGCCTTTACTTTTAATATTTCAAACTTACAGTTGAATGTAACTATTAAAACATTTGAAATACTGTATTCGTAAAATGAAATTTCAGCTTAAACACTCGACAATTACTTTTACTTATGCATTATTAATTATTTACTTGGCCTTTACTTTTAATATTTCAAACTTACAGTTGAATGTAAGTATTAAAACATTTGAAATACTGTATTCGTAAAATGAAATTTCAGCTTAAACACTCGACAATTACTTTTACTTATGCATTATTAATTATTTACTTGGCCTTTACTTTTAATATTTCAAACTTACAGCTGAATGTAACTATTAAAACATTTGAAATACTGTATTCGTAAAATGAAATTAGTTTAAACACTCGACAATTACTTTTAGTTATGCATTATTAATTATTTACTTGGCCTTTACTTTTAATATTTCAAACTTACAGTTGAATGTAACTATTAAAACATTTGAAATACTGTATTTGTAAAATGAAATTAGTTTAAACACTCGACAATTACTTTTAGTTATGCATTATTAATTATTTACTTGGCCTTTACTTTTAATATTTCAAACTTACAGCTAAATGTAATTATTAAAACATTTGAAATACTGTATTCGTAAAATGAAATTTCAGCTTAAACACTCGACAATTACTTTTAGGTTAAATTCAGGTTTTCTCAGTGACGATCACAGTATTTTTACCAAATAATTAAAAGTACTACATGCATGCATCTATCTATCTATATTAGAAATTGTGCAGGTTTCTGGTCACTGTTTTGTTTACATATTTTAAACAAAAATTTCAATTTAATAATGCACTGAAAATTATAATGAATGCTTACAATTAAACACAACAACACAAAACAAAAAATTTCACAGAAACACATTATTTCCCCCGATATTTTCCCACAACTAATCAATAAATTTCATGATATTTTATTGCGATTTTAAACCATGAACTTTAGTACTTTTCTGTTATACGGACACTATGCCAAAATGTATGTATGTATGTTTGGCGACAATAGTGTACGTATAACGGAAAAGTGCCTGAATTATTATTTATATATATATAAAATATAAACATAATTGGCGACACAGCAAGTTTTCTGGATTTCTCCCTGTCTCTCTAACCACATTGTTAACAAAACAAAAAATTCATGAAAAACACATTATTTCCCTGATATTTTCCCACAACTAATCAATAAATTTCATGATATTTTATTGTGATTTTAAACCATGAACTTTAGTACTTTTCTGTTATACAGATACTATGCCAAAATGTATGTATGTATGTATGTTTGGCGACAATGGTGTCCGTATAACGGAAAAGTGCCTGAATTATTATTTTTTTATATATATATAAAATATAAACATAATTGGCGACACAGCAAGTTTTCTGGATGTGAAAGGCGGAGATTAATTTCATTCATTCAATGACCGTTTTAAAAGTTTCAAGTTTGGATTGAATGCACCTGAACATAAAAACCGATACCTATTTCTATGTTCATGATTGAGTTATTTGGATATCTTTTCGTATAGCACAGAAAATCATTTTTCCCGCTTTCGTAATACAGATAAATTCTGGTGTATTTTTTTTTCTTCTTTTTATATCATAAGTACTTTCTACTTTAAATTTTTTAATTGTCGAGTTTCTAAGCTGAAATTTCATTTTTCGAATGCAGTATTTCAAATGTTTTAATAATTACATTCAGCTGTAAGTTTGAAATATTTAAAATATTAAAAGTAAAGGTCAAGTAAATAATTAATAATGCATAACTAAATATGTATAATGATCAGAATGACATATTAAAATGTGTACAGAATGACATGAAAATTTTAAAAAACTGAAATTTTGCACTTGCAACTTAATTGTAAATTTCATTGTTTACATTGGAAACGATTTGTGGATTTTAAGAATTTGCTGAACTTCGTGTCACCAAATTACTAAATCTCTCTCTCTCACTCTGCAAAAAAAAAAAAAAAAAAAAAGGGTTAGTTTAAAAAAATTCAAAGTAGCAAAATACATACAACACAAAAAGAAAATAAATACGGTAAAATGAAAAAATTACTTTAATAATAGAAATCCATAAATTTTCAACAACGACATCAAACGAACGTATCTCATCTTTCGTTTGTGATAAGGAACGCTCCTTTGGCCCCCTCCACTCATTGGCTGAATTGTAAAGGGCAAAATTGGGGGACAAAATGACTACAGCATTTCTGAGAAAAGAAAAAATCAGAAAATTCACAGAAAATAATTATTTTTGTTGCAAGTTGGGTTAACTGTCTTTATGGTTCGAGTCGATTTCAGACTGAGTGTAGATTTCAGCAAGTTGGATTTGGGTTAACCCGATTTTTCAAAAGTTAGTTCAAGTTCAGTATATTATTTCAGATTAAAACTATACCTATCAGGGCTTGAATTTCAGGGCGGGATTCGCACAGAAAATTTTGAAATCCCGCCCAAAAAAGATCATGAGCGGGAGCCTCCCGCCCAAAAAATTTCAGCATTTTTGGAGAAATTTGCATTATTTAATTTACCTGCAACCGAACGATAAATTTCGTGATTTTTTTTCCCCGCAACTGATTGACGGACTGTGTGTTTTTTCCGCGACTGATCAACGAACTTTGTGGTTTTTTCCGTGACAGATCAACGAACTTTGAGTTTTTTCTGCGACAGATCGACGAACATTGCGTTTTTTAAGCGATTGATCGACGAACCTTGCGTTTTTTGGGGACATATCGACGAACTTTGCGTTTATTCCGCAATCGATCGACGAAATTTTTCTTTCTTCCCTGACTGATCGACGAACTTTGCATTTATTCCGCAATCGATCGACGAAATTTGCTTTTTTCCGCAACTGATCGACGAACTTTGCGTTTTTTCCGTGACAGATCAACGAACGTTGCATTTTTTTCTGCGACTGATCAACGAACTTTGCGTTTTTTCTGCGACAGATAGACGAACATTGCGTTTTTTAAGTGACTGATCGACGAACCTTGCGTTTTTTGGGGACAGATCGACGAACTTTGTGTTTATTCTGCAATCGATCGACGAAATTTGCTTTTTTCCCACGACTGATTAACGAACTTTGCGTTTTTTGGTGACAGATCGACGAACTTAGCGTTTTTTCCACGACAGATTGATGAACTTTGCGTCTTTTCTACGATCGATCGGTGAATCTCAATCAAGTAAAATCTAAAGTCAGAAATTTATTTAACAACCTAATTGTTAAGGGTCCCTAACACATTTAATGGAACTTGAAAAATACACTGCAAATATAAAACTTAACTTTCTTACCTTTTTTATAATAAAAATAAACATTTTACATAATCATTCTCAGTTGACTTAATTTTTTCAATGGTATTTTGTCATGTCTGCATTAATGTAATTCTTTAAATAGCACGTAAAAGAATAGTGGGGTTTAAAGATTTTTTTTCTCCCTCCCAAACATTACAACTCCCCTCCATTTAAAAATGTTGGTAGGGAGATTCCCGTCTTTGGAAAAATTGAATTTCAAGCCCTGCCTATAATATGTTTGTGTGTATTGAGGTTTGTATAGATGTTTGTGTGTGTGCTGTTTTTAATACAGACAGTTTCATTTTTCACACGAACCTTTCAAAAAATTCACATTCTTTGCGCAATGCTTTAACAAAATTCGCATTTTTTTTCGCGATTCTTTAATGAAATTCGCATTTTTTTCTGTATCTTTTTTTGTCGAGATTCATAATTTTTTCAGCTATCCTATGACGTAATTCGTGTTTTTTTTTCAGCGATAATTTGACGAAATTTGTGTTTTTTCTGCGATTTTTTTTTTTCACGAAATTTGCGTTTTTTCCCACGATTCTTTTATGAAATTTGCGTTTTTCTGTGATCCTTAGACGAAATTTTCTTTTTTCGCAATGCTTTGATAATAATCACATTTTCTCTGCTGCCTTTTGATAAGATTCATGAATTTTCAGCAATCCTTCGATGAAATTTGCGTTTTTTCAGCAATCTTTGAAGAAATTCGCATTTTTCTCGCGATACTTTAACGAAATGTGCGTTTTCCAGCGATTTTTTGATAAAATACATTTTATTCCGCAATTTTTAGACGAAGTTTGGCAAGAAAGCGCTATCTTTGGGTGAAATTTCCTGTTTTGCGATTCTTTGACAAAATTTGCTCATCTTTTGTGTAAATCGCGTTTTTCTGTGGCCTTTTAACAAAATTCACGTTTTACATGATCCTTTGATGAAATTAGTGTTTTTCCCGTGATCATTTGACGAAATCTAGGATTTTTTTCCTGCGAAGATTGATTATATGTTTTTAGTCTGCAGGTGCCCTAAAAAGTTTGTGACGCCTGTCGCTTCATTGCACGCATTCTGCCACGGTGTATCAAACAAACAAAATTCATCCTAAAGAATTATTGTTTCGTTTCTGGAAATGAACAACCGTCAACTCATTGGCTGAATTATAAAGGGTGAAATGTGTAGGCACTGAGTATCATCTATACTATTAATGTCGGTAAACGTCTGTCTGTGTGTGTGTTGTTGTGTCTGGCGTCTGTAAGCATAAAACTCTGCATGCAGACGACGGACATAAGTGCTTTTGGTATAAAAAAATTCGGAAGGGGAGTTTTTAAAATTCACAACATTTTGCGAGAGAAGCGGGGTGCGAACGAATTTAAAAAATGAGTCCGCATCAATAATTATGGCGGCGGGGGAGGGAGTATGTTTTGCCTACACGGGGCGGAGACTTTTCTTTGTTGACACCACTCATATGATATATCGTTCGAAAGGCCTGTGACTGCCTTTTCATGTTATGCATCTGTGTGGTCCATCCCCCCCCCCCCCTGCCAATTGGGGCACTTTTCTAAATTTTGCACATACCACTCATGTTATATATCGTTAAAAAGGTCTGTGACCGCTTAATCATATTATGCATCTCCGGTGTCCATCCCCCCACTTTGCCCCCCCCCCAAGGGGGTACTTTTGTAAATTTTGCACAATCCCTTCATGTTACGTATTGTTGGAAAGGTCTTTGACTGCTTATTCATGTTATGCATCTCCGGGGTCCATCCCGCCACTTTCCCCCTTCCTTAAGGGGGGCAATTTTCTAAATTTTGTTGACACCCCTCATGTCATATATTGTTGGAAAGGTCTGTGACCGCTTAATGATATTATGCCTCTCCAATGTCCATCTCCCCACTTTGCCCCCCCCTCCCCCAAGGGGGTACTTTTCTAAATTTTGCAGACAACCCTCATGTCATATATCGTTGGAAAGGTCTGTGACTGCTTAATCATATGCATATCTCTGATGTCCATCTCCCCGCTTTGCCCCCCCCCAAAGAGGTACTGTTCTAAATTTTGCAGACAACCCTCATGTCATATATCGTTGGAAAGGTCTGTGACTGCTTAATCATATGCATATCTCCAATGTCCATTTCCCCACTTTGCCCCCCCCCCTCCCCCAAGGGGGTACTTTTCTAAATATTTTGCAGACAACCCTCATGTCATATATCGTTGGAAAGGTCTGTGACTGCTTAATCATATGCATTTCTCTGATGTCCATCTCCCCGCTTTGCCCCCCCCCCAAAGAGGTACTTTTCTAAATTTTGCACACAACCCTCATGTTATATATCGTTGGAAAGGTCTGTGACCACTTAATCATATTATGCATGTTCCGTGTCCATCCCCTACTTTACCCCCCCCCCAAGGGGGTACTTTTTAAAATTTTGCACACACCCCTCATGTTACATATTGTTTGAAAGGTCTTTGACTGCTTATTCATGTTATGCATCTCCTTGGTCCATCCCGCCATTTCCCCCTCCCCAAGGGGGCACTTACCATTTACTTGCACAACAGCACTAAATGTGTCAGATGAAAGAAATTCCGCGAGTACATGTGCCAGTGAAACTTAGCCAATTGCTGTTCTTCAACCTAGCTTTAATTCAAAGTGGGTTTTTTATTTATTTGAATTATTCTGCAAAAGTTTCAAACATTTTAAAGCAGGTATGAATTTTATTTTTATGGTACTATCAAGTTTTTTGCCGTCAAATTTTGACGGGTTCCATCTAGTGGTTGCTTATTCTGCTAGCTGAGAGTCAAATATTTCGACCATTAACCGCGAGATGGCTGTTCAAATTGAGGTTCCGGTCAATCCGGTTTTCACCCGACTATAATGATTTACCCAACTTTTCCCTATATAAATATATATATATTCTCTTGTATCTTTATTTATTTATTTTCAGCGTTGTTTTGTGTTGATGTTGAAAGTATTATACATGAAACAAATTAAAAATTTTTCGCCGTTGGCCTCATTAAACTATAATTCTGTGTAAATTCCATTATTCTAAATTATTTTCTCGTTCCAGTATTTCGATTGTCAAAATTCCACCGTGCTAAAGTACTTTATTCTAAATTCATTCTCTTAAAAAAATGGCTCATCGCGATGTTCTATTAAAATTACGCACTTTTGTTTCATTAAATAAATGCATCCTAGAATTTAATTCTTTTAAAAAAACACCAATCTCCCAGCTAAAAATATTTTAACTCTCTTGAAATAACAACTTATATCTTTTTATTTTCTTATTTTTTAATTCCCTATGTTTTCTGAAAAACAATATTCTTTCTCAAAAATTATGAAAGCTACTTCAGTCTCAATGTAAAATATTTTGGCATGTTGCCCATTGCGCGATAAAACCTACGTATTTTTTTTTCTTTCTTCTCTTCTTATTTATTCGAAGGAATTAGATTTTGCGGGAATGTTCTGGAAATATTGTAATCCCGCGCTTTTTCAGATGACGGTCATTTAGCCTCGAAATTATAGCGCTTGAGAAGTTAGTCCACTAGCGCTGATTAGTCGAAAGACTTTTTAATGAAAATGTATTCTGGGGCGTTCAGGAAGAGATATACGGCGAGTTTCCCGCGAAAAGGTCAGATTGCTGCTTGATCCGGTTGTACATGTAACTCCAGCGCGTACTTCACGATCATGGAACACTCTCCTTGGCTGCCTATAGAAAAAAAAACTGCCTTTTTAAGAGCAAAAATGTCTTCTTATTATTTAAATTGAGTCACCAAGTTTTCGTCACGATATTAAATCATCATGAATGGATTTAGCTTTGGAAGGAGTAAAGCATTGCCACTTTCTGTTACTCCCGAATAAAAATGAACTGGAACGAAATGTATCTTATTGAGTTCTGTAAGCACACTATGAAGTGTATCCGACGCCCGACTGCAAAATTCCTCGGAGGAAGCCCTTGCCTGGATTATGATTCTAAAAAATTTATGGTGTACAAGTGAAATCCTGACACATACACACACACACACACACACACACACATATATATATATATATATATATATATAATTATAATATCTATGAATTTCAAAAAACATATCAAGTTCTTGTTATATACATAATTAGTTATATAGTTACTCGTATATAATTATTCGTAATAAAGTTTTTTTTTTCATTATAAAATCAAAAAACTTTATGAACTGTTTTTATCTAAAGTTTGATTCTGTTGTAAAGAAAAGTAAATATTTTGTGTTAAACATGTATCTTGATCTATAGATTCTCATAGAAATATCTAAAAATCCATAATTCCAATATCTTTACGAAAATAACGTTAGTTGTACTGTTTGAAAGAAGTTGCCCTTAAAATTATTTTACATATTGCATAAGTTTAATATGCTAAATACGAGTATAGAATATCACATGAAAAATATACAGATTGTCCCAAAAAATTCGAAATGTGCTTTAATTTTTAACTTTGAAGATATGTAGTCAATGTAAATCGTAAAATAAGATAGGATTTTAGATTATGTTGATGAAATGGTTACATTCATTACTATGCAAAAAGTTACGTTTTACTTCTTTATGCGGTCCATGGGACCTGTAAGTTGTAGTTAGAAAATTGTTTTCCATACTCCGACAAATGCAACAATAAAAATTTGGTACTTCTCCATTATCCCGTCGACCGCTTTTCATAACAAAAACTAGAGAATTTAACGCCAAAAATGCAGTGCCATTCACTTGACGTCAGAAGCATTATACAGGTTTGTCATGATATAAAGTGTTTTTGAATTCGACATTTACTTGAATTTTTTATTATGTTTTAATGATTTATTAGTTATTTCGTTAATTAAAATAACAATTGCGACTTTAAACGGCGGGCGGTGCCATGATATTGAAAAAGAAAAAGCATTGAAAAAACATTGCGATGCATAGTTAAATACAATAGATCATTTTCAGCTAACGTCACAATCATTTATTGACCAGCCGAGAAGGATAATTAAGAAAAATAATGTAAGCAAATAAATACCAAAAAAAAATTCTGTTTTCATTATTATATTGTAAACTTTTTTTTCGTTAAATTTAATGATAGTTGACACTTTGGTGAGGGGGGGTTTTCCGAATTTCTTTTATTTTCTTTTTATATTTATTTATTGATATTCCAATGGCAACATTCTTCCATTTGTTTATTTGGCGTTACAGCTTGGCGATAGTTTTCTGTTATGAAATGTGGTCGACGAGATAATGGAGAATTACCAAAATGTTCATTCTTTTACACACCAAAATGCACCGATTTTTGATACTTTGAGTTTTATGAAATTTCGGAGCTTGCCTGCCCTAAAATAGGACAGGCGGTATTTTGATATAAAGATTTGGGCTTTATATATTTTTTTCCGAAACAGCAAAATGAATTAAGTTTAATTTATATCATCGTGTTTATAATTTTCACAATGGTTTTAGTAAAGGTATGTGGTACGATTGCAAGCAGTAGGTAAAGATATAGTATGCTTTAGCATTTCGCTACTAAAAACATGCATGAAAATGGCAGTTTGATAAGTTAAATAGATATGCTTGAAGGACAGTTCTTTGAAAAGAAATTGAACATCTGATTTATTCGTTTTTCATAACATATTTCTAAGAAACAGAAACTACTTTATCCAAAATTATTTAAAAACTGCCGTTTATCTACCGTTATGTACAGAATTTTCAGTGTTGAATCAGCTACTATAATATTTCTGACAGTGTTCAACAAATAATTCACAATGGCAACTTTTGGAGACTTCCGTATGTCGACTGCAATTTGTATCCGATTATCGAATGACAAATCTTTTGAAATCACATACATTTTGTGATTGGAATAAAAGCATCATGTAAAGGATTCTGTGTGTGAAACAAAATATATTACGTTTGTAAATTTTGTAAATAATCAAATTTTCTTTTTCGAACATAGAATTTATCTCTATTCTTGAAAATAATATGAAGGCATTACAAGGAATGAATAAATGTTGATATGAATAGTTATGTATACATATATACAAAAACATACTTAAACTTTTTCTTTTTACATGAATCATCGTTCTGATTCTAAATATAAGGATGATATAATGTAAATTATATTACCTTTCACTATTTAATTCTCGTCAAATTCTTTCTATTTACTGTGACGGAATTCCAAACACCATTTTCTCTGCAGACGATTTCAAAAACATGAACATCGAAAAAAAAAAATAAGTAAAAAACAAAAACGATGCCAACTTTTTTTCCTTAATTTTACCTACTCTCGTGAGATAATAAAGTATAAAAGAAAGAATATAATAAAAAGAAAAGTGCCCAGTTAAACTGATGGCATTGAGCTCAGAGGCTATTCACACTAATTGTATATTATACTCTTTTTTTATAAGAAGAATGCTCCTCGAAAAAAAAAAGATCGACAATAAATTATGGGGGGTGGGATTAGCCCCCTGTTTCCCCCTTTATACTTAACCAATGAACCCCCAAAACTAATCAGGGAAGCACCTTATAACAACGAACCTATAAACTAAATTTTTATATAATCGGATAATTTAGCATGAAAAACACATTTATCTAAATTAAGGGGGATAAGCCACCGGTCCACCCCCCTTTATACTTAACCAATGAACCCCCAAAACTAATCACGCAACCGTCTTATCCCAATGTACCTATAAACAAAATTTGAATCAAATAGGATAATTCTGCACGAAAAACCCATTTATATAAGTTGAGGGGGGGGGTTAGTCCCCCGTTCCCCCCTTTCTACTTAACCAATGAACCCCCAAAAGTAATCAGGGAAACGCCTTATAACAATGAACCTATAAACCAAATGTTAATCAAATCGAATAATTTGGCATGAAAAACACATTTATCTAAATTAAGGGGGATTAGCCCCCCTCCCCCCCCCTTTATACGTAAACAATGAACCCCTAAAACTAATCAGGGAAGCGCCTTATCCCAATGTACCTATAAACAAAATTTGAATCAAATTGGATAATTCTTCACGAAAAACCCATTTATGTAAATTAAGGGGGGATTAGTCCCCCGTTTCCCCCTTTGTACTTAACCAATGGACCCCCAAAACTAATCAGGGAAGCACCTTCTAAAAACGAACCTATAAACCAAATTTTAATCAAATCGGATAATTTAGCATGAAAAACACATTTATCTAAATTAAGGGGGGGATTAGCCCTCGCCCCCCCCGTTTATACGTAACCAATGAACCCCCAAAACTAATCACGCAACCGTCTTATCCCAATGTACCTATAAACAAAATTTGAATCAAATCGGATAATTCTGCACTAAAAACCCATTTATATAAATTAAGGGGGAGGGGGGGTTAGTCCCCCGTTCCCCCCTTTATACTTAACCAATGAACCCCCAAAAGTAATCAGGGAAGCGCCTTATAACAATGAACCTATAAACCAAATTTTAATCAAATCGAATAATTTGGCATGCAAAACACATTTATCTAAATTAAGGGGGGGATTAGCCCTCGCCCCCCCCCCGTTTATACGTAACCAATGAACCCCCAAAACTAATCACGCAACCGTCTTATCCCAATGTACCTATAAACAAAATTTGAGTCAAATTGGATAATTCTTCACGAAAAACCCATTTATGTAAATTAAGGGGTGATTAGTCCCCCGTTTCCCCCTTTATACTTAACCAATGAACCCCCAAAACTAATCAGGGAAGCGCCTTATCACTATAAACCTATAACCAAAATTTGAAGATAAACGGATATTTCAATCACGAGTTATCGCTTTACGTACATACGTACATACATACAGAACGGGCAGGCACATTAGCTCTCAGGCTTTGGTAGCCTGTGAGCTAAAAACCATATCAACGAAGTAACAGAAATAATTTCATCTGCATTAGCCAAAATCTGGGCGTGTAAATAAAAATATTAATTTACCATCTCCTAACATATACTTTTATCAAACAAAACTTGAAATTTAAAACCTACTGATTAAAAATTATATCCTATTGATTTGCATCCAAAGATTTGATAAAATAAATCGTTACTTTTCGGTTAGCCGGGCACCAGTGATATATGTACATATATAAATACATTGGCACCCGGCTAACCAAAATGTACCAATAAATCTCATTTTCAAAATTTAGATACACCGGACATTTAAATGTCTGACTGTGCTGGCTGACAACTGTTATTCAAAAATAAACATTTACGAGAAATATTTCATGACTAAAACAATTTTTCGATATTTTTACCTGAGATTGAAATACTTATATGTTTGTACTTATATTTTTATTACTAACATACGTCTTCTTCAGCTAACTGAACTTTTATGTAATTCATTGTGAAACAAGTTATAAATTTCAGTAGTTTTTGAAATGAGTAACGGTTTTGTATAAAATATTTCATGATACGTTACAAAACATTTTTTTTATTAATTGAGATTCAAGTGTAAGCATACGATAATTTAAAAAACATCATCTAGAAAAATTAGAATATATCTTATAGAATTGGAGTTTCATTTTGCATGATTGAATTTTTCTACGTAAATAAAGAATTTTTCTCTGGAAATTAAAATCAAAATTAATTAATATATAATAACAGTTATTTGTTCATATTGAATGCCTGTTAATAGAAATTCAAAACAAAATACTTTTAAAATGTTGATGTCAGTGCTACATTTAAATATTTGACGTTTCATAAGGGCATTATTAAAATTAATTGGAGTACAATGAGAAACGTGAAACGAAGCACTGATAACAAAAGCTGTACCATGTCTCATTCTTTTTATTCAGATTTCTGGATAATTCGACAGGAAATTATAATTATGTCGCACGAAATAACATAAAATTATAGTCTTATTCTATTATTTTATGTAAAATTCATAAATTGAGTTCATTTATAAATAGCGTGATTTAACATTTCAAAACCTTCAATTATTGCTTATGATCTAGATAATAAAATTTTGAATGTTTTTATAATTAAATATTATAATTAGTAAATGATATCTTTTTCGGAAAAAGTTAAAAATAAATATTAATGAAATAAAAAATTAATTATATTAATTATATTTAATTAGTGCTTTTTAGCAAATCACACGCAATACATGGATTAAATTTTAATATGTGCATATTGAATATACATTATCCTAGTTTATTAAACATATTATTTGATATCGCTCACATTCATTTAGAATTTATTAAGATAAAATATTTTGTTTATGTAAGTATTTAAGATGATAATTCAAGAACACTTTAACAGAAAAAAATGTCATTTCACAATTTATTTTTCACTAAACCGTAAAGTATCGTTAGACGTTCGGAGCATATTTTCCACAAATACTTAATACTGATGCATTTTTAGGTAGATTTCGTAAGAAATACTACCTATTACATTCTCTCCTAAGTTGGAATTTCTGAATATTTTTTGCAGATCTACGCCGATCATGACTCCTAGAACCCAAAAACCAGCCCCAGATTAATACTTTGTCTATCTATATATCTATATCACTTTTTTATGGACACGATAACTTCTATAATTCTGCACAAATCTCTTCCAAACTGATACATAAAATCAAGGGTCAGAAAATCTTGGTCAGTTCGTTAATGGACAAAATCAGACAAAGCGGGGGAAAATTGGAGGGGGAGGGTTGTGAAAACAGAAAAAAAACCCTCAAAACTTCTTAATTATAATACATATTGAATCAGTTTAAAGTTATTATTACTTCTAGGAAAAAGTCCAAAAGTTTATGTATGACAAATTTTTGATATCATTAAAAATGGCCTCAAAGGGGAGGGGGGGATAGGGGTTTAAGAAGAAAAAAATTCATAACTTCGTCAATTCACGAGATATTAAATCGATTAAAGTTTTTATAAATCTTTTTAATATTATCTACAACTTTTACATTGGCAAAAACATTAAAAACAAAAAAAACCTGCCGGCTCCGCCTACAGCTAGAGGTAGATTTCGAAGTGGGCGGTCCCAACTGCCACACCATGACAAAAAGGTCCTTCTGCAATTCCGAATAAAAAGGCGCCCCACGGTCTGCGTCTTCGAAATTAACCTGTGCCTGTAGGCCGAGCCGTAAAGGATTTTTTATTTACAGGTTTTAAATTTTTGTAAACAGATATTTATATAAATTACATTAATTTTATTTTATAAATTAATACCATATATACAAATTATTAATTTGGTATTAATACAAATATAATTTTACAAATTATATACAAATAACATACGAACAATTGTTTGTACAAATAACTGTAAAAAATGGAACATCATACACCATTCTTATTATAATGATCAACTCCAACACTAACACTTACATTTAAAAAAACAAATTATAAAAGAAAGGTTATCATTGTAAAAATATAGTGAATTATAATTATTCTAAATATACTTACTGTTTAAAAAATATATGAGTGTGCAGCTAATTAATAATCCATAAGATTAAATGAGATTGCATTCAAATGCTGAATGAATTCTAAAAGTAACAAAAATTTGCCAATAACTGAGAGAAAAAATGTACAGAAGATTTAATGACAGTTTGGAAATTAAAAAAGCAAGTAATCATATATCCATTCATTCTGTGCAATTTTAAAAACATACTACTAAGTAGTGTGTTTCCTTGATAAAATAAAGGTATTTTTGAGGGGGTTTTCCATTTCTGTCTCTTCAGGGTAACAAAGTTATTTAACTTATAAGCCTTCGATGACTCTTTAATAGAAAATTTTGAAGTCATCCTTGGTCTGCCCCTTTTTCATCTCCCGATCCGGCTGCATTCTAAAAGGATTATGTGAAGGCGCTCTTCTTTCATTCTGTGAACATGCCCATACCATCTAATCTTACTATGTTCGGTCGTCTATTTGACTTGCTTGATCTTACTTATTCTTGAATTTTTAACTTTTTACAGTCTTGATGGTTTGCTGATCTTCGACAAGAAGTCCATATCGGTAGAGATAAGATTATTTCTTAGATAGAGATTTAATGTCTATATCCTTTTCAGAACTGTTAAAAATATTTTTGTTTACAGACAATGTAACGCGTTTTCATGAAACCGAAAAACACGGGGCAGCCACTAAAACGTTTTCAGATTACACACTATAAATTGAACAGATGATATATGAATAACCACCAATAATAAAAATTTCTTTAAATGTAAAATACAGGGAAAAAATTCCTCGATATATGAAATCCTAGCACTTAACCACTCAACTAATCCAAAGGAAACTTCAGATATTGTTATTTGAAGATATGAGCTGGAGATCGCAATGATTTAAAACAGTAGAGCTCTCGCGGTTACGGTTACAATGAAAACATCTCAACATTTTTGAATGGTAACATCTGTTTTTTTTTGTTCCTCCGCAGATTCATCAACGCATTGAAATCCATACATGGAGTTGAACGATAACACGTATGACGTAAATTGTCGGCATAAAACATTTAAAAGAAGAGCATTGTAAAGGACTAATGAAGACACAAGAGAGAAGATGAAAAAACTTTTATTGGAATTAGAAGTTTTCAACGTGCCCAACTACGCAGACGATAAACGCACTGGATGCGGAAGATTGTTGACACCAATGACGAACGTAACATTGTAGGAGGAATATGTATAACTTCACTTTTTATGGCATCTTTCAATTCTGACAAACTTCTTGGATTTGTTATGTACACCTTCGATTTCAGATAACGCCAGAACCAGTAATCCATCGGGTTGAGGTTGGGGGATCGCGGTAGCCACGAAACTGCAATGTCACGAGAGACTACTCACCAAAATGCTGTTGCAACACTTGTCGAACGTATGTGGCGGCGTGTGCAGGAGCACCATTTTGCATCCATACAATGTCATTAACGACATTTCGCTGTTGTAATTCGAAAACATTACTGTATACTGCGCACTTGTGAAGGCACATGTTTTCACACCTGTAGAAGTGACCTGTTCGAAGATGTACGGATCGAAACTTAATGTGCTTGCGATGTCGCACCAGGCAGTCACTTTAGCTTCATATAACGACGTTGGTGCAACATTGTGAGGGTTCGTTATGCAACATTGTGAGGGTTCGTATTCAGTGAACGCAGTTTTTGGAGCTTATTTTTCCAGTTACGTAGAAATGTGCTTCATCCGTCCAAAATATCCGCAGTGGCCACATACTATCTTCATCATATCTGATGAGGAAATAATTCGCAAAGTCGAAACTTTTTTGCTCATCTCTATGTTTCAACATCTGGAAACATTGGAATCGATAAGGAAACATCTGTAGAAGAGAGCGCAGGACTGTAGTTTTTGGTATATTCAAACTGCAGAAAGCACTTCTTAGAGTATGAAATGGACTTTCAATAATCGTATTATACAATTTCACAACAACTTCAACTGGAACTTCATCATCAACTTCAACAGGTCGCCCGGATCTCGGTCTATCACATGTGCATCCAGTTGTTTCAAATGTTTTTAGCAAATGACGTCGTTTTTACCGAACATGGGGCCTCGTTGTAGCTTATGATTTAGCCGATTATCTCGCACTGCTTCGGCAGAATTTTCCTCGGTCAGATAAAATAACTTTATCAATTCACCTAGTTGTTCCCCCGTAAGTGGTATCTTCTTGGCACGTTCGAACACCTGATTGAAGAAACAATCTTCCCACACTGATTATTAAAGTTTTCAGTTATTTGCACATGGTGGTCTGTGATTGATACTTCTATTATCTATCACTGTGTATGATGCAAAGTGCATCAATACACCTCCTCTCTGTGTGTCATTGATCCTTTACAATGCTCTTCTTTGCAAATGCTTTACACCGCCAATTTTCGTCATACGCGTTTCGTTCCAACGCCATTTTAGACTTTTCAATGCGCAGGAAAAAGTGGATATTGCCTTTCGAAAATTTCGATTTTTTTTATTGTAACCGTAACCGCGAGAGCTCTATTGTTTTAAATCATTACGATCTCGAGCGCATACCTTCAAATAACAGTATCTGAAATTCCCTTTGGATCAGTTGTATGGTTAAGCCGCTAGGATTTTATATATCGGGAAAGTTTTTTCATAAACACCATGTATAATGGATGTAAATAGTGATTATACCAATGAACATAATAATTTACGAAACGCCGTTTAAATAGTCTCTTTATATTCCAAGACATATGCAATAAATCACTTTTAAGAATGAATGATAATAATAATAAAAATAATAATAATAAAAACTTTTCTCATACCACCTAATCTAGACAGATTTTAATAGTAAATAATTCCATCTCTTTGAAAATGATAAATAAAGATTAAAAAATCGATTTTTACTTTTCAAAATTTATTAGAGAATGGCAAATGTAAATCTGGTGACTGATATTTCGTGTTTAGATGAAATAATTATTTTAAAAATTTATGCATATAGATGATTTTGTAAGGTAATTCTATACTTTAATTTATAAAAATGGTTTAATAAGTTTTATTAATTTAAATTCATATTCCACTTTAATAGTTAAACAATTCATGCACGTTTTATAAATAAGTTATGATGTCACTTTTGCATTTTAAAACAATAGATTTATAACAAACTTTATCAAAATATTTTTCCCTTGTTCACTTTATTTCTAAAAAGTGGAAACAGCACAAACTAAAAAAAAAAAAAAAAAAAAAAAAAAAAAAAAAAAAAAAAAACATAAACACTATTTATTTATCTGCATTAAAACAACGAAATTTTGAATGTAATTTAAATTTAAACGCATAAATGTAATAGAAAAGACTCCGGTATGTGTTTTTTTAATCATGTATTATAATACGAGCAAAAATTGTGTGTGTATATATGTAAATTTTATCTTAAAATCGACCCTAACGATTTTGAAGAAATTTTGTATCTTACCCTTTTCGGGCACGAGAAGACCATTGGATTAGGTCCCGTGTTCGAGAAAAATGGATTTGTGAGTCATTTTAGGTCACTATGGGAAAGGGTCAAGCTAATTATATTTAAAAAACGGCTCCAGCGATTTTGACAAAATTTTATATCTTACCGTTTTCGAGCACGAGACGATCACTGGACTAGGTCACATGTTCGAAAAAAAATATTTTTGGGTCACTACGGGTCAAGTTAATTTTATCTAAATAACGATTCAAACGATTTTGATTAAATTTTGTATCTTATCGCTTTCGGACACGAGAAAAACATTTTGCTAGGTCACATGATCGGGAAAGTTCGATTAACGAGTCATTTTGGGTCACTACGGGTCAGAGTCACGCTAATTTTATCTAAAAAATGGCTGAAACGGCTTTGATTAAATTTTTATCCTACCGTTTTCGAGCACGGAAAGACCATTGGGCCTCGTGTCCGAGAAAATTCAGTTGGTGGATTATTTTGGGTCACTACGGCTCAGGGTCAAGCTAATTTTATGTAAAAAAGGCAGAATCGATTTTCACGAAATTTTGTATCTTATTATTTTGGATCATGAGAAGATCATTTATTGAAGTTACATGTTCGAGAAAATTCGATTAGTGGGTCATTTTTGGGTCACTACTGGGCAAGGTAATTTTATCTAAAAAACTGTTGTAACGATTTTGACAAAATTTTGTATCGTATCATTTTCGGGCATGAAAAGACCATTGGGCTAGGTCACATGATCTAGAAAATTCGATTAGTTGGTCATTTTGTGTCACTATGGGTCAAGTTCAAGCTAAATGTATGTAGAAAATGGCTGAAACGATTTAGAATAAATTTTATATTCTACCGTTTTTAATCATGGGGAGACCAGTGGGATAGGTCACATGTCCGAGTAAATTCGATTAGTGGTCATTTTGGGTCACTATTGGTCAGAGTCAAGCTAATTTTATTTAAAGAAATATTGAAACGATTTTTGTGAAATTTTGTATATTACCATTTTGGATTGCGAGAAGACCATGTTGTTAGTCACATGTTTAAATTTCGATTGATGGGTTATTTTTGGGTTACTACGGGTTAAGCTAATTTTATCTAAAAAACAGCTCTAAAGATTTTGACTAAATTTAGTATCCTACCTTAATCGATTACAAAACCATTGTGCTAAGTCACATATTCAGGTAAATTTGATTAGTGGGTCATTCTTGGGTCACTAGGAGTCACTTCATTCCATTGTGAATGAAGGTTGGAACAGTTATTAAGTTGTTGAGCATTTGACAGTAAAGGGAGTCGCAAAGTTGGCAACACTGGTGAAATCTGGCGGGAAAATTGACTTTTAAGATTACCAATGCGAAAACATATGCTTGGCGCTAAATGAAATAGCGTCTTATGAAGGCAAAAAGTATTTTATTGCTTTATGACGGCGTTTTTGAACTCTTCTTTTACTGCTACCCAAAAGTCATTGATATTTCTTTCTTCAAATCAGATTGTAGAGTAGAATCTGTCCAAAGTTCAATCAATTTTTCTTTTTCAGAAACTGATGTATTTTTATTGGATGAACAAGTCGTTAAAAGGGTTTGAAATGCAATTATTGTATAATGATCAATAGCATTTCTCGCGAAAATAAAGGAAACATATAAATGAAAACCAACATAATTAATCACGCTATATGATTGAAGATGGGTGCAGCTAGTGACATTGAATTATCATTAAATTACTAGTCCTAGTAAGCATTTTTCTCCATTTTGAGAGTAAACTATTTTAGTTACACACGAGACTAATTTTGTAATAAAAAACAATGAACTTTGTTTATGCGTTTTTGGTTGAGCTATTGTTGTGATTTCCACCATTACTCATATTATTTTCAAGTACCCCCAACAGCCTTGCAACTTACCCCAGGTTGGGAATCACTGATTTAAGGGATAATATTTTTAGTTACGCATGTTTTGTCTGCACAGTTATTATACATTTTTAAAGTAATCTTTGCTTGATGTAGTAAGGTAAATATATATAGTAACAGTTTTTTTACCATTCGAAATAGAAATGTTAAATAATTATTCATATATATTTAGCAATGTACTACAATTGCATTAGACAATATATCAAGAAACATTCAAAAATTTTAAAGCATAAATTAATACATCTAAAATGCAGCAATATGTTTTTATTATCCATCCCTAAAAAATAAATTAATTAAAAAATGGCTAAAAATATTATGTCACTTCACTATCTTTTTCAAAGTTTGCTTAAATCCAAATGTGATTTATAATTAAGCACAAGAATTATTTTAATACCAATGTATGCACCAACGTAGATAAAAATTAAACATTTTTACTGTAATAATTATAAAGTACTTCAAAAATGATATTCTGCATAATTTTTTTTTACCTTAAATATAAAATCCAAATATATTCTAAACCTAGAATAAATATACAGAACAGCAGTAAGTAATATGAAATATAACTAATTAAAATTTATAACACCATATTGCATATTTTTTTTCTGTTAGTTATCTTTAACAATACTTAATTAAATATCATATTTGGAGGATATTTTAATGATCATTTTTAAAAATCATTTAGATAATGTAAGTAAGGAAAATTAAGCTCCGCAAGAATTCAATTGAGATTATAATACATGAATGGAAATAACAAAGCACCAAGAAACTGACTTCAGATACTGAAAGTACTTAAACACCATAAATGTATAATTTTATGGTGTCTTATGACAATCTTTTTGTCCATTAACCACATTAATGACTTGATAGTCTTTAAAAACATTTCTTGGAAATTGCAGGGATTATTTTACGATGAAAGAAATGTTCATATCATTTTCATGTTTCTTTATGCTTTACATTTTCGACATCATATTAAAGTGATTACATTTCTGCAAAGATTTTCCCTTTATTTTTAAGAAACTTCAAATATTTTTTTTTTTATATTCAGCTCATTTCCACAAAGCATAAAATGTAATGGAAGTTTTAAAGATGAGTTTCGTTTATTCTTTTTCGTTCCGTTCAAGATTTCTGCACTTTTTTCACGTTATTAATTTTATTTTATTTTATAATTTTATGATTTAGTATCACATAAATTCTAATTATAGAATAATTTTATTCCTTTAATTATTTTCATGATATTCGACTACAAAATTTTTGAAAACTTATATGAATGTATTTAAAAAATAATACAAAATAAATATTAAAATTTAATGGCGATAAATTGTAAAAATTTCATTGTAAAGAATATAGTTGGCAGTGACTAAGTTTACGGGGTATTCGATCAGATTTTTGCATTCTTAGAAATATCATATAGCGTCCTCATAATCGTTCAAATAATAAATTATTACTTAAATTAGATTACATTAAAAGCATAAAAAACTTCTTAATAACACTATAAAATAAGGAATGCGCAAGGCCTTTCGGAAGAACTTTGTCTTTCTTCGTCAGGTGTAAAGAAAACGTGCAACCACTTTGAAGGCAGGAGCAAGCCTGCTCAGTGCAGTCTTGCTCCTACGTACTCCTTATTTTAGGGTGTTATTAAGAAGTTTTTTATGCTTTTATAGTATCACACCAGTTTGTCCAATAATTAAATTAATTACATTAGTCGTGCTGTCTGAAACATCATCATGGAGCCATATTGAATCTTTACTACTTTATTCTGAACTATTAAGTATTGAAATATAAACAAGAAATTGATCTTTGTATATGTAATTTAAAAAAATAGAAAACGCATGACAAGAAAAAGACAAGGTAAAGACACACACAGATAATTTTAACGCAGTATATTTATTACAGACATTTCATAAATTTTATCATATAAATAAAATATTTGTAACCTTAATAAATTTATCATACATTTTGCAAAGATTTGAAATCTTCGTTAAAAGCCAATTTTTCAATGCCTTCTGTCGGATGAAAAATAAATAAATAAATAAAACGTTAGCGTGAGGTCAGTTATTTGAACACATATATACAGGACATGTATGCAAAATTTATTTTAGTTTTATTTATCACATATTCAGAATAATAAAAATATTTTTATATTTACCATATAACTATTTTTTGTGCTCCAGAAAAGGGTATGAACTTCCTGAGTATTACTCTACAAAGCATAATTTTATTGTAAAAGGATGTATATACTCTTGTATAAGTCGAAGCATTTATGACAAAATTACAACGTACAAAGCAGGCGTAGGGGTAGACTGTCAACGTATACGCGAGACCAAAAAATTCCCATATTCGAAATGTTTATTTTCTCTCCAACGCAACCAACTGAGATATTAATAAAAGTAGTTAAAAATGCTAATGTTAAGTTATTACATAGAATATAGCAAAGTTATTAAAATAATTCATAATCGTACGACTTTTAATGTCACAAGCTAACTATTTCAACTTTTAATTTTGCCGAAAATGATATTCGTTTTTAGTAATAATGTTTAGACAAAACACTATTATAGATTCTCATAATGTATATCGTTCCTGAGCAAAAACGTTTGCCTGATCGATGTCGGTGGTAAATATTGGATAAAAAATATCTGGAACAATAAAGGCGTGTGCATTTTTGAAAAATGAAGAAAATATTTAAAAGTTTTGATATCCATTTGCTGCTTGTCATAGTAGCGTAGCTGAAAAATTAAACCAACTCTTGGTTTCATTCCCTGATTATTTGGCATTGTTGCTTCAGATTTTAGATGTCTGCATCCTCAAATCGTCGAAGTGCAGCAGAGCTTGACAAATGTGGTCGCCAGGTCGCTATTGGCGATCAAGTTATTTAATCTTTTTTTTTTGTTTATAAAAAAATAATTGGAAATAAGAAATGAACACAAACAGCAGTTTTTCTCTCGCACACACTTAATTGTCCACGGCAAGCAGTGATCTTCCTCTTCTCTCGTACGTTTAATGGAAGAACCATGTTTAAAATGCATTTTGTATCTCCAAAAACCACATGCACAAAATTCTGATTCTTTGCCACTCTTGCCAGCTAGCATGTCACGTGATTAGAATATGGGGGGAGGGGCAAGAAAACAATACAAAAGATTGGCGATCCAGCTTCTGTGGTATCTAAAAATCTACGCAATGATAAAAAAGTTTCTTGTAAGTTTCAAATCGGATTTGATGTTCAGAATTAAAACTGATTAATCTATCCCATTCATATTAAAGAAAGACGGCGAAGGAAGGGGGTAAATAATTTTTACAGGCGACTAGAATTTTTTGCCGGGTACCAGATTTTATGAAATTTGTAAAACCATGAGTTCAGTGTACGAAAATGCTGAGTCAGCTGGATCAGCTCAATCTTGCCATCAGTAACCAAAGATAGAAATCCAGGAAGCCAGATTTTACATTGGTTACGAAATGGATTAAAAATGCATGGAACCCCTAAAATAAGGAAGTCAGATTCAGACAAAGTAGCGCTGCTAACCTAGGTACTTTATAGTTTCAGTGCTCAAACCAATATTTATTTAAATAAAAAAAGGTAACAACTTTATGTGTATAATTTTGCATTTGATATATAGACATATAAATAACTTATAAAGTTATATAACATATGATATTAAGCACAAATAGCTGAAATAAAAGAAAAAAATTACCAGATCATTTTTAAAATGTCACATCTACAACGAATTCAATAGCATACATGGTGATTCATTACTTTTTATTGCCAATGGAAGAGACACCCTAGAAAAAGGAAAATGTTAAATATAATATAACCATGAACGAAAATATACCACAACTTCTTCCGGGCTACCAATGATTCCGAAAAGCGTTATTTATACTTAGAAAATAATCTTTAGAAATCTCAGAAACCAATATATTTTTGAGATTTTAAGAATCATTTATATTTATATAAACAAATTTTTTTGCTGACACTGATTTTCGGAAACGTTTCCGGGTAGTTTTTATAGCATATTAACCAGTTTTCGTAAACATAATATCGGTTTTTAGCACTTTCCAACCTAGTTAAAAAGTGCTTATGACTTCGGTTTGTCTGGCCGTCTGGCCGTCTGTCCGTGCTCTAACTCCCGTAAATATGCTCGGATTGCTCTGCAATTTTTATATGTTATTGTCGTTATCTATGGCACGTTCTCTATTTCAACTGAAGTGTGTAGCACTTATAGTTTTCTTACAGGGACACTCAAAAGAATTCCGTTACATTGCGGTCTATGGGGAAAAATCATTTGCGGTTTATTTTAAAAATGTTTCACTATTGTAAACGCATTGAAATTTATATAGATCACTAAGATGCATTAGAAGAAGCTTAATATGGAATAGTAGGTGTATAGCACTTAGAGTTACTTTACAGGGACAGTCAAAATAATTCCGTTACATTACGTCTATGGAGAAAAATCGTCTGCGGCTTATTTAAATAATGTTCCACTATTTTAAACGCATTGAAGTTTATATATATTACTAAGGTGCATTACAAGAGACTTACTACAGAATAGTGTGTGTATAGCAGTCATCGTTCATTTACAGGGACACACAAAAGAATTCTCTACTGTCTGTTAACAATAATTCCTGGAAGTGCCTTTTAAGTTACTAAACGCGATTTTAATCTTAACTAGCTTTTTGTCTATTACGTGGTGTGTATAAATTCTGTAGATCCTATACAGAGCAGCACAAAAGTTCGCGAACACATTTCCGTTTATTGACAGAAACTCCAGAAGAAGAATTTAAACGGTGCTACGCGTTTCCTAACTAAACTAAAATTTAGCATCCTATGTATATATACAAATCTATAGATCATATACAGGGCTACATAAAAGTATTCGGATATTTTTCCGAATATTGTATATATTGAAAATTCCTGAAATTACGTTTTTAAATATGTTATGCGTTTTCTAAATTGTTTACTTAGATGTCATCTTTCAGCTTATTAAACGGTAATGATTTGTAAAATTATTTTAGAAGCGTTGGAAAGTGCTACATAATCTATGCTTGACGCATGATTTTTCGTTCTTGTTTAGGATGCTATCAATTCTTCGTTAAGCATTTCAAGTTGTGTAATTGAGTTTATACACGCAAGAGTAACAAATAAAAGAGTATCAAAATAATATCAACATTAATATTAACGCCAAAAACTGTTAATTTATCACGTTTCTCTGTAAAACATGTTTTCTGAACACGATTGTCGAAATGTTTACTTGAGAATTAATAGTTTCCGTAAAACCTATATTCTGAATTTAAAAACTGAATAATACGCTATAAAAACTATTTAGACACGGTTCCGAAAATCAGAGGCAGCAAGAAAAGAAACTTTGCTTCTATAAATGCTTCTTTAAAACTCGAAAATATTTTGCTTTCTGAGTTTTTTTTAAATATAAAGAACGCTTTTCAGAATCGTGGGTATCCCGTAAAAGGTATCGTGCCAAAAGCTGTTAATTTATCACGTTTGTCTGTAAGACATGGTTGCTGAACATGATTGTCGAAATGTTTACTTGAGAATAAACAGTTTCCGTAAAACCTATATTCTGGATTTAAAAACAGAATAATAATACGCTATAAAAACTATTTAGACACGTTTTCGAAAATCAGAAGCAGCAAGAAAAAAAAAAAACTTTGTTTTTATAAATGCTTCTTTAAAACTCGAAAATATTTTGCTTTCTGAGTTTTTTTTTTTTAAATATAAAGAACGCTTTTCAGAATCATGGGTAACCCATAAAAGGTCATTGTATATTTTCGTAAATTATGAAATATTTCTCTTTCTTGACAGTGAATTTACAAAACATGCACATTGATGAAATTGGGGATATACTATATGATGTACGTGGCGATAACATAAAAATACTTTACTGAGCTGTATCACAAGTCTGACACAAGATCGGAATCAGAAGGTTTCAAAATTATTTTAAAAATTATTATTTAAAAATTTAAGATTATTTAATTATTTAAGATTATATTTTAAAAATTGATTGTGTTTGCTATTTTATGTATATTGATATGTTTATATCTTGTTTACAAATATTTTTGGGATAATTATTTTTTTTTTTAGTACACGCGTATTATCGATTGTTTCATCTCAAAGTAGGAGATGGACTTTTATGCGAGTATATACAGTACTTCATTTTAGAGTAATTCGAATTGTTTTAAAAATGTCTAAAAAAATCAAAAATGTAAATATATAAATACTGTAACTTATATCATAAACAGTTTCTTGTTTTGTAACAAAAAATGCAAACATGAAGAAATAACAATCAGGAGTTTATTTAGTAAATTCGTAGAATTATTTTCCGTGGGTTTCGTAGATTTATTTTCATACCATTATTTTTCAAGAGTAAACACAAAGTAAACATAAAATGTACAAAACTTTTGCGAAAGTATTCGAATAAAATTAAGTGTACTTTTCGGCATTGAGAAAATATACATTATTTGAAAATGACATTCAGAAGTGTTAATTACATATGGAAAATTTTTAAAAACTATTAAAACTGCAATTAAGGAGCATGACTTTATTGCAAAAATAACACAAAATACATTCTTCGAAAAAGTACAAACTAAATATATTTGATAACTTAAATGCATTAAAAAATGCATTTTACAAATATGTTTCATGAATAACAAATTAAAGTACTTTAGTCACAAACTTATTTAGAAATTAAACTAAATATTTTTTATAGTCGCATCATAAGTTTCGGAAATTCATTTCAGTTATGTTTTTCAAATAAATGTAAATAACTTGGTATGCACTAAGCCAAAATGAAAAGAAATACGCAATAATTTCAAAGAGCAAAGTAAATAAAATTTGCAATTACCAAACAAGTTTCAATATACGCATTAATTAATGGAAATTTTAGTGACTTCGAAAACGTAATTTTATTACACATCATTATACGTTTAATGTGCTTGACTATTTTTAACTAGTAGTCTACGTAAATATAAATAGTAAAACTAATTTTATTAAGAGGATTGCTTATTTAAATACATATGCATGCCCAATTTAAGATCACTTTAAAAAATAATTATGAATAAAATTATATTACAAACTATAGTTTCCTAATAAATTATAAGTTTTAAGCTAAGTTATGTACTTAAGGATCAATACCTCAATTTTCGAATATTGTATAAATTACGTTTCTTTAACACGAATTTTACAATTTTCAAATAATTTTGATTTTATAAAAATAAACTAGGGAATCTTTCTTAAATGAATCTATCTATTAATGAAGAGGGATGAATTGTAATCATTGGTACTTCTAATATAAATGTTAATACAATGTTAAATTTTAATACATTGCTTACCTTTATTCTTGACATTAGTCTTTGTTAAATATATATGTTTGATTCCACTAATTTTCTTAATACATATTTTAATGTATTTCATGATATATTTTTATTCAACTTACAACGAATGAGGTTATTTAATTCATTTGTATATTTTTATTATGTATGTCCACGCATAACTCTTGAACGGATGCTCCGATTTACATTATTATTTTGTTCTTGGAAAACTCTTGTTCTGCTGGAGACTCTGTTTCAATCTCATTAGAATTTAGAGGTGATATGCTTGTCTGTCTATATCCTTTTTGTTTTTAATATGCATTTTAAACTTCGTAAAAAATGACCTTACGTCACAAATTTTCAGTATGCTGTTAAAATACACAGTACTACTTTATGTTTTTAAACTAATAGTCAAATCATGTAAAGTTTTTTTACGAGTTAGAAATTGTAATATCTCATTGTCTTTTGCATGTCAAAAAGAGCGATATAGGTGGTAATGGTATTTAAAATGAATGTGGATGTGGTGTAAAATGATGCCTTACATCGGATTGGGTAATCCGATTTCACCCGAACTCAACAGAACCCGGGGTTTGTGTCAGAATCATTTTGCACAAAATTTTTCGTCGCCGGTCAAACTCGAACCTCTAATTATTTTGTGTTGGGTTTTGGCACTTGCGGGACTGCCACTGGTAATCCACTTTTTGAAAAGAAAGTCCACAATATCGTTTCAAATAATAAACTATAAATTTGAGTGTAAATGAATATATGTATGTATGTATGTATGTATGTATGTATGTATATACCATAAAATTCCGAAAATAACCCCTACCACAATGTAAGCCCTCCCCCCAATTTTCAACATTTCATTCTTTTAAAAAATTCCATTTGTAAGCTACCCTACCAAAAATATTTGGTTCGAATGTGTTTTCACCCATCCCTTGACGTAGAAATTTTTTACGGTGTAGAAATTTCCAGGCCCGGGATCTGCATGATTAGTACCAACATTTTTTTGTCCATTATAATTGGGACAATTTACGGCCAAAGCCATGATAGCAGACAACGTCCACAGAAAATTCGATGTAAAATGCCTCCAATCGGAAGGCCAAATTTATTGATCGACCCAAAATAAGATATGTAGTAGAAGTAACAGAATCGTTACGAATAACGGGCAACGGGCACACAAATTTGCATAGCAAGTAAACGCCTATACAGGAGACGGACCCAAAATTTGCATATCAGGTACACGCATATAAGCTATTGGACTCCTTCCCCTGGTTAAAAGCAGTGCAGTGGTTTGTTCTCTTCTTCCATAAGAAGATTTTTTTTCTTAAATTCTCACCTACCCCATTTCCTCTCTTTGTTTTTCTCAAAAATAAAGAAACGCGAAGTCGTTTTTTTTTCATGAAATCCCACCCTTTCCTCTCTGTGATGATTTGCAGCGACTAAGAGAAAATATGCATATGAATAACAATTCAGGAGTGTACACGTATTAATCGGGTTAGAGACGCTCATAAGAATTGTATCCGAGAAGCAGGGATGCTGAGTTATGAAGAAATTAGATACTAATGGGCCTTATGAACAACCTTGGTGATCAAAAACTAACTTAATACCAACAAGAATTAATTCGTCAATCTATATCTTCGGATGGGTGATGTATTCAATTTATTTTAATAAATTCTTATGGCTTTAAGTGTTACATATATATGTATTTTAGATAACTGGAGTATTACTAGTATTTTTGGAATCCGAAACTTACAAAATAAATTAATAATCCATAACTTTAAAAATTTCTTAGAAATTTGCACAGTATTGTTGACAGCTGTGATGCTAATTCAAAATAAAAATGAATGATTTGTAAAAAAAGGGGTAAAAAAACTCCTATTAAAATTATTGCTTAAATATACATATATCTGAACAAGTGATGATTAAAATATTCCATATATTTTTTTATGTAATAAACATTTGAAGCAATTTATATGTTTTCAATTATTATTTCTTTCTCCTTTTTGTTTGAACTTTCTGCATACATTTTACACAGTTTGGTTATACATTGGGTGTCTACGCATATTGGGAACGATTTTGATGTTTCATTAAGTAACAAAGAGAAACAACAGAGGCAAAAATCTGACAACATGTGATAACTAAAATATTGGCTGCTATGAAAAAATATCGTCTGCTACTGAAATAGCACGCGAAAGAAGCGAGTGGCTTGAAGGTTACATATTTGCTCTTTCCAAAGAGAATTATTTATATTCCGTGATTAGAAAACGTTGCGAGAAGCATAATTTTAAAGTACTAAGCATAAAATAAGTGATATTATTACCGGGTGTCCCACAAATGACTGATGGATTTTAAAATTCAATAACTAGCAAACGGTGACAGATATTTAAAAAATTCTTGCAGGAGGGTTATGTATGATGTCGGGAGTTTTTTTACTGTGATTCTTGATTTTAGTTCGAATTTCAAACAATAGATGGCGCTGACAGCGGTTGGCGCTCATTAGAGGCCGAAACTGACGTCACTCAGCATTGATGCGAAGAAAGGAGATTAAGGCTATGGAGTGGATCTCATTCGCCAGTACAATCTTGCTCTTAGGCCCCGATTCTGAACTCATTTAATATGATTTCAATGGAATGAAATGTTGCCATGGAAACAACAAATTCTTTGATAGTGGAATACAGCGTTCAGATCAGGGCATGAATTTAACAAGCAGTATTTGAGTTGCAGGCGATTTTACATTTATGAAGTTTTATTTTCCCGGATTAAATTACTTTTTACGGCCTGATTTAAAGAATATTTTGTTCATCGTATTTTAAAACTACTAGGTGAAATAAACCATTTTCAATAAATAGTGTACACGCTTTTAAAAGTACTCACTAGCAGATATTGTAGCAAGATCTCTTCACCTAGTTTTAAAATATGATGCATAAAATATTCTTTAAATCAGGCCATAAAAAGTAATTTAATCCCGGAAAATAAAACTTCATAAATGTAAAATCGCCTGCAACTCGAATACTGCTTGTTAAATTCATGCCCTGATCTGAACGCTGTATTCCACTATCAAAGAATTTGTTGTTTCCATGGCAACATTTCATTCCATTGAAATCATATTAAATGAGTTCAGAATCGGGACCTTAGAGCAAGATTGTACTGGCGAATGAGATCCACTCCATAGCCTTAATCTCCTTTCTTCGCATCAATGCTGAGTGACGTCAGTTTCCGCCTCTAATGAGCGCCAACCGCTGTCAGCGCCATCTATTGTTTGAAATTCGAACTAAAATCAAGAATCAGAGTAAAAAAACTCCCGACATCATACATAACCCTCCTGCAAGAATTTTTTTAATATCTGTCACCGTTTGCTAGTTATTGAATTTTAAAATCCATCAGTCATTTGTGGGACACCCGGTATTTGCAAAGGAAATAATTGCCAATCTTTAAAGCTATCGGGAAAAAAACACCATAAGAGCTATCCGAAGAAGGTTCGTACCGTCTCTAAAATTTCTAAAGTGCGCTCTTAGGTTGTAATGGAAAATCCAAAACCTCAAAGAACTATCGCAAATTCTTTGCATACATCTGCAGCAACTATAAAATAATTAATAGAGATTTGAATTTAATTAAAACATAAAAATGCACAGTTCATCGTCTGCTACCAAGATATGTTGTTGAGAGAAAGACAAGATGCAGACTGTTATATGAAAATCATTTAGCAGGTGATAAGTGCAAAAGAATTGTCACAATTGATGTAGCGTGATTTATCTAAATGGCTGTAAAAAAAAAATCGATTTATTATCTGAAAAAAGGCAAAAAAGACTTACAACTTTGGTTCAAACACCGCAAAGAAAGTTTCTCTAAAGGTTTTATGGTGATTGCTAGATTCTCTTGCAACTTAAAATTTAAGATTTGGAAAGTTGAGAAAAATGTCAAAATTAACTCTACTTATTATCAAAACAATGTACTAATTCATATTTTTAACGACGAAATTCCAAAACTTTACCCTACGCACGTTAAAATTGTTGAGTTCCACCATGATAAAGCGAGCAGCCCTACATCCAAAAAACAATCGCATTTCTCAAAAAATTGACACGAAAAACTGGAATCAACTGTATACCGTTTAATCATAATCCAACCAAGTCCCCAGGTGTTTCATCAATGGATTACTGTGCCGTTGGACTATAAAAATAAGCTCTTGTGAAACGCCGACTAACTACGTTGAGTGGAGTCTGGAAATGTGTGGGAGAAGGAATGAAACAATTCCAATGGAAATTCCAATTCCACTTTTACAAAAAGTCCTACTACCTTGGAAATCCCGTGACAGTATGACAGTCCACAACAAGGGCTACCAGATAGAACATATTAAAAAATAATTGTTTTAATTTATGTATTTTATTTTTGTTGCCAAAATCATTCCCAATATATCTAAACACCCTCTGTATTTCTACAATTATATAATTTTACTAAATTAGGACTTGTCTCTCCTACATTATTTTCCTAATTGATTATTTACTAAGCCATTTCTAGTTTCTCTCTAAATGTTTTGCGGGCGTTTTCGTTTGATTCAATCATTAATAACATTCAAATCGACTTATCTTAAATTTACGTGGTGAAACACAACGCCATCTCTAAGGTAAGTTTTTGTCGCATACCAATTTTGGCTTACGATCGCATTGAAGACTTGGGCATTTTACAACGGTTCCTCAGCCTATTTAATGTCCAGTGCCACTTTTCGGCTCAACACTCTGCACTCTCTATTCTTTCAAAATAATTTTGTATTGCAACTTAGTAATTCATATCAATTTAATTATGTTTGACACGGAGCAAAGCTATTAAAATACATTACAAACGATTTGTTTTCTGCAGGCCATAATGTAATTGAGTTATTTAGTTATTCGAACCGACTTATCTTAACTTTACGCGGTGAAACACAACGCCATCGCTCAGATAAGTTTTTGTCGTGTACCAATTTTGTCTTACGATCACATTGAAGGTTTGTGCTCCTTACAGCGGCCTCTCAGCCTATTTAATGTCCAGGTCCCCTTTTCGGCCCATCACTCTACACTCGTTATTCTTTAGAAATAATTTTGTATTGCAACATAGTAATGCATATCAATTTCATTATGTTTGAAATCGAGCATATCTATTAAAATACACTACAAACGATTTTTTTCGCCGACCATAATGTAATAGAGTTATTTTGTGTGTTCCTGTAAACGAATTACAAATGCTACTCATTCTGTTTTCAGAAGGGAATTTCCTATAGTAAACCCCATTAACATATACTAAGCTCATGGTAATCTAAGTATCTTTATGTGAGTTAGAGGTTTTAAAGGTACACAGACGACCAGACAAATCAAAGTCGTACACACTTTAAAACTATGTTGGAAAGTGTTAAAAGATAAACCCCACAGGATGTCCTCTATTCCAACCTGCTGGTAAGGCCCTATAAATTTTACTGGAACTATTTTTACAGTAAACTATTGCTGTTATCTTCTTAAAATAGTATGTAAACATTCTGGTTTTCACAACATTTCCTAATAAAATAAAAATACAATTATACATATGAATGCGGAATCAAATAAAAAATTCTTTAATGAGTAATTAGCATTTAAATTTTAGTATTTTGTTTCCAATTATGTAAATAAATTCGTACTATGAAATAATACAGGCAGTATTCTAAAATAAGATTTTATTTCTTTTACTCTTCCAGATTATTCGATCTATAAAGTATTTACTTACATAAGGAAAAGGGCGATCGTTTTAAGGATAATCTCTGAAATATATCTGTTTTCTTACAGTCGCCGTCTAGACTGCATTCGAATGATTCGGGTTTTTATCTGCTGTCTCATCTATGACGGAGAATTACATTGTAGCTAAGTTACGGATTAAATTAAATTTCATTCACCGGAAAATTTAAGAAACGCATGGAGTAATTTATTTTAGTTTGTGAGTGAAACACTCTAGAAAAACTGCGCCTCATACAACAGAGAGCTATATCATACATTTTATGTAGAAATTTTAAAATAAAACAAAAATTAAATAAAATCTAATATGAATATTATTATCGATACCAGTTCTATTGATCTCTTATTCTATATTTTCCCTTCATGTATCGCTCCGAGAACTATTTCTTGAGATTAATACTGCTTTAAACATACGCTTATTTCCAGTGTCAACACTTATTAATTCCTGACGTACATATACACATATTTAACAGTTATTGTGAATAACCTGTTTTGCTTTGTGGTAGGAAAACGTTCCGGTGAGAAACAGCCCAGTCAATAGGAGTGCAACTTCATGGGTTATCACCAAATCTATTAATTCGACATTACGCAGAAAACAAAAAATAGTTTGTTTCGTGGATTGTTACAAATATGTGGCAAAAAGAAATTATCTTGCTTTTATATTGTAGATATCAGATATTGGAGAAAAAAATAGGATTTTTGTTGTTTAAATTTTTGAATACCACTAATTTCAAATAGCCTTTTTTAATCTCAAATTTCTTTCATTAAATAAGGCAAATATTACTTTTCGTGGTATGAACCCTGAAACTTTATGTTGCCATTAAATTCTACCAAACAAATTAAATGTGCTAATGATAAATAAAAACATTTAATTGATAAAATTTTACACGTTTAAGGAGAATAACTGATGTATATAGTATATGATGTATGTAGTATTTGCTATCCAGAATATTGCTTTTGTTTTTATTCTATTATTACCTCTAACTAACTAACTAATTTATTCTATTATATCCCTATTCTGCTGTTATATATTGAAAGTTGATAATCAATCTGATGTACGAATTCGTGAAAATATTTTTGATGTGATTAGTTTTTATATGATGTATATTTTGTATGTATGATGTGTTATGTGGCGTATAAATACTATTTCACCGATACTAAAAAAATATTTTTAAGACTATGTCTAATTGCATCATTGAATTTAGATAACTTTCAGTATTGTTAGAAATGAAATAAATGTTATAGGTTTTCGAAGTTATCAATTAATTTCTATTTACTTCGATTGAACAATCTAATGGGCCACTCCGATACAATTATAAAATGTGGAACTAGATAATTTACAATTAATAAAAGCGTAACTAATAAAAGTGTGTGTTTATGTGGCTTAAGTCAATTCTTTAGTTCTTATTATTAACAAACTTGTTTTACGTACTTTATTAAAAGCATACAAACATATAATTCTCATTTTAAAATACATAAAATAAATAAAATATAAAAATGAGAACTGTTTTTATAATGAACAATGAAACATACAATAGAAAGTAAATACACAATACAAGGCCATCAAAAAGTAGAAGAGAACATTAATAACGTCGGCCACCGGAGTCCTGGGGAACCACGCTCAAGTGTTCGTAGAATATGTCCCTAGAATAGGAGATCGTCTCGCTAACCACGATTTTCCTGATAGTCTTCAAGTATTTTAGCGAGCAAGTTTATATGCCTAACAATTTCAGATTTATCATAGTTCAGAACGTTTTCACAACATTTCCTGCTCATCATTTCATAATTGAGCGATCCCTTTTGAAATTCAAATTTTTTTAGAAATCGTACTTAGCAAGCACTGAAATCTTAAAAATAGCGACCATGCCAAATTTTAAGTTTCTAGACAAGCAGCATCAATAAAATCACAATTTTGAAACTTTTTTGCTTTTGCAACTTTTAAATTTCAAGTTTAGTAAAACTGTTCTGTGCGAGCGTTTAGGTCTGAAAAATAACAGGCATGCTAAATGTTAAGTTTCTGTCCTTAACAATTCTGAATAAACCATAATTTATAAAGTTTTCTGCTATTAAACTTGTTTACACCTTTAAATTTCGGAAATAACTAAATTGTTTGAGCGACTGCATATTAAAAGTTGTTACTATAATAAATTTCAAGTTCCTAACCCGAATAAATCCAATTAAATCATAATTTAGAACGTTTTTAGAACGTTTACCGCTCATTTCACACTTTTAAATATATATTTTGTTTTTTAGAAATCGTTCTTACTGAGCATTTGCATTTTAAAACTAACCACTATGCAAAATACCAAGCTTCTGTACCCACTGTACCACATAAATCGCAATTATAGAAAGTTTTTGTTGCTCTTGCACCTTCTTAAATTTCGCTTTTTCAGAAAATTGTTCTGGGCGAGTATTTACGTCTCTAGAGTAACATCCATGCCAAATTTCAAGTTTCTAGCCTTAACAGTTCCAAATAAATTGTAATTCAGAACGTTTTTAGAACGCGTTTTGCACTTTCACACTTTTAAATGCCAATTCTTTTTTAAACTGTTCTATGAGACCATTTACGTCTTAAAAACAACAGCCATAACAAACTTCAAGTTTCTACCCCTAACAACTCTATAGAAATCGTAATTTAGAACGTTTTTAGAATGCTTTCCGCTCATTTCACCATTTTAAATTTTGAATTTCTTTACAAATCATTGTTCGCGAGCATTTGTACTTTAAAAGTAACCGCCATGAAAATTTTTAGTCTTTTCAGTATCACAAAAATCGTAATTTAGAACGTTTTTAGAATGCTTTCCGCTCATTTCACCATTTTAAATTTTGAATTTCTTTACAAATCATTGTTCGCGAGCATTTGTACCTTAAAAGTAACCGCCATGCCAAATTTTTAGTCTTTTCAGTATCACAAAAATCGTAATTTAGAACGTTTTTAGAATGCTTTCCGCTCATTTCACCATTTTAAATTTTGAATTTCTTTACAAATCATTGTTCGCGAGCATTTGTACCTTAAAAGTAACCGCCATGCCAAATTTTTAGTCTTTTCAGTATCACAAAAATCGTAATTTAGAACGTTTTTAGAATGCTTTCCGCTCATTTCACCATTTTAAATTTTGAATTTCTTTATAAATCATTGTTCGCGAGCATTTGTACTTTAAAAGTAACCGCCATGCCAAATTTTTAGTCTTTTCAGTATCACAAAAATCGTAATTTAGAACGCTTGTTTTTTCCTTCACAGTTTTAAATTTCGATTTTTTTTTAAACTGTTCGGTGTGTGCATTTGCATCTTAAAAAGTAGCAGCCATGTCAAATTGTAAGTTTCTATCCATAGCAATTCCACAGAAATGGTAATTTAGAACATTTTAGAACACTTTTCTCTTATTCCCTTTAAAGTTTCGATTTTTTTTTAAACTGATCTTAGAGAACATTTACTTCTTATAATTAACTATATTGCCAAATTTCAAGTTTCTAACCCCTTCAGTATCACAAAAATTGCAATTTTAGAACGGTTTTTGCCACCGCATCCTGGGGATATAATGCCGACATTAAATGTCACCTATGTTAAAGCAGAGACTGTCACCATAAATTTCCCACCATTACGTTTGAAATCGGTTCGGTAGTTCCAGAGATTGCATAGAAATTGTAATTTTGAATGTTTTTAGAACGCTTTTCACTCATTTCACCCTTTTAAATTTCGAATTTTGTAGAAACTGTTCTTAGAGAGCATTTACATCTTCAAAGTAACTACCATGACAAATTTGAAATTTCTAGCTTCTTCAGTATAAAATAAGTTGCAATTTTAGAATGTTTTTGGCTCCTTTCACCCTTTTAAATTTCGATCTTTTTAGAAACGACTTCACATCTTATAAGTAACTACTATGCCAAATTTCAAGTTTCTAGCTCTTCAGCATCATAAATATCGCAATTTTAGAACGTTTTTCGCTCCTGCATCCCCCTGGAGTAGCGACACCGACATAAAATGTAGCCTATGTTAAAGCAGTGACTGTAACCATCAATTCGCCCCCATTAAGTTTGAAATCGATTCGATAATTGCAGAGATTGAAAAGAAATTGTAATTTAGACTGATTTTAGAACGCTTTTCGCTCATTTCACCCATTTAAATTTCGAATTTCTTTAGAAACTGTTTTTAGACAGCCTTTACATCGTATAAGTAACTACCACGCCAAATTTCAAGTTTCTAGCTCCATCAGCATTACAAAAATCGCACTTTTAGAACGTTTTTCTCTTGCACCCCTTTGGGGGTAGTGGTACCACCATAAAACATAGCCTATGTTGGAGCAGGGATAGTCACGATCAATTTGCTACCGTCACTTTTGAAATCGTTTCGGTAATTCCAGAGATTACCCCCTACAAACAAAAAACAAGAAGGAAAAATCTTGCGTCCAGCATAGATTATGAAACACTTCTCAAAACATCCAGAAAACTGCAACGAAAAGTCACCGTTAAATAAGGTAAAAGAAGATATGCAAGTAAATAATGTAGAAAACATATACCACATCGAAAAATACAGTTTTCGAAATTACCTTCCATTGCAAAAAAAATAGGTGAATTATTTTATGCAGCCCTGTATATAATCCGTAGATTTGGATATATAATACATAGCATGATAAATTTAGTTAAATTTGAAAATTCACATTTAGAAATTTTCGCCAATCGATGAAAATGCACTCGAAATCTTTTGTACAGCCCTGTATATTATATAAACACTTTTGTTCACATCACATATTGAGCTAAATTTTAATTCAGGTAAAAAACGCATAAAGCAACTTAAAACTCACTTCCAGCAATTACTAACCATGAATGACAATGTATTTTGTTCTTTGCATAGCCCTGTATATGAATTTACTTATATTCCACAAACTTATATAAGTCTACTAAATATAGTTCAGAAAGAAAATGCGCAATACAATTAAAAACTACCCTTAAGCAATTCACTCTCCCATAACACGTAATACTTACGAATTCCTTTATGTAGCCCTGTATATAATCAACCAAATTTATACACACCACGTAATATGAAAAAAATTAGTTAAACTTAAAAACGCACTTGTCACACATAGACTGTAATTTTCGCACGTATACTGTAACAGAATTCTTTTGTGTGTAAGTAAATGAACGATAAACGCAATGCACACCATACTTTTAAGCGAGCAAATTATAGTGCACCTTAGTAATGCGTATAATTTTCATTATCTTTGAAATAGTGATATCAACATCAACAGTGCTATCAAGTGAACATCATTAAATTACACTGCAGGCGATTTTTTCCCGTAGACCAATGCGTAACAGAATTCTTTTATTTGACCCTGTAAATGAATAATAAATGTGTTGTACCCCTATGTTCTACAAAAAGCATGTTTTAAAGAATATATATTAATTTCATTATGTTTCAAATGGCGTAGCATCATCAAAATGCATTTGAAACGATTATTTCCTATTGACAGTAATGTAACGGAATACTTTTTACTGTCCCTGTAAAAAGAATATAAGTGCTACACTCTTCATTTGAAATAGGGAACATGCTGTAGTAGACGACAATAACATACTAAATTTTCAGGAAAATCCAAGCATATTTACGCGAGTTAGAGTACGGACAGACGGCAGACGACAGACAAACCGAAGACATAAACACGTTTCAACTAGGTTGGAAAGTGTTAAAAATCAAACAAACATTACTTCTTTATAATATTAGTATAGATAACCGAACATCGCCTTTCAAATATTGGCATTTAAAAATGATTACATTGTAACTTTTATCAGCTTTAGCTTCATCCAAGGAGGCATATTAAGTTCCTTGGATTTAGGTAGAAAATATTTACCCACTATTTATAAAAATTGGATTTAAAGAAAACAATATAATATTTTCCACTAATTATTCTTTCAAGATAGCTGTTAAAACAAAAGGAATTAAAAGTAAAATTGTCCATCGGAAAAAAATGACGTAATTATTTTCATTAAAACATTTATTTTAATTTTAAAATTAATGTATATATATTTTTTTCATAAGTTCGATAAGTAGCATTATTTTCAATTCATCAGCTTAATGTCATATCTTTAAAAGAACAATATATTTTTGAGAAATAATGCTTTGCATCAAAAATCACATAATTTCAAAACGCAATTTTAGCAAATTCTGTTTAATATATATTGTAAATATGATTTATTAGTTAAATTTAGTACTTAATAATAGTAATAATCTTCTAAAATAAAAGCGTAAGTCATGTGACTGTCATCAGCAGTTCCGGGATGGCCGTTTCACTTTTTCATATGCCAGGCGGCCATTTTTATTCAAAATTATTTTTTCGAATAAAACTGCATAAAAGTTACATTTTAAGAAAGATCGTTCAAAATAAATTAATATTTGAGAGATGACTTACGTTCAATTATGTATATATTCTGCAATAACTTCAGTCGAAATTAGGTTCACAGTTCAAATTCTCTATTCATGAAAGTAAACAAAAAAAAGCTTCATTCGTCGCGAACATTTAAAATAATAAATCATGGAGGTAATCATTCGCAAAGCAAGTTCTCCGCGAATGAATTTTTGGACCGCTGCCTCGCGTCAAAAAAATAATTAACACCAGTGAGACAATCAAAGTTTACCATAATTATATGCAATATAACTCAACTTCCTTCCGGACCTTTTCTTGACGTAAATTGAACTCGTGTAATAATATTTAATGAATCAAATTTTTAGCATTTTTAAAATAGCTAATACAGTTTTTATTTATCGCGTGTACAAATTAGACACGATACTTTGATTTTGAAATCAAATGTTTTGATTTATGATATTATTTCTTATTTATTTTCTATTTAAATGAAATGTGTGAAGTATTTTAAATTTATGTAATATAAGCATTTTAGATTAAAGTTAAGTATTTTAAATGAAATGAGTGACAGGTTTATAATTTAAAATTAAATTAATGTAGTATGAATGATGGTGACGGGAACAATATTTGGCGATTTATCATCTGTTCCCGGCTAATAAAAATACTCGTAATTAAAAAAGGAAATAAAAATAAATAAATGATAGTTTGATGTAAATAAATATTGATATACATATCAAAAATAATTTATAGAATTTAAATAAAATTAAATAAACAACAATTTGCATAAAAAAAAATTCGCCAAATTGGCGGGGGTGGGGGGGGGGTGAATTACGCAAACGTGCGTATGTGACCAAAAAATATGCGAAATGCTACCATGATCACAAAAGTTCATGATTTATCTATTAGAATCTTCCGATTTGGCGAAGGATTAAGGGAAAATTAAATTATGAATAAATGTAACGTGTTGCAATGTTTAACATACATTTAAGGGAGACCAAACTGGTCGCCAGTGGCGGCTAGTGCTTAAAATATTTTTCTATGAGTACAATAATAGTGGATTTCTTAAAGAGCTTTCTTGATTTAAATACATAACGTCACGCAGTAAAGTAAAGCCGTATTTCTCAACTCTTTGTAGGCAAAAAGTAATAATTCTTGCAGAGTTAGTATATCATAATGTATTATTTTCTACACATAATATAATGTATTTTAACTACTTGATAATTATCAGAAATTTAGCGAAACTTCAAAGAATTTAGCTCAACATTTTGCATACGTTAAATTGAGTATACACGAAACAAACCAGATTGTTGACAAATATGCACATCTAACACATAAAAATGAAAATTTGTCTATCCGCACTTCTATAGAAATCCACAATTTGAAAACCAGAATTGCAAAATATTACGTACAAGTGTGTTAAAACACGGCCGAGGCAACTAAAGTAATCCGGAATCGAAATAAAATATAGTTAATTTTTAATTAATAAAAAACCACAAATCTAACAGCCATTTCGTATAAAATTTAAACGTTTTTCATTATAACAGTTGCCAACAATTAAAAATCCACAATAAAAAATTATTCACAACAATTAATTTTGTGTTGAAATATCTGCACGTGAAAAATGAAAATGAAAGTTTCAACAATTAAAAAGAATATCAATATGACGTTATAATGGAAGTATAACAAAGATTTTCAAATATTTCTCAATAATACAAGGAATATGAGTATGAGTAATTGCAGAAAGCAGGTGGTTATGACGTCATTAGAGAATTAAAAGGAAAACGAATATGACGTCATATTGGAAGTTTAACGGGCATTTTGAAATATTGGATAATCATACAAAGATAGTATCAATATGAGTATGTACAGAAAGCAAGCGGATATAACGTTGACAGGTGAATATAACGTCCCTATCATGATAGAAACCCGATTATGGAAATATTGGTATATTTTAACATTTTTAAGTTCTCTATACAACAATGCATGTTTAATTTTGTAATTGATTTTTTTAAATAAACATTTTTTAAAATCCCGGACAACGCCGAGTACTTCAGCTAGTTTCCAATAAAAATAAGCACTATTTTAAATGAATTATGTTTATTTGAAAGCTCCTAAGCATAACATGAAGTAATTACAGTTAATAAAAATATCGCAGATATATTTGCATAAATTTCGAAAATAAAAACCTGCAAGTTATAAATATAATTCATTAGAGAATACTAAATTAATTTTTATTTACCTGATGCTAAATAACTTACTAAATGTGTTTCATGTTCTCAACTCTTATAAAATATTAAATAGGTAATGCGATTAGAATCATGGAAATTAATAAAACATTCATTTAGTCTTAGGTTTAATTGAAGAAGATTACTAATTACATCGTTAGTAAACCATAATTAATTTTATAGGCGTAATGATATAAATGCCAGTATATTCTGTTCATTTGCAAAGATTACACAAGAGATATATTAGAGTAGATGAAATTACTAAATGTAATAACGACATTAGTTCATAAAATATGGTATACAAGAATTTTAATTCATAGAATAAAATATACAAGAAATTATTTTTACTTCAAGCCATGTTTAATTTTTATTAACTTTATACATACAAATTTGTTGAAATTTTTGAAGGATATTTACAAAAAATACTTATAAATTAAAACCAGAAGGACACGTGCGAAGCTTTCGCACTGCAATCTTTAAGATTATTTCCTGGTACGTTTTAGCATGAATTTTTAATTAACTATTTTTTTTAAATTCCAACAACGCATTTTAACGAAATGTGAGTGTACTGCTTCAGAAGAATGTTCAAAAACTTTTCGAATGATATCTCTTTCATCGTTGTATGTTTTGTATGTGCATAGCAAAAGGGATGTTGACAACAGAACTAAGATATATGATCTGGATTGTTTTTTTTTAAATGAAATGAAAGCTTTTTTTCAAATCAATGTTGCCACAAAAATAAAATACCGCATTATATGATGCTCAACAGTGATTCTAAAAAATAATAAATAGTACAAAACAGGTAAAATGTGACTTTTCGCACGGGTTATTTTATATTTATGATTAAAAATCAAAATTGAAATTGAAACGTTTAGAAGAAATTAAATATTATTGATTGATCGAAGCAGTGGTATTTTACGCGTGTAGCATAAAAGGTATGATTTGTTATATTAGATTGAATTGTTATTTAAGTATATTTCAATTTATTTTCCTTCGTCCCGTATTTTTCCCGAAGAAGATGCCGTCATCCTCTAATGCAGTTAAAATGCAATTGTTAATTTATTTTTCCTCGCGCATGCCTTTTTCTATCTTCGATGGGATTTTGTTGTTAGGAATAAATGAGATGATATTCTCGCTTGACTAATGTTGTTTGAAGATATTTTTATAGTTAATTTTTCTTTAGAAGTTTAAACCTGCATCTAAAAAATATTAGATATTTCTAAAAATTATTAGACTGCAGTGCGAAATCTTCGCACAGGTCCACTGGTTAAATACATAACATTGTTAAAAATGGTAAATAATATAAAATAAATAAATAAATAAAATATATTAAAGTATTGAACAAACCGGTGTGATATTATAAAAGCATAAAAAGCTATATATATATTTTTTTTTGATTGGCACCCGGCTAACCGATTAGTATCATAAATAAAATACATACTTATCGAAACATAAGGGTTACTATAATTAGTTAATTGGCGCAATTGTATTTGAACTTCCCGTATAATACGTAAGTACCGTTTATTATTATTATTATTATTATTATAAAACACACTGAATGATTATTTTATCATAAAACGCACACAATGATAAATTTATTATAAAACATACAATATTTAATTTAACATAAAACACACGCAATCTTCTCTACCAGGTTGCCATATGAAGCAAAATCCCGTCAAAATCGTCGTATTGCCTAGGCATAAAATCGTCCTTTTAGCGCCAAAAATATATCCCGGTTCGTCTGCGGCATCTGTACCAATATTATTTATATACAATGTACTTCTACTTGTACATTTCAATAACGTACAGATGTCACGGATGCACCGGAGTATCTTTTTGGCGCCAAAAGGGCGATTTTATGTCTAGGCAACCCGACGATTTTGGCGAGATTTTGCTTCGTATAGCAACCCGGTAAAGCAAATTGCGTGTGTTTTATATTAAACTAGCAAGCTTCGCCCGCTACGCTGGTCGGTTTCTCCAAACGAATTTTGAATCAAACTTAATATTTTGGTGAATTGCATTCATCCAACAATGTACGCTTTTGGTCAGACAGCTACAGGAAAATATGAAAATAGATCGCATATCAAATTATTGCCTTGGACTACTAAGTATTTGTCTGGCTTTAATTATGATCCTCATATTGATTATTTCAGGAATAAGGCTGTTGATCTCGGATCTCAGTTACCCTGCACCTCGTGCCGTGCCTTGAAGTGGCAGGATGAGACTCCCTGGATATGTTGCAGTGGCGGTAGTAAAGAAGATATAGTAATGGATGCATTTTTAGAATTTATAACTTGTAATGTTAGAAATACTGATGAGTTGGCGCTAAAGGCATCACCAAATTATAGAAAATGTGCAATATCGAAACCATACAGACCCTCGAAATTTTACTTCAGCAAGCATATTTTATTTAAAAATCACAATTACATAAATATCCGTAAGAATAATTGGTACTTTTATATTGCTGGGCGCCAGTAAAAACTCACCAAATCTTGTTTCAATTGGCATCATTTGAATTGGAACATTTTGCGTGACATTTTATTTGTATTGATATGTTTGTGTTTATGTATTTTATGATGATTATATTTTAGTTATTTAAAATAAGTTTTTTGAGATATTATATCGCAATGTTAAAATAATTGCTAGTTGTTATTCGCTAACGTTAAAAGATTAGCAAAAAAAAAAAAGATTGGCGAGATAAAAAAAAAAATGGCGATCACCGGCATCCAGCTAACATAAAAATACTGAATAATATTCAATTCCAAATTCCTGAAGCAAACAAAAAAGTTAAAACAAAGAGCCCCAAAACTGGAATTATTGAGATTTCATCTAATCAAAATATCAAGTGATTTTTTCCTTATCCAGCATCTTATAAATAGCCAAATATTGTTTGATCTTTAACAATGACGAATGTATTTTAGAAAATATCACTTGGCGATCAATGCAATAAACATTAAGGTCTTGTCACCAAAGGCAACGCCAAATTCGAAAATGTGCAATATCTCACGAATTCTTGGAGTTATAATATTTTTATTTGGTACCATTCGATTCAGCATGCAAAAATACATTGAAATATGTTATCATTTGACAAATAAATATAAACCCCGATTTTTAAGAAATTTTGTTATTGTTTGTTCCCATTTTAACCCCTTTAAGGATGGAATTTTAGGAAAACTTTCTTATTGCGCTTCTATATCCTAAGAAGTATTTTCCCCGCAATTTTCGTGTTTGTAGCTTCAGTAGTTTGGACTGTGCGTTGATGATTTCCCAAGTCAGGACTTTCTTTTACATAATTTAGAATTTTATATACAGATAAGATTAACCATTATTATTGCCTACCAGGCTTTGCTCGTTACGCTGGTCGGTTTCTCCGAAAAAAACTTGAATCAAACTAAATATATCGGTGAATTTGATTGTATGTTTTAAAGAAACATGAACTTTTACCTTCATGTCCTTCCGCATTGGTGTAAAACGATACGAAAACCATTACGCTGTTATGTTATATTTTCTAATGTGTTACACGAAATTTAGGCTGTTAAAGACCAACTCGTTTATTTAATCATTTACAGTATGATTTTCTAAAGAAGGATATAACGATATGCAATATACTAAAACTATCCCTGGAAAATTAACAATGCAAGTTAAATAGAAATCCATTCAGCAGAATCTTTAAATGAGTCTAATGCTTCATAATTGGTTTTAACCGATTATAGAAATGCCCCTCACCCCCTAATTCTTTAACTAAGCAACATAGAACGATTTGTTATGCACTAAAACTTCCCCTCAAAATTTAGCTAACTAACAGTGCAAGTTCCAGCAAAATCCATTCAGTACAATTCAAGGTATAAGCGGCAGGATCGAAATTCCCTTTGCACTATACATATACAGTAGACAGATAAATTTATCTTTCATAATCATCTTCACCTGTTGATAGAACTCTCAGGGATTTTGTAAAAAGTATATGCTGGTATACGCCGTCAACCTTCTGGAATTTTAAGACGAAATTCTGCACACCGTCCGTAGCTATAATATATACTCTCTAGTATATATCATCTGTCTATAGAGTATATGCACTGTTTTTTTACGACTACACCACTGACAACTTTCTCCCATATCTCCATAACTAAACAATGTAGAAAATCAATTTCTGAAATATTATCACACTGCGAAACTCCCATCAAAATCCGTTCAGTAGAACTTTAAACAAGGTAATCTTTCATAAATAGCTCTATCACTAAGCAACATAGAATGATATGTTATAGGGTCATTAACCATACCTGAAAAATCACTTCCATTAAAATTTGTTCAGTAGAATTTTTTTAAGTAATCTTTAATAACCGGGTTCACATAATTTTAGAGCTTTCCTCTTTACCTCTATAACAAAGCAACGTAGAATAGCTATACGCTAAAACCTTTCAAAAAACATTACCTGATTAAAATGGGAATATGTGGTTTATACTCATAGTAGATGATGATATGATTTTCTGTAACAGGATTCATCATGAAGATTTCGCTTCAGACATAAACGATGCTTTCAACATTGTGGCTAATACGCCAATTGGCGAGGTATCCGATTGAGGAAAATTACCCCTAAAATCGTATGAATAACTACCCAAAGAAAAAGAGAAACATGGCTGAAGACTGAAAACAAATAAAGAAGTAATACATAATACTAATCAGACCTTCGACACTTTATTTGGTACTTCTCCATTATCCCGTCGACCACTTTTCATAACAAAAATCTATCGCCAAATTATACGATTTAACGCCAAAAATGCAGTCCCATTCACTTGACGTCAGAAGTATTAAACGTGTTTGTTATGTCATGAAGCTGTTTTTAATTCGACATTTACCTGTATTTTTCATTTTGTTTTTCTGATATTTTAGTTATTTCGTTAATTAAAATAAAAATTGCGCCCTTTAACGGCTGTGCCATGACATTAAATGAGAAAATGCATTGTACAAATGTTGCGTTTCATAGTTAAGTGCAATAGATCAATTTCAACTGACGTCACAAACATTTATTCACCAGCCGAGAAGGATAATTAAGAAAAATAATGTAAATAAATAAATATCCAAGATTTTTTTTTCTGTTTTCATTAATATATTGTAATGTTTTTGTGTTAAAACTTACTGGACACTTTGATGAATGGGGCTTTTCCGAATTTATTTTAGTCTTTATTTTTCCTCCAAGTTTCGTGTTTGTAAGTTCAGTAGTTTGGGCTGCGCGTTGATTTTTGTCTCCAGTCAGGACTTTCATTTATATATATAGATATCTTTCATAATTGCACTCACCTTTCCCAATCACTTTCCCATTAGCTCTCTCACTAAGCAACATAGAATGATATATTATAGGGTCATTAACCATACCTGAAAAGTCACTTCCATCAAAATTTGTTCAATAGAATTTTTTTGTAAAGGTACTCTTTAATAATCGGGTTAACTTTTTTAGAGCTTTCCTCTGTATCTCTATAACAGACTAACGTAGAATAGCTATACTCTAAAACCTTTCAAAAAACATTACTTAACTAACAGTGTATAACATAACAAAATATCATGAATAATCGGATTAAAATATGAATATGAGGTTTATACTCATAGTAGATGATGATATGATTTTCTGTAAAAGGATTCATCATGAAGGTTTCGCTTTAAACGTAAACGATGCTTTTCCTCATTGGGTACTTCTATATTATCCCGTCGACCACTTTTCATAATAAAAAACTATCGCCAAATTGTAAGATTAAACGCTAAAAGTGCAGTCCCATTTACTTGATGTCAGAAGCATTATACGTGTTTGTTACGTCATCAAGTGGTTTTTAATTCGACAATTGCGTGTATTTTTCATTATGTTTTACTGATTTATTAGTTATTTCATTAATTAAAATAACAATTGTGTCCTTGCATTCTTATATTTTATTTATTTATTTTGGTATTTCAATGGCAACGTTCTCCCGTTTATTTGGCGTTACAGTTTGGCGATAGTTTTTTGTTATGAAAAGTGGTCGAAGGGATAACAGAGAAGTACCCAACATGGTAGCTAAAACGCCAATTGGCAAGGAGGTATCTGATTGCGGAAAATTAGCCCGAAATCGTATGAATAACTAAATACCCAAAAAAAGGGGGATATATGGCTGAAGACTGAAAACAAATAAAGAAGCAATATATAATACTAAACAGACCTTCAAAACTTTATTTTAGCAATCACATTTTATTTTAAATCGTGACTTTTGTAGAATTAATAATAATACACAATTACATAAATATCCGTAAGAATAATATACCATTCCCGATTGAACAGTTAATGCTTCTATCTGTAAAAATAAACAAAAGAATTAAATAACAAAAAGATTTAATTTGAATTTCTCCCATTGCCATAGTAACGGATGTATTTTGAGAAATTCTCACTTGTATTGTTAGAATTGTTAGATTTTGACGTCAAAGACTTCGCCAAATTAGAAAAATGTGCAATATCTCACGAACTATTTGACTTATGAGTATTTAATTGATACCATTTGATTCAGCATACAAAAATACATTAAAATAAGTTATCATTTGTCACGTAACTATAATACCCGATTTTTAAGGAATTTTTTTAAAGTTTGTTCCCCTTTTTACCCCCCTTAGGGGTGAAGTTTTTGAAAATCCCGTCTTAGTGCGCCTTTACATACTAAGAAGTATTTTTCCTGCAAGTTTCGTCTTTGTAGGTTCAGTAGTTTTGGCTGTGCGTTGATCATCTAGCCAGAAAGGACTTTCTTTTATATATATAGATTGGTACCATACAATTAAATAATCATTTTTTGTATACATGGTGGTTAAGCATAAAAATAACGTATATAAAATACGTGTGAAAAGTTTGCGCCGGTGAAAATGACGTTATGTTTAGCTTGAAATGCATTTCTATATTGATAAAACTGAAGAGAAAAAATTATATGATTGTGTTAACATGACGTACTATTAATTGATTTTTCAATTCTTATTTATAAAGATTAGAATTGGAGCATTTATTGATTGCTTCAACTTGGGAAAGTTAGAAAGCCTTTTTAGCCACATATTTTCAGATTATTAGTCATTCACAAATATGTTTAGAAAAAATTTAGGGGGCTAATTAAGTTACTTGAAAAAAAAGATTTCTTTTTCTATATAGTGTTGGATGTCGCGTGACAGATCTCGTAATATCAAACTCAAAAATATATTTGTTTTAATTTTAGGTATAAAAATTACGGTAAAAAACTCTTGAAATAATGATTGTTTTTTGATTTAGATTAAACAACGTAAGGCTAATATTTTATAGAAATTATTGTTGTAGGTTTATTATAAGTTCATTTAACAGTTCTTTATTAACGGCAAAGTTTTATTTCTTCTATGGATTTCTCTGTCGACGAAAAAAAATGGATGTTTACTTTTGAACGCCAGCCAAAACCCAGTGTCATTTTTTAGAAATGTATAACGATTGTGACAAAAAACGGTACTATCCCTTTCGCTTTTATCGCACTTACATCACTTCTAAATACAGTACAATTTCAATTCTTGCATCATCAATTAGAAAAATGTTAACTTTCGAATGAAATTTATTTGAAAACTGCCGCTTAATTTAACGACTTTTTAAATAATTTTAAAGCATGAAATATTTTTCAAATCATCTCAACAATGGCCATTAAGTTGCTTCAATAACGTGAAATAGCCCTTGGAAAAGTTGCCACTATTGGAAATTGATCTCCCTAACCAACATAAAAATAAAATAAAGATAATTAAAAGAAACCTCTGATAAATAATAAGATCAGATTACCTGTCAGGTAGAGCATTTTGGTGCTAACTGAAATCTGTAAACAAACCAAAAAAAAAAAAAACGATTTTCAGTTTATGTTCAACATAAAATTGATATGTTGAATCCATTTATTTATGTGTTGCAAAAGAATGTGCTATGAATTGTATTTTTTTTTAACATTATTTTTTCGGTATTTCACTGTATAAGAGGGAAAAAAATCCCCGATTTTTTAAAAAGGTAATAATCCTGATAATGGAAAGGAACCAGAGAAACCATACAAATAAATTACATTTGTAAACATTAAAAATCTACCTTATCTGCAGATTGTATATTATTGTTGTAAAAAAAGTAACTGTCTTTACAAAAATTGATTATCTAAAAACAATCGATACGTTTTAGAAGATATGGACTTCAAACCAACAATGATTAAAGAGGACATTTTAAAACTTTTTACTTCAATATTTTAAAACTTTTTAATGTCGAATTTCGGCGGTACCTTTGGTCAGATGCACATAGAAGCTTACGCAGTTGCATTACCACAGGGAGAGAGATGTGTGCTTTATTTACTATGTTCTTTTATTTACTGAATATCATATGGATGTAAAAATAAGCTATTTGTATGTAACTTTATACGTCCAGGAAATTTTGTTTCTTTCAGTGGTAAATATGGCGGTAATTTCGATCTGATTGTATTACACAATTGTTTTACGGATTGTTTGTATGCAGTTTGCATTTAAAATAGTAATGTATTTCGCTGGAGGAAATTTTTTTTAATTAAAATTTTTGAAACACTGTTTCATACTCTCCCCCCTCTTAAATAATAAATAAGCTTATTTTACTGATATTGCTATAGAATTTTTTTCCGTCACGTTTTGACGGGTTCCATCTGGTATGTAATTATGATATCAAAGGCATATTTTGTAATATCCAATTCAATACATTTTAAAAACAAATTAATTTTAGAAATTACGCAAGAAATGATCTAAATATGAATAATAGTCAACTTTTAGTTTTGATGTTTTGATTGAAATGCACAAAACTCGAAGAAGACCGTGCTAATTGCCCTAACAGTGTACATTGCTAAGCGTGGGAAAGCGAATTGTCTTGGACCTCCCTTTCGCCAAGTAGATCCCTGGAAGCAGCAAAACGCCATGTGGGAAAATATGGTTTGGTCACTTATCAGCACCTTGAATGCTGTTTTTACATTTCTTCATTAATCATGCGGACATTTCTTAACATACCTCGCTTGATTACCAATTTAAGCCTTGTTTTCCAGATGGCCAAATATAATACCTATGAATAATTACGGTCCTCGTTAAGAAGACTGAAGTATTTTTCACATTTTTGACTGAATAGATTTTCTAGAGACTTTCCTCTGCGAAGGGATTTTTCTGTTATGAACCCTGTCAAAAACACACTTCGAATCCTTAAAGGGAAATAAAAGGATTTTATAAAGGATTGTTTAATACAATGAAATTAATATTTCGTAAACCTAAATATAAATATTTCAATTTCCTATAATCTAATTAAAAAATTTCAATAATATGAAAGGGGCAAAGGGACATGTTGCAATTAACTGGCACCACATACAAATGTTCACTGATGTGCACTCATCTAAAAATGAAAGAAAGCTGAAAACCAAGCCCAAACACTCACAAACAGCAAAAGTGTTGGAAATTGTCAATATGAGAAAAGAATTACTTTAATGATTTTTTTTTACATCTTAAACTTAAATGTTAAAGTTATAAAACGGATTGTTTAATACAATGAAATTAATATTTCGTAAACCTAAATATAAATATTTCAATTTCCTATAATCTAATTTGAAAATTCAAATAATATGAAATTACACAATTACCATGATTTTCTATATTCAAATCACCTTCCAGGTTTAAAATTCTTTTAATTTCCTTTTATATATATATAAAGTTTTTTTTTTCCTGGAAATGTTTATTTTATTTAAAAGTGTAAAGTTACATTAAAAAAATAATGCTTAACTGTCCAAAAAAATAAGGAAATTAGTTTTAAAAAGTACTCCTTTTAGAAGATTAGGTTATCAATCATTTTAGACACTTTATTTTCTAAGATTGATTTTGTGTTAGATATCTTTCTTTATCCTACTTAATGTCTTTGCTTTTATAAAATGATTGAGTAAATTTATATTGTGTTTCAAATTCTTAAAAATACTCCTTTCTACAATCTAATATTTTAAAGTTTTTTCTAATTTTTTTAAATTCTTAATAATCTATATCTATCTAACAAAAAATAAATCATTTTCTGTCAATTTGAAATGAAAACTTATTTTAATGAGAATTAAACTTTTTTATTTTAGTAAATGTATATTAACTCAGGAATAAACGCGCAGGGGGTGGCATACTCAGGGTGCGTACGGTTTTCACATTTGCCCACACTTTAATCCAAAAATATAAACACACTTTATTCCAGAAGTTGTAACAAACGTGGGGAGGGGGGGGGGATGGACTGGAAAATCCATCACATAAATTGGTCTGTAAATATGATTCTCGATAGACGGACACCGTACTACCTGTCCCTCAGATTTTCGATTCGATTTTTTACTAATTTATATTGAATTCAAAAATATGTGGGGGGTTTCTTCGATTTTAAAAGATCTCAGGTAAAATTAAGCGAGTCATAAAAGCAATCCAAAATTAATATTTTAACAAAATATTGCAAAATTTGCCATTTTTTTAATAAAGTTTGTTTGGAATTCATGCAGCAATTTTTTGGGTTAAAAAAAATCAAAGTCCCATTTTTGGTAAAAATGAGAACTTTATTTTATTATTAAATGATTTCAGTACGTAATTGTTGCCATTCAGTTTCAATGTTTATATACCTATATAGAAAAAATATTCGAGAAAAGTTTGAAACTTTTTTTAAATATTGTAACTATCCCTTTTTTTCGTGAATTTAGAAAGAAAAGAGAGAAGAAAAGAGAGATCACAAAAAAACATGTATATTTTTCACCTTGCGAAGAAGCACAAAATTGGTTGCTATGGACGTAACACATGTATGTAACACATGTATGTATGTAACACATACATGTCTTCAGGAGGTAAAACAAAAATTGTTTTCAAACCTACCTTTTTATTTTCTGTTTTTACATATTGGAATAAAAAAATAACCCTTTTTTCTGTTCTTTTTTTTTTTTCAGAATTGAAATAACATAATATTATATTCATTAACAATTAAACCGTATTCATCTTCTTGGGTTTTTTTTATTTAATGTAGTGAGAAAAAAAAATCCGTTTTATCACGTAATCTTACTTTTGTATTGTATAGAATACGTTTTTTTTTTTTTTTTTTTGAAATGCCTATTTATAATAGTTTTTACGGAGTTTATCCTTTTCTCCGTTACTACGCATAACTGTATTAATTAATTAAAGTCAGTAATTGCACACAATTGTTTTATTAATCAGGTTTTGTTTTTAATAAAATAATACAAAAATATTTAAAATTTAAAAAATTACATACGCATTAATAAGTAATAAATGTATGATAGGAAATGTACCTATTTTTTTCTAAATGACTCATATATGTATTGTACATATTTTTGTATAATTTTACGCTATCTGATTTATAATATTCTGTTAAATATGTCCATAGAGGCACTTATAAATGCTCCATGAATCATTATGTTCTACCACTTTGAAATATTTTTTTCTTTCTTTATGTTATTTTAAATAAATTGGAAAGTCCGTGTATAACTGGCACTCAAAGGGTTCCGTACATTAACTCTCTTTTAATTACAATTTATCAATTACTAAACTCCTACTATACTTAATTTTTTCATAATTTTAGTTTCAGTAGATTCCAGAATAGAGGGGGGGGGACATATTTTTCCAGTATACTTTCCACGATATCTCTGAAAATATGATATCTGAAATTAAAACCAATATATTTTTGATTTTTATGCTACGAGATCTTTCGAACTATACCCTACTCGATATTTCAAAAGAGAATGTTTTTTTTTCAAATAACTTAATTAATATCTTGGCTAATTACCGATATTTTTCTTCGAAAAAAATTATAAAATATCATTGGATGATTCTGCATCGATAGATACCTCGAGTGTCCGTCAACTACCCCGCTGACAACCTGAAAAGTAAAATTTGTGTGTACGGGAAAAATGTGTTTGGCTCTAAAATTATGTTACCTGGGAATATCGCTATAGTTTTTCGACAAGGTTTAAATAACTAATTTTTTGCATAATTTTAATTTCAGTAGATTCAGAAATAGAAGGGGAGGGACATATTTTTGCTGTGCATTTTCGATGATATCTCTGAAAATATAATGCCTAAATTTAAAATAAATATATTTTTGAGTTCGGTATTATGAGATTTTTCACACGATATACCAAAACAGCTTTTTTCTTCAAGAAAATTAATTACCACCAGAATTTTTTCCTAAACATATTTGTGAAGGGCTTATAATATGAAAATATGTGGGTAAAAAAGCTTTATAACTTTTCCAAGTTTGAACTTTTCACGCCCCATTGTTTTCAAGAAAAAGGACTCTGACAGACGAACAGACAAACACAGGACTGATCTTATAATGGTTCCGTTTTTACGTTTTAAGTACATAATCCTAAAAGTTAAAAAAATCATATTGAATAGTACACATAAATTATTAAACAAAATATTTTAAAGAAGATGCCAGTGTAACGTGCTTTAAATTAAGATAAATCTTGTAGATCTTGGAAAATCATTTTCAAACAGAAATTATCGTTAAATCGGACAAACTGTAGACAAACATTTTTTTAAAAATAAAATTTATCTGATCATCAGGCAGCTCAGTACAAGAAAATGTTTCGTAGTATCCACCGTATGACACAATCATAGCAGTATTATTTCTTCATTTATATATTATCTTCGGAGTTTTTATTTCGAATTTTTTAATTGTTAAAATATTTATTATATACTAGCTGTTACCCGTGACTTCGTTCACTCAACATTAAAATAAGAATAAATACATTAATTAAGCAAAATATTTTACTCCCAATAATTAAAAACGTTAATAATTAACTGTTTCTCACATTTCACAGGGGACAATACGGTATTTATTTTTATAGGGACCTTGACATAACTCAGTCTTAAAAAAGTGAAATTTTGTGCCAAATAATCGCCAAAATGAAATTGCAACCAATGCAAAAAGGAGGGCCAAATGAAATCGTGGAAATAAACGAATAGGGTAAAAACAAATGTCAATTTTACCTGATAAACAATTTTACTTTTAACGCCTTTGTGAAACGTTTTAACAGCCATCTTTAAAAAAAAAAACATTAATTAGAAATAGTATATGCTTTTTCTTTAAATTCAATTCTGCCTCCTTGGTTTAATATATAGTTGAAACAAATCTTGTTTTCTAAATGACAGTATATTGGCAGGCAATTGTTGTTCTCCAGAATAAATTGATTCATAAAGTTTGAATATGTGAAAATATGTTTGTATTTTTCGGATAATTTACTGAAATCAAGATTTTGTTTTCTCCATCTATTCAAAGTGAAAATAAATTCTGTTTTTCAGTTTTAATGAGAAAATGGTGTAAAAAATATACTGATCTGTTTTATTTCTCCTTTTTTATACACAAATATGGAGTAAGTTACTTTCCGTTTTTAAAGAAACTTCGTTAAAAAAAATGGCATTTAATTTAATTTTTTTAATTCTGAGAGTTTTTGTGACATCCTCGGATCAATTATAACCGGTATTCGCTAAACCGGTAGTAAACTAACCGGTAGTAAATAGCGTTGCGTTCAATAATCTAGGAGTAGTTGCGAAATACAAACACATGGTCAGATTTTAATATAATAGATTCGTGTTCATTTTCCTTTTCTTAAAATTATGATGTGATTTTTAGCAGAAAACTCGGATACTCATGCGGAATGAAATAACGAAATAACGGATACTCATGCTTAATAATCAGTATAGATAACAAAACATTTTAATTTTTCGTTATAAATATGGCGTGAAACTCATCTACTTTCTATACTTATTTATCCTTGTATTATTAATGCAAGGAATTGATTCACACTCATTTTAAAATATATTGTAAAATTCCCGTTTTATTTCAAATAAGACGGGAGACATCATTTACGACATGGATAATTTTGCGGAGCATATTATTGACATTTGCTAACCATTTTCTTTTGAAACTTCTTTTTACTTTTTTTTAAATTTAAATAAAAAATACGGTATAGTTAGTTATATTAGCCGTGCGCAGACGGTAAAACGGCAAGTATTGTTACCATACAAAAGAAAAAAAAAAGAAAAAAAGTGAAGAAAAAACCCAAGATCATTTTATTTCACCAATCAAAGCATATCCGCTTTATTTTCAATAAATGACGTCATATTCGCCTGTTTGCTATGGTTACGCATATTGAAACCTTGTATTATTATCAAAAACTAAAAAAAGTACGTTTTATTTCTAATAATATTATTTAATCTTCTTCTGAATTCTTTATTTTTTTTAATTTCATTTTCATTTTTCCCGTGAAAATTTTTCAATTGAAACTAAATTGTTGAGTAAAAATTAGTTTTTCGGGTTTTGAAGTAGTTTTGGCTACGATAATGTATTAGCAACGGTAAAGTAAATTTAACCATTTTAAAATGCTATACGAAAAAATGTCCATTTATTCTCAATGAAAATAACGAAATTTTGGATTATTAAGAAAAATATTTCAATAAAATAAACAAAACCCAGCCTATGTTCATATGAGGGTTATAATCAGCCTATATGCAAAGATACAGGATCATTAAATGCTCCATTTTGACACTAGCTTCAGTCTAACATTTGCACACAATCAGATTTATAATATTATTAGGAATAGGATAGGATAACAGAAACACACAAAAAAAACTTTATGTTCTTTAAAAAAATATTAACAGTAGTAACAACAAAAAATATAACTCGGATACATTTAAAGGATTTATTTTTTATTTATTTTATTTTATTTTACTTTACTTTATTTTTTGTATTCTTGCCAAATGAAATAACAAAGGAAGTCATTACTCGTGTGTGCAATTAGTTGAACCAGGATGTCATTATCTTAAAAGATGTTTAAAAATTTATTTAACAGTTTAACTTAGAGTTGGAAAAATACAAAAATATCGACACTGTTTAAGTCCTGAAAATTTTTCATGTTTTATGTTTGCCAATTTATCATAAAACATTTTTATCAATTTTAAATTTTAATTATAAAAGCATAATAAAGTAAATGATATATTAATTACGAAAATATTGTGGTTTGAAGCTCTCAGAACAAAAATGTTAATAGAAATTTATAAGCTAAATCGTACTTCTACACTGAAAAAACAGATACATGTAGCCCTTATCTTTCTTAATATATACGAAAATAAAATATACCTCTCCCGAGTCACCCACAATTCCGAAAAGTGTTCGTTTATCTTTAGAAGTCACTGAAATTGATGTATTTTCAGTATCTAAAGGAGTATTTCTGAAACAAAAGTTTCTTTTGCTGCCCATAATTTCGGAACGTTTCCGAACAATTTTGCAGTGTACTAATCAGTTTTCTCTACCCGGAATGTCATTTCTTCGGATGCTATCAATTCTGAGGTAAGCATTTTCAACTGCACAAGGGAATTTTTGCATGAAAGAGTTACAAAATAATGCTAATTTTAATGTTAACGTTAATTCTATTAATTTTAATGTCAATGTTAATGGTATTAGTTTATCATGTTTATTGAATGCGAAAATGTTTAATTGGAATTTGATAACATCCGAAATACCGATACTGCGTGAGAAGAAAACTGATTAATACACTGTAAAAACTACTCAGAAAAGTTTCCGAAAATTACCTGCAGCAAAAGGAACTGTTGTTTTGAAATACTTCTCTAAATCACGGAAAGCTATTGGTTTTAGAGGTTTCTGAAAATAAGAATTCCGCGAATTCAAAGAGCAGGCGCCGCGGACGCTTTTGCTTTTTCAACGCTTGACCGGAGCGGAATCACGGGAAAATTTAGAAGTTAAATTAAATACCGTAAAAAATGAAATGCTAAATTCCACAAGTTTAATGCATCGAAAAGCAGGAAAGGTTGGCCTCGGGGCTCTGAGTACGTCGGACGATCGTTGCGGCTTCGAGCTCATTATTCGATTTTCAGAAACTTTTTTATCTCGGAAGAGATTACATTATATTTTCGTAAACTTTAAAAAGAAAAGACCTATTTTCGAAATACTTGTTTTTTTAACAGTAATTGGACCTTTCAAGAGATTCTTTACCTTCAGTTACTTATAGAGCAAACTATTGAAGGAACATTTTTGCCTGAAACCGTCTTCTTAAAATCTTATATTTATTAGAATGATACTTTAAGGAATCTTCTACAATACATCTACAGTGTATACAACCTTCGCGCTACAGGACGATTCCTTATGTCCTTAACTCAAATATCTTGAAATTTAATTGTTGATACAGTGTTTTCAACTATGACAAGCATTTTAAGTTTAATTAAGTGTTAGCATACTGTGTATGCATTATACAAATAACTTCATATTCCGAGCCGAACAAAAGAATTTAAATACATTGTCGTTTGTGGAAGCACGTTTCGTCCAATGCGATTCCGAGATTATTTAAATTTAACATACTATGTGGTGTATATAAATAACTATAAATCTGAGAATGGTACTGCACAAACGAATTTGGATGTTTTGTCGTCCATCGGTGACAATTTCTGAAAGTACTCTTTCAACTGTGTTATACGTTTTCTAAATTGTTTATTTGGATATATATTTGTATTGTATTAAATGATAAAGTTTAGTAACAAATTTATGGTAATGTTGAAACGTACTTCATTGTTTATAAGTGATGTAATACGCTAATAATTATACTTTTTCAGATTCCAATAATACTATAGTTTACTGTATACCGTGTTTTATTGTGGTTAAAATTACAATGTATTTTTGTATTTTAATGTTAAAATTTACAAAAATGATTTTAATTTTCTGAAAATGCTTCAGATTTGTGGAAATAGATATAAGAAACTTTATAGGTATTTTATCTGGTGTTGAAAATAAAAATATATGTGTGCTTGGTTTAAGAGAAATTTGTGCTGTTCTAATCTTTCTACTGTCCCAATCGTGCCACTCGCCATTACTATATATGCATATCTGTAGGCAATTTCTGTAACCAAGCTTTTAATTTTTTAATGAATATATTTTTATAAGCTGTTTCTTTTGAGAAACTATTTCTGGTACTCCAAAATAAAGGGCTAGAGTTAAAAATGTATACTATCAAAAATGTTTAAAAGGTTTTGGTACAATTCCTTAAAATATATACATACAGTGAACTCCCGTTAGTGCGGACTACCAAGAGAGGCCATTTTTAACCAAATATCCAATAACTACACAGCAAAAAATGCGCGGTAGCGTATTGCTGCTTATTTTACTGTTTATTACTGTTAATTTTACGGTATAATACTGACAACTGGGGCGCCAGTATTATACTGTAAAATCAACACTTTTTTTGCAGTGTATCCAAAGTCCCCATTATACGATGTCAGCATTATATCTTGCGTTAAATTAATTGAATTCAGCTTTTGATATAAATTAATCAAGCTACAGAGTTTTTGCTAAAAGAAACAACTTTTTCTTTAATTTAGTAATTTTAGTAAAAAGGCAAGTTAATGACAGTTTGCGAAGATAAAAGAATAAATTACTCAGTACAAACAAAATATTCTGTTCCTTTAAGAAATGCTGTCTTTACATGATTTCAGTTTATATAATTAAAGTAATATCTCTCTTTTCTTCGCGATAGTTGAACTAATGATATTTGTACAGCGCAATTTTCAGTTTTGCATCACACTTAACAATTTTTTTATATTGTATCATATTTTGATTGATACCATATATGAATGTCGTCAACAATGTTTGAACCTCTTGCGTTTTGAATGATGGAATGCTTTCTTATTTTTTGTCAGTTTAACAGACAATTTCTTGATATCTCAATATCCAATGTAACATCAAAATTGCTTTTGAAGAAATAATGCACAAAACTAGTATTGACTTTACTCGGTCAGTTTGTGAAAAATGTGTATCATTATCCAAAGAGTAGTACACATTAAACGATGTTTTTAACAATAATTGCAAATAGAAACTGATAGGGGGAAACGAAATCGTCCTCAGTACACAGAGATACGTCTTAAGCGGCGGCGCATTAACGAGAGTCGACTGTATACATATTAATCGGTCGTAAAAATTGGAGAATGAAATTCGACTTGGAACTAATCTGTATGATAAATAAGTCGAAATAGGTAAAGCATGAAAAATATAACTTTATGAAGAAAATATTGAATATTAAAAAATATATATATAAATGAAATGAATGAAGCAACTTTATAAAAGAGTAATAAAAATTTGGGAAATACCATTATGAAGGAGATTTAACTTCATATATTAGAATGCAATTTATATGTTAAATCGCCCCCCACCCAAATTTAAAGTATATGGTTCCTGTTTAACTTGAAATTTTATTGTCTGGTCACTAATTATTTATCCTAAGTTCCGTTGCCTAAAATGTAAATTCTCATTTTATTTCGCTCGTTACAATGTTCTGACCACATTTTCATCTACTTAAAAAAAAAAAAGAAACAGCTTTGTGCCTTGCAACAATTAGAAATCTTTGTTCTCAGATGCAATTTGTATCTGTATTTTAACGGTTGATCATCTGATGTCATTTCTCACGGCATATAAAAGTTATTTCGTCTTATTATTATTCCCATGGCCTTTTACTTGCCATATATGATATACCGGCGCCTGTTTGGGATAATTTTAGCTCACATCTTCCTGTCCTAGATAGTAACCTTTTAAGGTGTTTTCTCTCAAACATTTACCGGGTTCCATTATGCGGTTTTAATCGGACTGGCGTTAAAAATTCATAATTCCTCTCTGACGTAATCCCATTCACTTAATACTAATGGATAAAAACCACATGTGTCTCCTCGCTATATTGTATCGCCAGAATATATATTTTTGGCTAATTTCATTGCTATCGTTTCGCCAATGCTTCATTCGAGCTGAGAAAGTGTAACAGTTCTCGACTCAGATTTTAGCTCTTGTCCTGTGTAGAAAAAGGATGTAAGATTGCTTATGCCTCCTCTCTAGCTATCGGTGATTGTTAGCCGGCCTTGTATGGCGACATCTATGAACCTGGATATTACTAAAATAAATATATATGTGCAACCTTGGACTCCTTTCATATGGTATTAATCACGGCTCTGAGTATTCCTTAATTCCTATTTAAAAATTCTCAACGAAGTATTATAATTCCTGGAACAACAAATTCATTTCACATAAATTGATGCCAGTACCAGGCGCTTTCAAGGCTTTGCTAAAGAGGAGGGTAGTTAATATTTTCATGTTCGTGAAAGGAGAACTCTTTTAAATTTTTTTGCTACAAAAAGAAACTCCGAAATTGTATGATTGATACTGCCAACTTGTCTGCTATTTTTCACCGCCTTTTGCCAAAAGCTAAAACAGAAAAAGCGCGCTGCATCATGTGATAATAGTGATTCATGCATTCCGGTGAAGCCCTGATTTCTCTCTCCAATTTTCCTGAACGGAGTTTTCTGCCATCCTTGAATTATGCATTTCATCTACAATCAGCTATCTTTTATCTTATCATCACCGCGCGGATTACTTTCTGATCGAAGCAACTAATTATGCTAGAATGATTCATGTCTCAGTGGACTATTTTGTGCAACGAATATACTTTTTATTTTATATGAAAAAAGTACTTGTCTCTGTTAAAAAAAAAAAAAAAAAAAAAAAAAAAAAAAGAGAGAGAAGAATTGACTTGCGTCATGAAATATATGCTTTGTATCGGACAAATGGATCTATTTAAAAAGAATATAGATATTTTGATTAATAGTGAATAAGCACAGATTTTCTCGCCCGATGCGAGAATGTACAACAAAAATGTGCCACAAAAAAAAAAGGTGTCGTAATTACAGCTCATGAAAAATAATGTTTCTCGCCTTTCATTTTAAAAGTATCTACGGAAGTGTACACAGGTACTATAAATTTTTCGTAAAATATTATTTTTAATTTTTAACAGTTGACAGCATTGAACTATTAATATATTCAGTTACATACTTGTGTTTTCACATATAGTTTATAAAAAAAAAGAGTGTTTCTGCTTCTACAATTAGAAAAAAAATAGGTTTTATTATATTATTTTATTTTAAGGACACTTCTGTCCACATTTAAAATAATAATAATAATTACATTTTTCAACTGGATTTACCCTGAAAGTAAGTTTTTTCAACATATACTAATTTTGTGACTTTTGCATATGGTGGGTTTCTTATGTTGGGATATTTTTTTTTGCTTTAGTTTTTAATAGAAGGTAAACAAAAATGTTGTATTTATTCATTTATTATTGTGTTCTAGCATAAAATGTAAATAAATTGATATATTTCTGCAATTTTCAGACATAACAATTTATTTCTATCTGCGGTTGGTTTTCGAATAACTTAGTATCATTTGGCATATAGTTTGAGAATTAAAAAAAAAAAAAAGAAAAAGAAAGAAAGACAGCAATTTTTAGTAAAATTTCGACAACAATATATAATGTATGTTTTATACAGGTAGAATTCAATATTATAAGAAATTCACACAAATGAATGCCTTCTGCCTTTTGTGCTCATTACAGTAAGTTTTATTTGGTAATTTTATCAAATAACATTTTAGATATTTTTCCTTTTCGCGCATTTTATGTTATTTTATGTGTTTTTATATTTCTATTATTTTTAAAGTATATCATTTTAATCTACTTTATTTACTTTTGAGTTATATATGTATGTGTGTATTCGTAACTGATTTACGTCATACAATACTAGAAGTTCAATTCGGCAGCACTACTCATAGTTTTGTAATGTTTTAGGAAGCTGGATATCCCTGCACGTGTGACACTTTTCATTATTTTATTATTTACAAAAAAAAAAAAAAAAAAAAAAAGGGTTTTATGTTAAAAAATTTTTTACAGTCATAAAGAAAAATATGGTCTAAATTATATTTTATATCCACTATTGCTAATGCAATTTGCATCTTTTCTACTCAGAGCTTTTATAGTTTTCGTGGATTAATGATATTAATTATAATAATAATAATAATGCGTATGACTGTCATCGCAGGTATAAAAGTTAATTTCTGTTTATTTACAATTTTCCTGTGATGTATATCAAATGTTGGTAAAAATCTTTAAAGACATTGTTTTAATTCTCAATTTTACTTTTCTGAAAAGCTATAGTTTGTATATTTTTGTTTTTATGGGTCATGTTTATAGTTATACAGAACAAAATTAATAATTTTTAGGTTTTAGAAATTAAATTCTCATTGCTCTTGCTATCTCCCTACAATTTCACATAGAAACTACCAGATTTTACTTCGAGATGTTTCTTTTGATTTATGATATAGTTCTTTTTCAACCTTTCTCATTTCGAAAATTTTATTAAATGCACAATATTCATAAAGGTCATTTCACAGTAGGATATATTTTTTTTATTTCCTAGTGCATTTGTCATGAGTGTGGTTACTTCTGTCGTGGGACTATATTCTAGAGATTGCTCTATGACTGAATATTATGTTTCATGTCTGAGTTGAGTAAACTGGCCACTTACTCTTCTCGGATATGTAATACGTTTAATTACACTCATGTTAAAAATATAGTAATAATAATGACACAATTACATATGTTTAAGGTCGTATTTTTAATACTTGTAAGTTTTTTGTTTCGTGGTAATTTAACTTTCACTCATGGAGTATTTTCGGCGTTTTCTTTTTCACATTTTATGACAAGACATTTATTTTTACAATTAGGTCAGCTTGCGTAGATTAGAGCATTCCGTGTTATCCATTTTCATCTTGCATATTTTCGACAGGGCTCTACACCTTTTTACACACACTCAAGACTATTAGGATGGATATTATGGCGGCAATTTTCAACGATTTTCAAATTTTACACACGCCTCGTTACACTTTATCCTGATACTTGGTATTTCGTGTGAGTGCTGGCTCGTATGCTTGCTTTATTCTATGTTCGGTACTGTTTTGATATCTCACGTTTTTACACTTTTTATTTAAATTTTGCTAAATTTTTTTTAATTTTTCATTCTTTTTGACTATTCACCCGGATTTTGTGGGTGTTTGCTGATGCTTGAAATTACAAAGTTTACACAGTACAAAGTTTTTTTTTTTTCTTTTTTCATTTTCGAGTGTTAGTGAACATTTCGGGATCCTCCTTCTCACCGTCCAACTTTACATGCGATTTCTTAGTTACAAAGGTTACAATGGTTTCTCTTCACAAAATTTGTACAAAGTTTTATTCTATAAGTATTGTATGTAGAATTGTTCGGTTGCACACATAGTTTTTCTACCATTTTTAATATTTTTCAAATTTTACGACAATCACTTTATAGATACTGAAATGCTTATTTACATTTTTTCTATTTGTGCAATGTTTACACAGCATATATGTTAGGCCTTTACTTTTCTAAAATTTTACACAATATTTTTGGCGATTTGGCAATTCAATACTTATTTATTATATACTTATTTGTAGGAGATGGTAAGATTTCCATAGATTTTTCTAACTTGCAAGAGTAATTTTTAGCATATTTGGCAATATGTTTATTTTAATTGTTTTTAGGTCACAGTAATTACAGGAGTTATTTCTTTTATGTGTACGATCACCATTCTAGTGAATTTGACAAATCCCTTAAATACTAATAACATTTAATTTCACATTCTGGGATTTATCTATCACCTATCAAGACTACATGTTGGTTCGAAGTGGATATGCTGGTGCAGGTAAGTTCATTTATATATGTTAATTATTTGTTTACTCAACTTTTCGTAAAATATTTGGTGGATTTTTCTTCAACTATTAGATTTTCAAAATTTTCACATCGTTACACTTTGCATTTTTTTTCACATACAATTTTTCATCATTGTCACGGACATGTACAAGGAAACATTGAAAGTTTTTACATGCCGGACATGCATTCGTCGTCCCTTTTTTGGTAAATAAAAAAAAATTATGTACGCATGCAGTACTTTCATTGGGATACTTTTGACTTGCAGAGATACTCTTTCTTTTTGAAGACCTTTCATATGACAGGTTTGGGTCCCTGTATATGGTCAACGGCAGGTTTTGTAATTTTAACTTTTTTTACACACATATTTCTTGTTCTGTCATTTGTGCCTAATGAGCTTTCTGCTCTTTTCAAAATTTGTCATAAATTTCGTATTCTCGTCAAGGTTCACAGACCTTTTTTTTTTCATTGTTTTTATTTCTCTCATGCAATCAATACTTTCACAATTTTTAATTATATTCAATTTGTAACTATTCTATGAAAATTTTTTACTTTACTATTACTTGTACTTGCCAGCCATCTTTCTTGAGTCATTTTGATAGGATACTCATATTATTTTCACAATATTTTGGAAACACATTTACACATCACACATACCATTGAGTTTTATTGCCTTTCTCTTTTCTACATGTCTGATTTTGTTAGTTACACTAAAAAAAAGTTGTTTCTTTCTAGACCAGGGTAATTTACGTAATAAGATATTTTCTTATTTACGAATTTTTCAGTTTCTTAACAGGTGTACATCCCTTCTGCTTCTTACTGATTCGTGCATACTTTATCTGCTAAATACAATGCATTTATCATCTGTCGATGATAGTTCGAGGTGCCTGCACACACATACACACACTTCCTTTTCGTTGTCACCTGTTTTGCAAGTCATGTCATGTAACACTAAAATTTTCATACACTTTGTTTCTTTTTCTGTCCAAAAATGACAGCTTATCCTGGTATACTTTTAGTCATAGAAATAATGTACATACATTAAATTATGTTTCATTTTTAACTTCAATTACTTACCTTATCTTAAAATATTTCTTTTTAAATTACAATTTAAAAAAAAAACAGTCATCGTATTTCCTACAAATAGTTAGTTTTTTATTGTTTTTCTTGCTTTTGACCATGTGGACTAGTTTGTTTATATTTAAAAAAAAGAGAAATAATAGTAAATTTTCTTTGTGTCACATTGTTTTTACCCGTGCAGTTGTGATATTCATACATGTGTTGTTTTGTCCTCATTTCTTTTTCATGCCTCAAAATATTTTTGTGGTTGGAAGTGCAATAGATCCAACTCTTCTAGCAATTAAAAAAAAAGAAGTTGCTAATTCTTGAATATGAAATTTCAAGTATGAATATTTTAAAAGTTTCTGGAAATTGATTGAAAATAATAAAGAGTGCGCACTTTAAGGGGGGACATCACGTTGAGCAGCCTGAAAATGACAATAATTAAACCAGTGCGAAAAACTCTGTAGTTTGAAAATCAATGAATGAAATACAACAATTTTTTATTCTATAATTTCACACATTCTTGTAGTTAAACAAAAACACTCAAATTATATACATTTAGCAATATTAATTAATTAAATGATAACAACAAAAATGGCTTTTTAAAAATATAAATACTGAAATATGCATTTTGCGCGCAAGATTAAAAAAATTCTACTGCAGACACATACTTAATATTTCATTTATTTTTACTTATACTACTATATTTTACACTGAACCTAAATTTAAAAGCATATTGAAATTCATTAGCAAATTAACGGCTTTTATAATGACATTCACTAAATTTACCAAAAATTTTAAATTTAATTTTTGAATACAAAATTTACTACGGCAAAAGTCAGACTAAATTTAGGTTCAGCATAAAAGTACACATGAAAATTAATTATACGTAAAATTTCAAGGTTCTGTGATAAGTAGTTTTTTTATGAGAGTGCGCGCAATGCCAAAAAATATTGTTTTGAGAAAAAGGCTTCAAAGGTAACTTTATAGCATGGCAGGAAATGGCTTTTTACAAGATATATTTAGCTATAACTTCTGTACTAATTGGAATTTTGGTAAAATTGTTTTTGCAGTGTATTTGTAACATTTCAAGGCACCCATGCTAATTTTTTTGAAAAATCCATTTTTTAAAATCTTCAACGTGACCTCCCCCTTAAAAAAAATAAACAGTGAAACAAAAAAAGTATATCCAGAAACAATTGAACTGAGCTCATATATAAATATTTTTTTCCAATGTAAGTGGTACCTGTTTGGTTTATTCATGCTTACATGCATGCATACGTTATTGAGACATGATATACAATTTTATTTGCATACTAAAAAAAAATGTGTATGTCCTATTATAAGTATATAGATATATTTTATCCAGGGTTCTATTTGCAAAATTTGTTTATTTTCATTTGTGATTTATGTTGTGTGAGAGGAGACACACGTAGGTCATGTAGATTTTTTTTCCGATTTTCGGGGAGATAATATATGAAGAGGATTTAACTTCATATATTAGAATGCAATTTATACGTTAAATCGCCCCCCCCCAACTTTAAAATATATGGTTCCTGTTTAACTTGAAATTTTATTGTATGGTCACAAATTATTTATCCTCAGTTCCGTTGCCTAAAATGTAAACTCTCATTTTATTTCGCTCGTTAAAATCTTCTGACCACATTTTCATCTACTTAAAAAAAAAGAAAAGAAAAGAAACAGCTTTGTGCCTTGCAACAATTAGAAATCTTTGTTCACAGATGCAATTTGTGTCTGTATTTTAACGGTTCATCATCTGATGTCATTTCTCACGGCATATAAAAGTTACTTCGTCTTATTATTATTCCCATGGCCTTTTACTTGCCATATATGATATACCGGCGCCTGTTTGGGATAATTTTAGCTCACATCTTCCTGTTCTAGATAGTAACATTTTAGGGTGTTTTCTCTGAAAAATTTACCGGGTTCCATTATGCGGTTTTAATCGGACTGGCGTTAAAAATTCATAATTCCTCTCTGACGTAATCCCATTCACTTAATACTAATGGATAAAATCCACATGTGTCTCCTCGCTATATTGTATCGCCAGAATATATATTTTGGGCTAATTTCATTGCTATTGTTTCGCCAATGCTTCATTCGAGCTGAGAAAGTGTAACAGTTCTCGACTCAGATTTTAGCTCTTGTCCTGTGTAGAAAAAGGATGTAAAATTGCTTATGCCTCCTCTCTAGCTATCGGCGATTGTTAGCCGGTCTTGTATGGCGACATCTATGAACCTGGATATTACTAAAATAAATATATATGTGCAACCTTGGACTCCTTTCATATGGTATTAATCACGGCTCTGAGTATTCCTTAATTCCTATTTAAAAATTCTCAACGAAGTATTATAATTCCTGGAACAACAAATTTAATTTCACAACCATATTATAAACATTTACGTATATAAAGTGTATACATATATTATCTTTATAATGTGAAAAGTGTTGTACATAATATACATGTTCGTAAAATTAGTGGTAAGCCCATTCGGTGCGTGGACGTGATGTGGGGAAAAAACAGGACAGCACCTTCCTAGCAACGTCTCATATATGTTTTACCTTTGTGTCATTCATATAAAGAGGCGCTTCCTGTGGATGATAACTAAACATTTATGTAATGCATCAGGTCAAGAAATGTATTAGAGATACATTTTTATAAGTTATTATAATACATCAAAGAATAATTTTTAATCATAAAGAAGTTCATTTTAAATAATTTGTTTTACAAATTTTATTTATATTAATTATATAAAAAAGACAAGATCATGTAATATGATTGTAAGACTACTTTCATAGCATGAAGACCGAGATTGAAAAATATATTTATGACTTTCGATTAAGCACAATGTAATGAATTTAGCTTAAAACTTAAGAAGCTGTATTAAACTATAATATTTTGAAAAACAGAAATATGGCATTAGATGGTATAATTTGAGTGTAAAACTATTTTCATAGCATGATGACCAACACTGAAAAATACATTACCAAATTTCGAGTAAGCATCATTTAATGAATTAAATTTTAAAAGTAATAAGAAGCTGTATTAATCAATAATTTCTTGAAAAGCAAAAATATTTTATTCGACTAAGAATGGATTAAAATTTCTTGTTGTGGGTTACACGCCGTGCATAAAATTAGTGATTACAAATTGAGAAAAATTAAGTATGAGGATTAAAACGTTCACTATCCCGTAACATATAATGTTCGTTGTATTCGTCATTATTTATATTTTTTGCACATCAGTAATTTTTGTTTCCCTTTTCAGTCGCTATCATCCTTCAACAAATAATAATCTGCATTTATGAGTAGATTATTTCGTATACCACATTTTTTAAATGTCTGTATAATTCATGTGTGCGGGTCATACCTTATAATTCACATCGCATACCTTTATATCAAATTTAAATATCATTTTTGACGCGTATGTCGCAATTCTTCATCCCTTGTAAAATGATTTTCGCTATTTAGCATATGTATGCATATATCATCATATGTATAAATATCGTATATCATCCATTGCCACCTAAAATTTCCTTACAATGGTTTTTCACAAAAAATCTGATGACTTAACTATTGATATTAATCAGGCTGTAATGAACGGTGAACTATTCCAAATATTGGGTTGCTCGAAAAACATTCTATCATTTAATTATTAGACATTAATTTCAATATCTAATGTCTAATAATTGACGGGCAGAATTTTTCGGTACGAACTGGTTTTCACAAACAGAAGGAACTTTCGGAACAACTCAATACATTGATGCTATTCAAGCTACAGTGTAGCATAAAGCCATCATACGTTTTAATTTTTTATTTATATTCATATTATTTCTTATACTTTTGTCCTTTATATTATTTTCATGATATGCATTTCTTTAAAATTTATTTTATAAGCAGAAGATGCGCGTAGCGAATACATCTAACAATAAAGAAACATACTGTCAAAATATAGATGCACGTTATACGCAAGAACGCGTTAAACACCGGAATATTCAGTAGTCATGATTTGAAAAGTTGAAGAAGGAATTTTATTGGGTTTTTTTGTATACTTTATAAGTGAAGTACATGCAAAACAAATAGTAATGTAAAAGCAAAAGCATGTTTATTTGAAGCTTTTGAAATTCTGATGCCTTTTGTATTCTTTGTACTTTGTACTTTGCTTCTTATGTCCTTTTGTACAACAGCGAAATCTTTGTAAGTTTATAGTTACGTGTGTAATTACAGATTTCAGAAACCATTTCATTCAAAATAAAAGCATTTTCACCTTCTAAATTGCATTAAAATCATTAAGAATATCATTATACGGAAAGGTATATCATATGTAGTAAACAGATCCAAAATCGTTGGATTAATCAATATAAAATTCGTAGGATTTTGATGACTATTTCTCAATTATTTTCTACCATTTAAACATATTTTATGTTCATGAAATCAGTAACATTTGTTCTCTGCAATTTCTGACTTCTAAAATAAAAATCAGTATTTGTAATATTAATGGCTACATTGAGATAAACATATTAATCTTTCAAAGATGTAATGTAAAAGTCTCAATTTATGAATAAAAGGACGCTCTGACACCACAGTATTAATGACTTTTAAATGTTATAACTTATTTAATAATAGCTGGGCAGTGAATGATGACAAGGCTTATTCAAAAAACCTTATACAAAATGGGCGAGATTTCCTATTAAACGCAAAATGAAACTCTATAAAGTGTAAAATAGAAAAAAAACGTAAGGGATAATATCAACGTACATAATGATTAACGAAACGCCATTTAAAAGCCTATTTATATTCTTACACGCATGACAGTTAATCACTTTTGTCATTCATTAAAAAAATATTTATGTTTTATACTGCCTAATGTATAGCGATGATTCAAAAATTAAACGAGTCATTTCCTTCAAAAATGATAAATGAAGACCGAAAATCAATTTTTAGTTTTGAAAACTTACAACAAAGAAAATGGATGATTCTCTATTATTTGTATTTCTCTTTCAAATAAAGAAAATTATTTGTAAATATGTATTGTTAAATAAATTTTACATGTAATTCACATGCATTAATTTATTAAATAGCTGTTAAGTTTATATATAATGATAATTAAAAATAAAATGTGTGGTTTGTAAAATAAACTTAATAATATTAGTAATGACATTTAATTCTCAATTTATAGAGAAATGTATGGAATTAATTTAAAGTAGTTTAATTTACGTGCAAATAATATTTACAAAGTGATTTCCACATAGAAATTTGTATATATTACTATTATAATCTAAATATTAATAAATCAAAGCGTATGTCTGCGTGAAATGTTAAAAGCCACGAAATGCTCACAAACACTTCCATTTCAAGTTTTTACTAATCTATTTTAATGAAAAATAACATTTGTTTACCCCTTTTGATAAAATGCCGTTTTGTATTGTTTTGAAGAAAAGACTGCTCAAGGGATATCTGAAATTTGATTTGATAGATATTACAAAAAATTTATTCAGCTTTATGAAATCACCATTATTTATGCCATTAAAGTCAGGAGGAAGCAATTATCCTTCTTGTTTGAGAACACCTTGAAGTTTAGAGGTAAATGTTGGAACGATTTGTCACGAAAGTGTAGCACTTCCGTCAGCATCCTATTCAAGCTTTATTGGACTTAGGTCTGGAAAATTCTATGGCCTCCTTTTCTGACAATTTTTCTGCATCATCAGGTAATCGCTTACGATCTATTTAGTATATCATTGTCGTCTATTAGAATAAACTCAGAACTTTTTAAACCAACAGAGATCAGGTAATGCATAGCAATGTCTTTGGACAATCATAGTATTCTTAAAGATACACAAAGTTCGGTATGGAAGAAGAAGGAAACCCCATCCCACACATGAATTCTCTGCTAGTCAAAATTTGATACCATACACGAAACTCTTACCTTGAAATACTCCGTCGACTGTTCAATTTCACTTTGAATTAGGACTAATCAGAAAGCAGGACATTTCTCCTTGGTTGAAAAATGTTCATGGCGCCAATGGAGATTATCTCCTCTCAGCCTGATTGGCAATAACGTTTAATAGATACATATCTTCAATATTAAAAGCTTCACTTCAAGTTAGGATTGCCTTTTTGGGGAAGAGTTCCATTGCCTGTAAATTTGCCAGTTTTTGTTTGGCGATGCATGTTTCGATGTGGTAGTTGCGATCTTCAGCCTTTGGGGTTGCTTTTTTTAACAATATTTTTTCTGTATGTGTAATATTATAAATATATTTTTCGTGCATTTTTTTAGATATTTTTCTATTTTGCATATATACTTTCTTTAAATTTAATGGCAGTTGTGAACGAGATTTTTATTTTTTATCTCTGCCTTCGAAAATATAAATAGAAGATTTTTATAAAGTGTACACTTTTTGCATTTTTATTTCTCCATTTTATGATTTTAAGTGCTATTTACATGAGGATATATGATATTATATTTATACGTAATCTTTCCTGAGATTTCCACAAGCTATTTTTTCGTTCGGTTATTAATTGTTTACAATATGCACGCCTGACAATAACCGTTATTTATTAGAAGAAGCCTTCTTAGGTTTATTAAATAAATTAGGTTTGTTTATGTATTTTCATGACTTGTTAAATCGAAAATAACGATAAAATGTTTTGTTTTAGCATTGTACTTATTTTCTCAAGATGGTGCAAAAACATGGTTTAATAAACGTATGTTTATAAAAATTTAAAAAGCAAGTTTTTCCGTCATCTTGAAAAAATTGGCAAGATGCTAAAATTGCGTTTTGGCGCAATTTTGGATTTTTTCGCCAATTGCGACAACCGGCACAGGATATGGAACTCTTCCTCCTTTTTGTAATAACAAGAAGGCTAGAACCTAAACTTTTGATTAAAAGTTTTATCTCATAAATTACGATATTTGGCGGTCATCGGCAAGTACATCTTGCGGACAACTTGCTCCGCTGACATGGAATGTGTTTCATCAGCGTGGAATCACAGATACATACTAGTAGCCTCTGAAGATTCGAGAAATTTCTCTGACCAAATGACTTGATTTTAATCTGCCAGTGGCTTTCAAATGTTAGAGGCAGCCTATTATCAAATCGTTGTTTCTATCATCCGTAGTAGATTAGAAGTAAAGATACATGGATAGAATTATCTATATGTCAATACGCTGATTTGCGCATCTGACAAGAAGTTAATTGTCATTATGCACGTGTTTTGCTATTTACATATTGCATTAGAAGTACACAGTAACATTTGACGAAAAAAATCATCTATCTGCTCTTGGTGGTGTGACTCAGTATTTCCTTCTTTTGTACTGGTGTATATTTAAAGCAAATTAATGACTCTCTATATATTTTTAAAAGTTTATTTGAAACCCCGATGAATATTTTTAGTCTAAAATATCTTTGGGAGTATGATTTGTACATTTCTTTATTTAACCAACAGCATATTTAAAATTTAAATATCAATTCGATCGTCTAAATGTTTCGCAAGACCGCTAATTGTATACCCTATAGAATTTATTTAAGAAACATTTAAAAAGTAATAAAAATACTAAAAGAAATTTGACTAAAAGAAATTTGACGAAAAAAATCATCTATCTGCTCTTGGTGGTGTGACTCAGTATTTCGTTCTTTTGTACTGGTGTATATTTAAAGCAAATTAATGACTCTATATATATATATATTAAAATGTTTATTTGAAACCCCGATGAATATTTTTAGTCGAAAATATTTTTGGGAGTATGATTTGTACATTTCTTTATTTAACCAACAGCATATTTAAAATTTTAAATATAAATCCGATCGTCTAAATGTTTCGCAAGACCGCTAATTTTATACCCTATAAAGTTTATTTAAGAAACATTTCAAAATTAATAAAAATACTAAAATAAATTTTTGAGAGCGTTTCACATTCTTTTGAACTTTGAATACATTAAATAAGTTTCAGTTTTGGATATTTTTTTTTCAGTGCCAGATAGGCTCAGGTAGTTTTATTTATAAATTAATTTAATTATAAATAATACATTCATAATCAACTAAAATTAGAAATTTTTTTACGAAATATATAATAAAATCACTTGTTAACGTTAAATTAAAGATGTAATTACTCCTTAAAGCGATAACAGCATTAACAAAAGGCTTAAAAATATCTTTAAATAAAAATATGACATGTTTCATGCGCACTAACGGTGACTTCTACAAGATCAAAATGATAAATAAATTATTTCGGCAAAGTTTTTAAAAATTATTATTTTATTGTTTTTTTTTTATTTGTAAATCATCGAGTGACAAATTTTAGGTAATTCAAAAGATACTGATTAATTGCATATGTTCACGTTTCGCAACTATATTTCTATTCATTCACGGATAATGGATTGGAAATAAACTCTTGATGGAAAAAATATTTTACTATTCTTGAAATTAATCTGCAAAAGCTCTATTATATGTTGTCTAGCCAAAGCTGTAGTTCTTCTATCAAATTTGATATAGGAAATATATCTATCCTATATATATAAAATCCTAATGAAACGAATTTGTGAAACGATTTTATGAAACGACTGATTATGTTTCAGGGCTATTTTTAATAAAATATTAAACGCTTGATGGGGAAATTAATACCAATTGTCCATAAAAATCCGCGGATGTCAAAACTGGTAACAGAATTTTGAAGTTGGAATTAGTTTTCGAGATATTAATGTTTTTCTAATTTTAATGACATTTCTGTAATGATGGCAACTATTTACTCAGTTTTTTTGTAACAAAAAAGGGAAAAAAAATTGAAAAGAATCCCGATAGGGATTATTGATTTCTTTTTATTCGTCATTTTCAAATTGAAATTGGATTTATCTTTTATTTCAATCGATAATGAAGACAAGATTGTGATTAAATTATATTTTTCAGGAAAATTTGAAAAAAATCACATTTCTATCGTCAGGATTCAATCGTCTGTCAGCATTTAATTTAATTTATAAACTGAAAATATTTTGAATAAATTCGTCCAAATGACGTCATTTATGCAAACGCAAAAGTAAGGGGGGAAAAGGAATTAATAGTAATTATTATTTATTGATATCATTTTGTTATTTTTTTGTAAAATTTAATTAAACGAATTTATAAAATCACTAATTCGGATATTTGAAATGAATATATAAAATAACTAGCTGTTACCCGTGACTTCGTTCACGTATCATTAAAAGAAGAATAAATGCATTAACTAAGCAAAATATTTAATTCCCGATAATTAGAAACGTAAATAATTAACTAACTCTTTATCACATTCCATAGGAGACAATACAGTATTTCTATGTTATAGAGGCCTTGACATAACTAAGTTTTAAAAAATTGAAATTTTGTGACAAATAATCACGAAAAGGAAACTGCAACCAAAGAAAAAAGGCAAGCCAATTAAAATCGTGGAAATTGGCGAATTGTGTAAAAATATATGTCAAGTTTACCTGGTAAACCATTTTACTTTTAACGCCTTCGTGAAACGTTTTAATAGCCATCCTTCAAAGATAATGGAAATAGTATATCTTTTTCATTAAATTCAATTCTTGTGAATAGGGAGCAATAATTGTAGACCTAAATGCAAGGAGCTTAAATTTGCCTCCTTCATTTAATCTATAACTGAAAAAAAAATCTTTATTTATTTCTAAATGAAAATATGTTGACAGACGATTTTTGTTCTCCAGAATAAATTGATTCATGAAGTTTGAATATGTGAAAATACGTTTTTATTTTTCAAAAATTTTACTGTAATCAAGTATTTTTTTTTCCTTCACCATCTGTTCAAATTGAAAATAAATTCTTTTTTATAGTTTTAATGAGAAAAAATATATTAATCCGTTTTATTTCTTCTTTTTTATCCACAAAATTGGAATAATTTAGTTGCCATTTTTAGAGAAACTTACTACCGATCCTTGTATTATTAATGTAAGGAATTGATTCACGCTACTTGTAAAACACATTTGAAAATTCCCGTTTTATTTCAAATAAGACGTCACTTTTTAATCAGAGAAATCTCTTTTTTAATGGCATAATTCTTGTTAATTTTCTTTTTCTGGCAATCAGGACGTAAATTTTAGCGGAAAACTCATATTTGTATATAACTGGTATTCAAGCTAATTATTAATCAGTATCGATAAAAAATATTTCAGTTTTTTATCTTAAATATTACGTTCATTATCTATCTACTTTCATTATACATTGATATTCATGCTCCTTGTATTATTACGAATATTTGAAAATACATGTTTTATTTATGACGTCATATTTGTCCAAGCCGAGGAGAATCATTTTCATAGTTCCATGGTCCAAGCGAAATCTATTTTTAATAATATAATTATTGTACATTTTTCTTTTTAATTATAACGCAGTTTTTGACAGAAAAAGATCTTTTTAATGTAACCGATATTCATACTTCATGTATAATAACAAATACTCCATATTTTTTTTTTTCAAATATCACGGAAATTCATCTTCTTTTGAATTATTTTTAGTTTTCAGTTTTCACGTGAAAATCATTCAATTGAAAATTAATTGTTGAGGAAAAATTATTTTTCCGTATTTTTATTTTTTGGCAACGATCAAAGCCCTAGCAACGATAAAGTAAAATGGTTAAATTGTATGGAAAAATGTCCATTTATTCTCTATGAAAATAACGAAATTTGGAATTATTAAGAAAAATATTTAAATAAAATAAACAAAAATCAGCCTATGTTCAGTTGAGGGTTATAATCATCCTATATGCAAAAAAACAGGATCATTAAATATTCCATTTTGACGCTGGCTTCAGCCTAACATTTGCACACAATCGGATTTATAATATTATTAGGATAATTGCCCAACTGAACGGAAGAAGAATAAAATATCCTGCTTGGTTTTCTATCCTGCTTGGCTTTTTCCGCCAAGCTTTTTAAAAAACCGTCAAGACCCCTATAATAGAAAAGCACCAAATGTTCATTGCGTTTGTTTTCATAACTTTTGCCAACAAATCTATGTATATTAACGAATCTATCCCTTTTTGAAGCTCGAATTACGCCAAACCTAAAAGTAAAGGATTTCCTTATGGACAATATTCAAGTGACATAACATGGTGTAAAATTATCGCGGATAGCAAATTTGCTTAAATATCTCATCAATTGATGCCGAATAAATGCAGCCATGCATGCACAAAATATTTAATTAATTTTATATGATAAATAATTATTAGAAAATTCGTATATACATATTAATTAAAATAAATAATTTACATATTTAAAATAACATGAAAATATGCATGATGGTGCACTAAAATAGAGAGAAAATTAAAACCTGTTACTGAAAATGTCTGTAACATGGTACTTTTCAATACCGTGGTTCTTAAAGTTATTCAGAAGCAGATGGAATTTTTCTCATCCTTAAACGCAAAGGAAGAATAGAATACAGATTGTTGTTATAAAAGTCCGAGAGGTAGCCACAATTTAAACCTAAACATTTTATACAGGCTGGTTTTCAAGTTGTAATTGATTTTACTTATCAATCACGAAAACAGTCGTCAGTTGTCGCAACAGCTGTGTATGAGGCCATGATAATCAAAAAATGCCCCATTAAAACGTTAAAAGCATGGGAACCCAATTACAGATTTACCAATATTTTAAAAATAAAGCACGCTGTAATGTTTTTAGAGGCGTCGAAGTCTGAGCGGGGGTTGGCGAGCGTAGCTCGCAGGGGGTAGGCCCCCTAGTATATATATAGGAATATATATGAATGACAAAAAGTTGTTTCAGTGTCTGATTATGCGCTGTCTAGGTAATTTGGATATAGTGGGGTATTTTGAAAATAAATTGCATTTTTATTTTATAAACCTAACATTATCTTTTTTTAGAATTATTTAATTTATATCATAAGTTTATGCATTATTTCTAAATATTTCAGAGTGAAAAGTGTTTAGGTGATTAAGGTTTCCCTCTATTAAAAAAATATCATAATTGGTATTTTTTTAAATGTCTGTGAGCAGAAGATTCAACTTCAAACGCACATTATTACAAAACCACAGGAACTAGAGCTATGTAATTGAGGTATATTTACATTACATTTGTTTACATTGTTTGACTTAAAGGTTTACCGTTACCTAACAGTGCTTAGTATACAGTTGTAACTTTACAAATGCAGGGTAATTTAATTATACTATCTAAATCTTGAACTAAATATATCAACTAATATATTTGTACT